>JAPDNY010000004.1:95924809-97174809 GCA_029375565.1 Gekko gecko | reverse complement strand
TTCTCTCTCTCCCCTCCATGCATGTCACTGTCTTTCTGCCCCCAACCCATCACTCTTTCTGCCCCTGTTACTCTCCTGGCCTCCCACCTACTTCCTCCCCCCACAGCAGCAGTAGCAGCAGTCAGTCTCCAGGAATCACAATGGATTGCCCAAACACAGAGGTCAGTTCCTCTTAGGGTTGCCAGCTCCATGTTGGGAAACTCCTGGAGATTTGGGGGTGGAGCCTTGGGAGGATGAGGTTTGAGCTTGGAAGTGACCTCAACGTGGTATAACAACATAAACTCTACTCTTCAAAGCAGCCATTTTCTCTGGGGGAACTGATCTCTGTCATATGGAGATCAGTTGTAATTCCAGGAGATCACCAGCCTACACCTGGAAGTTGGCAACATTAGTTTCCCTGGAGGAAATGACTGCTTTGGAGGTTGGAGTCTATGGCATTATATCTGTCTGAAATCCCTCCCTACCTCAATTTCCACCATCTCCAGGCTCCACCCCTCAAATATCCAGAATTTCCCAGCCTGGAATTGGCATCTGTATCTCCTTCCCATCCAAAAGCCAACCTACCTTTATCTGCCTCTCTGTCTTCAGCTTTCTGGCTCCTTTCCCCCTGCAGGTTCTACTGAGGAAAACTATGGTCTTTCTCAACAGTGGGGACTAAAGCAGTTTACATTATTCTCTCCTCCTTTTTATCCACACAACAGCCCTATGAGGTAGGTTGGGCTGAAAGTATGTGACTGGTCCAAAATCACCCAGTGTGCTTCCACGGCAAGATGGGGATCTAAAACTGGGTCTTGCAAACTCTCCTCTGAAGCTCTGACCATTATGCTACACTGACTTTCGTAGGGCTGAACAGTAGCAAGCAGCCAGGCCTAGTTGAATCATGCAAGTCAGGTGATATCAAGTCGCCCAGAGGGTGCTGCTAGGCCTAGGTTTGCCAGCCTTCAGTGGGTGGGACCTGGAGATCCCCCAGAATTACAACTGAACTCCAGACAACAAATCTCTGTTCCCCTGGAGAAAATGAGTGAACTCTGTGGCATTATATTCAGCTGAGGCCTCTCCCCTCCCCAGATTCTGCACTCGTCAGACTTCACCACAGAATCTCCAGGAGTTTCCCAACCTGAAGCAGGCCATCCTAGTCCTAGGCCTGGCTCCACCCCCCCCCCGAAGTAGCCATTCATATTGCAGGAAGAATCCCAGAGCCAGTCCTGCTTTTGCTCCCACCCTCCCTGGGGCTATCTCTCATTGTTGATGCAGCAGGGCCTGGAGTATATCCCTGCGGTGGCCATTTCAAAAGGTATTGGGGGGTATTCATCCCTCCCCAAGTGGTGTTTTTTTAACTTTTTGAATTTTTCTGCAGACCCACAAAGTCCCCTGTTATGTATTGGAACTCGAACATTCACTGTTTCTGCCAGAGCCTGGCTGAGCTTGGAGCTCTAGAACAATAGCCCACCAGGACTCTGGAGGTGGCCAATGAGGAATTAATGGTTCTGACAATGGCCTATCATTGGTAGTTGTTTGGGGAAGTGGGTGGAGTTGCGTACTATTTAAACAGGGCAGTTGCCCTGGCTTTTAGCTTTTTGTCCTTGCTGAATCACTAATAAAGGAGAGCTGAACACTGTTTGGGGTCAGATCATCCATGGAACCCAGAATTTAACATCCCCTGAGTCTGTAGAAAAACCCGTTGGGAGAGAGTGCGCCCCCATATGCGGAAATAAGCATCTGCATGCAGAGAGGACTGGTGAGAATTAGATACGTAAATGATTCTATGATCCTAACCAACCAATGAAAAGGAGAGTTGAGTTTTGGAGGGAGAAGGGATAGGGGGTTATCTTGGACCACACAGAGCCCAGTAGCAACTGTTGTGATCAATGTTCCCTCTAAGCTGTGGAGTCTTGTGAGCAAAAATTCTGCTTTCTGAGCTACCAGCATTAAAGTTGTGAGCCAGCAATTTGGCTGCCACATAAATTAGTTTGCTCCAGAGCCACCCTTGCTGAGCTAAGACAAAAATGGGTGAGCCGGAGGCTAAAAAACTGTGAGCTGGCTCACACTAACTCGCCTTAGAGGGAACACTGGTTGTGATTGATCTGGACAGGCAAGCTTTGGGTGCTGTTCCAAGTGAACTTGTTCAAACTGTCTAGTTATTGTACTTAAGGCAAAACTTCTGAAAGGTCAAACATTGTAACTTTTAAGAATAACATATCTTCCAGCTCTGGTAACTGTATCCACTAGCAGGCTGTAGTGGGAAGGAATTACAAGTCACACTTGTAGCAGATGCATCTGTAAATATCAATAAGCAGAAATATACCCCCTACCAGTTGCATTTTGAAGCCCCATTTTGAAGTTCCATCCACTGTCTCTGAGTTTTGGAGAGGTGGGGAGAGAGGAAAGGAGAGGGAGGAAGGAGAAAACAGTGAAATGAAACACAGAAGAAAGAGAGTAGTAAAAAGAAAGAACCTAAGATGCTCTCTGTCTGACCCTCCAATGGCTGCAGTCTCCCAGATAAGGGGGCTGTAACTCGGACTCAGTAAATCCAATCCTCACCAAACTTAAAGGGCAGGTAGAGGAGAATCAGCTGGAGATCTTCAGAGAGTTTGGTGTCTTTAGGATGTGGGGGCCCCCCACATTTGGTAACCACAGCCAGAAACACTCTCTCTTACGATAGCCATGAAGTCCTAAACAGAGTTACATCCTTTTAAGCTGATTTATTCCAATGGATTTTGAAGGGTATTGTTAGCCAATTTGCTCTATTTCATAATGATAGATTGGGGAATTATGATATTAATTGGCATAACCAGGGCTCTTTTTGTAGCAGGAACTCCTTTGCATATTAGGCGACACACCCCTAATGTCGCCAGTCCTCCAAGAGTTTACAGAGCTCTTCTTACAGGGGCTACTGTAAGTTCTTGGAGGATTGGCTACATTAGGGGTGTGTCGCCTAGTATGCAAAGGAGTTCCTGCTACAAAAAGAGCCCTCGCAGACCTGTGTATACTGGAGGAGGAGGAGATTCGATTTATACCCTGTCCTTCACTTGAAGTCTCAGAGCACCTTACAAACTCCTTTCCCTTCCCTTCCCCACAATAGATACCCTGTGAGGTAGGTGGGGCTGAGAGAGCTGATTCAAAACAGGTGACAGTAACAGAATAGAATTGGTAACATCAAAATAACTGTCAAACACAAAGCGCTTACACAATTTGTATATGTTATTATAACTTCAAAACATTAACAACACAAAATATACAATATTGTGTAGTTTCAGATGATCGTCCAGAATTTAACAGGACCAACAAGGAGACGGTGAACTCCAGAATGCTTTTCCCGTTTCGACTACAAAAGTCTTCTTCTGACCAAGATGCTAAGAATGTACAGTAAAAATATTTTAAATATTACATTTGGGAACAATACTTTGGCAACAATGTACCATGCAAAATATTATTAAATAAATAAAAAGCTCTTACAATCTTGTAGACTACTTTGGACTTCAATAATATGGCAACATTGTCACAGCAGTGCACAAACTTGATCTAAAAGACATACACAGCACCTTCATAATATTGTACAGCAACATAAATCATAATGGAGTAATCATTTTACAAAAATCACAGAAATTACACTCACCACATTTTCAGACTGGATTTCATATTCTAGAGCAAATTCTTTACAAACTTCACAGGTATGAATCCCATGCAAGACTGAGCAGTTTAAATATAACATGAAGTCAGGGAGAGATCAGCTCCTGAATGTACTTACAACAATGCAGTTAAAGAATACCCCAATATTATTTACAACACTAACTATTACAATCTCAAAACAAGATATCAATAAAGTTTACTGTAGGACAATCTGCAATATACATAACAGAACTATAAAAAGCAATTTAAATCTAGAGAGGAGTTCAAACCATCTGGATATATACAGTTGATTTTAAAGGTCCAGTATGCCTCTCTTTTGAGTAAAACTTTTCTGAGGTCTTTTCTGTAATATTTCTCAGAGTTAATGACCTCTAGTACTACAAATTTAAAGTCATTATAAGAATGACCTTTGGACATAAAATGAGATACAAGAGGAGCCTCAAGATATTGGTGTTTAATTTTACTACGATGTTCCAAGATTCTTGTCTTTATAGCCCTTGATGTTTCTCCCACATAACATAAACCACAACTACAGATGATTAAATATACACAATGTTTGGTTGAACAGGTGGAAAAATGTTTTAATGTCCAATGGAACTCTAACTCTGGCAAGTCAATACTCCTAGTTTCCCAGCTAAATGTACATGCTTGGCAGTGCCTATATTTAAAGTGACCGCAAGGTCCATTGTAACTCTCATATGTTGTAAGTAAATCAGTATGAACTAAAAGGTCATGCATGGTATTGGTATTTCTATAGCCAATCTTTGGTTTCTCTTTACACCCTGGAATATCATTTAATAAATGCCAATGTTTATACACAATGTTCTTAATTGGAGTGGCAAGGGGTGTAAAGTCTATTGCCCAACAAATGTTGTTATCCCTATTTACCACGTTCTCTTTAAAGAGATTTTGTCTTTTTATGCCATCAGCTCTTTCCCATGCTGACTGAATCACCTGAACCGGATAGCCTCTCTCTAGAAACTCAGCTGTCATTAATGTAGCTGAGGCTTGATAGTCCTCCTCTAAAGTAGAGTTCCTTTTAATTCTCACAAATTGGCCATAAGGTATATTATTCTTAATGTGAACCGGGTGCGCTGATGTATAATGCAGTATTGAATTTTTATCAATGGGCTTTTTATATGGGCGTATTGCCAATCTCTTATTGAGTACAAAGACTGTAGTGTCCAAAAAATGCACTTCACTATGATTAAAGGTTGCTGTAAACTTAATTGACTGATGGACAGTGTTAAGCCATTCTACAAATTGATAAGCATACCTCTCTGATGACACAACAAGAAAGCAATCATCAATATACCTCTTGTACAAAATAACATGAGCAGAAAAAGGATTATTAGTATCATTACTAATCCATTGGGATTCAGAATACTTCATAAATAAGTTGGCAACAGATGGTGCAAAAGCACTTCCCATAGCCACTCCCTTAGTTTGCCAGTAAAAGTCATGACCAAAATGAAAAAAAAGTTTTATCAAAGATAATATCTATAAGATCTATGAGAAAGTGAGTAGGAGGACCAGATTCATGTTTCTCAAGAATGTCAATCAAATAAGTTCTAGCCTCTTCATGAGGGATGTTGGTATATAATGAGTTTACATCCATAGTCATTAAAACACATTGCTCAGGGATCTCTAAACCCTCCACTTTTGAAATAAAATCCCTGGTGTCTTTAAGGTATGATGGTATTTTGGAAACAAAAGGCTGAAGAAAGGAGTCAAGATATTTAGACAATGGCTTGAAAATTGAATTTATTGCTGAAACTATGGGGCGCCCAGAACTATGGTTTGCCCAAGGTCATCCAGCAGGTGCAAGTGGAGGAGTGAGGAATCAAACCCAATTCTCCCAGATTAGAGTCTGCACACTTAACCACTACACCAAGAATCCAAGAATAGACACAGAGACTGGGTAGCTAAAATAATGATTTCTTTACTAAATACTCTCAAGCATATTATTATTATTTATTTATTACTTTCCATTTATATCCCACCTTGCCAGTGCAGCACTGGCTCAAGGTGGCTTACACAGTTAAAATGCAATAGAACCAATAAATACAGTAAAAATTCACAATTAAAAACAATTACATAAGGTGCTAATATATACCGATGGCGGCGATGTGTGGATATCTATACATGATCCAATGAGGAAAGGCCATATCCAGTGTAGTACTATAGGGCTGTGGCCTGCTCAGCTTATGATGGTTTGTTCGCTCAATTTACAGTGGTTCATTTGTCAGTGGCAGCTCCTAATCAAAGGCCTGGTGGAAGAGCTCCATTTTACAGGCCCTGTGAAACTGTAGAATGTCCCACAGCACCCTGATGTACTCCAGGAGCTCATTCTACCAGTGTGGAGCCGCTACTGAAAACACCCTAGCCCTCATAATGGCCAATCTGGCATCTTTCGGGCCAGGGACAGTCAGGTGATGTTGGGTCCCCAACCTCAGTGCTTTCTGGGGCACATATGGGGAAAGGCGGTCCCTCAGGTAGGCAGGCCCCTGACCATATAGGGCTTAAAAGGTCAAAACCAGCACTTTGAAATGAATCCAGTATGCTATTGGCAGCCAATGCAATGCCTTCAGCATGGGCTGGATGTGATCTCGTATGGAGAGACCCATCAATAGCCTGACTGCCACATTTTGCATCAGCTGCGGCTTCTGGATTTGGGACAAGGGCAGCCCCATGTAGAGAGTGTTGCAATAGTCTAACCTCGAGGTGACCATAGCATGGATCACTGTTGCCAGGTCATTGTATTCGAGGAAGGGAACCAACTGCCTGATCAGCTGTAGATGATAAAAGGCTGACTTGGCAGTGGCTGCTACCTGGGCCTCCATTGTTAAGGCAGCATCCAGGAGCACTCCCAGTGTTGGCACCAATAGCACCCCATCGAAGGTTGGTAGTAGGATCCCTACCCCCGGTCCGCTCTGACTCAGGCATGGGACCTCTGTCTTCGTTGGATTCAATTTCAATTGGCTCAGCCTAAGCCAGCCCGCCACATCCTGAAGTGCCCACTCCAGGTCATCTGGGGTAGAGTCAGACTGGCCGCCCAACCACAGATATAGCTAGGTGTCATCTGTGTATTGGTGACACCTTAGCCTGTGCCTCCAGGCAATCTGGGCAAGGGGGCACATGTAGATGTTAAATAACATCAGGGATAACACCGCTCCTTGAGGAACCCCGCAAACCAGCAGGTACCTCTGGGACATCTGTTCCCCTACTGCCACCCTCTGTCCCCAACCTTGGAGAAAGGAGATGAGCCATTGTAAGGCAAGCCCCTGAATCCCAGTGTCGGTGAGGCAGTGGATCAGCAACTGATGGTCGACCTTGTCGAACATCACCAAAAAGTCCAACAGCAGCAGTACCGCCATGCCACCTCGATCCAGATGCCTCCAGAGGTTGTCTGTGAAGGCAACCAGTGCCATCTCCATCCCATGGCCTAACCAAAAGTCGGACTGGAATGGGTCTAGCATGGAAGTGTCATCCATAAAGCTCTGCAACTGAATCGCCACCGCTCTCTCCAGTAATTTGCCCAAATAGGGCAAGTTGGAAATCGGCCAGTAGTTGGCCATTTCGGCTGGGTCCAAAGTTGGTTTTTTCAAGAGAGGGCGGACCATTGCTTCCTTGACTGCCCCTGGGAACAGTCCCTCTGTGAAGGACTTGTTGATAATATCCCTGAGGGGGGGACTTCCGGTTTGGCAGCTGCAATGGCAACAGTGATCTCCTGAGCTCCCAGGAGTTGCTCACCAGTGCCTGTGGCTGGGAGGGAGTGTGATCATCTGCACCACCCCCAGAACCCTTGGGTTGGGCTCCTCACCATGGGGTGCTAGGAGAGCCCCTTCCCCAGTGGCTGGCTGGTAAAGGGGGGTCTCCCATGCCCTGAAGATCCCACCGCAGAGCGTCCGAATGGAACGAGGCATGCACACCGGGACAAACATTTGGTGGCCAAGCCTGTGAGCTTCTAAAGTGACTTAAGCAAAGATAACATTGAACTGTGAGTCAAAGTACAAGCAAGAAACACTGAAGTTAGCAGAAACCCCTTTTCAAAAGGCGAGCGGGGGAGGGAACTCTCCCCCGCTAAGAAGAAAACAATCGAACTTTTTACTTTGTACTGGAGGGGGTGTGTGCTATAAAGGCATGATGGACTAAAATAAAGAATTAGTAAGAGCTTAACAGGCTTTTTAAAGAGTGTCGGAGATCATAATAACTTCTTTAAAAAGTAAACAAAATTCTCAACATGGTGCTGACATGAAAGGACAAGAAAGAGAAAATGAAAGCTAAGCTTCCTGCCAGAAATGCCAAAAGCCCAGCGAGTCCTGCTTCTAGACAGGACATGGCAGCAGAGCTGCAAAGGATGCTGACGGAAGCATAGCGGTCTCTGCTGGAGCAAGTCACCACATTGCATCAGAAGCTAGATGCACAGCAGACCCAGCTCAGTGAAACAGCTAAGAAAGCAGAGAAAATGGAACAGGAGCTTAAAGTGGTCAATGCCAACTCCAAGAAGCTTCAAAGTCAACTGCGTTTGATGGAGAAAAAGAGACAAATTAATGAATCCCATTTGTTGCAGCTGGAAATGGAAAGAGTGAGTTATGTCTTAAGATTCCAGGGGATCCCGGATGTGAAAGCAGAGAATCTGAGACTGATTATGTGTGAGGCATTGGCCCCGTTGGCAGATTTAAAAACAGACAATACAAAGTGAAATTTATATGGTCTTTAGATCGTATTCAGAATTTACAAGAAAAAATAATTTGTCCGTGGAAGTGATTGTGAGATTCTCTAGAAAACAAGTGAGAGACCAAATTCTAAAAGTGTCAAATGGGGCCCATCTGAAAATCAAAGACAAAGAAATAAAATTGTTGAAGGATATTCCATTTGAAAAAAGAAGAAAAAGAAGGAAATATAGGGATTTGATTTTATTTTTACAGGAGAAAAAGTTACTTACAGATGGATCATACCCAAAGACTTAATTTTAAAATTTAAGGATAAAAAAGAAAAGTGGACTCTGTTTAAAAGGCACAGGAGTCCTTGCATCTCCACAGACGGCCAGCAAAAGGAGGAGAAGGGACAGAAGACAACAGCACCAAAGAAAGTGAAGAAGAGGGTGCAGTGGCATCTTCTGATGAGGACTCAGATTCTGCATTGGGGGCAGCATCCCCAAAAACAAGTTATCGATTGAGAAAGAAAAAGAACAAATGAACAAATGGCTAGTTGTTATGCTCTGAATCTCTTGAAAGTAGTATAATGACTCTTGTTTTGCTTACTTTATTCTTTATTCAAGTCAAAAGGGGGGAGGTTTTCAAGCTACAGACTTTAAAAAGACTAATAGATGACCGCATTCAATGTTTCGTATGTGAAAGCCTTAATTAAGAAGCAAAAGCTATTCTTTTTATGGGGAAGCAGTTTGTATGACCACCATCTCTTGGGGTTTTAGTGGGTTTTCTTTTACTTTCTCCCATAGTATGTAATTATCCCTTCCCTTTTTTCATTTGTCGTTTTTAGAAAATGCAATAAAAAAATCCCCTACAGGGGGCCAAAAAAAAAGATAATATCCCTGAGGGCACCTCGCAACCCCTCACACCAAGCTTTTATATGCCATGAAGGGCATGGGTCAAGGCTGCACGTGGTTGGGCATACTGTTGAGAGTAATCTGTCAACTTCCTCAAGGCTGAGCAGACTGAATTAATCCAGAATAGAACTAGAAGACGTGCATGGGGCCTCGAGTTTACTCACTGTCTCAACTGTGGTGGGGAGATTGCGGTGGAGCAGCAAGACTTTATCTGCAAAGTAGCTCACAAAAGCCTCACAGCCAGTATCCAGTTCCCTAGCATTTGGTTTGCCCTGAGGCAGCTCTGTTAATGACCAAATAGTTCTAAACAATTGTGCCGGGCGTGAGCTAGCAGATGCAATCGTGGCCGTGTAGAACTCCCTCTTTGTGGCTTTGACTGCCGTCTCATAGGATCTCATAAACATCCTATAGGATGCTCTTGTTGCTTTGTTGCAAGTGCGCTGCCACCATCTTTCTAGTTGTCTGAGCCCTTGTTTCATCAGCTGCAGTTCCTCGGTAAACCATGGACCCCACTTAGAGTGAGGGCGCAGAGGATGTCAGGGGGTGATCTCATTGATGGCAGTCAAGAGTCAGCCATGCCAGTCCTCGACTAGCTCATCTAATAAGCCACCAGGGGGCATAGGAACTCGTAGGGCCATCTGAAGCCGCTGTGGGTCCATTTGGCTCTGCGGACGAGCTAAAATACACTTGCCACCCAAACAGGGTCAGGGCACCACGTTCATGTGGGCCTTCAGGGCATGATGGTCTGACCATGGAACTGCCATAGCAGTAATCTGGTCCACTGTAACCCCTGCTGCAAAGGTGTGACTGGCTCTGTGAGTGGGAGCTATTATCTATTGGGAGAGTCCCAGTGCCGCCATGGACGACACCAGGTCCACTGCCACTGGAGAGGCCGCATCATTGGCATGGACATTGAAGTCACCCAAGACTATCAGTCTAGGGTACTCCAATGCCCAGCTGGACACAGCCTCAACCAGGGATGACAGGCCATCGGCCAGTGCATTGGGCAGTCAGTGCACTAAGCAGATGGCCAAACTCTCCCCAGCTTCCCATACAAAGCCAGCACACTCTATGCCTGTGAGCCTCAACAGTGGGAGCACCCTGAAGGAGTAAGCCTCCTGTATGAACAGTGCCACTCCCCCCCGCCCCTTTGTCCATGACTGGTGGAGGGCAGAGAACCTGGGTGGAGCCAGTTGGGAGACTGCTATGGTCTCCACGTCTCATACCCAGGTCTCCATCATGCAAGCCAGATCTGCATTATGCTTCAGGAGGAAGTCCTGCAGGACCACGGTCTTATTGTTTATGGACCTGTCATTGCACAACACCAGTGTCGGAGAGGGGTCATTCCTCCTAGCCCCACTGACCACCACCTGTGGGATGGGGCACAGGCTGGAAGGTGGCTGAGTTTCTCTATTTCTCTGCCCCCTTCCCTTCATTTTCCGCCTGGCCCCACCACAGTGCTTTTCCCTCCCCAAGAGCACTGGTATACCCTGACCTGTCGTCACCATTTTGATGGTCTTCGTAAAACCACAGACCAATTTATAACTGTTAATGATTGGGTACCAGCATGCACAGCACAACAACAGTGATTCCTAAATTAACTACAAATTTGATGCAACCTACTGTCTCTATCAATTTTATTGGATACCCTCTGAATTAAATCCAGTAACCTATGAAGCCTATTTATTTATTTATTTTTATTTCCTCTTTGTTCCCTTACCCCTCCTACCCTGTCACCCCTTTGGCTCACCAGTAGTTACTATAACTAATAGCTGGACTGGTCTATGGCAGCTTTACTTTAAGCCCCAGATAACCTCCTATTAATTAATTTGTAAGTTTAATAGCAAACTAATTAAGTAATCAAACTTCACTATAGGGCATTCAATATAAATAATTCATACGTCAAATTAGTCGATAATTAATTGGGGAATAACAATCAATAGCACAATAACAATCCATAACCCAATCAATTTATGCATCCCTGAATCATTCAGGCGATATATACAAAGCAAACTGCCTCAGTGATGATTAATGGAGATAGAACAGAAAATTTTGAAATTCAAAAGGGAACAAGACAAGGCTGTCCTTTGTCTCCATTGTTATACATCTATGCATTGGAGATACTTAATGAAGCAATATGGCGTAATGGGAAAATTAGAGGGTTGAAGGTGCAAGGGGAAGAATTTAAGCTTCTTGCATTAGCTGATGATTTAGTATTTATACTAGAGGACCCCCTTCCCTCAATCCCTGAGGACTCTAAGGGAGTATGGTCAGGTGGCGGGACTAAGATGAAGATTTTTACTAAGAATATGAAGGAGGAACAAAAAGACATTTTACAGAAAGAATCAGGTTACCTATTATGCGATAAGGTGAAATACTTGGGAATTAATCTAACTAATAAATGCAGTGTGCTACAGGAAAATAACTATAAGGAGTTGATAAAAGCAACAAAGCAAGACTTAGAAAGATGGAAAAACTTGCAACTTTCGCTGATGGGACGAATAGCTTTGGTTAAAATGAATATCTTACCAAGATGGATATTTCTTTTTCAGACGATTCCAATATTACAAAACTTTACAATCTTTAAAGAGTTGGACCAGATAATAACAAAGATTGTTTGGCTAGGGAAAAGACCTAGAATCAGATTGAAGGCTCTACAAGATTTAAAAGAAAGAGGTGGTTTTGGGCTGCCTAACTGGACATTATATTGCAGAGTAGCGGCATTGGCATGGATTAGAGAATGGATCATGTTGGAAGATAGAAGGATGTTAAAACTAGAAGGTCATGATCTGCAATTAGGTTGGCATGCATTCTTTTGGTACGAAAAATCCTCTGTGCATAAATATTTTAAACAACACTGGATATGGGCTTTGCTTATAAAAGTGTGGGAAATTATACAAAGGAGATGGTTTACAAAAATTTCTAAACTGGCTGTACTGCTAGAGGCGTTTACTCTACCCAGACTATACGATGAAAATCCGCCAAGGAGTATATAAATATATTGAATTCAAGAAATGAGCTTAAGTTGCAAGAAAATTTAACATGGTGGCAGAAAGCTCAGATAGAATTGAGATATATCAAGGATAAGAAGACGGGCTTCATTGAGTCTGTTACAGATTTGGAGAAAATATTGAGTGCGCTGGAGGAGAAGTTCATAAAAAAAAATGTATACACTACTTTTAGAAGATATGATGGCAGATGAAATAGTGAAACAAAATATGATTCAATGGAGCCAGAATTTGGGGTACAATATAGAACTGAAGCAATGGGACCAGATATAGAATAAAAATGTTAAAATAACTAAAGCAATTTTTTATAGAGAGAATATGTATAAAATATTTTATAGATGGTATGTTTCACCAGAAAGAATTACTAAATATGATGATAAATGTTCCAATAAGTGTTGGAAATGTGGGAATAAGGTGGGCTCATTTTATCACATGTGGTGGTCTTGTAGCATTATTAAAAACTATTGAATATAGGTGCACAGACTGATACAGAAGATCCTAGGGAGCACAATTCCTGTTAAGCCAGAAGTATTGTTGTTAGGTATTTTACCTAAGGAGATAAATAGAGACGACCGTTATTTGTTAATATACTTGGCAACTGCTACCAGAATTTTGTATGCAAAATATTGGAGAACCACCCAAACACCATCAAGATAAGAATTTATTGTGAAGATATTCGAGGCAGCAGAGATGGATAAGCTGTCTTTGAGTATGAAAGGACATTCAGATTCCACTTTTCAGAACACTTGGCAACGTTTTTATGACTGGTACAAATTAAATGGATGAGAGGGTAAAGAACTGTTTAAAGAAAAGATAAAATCAGAGACAAAATAGATAGTTTGTAAAAAGAGATACTCACGTAAAGGGTAACATTAAATTGAATGATAAAGTACTTTAAATATGATATACAAATGGAACTACCCCCCCCCCATATGTGTTCTATGTTTGTGGTATAGTTTTTTGTGTTATGTTTTTCAGTGTTGTGTTGTAATACTGTATTGTATTGTACTGTGTTGTATTGTATTGTTCAGTTGTAGTTGGTTACAAAAATAAATAAAAGTCTGCCTTTCGGGGAAGTTTTTTTTTTTTTTAAAAAAATATGCATTCCAATCCTAACCCCATTAATTAAATTAAGTTAACCTATCTGCTCTTTACTTCATCGCCTGCATCCAATGCCTCCGCTGTCAGCTGCCAGTCAGCTGCCAGTCAGCAGGTGGCAATCCAACCTCTGGATCCAGTCCAGTTATCTTCCTTGGATCTGATAGTTCTGGCTATAGGTCTCCGCCTTTGTCCCTTGGGCCCGCTCTCTGCCCGCATAGTTGTCCTCTGTCCACCTCTCCGTGGCTCTCTCCGTGGCTCCCTCAGCCTGCCATTCAGAGTCTCGTGCTGTTTCTGCTGCTGCTGCAACCCTCATAAACAAGCCAAAGGAAACAGAACACTGCAAGAGCCATAGTCTCAGCTGCTGCCTCCCCAGCTCAGGTCCAGTCCAGGGGCCTCGGGAGGAGGCAGAGACCCTCTCTCGGCTCCTTGGCCCCAGCCCCGCCATCTGGCTCGTTCCCACAAGCAGCACTCAAGACAATTGCAGCAGGACCAGTTGCTGCAACAGCAACCATAATTGGGCTCTGACGAAATGGTGGCCGCACAACCGACCAAGACAGGCAGAGTCCAGGACACCCCACAGACTGCTCCTGCACTGTTGGGGAAGTTCTCACACTGCACCGTGGCTCCTCCAAACAGCATCGTTGAAAGCAGGCCGCACCGGAGGAAAGGAGGTAGGTGTTTGTTTAAACAAAAACAGTGCCGGTATCTCGAAGCACCGTGTGGTCTACCGTCCGCTGTCCCCACTGGCATAGTTGGCAATATGTAGTGTGATCCAGGTGGTTTTTTGGCTGGCTAGAATTAGCTGGAATTTGCTGAAATCAGTCTACAAACAATATTCAAACATTCACACATACAATACAGAACTAAGAAAGAAGAGGTGATTGATAACTAATAGAGGGGTCAGTTATGAGGTGATACTACCTGTCCACATGCAGAGGTCAATGGAGATGAGTTTATGGCCTAAACCCAGGGGTTAAGGGGTGGTCTGCTAGTTGGCATCAGGGCAGAGGCACACAGTCTGAGGTCATGTGCTGATGGATATAGACACTGGAAAACAATGCAGACCAATGGAAGGTCTTGGGGGCTCATTTCAGGTGAGAACAATAGAGTACCTGGACCAACGATGACTTTCAGGGGTGTGTGGCATTAGGATGGGCAAGGCGTAGATGTGACCAATGAGCTTTCAGAGGGGCAGAGTATGAATATACTGAGATTAAGCCAGGTGCTGGCTGATTGGGCTGGGGGTGTCCATTGTGGAACTATAGAGTGGTCTGGCACTTCCCTGGTGCCAGACAAAAGAAGTGATGTTACTTAATGTGTGGCAGGATGGACCTGAATGGGTGACCATTCACTAGACATGGAGAGTTAATGTTTCCTTGATATGTCTGGCATAGGCGTAAGAATGCAGATATCTTAGACAAATATATGGAGACAGGAATGACAGGATTATTCCAAAGGTATTTCCTGACATATAAGTGAAACATGCAACACACTTCATTCATGACAATAATACAGAACAGAGGCTTTTTGTCCCTGCCTGCCTGTACATTTGACAGACAAAAGACTAGCCATTTGGTCAGTAGAAGATGCCTGAGGCAGGGGCAGAGACTTGCCCATTCTAGTCCTTTTTGGACTGAGCTGACAGGGTAGACAGACGAGGGAGGTGTTGCTTGCATGGAGGGTGCTTGGCAGTACGGCCAGCCTGGAGAATTCTCTTTGGCCTGAGTTTTCTCAGCCAATATGTGGTTCTCCTAGCCTCCCAGTAAAAGCCACTGTTTAAGCCAAGCCTGGCTTCACAGGGCACTGCTTGTGGAGGTTCAGAGGTTGTTTTGGGGTGTCTCTCTCTTGGGAAAGACTGCCCCAGTTCAGTGCTTAGGATGCTGGCAACAGTATAATGCTACTTAACATTGCATTGTGAATGTTTACACACACCAGGATCTCATGCCCTCCTAATGGTGCTATCATTTCAGGAGGCTCAAACTGACAGCAAGGACTACAGCTTTTTTTTAAAAAAATGATGGTCTCTTGGGGACTTCCAGAAGTGATTCCTGATGGTTCTTGAACTTTTGTAAAGATTGTAAAATCTTCCTTGGCATTCTGTAAGTAGGATTCTGGGTTTTCATTAGCTTCATTATCTAACTTTTAGGTTATGGTATTCTTACATTATTGGTACTCATTATGGGTACAGAGAAAGTAGTGTACAAAAGAATTCAAATAAAATAAAAAACATGAGCATTGTATGCACTGTATTGTGCAGTTGCTTCCAGAAGTGTTGCATAGAAAATAAGGTTGCTAGTTTCATACCCTAAGAGGGATTTTGAACTTTTAAGAGGTGTATAGTGGGGCATTTAGCACCAGGTCCTGATTTTGTTCAGAATGTGTCATGGTAGGAACACCCACAACTGGAGGAGTTCTCTCTTCTGTGCATCTTGTAGAGATTCAGGAGACTTCTCAGAGTTGGGAAGTGATTTTAACTTTTCCCTTGGGCTTTAAAATAGATGGGTTTGAGTGCAGGAAAAACAAATGAAGTTCCAGAAATAAATGCCAAGCCTCATTCTTCCCTAATATTACAATTAATATATTATATCTGGAGTGTGGAAGCAAAGTTTGTATACTAAGCACTGAGCATGTGAAAATTTTCTTAGCAAGTACAGACTCTTCCCATCCATCTGATGTCCTCAATCTATCACATTTTTATGTTGTCATTCCTCTAAGGATCTTAGAAAGGAATACTCTTTCCCCTTGAATTTATCCTTTGAGGTAGGTTAGGGTCACAGAGTGTGACTGACCTAAGACGAACTTCATGAAGGAATAGGAATTTGAACCCAGATCTCCCATTCCCTAGTCTGACACACTGACTATTCCATGATGACCTCAGGAGAAAGGGCATGGTGCCATGGATTAGAGTATAAATTATATATTAACATAATCTATTAATTTTGGTAATATATTATTAACTCAGGTTTTAAACTAATGAGGTTCTTCATTCTAATTCTTAAAAATAATCATTTTCAGGATGTATAACTATTTAGAATGAGCATAGTTACACTAGTTAAAACTACTGAACTGAAAGCCATCTCTATTTATTTATTTATTTAATAATTTATACCCCGCCCTATCCCACCAAAGCAGGCTCAGGGTGGCTCACACAGAATAAAATACATGTTCACAATCAGAGTTTCATAAAACATTTAAAACAAGTCTTTAAAACAATACAATATTAAAATGCTATCTATGTTACCACACGGGGGCATTCCATAGTTGTTAAATTTCCAGCTCCCTAATCTTGCTCCCTAATCTCACTCCCTAATCCCAGTGTACAGCCATGTTGGTCTGTAGCAGCAAAATAAAATAAGAATCCAGTGGCATCTTAAAGACTGACACTGAATTTTTTAATAATAACTTTCATAGAATAATTTTGTTAGTCTTTGATATTCTCCTGGATTCCTGTTTTATTTTGCATCTCTAATAAACATTCAGGAAACCTGAGAATTTTAGCGTCATGAAAGAGATAATAGTTTCATTCCAATGGTAAACATAAGTAGCATTCCCACCAGTCAGTCAGCACTCCATTGGTGGTACTGACTTCATTAAAAGGATTAATCTTTAATTATATTTGTAATTCCCCTGAACTAAACTTTTCTTAAAAGGGTATCATAAAACAAGCCTTGTGTTTGGAAAGATAAATTGACCTTATTTAGAGAGTGACATTTCAGTCACTGAGAAGAGTCTTTCTTTAGGGTTTCTTCCCCTCCCTCCCTCCCTCCCTCCCTCCCTCCCTCCCTCCCTCCCTCCCTCATGAAGCAGCCATTCAGGTAGAGGAGCATTGTGAGTGACTTCTTAAGCTAAGAAACTATTTGTAAGGCTGTGGCAGGCTTTGGATATCCCAGTTGGCAATGAGGAGAAAGGGCTGCTTGTCTCTGGGATAGCAAGAAAAAAGGCTGGTGCAGGTGGTGAACCATCAGTAAAACACTTTTGGAAGAAAAGCTTGCAGGTGCCACTTCTGCCAATAGATGTGCACTTCCTGGACCCAGCACAAGCTGAAGATGACTGCCAATACACAACAGAACTGCACTGTTGCCTTAAGAGTGAATGAAAAAAGATGTTTCAATGCTGTCGTCGGATCTAGATTATTTGCCACAGAGGACAATAAGTCTCCTATAAAATTCAATTTAAATAGTCCTATCTCACTTGTGCTCTTGGTGACCAGATTCAATTGTGCTGGTGTCTCCTATGCAGTATGATATCATAGCTTCAGAGGAAGCCTTTCTTTGGAGATCACATTAGTTTGTCCTGTGGATGCAATCATTTTTGTGTCACAGACAATGTTTTACTGTGAAGATATGGGCCAGATGGCTCAGTCACTTGCAGTCCAGAGCAAAACAGTCTCGTCGTTGTTTGGGAATAAACAGAACCGATTGTCTCTTGCTCATGAAACTCTAGTGCCCATCACTGTTTAAGCATGAACTATTACATTTTCATGTTTTTGTAAGATGATGCAAAACAACCAAGGAAGAGCCATGGGCTTTGAAAATATGTATTATTTTTATTTATAAACATGGCATACAATCATTTCTAGTTACCTATTTTTATGACCTCTTCATCAATAGAAGTGTGATTATCACTGTACTGTAATTGCCCAGGAGCCAGCTGAGAATTCATGAAGATTTCCTCTCTATGCAATGTGTGTTCCAAGATCTGAAGGCAGCTGTTCCATACTGGTATAGCTACAGTTCTGGTGTAGGTACATGTGAGGGTGATCTTTGTCTCTTGATCTCATGAAGTTTCCAGCTTCCAGACACTCAACACCAGGCTCTAACCAGAGGTTTGCAATGTGCCATTTTTGTTCAAGATCTTCATATTACATGGCTTGAGTGCATATCAAGCAGCTTTCTTGAGTGTGTGTGTGAGAGAGAGGGAGAGAGAGAGAGAGAGAAAGAGAGAGATTATGTCATATCAATGATGTTTTTAAAAACTTAGACAGCAGAACTTTCATTAGAAAAAATGGTCTAGACACATGTGACAAACTGACCTCCAAAACCAGGATGCTTAGTGCATCAAATTCAGAAAGATGGGAGAGTAGGGGTGAATGCCTCGCTGTAAAGCACAGTTTGATTGATGGTCTGCTGCCTGCGTGCACCACCTTCTCTCTGACTGGTCAGCGCCAACTAAGGAGAGCTTTCTAAAGTCTAGTCAGTCTGGTCAGAGGAAGTTAGTCATCATTTGGACTTTGGCTTGGCAGTTGCCAGTCAGGAGGAGTATGTGTGTGGTTCTAAGGGAAACAGACAAGTCACTTGAGAAGTGAAGGAACACAACTACTTGCCCTTACTGTTTACTATCACATTTGAGGAAAAGTTCAGAAATCAGAACTTAAAGTCTATGCATATGATTGGATGAGCCACTTGATCCGATGTCGTCGCTTCTCCCTACCAGATTTAAAGCGCGTGTCCAGACAGCAAGATTGGTCTCCTGGCCCCCATTTGTCAGCTCCAGTCCGTATTCCTGACTTTCCCGACTCCGGATAAAGTCCGGTGTTTACAATGGAACTGGTCTCACTGTGCATTTCCGAATGTCTGATCTCTCTATTGCACACACAAGCCGTTTGGTTAGGTCAGATGCTTCTCGTTCCTGGCCATGATTTTTTTTACACTTAGTGATATGGACATAACCACATATCTGCTCCAGGCAAATAAGTGGTTCTGTGCATGTGCACATTAGATTTTTTTTAAAAAAGAAGCTGCCAGCCTGCCCACTCCATGGTACTGCACAGGGCAGTCTTATCAGTCCACTGCGAGATCAGGCTGGATTAGACTGACATGTCTGATCACACCTCTCCGGGACAAATAGCTCTGGAGAAATTTCAGGTGTGGCCAGACTGCGCCAAGCCTGCCATCTGATCACAGCCTAAGTGTCAGCCTTGCAAACAAAGGAGAGAGATCACAGGAAGGAAGTAGAGAAGAAAACAACAACTGTGATGTGTTACGTCACAAAAGTCTCCACAGACTGAAAGTCTCTTATTCCAAAATTCAGTTTACTTGTAATTCAAATGCCACCACACAATGCATATCATCTAATTTCGTGTGCACCTTTGTCAAGCAGAATAGCGTTGAACTAACAAAATATCAAGATTAATCCATTTAACAATCTTACAGCTAGTGTCTCTTGGTGAGACTCATTGTATCCATCAGTGTGGATGGACATATGTGTGGATGTAACACATCACAGTTGTTGTTTTCTTCTCTACTAAGTGTCAGCCTTAGCTGAATTCTGTTTATTCAGTCTCCAGTACTGGGGTTTGACAGAAGAGACTGGACAGGAGGTTGAAAAGTGCCAGTCTCTCCAATCAGAAAAGGATAATCACTCCTAGAAAGAGGAGGATATTTCTTACCCAGTTATTCAAAAGGTGAAACTCAAAAGGGACCCCTAGGTTGTGTGAAAAGGGAAACAGTCTTAGACTCCTCAAGAGTAAAAAAGATAAAGTTATAATCCCACAAGGGAAGTATTTAAATACAGGAAAAAGTATTCCTTTTTCCTTCCAGGAAACTAGGATAGTTTTATGAAACTTTATTAAGACACATTGTTGCTGAAAGACGTCTCCAAGACAAACAAACCTCTCCCACTTAAGAATGGAGTCCCTAAGAATATAAGTTTCAATTATACTCTGTTGCCTGTTCAAAATATTATAATTTGTATAAACAACCAAATTTACCTCAACTACTCATTCCCTGCCCTATTCCTAACTCAACTGTGCCTGTTCAATAAAAACCTTTTTGTTTCAATTTTACGTCATGTCAAGTGGCTCCTGCTGAGTTACAATAAATCTCTGGCCTTGGCAAAAGCCAAATAACTTCTCTATCACGGGGTGGGACACACAAAAAGTTATAATTCTATAATTCAAATATGCTACTAAGCGGCTGCTCAGTAAGAGTGGGGAACAGTGTTTTGGTGGGAAAATTTGCCTCACAGAGAAGAAGCAGCAGGGGTCCATCATATAAAAACTTAGATAGGAAAACTCTCATTAGAAAAAAAAAATGGCCTAGACACAATGCAGGAAGCTAATGCAACAGTGGTAACTTTGAACAAAATAATGAGGAATTTAATTTATAGCCTATATTCCTGCTTTATTCTACTTCAATTTGCAGCATTCATATCAAGATTTCATTTGAGCTGAAGCTTAGCCCACAAACCTGTTTTCGGTTCCAGTGTTTATCTCTGAAGTATGTGATATAGGAAGGTGATGGTGCCTCAGCATCTACAGAGTGTCATTCACTCCTTATTGAGTAACTACAATATGTCATTACATGTGTAAGCATAGGCAGGTCAAAAGATGAAACCAACAGTTCATTTTAGAATTACAAACGAAATCAATTCTACAACAATATTCCATTCTGACCAGACTGATGTGTCATGGGCCAGTAATATAAATGAGACAGGGCAAATGCTATTAGCCTATGAATAGATACAATAAACTTACCTCCTTTAACTGTTTTTTTATAAGCCTCCCCTTCATTTGGAACATATTATGTGCAAACTCACATGTTCTACATTTGCAACCATTTGATCACAGAGATTCTTTTTGCATATAAGCAAAGATAAGAGCAGTAACTTTTACTATATAATACTTTTCTGTTAGATTTGCTGTTTTTAGGTAGCCAACTGTGTTTTTTCTCTTTTGTCCCATCCCATCAGTGACTCTTTCACTCTCTGCAATGTCAAAAGTATTTCTTTTCTCTCTTTAATTGCATCCAAAGCCAACCTTGACTGGCAAGGAGAAAGTCACTGACAGGTTTGGGCTCAGTCCAGTCCTTTTCAGAGATGCTGTCAGCTGGCTGTTTGACAGCATGCAAATATATGTAAATGCAGGGGCACTGGATGAACACCTGCAGAAAGTGACCATCCCCAGTCGTTCTATGCAATACCTCTTCTGTAACTAGGGTTTTGAAATGTTGCTTGGTCTCTGTCAGTTTATTATGCATTCGTCAGCAGAATGTGGGTCTAAAAGAAACTGCTCTCTTTGTCCTGAAGAACAACAAAGCTCCATGTGGAACTGCAAGTACCAGGAATATTGAAATGGCTTCTGTCCAGCCCTTGTGAACCCTACTTTCTGTCTTCTTGGCCTTAGTTTCAGTGTCTGAACTCTTGCTGGGTTTCCCATATCAAGGAAGGCCTTCTGTTTTCCTGGGAGTAAAGGCATCCTATTAGTTGATTTGTTACAAAATGTGCAAGCTCATTTGAGAAAATGGAACAGCTGGAATGTGGTCTTTTTTTAAAAAAACAACTGTATGAACTGCATAAAATCTGCATATGATTTGCATCAGCCAGCCAAGAAAGAGAGGCTCTAGGCTGAAGTCTTATTGGAACAATTTGACACTTACTTGCCTTATAACATTACACAGTGCTAGAGATTAGATAATCATCGAGGGTTTATTTCTGCAGCAGAATTTTGATACACCTTTAGATAGTTGTCAAACACTGTCAAACTGTCTGGGTTATGTTTTTAAATAGTTAGTAAAGTAGAAACATTGCTTAAAAACAGATTGACTACTGTTTTTGCTATCTTGATTTTCTGTCACTTAAACTACACCCTCCAGATGTCTGGAACACTTAAGGGCAAATAACTGTTTTTCAGTATTGGTTTCTGCCTTAATAGACACAGCATAATATTAGGACCATCTATAAGGCAGCTTTGGTACAGATTCTTTGACTTCTGAAGACAAATGGTTTTTAAGGAAGGTTTCACACACCTTAAGGATAAAATGCTGTCCTCCCACAGTTAATAAAGCCTCAGTCCAGGTTTTCCAAAGGTTGTTTTGATCAATTTTGTGGGGTTGTGCTTTAGGTAAAGGCGACGGTAACAAAAATTTGTTTGCCTTCAAAAGACAAAGTGGTTTAAAGAACCCATATGAAACAAGGACCAGACTATATGTGGCAGCATCCATGTGGATGCCACCATTTTAAAGTGATTTAAAAATGGCATAATAACGGTCTGCAAGCATGGCAGTCTGAGGCATTCTTCTCCCCCTCCCCCATCTCTTTTCAAGGGCTGAAACAGCAAGGGGGCGGGGAGGCCTGTGGCCATTTCAGATCTTGAAAAGGCACGGGGGGACGACGAGTACCTCAGCCCCCTGTGTTGCAGGCCCAACCAAGATCAGGCCCTTGAGGCATTTTTAAATCACTTAAAAATGGCTGCAATGTCCACAGGTTGGACCAGTAGATGCTGCTATGTCTAGTTTGTTCCTGAGGGAGCAAAGTTGTGATAAAAGAGAGTTTGGATCAGTTAAAATAGTAGTGATATGATTATTAATAATACCAGTAGTATTTGTGGAGCTTTACAAAGTTACAAATAGGGTTTCCAGGTCCTCTCACCATTGCAGTGCGATTTGGGGGGCATTCCAGGTGTGGGCAGGAAATCGTATGCAATGTCCCCAGTGCAATGACATCACCTAGAAGTGACGTCATCGCACTGGCAATGTTATGCACAACGCTTTGGGTTTTGGGCAAAACTCTATGGGTTTTTTTGCCTTCAAAACCATAGAGTTTGCCCAAAAACCAGAGCTTCGCCGCATGACGTCACTGATGTGATGATGTCACCTGGAATGATGTCCCTGTTTGGGGGTGGGTTTTCCCCCACCAGCCAACTGGCTGGCAGTGGATCAAAGCCCCCCAAAGCAGGGGAATCCTTGCTGGGACCTGGAGGCAGGCAACCCTAGTAACAAACCCAATAAATATAGGCTACTACTTAAAGCAGGGGTGTCGAACATACGGCCCACAGGCCAAATCCAGCCCATGAAGGGCTCCTATCTGGCCCATGGGCAACAGGCTCTGTGCTGCTTCTTGCTTCCTATTCCTGCTTCCTTGCTAAATACAGTAAGAGAGTGCACCATCTGAATGCTTTCTTTGTACCAGACTGCTTAGTCCCGTTCTTACATCTGGAAGCCAGTCACCTTCCCATAGCCAGTCATATATACCAGTGTGAGCAATTTTGTGGTGTAGTGACTGAAATGCCAGACTACAACTTGGAGGCTGTCTGGCCATTAATGGGAAAATTCCTAGTGGGACACTGCCCTGGATAGCCTCCTCATTCTGAGTCTCCCGCCCAGCCCATAGGGCCCCAAGCTTTGTTTTCCCTCCCTTCATGGAGGATTTGGTGGTAGCCCACCCTCAGCCTCAACATGTTCTCCTTACTGGACTAGGCAGCCCTTCCTGGCCAGCACATAACTGCCTGGCTGCTGCATCATGCTTCCTGTTTCAGCCAGCCACATTTCCTGCCCCTCACTGCTCTGATGGCTGCAGCTCATCATTACACCGCCTGGTGATCCAAGGCATCTTCAGCCACACTGTGCTGGCCAGGGATGATGAGCTGCAGCTGCCAGCCAAAGCAAGTGCTGCAGTGCTTTGCTGTAGTGCTTCCACCTATGTCCACTGGTGTAGGGGCATGGCTGGCTGGCTTCAGAGACTCCCCTTCCATGGTTAGTGTGGACTGCAAAGCAGAGCCCCTCCTGAGAGATCCAAGGCAGGAGGAACTCCTCCTTATTAGCTAGGGGAGGACCACCACCCAATGCAGTCAAAAAGCCATTTAGAGGGAAATATTCCCACTACAGATGTTTCCCTGGCAACTGCCTGGGATGGGAAGCCCCCCCCCCCCAAAAAAAAAAAATACAGGCAGGACGGTGTGGTTGCCAATGATGAAATGCTTCCAGAGATGGAACTTCAGTCTTGGCAACTGTGCAGATGTCCTTGTATCTCCTTCAGCCCTGCCTATCCCAGAAGGCTGCCTGAGTGATGACAAGGAAACAGAACTCCTTCCTCTCCTGTTGGCTTTTTGGCTGTATTGGGAGGGTTGGGGGGTGGCCTGCTCTAGCTGATTAGATGCTCTTCCTGACTTGGCTCCATCAGATCTTCCATCAAGTGAGGAGGGAGGGGCCACTCTCAGTTCTTTTCCCAGATTCATTGTAGCTTTCCAGTCTGTCCCTGGAGGACAGGGAAATTCAACTCCCTGCTCAGCCGTGAAGCTTACTGTGTGGCCTTGGGCCAATCTCTGTCTCTCAGCCTAAAATACCTTAAAAGGGTCTTGGAGAGAGCTTTGTATGTCACCTAGAGCTCTTTGAAGGAAGGTTGAGGTACAAAATGGATAAACAGATAAACTGTGCTGTCTGTAGCACCCACCCATTAACTGGAACTTGATAACTCCCAATAAGCTATTATTGGTGTCCTGCCCCACCATTTATTTAGGTTACTGTCAGTAATAAAATTATCCAATGATTAGGTTATTTGTTCTTCTAATGTAGAATTCTGTTCTTCAAATGTAGAATTCTGTTCTGCTAATTTAGAATTTAATTATGCACAAAACTTTCCGATTATGAGGTCATCGTGTACAATTTCCAGATTTTCTAAAGGAATAAATTTGAAATAGTGCCTGTGTTCCTTGAATACAATGCTAAATTCAATAGCACATCTTCTCTTGACTATACATGTCAAACTGAACAGTAGGGTCATCAATAGACAGATGTTAAACTACCCATGGAATTTCAACAGGACCATTGACACTGAGAGAACTCTTGAGAAACCCCATTAGACAAAGAACATCTTGAAAGAACACACATGTGCAGGCTGGGGCATGCACACAAATACACACTCTGTTCTACACAATGTGATTGTCAGTTTGCTACTTTGATTGTAAAGTGATAACTGCTGTTGAAATTGCACTGTGCATAAAACACTGGGAGGAAAAAAAGGCAACAGATTGCATCAGTTAGATATAAACTGACAGAATGAAAAAAGTACCTAGCAGTTTAAAAAACAAAACGTAAACAGCTTTGGGGGCAAGTTAACCAAACACTTTGGATGTAGTTTTGTCAGATATGGCAAGCCAGGATTTTAGCCAGCTGAATTCTTCCTGTGGGTTTTTCTTGTCTTCATCTATGGTGGGAAAGGAAGAAGAAATCATTTCCTTGTAACGGATACACGCCAGGGGACTCAGTCAGGACTGCTCCTGCACAAGTGTTTTTTGTTTTGTTTTGTCTTGTTTTTTCGCTAAATGGAATGGAGCTCAGATGGATCAGCTGAATCTCCTCACAATCATTATTTAAGCAAATTCACTGTCTGCCTTTAAAAAAAAAAAAAAAGATACAGAAAATGTTTCTTGATGCTGACTCTCCCTTCCCCCCATATTGTAAAGCCTGAGGCACTTGCATTTAAACAGCTGAATGCGCTTTCACTGATGCTTCTGCTGAAAGCCTGTGGTCACTCAAGCAGCAGTAACTTTGAAAAAATGACCCGTCTACACCCAAACAATAACAGAATCCCCCTTTTTATGTTGGCAACGCCCACTGCTTTCTGTTCATTGCAAGACTCCCCACGTAGATGCAACTGTTTGACCAGCTTTCTTCTGAACAACTTAATTAAGCAAAAGAAAAAGTGTCAGTTACTGCCAACCGCAGAAAAACAGAGCTGTGTGGGTAAAAAGAGTAGGCTGCATTAAACCACATTCCTTAACTGGTTAACTATGGAAAGCTCTGCTTTATAGCTGTGCCAGGAATATTCTAACACTTGCTTGCCATTCAGATGATCAAGACATATTGTTTTGTACATCACACCAAACACAATGAACAGATTGCTGCAACCTGTACCTTAACAACTGGTATTAGAATTATCTAGAGAATTACAAAATCTTTGTCACTACACAGCACGCAATCTCTCTCTCTCTCTCTCTCTCTCTCTCTCTCTCTCTCTCTCTCTCTCTCTCTCACCCCCCCCCCAATTTACTTTAAATCATGCTAGGGAGACCAAATAGATTTTAAAACTCTTTGAAACTTGGATGGCTTTAATTCCCTCCATTCTCTTTGAACCAGATGCAGCATGGGAAATCACAGCATGGGATATTTGCTCTGAACACACAGGCAAATGGAATTTAAGAACATGCCATCCATATACGGCATTAACAATGCTCAGGTTCACCTCTTGGATTATGGGAAGGGATAAGTAGTCAGTGCAGTTTTACAGAAGCATCTGTGCATCTAGAATGTTGCACAGAAAGAGAGGGTTCACATATGTTGGATAATGCATTCTCGATGCATTACAGCAATTGGTTGCAATTGGATTTTCATGTTTCACACAGGAAAATCCAGTGGCAAACAATTGCTGTAGTGAATCAAGAGTGTGTTATTCAATGATGGGCAAAAGTAGCAGAGAGAGACAGAGTAGATTTTTTTTGTCACTCTTGAAAGTTGCTCTTGAAAGGACAAATATTTCTGTTTCTACACAAGCAGAGAAATCTCTCTCCATTAGCCTTCCTGATGGCTAGTAATAAAATGAATGAACCATCCAAGTTTAGAGGCCTGATTGTGCTCAGCTGACTTCAAAAAGAGGCAGAGGAAAGTGCAGGCTTAATTTATACAAAAAAACAGCCAACTAATAGCCAATATGACTAGGTGAGGAGCTCTTCATATATACTGCTCGCTGCCTCGACCATTTCACTGTGCCATTTCAAACTAGCAAGGAAAATTGTTTGTACTATGCAGTGAAGTCAGGAAGTTAAAGCATCCCCTGGCAAAAGATCCACATCCGTACTTTGTCTTGGAGCAACTGTCACCTGGTTTGGATTTCAGATGCTCATTAAGTGACTGATTTGTTTGTATGAATCAGGGTTTAGACACTCACCTATTTCAGAATTATCTTTCACTTTGCTTTCTTCCTAATCAAATCCTTCTGATTTCCCCCCTGGGCCTGAAAGTGAAACCAGCTGAAGAGTTTATTTAGTCACCTCTTTGCATTCCCTCCATTTGAAAGCCACATATGGATGACCCCAGAGACTGAGATGGCTCCTAAATATGAGGGGCCTATGCTTTCTCTTGATGCACAGGAATACAGGTTTAGGCTTCTGTCCTCCAAACACACATTGGGGTTAACCACACTAATGAGTGGTTATTATTTAACTCCAGTGAATTAACACTAAGATGGCAGGGTCTAGCCTGTGAAAAGGAATGTTTTGACTGTTAAATTTGAATAATTTCACTGGTTTATTTTGTTTGAATTTAGTAACCTTTGGAGGATCAGACAGAAATTTGTGCAGTCACTTTGCATTCAAAACTGGATATCAATAACTGAATCAAATGGGAGAGGGGCAGTCCCATCGATGTGGTCATTCATGGGTGTCTAAGCCAGGTTTAACAACTGTTGCAAGGTTCCACAACAGACCACTGTTATCCAGATACATTAGTAAGGGAAGATACAGTTTAAGGGTTTGCTGTTTATTCAGAACAGTTGTAGTTACATAATGTGTCTATAATGTATGCTCCATATTCTCATGTTAGCTAATTTAAAGCTAGGGTGTTTGGCTGACATCAAGGCTGTTATTAATGTAGAATGCCACTTGAACCCATCAATATTCAATAGAAACAAATGAAAAATCCCTCCTTTTTTGCAACTGTTGTTTCATTCTTTCCAGGAACTATAGCCTTTATTGTGATTAATATCTGGGAGGCACCTTAACAAGGCCAAACTTGATAGGTGGCTCTTGTTGGGTGAAATTTATGGCCTGGTACTTCCTCAGTAAGACTTCCCACGTTGAATTGTTGAACATTACTGACCTTACTGCCCAGCACAAGAGGGGGCGGAGTTGGATGGGGATTTACACAGATGTCTGGTAACTGTGGAAGGTGCAGAAATCCAGAAGGAGAACAACCTGAATCACTTCCATTGGAAGGGGCTGGTTAACAGAGGTCAGGGGGAGGCCTTTACCAGCGTGTGAGCCTCAGTGTTTTGGTGCAGTTTGTTTTTTGATTAGTGCAGTTCATGACCAGGCCATCCCACCTGAATAACAATCAGTTTGATTCACAGCAGGCCTAGAGAGGGCAAGGAATGCCTGCAGTGCTGTGCATATGGAGCCAAGCCTGGGGAAGTGTAGAACCTTCCCAAACCCAGATGGTTCTGTTTGACATATTTGGCAAAACACCAGGAAAAACCTATTGGGAGAGAGAAACCATCAGGATGTTGCTCAGACTGTATTTACAGAAACAAAGCCAGATGGGAAAAAAGTACTGCTTTGTTTTAATGACCATTCATGAAATGGAAACTCTGCTGTTGCCTAATAAGGGAAGTGTTACAATTGTATAGTATTCTTAGTTCTCTAAAAAAAGTATCTTTATCAAGAAAATACATTAATTGGCCCTTGACAATGCTGCTGATGCAAGCCTTCAAACATTCTCTAAGGGGGCTCTTCTAGGGATCCTCCATGATAGAAATTTGGAAACATTTTCTTCTCAGGTTGTTTAGAGTAGCCAAGAACTAGCAGCATGGAAGGTATATGCTTTCCGGTCTTGTCTCCTAATTAAACAGTGTTCCTAAATCAGGTTCAGAGCTTTGGATCCACCGCCTTGATCTGAAGCTAACATGTCAGTTTTAGAAAAGGTAGGGAGAGTGTTCTCTGTCAGTTTCCTGCTGGGGACAAACAGTTCCCCCCCCAGCATTTTTTGCTGTTGAAAGTGACATGGGATGGAAAGGAGGGAAGGCTGAAGACCATCCTGCCACTATACCATGCTCCACAGCCAATTTACTCCCTAATCTGGATAGCCCAGGCTAGCCCCATCTTGCAGGTCTAAGAAACCAAGCAAGGTCAGCCCTAGTTAATATTTGGATGGGAGACCACCAAGAAACTCCAGAGTTACTATGTGTAGACGGACAATGGCAACCACCTCTGAACATCTCTTGCCTTGAAGACCCTACAAGGTTGCCATAAGTCAACTGAGTCTTGATGGCACTTGACACATGCACATTGTTTTGAAGGTGAGTCCTGGCCACACATGAATTAGTTGGGGATTCCCCCAATGTAATTTGCATCTCACATCTGGTATAATGGGACCCTAAGCATGCCTTTTCTGTCTAGAGCATAGAATTGTGGGGAAAATAAAAAACAGTAAAACAAGTTTGCACCAGAAATCCATTGTCCACAATTCTGATTGGCTGCCTCCGCCTATTATGTTACAAAGTTTAGAGCAGAGGTTTTTTTAAGCTAATAAGGCAACATATGAGTGAGTCAATACATGGCTGAATGTGGTGTTTAATAAAAAATAAATGGACAATTGTCCAGAAGCAAATGGGAGGAGCAAGTCGGATAACTGCAGTTGCATTCAATTTGCTGTTATTGGGAAGCCAGGCTTACCCTGCAACTGAGAGATATACCATCAGTTCTCTTCTATTTGGTATGTCTTCTTCCACCACTCACCTTTGCCCATCACTCCACTTTTTCCATGCTATGATTCATCATCTTAAAATGCCAGTTCCTGTGAACAGTCTTGCAGTACAATCTCTTCCTTGTTAATTCAGAAGCAAAGAGACCTGGTGCAGTATGATGTCTGAAGCCATGAGTCGGGAAGTTCTTGGTTCAAATCATTTTTCTTTCACAAATGTACTAGTTGGCCTTAGACAAACCACATGGTCTCTGAGATGCAGCTATCCAGTCTCCAACAGGGGAATAACAATAACTGGTCTATTTTCCAAGATGGTTGTGAGGCTTACAAGATAATTATATGAAGTGCTTTGAACATTTGAAAGCATTATTTATCTGCTAAATATTGGCCTATTATGCACAGGTGTTTCCCTCTCTCTTTTGCTGTGCATGTCCATCGGGTTTTCTTTGTCATTCTGCATTGATTTTCCTCCCTTCAGCACTCAGTTTGCTTTCTGGTCCCTGTTTCCCCAGGTTTTCTGAGAGTGCTTTTGTGCCCATTTCCCCTTGTTTTACTTCCAAGCCAAAGGTAATTCAAAAGTGTTCAGATTCCCTTGGACTCCCCCACCCTTTTGCCGCCTCTTGAAGGTCACTCCCTGCCCACATCGAGATTGTTCCACCCACTCTGTGCCTTCTGCCATCCTCCCCCCTTCATCTGTGTACAAGCTCCACTTCCCCCTTGTTTTTAAATTTATTTTTTTTGACAAGTGGGATGAGTCTAGTGACACGAGGCTATCACTAGTCTTAGATTGCTGAATAAAAAACATCAAATGAAAGGGGAAGTTTAAAAGGAGCTGTGCAAGGTTTATTTCCCTGCTGGTATTGATTTGAAAGGGGGATTGGAGAGCAAGCAAATTTTTTTGGGGAGGGGACCATTTTGGCAGTCTCTGGAAGCCTAACACTAAAATGGCAGCTGAGCCACATGGACCTTCTGCAAACTGCCAAACTTAAGAATTGCTTGGGATTGATCCATTTGGAGGACGAGTGCAATCCACAGGACAGGCTTTTAAAAACTGGCAAGATCACGTCCAGTGTGTAGGATCAAATTAGAGAATCACAAAGAGAAAACCATGCAAATTTGCAAGGAAGATCCCCCATACAAATTGCAGCCCTGTGCAAAGCGTGGTGGAATTGCAGCCAACTTTGCACAGAGGCGTGCACACACACACACACATGTTGCCAACAATCACAGCTTGCAGTGCCAATGTCAGTGCGTTCTACCATGCATTCTGCACACTCAACTTGTTCTCCCATATTATGAGATCATGCGACTCTTTCCCATTTTTCACAGTGGCTGATAACACAGCAGAGGATCCCCTAGTGCTCCACAGTATCAAAAATGGGGCTTCCCAGCTGCTTGTCAGTTTCAAAAAATGTATTGTCAATTTCAACATCGGTTTTCCTCTTTTGCCTTTATTCCATTTTGTCCCCTTTCATTCAATGAACTAATGCCAAAATGTATGCACAGAACCTGAACCATGAGGATTTAAATGGAAGGCAGTTGTTAGATGCTACTGTGCAGCCGTGATATGGCAGTTGTGTAAATTTTTGAAAACTTTGGACACCCTCCCACACATCACAAGTGATGTTCCACTCCAATTTAGAAAAATGCTTTGGTAAAAAACCCTGTAGTTGCAGTATAAATACACCAGAGGGAAAATAATGGTGTGTAAGGTGGGCCCAGAATGCAAAGTCAAGATCAAAGGCTTACTGCTCTGAAAATCTGCAGTAAGATGTGCGAGTGTAATGGGCCATTATTAAACTGCTGATGCAGCTCATATCTAGGATAATCTCAGGATTGTTATCCTACAGTAGCAATTCCAGAGGGGTAGCAATGTTAGAATGTTGCAGAAAAAATTAACAAGCATCTAGTGGCACTTCAAAGACTAACAAAATTTTATTCCAGCATAAGCTTTTGAGGACTGGAGCTCACTTCTTCAAAAGAAATATAGGCAGAAATTTATATCTGAGGTATGAAAAAAATAAATATCAGGGTCAAGGGACCATAATATGTAGGAAGTATAAGATGAGATGTAATTATATAAAGCTGAAAAATACAACCATTTGTTAGAGAGACTTTAAAAAGAACAACATAAATTTTAAAATTATATTTGAATTTTACATCGTCATATCTCACTTTGCACTTTCTGCATTTTACAACCCCTTACCCCTACTATCTGTTTATTTTTCATACCTCAAATATGCCTAGTGAGAACCCAACCCATTACATTGCATCTAAAGAAATGGACTTTGGTTACCTGAATATTTAAAACGGAATAAAATCCTGATACTCTTTAAAGTGCCCCTCAATTCCTGTTTATATTCTGGTAGCTATTCTGAGATAAAGAACCTTATCTCCAGCAACTTCTGCAAACAGTCTTGTCTTTTCTATCGTGCCTCTGTTGGATTTTGAACTCCAGAGCCACTGCTAATCCAACTGAGTTAAAAAAAATCAAAACAAATGAAAAATGAGCTTTCTGGCTGTGTAAGAGAATAAATACTTAGGGTATGTCTGGGCCTTGGCATAGAATTCACTGGCCAAATTTTAGCATACTACTTGGGTGACAGTCAAATGCAGTCACTAGCATGTTTCCTCTTCAGCTGCCTGGGAAACAATGTGAATAGCTTTACCCTTCCAACTTCCTGTCTTTGAATGTTTGCTTTTTGTACTTGAATTCTATAGAACTTCTTCGTGGTCTCTATGCATTACACCTATGGGATCTAATGGGCCTGCGCTGATCTGATCGGTGTTGTACAAAGCTCACAGTGGGGATGCCCAAGGGGGTGGGGTGCAGACATCCCGTCAGTTCTGACCACCGCGCTAACAGCTTTCTTCGTTGGTTGGTGAAAATTCGTTTTTCCTCAGGAATCCTTTTATTCTTTACAAAAATTTTATTTGGATTTTTCTTTTTTCTCTGCTGGACTTTCTCCTCACAGAATCACCAGGGAGGGTTCAGGGTGAGAACTTTCCATGGACTTCAGACCTTCAACCCCCCCTCCCTTTTCTTCCCTCACGTCCTGAATCCTTTTATAAATAAAAAGTGGGGGTGTTTCAAGATGTGTGCTTCGTGTGGTAGTAAACTAGCTCCACGAGATGAACACACTCTCTGTATAATCTGTTTGGGCGAAGGTCATCGACTGGAGGGTTGCGCGATTTGTGCCAAATTCTGTAACCAAACGCGGAAAAATAGAGCTAAGATTCTTTTGGGAATCGGCTCTTGCCCCTCCTTCATCTATGAGATCATCAGAGCTGCCACCTAAATCTTCTGCATCTCAATCATCTGTATCGATGTCGGGGCAGGCAGCAGCGCCATCAACACCGAAGCCACAGGGGCGGGGCAAATCTGCTTCCGATACGGGGCTAGCCCTTTCAAAGAAACGTCCTTCGAAATCGGTCTCTTCTGTCTCTTTTTTTTTGTGTGGTAAAACTCTCCTAAAAAGGAGAGAATTTTATTCTTTTTATAAGAAAAGGGTAGGGTAGACAGATGGAGAAAGAAAAAGATGGAGTGAAGTTTTTTTCTGTTAAAAAGGGTTAGTTTTAGTTAGTAATCAATACCAATTTTGGCATCTATCATGGTTAGAAGATCTTCTTTTTATCTTTGCAAAGTCCAAAATCACTCTGTTAATACAGTTAGTAAAGTCCATTGGGGTTAGTAATTAAACAGCTCCTTATAGATGTTACACGAACAGTCCTCAAAGTGTCTTCTTTTTAAATCTCTTCCAATTATGGATTGAGTCCTTTTTAGCCTTGATGCCTTCCGTTCCATCACCTCCTTCCCCTGGGCTGCTGTCTTCTTCACTGCTTATCCCAATTTTGAGTGCTGTGTCTTCCTCCATGCTGGCGTGTCTCTTCAGAAGCTTTTGCATTTTAAGGATGTAGTCCATCTTCTTTCTTTTCTCTTTTTCCTTGTACCTCTGGCCTTCAAATTTCCAGGGCTCCATGGACGAGATTAGATCTCTGATATGCTGCTTGCTATGCTCGACCTCCCCTTCTACTGGCAGAGTATTTTCTTTTATAAAAGCGGAGTAGGCTTTGAGAGCCATGTCCACTTCTTCTTTTAATTCTTTCGCTTCACTGCCAGCTAGGGGCGCCAAGACATTCGTCAAGGTAGATCCGAGATCTTCTTTCTCTTCTTCTTTTACGCCCTGAAAACTTAGAATCAGATTCGATTTCTGTTCAATTTCCACCATCTTCCTTGTTGTTTCCGATATCTGTTTCTGTCGACTGATGAGAACACTTTCCATTTTAAGCAAAGTTTCATTGATTTTCTGCATTTGTTCCAGCAGAGGGCGCAGCATCTCCTTTTCCTGTTGATTGACAGCAAGCTCTGGGGGGGGGGCTACCCAGACCGGAAGTCCCTCCCCTCTTCTCTTCCGGTTTCTGCAGGACTTTTTCCATTGTCGACATTTTGTTTTTTTGTTTACTTTTACAAAGTTCGTGCCGCATCCCCCAGGAAGCTAATAGGGTCGTAATCTTCCGTACAACCCCAACGGTACTTTCACCAACACTTTTTTCTCTCTTCCCCCCTTCGCGCTCCCTTTGTAGATCTTGCTTCTCAAAAGGGGTGGGGACTCCTCCCTCCTCCCATACGCTTATACGCTTGCGGGGGATTCCAATTTACGCTTCGAAATAGATCTTCAACTCACGGTTCGATGCCACTTCTTCTTTTTATGTTAAATCATAGCGCTGTCTTCACTCCTGGAAGTCGGTGGCGCTGCTAAGTCCCATTACGGGCACGATGCAGCGGGGCCGATTGGGGCGGGGAGAAAGCCTCAATTTCCCGGCTGTCTGCCGGCAAAGAGGCTACTCCCCAAGCGCCCCCGGTTCGGAGCCTTTGCCTAAGGCTCACTAGGGTCTTTCGCACATGCGAAGACCCCCCCTATCTGCGTGTGGGCTAGCCGCCTCCGGGAACGTCCCGAGACGCGGCCGCCATTCGCAACGCCGAAACCGAAACCATTGGTCTCTTCTGTCTCAACACCGGCAAAGAAGCCAAAGAAGGACAAGTCGCAGAGACATGCCTCTCATAAGTCGACTTCTGGGGACCTGCAGAAGTCTCATGAGATGAGCAGCGTGGCACTCCCCAAGGGCTCTGCACTGCCAGTTAATACGCAGTCGCATTCCCTTTCAGCATGCCAGTCCACACCGGAGCTGCCTAGGATACAATCAGTGCCCCTGATTGAAATACTTGATTCTCCTACCAGGCAGCTGAACCCTCTGGTGTTGGAGGTGAACCTGGCTCACCATCCTCAATCCATATTGGTCTCTGAGGCCAAGGATGAGTTGATTTTGGAAGTTCCAGACATTGGCCATCATTCCCCATCAGCTGCCACCTGGGCTACTGGTCATTCAGATCGTGACTATTGATACAGACTGGTGGACAGGTCCTGCTCTCCTTTCTGTCCGGATGACCGAGGTCGATGGGATGACTACCAGTTTCATCGTGACTGATGCCACCCATCCCTCTCGCCCAGGAGAGAGCACTTTTTCAAGTCGACTTATGGTCGGGATTCTCCCTCCCATTACAGACATGGTCCATCGATGTACCCTCCATGGGATCATCATCAGCATATGCCATGCTGGTTTTCTTCAATGCCATGGCTGCTACCTAGGGGACAGGAGGAATGGGACAGCTGTTTGCCTCAGCCCCATTCTCCACGTCGTCCATCATCATCCGCAATGCTCTCCAAACCTCCCCCTTTGTTGCCACCGAAGGAAGCCCCCTTGCCACCTCTATCGCCAAGGAAGCCCTCTGAACCGATACTGATCCAGGGACCTGGGTCACATTCGGAGATCTCTCAGGACATGTCTGATGCTGATCAGTCTGAGGATGAGACCTCACCTGGAGATGCTTCTTTGAAACAAAAGTCTCTGAAGACCTCCCAATCTCTCCATCAGAGGACATGTCTTCCTATGGGGATCTAATTAAGAGAATGGCTCATTTGCTGGGTCTTTCCATCATACAACCGCAGCCATCAATATCGGATTAGGTTTATGACATGGTCCAGATTGACATGTTGACACCGATTTCCCTTCCAATGTCGAAGGTCCTTCTTCAGGCTGTGAAGGCTCCTTGCGAGAAGCCATGATTTATACTGGTATCGACCAGGAGATTGGATCACATGTGCAAGAGGAAGGAGCAGGTTTCCTCTATGTACATCCAAAACCAAACTCCATGGTGGTCTCATCTTCTTTAAGGAATAGGCGCACCAACATTGCCCCATCTGATAAAGAAAGCAAGAAGCTGGATGCCTTTGGGAGGCATTTTTATTCTGCCAGTGCCCTAGGTATTAAAGCGTCAAACTATGTAACATGCATGAGTAGATACTAGTACGTGTTGTGGCAAAAAATGGCAGATCTCCTGTCTTTTCTCACAGGGGACAAGGGTCAAGCAGCCCGGGCTCTGCAAAAGGAAGGCATGGTCCTGGTGAAGCAGCTTCTTAATACTGCTTTTCCACAACAATGTCTTCAGCACTTCGCCGGCACTCCTGGCTGCAAAAGCCTTCTTTGCCCCCCAATACCAGGGCTTACATAGAAGATCTTCCTTTTGACGGGGAGGGACTATTCCATTCTTCTACTGACTCTGCCTTACAAGAGATGGATAAGAGCACAGAGGCTTCTAGATCTCTGGGTGTCTCTGCTCCCTACAAGCTGTATTGTCAACGTTCCTGGTCCTGCTATGGCTCCAAACGCCCGTATAATAGCAAACCATCCCCAGAGGGTACCTGGAGACCTCGCCAGTCACCCACGGGACAGTGCCAGCAGTACCAATACCCTGCAAAGTCCAGATACGGTTCGCAACAACAAAATCCTAGGGTGAAGGCTCAAAAGACTACCAAACAGGGCCTTTGACTTCCCCCAGATTGCTGTAGGGGAATCCACCCGTCTTTCCACATTCCTCCCTGAGTGGTGGGTCATCACTACAGACAATTGGGTTTTATCCATCCTGATCCATGGATATATAATAGAATTTGTGGACTTGCCAACGCTACCTGTTTCTCTAACCAACCCGGCCCCTACCCTTCTTCTGCAAGAGATCAACTCCCTCTTGGAGAAGGATGTGATAGAGTGAGTGCCAAAGGCATTTGAGGGGACAGGTTTTTATGCCTGTTATTTTGCTGTTCCCAAACGAGAGAGGGGTCTGCGCCCAATTTTAGACCTGCGGGGCCTAAACATCTTTCTGCAATACTGCAAATTCAAAATGACATCGTTGTGAGTAATCCTCCCTCTTCTAGCACAGGGATCCTGGATGGCAACCATCGACCTCCAGGATGCCTACTTTCATCTCAACATCCATCCTTCCCTCAGGAAGTACCTCCGTTTCACTATAGGAGACCTCCATTTCCAATACAAGTGTCTTCCGTTTGGCCTGTGCACAGCGCCGAAGGTCTTCACCAAGACAATGGTGGTGGTGGCGGCCTATCTTCGCCTACAAGGGATCTCCATCTTTCCCTGCATAGATGATTGGCTCTTAGTGGCAGATTCCTCGGTGCTCCTGGAGGACCACATTTCTTGGACACTCCGTCTCCTGTCCTCTCTGGGCCTTCAGGTCAATCATCAGAAGTCCCATCTTCAACCCTCACAAAGTGTGCAATTCATAGGTGCAGTACTGGACTCTATAATATGCAGAGCTTACCTTCCGGCAGACAGGGCGGCAACATTGTCGTCTCTAGCAAGGGATGTGCGAGCATGCGCCTGGTCCATGGCCTTCCAGATTCAATGTCTGTTGGGGCATATGTCGGCCACCACTGCTGTGCTTCCATTGGCCAAGCTGCATGTGAGGCTTCTACAGATGTGGTTCCTGTGCCGCTTCAAACCATGCAGGATGGGACAATCTACATGGCTCCAACCTCCGCCGGATGTTCGGGACTCTCTATCATGGTGGACAATAGCACCTAATCTGACCCAGGGTGCTGCCTTTCAACTGCCAAACCCGTGACTCACTCTGACCACCGACGCTTCCCTGTGGGGATGGGGAGCCCATCTCAACGGCATAAGCGTAGGGTACCAGTGGGACATTCTCAATGCAACCAAGCATATCAACTACCTGGAACTGCTTGCAATAAGGTTGGCATTGTGCTCCTTCCAGCCCATTCTTCAGGGACATTGTGTAGCTGTTTTGATGGACAATACTACAGCACTCAGCTATGTCAACCATTAAGGAGGGACAGTATCCCGGAGCCTCTGCCACCTGGCAATTGACCTGTGGAAATGGTGTGTAGGGCACGACATAGTCCCTGTGGCCACTCACATTCTGGGAATCTGCAATGTGAAGGCAGACCTTCTCAGCAGTGGTCTCACGCATCATCACAAGTGGGAGCTCAATTGGTCTTACCTTCGTCCCATCTTTCAAAAATGGGGCACTCTGGAGATAGATGTATTCACTTCCAGAAAGAACATAAAATGCCCTTTCTTCTGCAGTCGTGGGGGAGCAGACTCTCTCTCCCTGGGAGATGGCCTCCTTGACCCATGGGGACAGACGTTCCTATACATGTTTCCTCCTCTACCCCTCCTCCTATGAGTTGTTCAGAAGCTAGCTAGAGTCATGCCAGACTGTATCCTAGTGGCTCCATGGTGACCCAGGCAACCCTGGTTTGCTGCTCTTCTTCAACTCATGAGAGGCAGGTACTACCACTTCCCCAGGGTGCTGGATCTCCTTCTTGTGGAGAACGGAATGCTTCTCCACGCCAAAGTGGACAACCTAAAATTGATGGCTTGATGGATAGGGAAATAACCTTCTCTGATCGCATCTCAGAGGTTCTGATCAACACCAGGAAGGCATCCACTCATCTTATCACAGAAAGGTTTCTTTCCTTCCTTCAGACATCAACTACCTCACCAACATCGGTAGGTCTAGACAGGATCCTTGAATTTCTTCTGTCTCTTTCAGATCAGGGCCTTTGCCACTCATCTGTTAAAGTTTATTTGGCAGCCATTTCTGCCTACCACAATGGTCTGGATGGCTACTCTGTTTTTTTCCCATTCCACTTCAGAGAAGTTTCTCCGAGGTCTCGTTCGACTGCATCCCCCTGTAAGTGCTCCGACGCAATTGTGGGATTTGCCATTGGTGCTCCGCCACCTTACAAGGAAGCCATTCGAACCTATGGCAACCTGCGACTTGCAATACGCAGCTAGGAAAATGGCTTTCTTAGTTGCGATTACATCGGCCAGGAGGGTCAGTGAACTGATGGCACTACGCCATGATCCTCCATATTTAGTCTTTTTGCCAAATGGAGTCCGTCTGGTGCTGGATGTCTCCTTTTTACCAAAAATTGTCTCTGAGTTCCACTTAAACTCAGAAATCTTTCTGCCTGATTTCTTTCTACACCCTGAAGGGGAAGAACAAAGTCTGCTTCACATGTTAGATGTCAAAAGGGCCTTTTCTACTTGAGCCAGACTCGGCCCACCAGGAAAGACAACAACCTATTCCTGTCTTATTCCACTGCTTCCTTAGGGTCGCAGATCTAGACTCAGCACCTGTCTAAGTGGATTGTTTGGACAATTGGGTTGTGCTATTTCTTAGCAAAGTGCCCTCTCCCTGCTTGCTTGAAAGTGCATTCGACCAGGTCCATGGTGACCTCTACTGCTTTCCTGAAGGGCGCATCACTGTCCTCTGTCTGCAGAGTGGCCACGTGGTCCACGCCAACCACGTTTATCAGACATTACACAATGGACATTCATGCACAACTTAAGGGCAATGTGGGTCGTTTGGTCCTGTCCTCTGCGATGCTGAGCCTGACAGCGCCCACCTCCAGGTGAGCCACTGCTTTTCAGTCTCCCATAGGTGTGATGCACAGAGACCACGAAGAAGATAAACAGGTTGCTTACCTGTAACTGATGATCTTCGAGTGGTCATCTGTGCAGTCACACCGTCCGCCCATCCTTCCCCACTGCTGTCATCCTCAGTTGTTTGTCTCATATAGCTTTGGTCGATAGTGATCAGAAGGAACTGGTGGGGTGTCCATGCCCCACTCCCTTGGGCATGCGTAGTTGGGGTTCCTGCGCAGGCTCAGGGTGGAGGTGTGAAAATCCCATTGTGAGCTCTGTACAACACCAATCAGATCAGCGCAGCGCACTAGATTCCATAGGTGTGACTGCACAGATGACCACTCGAAGATCATCAGTTACAGGTAAGCAACCTGTTTTTCCCTAAATCTAGTATCTGAAGGCATAGGGCATGGTTAAGACCTTGTTCCATATCCTGTTCTACTTAGCAATACCTCAATGCTCTAACCAGAGCAGTAGTTGATAGTGTTTAGTGACTGATCACACTAGTGCTTCAATCATTTGTCCTCTGAAATTGTCATCCTTTTTTCATGTGGGAGGATTTGGATGGCATCATTACAGCCATCAGTATGCCTTAGGATGCACCTGTCACACGCTGCTTGTGGGCCTGACCCCCCGGTAGCTGTTGTGGTCCAAGATCCGGTGAGAGAGGCGGTCCTGGGTGTGAGGAGAGCTCAAAAAGGGGGAAGGAGGGAAGTGCCTCAGACCGGCAGGGGACGGAATTTGAGCCATTCCGTGAGTCCCTCTGCCAGCGTGCTGGGGAAATGCTCAGGCCTCTTCTCTCTCTGGGCTTCTCTCGTGGCTCTTCCCTCTCTCTCTCCCTCTCGTCCCTGAGCACACTACTTCCTCCCCGGCAACTCCTCCTTCCCGCCTTTTATCTCCCCCCCACACTCCCAGCACCCCCCCATCTCGATGAGCCTCTCTCCGCCCTTCCAGCCCTGCCCCTCCTCTTAGGCAGGGACGCCGAGTCAGCCTGGGTGGGGTGGAAGTTGCACGATCCTGCAGCTGCCCCGTCCTGGAGGGGCCTTCCTGGGGCCTGCTGCTGCTCCTGGCGGTCCTCCGAGGGGCCCAGGTCTGGCGGTGGGCCCGCCCAGCGTTGGCGCGATCTCAGGGGCCGTCGCGGGTGGCCTCTGCTCTCTTGCCGCACCCCAGCTGGGCCATCTGGGTGCCTGCTGCTCCCCCCCCCGGCTGGGGGTCTTCCAGGTATGTGGAGGTGTTGCGCCGGGGGTGTGTGTGTCCGGGGCAAATCCCGGGCCGGTGGGACCGGGACAGCACCATATTTTATCAGGAAGGGAGAAGAAATCACTTCTCTGTAGGCATCATAATGTATGAAGTAGTGAGCCTTGCTTTGAAACTTCAGTTTAAATTAAAAAACATAATTGAGTCACACCTTTATAGCTGTCAAGCACTTATACAGATCATCCTACTTCATATATGCTAAGATCGTACAGGTTGAGGGTGCTTCACAGTCACTTGTTTATTTAAATCTAGGGACAAGGGATGTGATAGATAAACTCGTACTATAGAAAAGTCATATACTTGCTTTTATATACTATGGAAATGGAAATATACTTGCTTTGGTAAAACAGATTCAGGATATGCAGATTCCATTCATGAGGGGAGCTGATTACCTGTATTCTTACTCTACTTTGTGTTAGGAGACTGAAAGTCAGCATGTTGAGGTTATAACTTTAAATAATGAATTATTAAAGTAGAAAGTATGTTAAAATTGGCAGAGCTAAAATAAAAGAAATTAAACATTGTATCTTCAATCAGAATGTCAAATTCTGAATGTGCAATTTTACCCAGTACTTACTAGAAAGAACTTAAGAAGAGCCCTGCTGGATCAGACAAATAGTCCATCTAGTTCAGCATCCTGTCTCACACAGTGGCCAACTAGTTCCTCTGGATGACCAACAGCAGGGCATAGAGGCTGAGGCCTTCCCCTAATGCTGTCTCCTGGCTCTGGGATTCAGAGGTTTGGTGCCTCTGAATGTGGAGGTCCCCTTCAGTCACCATGGCTAGTAGCCATTGATAGACTCATCCTCCATGAATCAGCTGTTTATTCCCATGGCCATCACTACATCCTCTGGCAGCAAATCCCACATTTTAATCATTCACTGTGTAAAGTAGTACTTCCTTCTGTTCATCCTGAACCTACTTCCCATCAGTTTTATTGGATGCTCTCAAGTTCTAGTATTTTGGGAGAGGGAGAAAAAGTTCTCTTTGTCAACTCACTCCACACCATGCATAATTTTATAAATTTATGTCATGTCCCCCTTTAGTCATCTTTTCTAAACTGAAAAGTCCCAGACCCTTCAGCCTTGTCTCATAGGGAAGGTGCTCCAACCCCCTAATCCTCTGCACTTTTTCCAGCTCTGTAATGAGTTTTTGAGATATGGTGACCAGAACTGCACACAGTATTCCAAAGAAGGCCGCAACATAGATCTATAAAGGAACATTACAATATTGGCCATTTTATTCTCAATCCCTTTCCTAATACTCCCTAACATAGAGTTTGCCTTTTTCACTGCTGCAGCACACTGGGTTGACACTTTCATTGAGCTATCCACTATGACCTTTTTCTCTCTCAGTTGCAGCAAGGTCAGAGCCCATTAGCCTATATGTGAACTTGGATTTTTTTTTGTCCCAATGTGTATCACCTTACACTTACCGACACTGAACTTCATATGCCACATTGTCACCCAGTTTATGGAGGTCCTTTTGGAGCTCTTCACAGTCAGCTTTGGTTTTCACTGTCCTGAATTATTTTGTGTCATCTGCAAACTTGGCCACCTACACTACTCACTCTCAGTTCCACATCACTGATGAATAAATTAAATTGTACCAGCCCCAATACTGATACTTATGGGACCTCACTCAGGGCCGGCCCGAGGTGTCTGTGCACCCTAGGCAAGGCCAGCTTGTGGTGCCCATGCCACCCCCCAGCGATGCCAACCTCCTGGTGGGGCCTGAAAACGGGAGGGTGCCACAAGCTGGTCTCTTCCGCTGAGTGCTGGCTTGCCTGTGTGCCCCGCACCTGTGGGGTGCACTGGCAAGCCAGGGAAGGGACAGGGGTTTAAACCCCCATCTCTTCCCCTGAGCACTGGCTTGCTGGCACGCCCCGCAGCTGCGGAGTGTGCTGGCAAGCCAGGGAAGAGGCTGGGGGTTTAAACTCTCGTCTCTTCCACTGAGTGCTGGCTTGCCTGCATGCCCCGCAGCTGCGGAGCGTGCCAGCAAGCCAGGGAAGGGGTGGGGAGTTAACCCCCCATCTCTTCTGCTGAGCGCTGGCTTGCCTGTGCGCCCCGCAGCTGCGGGGTGTGCCGGCAAGCCAGGGAAGGGGCAGGTTTTTTTGGTGGGGGTCGGGGGCTTTTGGTGCCCCTAAGGGCCGGCGCACTCTAGGTGAATGCCTAGTTCACCTAGTGAGTGAGCCGGCCCTGACCTCACTGCTTACTTCCCTCCATTGTGAGAAATGTTCATTGATTCCTACTCTTTGCTTCCTGTCATTTAACCAGTTTTTAATCTATAAGAGAACCCATCCTCTTATCCCATGATTGCTAAGTTTACTCAGGAGTCTTTGGTGAGGTACCTTGTCAAAAGCCTTTTGAAAGTCCAGGTGTATAATATCTACCAGGTCATCATTGTCTACATTCTTGTTCACTTTTTCAAAGAATGCCAAAAGTTTGTTGAGGCAAATCATCCCTTTGCAGAAGCCATGCTGATTTTCTCTCAGCAGGCTTTGTCCCTCTATGTGCCTAACAATTCTGTCTTTGATTACAATTTCTACTGATTTGCCTGGGACAGACATTTGGCTGACTCGCCTGTAACAAGATATTTCTTTGCATGGACTGTTCCATTTTAAGTTTCAGTGAGAAATGTGAACTATAAATAAATAAATGTAGAAATTTATCTCATCACTTTAGTATTTATTTGATATTGACAGTCTTGAATCATGAACTATGAAATCTCATACTGTCAAAAGCTCAGGGCTGTTGCTCATCATTTTTTAAAATCAGACCTCTTAAATTCTTATAATAATGGGTAGGCAACTTGAAGTCCCATTCTAAGCATGTATGACAACCTAGCCCCATTCCCTCACTCATATGCAGGATTTTCCCTCTGTTTTTTCTTCCTTTCTCCATCTATTTTCTTCATTTTCTGAAGACATATGGCTGTCCCACTGTCACTTTATTGTCTTTTGATGCTGACTGTAAAGTACTGGGTTGACCGCATGGAGGATGCAGACAATGACATGCGGTGTGACACATTTCTTCGCACTTCACAACACAATAACAACAATGGTCCTGCAAGGCCAACTATATACACACCCTCCCAGCATCCCTGCAGTCCCATTGGGGGGTTTGAATTTCCCACCAACTCGCTATAGGTGGATGCTAGGGGGAACTAGGAGCCTTAGTTCTATTGTTCTTGGGAGCGAAGCTCCACAGTGTAGCTGCGGACCCCTGGTGGTGGCCTGTGTATATAACACCCCTCCCCCCACAGTTCTGACCCCACCTAGGTGATGTAATCTTTTAGATAAGGGGGGGCTGGCATTCCCTGACTGAACACCGGGGGGCTGGCACTGGGTTGCTGGCAGTGGCCTCAGGTTGACTGGTGGTGGCCTGTGGTTGACTGGCGGTGACCTGTGGTTGGGGCATTGGTGGAAGCGGTAAGGGTGTCTCTGGTTTGGTTAGGGCTGGTGTAGGTTTGCTCGGTGGGGCAATTTCCTCGCTTGGGGCTTCGGGCTGGACTCTGGCCTCCGGGGTGTAGGTGCCTGGTTCTACTGTGATCGGGGTGGGCTCTCCTACCTCCGGAAGCTGTTGCCACCACAGTTGGTCCACGTATTTTTTGAATAGCCGGCCATCTTCTGTAGAGACCTCGTATGAGACCAGGCCTGTTACTCAGATGACCTTGCCTGCTAGCCGGGGGGGGGCAGACCCATAGTTATGGATGAACACTGGGTCTCCTGGGAAGAACCCTTGTAGAGCGTCGTGCTGTTCGACTGTCCTCTTGGAGTCCAGGGCAAGGTCAGGGTGCAGCTGGTGCAGGAATGTCATGGGGCACCGTCCCATGAGCAGCTCCACGGGGCTGTGTCCAGTGATGGGGTTCGGAGTTGTCCTCTGTGTCAGGAGGAAGTGGGCTAGTCAGAACTCCCAGTCCCCATCAGTTATCCGGCTGAGGGCCTCCTTTGCAGTGCACACCATTCTTTCTGCCTGACCGTTGGTCATGGGGTGGAACAGGGCAGTTTGGATGTGCTGGATCAGGTTCTGCTAGAGGAAGCCCTGGAACTCTGCCGATGTGAAGGCCGTCCCATTGTTGGAGACTATCGTGTCCGACAGGCCATGTGTAGCAAAGATCCGACAAAGGGACCGAATAACTGCTTTCGTGGAGGTGGTCAACACTAGGCTTATCTCCAGCCACTTTGAGTATGAGTCAACTGTCACTAAGAATAGCAGTCCCTGAAATGGTCCAGCAAAATCGATGTGGAGCCAGGACCATGGTCTTCTGGTTGACTCCCATGGCTGCATTGGCATGCTAGGCAGGTTTGGCTGGACCTCCTGGCATGCCTGGCATTTGTGGACCCAAGACTTGATCTTGGCGTCGATCCCCAGCCACCACACGTAGCTCTGGGCCAGTGCCTTCATCCGTATAATGCCTGGATGTGCTTCATGTAGAGCTGTGAGAACCCATTGTCTCAGGGCGTCGGGAATCACGACTCGGTCCCCCCATAGGAAGCACCCCTTGAGAGATGACAATTCGTCCTTGCGAGTGATGTAAGCCATGAATTCAGGACCTGGTTAGACCTTGGGCCATCCCCTCACCACCCAGCCCAAGACCTGGGAGACAATGGGGTCGTGGGCGGAGTGGGCGGTGACATCGGCAGCTTGCAGTGGAGGGTCCGAAAGGCCTTCGAGAAGCAGCATTCCTGGCATGGGGGCAGGATCAGAGTCTGTGGGAGGCAGTGGCCTTGCCCGGGCGGTGCTTCAGGTTGTACTGGTAGCCCGCCAGGATTAGGGACCACCGGAGGACGCAGGGCAACAGAACTTGGGGTGTCTATTTGTCCACTGAGAACAGGCCAAGGAGAGGCTTGTGGTCCATCATGATCGTGAAGGGCCAGCCGTAAACGAAGTTGTGAAACTTCTTGACCCCCACCACCATCGCCAAGCCCTCCCAGTCTATTTGTGTGTAGTTGCACTCAGCAGCCATCAAGGTCCTGTAGTAATAGGCCACGGGGACCTCATGGCCATCGGGGAGGATGTGGCCCAGGATGACGCCGATGCCACAGGGGGAGGCGTCACACACTAGGACCACTGGCAGGGACTCGTCGAAGTGGGCCAGCATGTTGTTAGAAATGAGTAGTACCTTTACCCACCGGAAGGCCGCCGCTTCCTTTGGGCCCCAGGACCAAGGAGCTGACTTGTCTAGGAGGCAGTGGAGGGGTTTGGCAACCGCAGCCTTGTGTGGCAGAAAGGCATGGTAGAAATTTATTAGTCCCAAGAACGCCTGCAGTTCTGCTTTACAAGTGGATGCCGGGGCCTCCACAATTGACTTAACTTTGTCTTTTGCAGGATGGAGGCTGGACGCGTCGACCCTGAATCCTAAAAACTCCACTTCTGGGACCCTGAGGAGGCATTTCTTCCATTTCACTTTGAGGCCCACAGAGTCGAATTGGTGTAGGACAGCGTGGAGGCAAGAAGCGAAGTCATCTGGGGTAGCCACGGCGATGAGGACATCATTGAAAAATGGCGTCACTCCAGGGATCCCTTTTAACAATGAGTCCATTAATTGTTGAAAAATCCTTGGGGCCACACTCACGCCAAACTGTAGCCTTTTCACTTTAAAAGCCCCCTGGTGCGTCACTATTGTCTGGGCCATGGCTGTAGCCTCATCAACTGGTAACTGTTGATAAGCTTGGGCTAGGTCAAGTTTTCCAAAAATCTTGGCCCCTGCCAGAGACACCAGTATGTGGCTCACTACTGGGACCGGGTATGAGTGGTCATGAAGGGCCTTATTCAACGAACATTTATAGTCCGTGCAGATGCGGACTTCACCATTTGGCTTCACTGGGATGACAATTGGCGTCTCCCAAATGTCGTGCGACACCAGTTCCAGGATGCCTTGAACTACTAGGCGGTCCAGCTCCGCATAGATTTTGGGCTTGAGTGCTAGCAGAGTCGTGCAGAACCACATCCAGATAGGGGCCACATTGGGGGTCTAATTTTAGGGAAACTGGGGGCCCTTTATAACATCCCAACGCCCCATCAAAAACTCCCGGGAACTCCCCACACACATCAGCAAAGTCCCGCGCTACACATTTATTGACACCCTCCACTGAGATGCCCAGCGGCGCAAACCAGGCCCTCCCCAAAAGACTAACAAAGTCCCCCTCAACCACAATTAAGTCCAGAGAACCCTTGAACCCCCGGTACTGCACCCAGAAAGTACCCACCCCTGGACCGGAACCGGGTTCTGCTGAAAGTCCACCAAACTGATGGGCATAGTGTGTAAGTGGAGTCCCCCATGAGTGCAGAGCCTGTTCAGCGTGTCCACTAAGATGATGGATGCCGCTGACCCCAAGTCCATTTCCATGGTGCAGGGGGACCCCTCGATCCTGACCTGGACTTGGATCTTCGGGGTAGCAGACTGGTTGGGGAAGCGAAGTACCTGGAAGGATGGCCGGTCTGTGAGAAGGTAGAGGTTGGTGCATTCATTGGCAGTCTTATAGGTGACGATGGTCTGGTGTCATGGCTGAATGGGCAGCTGCTGGTGCTGGCTTCCTTTGGACTGGCAGACGCGGGCGAGGTGTCCCTTTTTCTTGCAAGTGTGGCACATGGTCTCATGGAACCAACATGTTTTCCTCGCGTGCGCCTCCCCGCAGCTGGCACAGGTGGCACTGTCGGTGGTCTTTCTGGAGGAACCGGCAGTGGCGACTCCCGGTGTCTTCTGGTGGGTGGGCTGCCAAACCAGGTGGACATCTTCCTTGTCGGAGTTTTCTGGTGCTGAGTCGGGAAGGACGAGGTATGCAGCGGTCAATAGTCAGTCATGATGCGAGGCCTTGTGTGCAATGGTGAGTTGTAGGGCCTCGTCAAGCTGGATGCTGGTGGCGCTGATCATCTTCTGGTGAAGCTTGGCGTCACTGGTGCCCCATGCCAACTGGGTGAAGAGGTTGTCCTCGACCTTCAGGAAGGCGCATTCCATGGCTAGCTGGCGTAGCGCAGCCAGATATGCTGTGGCTGTTTTCCCTGGCTTCTGGTGGCTGTACCACAGGAGCTTAGGAGGAGCCTTAGTTCTATTGTTCTTGGGAGCAAAGCTCCACACTGGCAGCCCGCAAACATAACACTGACTCAGCCCAGGAACTTGAGGGAAGAGACAACATCACCCTCTTAACTCAAACGTCTGAAAATGGCACACACAAGGTTTTTTAAAGTTCAAAAATAAACAAGGTATTTTATTCAATGTAGAGGGGAAAAGGTCAGGTGAAATCAGGGGTAAAATGTCTGAGGTAAATCAATAAGGACTCTGAAGTAACTTAATACGTTCACAAACTACAGTTCATATGTTTCCAGCAATCAAGAGTTTTTAAGCTTTTCACACAGTCTTAGGATCTTTGAGATGAAGGGCTTTGGTTTCAGTGTTTCCTAAACACTCCAGTATACTTTCTTGAGTTTAACTGACTCTTCAGGTTTCAGAAGGCAAGGATACACTACCAAACACCCAAATTCCTTCTCTGAATACATCAGTATACATTCTTGAGTTTAACTGACCCTTCAGGTTTCAGAAGACAGGAACACACTACCAAGTACCCAAATTCCTTCTCTGAACACACCAGTATATGTTCTTGAGTTTAACTGACACTTCAGGTTTCAGAGGGCAGAAGTAATGGATTGCACTTTTCAGAGGCTTAGAAGTGCTGTACCAACAACTAAAAGAGCCTTGAGTGACAGGCTGCTCTAAGCAATCTGATTGGTTGGCATCAACTGAGCAGAAAAAAGGCTTGAGAGAGCTGGATGCTGAGAAAAAGTCAGTCAGATTTCTGCCTTTACTGTGGAAGAGACGTGTACTGAGACTGTCTATGAATAGCCCTGTCAAAAAAAGGGTTTAGTGCTGACAGAGTCAGATTTCTACCTTGACTGAATGCAGTCTGAATTCAGCATCAGCTGAGAGCAATTTGAACACAGACAGGAGTACTGGTAGGAAATCTGGCAAGGAATTTTGAGAAGTAGAAGAAGACTCCCAATTAGGACAAAGGAAATGGGATAGATCTTCTAAAGAGAGAAGAAGATTCCCTACCCAGTCAAACAGGGAGAGTTATCTCTGAGAAGTACAGAGTTCCCTGGTCTACTGTGATTAGGAACTGCCTGTAGGGACCTTAAAAGTCAGTCAAACACTCAAGAAGAGTACTGGTGTTCCAAAGAGAAAGGGTTTGGGTACTGGAAAAAAGGTACCAACCTTCTGGGCACCAAAAAGAGTCAGTGATTATACAAATAAAGTGTATTAAAGTGTTTGGGAAAATGCTGGAACAAAAGCCTTTCAACGTAAAGATCTAAGTAACTGTGAATAATTTAAGAACCTCTCATTAGCCTGAAATATAAGAAAAGTCTGTGCTTATAATAGTTTTACCTCAGTAATTTCAACCCCTGATTTCACCTTGACAAACACCTTTGATGTTAAAATAAAGCCTTTTACTATTTTTGAATTTTAAAAACGTCTCAAGTGCCATTTTCAAGGGTTAAGTTAAAGGGCGATCCTATTCCTTCCCTCAAGTTCCTGGGCTGAGCAAATAGCCAGAGAATACCTCACTGGCAGCATGGGATAGACAAGGTTTCTTCAAGTGAAGAATAAACATGTTACCAGGGCTGCTCAGTCAGTGAAGGGAAATCAAAATGGAGGGAAAATCTTGTCTCTGAGGAAGCGAAGTGAACAGGATCTGTAATAGCAGGGATACACTACCAAGTACTCAAATTCCTTCTCTGAACACACCAGGGATCACTTCACTCTCTAAAGCTATTTTGGTTATCAACTGGCCAGAGAATTTTTCTGTCTCTACTAGAAGATCTATCCCTTCTCCTGGCCCAAATGGAGGTCTTCAGCAATCCTCCCACTACTCCTTACCAACCTTCCCAGTTCTCAGTCAGTGCTAGACTTTCTTCAGTCAGTCCTAAACTCTCCTCAGTCAAGGCTAAACTCCAACTGAGTTCTTTTCAGCAGTCAGTTCTCAAGTCTTTTTGCTCAACTGATGCTAACTAATCAAATCCATTTGAGCAGTCTGTCACTCAAAGGCTCTTTGACTCAGTAAGGAATTAACCCTTCACAGTCCATCACATGTTTATACAGTACTTATGAGTTTTTAAAGCACAGTCTGTCACAGCATATATATTCAGACATAAATCACACTGATTTCAATAGAACCTACTCCCTAGTAAGTGTTTTAGGATTGCAGGTGTAGGCCCATAGGCAGTTTCCATTTTGCCATCTGTGTCATCAGTACTGCTAAGGATGAGCTCCTGGCCCCAGCAGAAACCACACCTGACCTTGATGAAGCTCCAGAGCCCATCAGTGTATCCTTGCCATCTGTCTCAGCAACAGCTGAGGAAGAATAACACCCGGCACACAGCCCCCCTGATTTGTCTCCACAGGTGGCACGCTTACGGAGCTGGCTCCGCCAGGACTTAGCATCCTGGCGAAGGGAGGTGCACCTGTGCAGCAGGCGGTCCCTCAGCTCTGAGTTCTAGCAGAAGCCGGGATGCGCACACTGAGCACTAATTGACAGTGGCACCTGCAGGGTATTTAGCTTCCCACCCGATGCTGGTTCCTTGTGCCAGCAGCTAGTCAACTTGACAATGCTTCTGCACTCGCCTTGCCTGTGTTTCCATTTCCTGACTTGTGCTCTGGACTCTTGGCTCCCTGACCCTGGCTTTGAATGACTACGCTCTTGGTTCATGCTTTGGACTCTTGTTATCAAGCTCCTGTTTTGCTACCCCTCAGCTCTGACCTCAGACTGGACTTGGACTCTCTCTCACTGCCTGCACCACAGCCCGTGACAGATTGCTGGCACCACTCACACTCGCTCCACGGGATGGACGGAGAGGCAAGTGGAGGCACTCTGCAGTTATCAGACCTGGTGAACCAGGTGCAGCAGCTCATGCAAGTAGTTGCTCTGTTGGGCGAAATGCTCTCTAGGGGTGAAGCACTTCGCCACAGGTATAATTAATTTTGGGATCTTTTGGTCTATGTCTACGAGGAATGGGCTGCCGCGGAAACTTCCCAGTGAAGAGGCGAGAGACAGGACTCAGAATAATATTTCAGTTTACTTAAATACACAATTCACTCAACAGTAGCAAATCATACACACATTCATATCAAGGTCTAAGAATCAAAGATAGATAAAGCACAGTTGCATGAGCAGGTTATCGTTGGTTTGAAGAGGGCGATATTTACCTCCAAGGCGCAGCTCCTAAATCTTCCAGCGAGTGGGGTTAGGTAGGGTAGGAAGGATGGAAGAAGGGACACGTGGTCTAGACCAGCTAACAACGCACGTGTATAGTTCCAGCTGCAGACTGGAACGAAGCGAGGCAAGGGTTCGGGTACAGGATGAGGGCTTAAGAGGATAAAGCAGACAGACAGAGGTCGTGGTAGCAGGGCCAGGAGAAGCAGCGCAAGGCAAGGAACAAGCAGCCTGAGCTGACCCAGAGATCACGTTATTATAGCGTCTTGGGTGCTGGGCGTGGAAGGCCAGGCGGTGTACACCTACTGACCCTCCCAGCTGGCTGTGTCAGTGTCAATTTCAAATCTTATTGGCTACACTGTCCGTTGGATACCTGGGGGCAGGGCAGAGGAAGCTGGCTGGCAGGCAGATGGTTTCTCCAGGTAGCTGATGGCCCTTGTATTGTTCATGTGTATGCCTGGGGTGGGGAAGGCACTTAATCTCATCATGCAAACGACTTGCAGAGGGAAAGTCCTTTGTCTGCTGTATGGCCTTTAATCCGTGTATGTGACATGCGGCAGGTATGCAATGGAGTCCCTCAGAGTAAAAAGACAGCTTTTTCCCTTTTCTATGGGCTTCTCCTTTGGCATCCATTTTACAGTCTAGCAAGTACACAGACCATGTGGGAACAGCAAGCAGTCCATAGCAAAGCCCCATAATGGCGTCGGGGCTAACAGCTCACCTACAACAACAACAGCAACTGCAGCAGCAAGCCACCACCTCTGCCGCTGTCCCACCGCCAAGATGCCCGGTAACCCCTCCTGAAAAGTTTGGCGGTAATGTGGAGGAGTTCCCTGTGTTCCTGGCACAATGTAAACTGTATATTGAATTATAAGCTCAGGATTTCCCCAAGGACAAGACCAAGGTGTGTTTCATAATCAGCCTCTTAAAGGGGCAGGCAGCTAAATGGGCCACTCCATTAGTAGCAGCTCCTTCACCGCTGCTTTCTGATTTCCAGGGGTTCCTCACCCACTATTCTACAGCCTATGCAAACCCAAAACAGGCAGCAGCAGCAAACCGGAGAATCCGAACCCTGAAACAGGGCAAAAACGCTGTCATCATGTACTCTACAGAATTCAAACTCCTGGCTCAGGACCTGACCTGGAATGAGGCAACCTTGATGGACCAGTACACAGAAGGGCTGGCTGACGGCGTCCTGGATGAGCTTGCTTGGGTTGACTGACCACCCATACTGCAGGGCTTGATCACTTTCTATCTCTGTATTGACGGCTGCCTGGAGAACCAGTGGCAGGCCCGGAACAACACTCGTGTCGTGCAAACAGCAAGCTGTCCGGTACCCTCGCCAGTCCCAGCAACCCCCCGTGCTAGTAAAGATGAAGGTGTAGCCCAAAGACATGCAGCTGGGAGCAGCTCAGCCATGCCTGACCCATGAAGAGAAGGCCCAATGCCAAGTGCATAATCTCTTTCTCTATTGTGGAGGGGTGGGGCATTTTTCCGCTGGCTGCCCTGCCAAACGAACTCCATTGGAGCTGCTGCCAGTGCTGCCACCACCAGTAAAAGACCAGCCCCACGCCTAATCAGACCCACCAGCCTGGGGCACTTAGCTGGGTCCTCTGAACTCACCACACCTGACCAATGACCATTCCTGGTACCCATTAAACTCCAGCTGCCTGATGAGCAATGGCTGTTTGTATATGCCCTGCTGGATTCCGGGGCTGCCCATTGCTTTATTGATACCACCTTTGTTAAACAGCACCAGGTCCCCATGTAGCCCAAAGACACGCCGACCCTGGTAGAAGCCATCGACGGGCATCTCCTTCGCTCGGGTCCTGTGACTCTGGAGACCTGCCCCCTTACCCTCTACATCCAACAACATCAGGAGCAACTGCAATTTGACGTGGCTCGCGTGCCTCAGTTCCCACTAATCTTGGGGCTATCATGGTGGACTGGGCTCGACAAGAACTACGATTCCAGGACCCTTGCCCACACAGTACCTCAGTTACCACTCTGGCTGCAACTGCCCCAGCCAGCAGCCCTCGACTCCTGCAACCGTACACGGACTTTGCCAATGTTTTCAAGGAAAAGGGAGCTGATCAACTGCCTCCTCATCGGCCCTTTGATTGTGCCATCGATCTAGTACCCGGGCACCCTTACTGGTGGGGCATCTGTACCCCATGGCAGAACTAGAACTGGTGGCTTTACAGGATTTTTTGGAGAAGAACCTGGCAAGAGGATTCATCTGGCCCTCCACATCTCCGCTTTCGGCCCCGGTCCTCCTTGTCAAGAAAAAAAGTGGTGAACTTTGGCTTTGTAATGACTATTGAGCTCTGAACAAAGTCACTATACGGGACCAGTACCCCCTGCCTCTGATCCCTGAACTGCTAGACTGCCTTAAGGGGGCCCAAATCTATACAAAACTGGACCTCCGAAGTGCGTACAATTTGGTACGTATCCGACCGGGAGATGAGGGGAAGATGGCATTTGGCACTCGGTACAGCCAGTATGAGTACTTGGTAATGCCGTTGGGCTTGACTAATGGACCCGCAGTCTTCCAGAGGCTCATGAATTACATCTTCTGAGACCTGCTCAACAGCTTTGTAATCATCTGCTTGGACGACATTTTGATTTATTCCAGCAACCCTGCCCAGCACATCGAACATGTTCATCAAGTCCTCCAGCAACTCTGAGCCCATGGTCTCTATGCAAAGCAAGAAAAATGCGATTTCCACTTACACTCTGTCAAGTTCCTTGGCCACATTGTATCCCCGCAAGGGATACTCATGGACCCAAAGAAACTGGAAGTGATCCTGACCTGGCAGACTCCTTGTAACTGTAAAGACGTACAATGGCTCCTTGGATTCTCCAATTATTACCAGCAATTAGTTACCACCTACACTTTGTCAACCACCCCTTTGATTCAGTTCCTTCAGCTCAAAGAGCCCTTCCACTGGACCCCCAAGGCTGATCATGCCTTCTCTGTTCTGAAATCCTGCTTTGCGACAGGGTCGCTTCTGCACTACATGGATCCACAGCTCCCATTCACAGTAGAGGCCAACACCTCCAACGTAGCTCTTGGCACAGTCCTATCTCAACGAGATGGAGGAGGAGGAGGAGGAGATTGGATTTATACCCCGCCCTTCACTGCCCAAAGGCGTCTCAGAGTGGCTTACAAACTCCTTTCCCTTCCCCTCCTCACAACAGACACCCTGTGAGGTAGGTGGGGCTGAGAGAACTCTAACACAAACTGTCCTTGAGAGAACAGCTGTGCCAGAGCTTGTGTCTGACCCAAGGTCACATCAGCAGGTGCAAGCGGAGGAGTGGGGAATCAAACCCGGTTCTCCTAGATAAGAGTCCGCGCACTTAACCACTACACCAAACTGGTGACCTAGCTCAGCCCCTCCAGCCCTGTGCCTACTACTCCCACCAGCTGACAGTGGCTGAGAGGAACTACACCATCTGGGAAAGGGAGTTGCTTGCCATCAAGGTGGCCTTTGAAGTGTGGAGGTACCACCTCGAAGGAGCCCACCACCTTGCCCAGGTGCTCATGGATCATCAGAACCTGGAGCATCTACAGACAACCCACCGCCTCAATCAACAGCAGAGCCAGTGGTCTCTGTTCTTGTCTTGGTTCGACTTCCGGATCTCCTACATTCCTCAGACACAGAACCAAAAAGCTGACGCACTCTCATGTAAGCCAGAATATGCCCCTGCCTTGACCAAGGAAGCCCCTGCTATGCCCATCTTGCCACCCGTGGTGTTTTAAGCCACCTTGAGCCACTCAGCTCTGATGGACGACATCCATACCAGACAAGCCATAGATCCCTGGGTGCAACAACGCCTTCAAGAACTCCAGGAGGGTCCAGCAGGGGAGCTCACCACCTGGGACAGCCTCCTGCTGCACCGAGACTGCCTCTATGTAGCATCTGGGCCCCCATGGACGGAAGTCTTGCACCTAACTCATGACTCTCTCTCTGCAGGGCATTTCGGTCAACATAAAACAACCCACCTCCTGACACGGGAGTTCTGGTGGCCCCAAGTATGCTCTGACATCACCTGGTGTGTCAGTTCTTGTGATGTTTGTCGGCAAGCCAAGGACCTTCCAGCCAAGCCCTCGGGGTTGCTACACCCCTTGCCCATGCCCTCTGGGCCCTGGAATACCATCTTGATGGACTTCATTGTGGACCTCCCTCGATCCAGGGGTCACACCTGGATCCTCGTAGTGGTGGATCTCTTTACCAAGATGGTCCACTTTATCCCCTGTGCAAAGCTTCCCACGGCTCAAGGGACTGCACAGCTTTTTTAGCAACACGACTTCTGGTTGCACAGACTACTGGCCCACTTAGTCTCCAACAGAGGTCCCCAGTTCTCCTCACAGTTCTGGCAGGCACTGCACTCCGGACTAGGCACCTAAGTCCACCTGTCATCTGCCTACCACCCGTAGATGGATGGACAGACAGAATGAAAGAATGCCGCACTGGAGCAGGACCTCTGCTGTTATTCCTGTTATCAACAGGACAACTGGTTCACGCTACTGCCTCTGGCTCAGTTCGCGTACAACAACACCGTACACTTATCCATGCAAATAACTCCCTTTGCTGTGACCTATGGGCACCACCCCCACTTCTTCCCCTCCGTCCAGCCATCCACGAATGTTCTGGCAGTGGATGCCCACCTCCAGGAACTACATGCACTCCAAGCCTTCCTCCGGGAGCAGCTCGAGCAGGCCAAAGAAGCTTACAAGCTGGCAGCTAACCAGAAAAGGCAAGAGGGCCCCCCACTCAAGCCTGGGGACCAAGTGTGGCTCTCCACTCGGTATCTGTGGGGGCCTGGTCAGTCCCAGAAGTTAGATGCCTGCTTCATTGGTCCCTACAAGATTGCAGAACAGATCGACCCCATCTTCTTCCGGCTACAGTTACCCTCTCACCTACGCTGTCATCCCGTGTTCCATCAATCCTTGCTGGTCCCAACAGCTCCTCCTGCTCCTGCTTGACCTGCTCCTCCACCAGCACCACTGCCTGTCCTTCTGGATGATGATGAAGAGTACTAGGTCCATCAGATCCTGGACTCTCGATACCATCATGGAGCCCTCCAATATCTTGTGGACTGGGAAGGCTATGGCTCCGAGGAACACTCCTGGGAACAGGTAGACAACCGCCATGCCCCAGACTTGGTGCAGGAATTCCATGCTGCCTACCTGGATAAACCAGGCCCCTCTGCTGGGGGGGTCCCTGGGGGGGAGATAGTGTCATGAGTACTGCTGAGGATGAGCTCCCGGCCCCAGCAGAAACCACATCTGACCTTGATGAAGCCCCAGAGCCCGTCAGTCTATCCTTGCTGCCCATCTCAGCAACAGTTGAGGAAGAACAACGCCCGGCAGACAGCCCCCCTGATTCGCCTCCACAGGTGGCACGCTTACGGAGCCGGCTCCACCTGGGCTTAGCATCTCGGCGAAATGAGTCGTGCAAGCCCTTTCATCAATACTAGGTACAGAGGATTTCTTAAATCAGAGTGTGATGCACATATGGGTGAAGTACATTTTGTGGATTGCTGACAGATGCTAGGGAAGTAATAAGTTTGCCTGAGCATTATGAAAAAGTGCAATATCTTTATTTGTATTACATTACATATGGGGGCAAGGGTCCTTGAGGAATTGTGGGGAGAAATGTAAGCAGTTGGTAAAATTGCCCCAAATCAAATCTTTTCTTCTAGGACACTGTAAGCTCTTAGAGGACTGACCAGACCAGTTTCCCTATCCCTCTTTCCCCCCCTTTCTTTATAACTGATGTTTAACACCTGCAATATTCCATGACTCATATAGGCCAATGAGCATGCTCAGTTTGCATGTATGTAGGGAGGGAATGGTTCTTTTTAAAAAATAAACATTTTATACAGAAGTGGAGAGCCTAGATGCTTTACTGATAGGCATTCAATCATGAACTTTACTACTAGAGTAAACAAGCTGGGGGGGATTTGAAAATTCTCCCCCCCCCCAAGATTTTTGAAGAGTTATTTTTCTTTTGGGTTGCTAACCTGGAGAGTTCTCAGAGCACATAGGAACCAATGCTCCCTCTAAGCTATGGAGTCCTGTGAGCAAAAATTCTACTTTGAGAGCTATTGGCATTAAGGTTGTGAGCAGGTGATTTGGTTACTGCATAAACTAGTTTGCTCTGGAGCCATCCTTCCTAAGCTAAGATAAAAACGTGTGAGCTAGAGGCTAAAAAACTCTGAGCTAGTTCACAGTAACTCAGCTTAGAGGGAACATTGGTAGGAACCTCTAACTTGTCTGAGAGGGGACTGATATTGTTGCATTTATGGTCATAAAATTGACTGGTCACTTTATTATTAAAGGGCTGAATGTCTAGTCTTGCTTCCATGGACGTCAAGGTGACCTAAAGTTCCCAGGAGGTCTCCCATCCTGGTACTGAACAGCTCCAGCTTCAACAAGGTTGCTGCATCATGCACTTTTTAATTCCATGATTCAGGATCAAATACTGTAGGCTGCTGCGGAAAACATTGGTCATAACATGTCTGGTATATCTTGATCTTTAATGGTGCACAGAATGAAACTGTGAACATTATAACACATTCTTGGATTTCACTTAATTGACTTTTCTACCTTTACCAGTAAGTTGTGAGTTGTATTTTTGTACTGATCTAAGTTGTTATTCGTTGTCTATTATTTTAAGTTAGAAATTATAGGATTTTCTATTGGGTGGGGTTTGCCATATTTTGGTATTTATCTGTTGGGGATTATTTCATTGACGATAGCATTTAGCAGCACCATGATTTCTAAAAGCCACCTAAGTTTTCCCACAGAGCCCTGACTTTAGCATCTTTATCATAAATAATGTTCTTCAAAATACACATGACTGTTAAGTCTTCTTTTGAGTTCTGCATAGCATAACCTTTTGCTATTCATTTGAAAACATATGTGCCACATAAACCCTTCATTTCAGGAGTTTATTTTGTAGTTAATGAGCCATTTGCCAAGCAAATCAACCAATTAAAGAACAAATATGATGGCCTGAACCTTTGTACACTTCAGTGGCAGTCCTAAACATGCTTTCTCCTAAAATAATTGGAAATTACTTTGATGCAAATGTGCTTAGGATCAAGGTAGTTAGTTGTTAATTTATAGAACTGAACACTCATTGGATCAACTGAAGTTCAGTGTGGACATAAATCACTTTCACCTTTGAAAGCCACCCAGCATATCATAAGGAGAAGATGAAAACAGCTCATTTAATTAATTTAAAACAAAACTTAGAGCTAGCCAGCCATTCATTAAAACATGGGTGTTCTACATGCTGGGTGAAAGGAGAGCACTTTTCATGGAAGTTATTAGTCTTGGATGGGTAGGAGAATATTGATACCTTGGGGGGGGGGGATGAAAAATAGGATTCTAAGGTCATTCCTGCAGCTTTTTATAGCTACCTGATTATAGCTATTCTGTTCTTGTTGACCTGCTGCTGCTGGGGTTTTTTTTATCTTGTGGAATTAAAAATTTACTTGGGGGAATTATTCATAGACTTCCATGAATAAATATAACTCTTAGCACCATCTTATTAACCAAAAGCAATTTGGAGATAAATACAGTGAATGTTAATGAAAGGCAAAGAATGGAAAATTGTTTAAGTGGCCAAAGAAACTTTATCCTATTGTGATGCAAGCCAAGCTATGCCAGCTATATGTAAATGTATGCAGTAGCTTGTGTGCATGTGTCCACTTTGAAGTTGCCATCTGAATTTAATTCTGCCTTTGTGATTAAATCAGGCCATTACGTTTAATCTCACTTAATAGTAAGAAACGCTTTTTGTTGTTTTCTATAGGCAACATATTCTGCCCCTAACATATACAGCTTGGCATTCACACTTTACTATTAATCCCCGATGGCTGATAATTGCTTCATCTCCAAGTTCTCTGTCCAATTCACAAGAGAACTGATTGCAACTATTCTTCCCCTATACATTAATGCACTGTTTTGGTCTTACTTCTTTGGCTCAGTGAACCCTATCAAGCTGTCCACATTTTCTGGGCATGTGGATGTATTGTAAGTTGTTAAATTAAATTCTGTGCTGACCCCCCTCCCCCAGCCATCAGAATCTATTAGCCCTGCAAGTTAGCTGATTGACAAGTTAGGCTACTTTTCTACCCAGAAAACCTGGAATAAAAAGACAGAAATGTGTCTTTCATGTGAAACTCTGAGGTCTTCTGCCTGCTGTCTTTCTACTTACATTTTCATTACCAGTACTGGATCTATGGTATTGCTAGTGTATTCTTCCAAGTTTCAGTTGCGAAATCCCCCTAATACACAACAACTACTGAGAAATTAAAAATTATCTTTAGTCCTTTAGAGCAGAATTCTTTATTAAACTCTGACTGACATGCATGGTTTCCCCCCAGTTCCTGGGCACAATCTAATTCATAGTCATTGATATGATGGTATAGCTCTAGACTGATATTTAGTTTTTTAAAAATAAATTTAAATAATTGACAGAGAACTGATTCTTATGGAAGTTTTCCAAACATAATACCAAGTTTGACAATCATGTCATATCAGAGACTTGTGTGGAACCCCATATGCACCACAACCCCCCATACAATGGCTACAGTCCAATATAGTGTGAAGTGTATTAAACCCCTTTGATGTAATTGCTAAATAATGGTTTATCCAAAGACTTCCATGTTCTAACACATCCATTTAAATACTGAAATATGAAGAAATGCAAAAACGAAGAAATGAATCCTACTATTCAGGTTCAGTTGATTGCTATGAGTATTGCATTAAAGTGGCTGTCAATCATTTACATTTAATGTTCATAAAAAAGTAACTGAACAACAAGGCTTCTTCTCTCCGAATCCTTGCTCCTAAAATCAAAATTAAGACTCATAGTGCCTGACTGAAGCCTTCTCAATAGAGGCAAGAGTTCATCTCTGAAGTAACCCACAAAAACTAGTACCTCTCAAAAAGCATGACAGACTTCTCTAAGAGTGTATGAACAGTTGTTAGGGGAGACATAAGTTCTTTTCCCAACACTTTGCTGGGATTAAGGTCTTACACCAACCCATTTTTTTTTTCATGGCTGCAATGCCTGTGAATACATACCCCAGATCCACCTTTGCTTCCACTGGTTAGCCCCAGCAAGGCTCCGATAAGAAGGGGAAAGGTGGGGAAACTACTGCCAGAATGATTTTGTTTGCTTCACCCTCATTACACTTATAGGAGCTCAAAATAATTTTGTGTATTTGTGGAGGCTTGCTACAACACTCAGCCAACCCCTGTCCTTGATAACTAGGAAACAAACAACAAAACAGGCTGAAGAAGAGTCCAGTAGCGCCTTAAAGACTAACAAAATTTGTTGTAGGGTATGAGCTTTCATGAGACACTGCTGACTTCTTCAGACAGACTAACACAACTACCCATTTTGATCTAAAACAGGCAGAAAACATCCAAAATCCTACCACCCAACAGCATTGCTTAGCAGCCTGCATGGCCAATAAGTAATCTCAGATCTGTCATTTCATTGTCCGACCAATGTTTCATATTCCCCTGTCAAACACAAAATTTTGTATCTATCTTAGAAAAATTTGCTCTCTGGGAGTGAATTTTTTTTATAAAGCAATCAATCTGAAGGCAGCTTCATATTTATTTGTTTGTTTATTTATTTGACTTTTATACCACCCTCCCCACAAGCAGGCTCAGGGCAGTTCACAACATAACTATAAAAATGTATAGATCAGAATAAATCATCTACAATACAGATCTATTTAAACTTAACCTTCACCCCAACAAGAGTCTAATGTGATATAACAACCTTGAATGAATTCCAAAATACAGATGAATTTCCATTTCTGTGTTTGTATTCTAGATTATATTTTGATTCTAGCTTTCATAGCTCATTATGGTTCCAGGCACCTGCACAGTATGCTATACAATGCTTCATCTTTTTATGCCCATGAGTGTACTTATGCTCTTGAGTTGAATAACCATTAATAGTACTTCAGTAATAATAACTGAATAGTGGTAGTGAGATACTGATGGACAGTTCAGAATAGATTCCTCCATAGATGGTTTTTGTCCCATGGCATTGGCCTTTTTGCTGGTAATCACATGAATCCTGAGCAGTGTGTTCATTCATTAACTAGCAAACATTGCTAGTTTCTAACAAGTTGCTGTCCAGCATCTTCAGCAAAGTAAATTGTATACATTGCAAGACATTCAGGCTCCAACTCAAAGTGCAGTTCTCTGCTCAACAATGAAACTAGTAGTTTCTGGGCAGCTAAAAACTTTGCTGTTGCAAGAAGACACTTGTGAATCTATAGTTTTGAAGGAAAGCTGGAGCAAAATGTCTAGGGAAAAGACTGATGTCCTATGGCTTCTGAATTTGCTTTGGTAATGTATCTCTCCTCCTTTCCTCAGTATCCCAAAGGCATTTGAATTAATGCATTTAGTTAATTTAGTGCATTATTACTCCATTGATGCAACTCACACAAAGCAGCACATATTTAGCAGCATTTACCTTTCAATTCACTGGGACTTACAAGTAAATGTGCATGGACTTGCAGCCTTCTTTTTTAATTGGGTTGATAGCCATTAATAGTTTGGGCTCTCCCATAATTCTTTGGAAACTTTCTGAATTCTTGACCAAATGTGGAAATGTTTGTCATTAAATCATTAATTGTGGTGATTTTAAATGATCAGAAGATGCAGAATTGTTGTCTATTTTTCCATCCCTCTGTGAGTTATTTGCTGCCATTTTAGTATACCTCCTTTTGTCAGATTTGAATGTAATCATTTTCTGAATTGCCTTATCCTTTCCTTTTTCTTGCATGGTTATTACTTGCTCTGAAAAAATGTATATATCATACATTGTGAGGTATGGGGTATTTTTGGTCTGAGAATTAAAGCAGTAGGAGTAATTCATTTCTCCTTGTTTCATTTCACATGTGGTGTGTTTTATCGATCTTCCATTTTTCCTTTTTGTCAACTTGACAAGATTCCTCTGAATTCACTTGTAAGCTTTTCTAGACTTACTTATCTTACCTATGTTCTGTGTATCTTTTCTGCATCTTCCTGTTCTTCTGAGGTTTCCATGCAAAAACTTTTTGCTTGCCAGATTTTGTTTTGCTGATATTATGGGAAACACTAAGGCCAGGTTTACCTAAGGTGGGATACACAAGTTTCCAAACAGCAATTCTTGTTCAAGCTGGAGTACAAAAATGTATGGAGGTTAAATGGGTGATAAACTTGGAACAGGGATGCCTATACTTTGGGATGCACTGTCAACATTCCAGTTGTTTTTCCCCCTTTCATGTTATGCATGAGTCCTGGGAGCCCTTTTCTTCATTCTGCATCAAACCCAAGTTTAAAAATGAGACACCTAGAATGCCATTCCATATGGAGAAGAAATCAGCTCCCAGCCTGAGAAACAGTTCCTAATTTGAGCCTAGTAGGAAGAAAAGTGAAATCATGTGCTAGCATTTGATAACTTCCCAGAAGCAATCAACCTGACAAAGGATTTGGACCCAGGAGGACAAGGCAGCAAATGCTTTGTGTTCCTTTTACTCCACATTCCCATGTCCAGTGGTTCCCTCCCCCCTTACTTTGAATGGACACTCTTCCTTCCTCCTCATCTAACTTTGTACACTTAATTTCTGCCTTAATGTATTTTATCCATGAACTTTTGCAGGCTATTTTGCAGTCACCCCACCATGTTACTTATCTGGCCATGACTTCTCCCCTGATCAATCCTTGCTCCCATGTTGCTTCAGATTCTAATTAAGCTTAAACTGTGGAACCAAATTTGAGACAGAAGTGAGTTAAAGGATCTTTTAGCAGAATAACTGGAAAATAAAATAGAAGACCCTCATTCTTCTAAAAAGAGATATATCAAGCAAAGGAGCCACTCCCCAGAGCAATGCCTCCCATTAACTGTGTATCTAAGGGACACAGACCTCAGCAAACAGCTTTTGAACCAGCTACCCTGAAATGAATGGGAGTTTCTCAAGTCAGAAATATGCTCTGCACATCCCTCTTTTTTTAAAAAAACACCATGTGCTGGATAAATTCTGGTTTGGCTTTAGCAACATTGGATCATCAAGCACTTCAAAGGACCAGTCTGCTAAGAACAATTTCCAGGTGTGTGGCACATCACATCTATTGACTAGGCCATATTGGTATAGATTTTGTATCAACAGAGACTTGTTGCAGAAACAACTATAATCTCTAGGCTTGTTACAGAGGAGGGGGGAAAGGAATAGGAAGAAAGTATAACACCCCAAATTTTATTTTACTCCAGATTAGTCTATTTAGACAACAGCAATTAAAAAAGTGAGTTGTGGGATTGGAGAGACTTTAATGTCAGTATAAAGCCAATGATTGTTCTGTTCTAAGATTCAGAGTCTCTTTCCAATGTTACTAGCAGAATCTCTTAGAAAACAACATTGCCAACATATATACACCAATATACTAATTATTTCAGCCACTGGCTGAAATCAGCAGAGAGATGCAAATATTCTGGTATTTATTTTTGTTGATTATAATTGTACAAATGCAAATTACAGGATCCTGCAGGGTTCCTTTTTTAAAATTAAACAATTATTTTTTAAAAATGAAAAGTGCCAAAAAAAAGGTCTGGTGTCACTTTAAAAAGTAACCTATGTGTTGTGCATGTAGTGGCAGGACCTGGTCAATTAAAGTTTATGCCACACAAAAAGGGTTTTTTAAAATAAAGGTTTTAAAACAAGGCTCTTTGTTGTTTTTAATGCAAAAGACTATCACAGCCATCTCTCTAGAAAAAAAAGAGAAAATTATTCAGATAATGTGAGTGTATTTGCAACATCAGATCACTGTTTTAGAACTATATAGCTTCATTTGTATATAGAACTGAAATTTTTTGATTGAAAAAAAATCTTACATCCCTCCTTAAGCATACACAGGAACAATTCTAAAATGAACAATCTGAAGTTTTTCAGAATTTTTTGTCCCCACTGGCAAGGAATCTATAACAACATCTCTCAGTAACAACATAGTACGATATTCTACTTTTGAGTTCCATGGTTTTCTGAAACCTTTCTTGCACCCAAGAAAGAAACTGAATAGATCCAATCATAAAAGCAGCAGTAACACAACTTCCACAGACAATTTCTAATGAAATTGGAAGCGTTTCTTTCATTCTTTTGAGTCTCTTGGAAAATGCCTCTTTGTCACCTTCATCGTCATTAAACTGGAGAGTTCATCAAGTCTATGCTTGGGCTAAGGCTGCTAATTCACCACTTTCTTTTAGTAAAGTAAAGCTACAATCCTCGGCATACTTACTTGGAAGAAAGTCCCATTAAAATTAGTGGGATTTACTTATAAATAAGTATAATTGGGCTACAGAGGTCTGTATAGGCACAGCTGCAATATCTCCCAAGCACCTGACATCACTAGTGATTAAAGACTATACAATATAAAAAATAACTAGATAGCTTGGGGAGTCACTTGTTGACAAGGTCATCAGAAATAGCAGTCAGAGAAGGGTATAAAGAAATGGTCGCTGCACTTCCCGGAAGGGAAAGAGTGATACAAATTAAAGGCACCCCCCACTAAAGCTAGGCACGTTCTAGGTCCCCTTGATTTCTATATGAAAACTTAGTATTAAACCAACGCGTCCCTCAGGCCGATCTTATACAAGGGTCTGCCAATCCAACTATGTGTGTGTGTGTGTGTGTGTGGACTATTACCTGGTAAGTGTGGAAACCTACACTAGCACTCAGCATTGGTTGATGTGATGCCCCTATACATTTAGGCAACGACTTTTATAGGCATCTGCTTCGTTTCATTGACATCTTCTCTAGTAAAGTTTCCCACCGCCCATCCCCACCCTCGCTGAGAGTAGTGGATCTGATTGCGAGGGTGTCCCCGGCGTCCCTTTCCTGAGGGCGAGCGAAACGAGGAGTCGGCGTTCACACGTGCCAGTCCCGCACACGTGGCGTGGCGCGGCCTCTCCCTTCTCCCCGCCCCTCCCCCCGGCGTCTCGGGCTCCTCGCCTGCCTCCCCGGCCCGGGGCGGTCACTTGGAGAACTGCGCCGGCCCGGCGGGGAGGCAGTGGGGGAACTTGCACAGGGCGCAGGGGCAGAGGCTGGCCCCGCCGGGCAGGTGGACTTGGCCGCACTGCTGCTGCTGCTGCTCCTCCAGCGACAGGGAGAGATATTTGCCGGCCGAGCGCAGGCTGTCCGGATGGGGGTGATGGGGGTGGCTCAAGGCCCCCGCCGGCGTCAGGAGGACCGGGCTTGGGGCGGCGGCGGCGAAGAGGGGCAAGCCGGCCAGCAGCAGCCTGGGCCCGGCGCCGCTCATCTCCCCGATGAGGCGCCGGAGTTCTTGCAAAGAGCTGCCCAGCAAGAGGATGTAGTTCCTGGCTAAGAGCAGCGTGGCGATCTTGGAGAGTTTCCGGCCCGGGGAGCTCTGGCAGTGGGCGGCCGAGTAGGGCATGATCACCTCCCGCAGGGCGTCCATGGCCAGGTTCAGGTCTTGCATCCGCTTTCTCTCTCGGCTGTTGATCTTCCGCCGCATCTGCTGCTGCTCCGGGTTCGACTCGTTCTTACCGCCACCGCCTCCTTTGGTGCTTGCTGGTGACGGCTGGAGCGGCTCTGGAGCGAACTGGGGCCTCTCGGGCGCTGGTTTGGAGAGCAAGACGGAGGGCGCCTGCCGGAAGCCAGCCAGCTCGTACAGGGGCTGTTGGCGCAGCATGGTAGCCTCGCGGTGCGCTCAGATCAGGCGAGATACTTTCATCGTGAAGAGGGCCTGCAGCAAGGGAAATGAGGCGGCGATGGAGGGCGGGGACAAGTTCGCAACCGGCCAGACAAACGTCCAGTAACTGCCCGTTAGCCGAAGGGATCCAGGTTGCGGGGGGGGGGGAGGCGTAAAAAAGCCTCTCCAAATTTGCGCTGAGATGTGAGGAAATGAAGATTTAACTGAACTTCTTTAAATCCTGCCCTGTGTTAGAGCAGAGGAATGACACAGGGCAGCCAATCGGAGGGCAAATCTGGATGGAGAGAGGAGCTTATTGGCTGCCACAGGATGCCTCAGAAGAAATGTTGCAGTTGGCAAACAAGAAGTTTATTGTTAAATCTGCTCCGCTGTGCCTCAGCCCTGGAGCTGGGCCATTCCTGACCCCAAACTTCCAGCTCTTGTCTTTTCCGACAACCTTTGGGGAAATTCTTTATTTTCGGTGTTTATTCTCAGCTGTCTCTGTTTTGTCTCTGGATATTGAGGACAGCCAAAAAGGCTAGTATTCTAAACCACCTCTTCTTTACAGACCATAAAGCAGTATCTGAATTCTCCTTCCTACAACCTAGAATTACTTCCAGAAAACCCTCTTTCCCCTGGCAATGGTGAAAAAATAAGTTCTTGAAAAATAAAATGTACAACAATGTGCAGGGATTCAATTTTAAAGTGTGTACACACTCACATATCCAACTTTGAAATGTTTGTCATCTTCCCTTCCTACTCTTCAGCTTCCAACCTTTCTTTCAGCTACTACCATGAAGCTACTAGCTTCCAGGTGGCTTCCCCTCCCTCATTATTGTCATAACTAGAGAAGGGGAGACGGGAATGTGAGAAGCTGGCAAGGACAAAAGAAAGAGAAAGTTGCAAAGGGCAGGAGTGGCCATTTGGGGGGTTAGACTGTGATCTACTTTCAGAGGCTTTGCAATCCACTTTTGGTCTCAACCAGGTTGGGAAACACACTGCACTATCATATATACATGTCCCCTCAGTACATACCAGGACTTTGCTTTGTTGCAGAGTAGAGTGATGTATCATAGTCAGGGGTACAAACATTTAGATATCACGAAGGCACTGGTGCCCTAAAAATCCCTGGTGATTGATGCCTGGGTTGTTGATATGCATCCAAGGAGCTCAGAAGAGATGCATAGTTGACATCTCCCATTTCAACCTCCTAGGGACCTGTGGGGCTGAGAGGGGGTTACTGGCCTCCAATATCTTACTGAGATCTGTGGTTAAGTAGGGATTTAAACAGAGGTCTCCCCAGCTGTCATCTGAAAAGTTTCCACAGTGAGTGACTGGGCTAGCCTGATTAGTTCATTCAACTGTAAGATGTAAGACAGAGATCTTGGAGTCATAGTAGATAACTCCATGAAAATGTTGAGACAGTGTGCGACTGCAATAAAAAAGGCCAACGCTATGCTCGGGATTATTAGGAAGGGGACTGAAAACAAATCAGCCAATATCATAATGCCCCTGTGTAAATCGATGATGAGCCCTCATTTGGAGTACTGTGTACAGTTCTGGTCACCACACCTCAAAAAGGATATTATAGCATTGGAAAAAGTGCAGAAAAGTGCAACTAGAATGATAAAAGGGTTGGAACACTTTCCCTATGAAAAAAGGTTAAAACGCTTGGGGCTCTTTAGCTTGGAGAAACAATGACTGAGTGGTGACATGATCGAGGTTTTCAAGATTATGCATGGGATAGAGCAGGTAGAGAAAGAACTACTTTTCTCCCTTTCTCACAAAAAAAGAACTTCTGGGCACTCCATGAAATTGCTGAGCAGTCAGGTTAGAACAGATAAAAGGAAGTACTTCTTCACCCAAAGAGTGATTTACACATGGAATTCACTGCCACAGGAGGTGGCAACGGCTACAAGCATGGACAGCTTCAAGAGGGAGATAAACATATGAGCAGAGGTCCATCAGTGGCTATTAGCCACAAGGTAGGAACTCTCAGTCTGGGGCACTGTATTCTTGGTGTTTGGGGGGGCAACACTGGGAGGGCTTCTAGTGTCCTGGCCCTGGTGCTAGACCTCCTGATGGCACCTGGTATTTTTGGCCACTGTGTAACAGAGTGTTGGACTAGATGGGCCATTAGCCTGATCCAACATTGGCTTCTCTTATATTCTTATGTTCTTATGGTTTGGCTTATAGAAGTTCCCCCCAGTCTAAAGAGCTTAAGGAGCACCAAGTTGAGTAGATGAATGGTTGCCAACTCCAGCTTGGGAAATCCTTGGAAGTTCGGGGGTGGTGCCTGGGGAAGGTGGAGTTTGAGGAGGGGAAGGAGTTCAGTGAGGATGTGATGCTGGAGTTTCCCTTCCAAAGTTGTCATTTCTGCCAGGGAAACTGATCTCTGTAGTTGGGAGATCAGTTGTAATCCTGAGAGAACTCCAGGCCCCCCTTTGAGTCTGGTAACCCTAAGAGTCACTTAAGTTGGAGAATGACACTAAGATTCACAGCTGGGAGTAACGAATGACCATTCCTGCACAGAGTTTCAGGATGATGGTAATGTAATAAATTCATATGTGACCACAGTAAGCAAGCTGTGCAGTGACTAAAGATATATTGATCATATCACTTAGTATTTTTAAAGCCCTTATTGAAAAGTATTAATAGAATTTAACATTTTAAATTATGTATGTGTGAACTGTTGGTTGAGACATGTAAACACAAGGCAAACAAAGCATTAGTGGATCATGACAAGCTTTCTGAATTTAAAAATGTTTTGATATATTGAGCCTGCATAAGAACTGACTTTCTTGTTCAAACGAGAGGAAAACATCAGAACACTTTTGTGAACACAGAATGGGGAAAATGCTAATGAAAAAGATGTCTGTTTCCTTCCCCCCCTCTATAAATGGGTTTAAAATAGGCTATCAGACATTCACTTTAACTTCAGAATAGGTTTGAAAGTGTACTTGTGTAGAAAGCAGCCAAGCTGCCTTCAAACAGTGTGGTCCTGTGTGCTGTGAAATTGCACACACAGGTCTATAAAATCGATTTCAAAGAGCTGGCTTTCTTTGCAAGGAAAAAAAAATCCTTTGAGGCATTCTGAAGTTTGGCACTTCAGCCAACTGCTATACAGGCTTTCCCTGATACAATAAAAGGGACAGTTTGCTTGGACGGCTGTGGCTGATTTATAGCACAGTGCCCAATGTCATGGTGGTGATGGTGGGGCGATTGCCACAAACCCCTGGCAGTTTAACTCGAAATCTCAGTTAGACTCAAAAGATGCCAGTGAGGTTGGTTGATGCAGCTTTGCTTATGGGAACTTCCAAATAGTTAAAACAAACCCTTTCATAGTGACACATGGCCCAGTGTGTTCAAAGAAATGAAAGGGGGGGGAACAAAAGTAGCTCTGAAGTCATTTCCCTGCACTGAATCCAGCCATCCGGTTTGACTCTTTCTTCATTGAATGGACAGAATGCAACAGGAAGAACAGGACTGAAAGAGAACAAATAAGCCAAATGTACTGGCAGAGAGACCTGAGAGAGAAGGCAAGGGCAGCTAGATGCTCAACTACTATTCTTTGCCTTTGGAAAGGAATGAATGATGAATTATAACATCCAAAAGGTAATAAATGTGTCTAGCTGAAGTGCCACAGCCAAGTTCCTAGGACACCTGCAAAGACAGGAGGGCTTTATAGGTCCAAGCAGAGCTCTCTTTATGGGGAGCAGACGGCATAGAGTGGACACAGAGGGATACTGTTCCCAGTGTTGCTCTGTTCTTTTGCTGCTGGCTCAAAGTTTTGATCAATTCATGCAACAGCCGTGCCTGCTGTCCTGCTACATAAAACACCATTCAATCGTCTGGGGCTGGGGGCAGCAAATGGTGAATGTAAATGGGTTCAAGATCTGAATTTATCCCAGGCTGCCCTCATGCAGCCAGCACTTTCTTCATCACCATTTTATCTAGGGATGAAGGAGCTCTACATGAAGCCCAACTGTGGGCATGGCATCCTCCTGGACCTCTTCCCTGACCCACAGCAGGTTGTTGCCTACACTTGCTTTCCATGTTCTGTCTCTGCTGTCTTATTTGGAGCTGGATAATGGGCACACCCTACATCTGCCCTATAGTCACAGTGACCACAAAAAGAAAAAGCTGGTTGTGTGGGGACTGAAGTATGGCTGCAGCTGCAGGAGGCAGCAGATCCAATATGCTACTTCTTGGCCTTTCCTCAAGGTGAGTGACATAGAATATTAATGCATGAAAAGGGCAAGCAACAAGGTTGCATATGTACCTAAGAATGCAGGTAATCAATGTCTTCTGTATCCTTAATTTAATTGTTTCATTGTACAAACAGGGGAATAAGTTCCTTTATATTGTCAGACTCCGTGGACTACCTTGCCCAGTGGTCTCTACTCTGACTGCCAGTTGTTCTCCAAGGTCCAGACTGGGGATCTCCCCACTGCACTGCCACTTGAAGCACTTTTTGGCCTTCCAGTGGCAATGGCTGAGCAGGGACCTTCTGCTGTATTGGTTTTAAAAAACCCTGTGGTGGCATAGCAGGAAAAATGGTAGCTGTGAGGATCTCATGGAAGGAAAATGGTGATATGGATCAGATCTTTGAAAATGTGCACCTTTCCATGCAGATGGCATAATGACATACTTGGACTGCATTCTTCCCAAAAATATTGGAGCAAAGCAAGTTTGGGAAAGAGAGTGCTGAGTACAATCAGAGCACATTTAGAGTATGATGTTACTTGGAAGTGCCCCCCTCCAAGTACTCCAGTTTGAAAGCCAAACTAAAGGAAAACATGTGGAAGCAGCCCTAAATAAAATTGCACAAAGCAGGAGGAGGAGAAGAGTGGCGGATCTTTTGGGAGTAAGCAATGCTCAGTGTACAAGCCAAGAAGAAACTCCTGCAGCGGGCAGAATATGGAAAGCTAGTCAGACAGCAATGTGGGTCTATGACTGGGCCTGTAGGCGAGTGAGGTGGGGCCCTCGCCTACATCACCTTCATCTTCCTTTATTAGCAATTTGTTGTAACCTTACAGCAGCCTGTGCCACTGCAGGTAGTTAGCAGCGTTCCTGGCTCCAGAATAGTTAACAGCACTCCCCAGTTGGGACTCTCTGCCTCTCCTCTTCAGTGACCTCCAACTCCACAGTACCAGCCACTCCCAGCCAATGTTCCCTCTAAGCTGTGAAGCCTTGTGAGCAAAAATTCTACTTTGTGAGCTACCGGCATTAAAGTTGTGAGCAAGAGACTTGGCTACTGCATAAATTACTTTGCTCTGGAGCCATTCTTCCTGAGCTAAGACAAAAATGTGTGAGCCGGAGGCTAAAAAACCGTGAGCTGGCTCACACTAACTCAGCTTAGAGGTAACACTGCTCCCAGCTCCATAGCACCACCTCCTTAAGGGTCCAAACCAATAGTTACATCCACCGTTCCTGTCCTAGATCCCACCACTAGCCCCAATCATGCTGGAGACCAAGAAGAAGGAGGAGGAGGAGAGGAGGAGGAGGAAATTGGATTTATACCCTGCCCTTCACTTGGAGTCTCAGAGCAGCTTACAAACTCCTTTTTCTTCCCCTCCCCACAACAGATACCCTGTGAGGTAGGTGGGGCTGAGAGAGCTTTGAGAGAAGCTGCTCTTTCAAGAACATCTCTGACAGAACTAGCAGGATATCCTTCCTGCACACAGCTTTTGCTTGGGCTAACCACCTGTGCCCTGCTGTCAGTGTTCTGGGCCACACACTTCCCATTGGGCATTTGTCCTGTACCCTTCTTGACTCTTCAGGGATCTTGCCATGCTTGGCTGTCATCACTAAGGTCATTGGTTCCCAGTACTATCTCTATGAATCCTTGGTGTCATACACATCCCTTTCAGGATGACTGTTGCCACTTCCACCACAGTGTCACCCTCCTCATCCTCTGCCTATCAAGAGAAAAAGTCAGCATTAAGATGAGTTCCTCCAGCCCTATGAACCATTTGAAACTCAGGGCTATACAGCCAAATGCCATCAAATTTGCCTGGGGGTTCTGTTCTTCATTCTTTGAAGCCTTCACCACTGGAGCACCCCAGATGTAATACTTTGGTCTTTTCACAACCCATTGCACAACCAAGGCCACTCTTTCAATGACCATATAGCAGTGCTCAGGAGCTTTCAGATAAGGTGCAGGATGGGAAAGGGGAGCACCCTTTTCTCCTGGCCTTGGTACAGCACCACCCCCAGGCCCATTCCTGATGCATCTGTTTGCAGTGTGACAGGAGCCCATAGGTGTGGAATTCTCTAAACATGCTCCTGTGTAAAGAGAGTCCTTAGTGTCACAAAAGATTGCTCTGGTTCTTTTGACCACTGCACTTTTTGTGGACTGTGTTTCTAAATAATGTCCATCAGTAGCCATGTGACTGATGGAAAAAAATGGAATGAACCACCTATAATACCCACCCAGGCCCAGAAACCACAGTAGGCATTTTGTTGGTGTGTGCCGTGCTCACTGGGTAAGTTCCTGGACTTTGTTGTTTACAGGATGGACTTGTTTCTGCCCTACCATGAATCCCACACAGTGGACTTGCTCACGGGCCATTCAGCACTTTGTGGGATTGGCAGTAAATCTCACCTCACACATCCTCCATGGCACCTGTGTCAGGTGATTTAAGTGATCATCCCAAGTTTGATTGTACCCCACTATATCATAAATGAAGGCCACCACAAATTGGTCCAGCCCAGCCAGGATGTTGTCCATTGATAGCTAGAAGGAGGCCACTGCCCCATTCATCCTAAACATCATATGGGTGAACTGGTAGAGGGCCTGAAGGATCAGGAAGGTGGGCTTTTCACTGTCTTGGAATTTCAGGGGGATAGCCCTTTGTCAAACCTAATATCAGTTTTACCTTAGCGGATGCTAACCTGTCTACCAAATTGTCTACCCACAGCATGGGGTAGGCATCAAACTCTGAGACTTTGTTCAGCTGTCAGAAGTCAATACAGAAATGCACCAACCCATCCAGCTTGGGCACCAGAACTGGTGATCTCCACCATGGGCTCTGAGGCTCATCTATGACCTCCCAGCTGTCACATACTCTTCACTTCCTGATCAATTATTCATCCAACCAACTGGGGCCAGGGGCAGTGACTGACTCAGAATATCGATAATGATGCTTTTCTAGCCTATAGAGTTTCCCTGTTTGCTTTAGCAGCAGCTAAGATTAGATCTAAGGGGCAGGTTACTCAGTGATCAAAGTTGTTTTAATCTTCCTTTTATCATAGAATAGCAGTTAATTTTAACCCGGTCACTAAGGTTGTATTGTAATGTTTTAATGTTTTATGAATGCGCCACAATATTTTGCGTTTTGTAATGGCCAATGGCTAAATACAATAAACTACTTGACTTGACATGACTCAGAATATCTGACCTAGCATTATTTCAATGGCATGTTCTGCCCAGGCATTGTGCCTGATTTGACTAAACAACACATCCCTGCACCTGTACCACAACATGTACCTGCACCACTTGCTGTTCAGTCAGCCCTGGGTCCAACCATAACTGCCCCTCTCTCCATGCCTCCATTGCATCTGGCCTTAGGTTTTCCTCTACCACCACAGCTGCACATTCTTCATGCTCCTGGCATGTCTTCAAGAGATGTATGTGAGAGATATGAAGAACACTTTTTATGTCAGGCCTCTGTACCTCATAATCAATTAGCCCCATCTGTCATACCACTTCAAAGGGCTCCTGCCACTGGGCTTGCAGTTTAGAACAATGGCTGGGGCGGAAAACTAATACCCTGTCCTCTGGCTTGAATGTATGGGCTCTCACCTGCCTATCATACCACTATTTCTGGCATTCATGTGCTTCTCCCAGGTTCACCCATGCCCTCCTCGCATGATCCCCTAATTGCATAACATACTGCACCACCTTCTGGCCCTTCATGCCTGCCTCCTCTCAGTGTTCCTTAGTCAGGTTGAGCACCCTCCTGGGGGTGCAGCCCCTATAGTAATTCAAATACTGAGGCTTGTGGCACCTCACACACTGTGAACATCAAGGCCCCTATGAGGCAGGGCCATTGCCTAGGCTCCTCTTTCACAAATGTATTTTATTTTATTTAAAATGTGCATTAACTTTCTTCCTTACAGAGCTCAAGGTGGCTTACAACAGAGATAAAATACATTAAAAACATAAAAACCAATATTTAAAATCACAATGCTGCTAGTACACTTAACCAAATGTGGGCCTAAATAAACCATCTTCGACTGCCTCCTAAAGATGAAAAATGAGGGGGGCCAGGTGCACCTCCCTGGGGGGGTTATTCCATAATTGTGGGGCTGCCACCAAAAAGGCCCTCTCTTGTGTACCCACCAAATGAGCTCCTTTGATTGGTGGGACAGTCAGGAGGGCCTCTTCCTGTGATCTTAATTCCCAGGCAGGAACATATGGGAGAAGACAGTTCTTCCGATAAATCTAGTCCCAAGCCATGTAGGGCTTCAAAGGTCAAAACCAACACCTTGAATTGGGTTTGAAAGTAGATCAGTAGTCAGTGTAATTGCTGTAATACCGGGATCTCATGCTCTTGATAGGTGGCCCCAACCAGCAGTCTAAGCACAGCATTCTGCACTAGCTACAGTCTCCAACCATTCTTCAAGGGTAGCCCCAAGTACAGCGCATTGCAATAGTCTAGTCTGGATGTAACTACAACATGGATCACTGTGGCTAGATCTGACTGACCCAGGAATGGATGCAGTTGATGTATAGGGTTGCCAACCTCCAAGTGGAGCCTGGAAATCTCCCGCTTTTACAACTGATCCCCAGCTGACAGAGATCAGCTCCCCTGGAGAAAATGACTGCTTTGAAGGGTGAATTCTATGGCATGGTACCATGCTGAAGCCTGTCCCCTACCTAAACCCCACCCTCTCCTGGATCTCCAGGTATTTTCCAAACCAGACCTGGCAACCCTATCAATGCTCCCTCTAAAGTGTGGAGTCTTGTGAGCAAAAATTCTACTTTGTGAGCTACTGGCATTAAAGTTGGGAGTGAGCGATTTGGGTACTGCATAAATTAGTTTGCTCTGGAGCCATCCTTCCTGAGCTAAGAAAGAAATGTGTGAGTTGGAGGCTAAAAAACTGTGAGCTAGCTCACACTAACTCAGCTCAGAGAGAACACTGAACCCTATTGATGTATCAGCCGCAACTGGGCAAAAGCACTCTGAACCCCCACAGCCACCTGGTTCTTTATGATGACTGCTATACTGAGTAGCACTCCTAAGTTGTGAACATGGCATTTATTTTTATTTATTTTATATTTTGGATGGTCTTGGAGCAGTTTACAATAAAACAGTCTACAGTAAACATTCAATAAAATACACCTCAACATTAAAAAGCACTGGCTAGTAAAATACAATTACAATAAAGAATTCATGAAATCAATAAGTGGAAATAAGCAGATTCTTAAAAAATAATCCAAGGGTAGTATAACCCCATCCAACCAGAAGAGACATCAAGTCCCAGGTCTGTCTTTCTACTAACCTAGAAAAACTTAGTCTTGTCAAACTTATATAACTTACTTCACATTCATTTCAGTGTCTGATTAAAGTTTCCCATTTGACCATTGGTCTGGGGGTGATACACAGCTGTATGTATAGTGATCATCCCCAGCTTCCACAGCTACTGGAACACTTTCCTGATTGGGTTGGGGTCCTGGTCAAACACTACCTACATTGGGAAGTCCACCTTAGCATCTATCTGCATTAACTCCCTTGCAAGCACCTCTGATATGGCAGGGCCACAGCCTCCAGATATCAGGTGGTATAATCTACAATCACCAAGATGTGGGTGTGCCCCCCTGCTGACTTCTCCAAGAGACCCATGAGGTCAATCCCAATTCACTCAAAGGGAACCAAAATTATGAGTGAGGGTTTAAGGAGCCCTTTTTTGGCCCTTTGGTCTCCCTGTCTGGCATTTGGTACGGAACTGCTCTTATGCCTGGCCAGTATAAGCAGTGCAAAAACATTTCCTAGGTCTTTTCACTGGCCAGGTGCCCAGCTAATGGAATGTCATGCACTAAACATACTAGAGCCTGTATATATCACCCTCGTATCAGCAGCTACTCTCTTTCCTCCTGGCCTGCCCCCTCTGCTAACCCTGTAGATCAATTCCCAGAAGTGACATCATCATACAGGGCATGTCATGCAGGGGACACTCTAGCATTTGGAGGAAAGCTCTATGGTTACCATAGAGTTTTCCCCAAATGCTAGAGTGTCCCTTGCGCAACATGTGCTGCTCGATGATGTCACTTCTGGGTCTGACGTTATCCTTCCAGGCACATTGGGGTGGATGGGGCTGCTCGGGGGTGAGGCTCCCCCACTGGCCAGCTGGGCAGCAGCAGATGGGGGGGCCTAAACGTGGGGGAAGTCCCGCCCCCATTGGGAGGGTGGCAACCCTAGTTCCTCATAATAATTCCTCCAATCACAGCTAATCCCTCCGCAAAATAGCCACATAGTTCAGGGTGGACACAGATACTATCTCCGTCTGGTGCGTCTGACCTCCTACTTCTACCTGAGTCCATGAACCTACCCAGGGCTCATTTCCTGCAGGAGTGCACAGGACTGGAGCTCCAGCAGTAAGGAGCCCAGGGGGTGGGCACATGCAGCAAGCCCTACCCCCTGCTCCCAGCAGCCCCTCCTTGCCTTTCCTGGCCAGCTGGCCAACTCAGCAGAGTGCTGCCACGAGCTGGCCCTTGAGCTGCTCTGCCACTGCCTGGGCTATGGCACCCAGCCCGCCCAGGCTCTGCTCATCCTCATGCTGGCCCTGGCACGGCGCCTCTGCAAGGTGGGCCCTGGCTACTCCCACAAGGCCTGCGAGGAGCTCTGCCTTGGCCTCCTGCACCTCCCCGGCCTCCTCCTGCACCTCTGCCCCACTGCCACCCTGGCCCCCTACTTGTTTGAGGCCATGCACGTCCACCTTGACCCATGAGCAGCCACGCACTTTCCTGCATTTGCCATCCATCCAAAAGAGTCCAGTGGCACCTTTAAGACCAAGGTTTATTCAGATACAAGCTCCCCTTCCTCTGTGAGGGCAGATCTCTGTGTGTGTGTCCCATAGCTAGCAATCCCAAACAGTCCAATGGAGCCTGAGTGGTGGGTGTTGCCTTCTGACACACTTCTGGTGATGTCAGGGTATGTGGCATGTGCAAATAAGTTAAGCTAATGAGTTATACTAATGAGCTCCTGCACCTCTTTTTCTACAAAATGACCCCTGAACCTACCCATACACTCCAGAGGCCCTAATTCAGTTGCCCCTGCCATCTGAAGCTAGACTGGTAGCAACCCAAAAAAGAGCCTTCTCATTCATGGCACCAGAACTTTGGATCTCCCCCCCCAGGGAGATATCTGTCTCCCTTGGCCTCATCCCAGCAGCTCTTCCTTGCCTGGTCTTCAGCCTTGTTCTGGCATTCCCCAGCCATGCCCAGTCATCTCATTTCCTTGGCTACTATAAAGGCCTCCATCAGGTTCACCACACTGTTCAGGGTCTTGGGTTTGTGACAGAGGAGCTAGTGGTGTATAGTAGCTGGGAACAGTTCTACATATTTTTCCAGCATAATGAGTGATCCCTGCCAGTTGGTCTGTCATGGACATTGATGGCTTCAGCAATTCAAATTTTTAACTTTCACCTTCTGACCCAGTACTCCTGGCTGCATGCCTTCTTCCCCTTCAAGTGCCTATGCTCATGCCAGTATGTGACCTCTGTGATATTCAGGATATAAAAGATAATTTCCTTTACTTTTTCAGTAGTCCACTGCTTCTGCATCTGCTAGGGTATCCACGAGCACCTGTGCTGGGCCCATCAAACATGGGGTAAGAGTCATGGCCCACTGAACAGGTTCCCACCTGGAGGAGAGGGCCACCCCCTTAAACATATTTAATAACGCCTGAGGTCCTCCCCAAATGCCATGTTAACTAACTTTGGTTAGGGATAGGCAGTGGGTGTGGCAGTGTTCCCCTCCATCTCCTATGGGGTACCTGCAGTGAGAAGGCCTGAAGCTGTTTCGGTGGGGCCCTCAGCTCCACTGTGCGAAGTGTCTTCATATTGTGTCATATTGTGACAGCTTTCACCATACTTTCTTGGCATCTTGTTTTAACCTTACAGCAGTCTGTGCAACTCCAGGTAGTTAACAGCAGTCTTGGTTCCAGGGTAGTTAACAGCATTCCATAGTTGGGCCTAAGGTTGCCAGGTACTGTGCTGTCACCAGCGGGGGTGGGAGGGAGCTTTCCAGGAGTGAAGGGTGGGGCAACATTGCTGTGCGCGATGTCCCCAATGTGATGGCATAACTTCTGTGTGACATCATCATGCTGGGGATATTGTGCCGGGTTGTGGCAGTTGGGGGTGGGCTTCCTCCCAGTTTTCACCAGGGGGCTAGCAAGTGGCAACCCTAGTTAGACCTCACAGCCTCTCCCCTTCGCCTAGTATCCAGCCACCCCCAGCTCCATAGAACCACTACCTTAAGGGCCTGACCAAATAGCTGGACCCATCTTTCCTCTCCCAGCCTCCATCCTTTGGGCTGCCATTCCCAATCATACTGGAGTCCTAGCAGGCTGCCATGTGGGATCCTGTTTGTGTTCTACGCCACACCTTTCCTATTGGGCATTTGTTTTGCACCCTTACCAACTCATCATGGTTCCTACTGTGCTTGGCCATCTTCACCAGAGTTCTGGATCCCCAGTGCCATCCCCATTACTCCTTGGTGTCACAGGGTCTCTCTACTTTCTTCATTTGGTTAGTGTAATGTGTGTTTCCTCAGAAAGAAGTTGTGGCTCAATGACAGAGCATCTGATTGGTATGCATATGGTCATTGTTTCAGTCCCCAGCATCGCCAACTAAAAGGATCAGGTAGCAGTGAAAGAACTCTGCCTGAGACCCTGGAGAGCCACTGCTGGTCTGAGCATACAAAACTGACATTGATGGACCAATGGATTGATTCAGTATAAGGCAGCTTCATATGTTCCAGAATGTCATTCTCAGGCTGCTTCCTTTTCAGAACTCCCTCCTCCCTCCAGCCTCCTCCCCAGCTCTCTCCATGCCCCCTCCAAAATGTTAGGTCCTAAAGTTCTCTGATCCATAATCAGTTAGTGTGACTGATGCTGTGTATCCATTTTGCCAAAAGGATCCTCCCTCAGTGCAGGGTTTTTAAAAATATGATTGTTATGTACTGAATGTGAATCGCTCCTATCTATTCACATGTTAAGCTTGAGTCTGAATGTGATTCTTCAGATGTCGCATTGCTATTGGTCGGTTTCTGCGAAACCTGTGTAATTACCCAATCACTGAGTGATATTGTTGCAAAGAGGGAACGGTCCTGATTGGCCTTTATCCCTGTATTCTGATTGGGCTTAAACTTGTAATGGGTGTGGCTTTGACAGCCCGGGAGAGTTTAAAAGAAGGAGCTGTGCTCCCCTTGTTGTTCTGTGTTCCTGACTTAAAGTTGCTGTTTAACAAAGCTGAAATCACTTGAAGCTGAATCCTTTGTTGAGTCTCATACTTAACAATTGGCGACGAGGATGGGATACTAGAGCGGGTAGGCAGCCCCGCTGAACCGAGACAGCAACAGTGGACGAGGACACACACCGGTCGAGTCAGCTGAGGCTCCACGAGCAGTTAGTGGCAGCACCGTCAGCCCAGATGGCCATAAATCCGGTGTTCGAGGCATTCGATCCGGCGACGGAGGACTGGGACTCTTACCTGGCATGGTTTGAGTTTCACCTCCAGGCAAACCAGATCACGGACGAGGCAAGGAAGAAGGTGACACTACTGAGCTCCTGTGGCAAGGCCATCTTCGACATCGCTCGGTCCCTAGTTGCGCCCACCGAGCTTAGCACAGCTACATGGGCTGATATTACGGCAAAGCTCAAGGGCCATTTTGCGCTGCAGCCGTCAAAGATAGCCTGCAGGCACACTTTCTACAAGCGGTGCCACGGCCCGGCTGAATCGATAGCTGAATTTGTCACCGCCTTGCGGAAGGCGGCCCGGCCTTGCGGTTTCATCGACCTGGAAGAGGCCCTCCTTGACCGACTGGTGTGCAGCCTTCGGGACGAGCGCCTCCAGCAGCGCCTGTTTGCCCGTTCTGAGCTTACGTATGCTGTGGCCTACGCTGAGGCCGTCGTCACTGAGGCTGCCGACAAATCGACCTGAGAGGTGAGACAACGACCGTCAGCAGCAAGTAAAGAGCCTGCAGTCCACCAGCAGTCCACCAGTGAGTCCGACGGTGAGGCTGACGGCGTATGCAGAATCAGGGAGACACGCCCACCGCGGACCAGACCGAAGACTCCAGTAGCGTGTTCCTGTATTGGCTGCGGAGGCAAGCATGACAGAGACCTCTGTTGGGCCAAGGAGCTGATCTGCCGCTCCTGTGGCAAGTGGGGTCGTCTGGCCCGAGTCTGTCGTGCCACCAAAAGATCTCCACTATCTTCGTGTCATGCAGACCCCAGGGTTCGTGTTTGAAACGATGACAAGGCATCTGATTGTCATCAGACTGACTCCTGCTGCTGCCCATCAATGATCCTGGCCACCGGAGGAAAGCACAGCAAGAAAATCTATGTGACGGTTCATCTGGACAGCATTCCCTGCATCATGGAGGTGGACTCTGGATTGTCCCTCACCATCATCTCTACAGAGACGTGGCAATGCTTGTTCCCGAGGCAAAGCCACCGCCATCTGGCACCAGTGTCGACCCACTTGACCGACTTCCAGGGACGGCGCATTCCATTGGCGGGAAAGGCGACCTTCCACGTCGAGTTCAAAGACCGTAAGGCTGAGCTATCCCTCCTGGTGGCAGAGGGTGAGCGGGTTAGCCTGTTGGGCCTTGACTGGTTTGAGGCATTGGGGATTGCTATCACTGGTATCAACAAAATTTGTGTAAATAAACAGGACTCATTGTATAGTGAGTTTCCTGAAGTGTTTGGTGAGGGGCTCGGCATGTACACTGCCCCCCCCCCGGTTTCTTTTGATTTGGACCCTTCAGTTCATCCGATACGACTGAAGTATAGGAAGGTCCCACTCGCGCTCAAAGCAAAAATTGAGTCAGAGTTAGATAAATTGGTCAGTCAGGGTGTTCTTGAACCGGTACCCTACGGGAAGTGGGAGACTCCAATTGTGATGCCTGTCAAGGCCAATGGGTCTATATGAATATGCGCAGACTACAAATGTACAGTTAACAAAGCTCTGCAGCAGCATTCCTATCCAGTGCCGGTAATCAGCCACGTACTGGCGTCACTGGGAGGGGGAAAAGTTTTTGCCAAGCTTGACCTGGCTCAAGCTTACCAGCAGTTGCCGGTGGACGATGCAACTGCTGAAGCCCAAACAATCATTACCCATAAAGGGGCTTCAGGGTAAAACGATTACAATTTGGAGTAAATGTCGCCCCGGGCATTTTTCAAGGGCTAATGGAGGGGCTCCTGCGTGGGCTACCTGGTGTCGTGCCCTAGTTTGATGATGTTTTAATTGTGGGCACAGATGATTGTGAACTGATGGCTCGCTTAAGAGCAGTGTTGAGTCGTTTTAAAAAATGCCAGGCTGTGGGTTAAGCTTTTGAAATGTTTTGTCGGGGTAAAAAGAGTTGATTTCTTGGGGTTTCTTGTAGATGCAGACGGGGTCCACCCCACACCCGACAAGGTGGCGGCAATCCAAAATGCGCCTCCACCCCAGTCCAAGAAAGACCTCCAGTCCTTCTTGGGAATACTCAACTTTTATGGTGCCTTTCTGCCACACAAGGCATCGGTCGCTAAACCTCTGCACGCTTTGCTCCACAAGAATGCTAAATGGGAGTGGGGTGAGCGGTAGAGACGTGCATTCGCTTCAGTGAAGGAACTTTTGTCATCGAGTGCAGTCCTGACGCACTTCGATGAAAACAAACTGCTGGTGCTTGCAGCTGACGCGTCTCCTTATGGGGTGGGTGCCATTCTCAGCCACCTGATGCTGGATGGATCTGAGGCACCGATCGCATTTTATTCCCGATCCCTCACTAAGGCAGAAAAGAACTATGCCCAGATCAACAAGGAGGGCCTCACCCTAATCGCAGGAATAAAGAAATTCCATGACTTTGTTTATGGGCGGCGGTTCCTCCTTGTGACTGATCACAAACCTCTCCTGGGCATCTTCTCGCCAGACCGGCTGACACCGAACATTCTATCACCTCGAATGCTAAGGTGGGCGGTTTTTCTGTCGGCGTACAATTTCGAGGTGGAGCACTGTCCGGGGAATGCTATTGGGCACGCAGACGCCCTTAGCCGCTGCCCCGCACCACTAACTGACTCTGACGAGGAGCCAGAACTGGACGTTTTGGCGCTGGAAGAGCTCCCGGAGGCACCGGTCACCTCCACAGACATTGCCACTGCGTCGGCAAAGGACCCTTTAATCGCCTGAGTTCTCAATTGGGTGTGGAGGGGGTGGCCGGCCGGGAAAGTGGAGGCAGATTTCAAACCGTTTGTTTCCCACCAAAATGAATTATCTGTGACTAAGGGCTGTCTGCTTTGGGGAAGTAGAGTTGTAATTCCCTCTAAGCTAAGGGAAAGAGTCCTGGAGGCCTTGCATGCAGGCCATCCAGGAATGGTTCATATGAAGGCCCTCACCAGAGGGTACGTGTGGTGGCCAAACATTGATGCGGACATTGAGGTTTGGGTTCGGAACTGCATGTCCTGCCAACAGTCCTGGCCAGAACCACCTAATGCTCCTGTCCAACCCTGGGAAAAGTCAAGGAGGCCATGGTCCTGCCTCCATATTGATTTTGCAGGGCCATACCATGGGCAAATGTTTTTCATATGTGTAGGCTCTTACTCCAAATGGTTGGAAGTTGTAAATATGAGATCAACGAATTCTGAGGCTGTGATTCATGTCCTGCGCAAGTTGTTTTCCATGCACGGGCTGCCGGATTGTGTTGTCTCCAATAACGGGCCACAGTTTGTTTCGGCAGAATTTGAGGGGTTCCTGGCTGACAACCTTGTACGCCATGTAACGTCGGCCCCGTTCCATCCGGCTTCTAACGGACAGGCTGAACGTATGGTTCGGACGACAAAAGAATCGCTTGGGCGCCTGACGTGCGGGGACTGGAATCAGAAGCTGGCCTCTTTCCTTCTGAGGCAACACATCACCCTGTGTTCGGCAACGGGGCAGAGCCCAGCTGAACTCTTGATGGGCTGAAAGCTATCTACCCTCCTCGACCGTTTGCACCCTGACTTGGACCAGTCCAAGCAATGGTCTGAGGAACCAGCACAGGGGAGAGTGTTCCAGTGTGGGGACAAGGTCTTTGCCCAGAACTACGGGGAAGGTCATCGGTGGCTACCAGCCGTAGTCACCAAAATAACAGGATCCAGGCTGTATGTGGTCCGGCTTCCCAGCGGATGGGAGATTCGCCGCCACATAGACCAGCTCAGGGAGCGTTGGGCAGACTCCAGCGCCGAGTTGGTGCCTGAACCTGAGCTGGTCCCTGAGCAGGAGGGGCCTCCCACCGAGGAGGTGAGTGCTGCAGAAGGGGAGTCTGGGCAGACCCCAACTCCAGAGCCTGTGATCCCTGTTTGTGTTCCCCCTGTCTCTCCTGTGAGAGAGGTTACCAGGGCTCCAGAAGAGTGTGCTGCTCCAACTCCAACGGAGCAGAGACCGCTGCGCCGGTTGAACAGAAGCCGTTGTGCCCCCCCCCACCTGAAGGACTATGTTTGGCAGGGTAATGCTCCATCTTAGGGGGGAGGAATTTGTTATGTACTGAATGTGAATCGCTCCTATCTATTCACATGTTAAGCTTGAGTCTGAATGTGGCTCTTCAGATGTCGCATTGCTATTGGTCGGTTTCTGCGAAACCTGTGTAATTACCCAATCACTGAGTGTTATTGTTGCAAAGAGGGAACGGTCCTGATTGGCCTTTATCCGTGTATTCTGATTGGTCTTTAACTTGTAATGGGTGTGGCTTTGACAGCCCGGGAGAGTTTAAAAGAAGGAGCTATGCTTCCCTTGTTGTTCTGTGTTCCTGACTTACAGTTGCTGTTTAATAAAGCTGAAATCACTTGAAGCTGAATCCTTTGTTGAGTCTCATACTTAACAATGATCTTCTGGGAATCTTGTAATAAACCCTCCTAAAAAGGAGAGAATTGTATTGCTTTTTATAATAAGAAAGAGGTAGGGTATATAGATGGACTAAGAAAAGGGGGGAGTGAATTTTTCTGTTAAAAAGTTAGTTTTAGTTAGTAAAAATACAGTTTTTGGCAACCACCGTGGTTGGGAGATCTTCTTTTTACCTTTCAAGAGTCCAAAATAACTCTGTTAGTAAAGTTAGTAAAGTCCCTTGGGGTTAGTCGTTAATCAGCTCCTTTCAGACATTTCACGAACAGTTATTTCTTAGGTTGTCTTCTTTTTGTATCTCTCAAATTGTAAAATGGGCCCTCTTTAGCCTTCACGTCTCCCGCTCCAGCGCCTCCCTCCTCTGGGCCGCTGTCCTCTTCGCTGCTTGATTCTGTCCAAATTGCGAGTGCTGCATCTTCCTCTGTACTGGCGTGTCTCTTCAGAAATTCTTGTGCTTTGAAGACGGAGTCAATCTTCTCTCTTTTATCCTTATATTTAAACACCAGTCCTTCGGGGAAACTCCATCTATAAATAGTCTGATGTCTTTGTAAAAATGTGGTCAATCCTTTATATGCTTTCCTTTTCATGTGGATTTCATAAGGAACATCTTTCAAGGTTTTGATAGTCTGCTCCCCAATCTTCAAGGGCACCGCTGAAACTGCACGTAAAATTTGATCTCTAGTACGCTGCTTAGTAAACTTGACAACCACTTCTGCTGGCAGATTATTTTTCTTTGTAAAAGCGGAGTAGGCTCTATAGGCCATATCCATCTCTTCTTTTAACCCTGCCAGTTAAGGGTGCCAAGGCATTTGCCAGTATCGACCTGAGATCCTCTTTCTCTTCTTCTTTAATGCCCTGAAAGCGGAGAGTCAGGTTGGATTTCTCCATCTGCAAAATTAAAATTCTTTTTTCTTGCAAATCCTGATGCTTTTCTAATTTGTTGACCCTTTTCTTTATTTTCCTGGTGTCTTCCATCGAGACCAGACACTTCTGTGCGATCTCCTCCATCTTCTTTGCTGTTTCTGTTAGTTGTTTTTGTTGACTGTTGAGAACACCTTCCATATTACTCAAAGTTTCGCTGATTTTCTGCATTTGATCCAGCAGAGGGTGCAGTAGCTCGCTTTTCTGTTAATTGACAGCAGGCTCTGGGGGGGGGTTGCCCGGACCGGAAGTCCCTCCTCCCTTCTTTTCCGGCTTCTGTGGGACCTTTTTCAACGCCGACATTTTCTTTGTCTGTTTACTTTATCAAAGTTTGTGCTGCGTCCCTCCGGAGACCAGCTAGCTCCTAATCTTCAATGAGACCCCAAAGGTACTTTCACCAACACTTTTTTCCCTTTGCCCCCCTTTGCTTTTCCTTTATAAGTCCCGTTTCTCAAAGGGGGTGGGGATTCCTCCCTCCTCCCATACGCTTATGCGCTTACGGGGGGGTTCGCGTTTTAGCTTCAAAATAGACCTCCAACTCACAGTTCGATGCCAGTTCTTTCTATTTTAATTCATATCGCTTATCTTCACTGCTGGAAGTTGGTGGCATTGCTAAGTCCCATACGGGCACAACGCAGTGGGGCCGACTGGGGTGGGGAGAAAGCCTCAATTTCCCAGCTGTCTGCCAGCAAAGAGGCTACTCCCCAAGCGCCCCCGGTTCGGAGCCTTTGCCTAAGGCTCACTAGGGTCTTTCGCATGTGCGAAGACCCCCCCAACTGCACGTGGGCTAACCATCTCCGGGAGCGTCCCGAGAGGTGGCCGCCATTCGCTCCGCTGAAACCGAAACCCGATCTTCCGGGAATCTTAAATGATACCAAAAATAATATGTTACAAGTTTTAGACCTTTGCAGGGGGTTTAGTCCTCTTTTACCTACTAGAATATAGTATTGGGCGTCTACCAGCAAAATTTGACTAAGTTGTCCTTTTGCAGATAAAATTCCCACAACAGGCTAGCATCTCAACTGGAAACAGTTTTACCCACTGAATAAATCTTTATTGGGTGGGTTTGTTTTATCTGAAAAATATTGTGTCATTGCAGAACATCATACAGCAGAATGCAAAACTTCAGTCTACTAAAGCTTCACAGAAATTGGCACCTTATTTTACTGCGTTCCATGTGTTTTCTGTCTTATATTTAGAATGTCCTGTCATTAAAGTCTGCACTGTAGGGGCCAAAGTAAATGGCTCTAGTCCAGGGGTGGGGGGGGAATCACATTTAAATCCTGTAAAAACAATGGAGCTTGCATTATTTCCGACTAACTTTTGTTGCTTTCAATGAGAGTTGCAAATGCAAAGTCCTATTCATTTCTAAGGGACTTAGTCAGTGTTCTCTGGATTAGACTATTATTTGCAGATAATCTTTACACTGTGATACTGAGCTAAGTCCTCTCCTGTTGCAAGAATGACTCTTTGAAGATGTGGAAAGGGCAGTATGTCAGGGAGGATTGTCACTAACGCCTGGCACCTGCCTCCTCAGTTGGAGTTCCTGTGAGGGAATGTCCTCCTGCTTCAGAGAGAACCAGATGGTCATTGTCAAGAAGCTGAGGGCTGTCAGTACTCCAGAGAGCCACCTTCTTCCATTCAAATTGCACTCTAGGATAAACTGTTTTTTAAAAAAGCACCACTGTGAAGAAAGCAATACAGGAGACAGAAACAGTGCATTCTTAAGTGAGGGTACAGCTTTGCAAGTTAAAGACAATTGACTTAAAAGATTGTAAGTACTTTATATAAGATATCTGTCTTTTTCTCATATATGTTTTATTTCAGAAAACAAAATAATAGTATAGAGGGGATACAGAAAGGAAAAGAGGGATTATACAGGATCCATTTAATCGTACAGCTGTTCTTCTTCTGTTTCTAGCTGGAGTAGAATCGTATATATCCAGCATAGTAAATGCTCTTTTTATTTTATAATCAGCTGTTCAAATTCAGTTGCATCTCTTAGAGCTCCACCTTCAATGTTCATGATCTTTTTAAATCTTGAAGCTGATTGATAATATAGCTGCCATTGAATGTTTATACCAACTCTGATATCTTGCCATAAATTGAGTTTCCCCTGTGTATTTATCATCATACCATATGTTAAAAAACCTTTTTGATTTCATATGTTCTTATTGTGGTAGGGTTCTATTGGAGATATAAGCAGAGAGTTTTGGGGGGGCTCAATAAATTCCAAATTTCCAATGTATAAACCTGTAATGATTTCAAGTTATATTTGTTTGTTTCTTTAAATGGTTGGTAAGTGTCAGAAGAACAAGGGGGGAAAGAGAGAGATAAATGAGTGAGGTGATTGGTTGGTGACTGAGAGTGTGTGGTCAGAGCTAGAAAGTGTGTGTGGAGAGAGAGAGAGAGAGAGAGAGAGAGAGAGAGAGAGAGAGAGAGAGAGAGAGAGAGAGAGAGAGAGAAGGCAGAGTGTTCAGTCTGAAGTCAGCAGCTGTCAGTTGTGGTCAATTTACACAGTGTCTGAGAAGCAGTCTTCTAATTCGAATCATATAGAAGTGCTGTGAAAGGCATTAAGATTCTAAAGGAGGAAGAAAATATACTTAAGGGGCATATTAGGCAAAATCTAATATAGTCAGAGTATTTTAAGAGTGTGAGGGGAAAACCTGACAGAGACCTGAGTAAAAAGAGAAAGATTTTACTGAGCCAATATGCTTCTTTTACCAATAAAGTTTTATCTTGTTCATTGTTAACACAGAGTCATAAGCTGTTTAAAATATAAGTGTCTCATCCTCAGAACCACATAGTCCAATGAAGGAGCCTTAGAGCTTGGGCACAATACTGTGGGAAAGGTTAATTAAAGATTGGAATTAAATTCCTGGTGGTAGCATTAGATAGTTTGAGTGAGAGAGAGAAAACAGCAAGAAATCCAAAACTACATAACACTTAACCATGCAAAATAAAAGAGAGGTAACATGACAAAACCATATTCTCTAGTCCATCTCTGATTATGTCTTATGTGACTTCCATCTTGTATGACCTTCTTAGTTGGTTTCATAATCCATAAATAAATAATCCAGTCCTCAGTCCAGACCATGCCCACTGCCAGGGCCGGCCCCAGGTGTCTGGGCACCCTAGGCAGAACAGCCTGGGGCACCCACCCCACCGCGGATGCCAGCCTCCTGGTGGGGCCTGGAGATGGCCCAGCGCCGTTGTCCCTTTCCCTCCCAGTGGCAGTGTGGCTCTCCTGGGCACCTCGCAGTTGCGAGGCACCCAGGAGAGCCGGGGAAGGGGCGGGCTTAGAACGTCCACCCCTTCCCTCCCAGCAGCGGCGCCGGCTTTTTTGGGTGCCTTGCAGCTACGAGGCACTCAGGAAGGCCAGGGCTGCTGGCGCTGGGCAGGAAGGGGGGCATTTTGGCACCCCTGTAGGGCCGGCGCCCTAGGCGAGCGCCTAGCTCGCCTAGTGGGCAAGCCGGCCCTGCCCACTGCTTGGTAATATAATTTTGTATTTGGGACTGCTAATCCTCTCCCCCCACAGTGGGTTCACCTGTCAGTTGGGTGTCCCCCATAGGAGAGAGGTAATGATAGAGAAATAAATTCTCTGCTTCCCTGCCGTAGTATGCCCCACAGCAAGATAGGTCTGGAACCACTGAAAATGCTCCCTTTCAAGTCATCATATTCCTCAAAAGTTCTAACAGTCTTGAACCCCCCAAAATTGTTACAGTATTTAATTGAACATACTGAAGAATTTGGATCCTTTTCAGGAGGAGGAAAAGGAGGAGGAGGAGGAGGAAGAAGAAGAAGAAGAAGACAAATTCATTTTACACCCTGCTCTTCACTACCCAAGGTGGGAAGAATCTCTGCAATCAAAATGCTACCAAAATGAAATGCTGCCACAATTAAATTTTCTGTTCCAAATGCTACCCATTTACATAGTAGAAAGAATATTGAAAGAGAGGCAGAGACAGATAAACCAATTTTTATAGAATGGCAAAAAACCCCAAGAATAAGCTTCAAAATATTACAAGACTAGGAATAAAGCCTGTTGTGGAAATAAATACAATGGACTCTAGAAAGAGGCTCTGGGAGAGTGCCAAGGCTTTGGGCACTCAGCATCAATGTGCCGTGGAGACCTCAGCAGGGTATAACGACACAGAGCCCAACATTTTCTCCAGAGGAACTCATCTCTGCTACTTGAAGAGCAGTTGTAATTTTCAGTGATCTCCAGCCCTCATCTGGAGATTGGCAACAATTGTTACTCAGGAGGAAATGGCTGGTTTGGAGGGTGGAGTCTATGGCATTGTATCTGTCTGAGGTCCCACCCCTCCTCAAATCTCACCCTCTGCAGGCTCCACCCCCCAAATCTCCATTAATTTCCCAACCTGGAGTTGGCAACCCTGTCTCCTTCCCAGCCAAGCATCAACCTGACATTATCTGCCTCTCTGATTTCAGCTCCGCATCTCCTCCTCCCTCCTTCCCAGAGATCAGTTGTAATTCTGAGTGATTTCCACCCCTCTCCTGAGACTGGGAACAGTGGTTCCCCAGAAGAGAATGGCTGGTTGGGAGGGTGGAGTCTATGGCACTATATCTGTCTGAGGTCCCACCCCTCCTCAAACCTCACATTCTTCAGGTTCCATCCCTCAAATCTCCAGGAATTTCCCACCTGGAGTTGGCAACCCTATCTCCTTCCCAGCCAATCATCACACTACCTTTATTTCCCCTCTCTCTTCAGCTTTCCATTCCCCCCCCACACACACCTGCAGCCTCTGCCATGCTCTGAAGCCCAGACTGCCACAGAGTCCACCATTTTCTCCTGGGGAACTGATCTCTGCCATCTGGAGAGCAGTTGTAATTCTGAGTGATCTCCAGCCCTCACCTGGAGATTGGCAGTAATGATTTCACAGGAGGAAAAGTACTCTTTCTCTGCAATAGGGACCAAAGCAGCTTACATCATTCTCTTCTCCCCCTTTTGGCTTACACAACAACCCTGTGAGGTAGGTTAGGCTGAAAGTCTGTGACCAGACCAAAATCACCCACTCAGGTTCTACAGCAAGAACCTGGATCTTGCAGACCCTGCTCTGAAGCACTGACTGCTACGCCTAGGGCAGCCAACCTCCAGGTGGAGCCTGAAGATCATCAGGTATCACAACTGAACTGCAGACAACAGATCTCTCCCCCCCCCCCGGAGAAAATAACTGCTTTGGAAGGTGGGCTGTATGGCATTCTGTTCAGCTGAGGTCTCTCCCCTCCCCAAACCCTGGCTCCCTTAGACTCTTCCAGAAAATATTGAGGAATCTCCCTAACTGGATCTGGCAACCCTAGACTCAGGACTGGCCCCAATGAGTTCCTCACAAAGGCCTGCAAAGGCTTTCCTTCCTTTGTCTGAACCAAGCTTGGTTGCCTACCATGGCAAAATGGGCTCCAGTTTACCATTCAGCTGTTTGTCTCCCACCCTCATCCTAAGCGCATATCTCACTCCTTAAATTTGCTGCCACAACTCACTGAATCGTCACTGCCTTTTTAGAGGGACGGTGAGACCCCTCTGGCCAAATCTCCGTATTTGGAGATGGAATCTCCCATCTTTGGGAAATCCCTTGAAAGTTGGCAACCCAAGGGTCTGGCCTTTCCTTGCCTCCTTGGGCTACCCCCTCCTTTTGTTATTGTGCAGAGTGGGGGAAATTATGTGGTCAGAACACAACACAGATTATTAGCCCTAATAAAATAATTTATCTAACTATTTACACAGTTATGGGGAGTGCACAAACTGTAGGAGTAAGCAGACACTATGAACCATCAGAGCATAAATCCACAGGGGTTAAACCCCAAGACAAAGAATAGGTTCCATGGGGCTCAGAAAACATTAAGGACAGCAGAAACTAGGTGGGCTCTTGCTGGACAAACTCAGTCTACCCCAACTTCTGCTCTCTTTTGTGTTTTCTGTCAATCTGCAATCTCTGCAATATTTTGGCTCATTCCTTCTAACTCTTGGGACTACGATCATAATTTGTAAGACTGGCAGATTGCCAGCAGCATTTGAACTCAGTGTTTGAATTCAGTGGTAAGCGGAAACTTCTTGCAAATTTATGTCTTTAAACTACAGTTAATTAATGAAAGATTTATGTGAGCAGTATAAAGATAAATCACTGAACTGCATCCATCTGCTTTTTAAGAAAGCCTCAATTTTAAAACAGAGCAAAAATCTTAATTGAAGTATTATCTGAACTATATCAAGCTTTTCTTCCACTCTCCCTTTTGGATGAATCTTATAGTCTATATAATTGTTGATCATTTTCTCTGTGGATTATACAATCAGTCCCCTCCCCCTTGATGAAAGATGTTTATTTGAAAGGTTCAGTGCTTTGGCTATGACATAATGCAGTAAAAAACCCCAAAACCAACACCTTGTACACTCATTTTGGCACAATATCAAAATCCTGGTCAGCCCAGCAAAACAAAAGTCTCTGGCTCTGTTTTTTCAATAGTCCCTAGAACATTAACTGCATTTCTGAGATAAGTTCTATGGCAGACATATTAGCCAGCAGGAATCCTTCAACATGTTTTGCCCATCTTAAAATGGAGTCTGCATACAGTAAGATTTTCTAGTTCCCACAGTAAAACTGATGTCATAGGAAACTGTTATAAACTGAGAGAATCAATTTTAAATGTCCCTCTTTCTTCTGAAGAAAAGAGTTTATAATCCTTGTGACAAGATATGTTCTCCAATAATGTTGTTTAATTATTTCTCTTTAAGGAGCTAAGTAAAAGTTCCATAGAGCATCTAGATCCAAAAGCCAGAAGCAGCTGAAAAAAGCCAGAGTTTAAATGAAATTGTACTCCAAGAAATGATCTTAAAAGTTCACACAACAGCCTTTATATCTCTTTTGCCCCACTCAGAGTTTTCGTGCAGTTTTTCTTTGTTAACTCATCCTAGCTGCCAAAAGAAGAAAGGTGCGGGGGGAGTTTCCACCCCTCTTTCTTCTGTCCTTTTAAAAGCTTAAAGGGGCATAGCCAGATGATCATTAGATTTTCCAGTGTTGCTTTTACAAGTACTCACAGTAGAAATCGTCATCAGTGTTATGGATGAGGCACAAAATAGCTCTCATTGATCACGTCTTTTTGCTCAATGGCTGTCAAAGAGCATTCTCTCACAGATTCCTGCGTTGGGATGATCTGGGGCTTTCTCACACACTGCCTTGCGCAAGTGTACAATATTTTTAAAAAGAGAAGAGCGAAAAGAAGAATGGGAATTGGAGCATGTCAAAAAGATAAAAGGAGAATATATGAAACAGATGAAGACCAGAGAATTGAAGAGGTGGTGGGAAAACTATCATGAACACTGGTACACCAAATCCAACAATTTGAGGAAAGAACTCAGAAGACCATACGAGAATCAGAGAAAAGAACTCTGAAGAATATTCAGAGAAACATCCAAGAATCTGAGGAAAGAACCCAGAAGAGCATCCAAGAAGTATTTCAAGAAATATCGACTGGACTATCAGAAATTAGTCTAAAACAACAGGAACAAATTGTTAGAATGGAAGAGAAGCAAAAAGACAACAATACACATTTAGAAAGGCAAATTTATCAGACTAAGAAAGCAGAACAAAGAACTGAAATCCTGGAAACTCAATGTAGATTTAATAACCTGCATTTCAGAGGAATCCCAGAGGCCTTTGGGAGGCTAAATTTGGAAGAAAGCTTTTGTGATTTGCTTCAGAATTATTTGAAGATTGAGGAGGAGGCGGGGCTACAATGCAGCGAGGTGGTTGAGTTTCTCAGGGGCTCTGAGACTCACCAATTTCTGGAGCTTTTTTAGAGGGCCATTTGGTTTTCCTTGGCCCCATCAGTTCGTTGGAGTACGAACTGATTGCAGAGGACTTTATATCTGAGCCCCCAGTTTGTGGCAACAACAGGTGTGGAGTCAGAATCGTCCTGAAGCAGGAAGCACCGAAGACCAGTCGTGATAGCACAGTTGACAAGCTGTATTACCCCTAAACAAAGAGCCTTTTAACCTTGTCATAACAACTAGACGATGAACTTGTAAGTACTTTCCTTTTCTTGACAACTTCTAAGCTTGGAAAACAACACTTAATTGCCCCTATAAATCTCCCCAAGAAGCCAAAGGAGGTGCCGAGGAATTTCTCTCCCTCGCACATTCCTACGCTAAGCGGCCAAGCAGAGTTTTGGGGTGTCAACGTCATTATAAGTACTAGGGGCAGAGTAATATATTGAAATTTCCTATCTGCTATTTGGAAAACATCTTAAATATTGAAGATCAGTGACTTACTTGATTTATGGAAGAGAAACAGTCCAGATTTAAAATGGTGACAAAGCTAGCACTCTTAATGGCATAATTTCACAGAGACGATTGTTTACAAGAAACCCGGCTTAAGTGTGAAATGGCTCTCTCAGCACAAATCGGTGAGGACCTGCAATTGTCTGAATCTTTTTGGGAAGAGATCATTCTACGAATGCAAACTAAAATATGTGAAGCTATCTTTCCAATTTTGGAACAAATTATGAGCGATTTTAAGAGTGAGCAGACTAGTTTGCTGGAAATAATGGACCCTCCATTGCAGATGATGTCATCCTTGTCCAAATACCCTGATCGACGGGGCTCATTCATAGATGTGACTTTTGACACGAGAAGAATAACAAAAGGCTATTTTGATGGCTGGAAGTACCAAGATCTGTCAGCTGTCAGCCACAATGAGACACCTTCACAAGATGTGGACTGTTTGCTCACAGAAGCAGTTTCAAAGAGGGGACCAGCTTCAAAGCGCTTGCAGAGACTGAGCAGGGCTTGAAGTGCTATTACACAAACAATTTCGAAAATGATGGGCAGTACAAAGATCAAAGGCACAGGAGACAAATAATTCTAGGGAGGCATGTGCAGGGAAAACAGAAGAAAAATAAATTGTATGATTAATTTATAGCAATATATCTTGATGGTCTGCAAGGTTAAACTGATTAATGAAAGATTTATCTGAAGTAAAACTCTGTATCTGTTTACATAGTTCTATTTTTTTCCTGCTCTTAAACTGTAGTAATATTGATGCTTATATTTTTCCATATATATATATATATATATATATATATATATATATATATATATATGACTAAGAATATAATCAGTAGGTACAACTATTGCTTACCTTCATTGTCTTAACTGATCAGTGAAAGTTATAAGTAATGGTGGGTTTATTTGAAATAATATGTGCTAGATATCTGTAATGATTTAACAGATGGTTGATAAAAAATTGTAGGGCAAGTTTGATCTGTAAAGTAGACACTGCAGGGAAAAAATAAATGCAATGGGCTGATTATTTAGCGGAGATGCAATGACTTAAATGCTGTGAGAGAAAAGATGGATTTATATATAGGGTGAGGTGAAAGTATTTTGGCATTGTAAAGTTGGAAGTTGATGTTAAGGAGAAAATATAAATTACTATGTCTTTACAAGTAAATGGGATTTTTGAAAGCTAAGAATGTGAAAAAGAATATCTTGACTAGATTGATATTATATAAGAAATTTGTGACTTAATCTGAACTGTTAAATTGCTCTGTAATACTTGTGTTCTTTTTTCATTTCCCTCTTGTATTTTTATAGTTATATAACTGATTAACAATAGTTATAGCGGATAGGATATAGAAGAAAATGAAGTGCTTATTGGGAACAGACTTGTGTATAATGATATTTGTTGTGGAATACAGATTAACAAAGGAAAAAAGGGAATTATGTACCTAATGAGGTTATGAACGTGACTATGGTTAGATATTTTGAAATGTATTGCTCTTCTTTTTTTTGTTTTCTATAATTTCTATAAAAAACTAATAAACCTTGCCCATTCGGGCAACCAGATAAAAAAAATAATTATTTGAAGATTAAAGGAGACTTTCCTGATATTGACCAGATTTTTAGAGTGAATTCAAGATTCACATTTAAGTGTAAGCTACCTTGAGATATATTGGTCCATTTCACCCACAAGAAAACATGAGACGCAATATTAAAAATCCAAGGATAAAATACCATTTACAATAGAGTTATCAAAAGGAAGAAAAGTAATTGCAACAGAAGAATAAGCTAAACAACTGGCTGAAGAATTGCAAGAATTTGCACAGAGGAACTGAAGGAAAATCTTCAAGCAACTCAAAGCAATCTGCAAGTAGCTCAAAGCAAAATTCACAGCTAAAAACTATGAAAAGAAACAAACACAGAAAGGGACAAATTGGGTGTGGCAACCACATCGGGACAAAATGGATAAATTAAAAATGGTATCAATAAATATGAATGGGCTGAACTCCACCTCAAAATGCATGAAAAAAAAATGCGATTTCTGAAAAATCTGGGATCTGAAAAATGTGCCAATATAGGGATCCAGGATTTTTGGGGAATCACAACAAATTTGGGGGGTCTATTGGACCCCCCAAAAAATACACGAGGGGGGGAACTGCACACACCTACAAGAAACTCATATAAAGAAGAAATATGAACATATGCTAAATAATTTTTAAAAATAGGTAAAGTATATCTCACTTCAGCTCAAAACAAAAAATTCGGAGTAGCCATTTATATAAATAACCTAAATTATAAGTATCAGAAGAATTAAGAGATCCAGATGGAAGATTCTGAATCTTAAAAATAAGACTCCTGGAAGGCAAAGTACGCACAATAGCAACAATATAAGCACCAAATGATGCTAAAGTTATATTTTCGGAATTTTTTTTCCCAAACTATGCTAGATTTTCAAGATGATGAAATAATTATTTTTGGAGACATGAACTGATTATTAGACCCAAAAGAGACACATCAAGGAATATTAAAGGTGGAAAATTACCTAAAAATCTACTTCAATATCTGGTAATGCTGGAATTAGAAGCTACCTGGAAGACCAAGCACCCAAAGGGCAGAGACTTTGCCTTTTTCTCCAATAGACATCAAACATATTCAAGAATAGAAATGTGCTGGATATCAAAAAGTTTGACACTGAATCTAAAAACCCCCAGAGATTTAACAAAAGGCATCTGCAGGCCATAATCAATGTTCCCTCTAAGGTGTGCAGTCTTGTGAGCAGAAATTTTCCCTGTGAGCCAAAAGTGGTGCAAGCATTAAAACTGTGAGCAGGCCGACATTTTTTTAAAAAATTATTTAAGTGTACAAACATACAAACAACATATAAACTATTATCATTTGTATTACAAGCCATATATTTATATTAAACTTATTTATATTTATACTAGGAATAAGGCCCATTGTGGAAATAAATACAACGGGCTCTAGAAAGAGGCTCTGGGAGAATGCCCCGGCTTTGGGCACTCAGTGACAATTTGCTGTGGCAATCTCAGCAGGGTATAATGACAGAGTCCACCATTTTCTCCAGAGGAACTGATCTTTGCTACCTGAAGAGCAGTAGTAATTTTGTGTGATCTCCAGCCCACCCCCAAGATTGGTAACAGTGGTTCCCCAGGAGGGAGTGGCTGGTTTGGAGGGTGGAGTCTATGGCATTGTACCTGACTGAGGTCCCACCCCTCCTCAACACTCACCCTCTCCAGGTTCGACCCCTCAGATCTCCAGGAATTTCCCAACCTGGAGTTGACAACCCTATCTCCCTCCCAGCCAACCATCAACCTACCTTTAGTTTTCCAACTCCTCCCCCCTCCCTCCTACAGAGCAGTTGTAATTTTACGTGATCTCCAGCCCCCACCTGGAGATTGGCAACAATGGTTCCCCATCAGGGAATGGCTGGATTGGAGGGTGGAGTCTATGGCATCGTACCTGTCTGAGGTGCCACCCCTCTTCAAACCTCACCCTCTCCAGGCTCCATCCCTCAAATCTCCAGGAATTGCCCACCTGGAGTTGGCAACCTGATCAGGACTGGACCCAATGAGTTTTCTCCCAAAGGCCAACATAGGTGTCGAAAGGGCCTTTTACTGACAGAGGAGAAAGTATAGGTGCCAACTTTGATTAGGGAAATACCTGGAGATTTGGGGGGGTGGATCCTGTGGAGGGCAGCATTTGGGGTATGTGTGGAAGGACTCAGCAGGGTATAATGCCATAGAGTCTACCCTCCAAAGCAGCCATTTTCTCCCGGGGAACTGATCTCTGTCATCTGGAGGTCAATTGTAACAGTGGGAGATCTCCAGGTCCCACCTGAAGATTGGCAGCCCTAGAGGAAAGTCAGCCGCATAGTGGGGATTTGAAGAAAATGGTCTGATGGTCGCTGGCCCACCTCGTTAGCCAGCCAGCCATACTGAAGCTAAGCAGGAGAAAGAGCCTTTTCCCATTTATTCTGACAGGAAAGTGGCCGTTGGGGAGGGGGTTATGGGTGGGGGAGGGGGTTATGCTGAAAGTCCTTTGTTTTTTTACTCACAGAACCAAGTTTGGTTGCCTAATGACAGCCACTGAGGGGACAGTCCCTCACAGGAGTCAAGAGAACGGTCTTCCTCAGGAGAGAGAGCTGTCTGCCAGTAAATCTGACATACAAAATCTGTCTGAAGGAGGAGTGGGTGGGGAAGAGGAGCAGACCCAGTGCCCGGCCAATGGCACTTGAGCACTCTTGAGTGGCGGCTGATGGGTCAATGGCTGAGGGAGGGCATTCTACAGTCAATGGGAGCGCATGGAATCTTGCGAAACCAAAAGATAATTATTTATAAGGAGAGATGGAACATATTTGTATTACTTAACCTCCCAGGCTTAAGGGCACATAGAATCACTTTGCAAAGCACCAGAACACCCTAGATCGCCTCTAGCATGCTTCTGAGGCCAGCTCCCCCCCACCTTCTTCAGCTAACCTCCCAGGCTTAAGGGCACATAGAGTCACTTTGCAAAGCACCAGAACACATCAGATTGCCTCTAGCACACTGCTGAGGCTGGCTCTCCCCCACACCTTCTTCAACTAACCTCCCAGGCTTAAGGGCACATAGAGTCACTTTGCAAAGTGCCAAAAACACACCAGATCACCTCTAGCACGCTGCTGAGGCCAGCTCCTCACCCCCACCCCAAGACAAAACAAACACCCAGGCACCTCACCTCAGGAAGGGCAGAAGCTGGGCAACAGAGCAGTCCTCCTTCTGGGCCAGGGTATCTCCAGGAGCATGAGACAGAGGACTGCCAGGGAGGGTAGCAGCACCCCCTTTCACAGGGCAAGCGAACCCCAGCGGAGGGGAGGCAGGGCCAGCCCAGATTAGGAAACACAAAGCATATTGCTTTGTGCTGCCTGAGCAAATGGATCCATGCTGGATGGCCATTGGGAAGGGAACCTCCCACCCCTGCACTGTGGTAAAAATTGCTGCACTGGCCAGGGGAAATCGGTGCCCCAGGGCAGCCTGGTGTAGCTTAAAGAGAACCTAGGCCATAATCCCATAGAAGTAGTCTTGCAATGGAATAGAAAATCAAGCAGAAAATGGAGACTAAATGATGCTCTTTTACTGCAAGAAGATGTGGTAAATAAGTGTAAAAAAGATTTGGAAGAATTGTTTAAAATAAATAATACAGAAGGAAAGTCCTCAACCACAATTTGGGAAGCAAGCAAAGCTTTTATCATAGGAATTCTACTAGCAGCTGCCACTAAAAAAAAAGTAAGAGGGTTCAGATAATAGCAGGAAAAAATCCAGAGATTGGAACAAGAACATAAAAACAATCTTAGGCTGCGGTCACACTTTCAATCCACTTTCCAACTGGATTTTGCCAGTTCACACAATAAAAATCCAGTTGGAAAGTGCACTGAAAGTGGATTGAAAGTGGATTATTTAGTGTATGTGACTGCAGCCTTAATAAAGGAACACTAGCAGAGATCAAACAATTAAAAAACCAATTAGACATGTTAGAAGTGGAAGAGGTACAGAAAAAAATATTAAAATTTGGCCATGTGAACAAACCTGGCAGATATTTGGCATACTGTCTTAGGAAAGAAAAGGGAAAAAAGAGTAATAACAGGTGTAAAGAAAGGTGATCAAATTACATAAGCAGAAAAAGAAATACAGGAACAATTTATCATTTTTTTCAGAAGTATACAAAAATAATCTGTCTCAGAAGAAGGACTAAGAGAATATCTAAAAGACATTCTGCTTATAAAGTTTATTCTAGAACATAGAAAAATATTAAACCAAACAATAACAATTCAAGAAATGTTCCAGACAATAAAGTGCATGAAGGACAAGCACCAGGACTGAACGGGCTGACAGCAATGTATTATAAATACCTTGAAGAAGTATTAATGATACTGTTACAAAAAGTTATGAATGAGATAAAAGAAAAAAGGACAATACCTCTGACGTGAGACTAAAAACTGGTAGAAAACATTAAGATAAAATGTACAGCTCTGTCCCCATTCTGTATTTTTTTCCAGTGAACACATAAGCACCAGAAAAGTTTGTATTAATTACAACATTCTGAAAATGAGGATTATTTTACATTTCTCAGTAGAAATATACACTTCTTTGTAATCCCAGTTGTTTGCAATTTCTTTAAACTAGAGTTTAAAATTAGGGACATGCCTTTTATTTTTTTTTACATATCCAAAAGGATGATTTGGGGGTGGGCCACCATGTTTGTGCACAGTTTATTAGATTGAATCAAACAAAAAGCCATTATGAAACATGCCAGTTTCTTCTTGCAAATAAATTGTGCTTTTTTTGGCAGTTGCAGGTGTCACTCCTAACAAGTTTGTATGAGCAGATGAGAAGTTTATGAGCTGTTAATAAACTGTAACTAATCAGTGAATGCTTCTGCATTGTGCTCAAGCTGCTTGGGACTACAGGTCCTTGGGAGAACGAGCACTTGCGCTCCCCTGCAGAAGCCTGTGGCAGCCCCTGGGTGTCTGTTACAGTGAATAGACATATGTCCCTCACACTGTCATGTAGCATATTCAATTAAACTACACTATTATACCCAAGACAGTTTCAAACAAGGCATTGTTAAACTCTTAGTGAGAGAACAAAAATGAAAACTGTCTCCCTATTACACTGTGAATGATATGTTCTCAGTGCATTAATTTATACATAGGGACACAAATGTGACAGAATCCTTAATGTTGTTTCCATTGTTGTGATAATGGCTGTGTTATGATAACAGGCATGGTAAATTTCTTTCTTTCTTTCTTTCTTTCTTTCTTTCTTTCTTTCTTTCTTTCTTTCTTTCTTTCTTTCTTTCTTTCTTTCTTTCTTTCCTTCCTTCCTTCCTTCCTTCCTTCCTTCCTTCCTTCCTTCCTTCCTTCCTTCCTTCCTTCCTTCCTTCCTTCCTTCCTTCCTTCCTTCCTTCCTTCCTTCCTTCCTTCCTTCCTTCCTTGAACAACGATGTATAGTTTGCAAGATATCTGGGGAAGAGACTGATCTTTTGCACTGACTACTCCTTAAAGTGTTGTGTACACTGATAACGGTAGTTATACCAATCAGTCTCATATAATAAATTTGTGCCCTGTAAGGGAACATGCCTAGATTTTCTCTGAGAACACTCTGGGAACAAATCATCAGATATTTCTGTGCAAGTTGTTGTTGTTGTTGTTATCCCACCCATCCCACAAGTGGGCTCAGGATGGCTAACATCATAGAACAATACAATAAATACAGTTAAAAATTTAAACAATTTAAAACAATAAAACATTAAAACACAATCATAATTCAGACAAGTCAACTGGTTGTGGGAGGTTCCCTGGCATATTATTTGGCTTGGTAGGTGGGTGACAACAACTTCAGGGAGGCCATATTCAGACGTCTGCTGCCTCAGCCAAAAGCCTGGCAGAACAGGTCCGTCTTGCAGGCTCTGCAGAATTGAAGAAGATCCTGCAGGGCCCTAATTGAAGTTATTGATGCATGCATACAAAGTTGTACATAAACTCCACTAATTTATCCATAACTTGAAATTTTATAGAACCGAGTTTGATCCCAGTAGCACCTTCAAAGACAACAAAGTTTTATTCAAGGTATGAGCTTTCGAGTGCATGTATACTTCCTCAGATACATTGAAATGGAAGTTAACAGTCCATACATATAGACAGAGGGTGAAAAGCAAATTAGCATACAACATAATGAAGATGTTTTAACAGATGCAAACACCAAACAGGAATACAAGCTAAGTTTATATAGTCACCATCTGTTTGGATTTCGTTACAGGGGGGAACACAGTAAAGCAAATAAATGTGTCAAGATAGGAGACTAATGTGTAAATGTATCCTTCTTAATTGTGGAATGCGAAGGGTAATTAACTGAGATCCTGTTGTTACACCCCATTCATCTCCTCTGAAGCATGGAGGTAGCTAACAGCATCCTTTTCTTTGAGGTGGGGGGAATGGTTGTGCAGTGTTAGTTTATAATTGCATGCAAATATATGCATCTCTTCAAGCACTGTGAACATGAAGATACTGGTGGGTTCCTAACAGATGTTTTTAAAGACTATAGACCCATGGACATGGACTGCTGTTTTTTTAAATCTGTTGTAAGCACTTTCAGTCAGACAGAAAAGCAGTCTGAATGAATGTTGTGGAGAAATGCATTTTTCATTGGAGGTTTGAACTGAGCAAAACCTTCATCTTGAATTTTAAAAAGATATTCTCTTTTGGCAGAGTATGAGGCTGTAGAAATGAAAATGATAGGTCTGGCTAGATACAGTAATATGGTTAAATCAGACAGGTGACATCTGGCAGGGAACAGAGTTTTAGAAGTTGAAAACTCTAGAGAAGTCTTTTCCTGGAGACTTCAGGAAAAGATTCTTTGACCTGGCCTGACTTAGCCAGTGAGAGGGGAAAGAGAGATGATAAAACTCCTGGGCACAAGGAGGAGGGTCTCTTTTACATTGATTCTTTCAAGGCAGATGGAACTCTTATCTGGGGTCTGCTGGAAGTGGCCATTGCCATATGCAGGACTGCATGCCTGAGTAGAGGCTCCAAGATAATGGGAACTCTTTAGAACTATGGTAACCAATGCTCCCTCTAAGCTGTGGAATCTTGTGAGCAAAAATTCTACTTTGTGAGCTACTGGCATTAAAGTTGTGAGCAAGCAATCTGGTTACTGCATAAATTAGTTGGCTTTGGAGCCGTCCTTCCTGAGCTGAGACAAGAATGTGTGAGCCAGAGGGTAAAAAACTGTGAGCTAGCTCACACTAACTCAATTTAGAGGGAACATTGATGTTAACCTATTCAGCTAAACAGCCTGGCTTAGAATATATTAGGGAATATACAAAGGGATACATCATTGTGTTTTTCACTTTTCTTTTGGTTCTCTTGCTCAGTCTCTTACTGTGCTGAGAGTATCCTTGTGGACATTTTCACTATGCAAGCAAGGGTAGCTGGGAGCCCTGGTCCTCTCAATGGGCAATTCCTACAAAGGCCAGAGAGTGGCAGTGGTTGAACCAAGAGAAGGAGAGAAAAGCCCCTCTGGATGTTGGAAAAGCCTGGCACATACCAGGCAGAGGAGACCTTGGATGACCTCTGGTGCCCAGACACCTTGGAAGGCCAGATGGAACAGGGCCTATAGGTCAGCGTAGGGCTGTTCCACCACAAATGTAGCTGTGGAGAGTGGAGGGATCATGGGCATGAAATTACACGGCACTACATCAATAGTTTTCAAGCACTTTCCACACTGACATGGCTGGCAAGCAACTGCCGATAATTTGCTACAGAACATGTGAGCATCAATGAGGATTGTGGAGCATGTAGCCTTTGCAAATGCCAAGCCAAACCTGGTCCATGTTGTCATTAGTGAATGGGCAAAGAGAGATGCTGCTCCTAGGAAGGGTTGCTATCCTACAGGGCTCTTCTATCTGCCTTGTTTCTGGCCCAATGAAGAAGCAAACTACAACAGCAGGAACATCTAGAGGGATGGGAGAAGTACCAAACTACCCCCAAACCTACCCTGCAGTCCCTTTTGTTATTTTAAGTGGATCCTGAGCCATGTTTTCATCATGAGAGGAGAGACCCCAACTCCTAGGGCTCTCTGTTGGGTGGTGAGACCCCAACTGACTTTACCAGCAGCAAGGCAGGGCTTGGTGGTAGTGGTGCAAGATCCCCCTTTCTCCTCCACATTGCCAACAAACAGCCAGGACACCTTCTTTCACCACCAGCCAGCCAGGACTCTGTTGGGACAATGCTGCTTTGTCCTTGCTTAATCAGGAATGAGGCTGGCCATGGTGTCCTGCCCCCACCTCCATGTGCAGCCACAGGCCTGTAGCTATCAAGGGGCCCACAGGGCCCACCTGCCACCATTTTTGCAGGCCCCCTCCCTTGATCCTCAGCTCCCCCTCCCTCCCCCCGGCCCCCTCACCCCCTGATCAATCGTCTTGTCAGCACTCTGCTGGCTGACTTGGGAGCAGCAGGACTTGTTGGGGAAAACAGAACGAGGAGCGGAGCCAGTTCCCACCCTGACTGACCTCAGGCTCAGCATTGGCTGCCTTATTTGGAATAGTGGGCGGGCTCTAAGCAAAGAGCCCTCCAAATACAAGTTTAAGACAACCACCCCGCTACTTCCTCCAACTCCAAACAAACTGCAGCAGCAGCAGAGCATGAGGATTTGAGCCTTCTACTTGTCCTCCTGCACAGCCCCGGGCCATACCTCCTCCTTCCCTTTCTCTTCCTCCATTGGACAATCAGACCCCAGCAGCTCTGCCTTCAGCAGCTCAGCAGTCTCGGAGGAAGTCCCTCTGCTGAGCCTGGTCATCTTCTGTGGGGCCGGGCTGGTTGGCTGGGGTTTGTTGTTGTTGTTGTTGTTCAGTCACACAGTCGAGTCCAACTCTTTGCGACCCCATGGACCAGATCACGCCAGGCACTGTCTTCCGCTGTCCTCTGAAGTTTGCTCAATTTCATGTTCGTTGCATCAATTACACTGTCTAACCATCTCATCCTTTGCTGTCCCCTTCTTCTTTGACCTTCAATCTTTCCCAGCATCAGGGTCTTCTCCAGTGAGTGCTCCCTTCTCATTTGATGGCCAAAATATTTGAGTTTCGACTTCAGGATCTGTCCTTCCAGGGAACAGTCAGGGTTGATTTCTTTTAGGATTGAATGATTTGATCTCCTTGCAGTCCAAGGGACTCCCAAAAGTCTTCTCCAGTGAAAAGTACTGAGACCGATGAGTGATTTCAGCTCTCACATACTTTATTAGTTGCAGAACAAGACAAGTTAGCCGACTCGCAGGCCGGCTTATATCCCCCCCAGCAAACCCACACCCCAACTCCTACTCCACCCATGATAGGATCATTCAAACTTGATCCACTTAACTCCTAAGATATTCGAGGCCCGATTGGTGGGGCTTTTGGAGCCCCTGTTCTATTGTTTTCCTGGAACGAAGCTCAGCCTTAGCTAGCCCTGTGCTCCACCAGTCAGCGCCGGCTAGAGCACATGGTAGCCTCAGGCTGGACTGGATACATTACATCCAGCACCATAGTTCAAAAGAATCTATTATTTGGTGCTCGGCCTTCCTTATAGTCCAACTCTCGCAGCCATACATTACTACTGGGAATACCATTGCTTTGGCCATGTGGACTTTTGTTAGCAGGGTGATGTCTCTGCTTTTTATCATGCTGTTTAGGTTTGTCATTGCTTTCCTCCCAAGGAGCAGGCATCTTTTAATTTCATGGCTGCAGTCACCATCTGCACTGTGATCTGGGATCCCAGGAACGTGAAGTCTGTCACTACTTCTACGACTTCTCCTTCTATTTGCCAAGGAGTGATGGGGCCCCAGAGTGGAATGACAGCCCCTGGAGGTAGTAGGTGTGTTCTGACAGTGGAATGACAGGCCCCAGAGTGGAATGACAGCCCCTGGGGGTATCAGGAGTGTTCTGGGACTGGAATAAGAAGCCCCACAGTGGAATACTAACCCCTAGGGCCTAGGGGTACAAGGAGTGTTCTGGAGGTGGAATGACAGGCCCTAGATTGGAATTACAGCCCCTGGGTATAGCAGGAATGTTCTGGGAGTGGAATGCCAGGCCTATCATTACAGTCCCAGGATACATCTCCTATCCCCCTGGGTTGTCATTCCACTCTGGAGCCGGTTATTCCAGTCCCAGAATACTCCTGCTAACCCCAGGGGCTGCCATTCCACTGTGGGGCCTGTCATTCCAGTCTCAGGACACGTCTCCCACCCTCCTGGGCTGTCATTCCACTGTGGGGCCTGTCATTCTACTCCCAGAGCAGTGTATTTGGGACCAGAGATCTTAATGGAAAATCCATTCCACATTTTCTTTGCAACTCTTCTTGAGCTGTAATGTATTCCAATGGAGCTCATGGAAGTCAATTGGCATTTCTGGCTCCCATTATTTCCAATGGGCCTTCAAGTCTCTCCCTGAAACATTTTTGTGCAATAAACCACTTGTATTTATTATTTAGTTGTTATTTAGAATGGCATGGCATGGCATGGCATGGCAGTACCACACAGACATATAATGGCAGGCCCTCTGAGAAAAACATTGCCCCCCCCCAGCAAAAACTTTTTAGCTACGGGGCTGTGCAGCCAGAGCAGCTCGTGGGGTATGGGGCAGCAGGCAGGCTGTAGTTCTGCTTCCTGAGGAAAGAAGCAACCTAGAAGGCATGTTCTGCGGGCAGGGCTATAAGCAACATTCAGGGATGGCCTCTGAAGTAAGAGTCAGCTGTTAGGGAAGCAAAGGCATTTGGCATAACTAGGGTAGCCAGAATAATCTCTAGGCTCTTAACAAAGTCAGCAAGAGACAATTGGATCCCATCAAAGTTGGAAAGGACCATGTCCTTCAGGGTCTTACCCTTCCCAATCAACATCGTCTCCACCTTGTCAGGGTTCAGTTTCAGCTTGTTTAGCGATTCAGCTATAGTAGTCAGGTACTGGTTCAGAGACACTTTAGCATCACCAGGTGCTTTGGATAAAGAAATGTGTGCTGCGTGCACCGGTGTACCTAGTCTATTTGGTGCCCAGGGTAGGTCATTTTTTTAACACACCCCTCCTCTTTTTTCTTTTTCTTTTTTGCTGTCAAGTCACAGCTAACTTATGGCAACCCCATGGGGTTTTCAAGGCAAGAGACATTCAGAGGTGGTTTGCCATTGCCTGCCTCTGCCTCGGCCCTGCTTAGCTTCTAAAATCTGATGAGATCAGGCTAGGCTGGGGCTATCTGTGTCAGGACCCCTCTGCTGTACAACAAAATTATTTTCAGGAATAATAATAATAAAAAAATGAATAACAATAATGGCCAGAAAATAGATTCAGGTGGGTAGCCGTGTTGGTCTGAAGCAGCAGAACAAAGTTTGGTCTTAAAGGTGCCACTGGACCCAAGCTTTGTTTCAATGGCCCGAAAAGAAACACAGTGAAAAATTTCTTTTACTTAACTTCATATATATAATCATGCCAGTAAAAAGAATTCAAATTCCAACATGCTATTCCATCATGAGAGCCAGCATGGTGTAGTGCTTAAAATGACTAGGATCCAGGAAGTCCAGGTTCAAATCCTCACTCATGCCATGGAAGCTTGCTGAGTGACCTTGGGCCAATCACATTACTCTCAGCCTAGTCCTGACCTGGACAGCCCCAGGATAGACTAATCTTGTCAGATCTCAGTAGCTAAGCAGGGTTAACGCGGAGGCAGATCAATGACAAACCACCTCCGAACGTCTCTTGCCTTGAAAATCCCAAGAGCTGACCATCCCAAACATCTACAAAGCATTTTTAGCTGGGAGTCTGCCTTTGTACTAATTTTTGCTAACTAACACTAGCCAGAGTAACACAAAATAGTGATTGCAAGCTTTACCAGGCTGGATGTTAAGAAACACACTACGCCTCCTCCCAAAGAAGGTGCCCCCATCCTCCTTTGTTTCCAAAGGACTAAAGTCAAACCAGAGAATTTCTGCAGTAGAAACTGAAGGGGAACATTTATGCAAGCCCAGCAGAATCAATGCAATGTACAGACTACCCAGCAGAACCCAGTGACATTGTGGCAATGTGAGCTGATGTCAGGCACAGAATCACAGTCCAAGCAAGGAGGAATGGAAGCCCAGCAGAACTAATGCAATGTACAGTGCCCAGAAAACCCAGTGACTTCTGTTCATAATATTAACAAAGGTTTCCTACTGTACTACTCTTCAATACATTCTGTCACCAGGCAGGATAGAAGTGAGAAGGCCCTGAGAACAAGAAGTGAAAATAAAGGGGGAGGCATGGAAAAATGTGGTGAAGAGAGACAGAAATGAATGAGAAATGTGTGGAAAAGAGGAAGAAGTAGGAGAGAAATAGAGAGAGAGAGAGAGAGAGGGAGAGAGAGAGAGAGAGAGGTTGTTTTACCTTGCTACAATACCTAGCTATTGCTTTGCAAGATCTGGCTGAGCTGGGTGCAAGGAAAGGAGAGAGAAAGGCTAGACCAGTGTTTTTCAACCTTTTTGAGCAAAGGCACACTTTTTTCATGAAAAAAATCACGAGGCACACCACCATTAGAAAATGTTAAAAAAATTTAACTCTGTGCCTATATTGACTATATATAAAGTAATTCTCTTGAATAGGAATCAAATAAACACAAAGAAATTATTTTATAATTACTATATTATGAAATAATAATACTTTATTTTATAATTGTTCATATGTTACGGATGAAATTGGAATTTTTCCCACGGCACACCAGACAATATCTCACGGCACACTAGTGTGCCACGGCACAGTGGTTGAAAAACACTGGGCTAGACTACTGGAGAAAATAACATGCAGGCTGGCAGTTACTGCAGCAGATATCAGCATCCTGGCTCGGTTGTTGATAAAGAAGTTTGCTTCAGTGTTGGAGAAAGGGAAGTTTAGCCAATCCTAGCCTGCTTCTTGCTGTACTCAGACTTCCCTGCACCCCTACTGGCTGCAACCAGAATGGCATTTTAAAAATTAAAGGAAAGACATTTGGCTGGATGCAGCATGAGGCTGGCTTCAAGGGCCCCCCTCAAAGGCCTCCCTCAAGTTGCACCTGGGGTAGACTCTGCACCCACAACACTGCCCTTCATACACCACTGGCTAGATGTCATCAGCATATCGATGGCACTCTGTTCCAAAACCACAAATGATTTCTCCCAAGGGCTTCATATAGAGATCGAATAGCATGGGAGACACAATTGAATCTTGTGGAAATCCACAAGGCAAGTCCCACACATGTCATTTCCCCCTGCCCCATTATTTCCTCTTTCTCTTCCCTAAAAGCCCCCATAACCTCTACCGATTTCCTGCTTTCTTCTCTCCTTCCCATATATCAGCTAACCTACCTGTTGCTCCCCCTATTTTCAGCTTTCCCTCCTTCCCTTCCCCTGGCAGCCTGTACCCAAAAATCTATGGTCTAGTTGCACAGTGCTGGCCACTGGGCCTGGCCCAGTTGTATGACAGCTGAGCAAAACTTTTGGTGGGTGACAGCCTGCAAATGGGCAAGATCAACAACTGCCAATATGTGTACTGTGGCTCCCACCTTATAGAAAAGTATGCCTGAGAAGGTCAGGAAGCCTCCCACACTTCTGTCATTCAACAGAATATGCAAAACAGAATTGTGCAGGAAGAGTTTTTATAAGGGGATTAGAATGGCAGTATTAATGGTTGAGGGCCAATAAACTGAAGCTCAATCCATACAATACTGGGGAGCTGTTGATCAATAGAGAAGCTGCTCAAGGCCTGCAGCACCAGCCTCTCCAGGAGGGGATCAGACTCCCCCTGAAGGAGCACGTTTGTATCTTGGGGGTGTTGGTGGATCCTGATCTACAGCTGAAGGCTCAGGTCTTCTCCATGGCATGTGGGGCTGCCTTTGAAAATGATTTCAGAATTTCAATTGTTTTAAAATGTGGTGGCTGGGTTATTGTTGGTTACATGGCTCACATCACCCCTGTGCTGAAAGATCTGCACTGTTTACCCACCTGTTTCCAGGCACAGTTCAAAGTGCTGCTTCACACCTTTAAGGCCCTAAATGGTTCAGGGCCAGGGTACCTGAAGGTCTGTATCTTCCCATACCTATCAAACATACCAGCTCAGATCTGTCCCTCAAGCCCTGGACTCTGTGCTCTCACCTTCAAAGGTGAGTAGGTTGGTGACAAGACACATGACATTTTCTATGGTGGCATCTTGCCTTTGGACCACCCAAATTAATTAATCAGCCAGTGATTATAAACATTGGTTTAAGGGTGCGGTCACACGGCCCTTTTGATCAGGGTTTGCCGCTGTTCCCTCACGCATGTAAATTTCACATTCACATATGCCAATCCGACTCCTGTGCCGAAACAGGCTTACTCTCGCAATTGTTCTGTTTTTTCCTGCCCCCTGGAAAATCAAGTATTTTCCCGGCACTTGCACTTTAAATGCATGATTTTGCCCATCTGGACAGCCATCTTTTGCAATGATTGCAATTAGGGTCATCTGACTGCTCTTTGTGTGTGTGTGTGTGTGTGTGTGTTTTAAAGCTTCCAATTTGAGCACTTGAATAGACATGCACTTCATAAATCCATTATTAAACGTTATTTTATGTTCATTTCTCTGTTTAAAGATAATATGAATTTGTTGTAAGAAACAGAAGCCCTTTCCCCTGGAGGTGGGAATGAGAAACGGGGGCTCCGGCAGCCTGGACAGGGGCTGGCAAGGAGGATGGCAGGACGGCGGGGCTGAGCCTTTTTTTGTGAGGCAATGGTGGCGGCAGCAGCAGCGGCACCCCCCCCCCACAGCGACGGCAGAAGCAGCAGCCGCCTGAGCCTGCCCCGTGGCTGGCAGGATTGCCTGGAGGGACTCGGTGCAGCAGCAGATGAGCAGGTGGTGGAAGAGAGGGGCCGGCTGCATTTAGTCAACCCAACCCAAAGAAAAGTGTTCCCGATTTAATTAAAGTGGGAACAAAGAGTGATTACCTTGCCGGTGTGACCACAGCCTAAAAGTATTAGTGTTAGGTATTCATTTAAAGCCATGATGTTCTTTTGTATATAGACATTTTAAACAGCCTTAGCATGTCCCTCTACATCATTTAATTACCTGATCCAACCATCAGTGACCTTGTACAAGAATCGATTTCACCTACTACACAGATGAAGAACCAGTTGGCAAGACAGAAAGAAATGGAACTCAACTACCATAGCTACTGTGCAGATACAAAGCCATTTGGCAGCTGTTTTAGATGTTGTGAGGTGAGGAAATCTGAGGCTTGGCTCATGAGCCAAACCTGCTTGCCACAAAGTTTGTGACATGCCTCATATAAACGAAGGCCCACTGGTGTTAAGTGGTGAAAGCACTCAGCTGCTGAATTGGTGTATTTAACCCTCAAATTATACTTTCAAAGTCAGATTTTTAAACAGGGTTTACTCAAAATTGTGCCTTATGTAATGCTGACATCATAATAACAGAGAATCTATAAGTGCACTTTGATTCAAGCTGTGCATTTGCTGCCATTTATTATAACATTTATTTTAAATGGTTAATAAATCAATTAACCAATTAGGTAATTGACTAAACATTCATGTAATGGGTTGACATCTCTCTGAGTTCTCCAAGTTAGTGAGTAGAATATGACTGATGCTTTGTAACCAAGTCAAAGGGCATGGTTGATGCTACTTTCAATCAAAGATGTATATTTTACTGAAAATAAGAGTGAAACAATTGTGTTTGCATCTGTAAAACTCTTTAACAATCCCAACACTGTGATCAATCTGCAGTCTGGTAATGTTTGGTGACATTGATTGATTTCCTCCTCTTCTTATACCATCAACCCAGGGAATATATTAAACTGAAAGGCACACTTCTTACTTTCAAGGAATACTCTTGTGTATTGGGCCTGATCCGATTCTATTGGTTTTGGCAGGGGAATATAATGATTGATGATGGCTGGGAAACTGATGCTGGCTTAGCAGCAGAGTCTGAGATGTCTCTCCACTGGCTCCCTGCTGGGGTAAGGACATGCATGGGAAGGGACAATGGAGCTGGGTGGCCCATCCACAGAGCCCCTTCAAATGCATATGGTGGGATCTGACCTGCCAGTTCAAGTAGAGGAGGCAAAAAGCTGATGGGAAATTAATTCTCAAGAGTTTGTCAAGACAACTCCAACAAGTGAAGATAAATGGCAGAACAAAACTTCTAAAGATAAATCCAAGAATGACAAAGAATGGATGAAGGACTCCGTTTTGCATTTGTGGTCATCTTTTTTTTTAAGAGCAAGGAATGCATTAAAACTAGCAAAAACTTGAAAACTGATTTTTCAGAAGATGCCAATATTAATATAATAGTATAAGATGCTCCCAGCCAAGAAATTCTTTTGAAAATACAAAACAGAAAGGTGGTTCAATAACTATGCAATAGCTTATTCTATTTATCCCTGGAACCAATATTCCCACTGATAAAAAATAGCAGGGTCCTTGGTTTGAAGGATCTGAAAGAGGTTTCCTGATAACTATCCATTCATACATCTATATCACTGATTCCCAAAGTGGTCCATACCACCCCCTGGGGAGCGCTGGAACGATCCAGGGGGGTGGTAGGAGCCTTGGGTGCAACTGAGGGGCGTTGAATAAAAATAAGGAAAGAAAGGTCCAGAACCTATCTAAAGCAGCCTTTTCCTGCCTTCTCCTGGTCTTCCCTGGGATCAGGGAGGGAGGGGGAGGGAGAGAGGGGTCCCCAGAGCCAATCACAGCCATGCATTTGCAAATTGCAAATGTATGTGCACCCTTGTAAGGCTGTGGTGGCTGCTGCTGGCCTCTGGCTTCAGGCCTTCAGCTGCTGCTGCTCTGTCCCTGCCTTGGCCTGCCTGCCTGCGTGGGTCATGATGGACTCTACCTGGACTGAAAAAGACATCTAAAAGGTAAGATTTGGGAAAAATACATATTATTTTTAAAGGAGGATATTAGTAAAAGGACCTTTTAAATTAGCGTCCCTTTACTTTAGGAGGCTATGAGGCCTGCTTGAGGTGGCTTTGAGTTACAGTTCTGTTGGGGGTGGGGTGGGGGTTGGCTAAGCCTTACTCTTTTACAGTTAATAATTTTGAGGGAAAGTGTGTGTGTGTGTGTGTGTGTGTGTGTGTGTATATATATATATATATATATATATATATCTTGGTTTTTAACATTACGTACAAATACATTCCATCTTTACATTCTCATATTGCGAGTCCTCTACACATTGCATTTTACCCATTTTCTTACTCTTCACCATCTCTTAGTCACAATCTTATCATCAATACTATTTAATTGCACATGTATCTTATCCATTTCTGCGTCTTCCATAAGTTTTAAAGCAATTTCTTCTCAGTAATCTATCTGTCTTCCAATATTTTGCTAACAAAATCCTAGAAGTTGTTAGGATATACAGCAGAATATAAGTTTCTCGATGTATTTGTCAATCATCTGGTACTATATTTAACAAATAAATCTCTGGCTTTAATTCCACAGTAATGGCCGAGGACAGACTGGCAATTTGCCCCGGGATGGGACCCGGGCTGACAACGATTCAATACCGGAGTAAATGGAATGTTCACACAGGCACATCTGCCTGGCGTCCCCCACCCGTAGCCTACCGGTGCTCTTGCGCTTCACTGCCGGATTAAAAAAACACCTGATAAAAGCCTTCGCAAATCTTGAAAGCCTGCATTCGTCATGCGTTTCTCCACTTCCGGGGAGTCTGAACGCGCAGCCGAAAAGCCGGGAGCAACCCGCGTTGGGCATGAGGCAGCAGCGGTGTGATTGGCTGCGCTCCGCTCCACTGCCCAATGCGGTGCCGGCGTTGCAGGGCAAAAAAAAAAAAAACGGCAAAATGCGCTTATGCGCACATACACCCACAGCCAAATTAATGGGGAAACGGCGAATACAGCACGCCTCCGGCGTGGCAGTCTGAACGCTCCCGCGCGCCTCCGTCCTGTATCTTCCGGCAGCGGCCCCCGCTGTGTGGACGGGAAAACCCGGTATTGTTTAATCCGGGTTTTTTTTGCCGCGACTGGCTACCGGGGCAAATTGCCAGTCTGTCCTGGGCCACTATCTAATGTTTCTTCTATTATCTTTTGCACTATTTTCCAGTATTTTGTATCTTTTGGCATCTCCACCATATGTGGTAGAAAGTGCCAACATTTGACTTACATTTCCAACTTATGTTTGAAATATTCTTCTGACATCTGGCAATTTTGTCAGGTGACCAATACCACCTATGATGCATTTTATAAACATTTTCTTTGTATGATACTGCCCTTAGAAGTTTCATTTTATTCCAAACACTATGCCATTCCTTGAATTCTATTGTATGACCCAAATCCTGCATCCACAAAATCATGGATGTTCTCACCACTTCATCCTGAGTATAATCCTCAAGTAACCAATTGTAAATCTTCTGAATGAACTTATCACTTGATGACAACCATATCCTGTCCAATTCATTCTTACTTTCCTTGAACCCCTCCTTTGTCTCCTTATCATATCTAGATCTTAACTGGGTGTATTCCCACCATGATAGCTTAATGTTATGCTTCTCCTCTAAAACATCTGTTGACTTTAATGTTCTCCCTTTGTCTAATAGACTTTCATATTTTTCCCAATGCACCTTTGTAACTAGTGTAGGCCTCACGAACACTTCTAATGGCGATACCCATAAAGGGATTTTCTTGTAATAGCACTCTTTTATGCTATTCCATACTTTGAACAGTGGTCCTCTTAGTATATGGCGTTGGAAGATGGTATGTACTTTATCCTTGCCATAACAAATATAGGCATGCCACCCCATACAGAGATCAAAGCCTTCTAATGCTAAAGACCTTATGCCTTCCAATTATATCCATTCTCTTATCCAACTTAATGCTGTTGCTTCATAATACAACCTCCAATTCGGAAAAGTTTTAAAAGTTTGGTTTGCATTTAAAAGTATTTCTGTTGGATTGTTTTCTAAAAGTAATTGTGGTAATTACTTGTTGGTGTGGTAGTGGGGGGGTTGCTCAATGTTTTTAATTTTGTAATTCAACTTTTGTTATTGGTTGTTTAAATATTGTAATTTTCGGGTTGGTTTTTAAATATATTTCTTGAGACTGTACTGCTGTGTGCCTCAAAGAATGCCAAATTCTTCATAGCCTGCAGAATTTATGCAAATGGAGCACATTTAATGGTAAAAGCCAAGGATTGCAAATTCTGACTCCCTCGCACTTGGGCTTGTGAGATTCACTGAGACTTGGTTGCATGCTTCGAAGCAGGACTTTGCACCTGGGAAGCCAGAAGTTAAAGTGGAAATTCTTGAGAAGCTTCTCTTTCTATTTGGGACAGCCATCTGGTCAGTGTGGTACAGTGTTTAAGTGTCAGACAAGTGTCTGGGAGATCTGGGTTTGAATTCCTGCTCTGCCACTGATAAGTAATGATTTCAAGATTAAAGAAATTGGGGTATTGGATTGCTCTTTGGATTGCTCTATGTAGACTGCCTTGCACCTAGTGCGGGTGCAAGAGAGTAATGATTTCCAGATATTTCAAAGCTGGCTTTCCCCCAACAATTCATGTGTGTGTGTGGAAGTATTATTCCCCAGTGGTGGGAAGAACTATAATTCATGCCCGCTGCCAGTAATATTAATTAATTGTTTTATAAATAAACACAGAAATTTTACTTTTTTACAGATAATGTCATGGCTGAACCTAAGAAAAAGTGTAGACAATATAGTGTTCAATATTTGAACTATGGCTTTATTCAGTCACCTACAAACAGTACATTACTGATGTTCCTGATTTGCCAGAAACTTTTATTAAATGAAGCTATGAAGCCTTCAAGACTACAAGAACATTTGACAAAAGTTCATGCTGGTAAGAAAGATAAGGATTTATCTTATTTTCAAGCACTTAAAGAAAACTTTTTGAGACAGCCGACATTGGCAAAACTCTTTTCAATAGCATCCAAACAAGATGACAATGGGCTGCATGCTTCTTACAACATTTCATTACTGATTGCTAAATTGGGAAAACCACATTCTGTTGGTGAAGAACTAATTCTACCAGCTATAAGTGAGGTAATACACACCATGCTACACAAGCCAGCATCTGATATTACCAAGAAAATTTCTTTAAGTAATAATAATGTGCAACGAAGAATTGATGAAATGGCTCAAGATGTTGAAGACTCATTATGTGAATATTTAAAAACATCTCAGTTCTCTATATAGCTTGATGAGTCAACTTTGCCAGGAAATGAAGCTTTGCTTTTAGCATATGTGTAATTCATAAAAGAAGGAAAAATTTGCCAAGAATTATTATTTGCTAAAAATTTGCAAACTGATACCAAAGGAGAATCAATAGTTCATGCATTGGAAGAGTTTTTTTTAAGAAAAAGAAATTCCCCTGAGTAATATATTGTCAGTTGCTACTGATGGTGCTCCAGTGATGATGGGGCGCCAACAGGGGGTTTCTTGCATATTTTAAAAAAGTGGTTCCAAATGTATTCACCATACACTGTGTCATTCATCGTCAACATCTAGTTGCCAAAAATCTGAGTGAACGCCTACATAAGTCATTATATTATGTCATTAAAGCAGTCAACAAAATCAGAAGCAATTCACTGAATGACAGATTGTTTGGACAACTTTGTATTGAAAATGATGAAGAAGTCAATCGCTTGCTGCTTCATACAGAAATTCGTTAGCTATTAAAAGGTGCCTGTTTGGATTGGTTTTATAAACTCTTTGACTCAGTACTAGAGTTCCTAGAAACAAAGATGATGCTTTACAAGCCAACTTGATTGATTCTAAAAAAGACATAGCTTATTTGACAGACTTGTTTAATAAATTTAATGAAACAAATCTAAAGCTCCAAGGCGATGAGCTGAATTTAATCAAAACAAAAACTGTCATTTCTGCATTTTTGACAAAACTTCTTCTGTACAAACGAAATTTAGGACGAGGGGAATTCAGCCAGTTTCCAAATTTATCAACAGTAGAAAAACATGCTGAAGACTTGGTTACCTATTGTCAGCACTTGGAGGCTCTCTATTATGACTTTAATCAACAATTTGAAGATATTCTTAAAATGAACATACCCGACTGGGTTTTGGGCCCTTTTTCAAGGGCAGACACAGAAGAATCTCCAGAATTACAAGAAGAACTTATAGAAGTAACAACAAATGAGGAACTGAAATTTAAATTCAAAGATGGCTACCAACAGTTCTGGCTGCAAAAGCAGATACCTACACTTTATCCTGGATTATGGGCTATAGTACAAAAGTTTCTAATTGCATTTCCTTCAACATATTTAGTGGAACGTGGGTTCAGTGCGGTCACAAAAAACCCAACTGCAAATAGCTAATTGTGGTGATTTAAGATTGCTGCTGACAAAAATAGAGCCAAACATTAATAAATTGATAGCAAGTGCACCAGGTTCATCCTTCTCATTAGGACTATTTTAATGTCATTTGTGATTTTTATTTTAATATTATCCTTTGTTATCTTAATTTTCTGTGTGTATGCAAATGTTACAGTTGATTTTATAAAACACTTTTATGATTTTGAGCTTCAAAGTGTTTTATTTACAACAACATCTGTCTTTACTATGTGCAAATTTGTCACTGCATCTTTTTGTCCACTTCTTGAAGATAGATTTCCAGGGGGGCGCTGAGTAATTTTTTTTCTGAAAAGGGGGCGATAGGCCAAATAATTTTGGGAACCATTGATCTATATGTAGATAACCCCCTCTCTATATATATAGATACCCCTATGCATTCTTGCTTCACTGTAATATTCCTTTTAAAAAAATCTTTCCTGGATTTCTAAGAGAAATCTTTATATTACTAACACATTTATATTACTAACTCATTTTGCAGTTCATCTGCAGGTTTTAACCACCAGGTTGGCTGAATATCATTTATCTGCCGCAACTGTCAAGAGATCTGGGGAAAAAACATCATATTGTAGCATGCAACAGAATGCATGCCCAGAGTCTACAGACAACTAGCTCACTGCCTGGGTAGAGATATGATACTAGATATTTTTAAAAGCCTCCACGTACAAAGTGGACTTTCAATTCCACACTGGCTGCAACTGTATGAATACATCACAATAACTAGGAAGAGGAAATAAAACAGGTTTCTTTCCAGGGTGATAGGGATGGCAATGAAAGTACATGTGGTAGGCTCTGAGAGTCTCCAGCCAGGTATGCAGCTTTGTGAGTGGTTGTTTTGGGAATCTGAAAATATACAAGAGAAGGAAACCTGGCCTGGTATGAAAAAGATTATTCAGTATACCTAATGTGCTAGTCAAGTCATCTTACCCCATAATGAATTTGTGTGCCAACCTTAAGGAAACCTATTGCTACGAATTGGCGGCATTTTGGGAAGCCAATACGAAAATGACTTTACTCACAAATGTAACAACCCATTTGTCCTTCCAAAGTCTAATGTGGATTCTAGGGTTGCTAGCTGACAGGAGGGGGGGAACAGTCTGACCTGTTTTCATGCCTTTGAAAATAAGTTGGTCTGCAGATATGAGTAAACAAAGCTGTCCAGGAATTGAAATAAAAATCACCATCAGTAACATATCTTCATTTAAAGACTGATGCAGAAAGGTCCCATAAGAAATTTGCCAACTCTAGAAGCTACAAGAACTACAGATTCCTGGACTAATGTGGCTTCTGACTAGCTGGCAAATCCCAGCCCATGCCCCTACCCCTAAAAATTACCATAAATCAATTCATTCCAATGGGAGGGCAAGGAATATCACCAGAAGGATGAAAGGTAGTTAGCTGAAGCTGAATCCAGATGCTGATGCTGGCTACAAGGCTGGAGAGCCTAGGACTACATGATCTGCCTGTTACTGAACATACACACACACACACTCACACGTATGTATGTATGCATATATGAATACATGTATTGGACAAGTTAAATATCTTCATCATTTGCTGGCTCCTTGTGGAAAGCCAAGCTAATACACTGGTAGCCTCAGTGATTGTTTGCTATTTTATGTGCTATATTATGCGATATATGTGGTATTGCTAGTGCAGAATTCTTCACTCGCACTGGTTGGTGGGTGGCCACAGGTGGGCGGGAACCTTTCATCTTGCTATGTGCCAAGTGCACCAGCTGCTGGAGATCATCCAAAGCTAATTTAAAGGGCTGGTTCTTACCTTAAAAACCCCTTGACCAACCTACCTTACAGAACACCTCTCTCTCTATAACCTACTCCCCTTCTAAGATCTTCATAACAAGCCCTGCTCAGGGTATCTGTACTGTGGGAGGGGCTTTCCCAGTAATTGCTCCCAAGGTATTAATCAGTACTCCCCCATTCCAGGTTTTATGCACTCTGAGGTTTGATGACAGGCATTTCTTGGGCAGATTCTGTGATGCATTTTAATTGATCTTCTCTTTAGGAGATTAGTCAGTGCCAAGAGAGGCAGACCCAAACCTGATTAGCTTCAGCAAGATTTGTATATGAAGCATCTTTCAACCACATTCCAGGGATGCACTTCATGCATCTGGTGAAGATTGTGCCTGTCCATGAAAAGTTATTTTACATCAGTGATTTAGATCTTGTGTACACATTAGAGCTTACTACATTTCTGGATGGTGGTGTGCTGTGTGAAGACTTCTTGCCACGATTATTACAAAGATTATATTCATTGCAATGGCGTACAGGAATATTTTCTAAAAATCCATCTCAGTGTGTTTTCCCCTCCCCCTGTCTTGGAGCTCTGGAAGTTCCATATCCGTGGCTCACTGATAGCTATAGGAAGGAAGTTGCAAATGCAATTATTTTGAAGGAGAATCATGGATATACAGATAGTCTTCATTTTTTGAGATGATTTGGAACCAGAATTCTGTAGCCAACAGATGCTAAAACCTTCTTTGGAGCATAATGCAAACTTTCTAATTGCTGTGGGCCAGAAAGATCAGGTGACATCATGACAGAATTCTTGAGATTGATTCTTGAGGTGGCAACTAACAACTCAGCACACCACGCATATGATGTGATAGCCTTGTTTAATGAACAAACATGTTACATAAAAACAGAAAATTTCCTCTGGTTAGTATATTGTGTGGACTAGTTCTTAAGACTGTCTTTGGGTTTGGTCCAAGAAAATGTGCCATCTATCGGATTTAGCAGTGTAAGTTTTACATAGTAATAATTATGCAGAATGAGTCTGTGCATGTTTACCTAGTCAGCTCTTGGTACCTGTGAACAGGGCTACAAGCCTTAAAATTATGAGATTCTATACTAATAGTGTTATCATCAAAATATTTCTCTAAAATATCATCTTCCTAGGTCAACCTGCCCAGCAAAGAAACTTGCCCCATTTTTATGGCTTACATTAACTGTCATTCCATAATCAGCAACAAGTATGCAGATGTGTGGGAGGACATTGTTAGGCTTCCCTTGGGGCAGCAAACTTTCCCATTGGTAGAAAAAAAGAGAAGGTTTGATTGACTCATTTGAAACTGGAGACGCTGCTGCATTACTCCCTGAGCCCCACATAACCAGCAGTACTCCTGCAACCATCTGTTGTAAACTGTATTGCATTAGCACATTAATACCCTGCTCTGCCTAAATATTATACTGTGTCAAATGTATACAGCAGAGCTAACACAAAAGATGGTCCTTCCTCATTCATTATGCAAAAATAAAGGCATCATTCAGAGGGACCCCTTCTCTCAGTGAGAATATTCCCACTGAATACAAATCTGATGTCCCTGTCTCACTTGCAGAGCCCTAGTGACCCAAAATTCATGTAATGTGACATATTCAAAGTGAGCTGGAACAATCACTTTACTTTTAAGCACTTTGAACCAATGGGGTATTGGGCCAGATTGTAAATGATTTTCATATGATATGGATTGAACCATTTTTGCAAATGGAGCCTAAAGTTCAAAGTCATTGGTTGCCATCTGTAACTCATTTCCTTGAGTCTCATTATAGTGAATAGGAACACTGAAGACGAAGCAGTTTATGTAGCTTAAATTTCCTCATGCTTCATATGCTTGTAGTCTTTTATTGTTCAAATGTATGTTTTTACCCATTGTGTTCATTGATTGCTTATATACTTAGAGAGTAATTTTTTATTTTTTTTCTGAAATTGGAGTTATTTGGTCTTTGCAACCATAGGCAAAGCCTCACACATTGGCTCATGCTCATCAAACTATAAGAGATAAGCAGGGAAAGCCTGCCTCACAGCCCTTTATGCTGCCCCTGTAGAGTGGCTCAGGAGTTCCAGCCTCTCTCAGCTGTTGTGACAAGACTTTCCATTCAGCAAAATGCAAGTATGAGAACTGTACATCTTTCAGAGGGAAATTGTCACAATGAGAACTAGACTACCTCCCTCTCAAATGAAAACTTTTTCTTGGCACTTTGATTTTTCTCTTATATTTTATAGCAAGTATTATTAGCCATAATTTATTCAGCTTGGCTTAATTCTGTCTTTTCTAGGGTATTTGTGGTGCCATCTTAACCTCTGTGTAATAGTCAATTAATGTAATAAGTTGTAATCAATTAAATCTGCATAAATTTCATGTGAATAATAATTTTGCATAAACTATAATTTTAATACAGACATGTGTTTGTCACAGCAGGCAGCACCTTTTAAGAAGATGGCTGTTACCTGCTGTTTTTACAGATACTTACATTTAATTTTTTAAAATTTGCTGCACAGTTAAAGGAAGGTGCACGCATGTATATTTTTTAAAACACACACACACACACTTCTTTTACCTTGGTTGAGTAGTTTAGCATTTCAGTCTTACTCAGTAGCAATTAATGCTGTATAATACAAAGAAATTCAACAGGTGAAGCTTTTACTAGGATGGAAGAGCAGGGATGGGAAAAACCTGCCCTAGTTGTGTTTCTCTGTTGCTAAAACTCAGCACTAATAAAAGTTTCCCCTGTTGAATTTCTGATATTATATAGGTATTCAGAGTTTCTGGAAGGAGAAAAGAGTCACAGTCTAAATAAGATTTCCCAGGGCAAATGATTTATTGCTGAGAAAGGATTTTCATTGTAGAAAATATGCACAAAAGGAAATCATTTTAATATTTTGCCTAGATGGTCAAAGTGACGAAGACCACCTTTGACTCCCATCTCTCCTGTATTATAATTGCATTTTAGTCTGGCAACATTCTATGCCTGCCAAAATGAGTTGGCTCCGTGATCACAAGGTGTCTCTATCCACTGGCTGCATTGCCTGAGTTCTCTCCCACCAACTGCAGCCTAGGCCACTTTTCTCTGATTGGGCCAGTGTTTCAAGGCCATTTGTATATGGAAGCTGATTGGACTTCACTCCATTCCACACATCAAACCCCCCCCCACGAGACAGTTGGGATTGTCAGTTGCATATGCAACCTGGTATATTCTGAGGTAAAAATATGTCCTCACCCACAACACATCACTTCCCCTTCAAAAGAAACAAACCCAATAACACAACCATGCCACACCACAAAAAAGACAGATCACACCACAAGCAGAATACCACAGGGCAAAAAATGATAGGAAAAGGTGCCAGCAATCACCCCATTACTGCCACAGATATGTACCCGAGAGTGCTTCAGAGGATGGTGTGCAGGTCCCAGGTTCATGTTATAAAAGCTGCCTGGGGGATTATGGACCATTCACAGACTTTCTACCTTAACATACCTCACAGGGTCATTGTGCAGATCATATGGGGGAGAGAAGAATGATGTCAGCTGCTTTGGCTCCTACTGCAAGAAAGACAGCCCTTTCCCTAGGCAGAGGCTGCCGTGGGGGTGGTGGGGGTGGTGAGATGTAAACCTGAAGACAGACAAGCTGATAAAGGTAGGCTGATGGTTGCCTGGAAAGGACATAGGGTTGCGAGCTCCAGGTTGGAAACTTCCAGGATATTTTAGGGATGAAGCCTGCTGAGGGTGGGGTCTACGGAGGAGGAAGAGGGGGACCTCAGACAGATACAGTGCCATAGACCCCACCCTCCAAACAAGCTGTTGCCAATCTCCAGGTGACAGCTGGAGAGCTCTTAAAGCTCTGGTGCTAATTCAAAGTGCTGGGGATGTGTTGCATTCTGGCAGGGGATGCTGTGAGTGCAGAAAATGAATTATTAACAGAGTAGTGTTTTGGAAAATCTTTAGGAATTGTTTGGTCCATTTACCATGGGGCACCCATCCAGAGCCTCCGGCAATTTCTCACTCTGCTGGCATTAAAACCAGTTTAAGGCAAAATAGAGATATGGACACTTTCCCATCCTCCTTTGCATCAATCTGTCTTTGTTGGCAACCCTAGGCCTGCCAGCACTCTCAGGGTGACTTCATGCCTCCTGACTGGCATTACTTCACTAGCCCTGGCTGCTTGCTCCTGTTCAGCTGGAGCCTCCCTATGGAAGCTGCCTGGGCCTGCCAGCCACAGGCTTTCTGCCTAACCTACTTTGCAGGGTTGCTGTACAGATCACAAAATGGAAGAGGAGAATGAAGTAAGCTGATTTTCTCCCCACTAATGAGAAAGACAGAACTTTGCCTAGGGAAGAGGCTGCTGAGAGGGGAGGAGATAAAGTTGCCAACTTTAGGTATGGAAATACCTGGAGATTTGAGGGGTGGATGCTGAAGAGGGTAAGGTTTGAGGAGGGGTGGGACCTCAGACAAGTACAATGCCATAGACTCCACCCTCCAAATGAGCCCTTTCCTCCTGGGGAACCATTGTTGCCAATGTTCAGGAGAGGGCTGGAAATCACTTAGAAATACAACTGCAGTCCAGGAGGGAGGGGGGAGGAGATGGAAAGCTGAAGCCAGAAGGGGAGATAAAGGTAGATTGATGGTTGGCTGGGAAGGAGATAGGGTTGCCAACTCCAGGCTGGGAAATTCCTGGAGATTTGAGGGGTGGAGCCTAGAGAGGGTGGGTGAGGAGGAGTTGGATCTAAGACAGGTACAGTGCCATAGACTCCAACCTCCAAACCAGCCATTTCCTCCTGGGGAACCATTGTTGCCAATCTCTAGGTGGGGGCTGGAGATCACTCAGAATTACAACTGCTCTTAAGGAGGGAGGGGGAGGAGATGGAAAGCTGAAGTCAGAGGGGCATATAAAGGTAGGCTGATGGTTGCCTGGGAAGGAGATAGGGTTGCCAACTCCAGGCTGGGAAATTCCTGGAGATTTGAGGGGTGGAGCCTGGAGAGCGTGGGTGAGGAGGGGTTGGACATGAGACAGGTACAACACCATAGACACCACCCTCCAAACTAGACATTTCCTCCTGGAGGAACCCTTGTTGCCAATCTCCAGAGGAGGGCTGGAGATAACTCAGAATTACAACTGCTGTTCAGATGGCAGAGATCAGTTCCCGTGAAGAAAAAGGTGAACTCTGTGTCATTATACCCTGCTGAGGTTACCGCAGCAAATTGATGTTGAGTGGCCAAGACCAGGGCACCTGCCCAGAGCCTCTTTCTAGAGCTTGTTGTATGTATTTCCACAATGGGCCTTATTCCTAGTTAAATATAATTCTTCAAGTGTTGATGGAATTTTGGCTGGCTGGATCCAACCAACTGGTTTAAATCCTTAATTCAAGTGACATGTTTGAGGCTTCACATGACTTAACCCCTTGCATATAGGGCAGGCTACTGCTCCTTGATGGGATAAATGAGGGCCTGCTTTCTCCTTGTTAGAGCAGATCGGATTCCATTTCAGCTTGCTAACTTAAGTGCTGAACTGGAGCACTTGACCCCGCAATGTTAACTTGGACAGAAATGGAAATGGCAAGGGATACCAAGGCAAAGTCTGGAAAAACTTAAATGGCAGATATATTTTGTTTTATTTTTGCTGTAAACCGAATCAAACCCTGTGTATTTCGCAGTTCTAAAACAAAGTCATGCAAATGCAGAGTTTGGCATCTGGATAATATATTTTTTTAAAAAGTTTCTAAACTTGCTGCCTTCAAAAACGGTGTTGAACGGGTATATCAGTGACACCACAGCTGAGGTCTTCCACCCCAAGTGTACAGAAAAAGAAAAGTTGCCAACATATGACAATTGGACTGCTTTCTATCATGTGCGCAATTCACAACACTTGACTTTTTGATTGATATGGCGCAGGGTTTTTAATATTAGCGTCATTTGTGCTCACAGCTGGACCGGCGAATAAAACAGGGGAAGCGGCTGAGCTGCAGGGGCAGTCGGCCACAAGAAGGCCTCGAGCTCCCGGGGCTCCCCCTCGCAGGCCAGCCGGCCGGGGACCCCTCCTCCTCCGCAGCCAGAAGGACTGGCTGGGGCCCCGGCGGACGGCAGGCGCAGCAAGCAGCAGGGCTGGAGGGAGGAGGGGCGGAAGCCTGGCGCCCCCGGGAGCCGGGCAATCGGGCACGCCTTTCCCGTAGGCTGCGGCGGTGCTGCAGTGAGGTCTGGCCGGGTGGGAGGCGGTGGGGAGCCGGACACAGTCGGAGCCCGGGGGCGGCGGCGGCGGCCCTGCGCAGCCCTGCCAGCACCCAGCCAGGTCCACTGAGGCAGCCCAGCGGGCCGGTCCCCGCACGCCGCCCCCGAAGGAGGCCGGGGCCTTAGCCGACTCGCAAGAGAGTCTGGAGAGGCGAACCAGCCAGCCCCGGGCCGGGGGGCGGCGAGGAGCGCCTTTCTCTGCCGCTGCAGTCCGGGGTTCAATCAACTGGGCTCCCTCCTACCAGCCCCCCCCCCCCCGAGGGCGGTCAGATGCGGCCAGCCACACGCAGGAAGCGAGAGCAAGGGAGCCCCCTGCCTGAATCCAATGGGGGTCCCAACCGGTCATGCACTGGTTCTGCGTCGCGGGCTAGAGAACTGACCGGGGGCTCCAGAGGCACCCCCAGGCGCTCCCCGGCTTGAGGCCCTTGAAGCAGACGGCGGGTGAGCCCCCCCGGATTCCGTAACCTGATGCCGTCCCACTGACAGGCGGCGCCTCCGGTAACTCTAATGAGCGGGTCCCCTGGGGACACGTGCGCTTCGCCGAACCAGCCGGACAACATATGGTGAAAGGCTGGGCATGGGGTGCAGCACCGAGGAGAGCTTCTCTGGCGAAGGTCGCCAGTTCTTAAAGGATGCCACCGAAAACAGCCGGGAAAGCAAAAGGAACGAAGGCAGAAGCTGGCAAAACAGCAACAACAGTAATAATGCCACCATCAGGGGCTGTTGTCCTCATCTCCTCCATTGCAAAAAGTCTGTCTTGAGCTCCGATTGGCCTAACTGGGAGTGCGCTGGGTCGGCATTGAGCACGGGGCCTGTTGGTTACCAGATTTACAAGCTCTCTGTTGGAGGACACATTTCCTGGTCTGCTGAATTCCATCCACCTCACTGTAGGCGTGCATTCGAATACTTCAGCTGCATGGAGCAATCGGCAGAATCAAGCAGTGAAACTTTGTTCTGCGATCCCCTAAAACTGTAAGGGAGGCTGTGCGCATCTTTGAATGCTCCTTCCATTTAAAAAAGCGTCCTGTTCATAGAAAATTAATGTCAGAGTCAGTGAAAGTATAACATTTCTTCCTGCTTTCTACGGAAAGTAAGCCTTTTTAACGGGAAGAGCAAGAATCATGAACACATATCCAAATCTGCCTCCTCCTGAGGTGATGGGGCTGAGCAACTGTACCACTTGCGTTTTTGGCTGGCGGGGAAGCCCTGCTGGCTGTCTTCCGAAGCGCCAATCGTGGGTCTGAGAGAGAGCATCTCTTAACCAGGCACCCCCCCCCATCACCTGCGCCTGCTCCTCCTCGAACTCGGAACTTAAGGGGGACTCTGCGGTGCCTCCCGCCAGGTTGGAGATCTAAGCCCCAGTCGAACGATGGATCAGATAGTCCCCCAGAGGGGTAATCCTTTGAAAAGTGTGTGGGGTGGAAGATCTGTCCTAGACATACAGAAACAATCCCTTTCATGGAGGTTTAGGGGGAAGCTGTAAGGGCGTAAAGAGGCCAGACTAGCCCGGGCTCGTTAGAGTTTGGAACATAAGAGAAGCCATTGTTGGATCAGGCCAATGGCCCATCCAGTCCAACACTCTGTCACACAGTGGCCAAAATTACCAGGTGCCGTCAGGAGGTCCATCAGTGGGGCCAGGACACTAGAAGCCCTCCCACTCTTGCCCCTCCCCAAGCACCAAGAATACAGTGCATCACTTTCCCCAGACGGAGAGTCCCTATCTGTACCTTGTGGCTAATAGCCACTGATGAACTTCTGCTCCATATGTTAATCTGATTCCCTCTTGCAGCCGTCCATGCTTGTAGCTGCCACCACCTCCTGTGGCAGTGAATTCCATGTGTTAATCACTCTTTGGGTGAAGAAGTGCTTCCTTTTACCAGTTCTAACCCGACTGCTCAGCAATTTCATTGAGCACCCATGGTTGGCCGCGGCCAGTACATGGATGGGAGACCATCACATGAGAACAGGATTGCAGCGCAGAGGAAGGCAATGGCCAACCACCTCTTGAGGGGCTGCCATAACTCAGTGGGATGAGGTTTACCAGGTGGTGGTATTTGCCTCCATCATGTGACGAAAAGCTTCAGCTACCCACTCCCGCACATTAAGCCTCTCTGAAAGGGTTAGGACGCTTTTCTCCAGGCCAGTGGGCAAGCCCACGTAAGGGTCGGGAAGACCATTTGTTGTTCACTTTCTTCTTTAGGTTGCTTGAAAGTCAAAGAAGGGGCCTCCCTCAATAGGAGAAGGAGACAGAAGTCCCTTTGTCTAGTTGATCTCTCCGCCGAAGTTCCTTTGACTTCAGTTAGTCGGCAGTTAAGAAAAAGGGCACTCTAGCAGTGCTCAGAGGAGTCCTGCTATTTCACCCCTCACAGGCTGAGCCATGTCTATGGCAACTGAATGGACACAAGCTGAGGGAGCCGCTTTGTGCAAAATCAGAGATTGTGGGAATTATCTTCAATGTGTGTGTGTGTGTAAAGTGCCGTCAAGTTGCAACTGACTTCCGCCGCGACCCCAACCGGGGGTTTTCGAGGCAAGTGAGAAGGGGAGGTGGTTTGCCCTTGCCTCTCTGGCAGGGTCTCCCTTCCAAGTACCAACCCTGCTTAGCTTTCAAGATGTGAGGACGGAGACCGGGCCTTCATGCCGGGCCGCCTTGCCTCCCGTTGTCTCCAGTCCCCTTCCGGAAAGGCGCCAAGATCCCGGGAGGGGGGGGCGGCGGCGGCGGCGGGGGGGGCGGGAGGTCAGACTTCCTCAGCAAGGATCGTCGCTCAGTTATTTGGAAGCCCCTAGGGACTTGTTCTGATTTAGCACCCAAAGGTGTAAGTGAGATCAGACTACTACCGATTGCAACTATATTTTGTTTCCACCCCCCCCTCCCGGCGCTGACAGTGGAAAGGGGGGACATTTTAGTTATGTTTAAGAACGATGGCGATGATGCTGGCTGAAGCAGCTTGGTGACTGCACCAGGCTAGGCGCAAGCCCTGCAACAAGCAGCGGTGCCGACTCTCGAGCGAGAGAGCGCCGGGCCGGGTCAGGCCAGCCGCCGGCGGAGGAACTCCCTGGGCCCGCGAGCTCCCAGTTCCGGGCGGGCTTCCGCAGCCGCGCTCAGGCCGAGGCCCGGCTTCGGCAGCGCCGCTCAGCCCCGGGTGGGTCCCCGAGAGCCTCGGCCACCTGCCGGCCTCTTCGCCCTCGCCCAGGACGACTCGCCGCCCAGGCCTCAGGGGCTCCCAGGCGGCCGAGGGAAGCAGCCAGGCCGGGTGCGAGCCGGGGAGGGGGTGGCTGCCTGCCCGTCCAAGCGACCGGGTGGGCCCTCCTCCTCGGGACCGCCGCCCTCCCCTGAGTCCCCCGCCGCCACCTGGCCGCCTGCCCTGCGCCTCCAGCCCCCCCCGCAGCGCCCTTCTGTGCCTCCCCCTCCCCCGCCGGGAGCGGGGCAGCAACCCCCAGAGTCTCCTCCGAGGAGCAGGCCTGTAGCTACAGTGGGGCCTCCCCGGCCCGGCTCCTTGCCTTCTTCCCAAGCCCCCACGACTTTTGGAGAGAAGCTGCTAATTCCTGGCTTGGACCGCAGGCGCCCGCGCGGGGCTCTTGGGGAGAAGCGAGGAGAAGCGGGGCACCGCGCGGGTGTCGCGTGCAAATTTCTATGCCCCCCCCCGACTTTTTAAAAGCCCCTCCCCAACTAAGAAGTCCTGGCTAGGGGCCGGCGGAGGAGGAGAGAAGATGGCGGCCGGGGTGAGAAGTTCCGCGGGTCACACCTTCGCCACCGCCGCCCTCTTCTGTCAGCTGAGAAGTGGCCCTTGCTTGCCACGATCCAAAGGCGCGGTGGTCTCTGTGTGTGTGTGGGGGGGACAGCTGTCCGGGCCCGATTCGGGTGGCCCCACTTGCCAGAGGTCGGCGAGCCCCGCTGCCCTGCTCTGTTGGCCAACTGCCCTCTCTCTCCCCGTTGGACTGCAGTCCTCGACCGGGGCCCGCGGAACTCCCTGCGTGGGGAACCGGCGGCGGCGGCGGCGGCTGGCATCCCGTTTCCCGGGCAAACTTTGCTCGGAGGAGGCGGCGGCGGCTTCACTGGCGAGGGGCCCGCTGGTCTGGGCTGCGGGTCCGTCGGGGACCTCCGGTGGGAGGCGGCCCGGGTTCGCCGGGGCTCTGCCGTCCTTTTCTCTCCGCCCCTGCTGCTGGCAGGGGGCCTCCGAGGTCAGGCTCGCCAGAGAGGAGCGCCGGCGCGGAGAAGCCCGCAGCTCCCGCCCGGAGCAGAAGGAAAGCGCCCCGCCGGGGATCCGGGCGGCCGCCTCCTGCAGGACCCTTGCCCCTTGCCTTGGCCCCGGCTGGGCTCTCGGGGCTTCGGAGGGAGCTCTTCTCGGATCGCGGCCCCGGGCACGTTGACACGGCAGTCAGTCCCCACCACGAGCACCGGCAGACTGACCGGGACGAAAACGATCCGGGAGCGGAACCGGCGCCCCGGCTCTCGAGGCCCCGCCGCCCGCCCGCCCGCCCGCCCCCGCCCCCGGCCCCGAGCCACCCAACGGGCCTTCCGGCCTGCAGATTCCACCCGCGACAGAACTCGCGCGGCCTGTGCGGCTTGGCCGGGAGGCCAGTCGGGGGAATAGACTGGAGGAGAAGGCGAGCGGCTCGGGAGCCGTTCTCGAACCGTTGTGATTTTTAGGGCAGCAAGAACTGCTTTCTCTGCATCGCTCTTCTTTCTTCGGGCTTGAAATTGCTCTTACTTATGCGGGCGTGCCTTGCTTTGCGGGGGCGGGGGGCTTCAGAGGCCTCTCCGGACTCTGGAGCGGCCCACTTCTGGCCGCCCGCAGGGTCTCCGCGGGCCACGGCTGCCCCCCCCCCGGAAGAGTCCCTGGGAAGGGAGCAGTCAGAAGGCACCGGGTGGGAAACGAAGGAGGAAGCCCGAAGACCTGGCCGGCTCCCCCACGAGCCGCCCCCTCGAGCCGCCTCGAGCTTCTTGTCTCCTGGCCGCCTCGCCCGCGTGGAAGGCCGCTGGGGCGGACCCCGGGCGTGGGCCGTCCTGAGAGTGCGCAGGGGTGGGGGGGGCGGAAGCGCGCTGGAGCTGAGCTGGCGTTCGGAGGCATCCAGGCGGGGGGCGCGACCAGAGGCTCAGGCGCCACCCTTCCGCATCCCCCCCCCCTTCCGAGCGTCTCAGTCGTGCGAAGTCTGGGGCGCCAGCGGGAGCTGACTGGCCCAGCGGAAAGAGAGCGGTGGTGGCGACCACCCGTAAATCGCCGGGAATCTGAAACAGCCCCGACTGCGAGAGTCCAGCAGTAATCCGCCTTGAACCCCGCCGCTGCTGCTTCGCGGCCTGGGGAGGGTGTGTACGTGTGTGGGGGTGTGATGCATAAATACGATAGTCTCTTTTTACTAGTCTTATTCGAGGATAAATGCTGCAATCCTTTGCACATTTACTTGCAAGTAAGCACATCGAGTACAATAGATTCTATTTCTATAGAATTGCGCTGCAAATTTGACCTATAAAGCGCGCAATTTAATATAACAGTCATACGGGCTTGCAAAGGCAGTGCACACTTCTCACAACTTCGGCTTCTAGTGAGAGTTTCTCCAGTTGCTCTTTTTATGGACATCTATATCTTATTTCGGATAGAAATGCTTCTCCGAAGCAAGGAAACGACTGGCCAGCTAGCCTGCCCCGGGTGAAAAGAAAAATACTGCTTGATCCCAATCCAACTCCAACCTGAAGGTGCTGGGAACTTGGCAGTTGTTTTCGGCCTCCAGCCGCCTCCAACCTTTGATCTGCAGCGGTAAATCTGTTATCGAGTAGGGAAATGATATTCCAGCATTGGAAAGGGCATTTATATTAGCTAAACCCTCGGGATTAGAACTCAGAATCCTAACACATTAAAATCGGATCTGCAGCATTTAATTTCTAGAATGACAGGTGCCGAGGTTCAAGCGCTGTAGAAGACACGCCCTCCCGGGAACCTAGGAAATTCACCCCGGGTGTGTGAAGTGGGGCACTTAACGCTCGCATCAGACGTGTTTTGAGGGCATATGTTTTAAGAACAGTTTCAGAGGTCTGCAAGAGAAACTGAATAAAATCCACCTGAGATTTAAACTACAGAAAACAAAATAAACAACCCCCTCCTCCAATACTCTTCCTTTGGAAATTATTCTTAGCTGAATGAATTTCGCTCCCCGTGGAAATTATTTTTCCGAAGTGCTTATAAACAACGAGTAATTTCATTGTATAAACAATGTGAGCTAGAAACTTGGCTGCCGAATGCCGGGAGACGGAGAGAGATACACGCCCATATACTCACACACACATACACACTTGTTACATATATGTATGTATGTAACGCCGTTTGCAGCGTTTTGGAAGAGAGGGCGCAGGCTGGGACTCACTCATTAAAGATCCTTGAACACATGAAGCCGGCTTATATACTTAATCAGACCATCGGCCTATCAAGGTGAGTATTGTCTAAGCAGACTGGCAGCAGCTCTCTTGGGTCTCCAGGGAAGGTCTTTCGCATCACCTGCTACCGGGTCCTTTAACTGGAGATACCGGAGACTGAACCTGCGTGCCAAGCAGATACTCCACCACTGAGCCAGGGCCTCTCCCTTGGTTCGAGATGCTCTGCATGCAGGGTGTGTGGTACAGATACCGAGTTCAGTCGCCTCTCCAATCAACTCTTTAGGCGGCCGCCGTCCCACTCAGCCCCTGATCTGCAAGTACGGGGGGCACAATGCTGAGCGAGCGAGCGACCTTAAAGGGCTGTTGTACGGCTTGCCACAAGACCTATGTGAAGCGCTTTGAACGCCTGAAAGCTCCATCCGAGCTAAGCATTTCAGTTACGACAGCCCTGATGCTGTGGGAGCAAATGGAGTTTAGACATAATTCCTCGGAAGTGCATCCCTCTGAAATCAATGGGACTTGCTGGCAAGTAAAGCTGCTGAAAGCAAATGACCGTGGTGGAGATGGTTGGTGGAGCTGGGGCCTTTCCAGAAAATGTGCTTAAAATCTCAGCCTACAAACAATCTGATTGTCACAAAACTCTGTTTAAAGCTGGGGAAGAAATATAATTTTGCGGCTTGTGGCGGAGATCAAGCCCAGAAAGATCAGCGGCTTGACCGATCCCGCCCTCCCTGCCGGCTGCAGTGAAGAAGAGCGCCTGGCGGTGCTCTGGTCCTTCCGGCACTAGCAGACCTTCCCCGGCCAGGGCGAGACGCCTCTTCCCGGAGCGCGCCTGCCCTCCAGCCCCCCAAGTCCAACAAGAAAAGCCTGAAGGCTTCAGAAAAATGGAAGTCCCGTACAGTGCTTACTCAGAAGAAAGCCCCGCTAAGTTCAAGGAGACTGGCGCCCGAGGGAGTGTGCCGAGTTTTGCAGCTCTGGTTCGTTGTTTTTTTTAAAGAAAAGAAAAACACACTGCCTCACAGATAATGGCGGAACTCTCCATTTCTCTTCCCAAACTTCAGTTCTTCGCTGTCTTCTCTAGACCGGCCCTAAAACGTTAGCTGAGTAACCCTCCCCCCCACTGCGCCCCCATCCCAAGCATACATTCTTGGCACGTTCAGACTGGCAGAGGCAGAGCTACTCCCGGAATGGATCCGGGCAGTTTTGCCACAAGGCCAGAGATGGTGAAGCGCCGGAGCTTCGTTACTTTCAGCAATCCACTCTCCGCCGCCTGCAGTAACAGTCGGCCTCCCTTGCAGGACTGTTGTATGACATGGTAAAACAGGGGAAGCGGGAGACAATCTCTTTTTTTTTAACGAATAAGTCCTGCGCACATTTGTTCTGCAGCACATTCCAATCCAATCGAACGAGGCTTTCTTCTCAGGAAAGGGGTTTGTGAAGGAAGATCTGCTAGAGATTGATCGGGGTTCGCCATCGATTGAAGTGGAGGTTGGGGCCCCATATCTTTCATATCGGAAGACACAGCACACAAAAGACACAAATGGACGCTCCGACGTGCTTTTTTATTTAAAAATGTCAAGTGAATCGCTTTTTTTTTGCAACCAAACAATAAATATTATTTAGCAACTTTTTCATTTCTTTATTTTTTTTATAAAAATAAACAAGTAATTTAAAAAAATCTCTTGAAGGTGACAGCTGAGAGAGAGAACGAGACAGACACACAGAGAGAAAGAGATGTTATTCAGAAACAAGCAGGAGGGGGTCTGCGCTATCAGCCACCTCTGAATATCCTCAGCACAAACAGCGCGGTGGTCTTCTATAGACCGGGTAGTTTTTTTGGACAGGAGTTAAATTCAGGCAGGAAAGGAAACTGTTATGCACAAGGAAAGAACAGGCCTTTAACGCGTTAAAGGTTGTGAAGAACAACAGAAAGCTCAAAAGGGACTCATTTGCACCAGATCCCCAACCGAAAAAGAAAAGAAAAGAAGAAGCACAAGTTTCCCTTAAGAGCGGCCACCCCATCGTTCGCATATCATGCAGGCCCAGCTCTGGAGTCATCCGCCAGCAATTCAGCACTGCAGTCCCCAAACTTTGGGCATGATCCAAACCCCGATGAAACAATTTTAAGTCCCATTCGTTCCCACCTCGAAGGCTGCAGTTCTAAACACACCAAGTCAGTCGTACTCCGCGGGATCTGTCGGCACGTTAATGCAATTAAACGAATGGCACTTAAAACTGTTGAGCTTGAGCTACTCCCCTCCCGCTTGAAATCAAGTCCTATTTATTTCAACGCTCTCACGTACAACACAAGAAGGCTGCTACTTGGAAGTCAGTTGAAACAGTCTACTCCTACATAAATATGCTTAGGATCGGGGAGAAGCAAAGGCTTCTGAAAAAAAATTCCTCCACGGAACGCCCCGCGCCCATCTATAACGGAGAAACAGATCCAGCGACCCTCCCCTCCCAAGTAATATTCGAAGTGGCGTTTCCTGCCAAGGAGCACCTAGATCCTGAACACATTTTCATGGACGTTAAGACCCACTGATTTCAATGGGGCTGCGGGTTCCTATTTGCAAGGTAGGCAGAACTCAGGTGTTGTCTGTGTCTGGAGAGAGGGGCAGGTACAAGATGTTTCAAAAAAGTTAAGATGAAAAAGGAAAATCTCGAAAAGCCATGGGCATGTTTTTAAAACTAATTGGCAATCTGCGGGGTAGCTGGAGAGTCTCTGGTTTGAATGCTCGTGTCTAACCCTATCTGTACCTTCTAGGAACGTCTCGTGACCAAAACCAGCACCCAGAGCTCCGAAGGCGGCGCACGGTGGGCACACGCACACACACCACCGAGACAGAGATCAGAGCGGATGGAGGTAGAAGGGCAACCCCGCTCTCCCAGAGTTTGCTGGAGAAAGTCGAGAGGGGAGGAGGGCAACGCGGTGGCTTCTGCTCCTCGCGCGGAGTGAGTCCCTGGGATGCTCAGGCGGCAGTTCCAGCTTTGTGGCGCGGGTACCGCCTGAAGACCATCCACCTTTTTTCTTCGATCTCCCCCCCCCCCCCGCCGCCCCTCCCGTGCCGCTAGTTGGCCCCTTCATTTGGCGTCGCTGGTCAGTCTGGGCAGGCTGGCCGTGTTCATGCCGGAGACGTGATGGTGCGAGGGGGCGGGCACCTGGCACATGCTGCACGGGCAGGGCATCCCTCCCCAGTGCTGGAAGCCGCTGCCCAGGGGGGCGGCGGCGGCGGCAGCGGCGGCGGCGGCGCTGGAGGGCGACTTGAGCAGGCCGTGCGAGGGCCGGATGGAGCTGACGGCGGCCAGAGCGCCGGCGCCGGGCAGGGAGGCGCTGGAGACGGCGGCGGGGGGCAAGATGGGGTGGTGCACGGCGTGGGAGACGGGGTGGGCAGGCAGGGGGGCGGTGTGGCCCATCAGGCCTCCGGGGCAGGCGGCGGCGGGCGGGTGGAAGCCGGCGGCGTGGTGGCCGCCGTAGATCTCGCTGAGGAGGCGCTTCATTTCTTCCAGCGAGTTGGTGAGCATGAGGATGTAGTTGCGTGCTAGGAGGAGGGTGGCGATCTTGGAGAGCTTGCGCACCGAGGGCCCGTGGGCGTAGGGCATCACCTCGCGCAGGCCGTCCATGGCGATGTTCAGGTCATGCATCCGCTTGCGCTCGCGACTGTTGATCTTCAGGCGCAGCTGCTGCAGCTCCGGCTCCGTCATCTGCTTCTTGTCCTTCTTGCACGCCGTCGAGGAGGCCGACGAGGAAGAGGACGAGGAGGAGGAGGAGGAGAGCGACGAGGGCGACTTGAAGGCCAGCTTGTCTACCATCACCACCCCGGCCGCGCTCATGGCGCTCCTCAGCTCGGCGCTCAGCTCGGCCGGGGAGTCGCTGGGCGTCGAGGAGGACACGGCGCTGCCCGCCGCCGAGAAGCCGCCGCCGCCGCCCGCGCTCTTGCTCCGCGCCGCCGACACGAAGAGCTCATCGGGCTCCGGGGAGGAAGGGCGGCTCGACACCAGGCTCGCGTCCGAGTCCATGGCCCTGCAGAGGGGAGCGAGAGGACACAGGCAGGCCGGGTCAGACAACGGCAGCGCAGCAGAATCCGCCCGAGAGCCCACCCTGTGCACCGGGCTGGGAGGGGGAGAAAGGAGGGCTCCCATTGGCCCAAACACCCCCGCCCCGTCAAGCTGAAGCCCGAGGGAACTCTTGCGCCCTTATCCCACTTTCCTCCTTCCCACCACCTGTTCCAGGACAGTGGGTGGGTCGCATGGGGGCACCACCCAACAGCACTTAGCCCCCACTCCTTCCCGCTGGAGTTCGATCTCCGTCCCTTCAGTAAGGACGCGCCGCCCGATCCCGAGCATGTTTACCCTGCCTTGTCCCTTAGTGTCGCAGAGTAAGACTCCGCGAGAAATTCCGCCTGGTCCATTCAATTCAGGCAGGCCTTCCTTGGAGTAAGCATGCAGACGATGGCAGCAGCATTAGGTAGCCAGAACGTGCTGCTGGATTATAGCCGATGGGTTTAGGAAGGCAAAAACCATGCGGTTTATTCCGAATTATTTAGTCCCTCAGAACTAAGTGTTGCGCTACCCCCATACATAACGGGAGTGGGAGTCTACCCCCTCCCTCTTTAACTACCTGCATACAGAAAGCCGCCTGAAATGTACTTCGCTGTAAATATAACGGGAGGTTGTTTCCTCCACTGCGCTGAAATCCATGTCTTGGATACTTAGGAAGTGTGCCCACCAGCAGGCTAAACACAAGACTGGGCGTCCCAAAGCTATATCTTCGGGCCTTGCCCGGCACTTCCCCTAGCGGGCCAGACGATCGACCTATGCGCGAGGGGGTGGGGGGCGTCCTAGGGGCCGGCAATCCTCATTATTCCGTTGATGCCAGAAAAAGAAAAACGCCCCTCTCTGCCAAGAATCCTAACGGGAGGATCTTTGCTTGCAGTGAGCAGTTGGGGATGACTAGACCCCTTCCGTGCGGCGTGATCTGTTCGGAAGCTCTTCCGAGGAACTTCCACGGGAGTTTAGTAAGCGCGGGGCGGGGGGGGGGGGCTTTTCGCACTCCAGGAAGACCCCTCCGATTTAGTACGCCAAGCGCTCCGCCTTTCCTCACCCCGAGGCGAGGCCTCATTCACGGCCCCGCAAGGGAGTCGTGGCTGCCCTGCTGACTCGGGAGTGAGTTCTCACTAAAGCCGAAGGGCTAGTGAAATCGGGGTGGACCGGCTGGGGCAAACGGAACAGAAGGGGCTTTGGCGGGAAGGGGGAGCGCTGAAAGTGCGCGGCCGGCGGCCTTCTTGCGCCCGGGTCCGGAGCCCCTTCCCCGGGAAGTGCCCCAGTGCCGGGGACTCCCCCCCCTCCCCGCGCCCCAGTGGGCAGGAGCACTTACAGTTGGCGGGGCGCACTCTCTGGTCGGCCGGATCCGCTCCAGGCCCGCCAGCGCCGGTCCCCCCGCGTGCGCGCAGTTCCGAGCCAGCTCCTCTTGGCCCCGCGCGGGAGCTCTTATAGCCGCTCGGCCCGGCGGAGCCCGGCAGGAACAATGTCGCGGGCCTGGACGGGCGGCTGCGCCAATGAGCGAGGCGCTGCCTGTCGTGGGGGGGGGGAGCGGGGGCGGGGGTTAGGGCGGCACGCTGACGTCAGGCCGGAGAATCCCGCTCAATGAAAGTTGCTGGGGGCACACGCCCTCCCGGCTCCGGCAGCCAATGCGGGACGAGCTCGAGACCCGGACACGGGGGGGGGAGCGCTTTGTCAGATCTGGGCGAGAACTGCCACACGGGCAGCGTCCGCAACAGCTGGTGGGGGGGGGGGACCGCGGCAACCAGCCCAGCCCAGTCTCGGGTCCGGCCTCACAATACCAGCGGGTTAGCGGCGCCCCCCGGACTTGCCCGCGGCCAGCCACTCCAGCCGGCCACCGGGGCGGGAGAGCTTTAATAGGCTTCGCAAACACTTTTGGTGCCGGAGACGCTGCCCTCCCCCTGCAATGTAAACACTCACGGGGCACAATGCCCCCGCAGCCCACACTCACTCCGCCACTTATCTCTCGCCCGGGCGCGCCCCCTCGGCCCTCGAGATGTGCGTCTTCGGCTCGCACTCCGTCCCCAACTGGGAAGCGGCTCCAAGGACCCCCCTCCTCCCTTTTGGCTCTCCTTCGGCTGCGGGGCGCGGCGGGGGTAGGTGGCCCAAGAAAATGCTCCTTGTTCTGTGGCTCCCGCAAATCGGATTTATAAAAGAACACATTTTTTAAAAATCTGTTTTTTTTTAAAAAAAGATTGACACTATTTGAATATTTAGACGTGAACAGCACAGAACTTTGATTCTTGAACTATCAGGAATCCAAATATGGTTCTCAAATGCGCAACTAAATAATGCAGTTAAAACAATCTTTTATTAAGGGCGCTCAGAATCACACGAATTACAGAAATGCCTCTGGAAAATCACCACGTCTGGGGGGGGGGACCCCAAATCCTTGATCTTTTTAAAACTCGACAGATGCTGCAGATAATGATAATGTATATTTAAATTAAGAAGGGTGTGTGTGATCCTATCGGAAAGTTTTGGGCTATAAGTCGGACTGCAGTCCCGCCCAACGTAGTTGGAAGTGAATCCCCGTGAATTTTCCCGTCGGCCCAGTTGGGACCGCAGGCACCTTGAAGACCATCGGGCTTCTCCAATCTACTGGCAAAGGGCTCCTCCTCACACCGACTGGGTCGCTGCTTTGCTGGGTTTCGAATCTCAGGCGGCCCTTCGGATTGTCTGTCTTCTTGTGCAGCACGATTTTACGCACGTTTACATCCAGAAGTAAGTTCGCGCGTCATACCAGGAATTGCGGGCTCAACATTTTACTGACCTGGAGGAATTTAAATTTTAAAAAATTGTTTCGTTTCAATCGTATTGAACTTTACACACGTTTGACTGAGGAAGCTCCGCAACTGGGTGTCAACGCAACAGCAAAAACAGCGCCCATTTCTTATTGACAACGGGGAGGCTTTGGGTGCATGTGGGAGGAGAGGAAGGCAGACAGTTCACGGGCTGAATCCGTCCAACCACTTGTGGTCTTCACGCCCGCCCCCCCCCCCCCAAGCCGAGCCTGCCTTTGTCATATAATTTTTGTTCCCGCGTGTCCTCCAGCTGGCTGGGCCAGCCGCACTCAGCCGTTAAAGATGTACTTAAAGCTTTAAGAAGAGACGCGTGGACGGGGACGCGTGCTGCTTCCAACGGTTCTGGTGCGGATCCGGAGGCGCCGCAATTAGGGGCCAAGCTGTCGCCGCCTTTCCGCCCGCCGGCCCGCTTGCCCCCCCCTTTCTCTGGGCCCGCAGGGGCGGCCGGGGGGGGGCGTCTGTCATCCTGCGCGCCTCCCGCCCAAGGAAGGTGGAGGCGGCGGCTGCCCAGAGCCGGACTTTAGACAGCCCCCCCCCCCCTGGAGACCCGCAGATCTACCCCGGCTTTGTGGGCTGAGTAAACTCAAAGCTGTCAACGCGCCTCGGATCAGCTTCCAAGTAAGCGGACTCACAAAACCCGGGCAGAGTGAAGCGCTTTTCAATTCCCGTTCATCTCAATGGGCTTTCCTCCACCTGTATCCTGAGCAGTAAACCCCGCTGGGGCCGAGTATGGGCAGAGAGCGTAAACCGGGAGGCTTGCGCTGAGAGCAGGGGGGTTGAAAAGTGCGTCACCGGGGGGGGGCGGATCGTGCTCGGTGCGCTTCGGAGCCCGCGGCCCGTAGGCCGGCCCGGCGTCTGAAAGGGAGGGCGCGGGCACCCAGCCTCCTCCAGGCGGGTATTTGCATCTGAATTAGGTCGCCCTCCGTTGCGACACAAAACCGGTTACATGGACGTGTTTAGATCAAATGGCTTCAAATCCTAGTCTTTGTCTGGCTGGATTAAGGATCTTCTCTGTTTCCCTCTCGCAGGGACACACCGACCCACACGCAGAAGAACCTAAAGCACCTCCTCGCATCACCCAGCTAACATTTTCCCTGTTTTCCCTCGAAACGGATTGCCGGGCGGGCCTAACGCTTCTCTGGACGCGGACTGGGCTCCAAAGGACTGTGCGGAGCCTCGCAAGAAGAGGAAACAGCAGCAGCACCTGCTGCTGCGGGGAGTGGCCGGGGGCGGGCGGGGGTGAAGTCCCCTGGCAAAGGCCGGGGAAAGACCCGCAGCCGTGAGTATTTCGCTCAGCCTCTGGGCAGACTTGCGGGTCGGGGCCTGATCCGGCCACCAATGCTCCCTCTAAGCTGTGGAGTCTTGTGAGCAAAAATTCTACTTTGGGAACTACTGGCATTAAAGTTGTGAGCCAACAATTTGGCTACTGCATAAATTAGTTTGCTTTGGAGCCCTCCTTCCTGAGCTAAGACAAAAATGTGTGAGCTGGAGGCTACATAACTGTGAGCTAGCTCACACTAACTCAGCTAAGAGGGAACACTGCCCGCCACTTCTGCCGGTCTTGGGGCTGTCAGCGCTGTCCCTGAACCGCTGAAGCGGGAGGAAGTTCTGACCACCTTCTCCAGGTTGCGGGCAATGCTCCCTCTATGCTGTGGAGTCTTGTGAGCAAAAATTCTACTTTGGGAGCTACTGGCATTAAAGTTGTGAGCGAGCGATTTGGCTACTGCATCAATTAGTTTGCTCTGGAGCCCTCCTGCCTGAGCAAAACTGTGTGAGCTGGAGGCGAAAAAATTGTGAGCTAGCTCACACTAACTCAGTTTAGAGAGAACACTGGTTGCGGGTAGTTCCAGAGAGGCAGCCTCCTTGGCCTCCAGCAGCCAAATCTAGCCGAAGGCTTTCCCGGTTTCCCTCCAACTACGCAAAACTGAATTATTCAAGAGAGCTTTTCTTCGCAGGCAATAGAGTTGCACTGTATGAAATGAGTCCCGAAGTTACTTAGAGAAGTCATTAGGGACTGTGGTCTACGCTACTGTGTTTAGCTTACTGAAACTAGGATCCTACTGTGTAATTTTGTGTCATTTAATGTGGTAGGTTTTAAGACCTATGCTTTGCCGCAGCAGTTGTTTTTGGATTTCTGATTGGTTCTTCAACCCTGATCCTATTGTATTGGTTATACCCCATCCTGTCGATTATACTGACTAGCTCTGTATTATTCCGCCTTGAATCGGAGTGGGAAAGGCGGACTGTAAATGGCGCAAATAACTAAATGAATACTAACAACGGTGGCTTCCCATTTCTTCAGACGCCTGGAGAGCACGTCCCTTAGGCAGACGCATTTACACGAAAGGCTGCGAACAACGGCGAGGCGGGGAGCAGGGGGAATCGGCCTGTAGAAGGCCATCCAGTTTCCTCCAGTTCTAAGACCCTCTGTCTGGAATCTGGATGGACAAATTCGTTCTTCTCCAAAGCCGGTACAAAGGCACGTGGTGGCCATGTCACGCTATTGGGGAAACGTCCAGCTGGTAGCACTAGAAAAATGCTTCCACTTGGACAGGACTACTGCCCTCCCGCCGATATTTTTTTTTTAAAGAGAGATGTTGCAGCTCAAGAGACCCTTTTGGAACCCCCTGACCTTGGCATAGGTGGGAACGCGCCCGGGTTATGATTTGGTCCCTCCCTGCTTTGGGAGCAGAAACGGAGAGGGTCAGTAACATACCGCTCAAAATGGGGAGGGGGGGCGGAGATTCTGCACGTGTCCCCTGGTTTTACGCTTGAGGCACTCCAGCTTTACTTTTGCAAGCCTTGGGCTGCTCGAGAGTAAATGAGTCAAGTGACCTAATTGGCTTGCTGCATGGGGATCGGACCATTGGTTTGGACCGCGAATCCGGAAGGGATGGCGGGCTTGGGGCGCGGGAGGAGCAGGAGGAGAACTTTCTAATAAGTGGCGTTGGCTGAGCGGGGTCTTCAAAGTCCGGATTCGACCTACAGGCCTTCCTCGAAGCGCATCCCTCCTCGGAGGAGCTGCCTCCCGGTTGAGAATAGACGGGGAGTCTTTGCAGGCGCCAGACGAATTCATATGGCTGCAAGTCGCGGGGCGGGGGAGTTAAAGGCGGGAGGAGGGGGAGATCGCGGGAGATCGCGGGAGGCTTTGACTTATTGCCAGGGGGGCTTCTGTGATTTTTCTCCAAAAACCCAGCCTCACCTACCAAGCGTTTTAAAATCCTTACTTCTGTTACTTTTTAAAGGGGGGGGATTCGAAGCCGTTTTAAGTGACCACTCAGCGACCTTCTCTCTCTTTCTTTGAAATGAGCGGGAAACGCCCAGTGTTTTAAGGTGGGTAAAAGCTCCCCGAGAGTCTGCCGTGAGCCCTCCTGTCAGCCGTGCAGGGAACTGGAGAGCACGGCCCGCGCTGGCAGCCTCGGTCCCGGCCACTGGCAAGCTGCAGCGCTCCTGGCAGCCCAAGCCCCCCTTCGCCGCCCGCCGGTACCTCTCCCGGCCTCGGGGGGGACGGGGGCGGGAGGGGTGCTGGAAGAGAGCCGCCCTGTCTCCGCCTGATTTACATCCCAGGACGGTGGCGAGCAGGAGAGGAGAGGACGGACCCTGCAGGCGGCCCCGACTTCCACGGAGCACAAAAAGCGCGCTAGGCAGCCGCCGGTGCTGCTCCTGAGCAGGAGCTCTGCGACTTCTGGCTCCCCAGAAGCGCGCCTTAAAGCCAACCTGGCCCGCTTCTCAGAAGCGCCGCCGCCCTCTCGGCTTAAGACGCCCAAGGGGGCAGCTGCCCAGCCTTCTGGCTCTGCCTTCCTACTGGCTTCTGGTAAGGGAAGCGTCTCCTTCTCTCCTTTAACGCCCTCACGCAACAGCTGTTAAACCACCTGAAGAAGAAAAACGTTTCAGGCAGCCGCTTTGAGAGCCAGCGAAAAATCCAAAGCTAACTCCTAGGTCAGTTTACAAGGTTTGAGTCCTGCAAACCTTTCCATCAGAATAGTAGAAAAGAGTTCAGTGGCACCTTAAAGACTAACAAAATTTGTGATAGGGTATGAGTTTTCCTGAGTATACAGCTAGCATGTGAGGCTATCTGTCTTATATATTGGAAAGTAGAATGATTTCAGATGCAAATAACATTAGCAGGCTAATGACAATAGCAGGTGTGATTGGATTAGGTGTGATATGCAGAGAGGTAGTAGGCATGGTGAAATCAGCATTGGTGATGAGACAGGAAACCTAGGTCTGGAGTCAGTCCAGGTGGATGCTTTGTTATCCGTTGCAATTCAGCAGTCTCCCTAATCTCCCTTTGAAATTCCTTAGTAAGAGAACTGCTGCTTTTAGGTCACCAACTGAATGTCCTGGAAGGTTAGAATGTTCCCCCACTGGTTTTTGAATGTTATGGTTTCTGATGTCTGACTAACATCCATTAATTCTTAGTTGAAGGGACTGGCCTGTTTGTCCAATGGAAGGGTATTACTGACACATCTCTCTATATTATAATCCTATTTTGGAGTGGCCACATTCCATGCACTCCCTTAGCCATTGGTCCATCAACCATCACTCAAGAGTACTCACGTGCCATTGGCTGGGGGCTGGGTCTGCTCCCCTTCAGCCCCCTGTGCCCTGTCAGAATTACTGACAAATGGCTTTCTCTCTTAATGAAGATACTTTTCCTACTTGCTTCCAGTGTGGGACTAACTGTCCCCTCAGTGGCTGTTGGTGGGTGTCACAAACTGGTAGTTACCTGTGTTTGTAAAATGGCTGTGGTTCTTTGTTTAAAATGTTCCCCCATAAGGTTTAATTGGGCTGTAGTTCCAGAGAGGGGCCTGCAGGGGTAAAACTTATTGGGTTGAATGGGGCTTCCTCATCAGCTGGCATACACTTCCCAGCATCCCCAAGACCAAAAAGTGCAGGGAAACAGGGACTGTCCCAAGGCAGTCTTCATCCCTGGGAGGCAGCAGATATTCAGCCACTCCACAGTCGGCTGGACTGGAGAATGAATGGAAGTTTCCTTGATCTCTTGGACAAGAGGGAGAGGCTGAAGTACAGCCAGCAGCCGGTTCAAGGAGAGATCCTATCCTGAGATAGAGAGCATTGTGTATAGGGGAAGAGGACTGCGTTTAACCCCTGTTGCTTTATGCCCTGTTGGTTCGTAGTGTGTGCTTACTCCTACAATGTGTGTGTGCTCCATAACTGTGTAAATACTTAAATAGATTCTTTAATTGAGGCTAATAATCTGTGTTGTGCTCTGACAACATAGTCTCCCTTGCTCTGCACAATACCAAAGGGAGGGGGTAGCCCAGGGAAGCAAGGAAAAGCCAGACTCTTGGGTTGCCAACTTTCCAGGGATCCCCCAAAGATGGGGGTTCCATTTCCAAACAGGGAGATTCAGCCAGGGGGTCTCACTGTCCCTCTAAAAAGAAAGTGACAATTCAGTGAGTCGTGGCAGCAAATTTAAGGAGTGAGATACTTGCACGTGATGAGGGTGGGAGGCAAACAGCTGATTGGTAAACTGGAGCCCGTTTCACCATGGTAAGCAACCAAGCTTGGTTCAGACAAGGAAGGAAAGCCTTTGTGAGGAACTCATTGGGGCCAGTCCTGAGTCTAGGGTTGCCAGTTCCAGGTAGCGAGATTCATGGAGATTTTCTGGAAGAGTCTATGGAAGCCAGGGTTTGGGGAGGGGAGAGGGCTCAGCTGAACAGAATGCCATACAGCCCACCTTCCAAAGCAGTTATTTTCTCCGGGGGGGGGGAGAGATCTGTTGTCTGCAGTTCAGTTGTGATACCTGATGATCTTCAGGCTCCACCTGGAGGTTGGCTGCCCTAGGCGTAGCAGTCAGTGCTTCAGAGCAGGGTCTGCAAGATCCAGGTTCTTGCTGTAGAACCTGAGTGGGTGATTTTGGTCTGGTCACAGACTTTCAGCCTAACCTACCTCACAGGGTTGTTGTGTAAGCCAAAAGGGGGAGAAGAGAATGATGTAAGCTGCTTTGGTCCCTATTGCAGAGAAAGAGTACTTTTCCTCCTGTGAAATCATTACTGCCAATCTCCAGGTGAGGGCTGGAGATCACTCAGAATTACAACTGCTCTCCAGATGGCAGAGATCAGTTCCCCTGGAGAAAATGGTGGACTCTGTGGCAGTCTGGGCTTCAGAGCATGGCAGAGGCTGCAGGTGTGTGTGGGGGGGGGAATGGAAAGCTGAAGAGAGAGGGGGAAATAAAGGTAGTTTGATTATTGGCTGGGAAGGAGATAGGGTTGCCAACTCCAGGTGGGAAATTCCTGGAGATCTGAGGGATGGAACCTGGAGAGGGTGAGGTTTGAGGAGGGGTGGGACCTCAGAGAGGTACAATGCCATAGACTCCACTCTCCCAACCAGCCATTCCTTTCTGGGGAACTGCAGTTCCCAATCTCAGGAGAGGGGTGGAAATCTCTCAGAATCACAACTGATCTCCAGGAGGGAGGGGGGAGGAGATGCAGAGCTGAAATCAGAGGGGCAGATAATGTCAGGTTGATGCTTGGCTGGGAAGGAGACAGGGTTGCCAACTCCAGGTTGGGAAATTCATGGAGATTTTTTTTTGGGGGGTGGAGCCTGGAGATGGTGAGGTTTGAGGAGGGGTGGGACCTCAGACAGGTACAATGCCATAGACTCCACCCTCCAAACCAGCCATTTCCTCCTGAGTAACAATTGTTACCAATCTCCAGGTGAGGGCTGGAGACCACTGAAAATTACAACTGCTCTTCAAGTAGCAAAGATGAGTTCCTCTGGAGAAAATGTTGGACTCTGTGTCATTATACCCTGCTGAGGTCTCCACAGCACATTGATGCTGAGTTCCCAAGGCCTTGGCACTCTCCCAGTGCCTTTTTCTAGAGCTCGTATTTATTTCCACAAGAGGCCTTATTCCTAGTGATGACATAAATCATATTAGAGGATGAGCAAAAGAGGGCACTAAGATCGGGGTCCCAAAACCACCTGGCCCTTCCAGGCCCAAAAGAAGTCTGGCTAGCTGTGTCAAATACTTGGGCCTTCTCAGTGGTGGTCCCAGCCTGTTGGAATGAGCTCCCAGATGACATCAGGGCCCTGCAGGACCTTTTACAGTTCTGCAGGGCCTGTAAAATGGAGCTCTTCCACCAGACTTTCAATTAGGGTGCTGCCCTTCCAACAACCAGGCCCTGGCCCCAGTACCAACACCAACTCAAATTATGATCAATAGCCTGACAAAACCCAGACTACAGTGGTAGTTGACTACATGGATGCTGTGAACCCCGCTACTGGCTATGAATTATACTAGCATTTTATGATATGTTTTACTCTGTATTGTTTGTGATTTTATTTAAATATGGTATTTTAACCATTTTAATATATTGTCTGTAAGCCGCCCTGAGCCTGCCTTGGTGGGGAGGGCAGGGTACAAATTAGAGGAATAAATAAAATAAAATACATAGGAACCTGAGATGGTATGGCTGATGTTCCTGGGTCTAGTGATGGTGTTCCTAGGCTCTATATGAGAGCAAAGTTGGCATCTTGGTTTGTTGCAGGCCTTGATACCAGAGTCCATGTTACTGTTAAATAGTTTATCATTGCAGGTGAGAAGTTGTTTTAGGTTAGCAGGCTGTCTGTAAGCAAGAAAAGGTCGACCCCCCCAGTGCTTATGTGAGAGAAGTGTCATTATCTAGCATGGGTTGTAGGTCATTAATAATGCACTGAACAAGGGACACGTAAGTACCACATTGTACCAGAAACAGAGAGATCGGCAAAGATATCCAGATGCCTCCAGCTACCACCTCAACCACATCAAACAATGCATTGTGTATAGTCAAGCCCTACGCTATAGTCTCATCTGCTCCAACCCTTCAGACAAAGATACTCGCTTGAAGGATCTGCAACAGGCATTTTTGCAACTACAATATCCTCCTGAGATGGTGAGAAAGATGACTGGAAAAACCAGAATGATACCCAAGAACAGCTTGCTACAAGATAAGCCCAAAGAAAATGACAACACCGCTGATGGTCATCTACTGCTCACAGCTCAAGCCAGTTCAGCACATTATTAATGACCTACAGCTCTCCCTGTTTGACTGGGTAGGGAATCTCTTCTCTCTCTAGAAGATCTATCCCCTTTCCTTTGGCCTGAATGAGAAACTTTTCTACTACTCAAACTTCCTTGCCAAACTTTCCCCCTCTTCTCTGTCTGTGTTCAAACTGCTCTCAGCTAATGCTGAACTCAGACTGTGTTCAGTCAAGGTTGAACACTGCTTCTGTCAGCACTGAACCCTTTTTCTGTCAGGGCTAATCTCAGATGGTCTCAGTTAAGGCAGGAATCTGACTGAATCTCCTCAGCATACAGGTCTCACAAGACTTTTTTTTTTTTGCTCCACTGATGCCAGCCAATCAGATTGCCTGAAGCAGCCTGTCACTCAAGGCTCTCTGACTCCATGAAGAATTAACCCTTTACAGTCCTTTAGTTCCTGGTACAGCACATCTAAGTCTCTTAGAAGTGCAGTCTGTCACACATGCATGCAGCATTTTACATCACTATTGCCTATGGTGAAAAGGTTTTGCATGGTTTTGAAACAATAAGAATGTATGATGCAAACCCACCCTCTGCTGTCTCACACAAACTTGATTCTGTGTCCAACTTCTTCATGGCCGTAAACCACCAGACTGAAATATGCTTAAGATTATTGAAATGTTTCCATTTAAGCTTCCTTCTGCACTGGGTTAGGGTGAGTATAGTTCCCTCCCAGCTTGGTGTAGTGGTTAACAGCAGTGGACTCCAATCTGGAGAACCGGGTTTGATTCCCTGCTGCTCCATATGAAGTCAGCTGGGTGACCTTGAGTCAGTCACAATTCTCTCAGAACTCTCTCAGCCCCACCTACCTCACAGGGTGTCTGTTGTCAGGAGAGGAAAGGAAGGCAACATATTAAAGAATCTAGGATTACTTCTGGATGTATAAGTTTTTGGATACCTTTAAATCAGTAATACTCACCAACATTTTGCCTCTTCTGTTTGCTTTTTTCTCTGCAATGAGGAAGGTAGCTTCCTGCTTGGTGATTTGGGGGTTATCATCAGCCAAAAGTCATTGGGAATCCTGCTTGTTGGCTCCAGTAAATGAGGCCCATGTCCTGTGCAGGACTTACACCTTGCAGGATTTAAGCTTCAAACTTGTTTCCAGTGCTAGAGCTGAGTCTAGGAAGATGATGCCAAGAGCATCTCTTAGGTGTGAACTAAAGGAATAAACATACTGTGTAGACTCTGAGTGAAGGGTGGGGTAAAAATTTCCTCCTCTTCTGCTTTCAAAGTTATATTTAATACCCAGGTAACCTTTTTTACTCTGCTGAAGAAGCCTAGGACAGACAAACCACTTCAGAGTCCTCACTGGAACTCTACACTTTCAAAGGTGCCCTTAGGCAGATTTCCTCCAGCATCTACTTTTCCATTCCCAATGCATCAAACAAAGCAGTGTAGTCTGGATTTACTCCTCTCAGGTATCAATATGGCTGCCAAAATCTCAGAAGTCCTTCCAAGAAAAAAGCTGGCAATAGTAGTCTTTTGCCTACAATTTTCAGATAATGTCAGAGCAAAGCAAAATATGTCCAGTTGGTGGGTATGTTCCTCATGAAGTTCTCAGCATGCCTAGATCCAACAGATGATTTTCAAAGGATTCTTTCACAGCTCAGTGTGAGGGCCATGATTAGCTTGACTGAGTCAATCCATCTCCTGTTGAGTCTTCCTCTTTTCCTGCCGCCTTCACCTTTGCCTAGCATTGTTGTCTTTTCCAGTGACTCTTGTCTTCTCATTGGCTGAGTTCAGACTGGCAATTTGAAGTGGGAGCCAGTCACGGCAAAAAAGCCCCGGAACAAACTGTTCTGGGGTTTCCTGTTCACATAGCCCAGACTGCTGTGGGAGCATACTGGGAGGAGGCGCATGGGAGCGTTCAGATGGCTGGCACGGAAGCATCACTGTCAGTGGCTTTCCCCCGGTAAATAGGTGATGCAAGCATGGGTGCCCATGTGCACAAGCACATCCGGCCAATTTGGGGTGGATTCTGTTGCGCCAGCACTGCATTGGGCAGTAGAGTGGAGCACGGCCAATCAAATGCAGCTTGCTCCCGGCTTATCCACCGAATGTTCACACAGCCAGGAAGCAGAATGCTGCAGGATAAACGCACTCTTTGGGGATTTGCTACCCCTTTAAAGAGGTATGTTTTCATCCCAGGAGTGAAGTGGAACAGCGCGGGTTGCTGACGGGTGCGGAAAGCCAGGCAGATGTCCCTGTGTGAACATCCTCTTTAATGCGGTTTTAAAACATTGCTGAAACGGGGCTCAACCGGGGCAAATTGCCAGTCTGAACTCAACCATAATGTGATCAAAGTATGATAGCCTCAGGTTAATCATTTTAGCTTCAAGGAAGAGTTCAGGCTTCATTTGATCTAGAATCCACTTATTTGTCTTTTTGGCGGTTCATAGTATCCATAACACTCTCCCCCAACACCGTATTTCAAAAGAATCAACTTTCTTCCTGTCAGCTTTCTTCACTGTCCAGCTTTTACATCCACACATAGTAATGGGGGAATACTATCACATGAATTACCTTGATCTTGGTCACCAGTGACATGTCCTTACACTTAAGAATCTGTTCCTAAATTTCATCTGAATCAGTTCATTCGTATGTGGTCAGTAGTGTGTTAAGATTTGTTCCTGGTTTCTTTTACATGGGAACTGTCAAACCTAAAGATTTGGGATTGCAAATGTACCCTCTTCAGCAGAATATTTTGATTATTTTTGTTAGGCTGCCAAATAATTCAACACATTTGCCATGATTCAGTGATCAGCAGTGGCCACAAAGTCATGTGATGAGAGTCCAGCCAACCTGGCAACCATGTTCAAAGAACAGAGCATGTAGTGGATCCCATGAGTTTTTTTTAAGAAGTCATGGAAATGTGCATTGAACTTTATATTTAAAATGCCCTTGCCAATAAATACATAGATAAAACATTACAGGAAAAAATATGGCATGATATTTTTAATTGTTAATTATTTGGGGGAGGTTGTTGTAACGGTATCATGTCATCCTGGACTTTAATGGAGTCTGGGAAGACATTAAATGCTCTAATGGTGTAACAGCTGAACTAAGAGTGAAGAATGAACATATCAAAGGCTACAGCCTGTAGGACACCCCTGCTTGTGTCCCAGGATGTCAAAGGTTGCTGCATATATATCCCTTGCTTTCTGGGTGGCATTGTTTAGGGTAGTGGCCCCAACAGATGGCCCAAAAACGCACCTCGGCCTAGCAAAGGGGGACCACATGTGATAAAGCAGAGATGCCTCATTAGCAAATGGGGGGAGAGCAGGGATGAGGGGGAGATAAAAAAGAATACACAAAGACATTTACATATTTACATTGTTTCTCCCTCATTTCCAATTCTCCTTTAGCTGAAGTGTCGATGTGCTTGCTTTTCTCCTTCTGTTTGTATGTTTACTTGTGCTAAATAGATTATGATAATCAGGCACATAAATGCATGCAACTGTTATTATGGCATTTAATCACAGAGTTTTTCCACTGGAAGGCTTCATTAGAATTCTCATAATCTCACTTGTTAGTGTAACAAACAGTAATAAATGCCAAGGAACTTGGATTAAGTCAGAGACATTCAGACATTAAAGGAGGAATATGGAAATGTTGTCAAATCTCTGCATTTATTTATTGAAATGTCACAGAAATAGTTCAGGACATTAAATATCTTACTCATTATAAGAGATAGGGAGCAGGGCAACCTGAAGACAGTAATTATATTTTTGGTGGTACGCTGGAACCAGATGTCTTTCTCTGAATCATTGCAACTTTCTTGAACTCCAGGATTCTTTAGTGCTCATCCACTGGAGAAATTCAATGAAATTTATTCAGTCAACTTGGTACATGTGACCTGTTTTAAAAAAAAGCCAGTTTTTTTTTTTGTAAAGGATAATTAGGAAAGGGACTGAAAATAAAATGGCCAGAATTACAGCATTATATATAATTTATGTAAGGGGTATCTGCATATTCCAACTACATTTTATTTATGTACAGTTTTATTCAACTCCATCTAAAAAAACATAGCTCTAGAAAATGTGCAGAAAAAGATGACCAAAATGACTAAGAAGTTGGAGTACCTTCCCAACAAGGGAATTTTAATTCACAAAAACACAATCAAACAGAAACATTATAGACTATAGGTTTATAATATTATAACTGTGTAGAGAAAGTGGGTAATGAGAACTTTCTTCCCCCTCACATAAAAGTTGGGGTCACTCAATGAAACTGCTTGGATTTGGAAATAGATTCTGGACAGGCAAAATAAGGCATTTTTTCCCATGCAACATAACCTTAACTTATGGAATTCAATGGCACAAGATGTAAAGATAGCTGCTGTACCTCCACAGCAAAATGGAACTGTCAGAAACAGCATGTCCACTGAATGCCAGATGGTGGAGGAAAGGCAAGGAAGGGCTGTTGCTCTGGTGCCTTTCTTTGTGGATTTCTCATAAGCATCAGGCTGGCTATAGAGGGAACCAGGATGCAGCACTCAGAGGACCTTTGATCCAATCTAGGGGAGGCTCTTCTTATGTTCTGCAGTTCACTAATGTAGCATGTACTTCCATAATATGTGTGGGACTAGCTTCATGGTTTCAGATTGTATTCTACAAGCAAACTTAATTTTTGGAGGCAATCTGAATCATTAATCTTGTAAACATAAATCTTATTTATTTATTATATTCAAAAGACTGATACCTCATCTTTTGACCCTTATCAGGATGACCAAGGTGGCAAATAGACTAAAAAATATAATAAACATATCTTAAAGACTATGAAAAAAACCATTAAAACAATTAAAACCAAAGCTAAAATACACATAGAAAAACATAAAAATGTCAATTAAAACATAAGGCAGGAAGGAGGGATCACTGAAGTAAAGTCAGATGAAACCAAAAAGTCTTCATTCACCAATGGAAGATAATAACATAGGGGAACAGTTGAGTCTCCCTGAAAGAGGGTTCTAGCGTTTTGGTGCCACAACCAAGAAAGCCATCTCCCATGTTGCCGCCTGCCTAATCTTAGAAGGTGGAGGCACCCAATGCAGGGTATCAGAAGATGACATAGTGATCACTTCTGTTCAAAAGGGAGTAGGTGGTCCACCAAGTATGCTGGTTCCAAGCCATCTATGGTTTTAAATGGCCACACCAATGCTTTGAATTGTGTCTGGAAACAGACTGGGAGGCGGTATATATGCATGTATCCTTATTCTAATTCCAGACTTTTTTTTTTCTGTGTGGATACCTATTCCCTCCAACAGGGGCCTCACTCTCCCCCAACAGCTTTTCCTACATAGTCAGTAGACTTCCTGGGTTTGTAGAAAAATCCGAAAAGTGAGAAAATCCCTGCAGGGACGGTTGAATTCCCCCAAAACCTTTTGAAATGGCCTCTGCAGGGACCCAACTCCAGGCCTCAACGGTGAGAGATTAGAACGTGGGGGGGGGAGAGGAGGCTTCTGACTGGCTCTTTCAGTCAAAGGGGGTGGGGGAGAAGGGCCCTTTCTTTCCAGGCCTCTTTCGGCCTTGGAGGGAGGGGGAGGGAGGGAGCCTTGGGGCCAGGCTGGGGGATTCCTAGAGGTTTTGGGGTGGAGTGCAAGGAGGGCAGGATTTGGGGAAGGGAGAGGCCTCAGCTGGGTATCATGCCACAGAATCCACCCTCCAAAGAAGCCATTTTATTCAGGGAGACAGATCTCTGTTGTTCACAGATCTCTGGAGTTCACCCTCCAGCAGGCCCCACTTGGAGGTTGCCAACCCTAGGCCTGGCAGCAGTCTAGGGTTGCCAGGTCCCCCCACGGGCACTGGCAGGGGATGGGGGTAGTGGGGTTGCCAGCTCCAGGTCTGGAAACTTCTGGAGATTTGGGGATGGAGCCTGGGGAGGACAGGGACCTCAGTGGGATACAATGCCCTAGAGTCCACCCTCCAAAGCATCCATTTTCTCCAGGGGAAATTATCTCAGTAGTCTGGAGCTGAGCAGTAATTCCAGGGGATCCCCAGATCCCACCTGGAGGCTGGCATCTCTAGGCAGCACCCTCTGGGTGACTTGATACCACCTAATTTGCATGACTCAACTTGGCCTGGCTGCTTGCTGCTGTTCAGCAGCCACCCTATGAAAGCCAGCAGTGGTGCAGCAGTTAGAGCCTCAGAGTAGGGTCTGCAAGACCCAGGTTCAGATCCCCATATTGCGGTGGAAGCTGACTGGGTGATTTTGGACCAGTCACATAGTTTCAGCCTAACCAACCTCACAGGGTTGTTGTGCAGATAAAAAGGAGGTGAGAATAATGTAAACTGCTTTGGTCCCCACTGTGGAGAAAGACTATAATTTTCGTTGGTAGATGCTGTGGGGGAGGGGGTGGAGACGAAAAGCTGAAGACAGATAAAGGCAGATAAAGGTTAAGTTGGCTGTTGGGTGGGAAGGAAATAGGGTTGCCAACTCTGGATTGGGAAATTCCTGGACATTTAAGGGGTGGATCCTGGGGATGGTGGGGTTTGAGGAGGGGAGGAACTTCAGACCAGTATAATGCCATAGACTCCACCCTCCAAACCAGCCATTTCCTCCATGAGAACTACCATTGCCAGCCTCTGGGTGAGGGCTGGAGATCACCCAGCATTACAACTGTTGTCCGGGTGACAGAGATCAGTTCCCCTGGATAAAATGGCTGCTTTGGAGGGTTGAGTCTATGGCTCCACTCCCAGAAGGGAGAAAGAGTGTGAGATAGGTAAGGGTAGAGGGGAGGAAGCAAAGGTGTGAGGAATGGGATGACCATCCCGCAAGTTTCATGCGGGTCTCCACTTGTTACTTATATTCATATCCCATCTTTCCTTGCTGACCAAGAAACTCAGTATAGCTAGCAAAGATATATATAAGAATATATAAAATACAGATTATTCAAAGCAGGCCAGTGGAAAAGATCTAGCTCTCCCTCACATGCAAAGGCCATTAACAGTATCCAAAATTCAGGGAAATCAGGTGGCAGTTGGGCCAGCCAAGCTCATGGAAAGGTTTCTTTTTCTTCTGTATTCAAAGAGCTCTGTGGCACTTTAGCCAATTAAAGCGGGAATAAATTCTGAAATAAAAGTGTTTAAGATGCCACTGGACTCCTGTTTTATATTTTGGCAATAGATTAACATGACAGCCCATCTGGAATCTTCATCCTCATTCCCTGTTCTCCAGAATGGCTGGCTATTGATGGGAAAGATGAGGCTAGTTGCCTGTTTACATACAGCTTAAATCTGTTGTTCATTCCTTACTTATCTCTCTCATTGATTAATGTTTTTCTCTCTGAGAATGGCCACTATAAATATTAATCCTATAGATAAACCATTGCTTTGCCCTCTTAACACATTTGTGGCTTGTAACATAATTGTTAGTTCACACATGATATATGATAGTTGCAATGTTTAGTGATTAATAAAAGCAATACACTTATATTTATAAAATTTGTAGATGAGAAATGCCTTTAGAAGAGGCATTCCTACCTTTCTATGTCGAAGAGAAAGGGTTGCACTCGTAGGGACACTAAAGTTGGGAATAAGCTCTATTGAAATCAGCGAGACTTACTTCTGAATTAGCATGCATAGGATCACTCTGCATTACTTACAGTGTAATCCTATGCAGAGTTACTCCAGTTTAAACCCACAAAATCAATGTGTTTAGACTTGACTAACTCTACATTGAATTGCACTGTTAGGCTGGCATTTGGTGGATGGCATTCAATGGAAGTGAACAACTAATGGTTTATAATTTGATGTATTCTTTGGGGAGAAGGTGTAGATCAGCAGAGCCTATGGTTCTTTTTTCCATTTTAAATACCTTGTAGGTATTTTGTTATCTATTAAAATGCTATACAAACAAAACAATCACTCAGTATCGGTAAAGTGTAGCGCTTGACAGGCCTTGGGTTTCCCAGCCTCTGTAGAAAAGAGGGGCAGAAGTCCAGTTCAGGCTTAAACAGGAAATTTAGAAACTGAACACCAACTTGCATTCTGATATTTCCAGGGACTATTGTATTTTGCAATTTTCATCTTTCACTTTTCAGTGGATGCAGTGGGGAAAGGGGGTTGAGTAGATGTCTGAGGTTCAAGCGGAAAAGTATGTCATAAACACACACACCAAGTTTTGCTGTAACCATCAGGTAAGATATCTGATTACATTGTGTTTCTTGTCTTGCTTGAAAACTGCCATGGAGTAAGTCTTGGGGGTTATACCTGAAATGCAGAGTGTTGTCCTGAACATGTATATCAAACTTCAATTTGAAGTCTCAGTGTTCAAGAGAAATGTCATGTGACATTTTCCACTTACCTTTAAAAACACATGTAAGGGTTGAGCTGAAAAAAGAATTGTTTGAACATATGCACCAGAACTTACACAAAGAATGTTTTAGAGGGCCAGTAAGGAAATCAAAGTCCTTTGTTTGCTTAGCCAATAATTACATTCATGAATTAATCTTTAGAACTTTATTCATTACTCACTACAGCTAATGCTGCACTCCTATTAATCCAATTGCCTCTAATAATCAACAGTTTGGAGTATTTGCTAACTTTAAATCTAGGTGCTTAAATTTGTTAAGTGAAGGCTGCTTAATCTTGATTGTGCTGCAATATTTTTAATTCCTTATGAACCTCCTGTTCTAAATAACTGACAATCATGTTCTGTGAGGATGTTTTGTAATAAACTGATTTTCTTTATATTTTTGGAAGTTCTTGAACATTTTCTACATAAAGCTAAGCCATGTCACTGCACATCAAGCTGAAATATCCCCCCCCCCCAATTTGAAATGTCTGCTTGAGGGTCTGAGCCCTATGCAGTTTGTGGCTGGGACCTCCTTTGTCATTGCCAGAGAGCACTCAGGTTTTCAACATATGGGGAAATGTAGTTTTTTTGCATAATATTTCCTGCATGAGAAGTTCTATAATGTGTGCTTGTTGCCACATCCATTATGCCACTGAAATCCTCACATTCTCTGTCTAGCCTGTTCATCCCACAAATCCCTCTCATCTTCTGCTTTTCAGAGGGTGTTGGATTCTCTAGCCTGATTACGCAGTGGGAGGAAGAGAAGGAAACACCTGCTTTGCTGTGCTGAAGACCCCTTACAGTTTGACAACTCTCTTGTGTGGCTTTAATGCAGCTCAGAGCAGGTGAGAAGATTACAGATGCAGCATGCTCAGTGGCAGAATGCAGTTTCCCTCTTAGGGGAGAAGAAGTGTTCAATGGGAAAAGAACAAAGGTTTGTGGGAATTCTATTCCAGGGCTGGAATAGAGGGTAATGAGTGAGCCAAAGGACCTGAAGTGGTCTGGGCAAAAAGAAAAGTTACATGAAGAGAAGCATTTTAAATTATGTAGGTGGTCTTAAAAACAATAACAGAGACATATTGTTCATGGAGAGTTAGATGGTCTTTTCAAGTTGATGGGAAGAAGAAGGAAGAGGTACATTGATAAAGAGTCGGATTAAACAGAAGTTTTTATAACTTGAGTAAGACATTTTCTTTGCTACCAAACAGTTTGCTTTTATAAAGAGTACACCTGAGGTATTTTAAGCATATACCTAAAATCATAAGGTGTGAATGCAACAAACAGATCTGCATCAACCGGGGACCGTTGTCAGAAAGCCCTGCTTGGCTGCTGCTCTGTGCTGAGAAATGGCTCTTTCTGAGCAGGCATTTCAGAGTACTTTTGGAAAGGCTCCTGGGTGAGGTTCCTTTGCAGCTGGTTTCCTGAGATTATCAGGATGTGATGGCCATGGGAAGAAGAGTCCTTGTGGTTTCACTGCCGAAATAGAATGTTCAAAGCTCTGCTTCTGGTTGCCAGAAACATGGAAACAAATTAAAATAAACAAACCAACACAAGAGTATTTGCATGTGTGCAATTTATTTGAACAAACATTACACTCCTAACAGGGACATGCCTGTAGACTCTTAGCTGTTTAAGCAAACAATTGCAATCAAACAAATGCTTAGGAAATATCTGATCTGCATATTCACTTGTACACATTAATTAGACATACGCAAATAAATGCAGACACTGAAATTTGGCAGCCTGTTACAAAACAAAATGCTCAGGTGGCCTCAAGAGAACAACATCCTCTCCCCCCACCCCCCGTTTACACTTTCTCCCTGCACTCACTTGCGCTGCCTGGGTGGTGGTGCAGTTGTGATGTCTTGAATACCAATACTGAAGTTGAACATATGTGAACCTTTCCTAATCCTGCTAATCTTCCTTCAAAAACCTTTCTGAAAGTGTAGGCAACAACCAGATTTGAGGGGGAGGGGAGATGACAGCATTTTAATGACAAATAATCTTTGTCAGGGGGAGGGTGCCACTGCCTCAGCTGGAGATGGAGCTTATGAACTACAGCAGGTAGAAATAACTGCCATTTTACCTCATGTAATCTCTGCCATTCAGGGTCAGATTAGGCCTGAAAGCAAGATGAAATAGAGGTCTCTTTTAAACAGGGGACTTTGTCCCTTCAACGGCTATTAGGCAGTAATTAGTTGTGACACAGAATTACCAGTTGCACAATGGTAACAGGAACCTTACAAGTTTTTTGAAACTGATTGGATAAACTGAATTGATGCAACTTGCAATTTCTAAATGATGTTTTGGTGTATGAATTATTCCAGTTTCCAGCCTTCCCCACCCTTAATTGCATAAATATGGTACCTATCAAATAAGTGATGAAAAAACATCCAAAAATGAAGACTGCCTAGCTAGCAACCCTGGAGGCTGGCCACAGCTTGGCACAATGCTAGTCAGATAAAATAGTTTCTTTTGATCTCATTAGCAGCAATATTGTTAAGATGACTTTGAGGCTACACTGAGATGCTAGGTATTCTGTTACTTAATTGTCCCTGGTGAGGGAAAATGAGAGCTGATGGAATCTTTCTGCTCCCAGATACTTTTCAACATGACCTGTTTCCTTTATTGACTACAAAACAGAATAAAAAACAGGGCCCATATGATTTAAATGGTGGGATAGTTCAGCACTGAAGGCCATGCTGGAAATCTATCAGAAACCAGCTGTACCTCATTTGCAAAATGTAGCTGCATACAATTAACATAATTTATCTAGTGGGTGCCAAGATACTGTTGGTGGACATGTGCTATTCCTCTAAAGTAGAAAATCCCTACAACAGAAATGCAATCTAAGGGAAGATGTTCTGATGTGTGAAACAAATGGCAAATTTCAGTCTTCCTCTCTCTCTGCACTTCTTTTGTCTGACAAAGGTGAGCTCTTACTCATGAAAGCTTATAACAAAATGAATGCATTTGTTTTAAGGTGTTATAAATGTATTATTTTCTGGAAGAAATGATTAACCAGTATGCACAGTAATACTGCAGTCCTAAAATGAGTTACACCCTTTCAAGTTCACTGAAGTCAGTGGGTTTAGAATGGTGTAAATTTTCTTAGGATAGCACTGTACAGTCAGAATCTAGTGAGAGAGAGGATCCCCAGATTAGCATAACATGAGAACACAGAGTAAAATGGCAGAGAAAGAGATTTTTCCCCAGCTTTTTTTTAATAAAAAACCCATTGATAAATTAGCTCAGAAAGTCCAGCTTTTTCAACCCAGAGCATTTTTCTTTTACTTTCCTGCTTATTTGCTTGTCACCTGAACAACTGAAGTTTATCTGATGAAGGGTCATCTGTGGGCCAAAATGCATTGGGCTTTTTAGCTGATTTGTCTATTTCTGTTTAACTTCAAACATATGTTTCGGCACCTGTTTTTGATAATTAAAATGGACCATGTGGGAAAGTCCTACTAATAGTTTTGTCTATTTTTACTTATGATATTCAAATACAGAAATTGTGTCAAATATTAGGTACATTAAATACTATGGTACAATTAACATTAAAAATGGCAATATTCATTTCATAGATCCTAAGTTTTAACAGTGCCATCCTAAGAACACTCAACTGGGAGTAAGGTCCATTGAACAGACCTAGGTAAGATCCTGTGTTGTAGGATTCTGACCATGGCACCAATAAATAGAATGCAACTTAGTTCCATGAAAATGTAAGTAGGATTGAACTGTAAAAGAAAAACATGTTGATAACAGATTGGTAAAAATCTCACCATGTTAGTGGATTGAGTTTACTGCAATAGTTGTGAGATAAACTGCTGCTATTGAAATCAGTGAGAGGACTGCCTTTCAGGCATGCCATTGGAACAGTATTGGGCCCATTCTCTCCTGAGGAGAAAAGTCTTTTCTTCCAATGAAAGTGTTTATTCTAATTAATGATCAATTTATTGGAGCACTTCCTAGCTCTCAGCTTTTTCCACATTGTAGCCAGACCCTTGGAGTGAAGCTTGACCTGCTGTCAACCTTTAGCCTTGACTTACCCACATAAATCTTGCAGTCTCTTTACTTTGAAAAGGTGCTTTATGTATGGTAGCTTCTTCAGTACAGGAACGTGGTTGATCACTAAACTATGCCTTGGGCTTTTCAGAAACTTTGTTACTTGTTAGGCTACTCCCTTTGGATTGAAAGGTTATAAGATCTTTGGAAGCAATGAGATAAACACATTTTAGCTGCTAGGAACATCTTTAAAAATCAAGTAATACAGTGATCTCCTTGAAAGATTTCTTTTTTCAGACATGCAAGATTAGATTTTCAGCTGATATCAATCTAGGTAATGCCAGTGAATATTATCAAAGGCGTTTTTCTAGTGGACACCATTTGAGCATCTGGCCCTTTGTTTACTTGAAACATCTGCCCTTAATATCTCCGGGTTGGGAGTAGTTGCCTCATTGGATTTTATCTTGGCTGTTTTGATACAATTGATTGATTTCTCCTTTATAGTAACATCAACCTATATTCCTCTAATTCAAAACCAACATGCATTGACCTTTTATTGGTCCCTTTTTTTTTTAAACCTATGACAATTTGACCCTCCAGTACCCCAATTATCCGATCCTTATTGCAAGTGACCTCAGTGCTAGAATTGGTCAAGATAATGAGTGTTTGGTTAAAAAATGGTTAGGCTATGAGCCAGAAGAAATGATCTTCCCCTATTTGTACAAAAGAGTTTCAAAAGATAAGAGAGTAAATGCTGTAGGTCTCAAACTGATTCTTCCATGCAAAGAGGCTTGGTTATCTTAAATGGACCAAAAGGATGATTTTGATAGGGTGATTTTAGAAGAAGAAGAAGAAGAAGAAGGAGGAGGAGGAGGAGGAGGAGGAGGAGGAGGAGACTGGATTTATACCCTGCCCTTCACTGCCCAAATGCGTCTCAGAGCAGCTTACAAACTCCTTTCCCTTCCCCCCCCCACAACAGACACCCTGTGAGGTAGGTGGGGCTGAGAGAACTGACAGAAACTGTCCTTGAGAGAACAGCTGTGCCAGAGCTTGTGACTGACCCAAGGTCACATCAGCAGGTGCAAGTGGAGGAGTGGGGAATCAAACCCGGTTCTCCTAGATAAGAGTCCGCGCACTTAACCACTACACCAGACTGGCTCTCACTTTTACTTTTTTTGGTCATAAGGGGGGCAGTTTGATTATTATTGTGGTAGATTATTTCAGTTTAGTTGAGAAAGTTAGCATGGAAGAATATATGGGGGGGGGGACCATTTCCCAATTTCTCTTAGCTTCTGCACCGTGTGGAAACTTACTTGCACTCCAAGGACTTGTTCCATTTAACTAATAAACAGGCATCTACCGGCTGCCTTCAATGGTCTTCTGCTACTGAGGAGGCAGCAATTAAGCTGCTTGACTCCCAAGAATTTCTGAAAAGGGAGAAAAAAACTCCTTTCGAGCGATTTAAAGAATGATTTAGTTACTCCTCTATATTCCTTATTTAATATTTTTGAACCTCTATATATTAAGCCACACTTGGGCATTCAAGATGTCAAAAGACCTAATAGTTGGCTTGATGGTGATTGTAGATTCCATTATGAATTTAAAAGGAACAACACATTGAAAGTTCTAAGGGAACAGGTGAACCTTAAAGGCCTTATAGAAAAACATTAAATAAGAAAAAAGAGAGGAAAGGCATAGTGATGAGTATGACACTTAGGCAGCTCTCAACAAAAGTGCTTCAGCTTTAAGCAGCGATTCAACAGCTCAGAACAGACAACAAAACATAGAGCAACAGGCTCTTATTTAAACAGTGTGGGCTAGCATAGCCACGCCCACATTCAGGTTAACAACCAATAGCATTTCAGAGATAACATCCAATCACTTTGCTTCCCTCCAGCACAATCCTTGTCTCCTGACTGGCCTGTTACACAGAGGAGCCAATCAGGCATGACCCTTCAGGATACCAGCATGTCAATGGGGATGAAATCCAAGCTTAGGACATAACACATAGGGTATGGTATCTTCTGATTTAAGAAAATAAGAACATAAGAGAAGCCAATCCTGGATCAGGCCAAAGGCCCATCTAGTCCAATACTGTGTTACACAGTGGCCAAAAATACCAGGTGCCATCAGACGGTCCAGCAGTGGGGCTAGGACACTAGAAGCCCTCCTACTGTCCCCCCCAAGCACCAAGAATATTTGCCCCAGACTGAGAGTCCCTATCTGTACCTTGTGGCTATAGCCACTGATGGACCTCGGCTCCATATGTTTATCTAATTCCCTCTTGAAGCTGTCCATGCTTGTAGCCACCACCCCCTCCTGTGGCAGTGAGATAAACAAGGAAGGAAGGAAGGGTGCAATTAATAACAAAAAGTCCGGCCTGTTTTGGTCATTGGGAATTTGTGTAGAGACCATATTTTCCCTCTTGTGTCTCTTCTCTTGAATGGGTGCTATTCTTTAAGACAAATCTTCTGAAAATAGGATATCATGTGATTTGACCCCTGTTGACCTCCCCTCCTGACCTACTATCACTGAGCCAGAAGCTATTTTCATTATTAAGTGCTTACACTCAGGGAAGTCTCCAGGTCTGGATTCAATGCCTAATAATTTGTTCAAGGATAATCTGGTGCATTGGGCTACTATTTTAGCTCCAATTTTCTCTCAGATCAACCTTTCGGGGAAGATTCCCTCAATGTGGAAAGACTATATTATTGTTCCCATCTTTAAGAAAGGTTCCTAATCAGATCCAGCAAACTACCACCCTATCAGTCTTCTCTCATCAGTGGCAAAGTTCTATACTTCATACTTATACCTCAAATTAGAGGAATGGATAGCTTAGGTTGCGGTCACATGCACAAGATAACGCAGGGGGGAAGTGAGGCTCTTTGTTCCATAGGAATTTGACACACTATTGCACGAACACACAGTCCTTGGAAGCTGGGGCGGGGGGCCTGCCACTGCGTGATCAGAAGCAACCATGGGTGAATTGGATTTTTTTTTTTTGCCATGTGTTTCTGGTGTGCTTCAACAAAGGATCGATGATTCGTATCTCTGCATTGAGTGCTCCCTATGTAGTGTGCAATGATGCACATACCGAAACAGGGAAAAAAACAACGGTATGGAGTTGGGATGGCCTAATCAGACTATCCCGACACCATGAGAGCACACTGGAGCGATCACACAGGAAAGTCCATTCCTGGCCCGTAGCAACCCGTTTGCTACTGGACTTTCCCTAGTGTCTTTTTATTCCACTTCTGCGGCAGAGCAAAATGGGTTGCTGACGGGTGCGGGACACTTCCCAGATGTTTGCATCTGATCGCACCCTTAAAATCCACCTGGCATTCACACCTATGGTGTGGCTAATTCTGTGTGTGATTGGGACCTTATAATAATATACTTGGATGGGAACAAATTAGCTTTAGGAAGGGCTTTGCACCTCAAGATCACTGATCTTAGCTCATTTAGTTGAAAAATACACTTCCCCATCTAGAGGTGAACTGTGTGTCACATTCATAGATCTCAAGGGAGCTTTTGACACCATATCCAGGAGTACATTGCTGGAAAAACTGGAATATACCTCAACTGATAAAAGATTGCTCTGGCTAATAAAAAATCTCTATAACTCTTGTGTGGCTCAAGTTCACTGTGGAGAAGAGGGAGAATTTACGGAGTGCTTCTGTCTTGATAGAGGATTGAAACAAGGTTCTCTCTTAGCGCCATTACTTTTTAATTTATATCTCAATGATCTTGCAGTTGCTCTTTCTTGGGTAGAACTCCATCCTCCATATTTATCTTCAAAGGTACTAACTCTACACCTTTATGCTGATGATGCTATTCTTCTGTCCCACACTCAGGATGGATTGAGAAGACTTTTAAGTCATTTCTCAAAATATTGCAAAACTGAAGAAGTTAAAGATTTTCTAAAGCTAAGAAAACTATTTCTTTGGTCTGGAGAATTGATGGTGCTCAATTAGAACAAGTTTAGAAATTTCCATACCTGGGTGTGGTTTTTGATTCTAACCTTAACTGGCAATCCCATCTTAAATTTGTAACAACGAAATTAAACCCTCCATTGGTGATTGAATGCTTCTTTTTCTGCAAGGGAGGTAAATATATTCCAGGGGGGTTGCATGTGTTTAATTTGAAAATTATTCTGTAGCTCCTCTATGGAGCCTCAATATGGATTCTCCAAGTCAGTGAGAATTTAGACCATTTTCTTTGCCATTTTTTGTGATGTATCACAGGAATCCCAAAATGTGTAGCTGGCATAGCTTTAAGATTAGAATTGGGCCGGGGCTCTATTGAAGCCAAAGCATGGCTGCATGCATTTAAACACAGGCTAAAGGCCATTTTCTTCTCAAAGGAGGATGGTCTGCTATATGAGCTTAATCAAGACCTGTTCCATTCCCCCTGGATGCAAGAAATAGGCAAGAAACTATATAGTCTTGGCCTAGCAAAGAATGATATCTTGAGACTTGGGAAAAGTAAATCTTTACTAACTATTAAGAAATTTATAAAAGATCTAGATCATTTTAGCTTAGCTATACAAGTTCAGAGAGTATGTTCTACCCAGTTTTGTGGCATTTCTCCATCTCTAATCATCCCAACCTATGAACATTTTAAACAGTTCCTCATTACTGTAGAGCATTTATGCTCGCATGTTTGAATGCTTCCCCTTCAGCTGTGCTATATGGGAGATATTGTAATCAGACAGGCTTTACCAATGTAGCCTGAAAAGGGCTGACTCCATACCCCACATAATACTGGAATGTCTTTATTATAATTTCTGTTGTGAGTTATGGATTGCCCCTATTTTAACAAAATTATCTTCTGCCTTATCAAAAGACAACATAGTCCTTGATCTGTTGGTGGATAGAGATCCAAGGATTACACTGAATGTGGCCAAGTATCTCTCCACCATATTTTTCCTAAAGAAATAAAGGCTCCTTTTTCATTGCTGAAGACTATTGGATCAAAGAAGCTTGAAAGAAAGGAAAGGAAGCATTCTCATAAGAAGGTTAAGGAAGACTGTTTTGATTTAAGTTGAGTTGGTACCATTGATGAAAAGATATTCCATAGAATAGTTTGCTACAGCATGGTTAGACCAGCATCTCTTTCCTGGGCCAGTCCTTCACTATAAAGCATTCTGAAACTGTACTATCAAACAGTAGACTCCAAGGTGCAGTGCATGATGAGTTGTCTATGCGAATCCTCCCTACTCTCATATCTGCCATGCATCCACTCTGCTTACTTAATTTCTTCCCCACAGGCAATATTTTATGTAAAGCTATACCGGGCTGTTGCTTATAATGCAACACTAATCAGTCCAGCATCAGCTCATTGACACTAGGTTGTAAAAATATTTTGTTGGTATTGCAGTCATGGTGCCACATCCTAAGTATTTATATGCTGATAACAGCTGCTCATATGATGAAATTGTTGGTGCTAAGTAAACTTAGAAGTAAATCATAGTGAAGGAAGTGAATTTTAATTCCACATATATTGCATAATTGGTTTGTGGAATATAATCAAAGTCTCAAAAGATTTTTCTGTTTATATAGACATCATTATCCCCATTTTATATGTGAGAATCTGAATTCTAGAGAAGGAAACTGTTTTTTGTCTGTAAAGGAATCAGTATACGCTGATAGCACCGAAATCTACCTCTCTACCACTGATTTTTTTTTACTCTATCCAAACTCACATCTCTAATGACTGTTGAAGGACCAAATCTGACATGAGGGAAATCACAGATCTCCATTAGCCAATAAAAGGTAACTTGTGTGTGTGCATTGCTGCAACCTCATTCTCTCCATTATTCTGTTGGTATACACCTCTGTCCAGCACTTTGCCCCTGTTATTCTGACCTGGCAATGCTCCTCATTAAATCCCTACATTAGCTTTCTGCCAGCTCTTGGATCCATCAGCCTTACTTTCAAAGCCCTCTGACTTTCCTCCTTTCTCTCTCTACTAGGGGTGTGCATTCAGCATAAACTGATCCTTAAAAATACCTGAAAAATACATTACTGGTATTTTTATGGTATTTTAAAGCCGGATATTGATTGGGACTGAATTTCAGCTATCCAAAATGGCCAAGCCCAAAAAATGCCTTCGAAGTTCACTTGGAGGGTTTTTTGAGGAGAGGCACCAGCAGCTATGCTGCAAATTTGGTGCCTCTGACTGTAATGGTCCCCATAAGGTATAATGGAGCCGGGGGGGGGGGAATCAGGACTCCCGAATATTTTGTTGTTGTTGTTCAGTCACACAGTCGAGTCCGACTCTTTGTGACCCCATGGACTACATCACACCAGGCCCTTCTGTCTTCCATTGAGCTCCAGAGTTTGCTTAATTTCATGTTCATTGCATCAATAACACTGTCTAACCATCTCATCCTTTGCCGTCCCCTTCATCTTTGACCTTCAATCTTTCCTAACATCAGGGTCTTCCCCAGTGAGTGCTCCCTTATCATTTGGTGGCCAAAGTATTTGAGCTTCAGCTTTGGTATCTGGCCTTCTAGGGAACAATCAGTGTTGATTTCTTTTAGGATTGATTGATTTGATCTCCTTGCAGTCCAAGGAACTCTCAAGAGTGTTCTCCAGCACCATAATTCAGAAGAATCTATTCTTCGGCACTCAGCCTTCTTTATGGTCCAGCTCTTGCAGCCATACATTACTGCTAGGAATACCATTGCTTTGACCATATGGACTTTTGTTGGCAGGGTGATGTCTCTACTTTTTACTATGCTGTCATAATACAGCATAATAATAATTATTCTGTAAGAAGAGTGCTGTAAGCTCTTGGAGGATTGGCTACATTAGGGGTGTGTTGCCTAATATGCAAAGGAGTTCCTGCTACAAAAATAGCCCTGCCGGTATTGGGATTTGGGAATATTGGGAAATACTGATTTTTTTGGGTTCAATATACCGGAGGTTTTTTGGCACACCCCTACTCTCTACTCTTTGTTTCAATAACACCACTGTTCTACCAGACTTAGCAGTACAGAGGTCTCTTTACGGAACAATCCTAAGCAGAGGCACTCCCTTCTTTTGATGCAAATAGGCTCAGAAGGGTGTAATTCTGATCAGGGCTGCACCATCACTTTTTCAAGTGACCCCACTCTTTGTCCCTTGCTACCCCATAAGCCTGGAATTGCTTCTCAAAACACTTCATGCCACCTATCTCATTTCCTTCTAATCACTCCACCTTTCCATATAGAATTTGGGACAATCCCTATTTCCCTTTCCCTATTGAATGTAAGCCATTTGTTTTCTCCCTTATACCAAATTTAGACTGTAAGCTTCTCAGGAAATAGAGTTACCCTTCTGTATTCTGTAAAGTAGCACTCACATTGATGACACTATATAAATGCATACATACTTAAATGAAGAATCATAGAATCACAGAGTTGGAAGGGGCCATACAGGCCATCTAGTCCAACTCCCTGCTCAATGCAGGATCAGCCTAGAACATCCCTGACAAGTGTTTGCCCAGCTGCTGCTTAAAGATGGCCAGTGAGTGGAAGCTCAACACCTCCCTAGGCGGCTGATTCCACTGTTTCACAACTCTTACTGTAAAAAGTTTTTCTTAATATCCAGCTGGTACCTTCCCACCTTTTATTTAAACCCATTATTGCGAGTCCTGTCCTCTTTTGTCAACAGGAACAGCTCCCTGCCCTTCTCTAAGTGACAGCCCTTCAAATACTTGAAGAGAGCAATCATGTCCCCCCTCAACCTCCTCTTCTTTAGACTAAACATTCCCAAGTCCCTCAGCCTTTCCTCATAGGGCCCCCCCCCCGATCATTCTCATTGCTCTCCTCTGCACCCATTCCATTCTGTTCACATCATTTTTGAACGGAGGTCTCCAGAACTGTACACAATACTCCAGGTGTGACCTGACCAATGCAGTGAACAGCAGGGCTATGACATCTTGTGATTCAGTTGTTATGCCTCTGTTGATACATCCCAAGATCATATTAGCCTTTTTTGTTGCCCTATCACACTAGCTGCTCATATTTAACGTATGGTCCACCTGTACCCCAAGATCTTGTTCTCACACACTGCTACCAGAAGTGTATCCCCCATCCAGTATGTGTGTTCCTCATTTTTGTTACCCAGATGTAGAACTCAGCACTTATCTTTGTTAAATTGCATCTTGTTCACATCTGCCCATTTTTCCAGTATGTTCAGATCTTGTTGAATTCTATCTCTATCTTTTCGTGTGTTCACTGCTCCCCCCAATTCAGTGTCATCTGCAAATTTAATGAGTAGCCCCTCCAAACCCTCGTCCAGAGAAGTTATAAAAATATTGGAAAGTACTGGGCCCAGAACCAAGCCCTGTGGCACCCCACTGGACACCTCCCTCCATTCAGATGAAATGCCATTGACAACTACTCTCTGAGTGTAGTTCTCCAAATAGTTCCTATCCACCTAACTATCCTAGAGTTCAGTCCTCCGTCTTATCTTTGATGGGAAGGTAACAGCATTCCATGTGCCTCAGCATTTAGTCATGCCAGCCACAGGACCAAGGAAATGTCTTCGGACAGCACTGGCTCTTTGGCTTGGAAATGGAGATGAGCACTGCCCCCTAGAGTTGGATTTGACTAGCTTTCAAACAAGGGAAATCTTTACCTTACCTTTTTATCAGTTAAATAGCAGGTGGGTCACAATGGCTTAGATGAGCCTGAGTCTATTTCACCAGATGTTGGTGACAAGACCCTTGGAATTCATGCTACAACTTGCCTTCTTGACTCTTACCCATCAGACCTAGTAAAAGCTACCTGCGGGAGAATGGCTATTCTAATCATTTGGGTGGTAAATTCATCAATGTCATTGGATCCCCAGAGAGAGCTTGTAGTTAAAACCTTCTTAAAGAAGCTATCATAGGACTCTATGAACCTAATAACTTTAGGCCACTTTTTGTCTTCTTTAAACAAGGTGCTTGAAATAGTGGTGACCAACTACAGGAAGCCTTGAATGAAGTTAATTGTCTGGATCCATTCAATCTGGTCTCAGTCCTGGCTTTGGAATGGAAACACCTTTAATCACCATCTTTTTTTGTAGAGAGACAGGGCAGTGTAATCTTGTTGATTCTTCTAAACCTCTCAGCAGCTTTTGATACCATTAATACTCCTTGGATGGACTCTCAGGATCAGAATGGGGAAGCATCATTATGTAGTAGTACAAATCCTTCCTTCGGGATCTTCCTTGAAGGATTCCAGGAGTTAAATTGCAGGGACTATTGTTTTCTCACATTTCAATATTGTCCCTTGCTTTTAAACATTTGCATAAAACCACTAAGTGAGATTGTTCAGAGCTATAGAATGTGGTACTATCAATATATAGATGACATTCGGCTCTGTTTGTATTTTTTTTCAAAATTTAAACCAGGTGAAATAGTGATATCCCTGAGCAAGTTCCTCCGGGCAGTAGTGGAACGACAAGAGTGAATATGCTTAAAAACCATCCAGAGAAAATAGAAGCATTTGTGGAGATTATGGAGGAATTTGATCTACAAATTGGAGAAATGTTTCTTTTGTATGGAGTCATATTGTCCCCAAAATGCAAGGTCCACAGTATGAGATTGTTCCTGGACTGGATTTACTTCTAGAATCCCAGACAGCAGTTATGGCCTTTTGTAACTCTGTCTGAGAGCCAAACTAGATGTGACTACATCCATGGGGCCAAAAATGCTGTGATGGTGAAAAGCCCACACCCCAAACACACACAACACCTGTGATTTGCTATTTACAGTTAATTGGATTACCCCGGGCTCCTCGATTGGAAGAACGCGAGGAGCCTACAGTCTATTGTCTAAAGACACGAAGCTCAAGCCCTAGCCTGGCTGCATGGCGGACCGGTCAGAACTGGTCCGAGCACATGGTAGCCCTGCGTCCATGTTTCCCTGTGGATACACCACAGATGGCCACAGTGCATTGAGCTGCGGTGGTCTTGTTGCTCTGCTGCACCATTTCAGTGACCTCACACCTCTTCAAATGCAGCTGTTTCAGCACTTGGAAAGGCTTGGGGGAGGAGGGAACAAGAGCAGCTCAGCCTACTGCACTGCAGGCCCAGTCAGGATTGGGCTCTCGTTACATTTTTAAATCAAACCTATAGACACCATCACATCTTGTTTAGCCATGATTGCACCTAATGTTAGAAGTGATGGCCACAGGCCACTCTAAAAGAGAATTAGACAGATCCCTGGAGGAGAGGTCCATCAATAGTTACTAGTTGATTGGCTGAAGGGAGCTTCCGTACACAGAGGAAGCAAACTTTTGAATACCAGTGCTGGGAGGCAGCACTGGGGGAAGGCCTCGGCTTCTAAGCTCTATTTGTTTGGTCCTCTAGGGCAACTGGTTGGCCACTGTTTGAAACAATATGCTTCACTAGATGGACCACTAGTCTGATCCAGCAGGCTCTGCTTATGTACATTTTAAAACCTTACCACAGATATTCGTGTCTTGATGACTTCTAGGTTAGATTATTGTAATGAAGTTCACACAGGAGTATTCAGACAAACACCTGGAACCTGCAGTTAGTTCAGAATGCTGCTGTTTGGTTGCTGACTAATATAAACAATCAGGGCTCTTTTTGTAGCAGGAACTCCTTTGCATATTAGGCGGCACACCCCTAATATAGCCAATCCTCCAAGAGCTTACAGTAGCCCCTGTAAGAAGAGCTCTGTAAGCTCTTGGAGGATTGGCTACATTAGGGGTGTGTCGCCTAATATGCAAAGGAGTTCCTGCCACAAAAAGAGCCCTGTAAACAATTATAAGTATACCAATTCAAAATAAGCATACCAATTCTGAAAAGATCTTTATTTACAAGTTTGTTTCTGCACCCTATTTAAGATGCTTACTTTGATCTATTGAGCCTTAAACAGTTTAGGTTTAAAATATCTCCTATTGTACAGTCTCCCATATGAATCCTACTGAGAATTTCTGACATGTTCCAGGTAGTGTCCTCTAGAGGCATGGAATTCTCAGTAGTCACCCCAACCTGATGGAAAACTCTCCTTCCAGATCTGCATGGCATTCCATCTTTTGCCTCTTTTAAGGGGGCAAATAAGAATGTGCATTTGGATATTTCCAGTGTGAATACATATCCAAAAAACACCTTCAGTATTTTTGGGATATATTCTGGTATCTGGAGTGATATTCAGGTTTTTGAGAATACTGGTAATTGGGTCCCTAAAATTCCAGAAATATTCAGGAATATTCAGGGCAGTATTTTAAGGCTCCCAGATTTAGTTTTTATTCAATTTTACAGTTTCCTGGGTGATGGAAGGGAGGTGGAGGGTGGTAGCTCTCCCAAACAATGGGATATTAGGGGAAGTACTAGAACTGTCTCGCTGATCATGATAAGTCTCTCACAGCCCTCCTTGGCTCCGTGAGCATGGGCAAAGAGGATAAAAACCAGGCCTGCAGCTAGACTCTGTTTCAGGGAATTGATAGAACAAAGTTTGAGTCCAGTGGTACCTTTAAGACCAACAAAGTTTTATTCAAGGTATGAGCTTTTGTGTGCACTCATACTTCCTCAGATACATTGAAATGGAACAGTCCATACATGTAGGAAGACGGTGAACAGCAAATTAGCATACAGAACATAATGAAGATGTTTTCACAGATGCAAAGACTAAATAAGAATAACAAGCTAAGTTTACACGGTCACCATTTGTTTGAATTTAATTATGGGGAAAACACAGGAGAGCAAATAAATATGTCAAAACAGGAGACTAATGAGTAAACATATCCTTCTTAATTGTGGAATGCTAAGAGTAAATAACTGAGGTAATCTTGTTACACTCCATTAGTCTCCTCTCAAACAGGGAGGTAACTAACAGTATATTTTTCTTTGAGGTGGGGTGAATGGTCACCAGATCAGAGAAATACATTCCAGTATTCATTGCATTACATTACAATTACCATTCCAATCTACTATTCCAAATAAGTAATACACTAAAATAAAGAGGATGTATAACACTTCTTGGTGAGAATACATATGTAAGGACTGAATGAGTTTAGCATATGTAGTGAGATCACTGCCTTGACATGCCTTGATGTGGCAAGGGGGCTTGCGTGGTTCAATGAGGCTGTGGGCTGTGCCATGGAGGGCCACCCAGGATGGACAGGCCACAGCAGAGAACTCAGACAAAACATGATCCACTGGAGAAGGAAATAGCAACCCACTCCAGTATCTTTGCCAAGAATACCCCATGGACAGTAACAAAAGGCTAAAAGATATGATGCTGGAAGATGAGCCCCTCAGGTCAGAAGGTGTCCAATATGCTACTGGGGAAGAGCAGAGGGCAAGTACAAGTAAACCCAGAAAGAATGAAGTGGCCGGGGAAAGCCAAAAAGACACTCAGCTGTGGATGTGTTTGATGGTGAAAGGAAAGTCCGATGCTGCAAAGAACAACACTGCATAGGAACCTGGAATATAAGACAAGGTAAGTTGGATGTGGTCAAAAATGAGATGGCAAGACTGTACATCAACATCTTGGGAATCAGTGAACTACCGTGGACAGGAATGGGCAAATTTAACTCAGAAGAACATTATATCTATTATTGTGGCCAAGAATCTCCGTAGAAAAAATGTTGTGGCCTTTATAGTCAACAAGAGAGCAAGAAAGGCAGTAATGGCAGTAATGGGTACAATCTCAGAAACGACTGAATGATCTCAGTCTGAATCCAAGGCAAACAATTAAACATCACAGTAATCCAAGTCTATGCCCCAACCACTGACACAGAGTAGGCTGAAGTGGACCAGTTCTATGAAGGCCTACAACACCTCCTAGAACTAACACCAAAAAAGTTGTCCTTATCATTGGGGACCGAAATGCTAAAGTAAGAAGTCAAAAGGTAATTGGAATAATGGACAAGTTGAGCCTTGGAGAACAAAATGAAGCCAGGCAAAGGCTAACAGAGTTTTGTCAAGAGAACATACTGGTCATAGCGAACACCCTCTTCCAACAACCGAAGAGGTAACTCTTCATTTGGACATCACCAGATGGGCAACACCAAAATCAAAATCATTTGCAGTCAAAGATGGAGAAGCTCTATCCAGACAGTAAAAACAAGACCTGGAGCTGACTGTGGCCTTAGAAAGCATTACTAACAACAAAGCTAGTGGAAGTAATGGTATCCCAGCTGAACTATTCAAAGTCTTAAAAGATGATGCTGTTAAGGTGCTGCACTCCATATGCCAGCAAATTTGGAAAACGCAACAGTGGCCACAGGACTGGAAAAGGTCAATTTACATTCCGATCCCAAAGAAGGGCAATGCCAAGGAATGTTCAAACTATCGCACATTTCACATGCTAGCAAGGTCATGCTCAAGATCCTACAAGCTAGGCTTCAGAAGTACATGGATAGAGAACTGCCAGAAGTACAAGCTGGGTTTCGAAGAGGTAGAGGACTGAGAGATGCAATTGCCAACATTCGCTGGATTATGGAGAAAGCAAGAGAGTAAGAATCAAAGGTGGGCTCACAGTGACAGACAATATATCAAAACAAGGAAACACTGTGATGAAATTGACAATAACATTTAATGACAATTATGTATATCAATAAAAACTTTAGAAATTCTAACATATTCAAGACAAAACTTTGGAAATTTTAACATATTCAAGACAACATCCAATACCCTCAATGAGCACCCAGTTATACACTCATTTCAGTAGTCTTCCTCAGGAGTAGTCCTATTAAGTAACAAGGTGTCAGCCTTTGGATACATTATTGTCTCTTTTGGCCCTGTCTTGCAAAAGGTTTTCTCTGGGTACAATTCTGGCTTTGTTAATCTGTTTCCTGACTTCCTTCCCCTCCCCACAACAGGCATCCTGTGAGGTTGGTGGGGCTGAGAGAGCTCTTTTGAGAACTGCCCTCAAGAAAACAGCTCTGAAAGAACTTATGACAAACGCAGGGTTACACCAGTAGCTGCATGTGGAATAAAACCTGGTTTGCTCAGATTAGAATCTGCACTCCTAACCACTACACCAAACCACTACATCAAACTGGAACTGAAGTTCTGTTCCATGTGGTACCTTCCATTGATTTTTGTGTGTGTGTGTGTGTGTATCTTGCCAGGTCTGGCTGCCTGCCTTGATATTATCTTGCCAGGTTGATTTGGCATGGATTCTCTAGCTTGATATTGGCACTGTTGGGTTTGTCTTCTACAGAAGTTATTTACCTTAGATTCTCTGTTTTGAAACTGGTCGTGTTGGGCTTGCTACATTGGCCTATGGGTCTGCTGGGATTTTCTGGCTTAAAACTGGTTCCATTGGGCTCTATAGTTCTGTCTGCATCTGGGAGATTTTTTCAGTGGTTGCTGTTGTGTGCTTGGCCATTAGCTTTTTTACCCTGGAGAAAGCATGGAATTTCTTCCCATAGGAGACAATGGAGACAAGTAGGATGATTGGGGACACCTTGTTCAGGAGCCCATAGAACTGGACCCCTTGATCCAATTTGCTTCAAATTGGGCAGTCTTTAATGGACAGGCAGGACTAGGTTCTCTGTAATTTCAATTTTATTTGGTTGAAAAAGAGCCACTCCAATCCCTGAGAATATGCTCCCCAAAGGGAAAAATGGACCTCCCCCCAAAATTCACAGCTGTTCTCCAAAGCCCCTAATCTGAATTCTAAAGCAGTATAGGGAACCAAAATAATCTGGAATATCAGTATAGATATCTTTCCCAAAATATGAATTAAAAAAAAATCTGATTTTTTTTTCAAGTGCACATCCTTAGATGTAAATTAAAGCATATTTATTTATTAAGACATATTTCTTTGGATAATCCTTCTGATTATTTCTTTGTGATTACTTTTTATTATGGTTAAAAGGTTCTTTTTGCTACTGTTGTAGCCTTTGCTGTTCTGCTGATTTTGAAAAACTGTATCTGGTTTTACTTTTGTTGCACAGCTGTTGCCTGTTTGAAAAACCTGAAAATTGGAGTTTAAAGGTGATAAGTAAATATTGGATATAAATAAAAAAAGGAAATTTAATATCTATTAAACATTCTTTGCACCTATGTGGCAAACATGGGGTTCCCAATCCTATTTTTGCATTATAATGCAAAGATAGGATGATGTGGGGACATTTGTAGGGAGAAACGGCAGCAGTTGCCCATAAATACTCCCATCCAAAGCATCCCTCAAGTAGTTTTTAGCCTATCCCCCCCAACCATGTTCTTTTCTCCTGCCACTATTCAGGAAAAATGACCCTGGCCACACATTAACATTACTTCACCAAGAAAGTAAAGTAGAGCATACTCATGCCCTCATTTGAAGTTGTACAGAACAATATTTCTGCAAGAACTTTAAAACCAGTTACTATTTCTCTTTAAAACTTAATCTCATTCCAAGACACATTAACTTTAAAGCTAGGCTATGTCAAATGTTATGTTCCTTACTCTACAGTACCTGAAGAGAAGCACTCCTAATTAGTGTATCAGGTATGAACTGTGTAAGGAAAAATCTTTTATGCCACACTTATACAAACTTGTTTCTAATTTGACATTCTAGAAAACCCATGTCTCTCTCAAGTGCTTGAAACTGAGGTGGTTGTAGCTTCCCTGCATTTCATCACAATGGACTAGATTTGTACTTCCAGCAAGCATTTGTCTCTCCAACTATATATTGTCTCTAGACACTCAAAAATACTTTAATTTTTAAAGAACGGAATTTTAATCTTGGGAAATCTTGCTACTGATGGATGCAAATACACTTTCCATTTCTATCTTGGTCATACAACGTATTATAAAATTCATTTACGTGCTGCCAGTACTTGAATACAAAATGTCTGTTGTAGCAGTCTTTTGGGGTATCAAGTACTGAATTGGTACTGGCTTATATGTGCATTTTTTGCACTCACAGTTTTCCAGAGCCATGACCCAATGGAAGCCAAGGATCTTAATTTATTGGTGGGGTGCTGCTTCTGTTTTTGTATTAATAGTAATTTACAATGCTCAATGCCCTCATAGTCACCTTTCCCTCATCTCAAGTAGGTGAACACAATGTAATTGTCTTGGTTGCAGAAAAAGGGATGCTTTCTCCAAGGCCCCATTAATTGGAAAATAGCATACAACTGACAGGAGTGCAGTGGGTGCGATTATCAGCGCCAGATGAGAGCCATTAACAAAATGGAGAGTGTCATCTTCAGAGCACAAATATTTTCCCTTCCTATAATACCCTCTTAAGGGGACCTGAAGTGGATGTGCATTGTCACATGCTCTCCCAATCAGCATCACCAATCATTTTTTACTACTGTTCTGGTTCTCAGAGAGAGAGGGAAAGGCAAGCAACCCAAGTGATTTTACCACTTACGGCCTTATTGTACTCTATCCTTTAGACAAAGAAACCATAAGTCTGAGCTCTTGTAAGCTTTGTTAATAACTTAAGAGAAGAACAAGATGATGAAGATGAAGAAGATTTTTTCTCTAAAAACCATGCAGAAGTGTTTCTAGGATTTTTTTTTTTAAAAAAAGATTCTCATTTTGTTTAAATTCTTTCCCCATTTTCTTTACTTTCCCCCCTTTTTTGTTCAAAAATCCTGCAGAACAGAAGATGGGTTTGTAGGCCTGAATTGGGAGAATTGTTTCACATCATCGGCCTATTCATGCTCTCCCCTCCCCTGTTGTAAAACACAAGCCATTGCCAATGGAACAGTGGTGGCATTGTACTGCAGCACTATACCACCCAGATTTTACCTCAGCGCTCTCCGATCCCTTTTTTTGTTTTCAGTCAAAAGAGAGCATTTGCTCAGGGGAGGGGAGGGGAGTTCCTATTGCTTCCACTAACATGGAGGTTAAAAGAAAGATTGATGGGAGAAAGTTCACCTAGAAAACCAGGATAAATTTCTTGCTCTCCAAGGCCAGTTGTTCCATTGTTTATGGGCCATGTTTTTTGTTAATTATCTCTCACTCTCTCCTTTTATCAAGGAAACTGGCAGCAAAGCACAGAGAAAGGAACAGGATATAAGGGTCAGGGGGTCCCATTCGGCCACCTAGGTATTCTGTTTTAAATGCTGGGATAGGCACAGTAAGCTTGGAGAGTGAGGGCTATTGGGAACTCCATACACACACACACACTCACTCAAACTGGACACAACAATAGCAACATTAAAAATACTGCAAGGGGTTTTAAACAAACAAACAAAACCCCAAGAAAGTTGCTTCCACCAAGTATGTGTTGTCAAGGAAATAAACCTTAGCAAGTGCAGGCATTAAACACACAGCTGCTAGATTTGGCTAGCCTGGAGACACTGGTGGTAATGACAATGATTCTTAGTGGCAGCAAACCAGATCTAAACATAAATAGGACTCCATGAAAGAAGAGGAAATGGAACAAAACCGTTCCTTGGGTGCCATTGGCAGAGGAGTAACATCAATTCTGATGAAAAAGCAAAAGGATCCTCCTGTTTCCACACATGGGTAAAGGCATGTAAATTCATAACATCAACAATGCACCTTTGAAATGCAGCTGCACTCTACAAATAGGCCCTTTTTACCACTCAGAGAAACTGCCCTGTTTTAAGAAAGAAAACAGCTATTGAAAAGACCAGAAGAAACTGTAAAAGTAGGGATGGGTATTTTGGTGTAGTGATGGAGGAGGAACTGCGTTCATTTTGGCAGATGAGACAGACTCACATTCCTAATATAATGAAGCCTTCTCATTGAGGTCTGGCTGAAATGAATAGTTATTGGACCATTCTGAGGTTGTTCAGGCCAGTTGCACTTAGACAGCTGTTCGTAATGTTTAGAATGAACCAAAAGTGTTTTTTGCGGTTTCCATAAAATGTGGGATTTACCCCTCCACATTCAAAACTAGGAGTGTCTCCAAGGTTACAATTGTCATCTTACTGGGTGGCCTTGGACATGTCATACTCTTAGCCACAACTTCATATTGGCAAATGGTTGTATGGATGAATGTGGTAAACGTTCATCCTAATCCAATAGAAATGGACTCTTTGATATCCATTTCCCAAGTGAATGGACTTCCCTGTTCACTTTAATGGAGAGGGCAATCAATACTGCCTTTAGTATGCACAGGCCTCCCTCTTCCATTGAAGTGACTTGGGAAATCTACTCATGTGGGAGCTCAATGTTTACATCTAAACACCCATATGTTAATTAATATTATTTATATAATAATATAGTACCATCAGTATGGACAAAGGTCCTTGGATGGATTAGAATCTGGAGGCTTTGATTTACAGGTTTTGAAAATCTTTTATAAAATGCAATATAGCAAGATTATCGTTATCATCGGTTTTTTGTGACCTGAAGCATCCAGCGAACCCAGTTCATTCTCTGTATCCAGTGTGAGCTGTTGACAGTGCAGTTGTTTTAAGTATTCTGTTTCCTCAGATACTAATTATCAAAGCATTTGTCCCACAGGCTATGTGGATATATGATATCGTACTGAACTTGTCACAACAGTTTCATACAGGAAACTATAAAAAGATTCAAAGCTTTTATCTAGATGAGTTTTAATCATTTTGTCCTAGTTTTCTCATACTACTACACACTAATTTAAATGACATGAAAAGTTCTTGAAAAATATTCTAATTTGAGGCTACCACCTCCCTTCTGAAGTAAGGTACAATATTTACTTTCCCATATGCTTTGTCCTTTTTTCTTCCAAAAGGCTCTTTTCTTATCCTTGAATGGATCACCCATTTTATTTTCTTTGCCAATTACCATTCAAAATTCCTTAAATTGATATATGTTGAGCGGATGTATTTATTTGTTTATAAAATCATTTGTCTCCTACCCTTCCACCTATAAAAATGGATTCTCTGGGCAGGTTACTACAGATTAGAAACAGAAACCATAAAATCACAATTATAATAAAAACATCATAAACGAATAGAACAAACCAGCACCACATTGGTTCAGACCAGAATCAGTTCACCACCATCAATTAAAACCAACATTAGTACAAGTAATAAATTTAGTTCCAACAACCATTACAGATGATGAATAAAGCAAATAGTTCTCTCTTGAGCAGTGTCTTGAGCACTTGAGTACTTCCAGTGGAGGCAGCACATAGATGACAACCTCACTGCCCAGGCAGGCCTATATAGGAGAAGACAATTCTTGAGGTACAGTGTGACACAGCAATCTGTTCTATATTGACTCATATTTTTAATTATAAACATCCCACACATCAGTATTATTTTGATGTTAACCAGTTTATATGCACTTGGGTACAATCAACTGGACTCCATGTACAGCAGCTTTTCTGATTTGATAATACACTACTTGTTAATACACAGGTTCTTCTGAAAGACATGCCACATACTCCTATGAGTATTTTGTTCTTTCAACACACCAGCAAATATCACATCATGCTGCACTTTGTTTCTTTGTACATAGATTAACCTTACACCTGTAAGTGCATAAAAGGAGCCTGTGGGATCAGACCAATCATCAATCTGTACTGGAATGCTGTCATCTACAGAGGCTTATAAGATACTCCAGAAAGCCCACAAGGAGAGGCACAGAGGCCAAACCCTCTCCCTGTTGATACCTTCTCATAGCAGCTCCTATTCAAAAATATAGTACCACCACTGAATATAGAGGTTCCATTTGACCATCAAAGCTAATTGCTATTGATAGACCTATGCTCCACAAATCTGTCAAATCTCCTTTTAAAGTCATCACATTAGTAACCATTACTGCATCTTGTAGCAATGAGTATTGTGTGAATAAGTACACCTGAGTATGTGATGTTAGGAATTTTTTTGCTTCCATTTGTATACAGCCATATATGCTTTTGTGGCATACATTTTAAGAGAGAAATGGAGACTAATAACAGGCTATCACACCGTGTGGTTTCTGTAGCAGAAGTGAATACTCAGTTTGACTGTGGATTTTTTTTTCATAGAAGGCCAAGGTATGATTGGAGCTATGTAGACTAGCACAGAACTAAGGTACAGTGCCAGAGGCCGTGTGACTAAAGTAGATGGCAGAATAAACAACGTGATATGTAAAAGTGACCTAAGGGAAGAATGGGTAAAACTGGCAACTAAAAGAAAAGTCTGTAGTAAAATACAATTTGTATGAAAGGTTTCTTGACATAAAAATAATAACCAAAATAATCAATAACATTTTACAGGAAATGAGGAAGTTCTGCAACTAAGAAGTCCATTAGGAAGAACAGGAATGATATCAGCCTGAGTCACTATTGGATTAAGTGTTTTAAAAAATATAATTTTTCTTGGAAGCACAGAAGCTTTATGCAGTATTCCGGATCCTCCAGTTTTCCCGGTAAAAAGAAAAATAAGATTTACTTACAAAAATAGAAGCACAACTTACATGACATATTCATGTAAGTACCTTTAACTTATTGTGAACAGATTAACTTTACAAAGGTTAACTTGTTACAGTTACAAGCCCAGATAAGAGAGAGAAGAGGAGAGGTCCTATCTCTCCTTATATATAATTGTGTTTTGGTCATGGACTCTCCTGAATGTTCCACATGCTTCCACAGCCTTTGGCTCTCTGATCTGTCACTCAGAGGGTGTCCCTAGCTACTGGCTGCATTACCTGAGTCCCGCCCAGCTGCCACTCAAGAGTACTCGCATGCCATTGGCTGGGTGCTGGGTTTGCTCTGTTAGCCAAATTGCCTTAAATTGTTACTCAAAATGGGGAATTATGATCTTAAAACCAGGCAATAGGCAGGTAAGCGGGCAAGTATGTATGTATACAGGGGTTAGTTTCTTCCAGACACACCAAATAGACGCTGAGACTGATGTCAGTATAAGGTGATTGAGTTTACTGAATATATTTATTTATTTATTTACTTTTACCCCGCCCTCCCCACCAAGGCAGGCTCAGGGCAGCTTCCAAAAACTAACACACAGTATACAATTTACACATAATAAAATACAACAAGTCATTTAAAACACAATATGAATCAATTTAAAACATAACTTCTATGACAATAAAAATAAAGTGCAATTTAACAACACAATCCGCGGTGCCACCGCGCTATGTCATACTAGGTCTGAGTTCAGTCAGGGTGCTGCTGTTAAGATGCCACTCCTAACGGAGTTTTCATGGCCCTGCGGAACTGTGACAAGTCCCGCAGGGCCCTGATCTTGGCAGGGAGCTTGTTCCAGCAGGACGGAGCTACGACTGAGAAAGCCCTGGTCCTAGTTGCCATCAACCTGACTTCCTTTGGGCCAGGGAGATCCAGGCGGTTTTAGGATCCTGATCGCAGTGCTCTCTGGGGAACATATGGGGAAAGGCGGTCCCTCAGGCAGGCTGGTCCCTGACCATAAAGGGCTTTAAAGGTCAAAACCAGCACTTTGAAGCGAATCCAGAATGCTATGGGCAGCCAATGCAGAGTCTTAAGCACAGGCTGGATGTGCTCCCACCTGGGGAGACCCATCAACAGCCTGGCCGTCGCATTCTGCACCAGCTGCAGCCTCTGGAGTTGCACCAAGAACAGCCCCACATAGAGAGCATTACAGTAGTCCAACCTCGAGATGACCATAGCATGGATCACTGCAGCCAGATCATTGCATTTGAGGAAGGGAACCAACTGCCTAATCAGCCGAAGATGGTAAAAGGCTGCCTTGGAAGCATCTGCTACCTGGGCCTCCATTGTTAAGGAAGTATCCAGGAGCACTCCCAAACTCCTGATCCTTGGCGCTGGCACCAATGGCACCCCACCGAAGGCTGGGAGTGGGATCCCTACCCCCATACTGCTCTGATTCAGGCACAGGATCTCCATCTTTGTCAGATTCAATTTCAATTGGCTCAGCCTAAGCCATCCAGCGACATCCTGTAATGCCCGGTCAAGATCTTCCGGGGTAGAGTCAGACTGGCTGCCCAACATCAGATAGAGCTGGGTGTCATCCGCATATTGGTGACAACCCAGCCCATGCCTCCGGGCAATCTGGGCAAGGGGGCACATATAGATGTTAAATAACATTGGGGAGAGCACAGCCCCTTGAGGCACACCACACACTAGTGGGTGCCTTCAGGACTGCTGCTCCCCAATGGCTTCCCTTTGTCCCCGACCTTGGAGAAAGGAGACAAGCTATTGCACACCCTGGGAGGCAGCAGAAATTCAGCCATAATTGTGTAAATACTTAAATAAATTATTTTATTTGGGCTAATAATCTATGTTGTGCTCTAACCATCTCCAAATAGGGAGATTCAGCCAGAGGGGTCTCACTGTCCCTCTAAAAAGGCAGTGACAATTCAGTGAGTGGTGGCAGTGAACTTAAGGAGTGAGATACACCCACAGAACAAGGGTGGGAGGCAAACAGCTGAGTGGTAAACTGCAGCCCATTTTGCCATAGTAGACAACCAAGCTTGGTTCAGATAAATTAAAATAAATGTTGTTTAATTTACTGTAATTTAATTTAAAAGTAATGTTTTAATTTTAAAAGGACATAAAATACCCAGCTGCCTCAACCAGAGCCAGGATTTTTTTGGTGGAACTCTCTGCTGAGTGACATCCGTGCCCTGTGGAACCTAACACAGTTCTGCAGGGCCTGTAAGGCAGAGGTGTTCTGCCAGGCTTATGGCTGAGGACAGCTATGGTTTCCATCCTGACTGGCCTCTCTTTTCTCTCTTCCCCCATCATGGGGTAGTGATAATGTGGTTTATTTAAGTACCATTCTGAAATTGTTGTATTGTCTACTGTTTTTAATTGTTTTAATTCAACTGAATGTATTTTTCTATAACTGTTGTTCACCACCCTGAGCCTTGTACGTGAGGGAGGGCAGTCTATAAGTCGAATCTCTCCTTATATATAATATTCTGTTTTCGAGTGGCAACGTTCCATGCACTCCCTCAGCCATCGGCCCATCAGCTGCCGATCAAGAGTATTCACGTGCCATTGGCCGGGTGCTTCTCTTCCCCACCCAACCCCCTTCAGCCACTGTGCCCTGTCAGTATTACTGGCAAACAGCTTTCTCTCTTGACGAAGACGCTTTTCCTGCTTGACTCCTGTGTGGGACTAACTTTCCCCTCAGTGGCTGTTGGTAGGTGTAACAAAATGGCAGTTACCTGTGTTTGTAAGATGGCTATGGTTCTTTGTTTAAAATGTTCCCCCATAAGGTTTAATTGAGCTGTAGTTCCAGAGAGGAGCCTGCAGGGGTATCACTCACTGGGTTGAATTGGGCTTCCTCATCTGCTGTCCTACAGTTCCCAGCTGCCCCAAGGCCAAAATGTGTGGGAAAACAGGGACTGTCCCAACGGGTGGGGCAGCATCAATATAAACTGCAGCCCATCTTCGACCCTGGGAAGCAGCAGAAATTCAAACACTCCATAGTTGGCTGGACTGGAGAATGAATAGAAGTTTCCCTGCTCTCTTGGGCAAGAGAGAGAGGCTGAAGTACAGCCAGAGGCCAGTCCAAGGAGAGATCCTATCCTGAGCCCACAACCTCCAAAGGTAGGGAGTATTCTGTGTAGGGAAAGAGGATTGCGTTTAACCCCTGTTGATTTATGCCCTGTTAGTTCATAGTGTGTGCTTACTCCTACAGTGTGTGTGTGCTCCATAACTGTGTAAATAGTTACATAAATTCTTTAATTTGGACCAATAATCTGTGTTGTGCTTTGACCACATAGTCTCCTCTGCTCTGCACAATACCAAAGGGAGGGGGTAGCCAGGGCTGGCCCTAGGGTCCTTTGCGCCCTAGGCTGGGCTACCTTCTGGCACCCCCCAGCATCAGAGCCCGAGAGCTTGGGAGGGCCATGGGGGGGAACCTGTTCTCTGCCCGGAGGTGGGCCTGGGAGGGCCGGGGGGGGGAGCCATGCTGCCGCCGCCTGCCCGCCCCGTGGCCCAGCCCAGAAGCCTTGCGCCCAGCAGTGGGCCTGGGAGGGCTGTCAGGGGGGAGAAGCCGCGCCGCCGCCTGCCCGCCCCGCAGCCCAGCCCAGAAACCCCGCACCCAGCGGAGGGCCTGGGAGGGCCGTAGGGGGGGAGAAGCCGTGCCGCCACCGCCTGCCCACCCCACGGCCTAGCCCAGAAGCCCCACACCCAGCAGTGGGCTTGGGAGGGCTGTTGGGGGGGGAGAAGCCATGTTGCCGCCGCCTGCCCGCCCCGCGGCCCAGCCCAGAAGCCCCACACCCAGTAGTGGGCCTGGGAGGGCCGTTGGGGGGGAAGCAGTGCCGCCGCCACCTGCCCGCCCCACAGCCCAGCCCAGAAGCCCCGCACCCAGCGGAGGGCCTGGGAGGGCCATCGGGGGGGAGAAGCCGTGCCACCGCCTGCCCACCCCACGGCCCAGCCCAGAAGCCCCGTGCCCAGCAGTGGGCCTGGGAGGGCTGTGGGGGGGGAGAAGCCATGGGGGGGATTGATTTTGAGCGCCCTCTAGAGCGCTCTTCGCTGGCGGCACCAGCCGCCCCTATCTCCTCTCCCCCCCGGGCTTTGGGGAGAGGGCGGGCAAGCTCTGCTGCCGCCTCCTGAGCCCCAGCGGGGTGCTTGGGGAGGCGGCGGGAGCGGCGGAGGGGCTTTTCACAGGAGGGACAGGGCGCAATTTGGTGCCCCTGTAGCCGTTGCGCCCTAGGCAAGTGCCTAGCTCGCCTAGTGGGTGAGCCGGCCCTGGGGGTAGCCCAGGGAAGCAAGGAAAGTCCAACTTGGTCTGCGAACTTTCCAGGGATCCCCCAAAGATTGGGGATTCCCTCTCCAAATAGGGAGATTTGGCCAGAGGGGTCTCACTGTCCCTCTAAAAAGGCAGTGACAATTCCGTGAGTGGTAGCAGTGAACTTAAGGGGTGAGATACGCCCATGGAATGAGGGTGGGAGGCAAACAGCTGAGTTGTAAACTGGAGCCAATTTCGCCATGGTAGGCAACCAAGCTTGGTTCAGACAAAGAAAGGAAAGCCTTTGCAGGCCTTTGTGAGGAACTCATTGGGGCCAGTCCTGAATCTAGGGTTGCCACCTTCAGGTAGGGGGATTCATGGAGATTTTCTGGTAGAGTCTATGGAAGCCAGGGTTTGGGAAGGGGAGAGGCCTCAGCTGAATAGAATGCCATACAACCCACTTTCCAAGCAGTTATTTTCTCTGGGGGGGGGAGAGATCTGTTTCTGGAGTTCAGTTGTGATACCTGGTGATCTTCAGGCTCCACCTGGAGGTTGGCTACCCTAGGTGTAGCAGTCAGTGCTTCAGAGCAGGGTCTGCTAGATCCAGGTTTGTGCTGTAGAAGCTGAGTGGGTGATTTTGGATCAGTCACAGACTTTCAGCCTAACCTACCTTATTTATTTATTTATTTATTTATTTATTTATTTATTTATTTATTTATTTATTTATACTTTCGGCTTATATACCGCCCTAACCGCAGAGGGTCTCTGGGCGGTTTACATAGCGGTTCTAAGCAACCGAATTTTAACCTAACTAGGGCCACATAGTCCACAGGGTGGTGACTGCCTACCAGCACCCCAGGCTAGTTGTCATCTGGCTTCCTTTCCACGGCTTCAGATATTGGCGTCCTGGTGCCCTTTTTCTGTAGCCGATCTTCCGGGCAGCTTCCTCCGGCAGGTCTCATCCTGGTGCGTGGCTCTGTGTTGGCTGCAGTTCTGGCTATTGTCCATAGGTGGCTCTGCCGTGCTGTGCCACACATCACCACGCTCTCCAGGCCTCCACTTCTCCGGGCTCCGCCTTCCAATGTTGCTCCACTGGTCGCCAGGAACTGCTCGCCTCCATCACCACTGCTGCTGCTGCCGCCACCAAAACCTCCAAATCACAAGGAGAAGGGGGTGCCCCCTGCCACCTAGGGCAGGTACCCACTTTATCTACTTGCATTTATGATGCTCTCGAACCGCTGGGTGGACGGGAGCCACTGGGTGGACGGATTACAGGGTTGTTGTGTAAGTCAAAAGGGGGAAAGGAGAATAATGTAAGCTGCTTTGGTCCCCATTGCAGAGAAAGACTACTTTTCCTCCTGTGAAACCATTGCTGCCAATCTCCAGGTGAGGGCTGGAGATCACTCAGAATTACAACTGCTCTCCAGATGGCAGAGATTAGTTCCCCTGGTGAACATGGTGGACTCTGTGGCAGTCAGGGCTTCAGAGCATGGAAGAGGCTGCGGGTGAGTGGGGGGGATGGAAAGCTGAAGAGTGAGGGGGAAATAAAGGTAGGTTGATGATTGGCTGGGAAGGAGATAGGGTTGCCAACTCCAGGTGGGAAATTCCTGGAGATTTGAGGGATGGAACCTGGAGAGAGTGAGGTTTGAGGAGGTGTGGAACCTGAGACAGGTACAATGCCATAGACTCCACCCTCCCAACCAGCCATTCTCTTCTGGGGAACTATAGTTCCCAATCTCAGGAGAGGGGTGGGAATCTCTCAGAATTACAACTGATCTCCAGGAGGGAGGGGGGAGGAGATGCAGAACTGAAATCAGAGGGGCAGATAATGTCAGGTTGATGCTTGGCTAGGAAGGAGACAGGGTTGCCAACTCCAGGTTGGGAAATTAATGGAGATTTGGGGGGTGGAGCCTGGAGAGGGTGAGGTTTGAGGAGGGGTGGGATCTCAGACAGGTACAATGCCATAGACTCTATCCTCCAAACCACCCATTTCCTCTTGGGTAACAATTGTTGCCAATCTCCAGGTGAGGGGTGGAGATCACTCAAAATCACAACTGCTCTTCAGGTAGCAGAGATCAGTTCCTCTGGAGAAAATGGTGGACTCTGTGTTATTATACCCTGCTGGGGTCTCCACAGCACATTGACACTGAGTGCCCAAGGCCTTGGCACTCTCCCAGAGCCTCTTTCTAGAGCTTATTGTATTTATTTCCACAACAGACCTTATTCCTAGTTTATAAATAAATAAATAAAATATCTGTCTAACTTAATCTACAACTATTAATATTTTATTGGGGCAATTCAATTACAACTTTTTAATGGTAAGGTGATCTTAAAGGTTTTCATGCTAGTACAAGGTGTGGTACAAGATCATGTCAAGAAGAATTATAAGCATGACTTAAGAATTTTTTTCCTTGCTGAAAATCATTTTGCTTATAATTGCATATTATGAACTTTTGATTTAAGCCACATAGGATCAGATAAGTTGATTCTGCAGTTGGATTTCAAGGATTCCTTTAAGGATCAGACTGGGAGATCTTAGAACAAATGTTTTCTTAGTTGTGATATTGTCTAGGGAATTCATTCTGTTTATAGATGCTCAGTTTCCATGAGCTTTAGTGAAACCTGCATTGTGTTATTTGATTCATCAGATTTAAGCTCACCGTATATTTGTAAGCCTTGTAGAATATTAATTTATTATTTAAAAGTGTGTTATGTGTTTTCACCTACATAGTGGGTCCTAGTTTGGAAGGGAGGTGCTTCCTACAGGTGCTTCCTACAGAGAGACTGGGTGAGTAGTTGCCTGGCAGCAGGGCAGAGAAAGGAGGGGGTGTACTCCAAGAAGGAGAAGCAGGGAGAGAAGAACCTGAGGCATTTTCCTCCAGAAGGTGTGGAGAATCTCTAAAAGAAGGTCCTGAGGATAAAAGACTGTGGGGATGGAGAAAGGCACTTGATGGAGCAGTGGCGATCCTCTGGAGTGAGCCTTCAGTCCTGGGAGAGTGTGGCTTCTCAGGGATTGTGAAAGCATGTGGCCTCTCAGGGATGTGAAGGAAAGTGGCTAGAGACTTTCTTCTCTTTTCACCTTAAGTTTGGGACTACTCATAATTTTTATTCACACTTTTTAAAAAAACTTAGTCTGAACCTGTTTTTCCCTCACCTTTTAAGTGTGTTCAGGTTTCAGATGGAGCATCCATAGTTCTGTGACCACTAACCTGGCCCTTTTAAGGCTAAGGGGGCTACATGTTGAAATCCCACCAACTTCAGTGTGAAATGGAGCAAGCATCTGGTTTGCTTAAAGTCTTAAAATGACCATCCACCAGAAGCTATTTAAAAAAAATTATGCACCAACACTCAGATGTTGTACGTTGCTGACTGGGGCATTCCATTGTAAAAACCACTACTGGAAATTAATGATCAATAAAACTTGATGTCTCAAGTCAGAACTACAAACAATTTAATGTAAAACCATACACATTCTTTTCTTCCAACAAATAAAGAAAAAACTGAAGATGTTAAGCACCTTTCAGATGGAACAAAAACATTGCTGTATTAAACCTTTGGAGAGAGCAGGATATAAATCAGATTATTGTGGGTTGCTGCATTAAACTTGACATTAAAACTTTTATATCCATTCCTGCTTTTTGCCCATCATCTAAGCCTGTAAAACAATATGAAAATCTGGCATACAGTCCGTGTTTGTCAAATGTTCACAGTATACCCATCCCTGAAGAAGCACTGACTTCATTAATGGTTGCAAAAAGTCTTTATCCCATGATAAACATACTGTTCAAAATAAAATATACCCTGAATTCAAACTAATAGCTTCTCTGTGTTTTAGATTAGCTGCATTTCATTAATGTGTGTAACATAAATTTGAATTTTAATACTAGCCTCAATTAAGCTTGTTTCAGTTCTTTCTAGAGCTTATTCATATCTCTGTTGGTGCCGTAAGGTTTCTATCCAAACTACATGTGTTTAGTGGGAAGAACAGAAAAATGTAGGCTTTGCAGTCTTGGTTTCTCTCTCTCTCTGGTGTCCCTTGTTTGAATATGTATCATATCCTATAAATAGGTTTAAATAAGAGTAGTAAAGAAGGAAAAAACAAACAAACGTATGCAATCATTCTGTGCTATTAAGAAGCAGTCAAATCCAGAGCGTTTCAAACCACATTTCCAGCCACTAACAATGGACAGCTCCCTGCAGCCCCAACAAACTAGCTGACGGAGACTTCAAAAAAAGTGCGGGGTGGGGGGGGAGAAGGAAATAGGAAAAGCTGAGACACAAAAGATTGCCACAATCGATGGTGCTAGTAAATAATTCATGTTCGGGTATCAGAACTCAAAAATTCTGTTGCACAAGTAGATAGCCCATCCCCCCCTCCAAGTTTTGATATATAAAACCATGTTTTATAATGGAAATGGAAATTGGATTGTCTTAGGCAAGGCTTTTATTATTGCCTTTTTCCTTGGGCATTTTCCTCTCCTTCCTTTTTTGAAATTCTGCACCTGTATTTAGATTATTATTTCTCCCTTTTGCTTTCATGTAGGCCATCATGTAACATTCCCACCAAAAACACAAGAAATTTGAGAAAATACAAATAGAATAGTGGGACCCTTTTTAAACAAACCAAAGGATGCTGTGTAGTTTTTGTGTCTCTAGCTGAAAAGAGTGGGTGGATACTGAATGGAAATTCCTGAAAATAAAAAGTTGTTTCAGGCCCCTCTATCAGGCAGCAGAGAAATGAAAACTTCATTTCCCCTTGGCCTTCCAGTAAAGATGACCCTGCCATGAATTACGCTGCACTGCATAGGATAACACAGCTTTGAAGGAAAGATATTGTATGTTTAAATAACAAATGTAGGTATTGTGCTTTCTTTTGCTGCGATCCATAGTAAATCCACTGTGGAGGAATCTCATTTAAATCACTTGCTCCAATCTAGAGAAAAGGCCTTTTAAACTGCAGCTTTATACTAGGACATTTGATGAGATGATACTATAGCAGTTGCTGGCTTCTCTCTGTCTCTCTCTTCTATCCATAATGACATAATTTTCATGGCTTTACATAGCCTTATTCAGAAGTAAGATGCACTGTGGTAAGTGGAAAGTCATTCCCAAATAGATCTGAACAGGACTGCAGCCATACACATATGAAATCTGTAAACATTTGTAGTAGGAAAAGTCAAAAATAATTTGCCTATAAAATCAAGATGGGAAAATAAATGCTAGTTTCTCCAGACATACATTCATTGAGCAAGATTCCTCTGAGAGCATTTTGAAGTGTCCTAGTCTAAGAACTGGAGATGTATTAAAAATGTTAGTTTCTTTAATACCCCACCTTTCACCCTGCATTTACAACTGCTATCAGGAAAACATGTCAATGCAATCTGTTCCTTCCATTTTGTTAATAGGCCATCCTGCCATTCTAGAGATCGTAGTTTGTAATGTAAAGAGGTTGTATTGTTTATTTAACAGTTAAGTGACAAATTATTTAATTAGCACATATGCCATTTGTCTCCACAGCTGTGTCCATTGCTATAATTGCAAAGTAGCCTTAATTTATTGCTGATATGGTCCTCCCTAATACTAAAACATCAATTATTTGTTTCTATTATACTCCTGTATCTTGTGTAAAAATTACTCATTCCTCCACTCAGAACTTATCACCCTAAGGAAATTAAACATTTGCAATGTGGCATGCAAACATGGAGAAAACTCTGCAGTTTCTTTCCCTCAACTTTTCCTTTATACCAATATAGGGCTTTTAAATAAAGATTCTTATTCAGAACATGGGAAAGATTTTGTTATTATTAGTAGTATTTACATTAACAATAATAACATTAAACAGCTTTCCTACCTAGGTATGTTAAGTAATGTATAGCAAGATTACAAAACAAACTGTGAAGTCCAACAACTTAAAAATACAGTACCTCAAAATAATTTTTAAAAATGTAAGTGTGGTCAGAATCCTGAAAGTGGGTACACCAGGGTATGAATGTGCCTGTGGGATCTCTCATATTTGTTTTCCTTTGAACATTAGACACCAGTGCTCTAAGATTCATTTGAAAATCTCTTCAGTTTTCAGAGCAGATTGCCCAGTGGTGCTGGTGCTTTTTGAGAAACATAAGCCCCAAACCTTCTTGGATACACAGAACTTGATGAGTAACTCTTTATTTATTAAAATATTCATGTCCTGCCTTTCCTTGTGGTTTAAGGTAGCTTATAAATCACAGTCAAAACACTGCAATTTAAAGCCAATAAAATAAAACCCCAGACATCTCCCTCATCCCAAAAGATGCTGCTGTTTATACCCCTTTAAAAGCCCTGATGAACCTAATGTCCTTGCAGTGCCTCCTGAACATTTCTAGCAACAATACTCCCTTCATCACCTCAAGGAGTTGGTTCCACAGAGTGGAAGCCACAACAGAACAGGAATAATCTCTGGTTAATGCCAGATGGGCCACCTGGAGTGCAGGAATAGCCAATCCTGTTGGCACATGGGGACATATGGGAGGAGACAGTCCTTTGTGGGTTCTAGGCTGTGAAGGGCTTTAAAATCATGACTAGCACACTTTGAATCTTAATCAATAGCAATAAACATGGCAGCAATATTCAAATATAAAAAACCTGTGTAAAACTTTGTACAGCAGGGATTTGCAGAGCCTCTTTAGAAAGGTTATTCTACAATGCAATAAGTTCTACGCTAGTTAACACAAGACAAAAGCCACAGAAAAGAATGGCACTGGTTGCAGCATCCTGGCATCTGATCTTGAAGTTATGGGGATATCTCTGCCTAAAGGTGAGTTTCAATCTGCAACCAAAAACCCTCTTATAATGTCTGAAAAATTTCTGTTTGCTGCCTAGCAGGGTAAACCTTATTTTATGTCAGGTCCAGTCTACAACATTGTTCAGAAAAAGAAGGAAACCTGGGACAAAGTTATTGATAGGATTAATGGTTTTCAAGTAGTGTATCATAATTTGGATAGATGATCAATATGTTATGCCTATAATCATAGTGATTTTCCATTTACAGGAGTAAGTGTGAATTAAAAATATTAATGTTATATATTTTGTTAATGATTGGTACATTGTATACAGGAAATCCGTCTTCCATTCTCCCTCATCTCTAGTATATGAAAAAAGGACATCTGGAATGCTTATCGAATCATTACCAATCATTTAGATAACCATATAGAAAACACAACCAAAATTATAAAGGATCTCAATTACAGGAACAAGAGCATAAGATTGAACAAGTTTTTTTAAGACCACTTGAATATGAGCTACACTTATTAACAAAGTAGGGGAAAACCACTGTAGTTAGGACATTTACATTCAACAAGGGAGGAGTCATGTTTCCTGTTTATACTTTGCTGGCTGAAGGAGAACACAGATGGGAATGCTGTGACTTGGGAATCAGTAAGTACAACTAACAGAGAGTGCTTTAAAAAAAAACAAATGCAATGTGGTATTAACTTTCTTAGGTGAGAACCTCTATCATTGTAAGCATGAAGTAAACAGAAACTTACTAGTTCCAGTGCTGAAACTGGCTGTAAGAAGCATGGATGGAAACTCTTCCTGCTTGAATGTATTGTAATTTACCTTTAGTGCTAATTGCTCAAGTTATGTGAAGCTGATAAATCTAGATCGCAAACAAATGAAACTAGAGAACACAGACCTCAACCACAGTTGTACTGACCCACCAAAAATGTCACCAGCACTGAAAATGCTTGTGTCTGGGCTGAGGCAGATCTAGTAGCCTTGGTGTATGCATGTTTGTGGGGAGAAGTGGAACGGATAGGTGGAACTGCTGGGACAGTGCACTGTATTTTAATAAGATTTGAGGTAGATCAGCCATTTAAATAAATCAGTTCAAGGTATACTGCTGTACCATGTCCTTATTTGGGGAGTGCTGCAGCAATGTGAAATGGGGGTGAGGAACACACAGTGTGATGCCAACTTATGAGCCGTAATTAGTTGATAGTGTGGAGTACAAATATGTAAAATAAAATGCACTGTATTGTATTGGACTATTTAGGGTAACGGGGAGACAGAAACACAACATTTCTTTAGCTTGGTGTTTCTTTTGGCATATAATTCTGTCCAAATATAATTCCACAATTCTGCCTTCAGTCTTGATGTTGTTTGAGATTAATAACATCACAACAACTTCAGCACCAGAATTGACCTGTTATGAAGCAGAATGAGGTAGCCATCTCAGGCAGCCATTATGGGAAATGGAAGCAAGAGTGATTGCTTAAGTTGGTGGTTCACCAGAAAACTTTCAGAGTCACTGTGTTTCAAAACACAAAATAAAAATGAGAATCTGAAACCTGAAATTCACCTGCTTAGCCTGCTTCATAAGGCCCAGGAACAAGGGAAACTGGTGGAGCTGGCCATGATGGGTGATCCAGGCTGTGAACTTGGTAGTTCAAAGACACTTCTGTGTACTGCTGATTCTAGACTTATGAGGAGACGGAGAGAGAAGGAGCCAGACATTCCTAAGCAGAGTTGACTTCAATGGACTTAGAAAGATATAATTCTGCTTAGAATTGCACTGTAAATCATCAAGACCCAGTGAGAACTATGTGGCAAAGTGGTTTCCATTAACTGAAGCAAAAAAGACTGCTTTGTCTGTGGTCAGTGTATGGACCATGCATCCAGTTTCCAAAGAATGCATGTGTAGATCAACTGCTGCTTCTCCCCAGCAACAGGTATTTACTCTTCTTTCAAAACTGGCATTGCTGATATAATCTTTTCTGCAGGCAAAGAAGATGATACTTATACAAAGGGGTAATTTCCTGCAGGAGTGCACTGGAGCAGCACTCCGGCAGGAGGGAGCCCAGCAAGCCCTGCTCCCTGCCTTCCCTGGCCTGCCCGCCTAAGTGGACAGGCTGGGGAAGGCCTTTGAAGGAGCAGGGAGGCATTTAAATGCCTCTCTGTGCCTTCCCTCACTCACTTGCTGAAGCAGGTGGGGGAAGGCCTGTTCAGACCCCCCGTCTTCCCTGGCCCGCCTGCCCAGCGGGCTGGCTGGAGACAGGAAGCGCAGGGAGGCAGACATGCCTGCCTTTCCCCTTGAGTCTCTCCACATTTATGGAGAGACTGGGGGGGATTTAAATCCCTGGGTTCCCTGCCCCATCTTCTCCATGGGGCACCTGGAGAAGATCAGGCAGGGAACCCAGGCATGACTGCCTTTCCCCCTGAGCCTCTCTGCTTTTGCGGAGAGACTCAGGGGGGATTTAAATGCCTGGGTTCCCTGTCCCATCTTCTCCACAGGGCACCTGGAGAAGATCGGGCAGGGAACACAGGCATGACTGCCTCCCTGCACTCCCTGTCTCCAGCCAGCCCCCCATCTCCAGCCAGCCTGCGCTCCCCATCTCCACAGCAGGCTGGCTGGGATGGAGAGCGCAGGGAGGCAGACATGCCTGCCTTTCCTCCAGCCTCTCCACTTCTAAACTCATTTGCATATGAGTTATGCAAATGAGCTCCTGCACCTATTTTTCTAGGAAATGACCCCTGCTTATAGACATTGTGGTTTCCTGCTGAGCCTCAGGTTCTTTAAACCATGTTTGGAACATGCACCCTTTTGTACAAAGACAGCTAGAAAGTTTATTTACAACTGATTAAGGGAAAAGCTTTTGAAATCACATGAATTTGACCAGAGACCTGGGTGAAAAAACACAGTACTCACAATAAATCCTGAGCTGCTGGTGCTGCTGCTGCTACTTCTAGTTTATGTATACCTTCTAAAGTTAAAATGTGCCTTACAACCTTCTCCTTTTGTATATGTTGCAGATGAGGACTGAGGCTGAGTAAAAGCAACTTCCTAAGACCAAACACTATGACAGGGGAGAAGAAGGGACTTGATTGTAGGTCATTCAGTTCCAAGCTTGACACTTCACTGAAATAAATTGATAGTCAAATCCTATGCAGAATTACTCCAGTCTGAGGAGTAACTCTGTATAGAAGTGCACTAAAAATCACCTAGAATGATTAAAAAAATACATTGTAGAATTTAATAATAGATTCAGTAACATGTTCCATTTCTGAGCATCTGTAGGTCATTTAAACAATACACACACCCTGAATGAGTGTTATATAGGCCAAGACTACTTTAGTATCTGTGATACCATTATGCTCCCATTAAACATTTCTTTCATGATTTCAAGGACAGGTTTACTCTAATTGGAATTGTATATTTCTTTTTATATATATAAAACCTCACCTTTTTCAAGAGCAGGGGATGGATAAAAATACTATATAAGTCATATTGCCATATAACTCTGTCCTTCAAATTCTGTTTCTGAATTGCTAACATGTATGATTATTCTCATCAAATGAGAATGAACTATTGTTAAGTAAATGGGCTAAAATAAAAGCCCCATTATTGCCTTGCTAGATATTACTCTCCCAGGTTGGACAGATTAAATGCCACACACATCTCCTCCTCTGAAGTGAATGAAGCTCAGATTGGAAGGAAGGAGCCAATAAGGTGGGCAATAGCTTGGCTTTCAGGTGGCAGTCAGTCTGAGCCTCCTTCAGCTGGGCCTCTCTGTCAGACACCAGATTCAAAACAGCAAATGTAGTTGTATTTCCCTCCCACCTCCCCACACACCTTTTTTCAATGTGGGATACAAGACCAGTGCCAAAAACATATCCAGCACAATCAAACATCAGATGGTGACTCCTTTCCCACAGCTTGTGTGAGTGAAAACAGTGAAATTATACCCATGTTTTAGTAGCGAATCCCCTGGTGTTCAAGCGAGGCAGGCCCAGCACTGGGCCCTTGTTCTGCTGCTTTTTGTTCCTGGACTTGCACTGTTTTTAGCACTGGACACCATTCAGCCTCCATTCAGTATTGTATGTCACTTCACATATGGTTCATCCGCTCCAAATGTGTGCATGTACCCAGAAAATGCAGCTTTTCATTATGTATTCTCTATGTAACAGAAAAGATTAAGATGTAAGCCCAGTGAATGCAGCAGGAATTAGTTGGACAGATGAATAAGGGAAAAATGAATCTGGAATGACGGCGGATTTAGTCTAATGATTGTGGGAGGGCGTTAAGAACTTGGTGGTAGGTTTCAGCCCTTTTAATCCCAGACTGTGTGTATTTTGGCAGGAGAAATGTTTCTTCAGAACTGCACGGAGAGAGATATAGTAAAACCACTTTTAGCCTGGTGCAGACGAAAGAGGGCAAGAATGACTTTCAGAGAAGTACTTTTCTCATTTTTTATTTGCTGTTTCTGCAATGGAACACTTTCAACATCAGATTCTGGTTTTGTTTTAAGTCTTGCAAGCATAAATCCTTTTCATTTTAATAACTCAGCTGGAACTTCCCCCTATTTAGGAAATTATTTACACAAACAACTGTTAAGTAGGAGCTTTTGGGGGTGGGAAATCTTGCTTTTCAGTAGGTAAGAAGACATCTGTACATGCAGACACAAAGAACGATCCAGAATATATTCCTTGGGTGCACATACAGAGTATGAAGAAATGGCCATTTAAAGTCAAAATAATGAAAAGTAACTTAGAAGAACTGAAAAAAAATGGTTAGCTGAGCTGATATCTACTAACTTCATTTGTCTTGTACAAGACAAGGAAGGGGGGGGGGAAATTGCCAATAGAGAAACAAACTGGAATTAAGCTTATTTCCTATAACACTTCTTACAGGGAGTTATTCCCTCCCCAGTCCAGTTTTGATTGAAAATCAACATTTGCATCACAATAGGGATATTTCAAACGGATAAGCACAAAAGGCTGCAACTTCAGAGACTTTTTGGTTAGCTGTGTTCAGTTTCTAGTTCATCATCACGTAAGGATCTCAGGGATACAAGAATTTATACCATTCAGACACCATTGGATAACCTGTCAACTGCAAGTTGCAAAAATATAAGAACCCAACTTCTTTGTAACTATCCTTTGCTTTGCTTTTAGTTAAAGATCATATTTATGGCTGGCCTTTTAAATATTTTTGGATGTGTAACAGAAGCAAGATTTTTGAATACAGAAACCTATAGACAAATGGTGCAGCTAGTACATTCATTTGCAAATCCTTGAGAGAGGATAGCTCAGATTTTACCCTTCCCTCTAGAATCCCAATACTGACTATTTTAAAAAGTAAAAATGCAGTAAAATGTTCTTTCAAATGCAGCAACTCAGCTGCATACATGGCACATTCCTCAAGGGCAGCCTCACTCAACATACTTGCTTATTTCATTAGTACTACAGGCCCTATCCAGCCAAAGATAAACAATTCTAAGTGCTATTGATTTCAGTGGGAGAGTTGAGTGCATGGCTGCTTACAGATGGTGAGCACAAAAACACGGCTTTGCCACAACAGCAACAAATGGAGCACGGAAATTGTGCCATGAACATGTTCAACAATCAGACTTACTGTGCTCACCTGTGATGATTCAATGTGAGTGAGCCGATCACCTGGGCTGTTCAATTTGGCATCAAGCAATGTGAATGCCACCTGATAGGTTTGCATCAGGTATTTTCAAAACTGCACATACATAGAAATGTTGGTGATTCAAACCAATCAACAGCCATTCATGTAATCAGTGATGTAGGTTTTCTGGTAAAAGTTGAATCAGAAAGTTTTCCAGAAATTTCTTAAATTCAAATTTAAATAAGTAATGGGAACATTTTGTTAGCAAAAGAAGCATAGCGTTTTGCCCGTGCTTCAAATCCCATAGTTAGCCCATTTAACAGAATGGATTTGCAGCACAACAGCCCTGACAACTATAGATAAGCAGACTTTACTTACATATGTGGGGTGGAAAATTTTTCATGGAAAAATATATCATTGGAAAATTTCCTGGGAAATTTCAGAAAAGTCCACTCTGCAACACTAAATGTCACTAGGGTAACAGCATGCATTTTTGACTGATTTATATGATTTGTGATCTATTTAAATATCCATTTAAATAATTTTCTGCCAACTGGAACAGCATCAGAGCAATGAGTGGAGAGGAGTAGATCTCCATCTGGCTGTGCAAGACCACACATGTGCAAAAAGCCACTGGAGCTCAACTGCACTTTTAGGAAGGAATACTGTGAAGCAACCTGTCAAACAGCCATGGGTAGGAGAACAGACAAACAGCCTATAAAAATGGGCGCCCTGTTCACAGCTGACGAACAGGACATGAGCCCCAACTAGTGAGCTTTGGAGCATCTCTAGTTCCCACACTCCTTGCTCTGCTGCTACCCCCACCCCTACTTCTTCCCCCACTCTTCCTTGTTGCACCTGTAATATTTGCCAAACTTTGGAAACAAAGGAAAATTCCAACAAGGTGGTCTTTTCTGGATAACATTAAATATTTTTACTTATACATGAAATTATCAGCCTTTCCAAAAAAAGAGAAGGTTTTACAAGAACTGATTTAATCTGGAAGCAAGCCTTAAGCCATATGGAGCAAACAATGTAATCCCCCTTCTCCTTCAGTGGGGGAAGTAATCCAAATTGGTTAGGTCACGCCTCCTCTTGCTCCAGGCAGGGCTATGCACATTTGTGTGGACTGTATTGGCTTAGAAGGAGGTTGATCCTCCAGTTTCAATTGCCCTGCCACTCCAGCAAGACGCTTGAGCCTAACTCTCCTTTCTTGGAGACTGTTGCCTTATTGGTATGGAAGATGGAAAAGCCTTGAAAAAAGCCCCCATTGCTGGTCTTTATTTTTTTTAAGGACCATTAAGACAAACCCCTCCTGCTTGAAGTTCCAGGCATTGGGACTGGCCAACGGCAGAGACATCTACAGTGCCACAAACTGCCGTCAGTGAGAGTTAGTTGTGGCAGGTCTCTCCTGCCTGAGGCTTCAGGCTTTGGGTTGTTCCTCAGCTGGCCCTCAACTGTGCTGAAAACATCCATCTGAGATCTACTGGGTCTGAGCCCAGACCCACTCTCTTGGAGTCTTTTACCCTGTAAGTATGGAAGATGGAAGGGCCTTGATGAAAGGCCCCATTGTGGGGGGTTTCGGTTTCGGTGCTGCTGCGATGGCGGCCGCTTCTCGGGAAGCTCCCGGAGGCGGTCAGCCCACGCGCGGAATGGGGGGGTCTTCGCATATGCGAAAGACCCTAGTGAGCCTTAGTCAAAGGCTCCGAACCGGGGCGCATGGGGAGTAGCCTCTTTGCCGGCACACCGCCGGGAAATTGAGGCTTTCTCCCCGCTCCAATCGGCCCCGCCGCGTAGTGCGTCCCGGATGGGACTTAGCAGCCCTGCCGACTTCCAGGAGTGAGTTAAAGCGGTCTGGATTAACATGAAACGAAGAAATGGCATCTAATCGTGAGTTGAAGATCTGTTTTGAAGCGAAAATTTAAACCCCCCCGCAAGCGTATAAGCATATGGGAGGAGGGAAGATTCCCTATCCTCTTTAAGAAGCGAGATTTAAAAGAGAAATGCGAGGGGGGTAAAGATAAAAAAGAGTGTTGGTGAAGGTACCGTTGGGGTTTTTTAGAAGACTGTGACTTCAGCAGCTTTTCGGGGGATGCGGCACGAAATATGAAAGGAAGTAAACAAAAAAGAAAATGTCGATGCCGGGGAATGTCCTGCGCAAACCGGAAGAGAAGGAAGGAGGGACTTCCGGTCCGGACAACCCCCCCCCAGGGCTAGCTGTCAATCAACAGGAGAAGGAGATACTGCGCCACCTGCTGGAGTAAATGTACCAAATCAACGAAATTTTTTAAAATGGAATGTGTTCTCATCAGTTGTCAAACAGAAAGGTCGGAAATAACAAGGAAGATGGCAAAAATTGTACAAAAGGACAATTTGACTCTAAACTTTCTGGTTATGAAAAAAGAAGAGAAAGAGGATCTCAGATTTACTGTGGCGAATGTCTTGACACCCCTAACTGGCAGTGAAGCGAATAAATAAAAAGAAGAGGTGGTTACGGCTCTCAAAGCCTGTTCTGCCTCTAAAAAAAAAGGAATCTCTGCCAGTAGAATGGGGTGTTGAGCTTAGCAAGCTGGAGATCTAATTTCATGAGTAGTGTTTATGGAGCCAGCGGAAATTGATTGCAGTGCCAGAAATAGCAGGAAAAACAAAGAAAAGAGAGAAGATGGACTAAAATACAGAATTTTCTGAAGAGACACGCCAGCATGGAAGACGCAGCACTCAAAACTTGGATAAATGAAGATGACGGCAGCCCAGGGGAGGGAGGTGACGGATCGGGAGACATCAAGTTAAAAGGACTCAATTTGTAATTGGAGAGACTCAAAAAGAAGTTGTTCGTGTAACATCTGAAAGGAGCAGTAATAATTAACCCCAATGGACTTTACTAACTTTATTAACAGAGTTGTTTTGGACTTTGGAAAGTTAAAAAGAAGATCTTCTAACCGTGATGGATGCCAAATATCGGATTGAATACTAACTAAAACTAACCTTTACTAACAGGAAAAAACTCACTCCGTTCTTTTTCTTTCCCCATCTGTCTACCCTTCCCGTTTCTTATAAAAAGAATAAAATTCTCTCCTTTTAGGAGAGTTATTTCAAAAAAAAAAGAAAGGCCCCATTGCTGGTCTTAGAAAGAAGGGGGAGACCATTCTTTCTAAGGTATCAGTGCTGGCAGCCCCAAGGCTTCGGGTCATTCCACAGCTGGCCCCCAACTGAATGGGGAAAACCCAACAGAGTTCTACTGAATCCAACAATCATTCTGTCTTTAGCATGTAAACAAAGAATTTTGGAGATGGACAAATGGAGGACCCTTTGGATGGTCTCTCAAACCCTCTAGTAACTAAATTGGTTGAAGCAGATGATCTAGGTTTTCTGTTGTATCCAACTGGTAGTTAAGAGAAGGCAAAGGCACCTTTTTTAATCTCCAGAAATGTTCTGGCTGGATAGGCCTCGAAGAATTTTCCTAGGAAAGCCTAGGAGAATTTTCTGACCATTCCCCTTCCTCTTTATCGGAGCTTGTAGCCATATATGGTTAAAAAAAGTTCTTCCACACTCAAACCCAAGCCTGTCATGGGTGGTGAAGGAGAAAGGGAACATCACATTTGAGTAATTCTTAAAGGCTCCCGATGTTGCTGGTGCTAGTGTCCTTATTGGCGAGATCAGCCATAGCCACCGCTTGTCCAGGAACTCCTTAGAACAGCATTCCCATGGAATTTATTCCATTCTATTTGTAGTCCCCAAGTGATCTGGGGACTGGGGAGCAACTCTAATTAAAAATGAGTTGAAGCTATGTGATGTATCTGAAGAAGTGAGCAGTGTCTCATGAAAGCTTGTACCCTGTCAACAAAAGTCTGCATGATCAAAGCAATGGTATTCCCTGTAGTAATGTATGGCTGCGAGAGTTGGACTATAAGAAAGGCCAAGCACTGAAGAATAGATTCTTTTGAACTGTGGTGCTGGAGAAGACTCTTGAGAGTTTCTTGGACTGCAAGGAGATCAAATCAGCCAGTCCTAAAAGAAATCAACCCTGACTGTTCCCTGGAAGGCCAGATCCTGAAGTTGAAGCTCAAATACTTTGGCCACTAAATGATAAGGGAGCACTCACTGGAGAAGACCCTGATGCTGGGAAAGATTGAAGGTAATAGAAGAAGGGGATAGCAAAGGATGAGATGGTTAGACAGTGTCACGGATGCAATGAACGTGAAATTGAGCAAACTTCAGAGGACAGCGGAAGACAGGAGGGCCATGGGGTCCATAGGGTTGCAAAGAGTTGGTGATTTGGTCCATGGTGTCACAAAGAGTCGGACTCGACTGTGCAACTGAACAACAAAATAATAATAATAATAATAATAATAATAATAATAATAATAATAATAATAATAATAAGAAGAAGAAGAAGAAGAAGAAGAAGAAGACACTGCCTACTGGCACCCGCACCTCTCTCCTCTCTCTCTCTTTTTTGCCACTTTCAAAAAAATAATTGCACACACCACAGCCATGCTGCACAGTCACCCTGCCTGGCCTGCCAGCACCCTCGCCTGTCTCATTGCTTTTTAAAAAACTTTTGCTCTCTTGTTGTTCCTGACACACCCTGAGGGTAAATGCAGGGGTGCCCCCAACTTGTTTAAATGCCCCCGAAGTAAAAATATCCTGGCTATGGCCCTGCAAAGGAGATAACAAAAGTGATTTCTATAACACCCTTCTGGCACAGAAGTTTTGGGTCTCAGAACTAGTGAAGATGTCAGTATGTCCACTGTGGAGATAGTCAAGTGATGGGTTCTCCTTGTACATTAATCCATTTACCACCTAGAACCTATTTGACTCCAGCTGACAGCAATTGAACTGGCGGATTTAGTAGGATGGGGCTTTCCAAGTTAAGTAGCTGATACTATGGTGCAGTCCAGTATACCTGCTTCCAGTTGTCTTTAAAATCATACAAGGCAGGCACTCAAAAGTGGGCCAGTACCAAAAAAGCTGGATCCACTGAAACTTACAAAGACATCATTCCCTTTCTACACCAAGGTTGGAATTGTTGGAGAATTTGGTAAAAGTATTTAGATATTCAGAGCTTGCAATGGATCTTTATTCACTGGAGAGGAGGCAAATTATTTCTTTGTAAAAATCTTTATTTCTAAAGGGAAAGCTACACAGAAAATCTACAAAATAACAAACACTTGAGACTACATCCTTACTGTTACAAGTACAACAACAGACTGACTGACCACACGGTTGGTAATGGAGATTCTTCTTTCTTCTTGACCCTAGAAGGAAATCACCTGAATACATTAACCAATTATTGTTAGTAAATAAGCTTGTTTTTCTGGGCTTTCTTCCCATTGGCTTTGTGCCAGGTTACCTTCCAGGGCAGTCTAAACAATTGCACACAAGGTAAACACATTAACCCTATAATGACCTTGCAACACACATATTTCCAACAGGAATCAGGTTCTAAGTCTAGATTCCTTAAAGGGCAGGTTGCATCACTGGCTGCTATGTGGGACCACATAAGACTGCCTAATTTTTCTTCTCATAGGCACATTAAGCTTTCCCTCAAAGGAACCATACAGTTGGCACCTCCCATTAGGCATAGGTTGCTTACTGGAAACCTTTCTAAAGTGTTACAGGCCTTGAACAAACCTCCATTTGATCCTTTCAAATCATCAGAATCCAAAGTCTTCTCAGAAGATATATTTTTAATTGCAGACATGACTTCTGCAAGAAGGATTCCTGAATTAGGGGCTTATTGGCCAAGAAAGAATTTGTATATTTCACAAAGTCTCAATGGTACTCAGGATGGATCTTTCCTTTGTGCCAAAGATTTCACTTATCATATTAACCAAGAGTTGATACTACTTTCCTTTTTTCCTACACCATGTTATCCCAAAGAGAGAATATGGCACAAACTAGACATTTACAGGGCTCCTTGTGTCTGCTTAATAGGACAGTGCAGATTAGGCTACAGGATTTTCTGTCTGTGTCTCACAGATTTAGGTAAAAAAGTCTCAAGCCATGTATCTGAAGTGCAAGGCCTAGGACCTCCAAAGGATGTTATGGTCCACTACACTAAATCTGCAGCAACATAGTGACATTTCCACCAGCATTTCAGTGGAAGAAATTGGTAGAGCCACATCCTGGTACACCTTTTTCACCTGTATGAGATACTATAGGTGGGAACAGTTAAAATCTGCAGAAGTTTCATCTGGTAGAAACTGTGCAACATAGTGGCTGAACAGAATAAAAATTAGAATGAGGATCCCACCCAGGTTGTAGCTTGGGCATATAACCAGTTTAGATGACTTTCCCCATTGAAGGAGAATGAAACATTGGAATTTATCTGAAGGTTTCGTCTCTTCAGTGAGGTAAAGTCATCCACCACCACCACCCCCAAACCCTAGTAATATGCAAAATCTATTATGGAGCTGGGCTATACTAAGACTGGAGGGTCAGCCTCTCTCTGAGCCAATACAGTCTACACAAATTTGCAAAGCCCTGCCTGGAACCAGAGGAGGCGTGACCTAACCAGTTTGGGTGACTTCACCCCACTGAAGAGAAGAAACTTTCAGTTAAGTTCCAATGTTTCTCCCCCCTCTTTCTCATTTTCATTTTTCTGCTAATTATATTTTTATAAGGGAACTATATTTTGTAAAGTATTATGCTTTTGCTGCTGTTTGAATATTTATGTATAGCTTTCTCATCTCCCCAACCACTGAACTCTGTGAAAGCCTGCCCCCCTTTAGTATTATTCAACACAATATGCAGGAAATCTTAATAGCTTACGTGCAACTCTTGCTAGAACACTGGCATGTCAAAAGCTGATGCCTGGCTCAGTCACAAAAACATTGCATTGGATGACAGATGTTTAGGCAGGAGTGATGTTGTAATGTTGGATTAGGATGACGGAGACACAAATTCCCAATCAGTTATGAAACTCACTGGTTGACCCTGGGTTTTCTCTTCCTCTGCCAACCTAACCTACCTCATAGAGTTATGGAGGAAGATTAACTATATCCACTGTCATGAGCTTCTTGGGAGAAAGATGGGATAAAAATAGATAGAAAGGTTATGGAGCTTCCAGCCTGCATAAGATAACTACTGTTATTCAGTGTACAAGGTTATTATATTAACCAGCAAGATGCCCACCAAATAGCAGGAACTTTGTATAGATGTCAGTTCAGGCAGAATGAGCTGCATATATATTTTCTTCTTCTTCTTCTTCTACTACTACTACTAATAATAATTGTTACTATATATTGAATTTATTGTCCAGTGTAATGTAAGTTACCAGGAATCTCAAATTAGCCTTTCTCTAGCAGCAGGATTCAGGCAGATATTACTGTTGCCTCGATCTTTTCTGTTCAGTTCTGTACTCCATTTAGAGATACTTGAACACCCATCAGTTCAGTTCACCATCTGTTTGTCAGCTGTGAACAGGAAGCCAATTGTCCATCAATCAGTTAGCTGTTCCAGAGCAGTTTGAGCCTGTTTGTCAAATTACGTCTCAGGTATTCAAAGAGTACAGTACATTATAGAGCAATTGGCAGTCTTACACACATACACAGTCCAGTGAGAGGCTACCTTCTCCTCCTCCCCTACAAAGTTGTTCTCTGCCACTCTGCAACCGAAGGTATAAACAGTGAGCCACTAAATAAAAGATATTTTTAAGACTTATCATTTGATGTCCATGTAAGTCCATTATCACCATTCTGTGCAAGCAAAATTTTGAAGACCTCCAGGTTGAATAAATCTTATCTACTGCATAGATGCTGAAACCCCTGCAAAGCCAAGTATGATGACCTAGCCCTGTTTTCTCACTCAAATGTACGATTTTCCATCCCTTTTTTCTTCTTTTTTTGCTGAGCAGCTTCTTTATCTATTTGTCTTTTGTGAAGGTTTATGGCTTGTCCCACCCTGTCATAGTATTGTATTCTGGTTCTGGCTCAACCCAGGAACTTGATGGAAGAGACAAGATCCCCCTCTTTTACTTAAACTTCTGAAAATGGCACACATGAGGCTTTTTAAAATTCAAAGATAGAGGAGGAAAGGTCATGTGAAATCAGGGGTAAAATGTCTGAAGTAAATCAATAAGAACTCTGAGGTAACTTAATATTTTTACAAACTACACTTCATATGTTCCCAGCAATTGAGAGTTTTAAACTTTTCACAAAGTTTTAGAAACTTAGAGATCAGAGGCTTTCATTTCAATGTTTCCTAATCCCTCCACTTCATTTTCGTGAGTTTAACTGACTCTACAGGTTTCAGAAAGCAGAGCTATACTACCAAGTACCCAAATTCCTTCTCTGAACACTCCAGAGATCACTCCAATTGTTGAGCTATCTCCCTTGTCAACTGGACAGGGAATCACTTCTCTAACAAGAATATCTATCCCTTTTCACTGATCCACCCACTCCTCCTTGCCAACCTTCCTAGTCCTTAGTCAGTATGAAACTGTTTGCGGTTCCAGCTCTTATGTGAGATGGAGAGGTTCTGCCAGATGCCTATGACAAAGTATGAAATGACCACACTCACAACAGATTTGGAAATATGTGGATTAAACTGTCCACAACTTTATTGATTTCAGCTGTAAGAAGCATTGGCACAGCATGGGCCCACCAGATCCAGTGCATCAGCTGGCCTCACGCCAGCTGATGTACCCCGTCACCCAGGGCCGGCTCACCCACTAGGCAACCTAGGCATTCGCCTAGAGTGCAGGCCGGCCCTGAGGTGCTGCGGAGGGCAGCAGGGAGGAGGAGGTGGAGGCCGAGAGGGCAGAGCGGAGTGCATGCAGGGAGTGCCCCTGGGGCCCAGGGGGCAGCCCAGGCCATTAGGCAGCATGGGGGTAGGCAGCAGCGGGAGCAACAACACAGAGAGGGTGCAGAAGTGGGGGGCACATCCTCACCCCCGACGGCCAGAATGCCCATGGACAGCACTCCCTAGGGTCACTTCGGGGTGGGTTGTCCAGGGACTCCTAGGCCAAAATCTGTGGGCAGTCTGGCCTTGGAGACCTTTGGGTCGGCTTCAGTAGAGGCGGGATCCCATCTCTGGGGAAGGGGGAGGAGAGAAACCAGCTGCAGCCCTCTCGGGCTGGGAACCCCCCCGTCTGTGCCAGACGCTCACTTGCGGCTGTGGCCAGCCAGCTCTGTGGCCTTCTGGGCCGGCCTGCCATGGTTTCACCACCTCCTCGTGCCACTGCTCAGGGCCGCTTTGTTGCTAGGAGCAACCACACCAGCGATGTGCAGCCCGGGTGGTGGTGGTGGCTGCCTGGTTCCTTGCCTTGCCCCAGCACCATGCCTACTCTCCGCCCCCAGAAGCTTCAGAGCCCTGTTATGGGAAACAGGGAAGACGTTACGAGAACACTGATTTCCAAGGTGAGCTGAAAACCACTTTCTGGGGAGAGGGGAAGGAGGGAGGGAGCTCCATTGAAGAGGCCCGAGGAGGGCTCTGATTGGACCTGCTTTGGGTGGCTCAGCTGCCAGGCCTTTCCCTGGGCTTTTGGGTATCTGCAGTCCTCCCTCTTCTCTTTCCCTATCAACCGCCCCCCCCGGCCTCTCTAGCCAGCAGCTCGACTGCTTTAACCCTTTCAGTTCTGCGGACAAATGAGGAAAACTTCCTGCCCTTCACACAAAGCCTCCGCTGGACTGGACCATTCAGCCCAGCTGCCATCAGCGACACATCCAGTCCACCCCGCTGGACTGGACCATTCAGCCCAGACGCCATCAGCAGCCCCATCGAGCTGATCTAATGCAGCTCGACGGGGCTGCTCTGGAGTAACTCCACACGGGGCTGCCCTCCTGGGGGATCCACAGCTGTTCCAGAAAACGGGGTGGTTGAGTCGGGGAAAGGAATTCGAGGCCTACTGGAAGCGAGCTCAGGGAGCCGAGGGGGTATCAGCTGTCCCCGCCAAACCCAGGCTGCTCCTCCGGCACGGAGGGTGGAAGTCGAGCCGGAACCTGCCCCGGTGCCCCCCTGCCAGCTTTCCACTCGCAGCAGCAGGGAGTTTGCAGCACACCCCAGGCCGCGTGCCCCTCTCCAGACGCCCCAACTGCACAAACCCAATGACGAGGAGACAGCTTTCCTCCCCCCGTCCTCTGTGGTCCTTCTCTCCAGGCCCCACCTGGAGGTTGGCAGCCATGTAATTGGTGGGCACACGGGGGCGCCAGAAGGTAGGCCCACCTAGGGTGCAAAAAAAACCTTGGGCCACCCCTGCCGTCACCCAGCCAGCCAACATAGGTGAAGATTGCAGAATGGCAGGTTGCCAGAGATCACATGAACAACTGCCCTTTGTGTTCTCCCCTGCCATCTGGTCATGAGGGCAAGCGCTGGTAGTCCTTGAGAGTCTTGCTCCCATCAGCCTTCATGCCAAGACCCCTTAAGTTGGTCCCCATATCCAGGAAATGGCATACAGGCCGATTTCTGTAAATTGATCCGGTCCCATACTGTTATTGTCAAACAGTTGTAACGAGAAAGAAAGCATAGACAATATCAAACTACGTTAACTGGCTAACAATCTCAAACTATTGATGTCACTTTGACCCCCTTGATAGATCCTTATATATTATCATCTCCTGAAGGCGTACCTTAGGGTGAGATGGGTGGGCAAATGGCTCTTTGGCTGGACAAAGGGTGAGAGGGGAGGCAAGCAACTGACCTCTTCCCCTTGAAATTGCCTTCCCCGGCCACCTTGGCATCTTGCCATTTGTCCAAGGGAGAAGTACTGACTTTCTTGGTGCTCTGTGACCCCACCCCCATCCAGCATTCGGTCACCTCTCCCTCCCCACTCGCCCCCACAAATATTGGGCTGTGCTGAGTCAGGCCTTTTTTGCTTGCGGTTGCAGCCTTTATATGGGATGTTCAGCCAGATGCCTATGACCCAGTATGAAATGACCACACTCACAACAGATTTGGAAATATGTGGATTAAATTGGCCGCAACTTACACAGCTGTAAGAAGCACTGGCATAGCATGGGCCCACCGGATCCAGTGCATCAGCTGGCCCCACGCCAGCCAAGGTACCCCATCACCCAGCCAGCCAGCATGGGTGAAAATTGCAGAATGGTAGGTTGCTGGAGATCACATGGATGACTGCCCCTTCATGTTCTCCCCTGCCATCTGGCCATGAAGGCAAGCCCTGGTAGTCCTTGAACAGGCTTGCTCCCATCAGCCCTCATGCCAAGACACCTTAAGGTGGTCTCCATATCCGGGAAATGGCACACAGGCCCACGCTGTTACAACCCCAAGAGCTGGGCAGGACCACCCCGTCTGGCTCCCACCAACGCTCCTACAGCTGTAGCCAAGATGTCGCACTTGTTTAGTTTTTTTTTTCACTGCCAAAGCTAGGACATTTTATTATTTTCAGAAAGAAAGAAAGTCACTACTAGAAAACGACAATAACAACAACGATCACGTAACAACAATACAAACAAAACAACATCTCCTACGATAGTGGAGCTTATACTTCGTCTCTGGTTAACTTATACATTACAGTTGAATGTTATTTTAAACACCTATGTCTAGTTTTACAATCAACTTTGAGTGATAACATTTATTTTTTAATTATATTGAAGATTTCTGGATATAGTCCTCAATCCATCTATAAAATTTCATTCAAATATTTTCAAAAGTTCCATCTTTTCCCCCTTGTAACTGAAGAGTTAATTTGTCCATTTCTGCAGCTTCAAACAATTTCCCTATTATTTCTTCTTTCGTGGGTACTTCTTTCTTCCAATATTTTGCATAAAGTATTCTTGCAGATGTCACAACATGCACAATTATATAGACATATTGTTTTGTAAAGTTTTTTTGAACAATATTCAATAGAAACAGTTCAGGATTAAATGGTACATTTGTTTCTAACATTTTCTGCAGCATTTCATGTATTCATATTCAATATGTTTTAGCTATCTTACATGTCCACCACATATGGTAAAAAGAGCCAGTTTTACTTTTACATTTCCAACATAAATTTGACATATTGGGATACCATTTAGCTAAGTTTTCAGGAGTCATATACCATCTATAAAACATTATATATATATATTTTCTTTATAAGAAATTGCTTTTTTTTATATTTAACTTCCACACCCTAGACCATTCCTCCATTTATATATTATGGCCTATATTTTGAGCTGACTTAATCATTGATTCTTTTACCACTTCAACTTGCATTTTCATATCTCATATCTAATAGCACAGTATAAATTCTTTTTATATATTTACCCTCTGTCCCAATCATAATTTTATCAAGCTCTAAGGGTGAATCATAGAAACCAGTTACTTGATCTTTAGCAAATCTAGAATCTATTTGTGCTCTTTCCCACCAGTTCAAGCATATAACTCTTTTCCTGAGTTCATCTTGATTATGTATTTGATTTTGGCTGTTTAACAAATCTTCATATGTACAAAGTAGGTCTTTTGTAAATGTCGTCGGGTGTGTAAACGCTTCTAATGATGAAACCCACTTGGGTATTTTAGTATAATATAATTTTTGTATCTCATCCCATTGTTTCAATAATGTTGCTCTTATAGTATGTTGATTAAAGTATTTGTGAATATTGCTTTTTCTATACCAAACAAACACATGCCACCTTAATTGTAAGTCGTATCCTTCAAGCTTTAATAGTCTTGAATTTTCTAGTGTAATCCATTATTTCATCCAGGTTATAGTCATTGCTTTGTAGTATAATTGCTAGTGTGACAGTGCAAACCCTCCTCTTTCTTCTATGTCTTGCAGGACTTTCATCTTAATTCTAGGCTTTTTTTCTTGCCAGATGAATTGTCTCACCAATTTAGCTATTGCTTTAAAGTAATGTTGGTTTTTTTATAATTGGTGTTGTTTGAAATAAAAAAAAGTCTTGGTAATATGTTCATCTTCACCGCCTCTGTTCTTCCCATAAATGATAACTGTAAATGTTTCCAATTTTGTAAATCTTTCTTAATCGCATCCATGAGTTTTATGTAATTTTCTTTAAATAAAGAGCTGCATCTATTTGTTATTCCAAGATATTTTATTGTCTTCTTTACTTCCGTCCCTGAGGACTCCTGAATTATTTGAATTTGTTTCTTGGTACAGTTCTTCGTTAAAATTTTAGTTTTCTTAAAATTGATTTTTAATCCTGCATGTTGACCATATTCTTTTATTATATGCAAAAGAGGACCAATTGTTATTTGTGGGTCTTCCAGAATAAAAACCAGATCATCTGCAAATGCTTGAAGTTTATATTCTTCCCCTTTAAGTTTGAGTCCTCTAATGGTATTATGTTTTCTTACCATCTCACAAAGTGTCTTTAAAGCAAAAATGAATAGAAAGGGAGATAATGGACAACCTTGTCTGGTTCCTTTCCGAATTTCTATATTTTGTGAAAGATCTCCATTTACCATTATTTTAGCAGACTGGTGGGTATATAGTGCTTTAACCATTGTATAAAAACAGTCTCCACATTTCCATGTCAGCAGTTGTTCCAACATAAAAGACCATGTAAGATTGTCAAAGGCCTTCTCTGCATCAAGAAAAATCAAAGCCATTTGTTTTCCAGGATGTGCTTCAAAGTACTCAAATATATTCAAAATTGTTCTCACATTATTTCTCATTTGTCTCTTTGGTAGAAATCCTGATTGGTCTTGAAGTATTACATAGATCAGGACTCTTTTCAATCTATTGGCTAATATAGATGCGTAGATCTTATAGTCCACATTGAGCAATGAAATTGGTATGTAGTTTTGAATTTCTTTCTCATCCATATCTGATTTATGTATCAATGTAATCAATGCCTGATTCCAAGTCTCTGGTAACTTTCTTTCTTCAACTATGTTTTGTATTGTCAATTTCAATGTAAGGCATTTTGGTCTTCAAATGTCTGATAGAATTCTACAGGAAATCTGTCCGGACCTGGTGTCTTCTTTTTCTTCTGGGTTTTAATTGCTTCAATCACTTCCATATAAGAAATTGGCTCATTTAATATTTTCTTCTGTTCTTCTGTAAATTCTTTTTTACTGTATTTTTTAAAGAATTCTTTAATCTGGTCATGGTCAGCCTATCCCTGCTGATAGAAGTTTTGATAGAAGTTTTCAATAATATCTTTCAAGTCCTTGTGAGCATTCTTTTCTTCTCCTTTTTCATTTTTCAGGATCTTTATATGTTTCTTTTCTGAGTCTCTCCTTCATTTGTATGCTAACCACCTTGTGGGCTTGTTTGCATTTTCAAAAAAGTTTTGTTTTGCAAACATTATCTCTTTTGCAGTCTCCTGTGTAAGTAAACAATTAAGTTGATGCTGTAGATTTTTAATCTTAATCCTTAAATGTTCAATCACAGGTTTCATTTTCAACTTTTGTTCTTCTGGCTTGATTTGCTCCTCAATCTGTATAAATCTTTGCTTTCTTTTTCTTCTAACCCACGCATCTTGTTTCATGCACCAACCTCTCACAAATGCCTTAAAAGCATTCCATACAATATCCATGGCCATATCAGGTTGAATGCTCAGTTTAAAGAACTCCTGGAATTCATTTTTAGATTTTTTTACAAAGTCTAGATTCTTTAGAAGCCACGTATTCATTGACCATCTATTTCTTTTTAGGGTTTCTTGTAAAGTCAAAAACAAGGGGTTATGATCCGCAAATGTTGAGGGCAAAATTACTACCTCTACAATGTCGTTAATCATAGCTGTTGAAATCCATGCCATATCTAGTCTTGACCAAGATTTATGTCTTGCAGAGAAAAAAGTGTAGTCTTGTTTATTTATATTCCTAATTCTCCATGCGTCTGCTAAAGTCAATTCTTCCACCATATTTAGAAACATGTTAGGCAACTCATTACCTTTTTTCTGTCTTTCTTTGTGACTTTTCCTATCGATGGCTCTATCAAATACTGCACTGTAATCTCCAACTATGCAAATTTCTTCATATACTAAACTAGATAAGGTCTCATGTAGAGTTTTATAAAAGTTTTCCTGATGTTGGTTTGGTGTGTAGATGTTCACTATAAGTGTAGTTTTAGCTTGTCTTTGAATTTTAACTATCAATAGTGTTCCGTCTTCTGAATCATAAATCATCTCAGGGTGTAGATGTTCTTTCACATAAGTTACTATGCCTTTTTTCTTTTTCTGTTTATCTGCAGATGAAAAAATTTTTCCAATCTTTTTAGCTTCTAAGAATTTTTTATCAGATTCTTTGATATGATTTTCTTGTAAACAGACTACATCTTTCTGTAATTTTTTTAATTTGTTGGAAGATTTTTCTCCTCTTTTGTGGGGCATTCAAACCATTCACGTTGATGGAAATTGTTTTCAACTTCCTTTTATCCAACTTTGGTATCTTTTTTGCAACCATTTCTTTTCTTGTTGTGGTATATTGTAACTATGTGGTGTGGTGGGATTTTAGGTCTTTTCTTGATGTCAGCTGTTTTGTGGCCCATTGCTCCTTGAATCTGCAGTTTCTCTTCTTCCTCATTTTTTCCTCTTGTAGGATAAGGGGGAAAGAATGTGATTTCTGACACTGTCTCTTTGACATCTGTCACTGTGCCTTTAAAAGTTGAATCATAATAGATTCAGATCTTGGTATGTAACCTAGAATCTTCTGATTAGAGAAATTTATAGCAGAGTATGTGTATACATTTTTTTGTATGAGAAGCCATATTAAGCAAAAGTATTATTAGAAGCCTCTGTAGATGGAATTAGGATGCAATAGAATGGAATGCATATTTAGAAGTTGCAAGGACACCAAGAGCCAAGTTTAATGTGAATCACAGCCTTATTAGCTAGCTCTCCATAAGTGAGGCCAGAAGGGGTCCCAGTGTTCTCTAATGTTCCCATTGCTCTGAAGATCAGATAAGCAAGTGTAATTACTGACACCAATGACAGATGCACTGAGTCAAATGATGCTTCCATGATGTTAACTGCTTGGTACCAATTAGAGATTATTTAATATGTTAATTATATGTGACGTCACTTGGGGTATAAGACCTTCTGCCCTTCCTGGTTATGGCAGATTACAGCTTGGTGTTATTGGGTGCTAGCAGACCCAGTCCTGTATTCCTGTTTCTTGCAATAAACAGTTATTAATCTAACTTGCTGGATTCTAACTGCAGGATTTCAATTTGGCCACGGGATCACACGGGACACAGATTTGTGCATCACACTCCATGCAACCAGATGTCCATGCCCCATGAAGACAGATGCACCCCATTAGGCCAGGGCTCTAACCTTTGGGAGATGGTTCTCTTCAGCAGTCAGTTCCCAAGTCTTTCTGCTCAACTGAGACTAACCAATCAAATTCCTTTGAGAAGCTTGTCACTCAAGGCTCCCTAGTTCTGTGAGGCTTTAACCCTTCACAGTCTATTACATGTTTATACACCACTTATGAGATTTTACGGTGCCATCCATCACACACTACAATAAAATGAAAGTACTCTACCAGCATAACTACTGTGTAGCTACAAAACTTGAGGTGACTGACAGATCAATGAAGTGACGAGACATTTGGCTCACAGGTAACTGCAGCTGTGGAATAAAGAATGCTTAACTATTGAATGTGTTAGGGACAATATTTGCAGCATCTCTAACTTCATTTGGCCCAGTAATTCCTTCTTATAGTGCCCTCAAAGCAAGTGGTACATGGCTAGCTCAATAACGTTTTCAATTTCTCCTCCTTCCACCTTATAAGATAGGCATCCAGGATTATCCCTCATCTGTCCCAGCCTTTTGGAAGACATAGAAGGCTGTTCAATTGGAGATGGACTTCTGTTGAAGGTGTAGAATATAGTCTGCATAATAGGGTATGGGCAGGGTATGGGTCTGCCTGCTTTATAGGGTACGGGTCTGTCTCAGATAAACCTTTGAATGGTCTGTTATGTTCAGGTGTAGTAATTTGCTGCACAACAATTTATCAGTTATACTGCAAGCTTCCATGACCTCTATGGGAGGCATAATTTTTAAAATCACAAACCAAAGAAACATTCTGCACTCCCATACTTACTACTCCCTGCACTCCCTATTACTTACTCCCATACATCAGGGATCAGGTAACACAAAGAGCTAACTGGCTCCACCTGACTCAATAAAACAGCTGATTCTGGGGGCCTGAGCTGCTCATAAATTGTTTCTCTGTGCTGGTTAGTCCACTTGCCTGGCACTTGCCAGCTCCAAAAAGTTGCAACTCATTCTTTCCTTTCCACCCTACTTGACATAGCAATCTTCTCTTTTGCTTCTACTAGCTTGCTTCTCCATTTCCATGATTCCATGATCTGTGTTTAATCTGTGTACCCGTCCACCTAAGTTCATTCAGTCTGGTGTTCAGTGAAATAGATATACCTCTCCTCTGACTCTCTTCAGCTTCAGATCCCATTGGACATCAAAAGCTGTACCACTATCTCCATTCCTATATTCAGGGTTCTTTTTGTAGCAGGAACTCCTTTGCATATTAGGTGACACATCCCTAATGTAGCCAATCCTCCAAGAGCTTACAGTAGCCCCTATAAGAAAAGCTCTGTAAGCTCTTGGAGGATTGGCTACATAAGGGGTGTGTCGCCTAATATGCAAAGGAGTTCCTGCTACAAAAGAGCCCTGCCTATATGGTATTGTAAAAATTATTCATAGAATTCTAAGATCATTATGAGGCAGGTTTATGAAGGCATAAACCCAACAATCAGGAAAGACCTTGGGGCTCTTATTTATTTTTTTAAACGAAATTTTTATTCTGCCTCTCGAGTCCTGCTAGAGATGGCTCACAATTCAAATGATAAATTATCAATATAAAAACACACAAGCCGTTAAAATAAGCCAAGGGACATAAAACATAAACATAAAAATAGCATCAAACTATTTATAAAACAAGCCTCAGATCAGAAGTAGAAAATAAAACAGATGGAAGGATAAAAACTCTATTTATTTAATTTTATTTACATAATTCAAAGCTGGTATGGCAATCACTCTCTTCCCTCCCTTACATGCAGGATTTTCCATCCATTTTCCCTTTCCTTCTGGCTGAGCAGACCCTTTTATCTATTTTCTCCTTATCTGAAGGTTTATGGCTGTCCCACCTTGTCACATTATTATATTTTGATGCCGACTCAGCCCAGGGACTTGAGGGAAGAGACAAGATCACCTCCTTAACTTATATCCCTGAAACTGACATATGAGAGGCTTTTGAAAGTTCAAAAATAAAATTCAACGTAGAGGGGGAGAGGTCTGGTGAAATTTGGGGTAAGATGGGGTGAATCAATAACAACTCTGAGGTAACTTAGCAAATTCATAAACTCTGGTTAATATGTTTCCAGCAAGTAAGAGTTTTAAGTTTTAAGATTAAGAATCGTTGAGATGAGAGGCTTTGGTTTCAGTGTCTGCTATACACTCCAGTATAAGTTGTTGAGTTACCTGACTCTTCAGGTTTCAGAAGGCACGGATACATAGGGATATCCAAACAAACCAGGGATCACTCTACTCTTTAGAGCTATCTCCCTTTTCAACTGGGCAGGGAATTTCTCCTCTGAACTAGAAGCTCTGTCACTTTTTCTGGCCTGAATGTAGTCTTCAGCAATCCTCCCACTACTCCTTGCCAACCTTCCCAGTCCTCAGTCAGTGCTAAAATGAGTTCTCTTCAGCAGTCAGTTTCCAGCTTCTTAACTGAAATCCGTTTTAGCAGCCTGTCACTCAAAGACTCTCTGGCTCTGCGAGGCATTAACCTTTCATAGTCTGTCACATGTTTATACAGCATTTATGAGCTTTTAAAGCACAGTCAGGAACATCTGGGTAAAAAGAAATGTTTTGGGCTGGCACCTAAAATACAGCAAGGTAAGCACTCAGATCAGAGGGCATTCCACAGATGAGGTTCTACCACAAAGAATGCCCTGTTTCTAGTCACCACCTACCTCACTTCTGCAAGAGCAACAAACTGCTACTTTGTCTTACCTTCACTGAAATGAGAGAACAGTGTAATCCTAAGCAGAGTTCATGCTCACTCAAGTCCATTGAAATCAACAGGCCTAGAAGAGTACAAGCTGGGGACCTGCAAAACTCATGGGAAGGGATCCCATCCTCCTCCCCTACTCAGTGGCAGCAGCAGCTCCTTCTCCCCCTGGTCCCCCTCCTCCTCCACTCACCTGCAGCACAGCTGCTTCTACCTGCCTGGCTTGGTCGTGGTGGTGAGGCAGCAATAGGCGTGGCAGCAGCTCCCTCATTTTCTTCCCTCATTCTGGTCCTCCTCCCACTCCCACTCAATGCCACTGCCTTCATTTGCTTGGTTCATGGGGCAATGGCAGCTCCTGTTCCTTCTCCTCCAGCCTCCCTCCCACTTCTCTCAAAACTGTGGCTGAAGTGTCACAACATAGTTTAGCAAGATCTTGTTTTCCCCAAAAAAAACTTTTTTTAAAAAAATCTCAGCAAACCAGTCTGTAGAAAAATACCCCTTATCTGTAGCTGGTCTAATCTGGGTTTCCTTTAAAAAAATCTGTGTGGGGGCCAGGTTCAGAATTATCTATATGATAACCCTGCCTAGGATGGCACTCCATTTATATGATTTGATATCAAAAGCATTATCCCCCTGCAGTCCTCAAAACTGGCAGGAATAACCTTCTTCCTCTGTATTCTCACTATGCTTTAAAATGTGTGGTCAAGAAAGGAAAATATTCCGTCCCTGATACTGGGCTCACCCAACACAGACTCCCCCAGGAAAGGGTCACTGAGAGTGGGGACTGGGGATGCAAAATTCAGAGTTATGACTTCTCTGGGCCCCTTAGAAGCCAAGCAAAATACCTGCATCATTCTAGTTGCATGCTCTCACCAAACTCAATGACTGTAATCTCAAGACTTTTTCCAGCTCTGCAATGTCCATTTTGAAATACAGTGACCAGAACTGTACACAGTATACCAACTGAGGCCATACCATTGATCTATACAGGAGCATTATAACAGCCATTTTATGTTCCTTTCCTAATATTCTCTAACATAGTTTGCCTTTTTCACTGCTGTAGTACACTGGGTTGACACTTTCATTGAGCTATCCACTATGACCCCAAGATCTTTTCCCCTCTCAGTCTCAGCAAGTTCAGATCCCATTAGCCTATACTTCCTTCCATTGTGAGAACTGTCCATTTATTCCTACTCCTTGCTTCCTGTCATTTAACCAGTTTTTAATCCATAAGAGAACCTGCCCTCATGGTGGTGAGGATGGTGAGGCAGGACTTCCTTTTGCAGAAGCCATGCTGACTTTCTCACAGCTGGCATTGTTCCTCTATGTGCCTATAATTCTATCTCTTTTTTTGTTTTGTTTTGTATTTTTCATATGTGCGTGTGTGCGTGTGCACTTATGTGTGAGTGTGTGTGCATGTAAAAGTCATGGAGACCTCTGGTGACTGACCCCCTACTGGGGACCTGGAGGATATTTAGAGAGGTGGCTGAATAAAGCCTGCCCCCACCTCCTGACTGCTGATATTCCAAGGATTGACACTGTTTTTTCTCCGGCACAGTTGGGCGTGGATGTGCAAACTCGCAACCAAGTTTGGGGGGTGGAAGAAAACCCCGACTGGCTCAAAAAGTTTAAAAATGCCTTTTCAGCGCAAGACTTGGACTTGGTGGTGCGGGAAGGGTTACAACACCAAGAAAATAGCACGTGGTGCAAGGGAGAAAAAGTCTATGTGTCTTTGTCATTACGGGGGGAGATTTTGTCTCAGAGTCATGACAGTAAACTCTCTGGGCATTTTGGTTATTTGAAAACCCTGCACCTTGTTCAGAGACAATTATGGTGGCCAGGTATGAGGAAGGATATCTCAACCTGTGTGTCCACCTGTCAAATGTGTATAATGAGTAAAAGGGGGGGAGGTTCCTGGGCAGTTACAACCTCTGGAAACCCCCGAACGCTCTTGGTCTATGATTTCTATGGATTTTATTACTGATTTGCTAGTCAGCCAGGGAAAAACTGTGGTTTGGGTGGTTGTGGATCTGTTTTCAAAACAGGCACATTTTATACCCTGTAAAAGCATTCCTACTGCAAAGCAGCTGGTCACCCTTTTCTTGCAACAGGTGATTAGGCTGCATGGCTTGCCAAAAAAGGTCATGAGTGACCACGGTACACACTTTGTTGCCAAATTCTGGCGGGAGCTCATGAAACTCCTTGGGATTGAATGCAGAGTAAGTAGCAGCCACCACCCAGAGACTGATGGCCAAACAGAATGCATTAATCAAATACTGGAGCAAGTATTACGTTGCTATATGAACTATCAACAAGACAATTGGGTCTGTCTGTTGCCTTTTGTGAATACAGCTACAACAACTTGGTCCACAGCTCCACAGGGATGAGTCCCTTCAAAGCGGTACATGGGTACGAGGGGGGCCCACTGCCATTGATTGACTGAGGCCAACCCCTTGTTAATGATGCTCAAGTGTGGTGGTCCAATGTCACCCAGAACTGGAAGGTACTCCAAAAAACTCTAGAAAAAGCTAAACAGGATTATAAACTGTATGCCAATGGAAAACGTTGCCCTGAATGGAATCTTGCCCCTGGTGACTCTGTCTATGTTTCTACTAAGCACTTGAAAGGCTTGCAACCCTGACGGAAAATAGGGTGGAAATATATTGGCCCCTTCAGAGTGGTGTGTGTTATTGATAAGGTGGCTGTTGAAATTGAACTCCCTAAACCTTTGCGTTCTTTGCATCCTGTGTTTCACTTTAGGTTACTGAAACGGGACACGGGACCCTCTCCCTGGACGCACAAACCTTCAGTTCCTCCTCCTCATCCGATCGATGGGGAACTCCATCATGTAATTGAGGAGGTCTTAGATTCCCAAATGTTTCATGGACAATTGCAGTATCTGATCCAGTGGAAAGACTTTGGGCCTGAAGAGAATGAATGGGTTGCTTCTAAGCATGTGAGGGCCCCTGCCCTCCGCCAGAAATTTCACAGAATGTATCCTGATAAACTGGGAAGGGGGGATGAGAGCTTGAAGGGGCCGTATGTCAGGTTCAGACCTTTCTCCTCTGAGATGATGCTTGTATCTGTACTATGATCAATCCCCAATATCTGTAAACCAATGCCTTATGCCTTATGCTGCCTAGGTTGCTAACGTAGTTAGTTTCACTTTTGGAATCCCGCCAGCTTGCCCATCTGCCCAATATCTTATCAGTCCTCCCTGACATTCCTAAGGGGATGGGAGCATGTGAATGAATGAGAGGAGTGTTGTAGCAGCTTTGCTAGTAACCTTTCTTAAGCAGCCCCCATGTAGCCTATGAGCCCAACTGGATCCATGGCCGTGGGAGACAAGAGCCTTAAGATAGCTAGCTGGTCATATATTCTCTCATGACCTGTAGTGGCCTAGGTGTTTGTGTGTGATGTATGCTTGAGGGTGGACCCTAATCCCTTTTCCTTTGTCACATGTTATTGCTCATCAGTTCTGGCAAAGGTGTTCACTTGTTCAGAAGCCATACCTTGCCAATAAACCTGCTAAAGGACTATTGTGTATTACGTGGTTACTACAGGACCTGACACTGGCAGAGATCTTGGTGATTTAATGCAACTGTACTCTACTTGTTTCATTTCAGCATATATATGAAGTACTCTTGCCTTACCAAAGTGCAGTAATGTCATTATACTTGTGTCTATCCTGACATCAGGGGTGCATTTTTAACTAACAGCATGGTATATTATTTATTTCAGTAATCAGACTTCCCTTGGCCTCTGACATCTCTACACCACTCTGTCTCCATACTGTGATAAAATAATTTACAGAGGAGCTTCATTCCCTTCTGTGCTGGAACCCACCCACTCCTTCACAAGAGAATGTTCAAAACGTGCTCATTTTCCTGCTGAAGCCAACAATGTGCACTGCTTATCTTGGGGCAGGGTTCTCTTTGACTTTGATATTGCCCTAGATAAAAGGGAAGTGTTCAGACAGCCAGTGATATCGAGGGCATTTCCACATGCTGAATAATGCACTTTCAATGCACTCTAGCGATCATTTGCAAGTGGATTTTGACATTTCACCCAGTAAAACCCAGTTGCAAACTGCATTGAAAGAGAGCTGCTTCTTGATATTTGCTTAAAAGCCATTGAATTTTCTCAGTACTTTGTAAATTGGACTGAAATCATATACAGCAGTTTTGAAGCCAGGTTGTCACTATTGGGTTCGGTTTCAACTTCTTTTGAAATTAGAAGAGGGGTGAGGCAAGGCTGCCCCCTTTCAGCGTTGCTATTTGCATTTGCATTGGAACCATTTGCTATAGCAATGAGAAGAAGTGATAAGATTAAAGGGATTGAAGTTGGATCATATCAACTTAAAAATCACTTTATATGCAGATGATAATGTCTTGTTTATGACAGATTTAAATTAATCTGCTTTTACATTAAAGTTAATGATAAATACATACTCTGTTGTTTCTGGATACAAGTTAAACATCCAGAAATCTGAAATAATATTGATAAATTTAAAATGAAACTACTTAAGTAGAGATTCTTTGTTGTTTTCTGTGAAGCAGAGTCCAAAACTGATAAAATATCTAGGTGTATATGTTTCTTCAAATAAAGACAGAATGCTATTTTCAAACTCTGAATTAGTTTTGAAGAAAATTAAAGATAAAATTAATGTATAGGAAATCCTAACTTTATCACTTTGGGACAGAAGAAATGTTTTAAAATTGGTTTTACTACCAAGATTTATTTATTTTTGTTCCAGAACTTTTATGTATTCAGGATAAGAAGCAATTAGAATGCCAAAAAAATTGTAATGATTTTATATGGCAAAAATTAAAAATAACAAGAATACCTGCCACTGTGTCTCAAAAGAAGTTGAAACAGGGTGGGTTAGTGATCCCAAATATTTCTCTATATTATCATGCTGTGGGGTTAAACTAGTTATTTCTGTGGGCAAGTAATCAAGAACTGAGTTTAATTATGCCTCAATAGTCATCATTTTTGTTTCTGCTAAGGTGCTGGTTTCCTATGAGGGGAACTAAGAAAGACAAATATTACAGTCATGATCATTCTTATATTAATTGTATTGTGGAAACATTGAATACATTTAGTAAAAACTGTTTCCCCAGTTACCCCTTCGTGTTCAACTGTAAGAGAGCTAGCCCTTAAGGCAGGTTGGAGAAGAATAGATTGTTTAAGATGGAAAAAGGCATAAATTGATCGCTATTGTGACAGTCAAAGATAAAAACATAGTTGAACAACATGGTGATCAAAAGCTGTAATAAGGAAATTCCAGTTTGTCAATACTTGCAGTCAGGGGTCTTTTCGCAGAAGAACAGCTGCAGGAGCTCATTAGCATATGGTATGCTAATGAGCTATTAGGCTATTAGCATATGCCACACCCCCTGACATCACCGGAAGTGATGTCAGAAGGGGAAGCAAAAGGGGGGGAAGCATCTTCAAAAGCCTCCCCTTCCCTTCCCCAGCTGGTCTGGGTGGGGGAGCTAAGAGAGAAGGGGTTTAAAGTTTAAACTCCTTCTCACTAGAGTTGGGCCACAGAAGGAGGAAAGAGGGAAGGAAAGAGAGAGAGTAGAGAGAAGGAAAGAAGGAAGGAAAGAGAGAAAGAAAGAGAGGGAAGAGGGAGGGAAACAGGGAAAGGAGGAAAAAGAGAAGAGAAGAAGGTGGGAAAGAAAGAAAGAAAGAAAGAAAGAAAGAAAGAAAGAAAGAAAGAAAGAAAGAAAGAAAGAAAGAAAGAAAGAAAGAAAGAAAGAAAGAAAGAAAGAAAGAAAGAAAGAAAGAAGAATGAGGGAAAGAGGAAAAAGAAAGAAGGAAAGGAGGGAATGAAAGAAATTCAGTGGCAATTCAGCCCCATTATACCCTATGGGCCATTGAAGTCAATGGTGAAAACATAGGGTATATTCTGGGGGCTGGAGGGGAGGGTTTGAGGGAGAGGCTCCAAGATCACAGGATAGCTGATGGAGCCTCTCCCCAAGATACCCACCAATTTCAGACTGTTCAGAACATTGGACCAGGGGGTCCAATTCTATGGGCCCCCAAACAGGTTGCCTCATTTCCTCCATTGTTCTCTATAGTGGGAAAAAAAGTTATTTTTTTTCCCACCATAGAGAACAATGGAGGGAATACGGGCAACCTGTTTAGGGGCCCATAGAATTGGACCCCCTGGTCCAATGTTCTTGAAACTTGGTGGGTATCTTGGGGAGAGGCTCCATCAGCTATCCTGTGAGTTTCGAGCCTCTCCCTCAAACCCCTCCTCCAGCCCTAGAACATACCCTATGTTTTCACCATTGACTTCAATGGCCCATAGGATATAATGGAGCTGAAATTGACATTCGGCTGCCTGAAAGACTCTCCGGGACGCCGGCTGGGGGCGGGGCTTGGCTCCTGAGCTCCCGGAGCTGCGCTCCGGTGGGCTCCCCCCCGAAAAGACCCCTGCTTGCAGTTAAAGAGTCTACTTACACCAAACTCCATAAAATGGAAATAGGCAGGGATCTAACGTCATTTGAGACTCTATTCTCTTTAAAAACTAAGGGAGCTTCATTTATTTTAAATGAAATTTTTCATTCCTATGTTTTTGGATCAAAATCTATTTTTATTTAAAAGTGGTGCCATTCCTTAGGCTGTGAGGTTGATAGTAGTGTTTTGAATTCTCTACTATCTCTTGGTTTGTCTTTCTCTATTGGTCGTTGTTTAAGAGAGAATGCTATAAAAATGCTCCATCAAACCTACCTTTCATCTGTTAGGCTTGCTAGAATGTACCAAGGAGTTAGTGATGAAGGTTGGTATTGTAGGGAACATACTGATTTTATACACATATGGTGAAAATGCATTGGGTCTGAAAAATGTTGGAAGATGGTAACTATAATGTTGACAAGAGGATTAGAGGTAAATATTATAATTAAACCAGAAATAGATTTGTTAAATTATGTAGCTCTAATCCCAAGGAAGCTCCGGGTAATTGCTCTATATACCATTTCTACTGTTAAATTAACTTTTGCTACAGTATGGAAGCAAAGGAAAATTTCAATGAGAAGGGAATTTGTGGGAAACATAAAGGCTTTTATTCATGTGTTAAATTTTCAGCTCTAGATCGAAATGAAGATGATAGTGGATTAGACTTAAATTGAAGTACTATGTTAATACGTATGGTACAACTGTTGTAAGGTATGTCACACTTGGGCTCTCTTTTCCTTGATTTTTGTTATTGTCAGTTATGAATTATTTATAATAAAAAGTGCTCTGTAAGTGTATTGTTCAGGATGTGTCAAAATGCCACACACTTCAAGGTAGCTGAGACATTTAGGATGTGGCAGGAAACTTTGAGACAGAGGAAGGAATATCTCACCACATCAAATGGATGGGGGAAAGAGGGCAGTTGGCAGTCTACTGAGAGATCCACATGGGTGGATCTGGGTAAGGTAAACAGAACAATACAGATCTGTAGGACAAACAACCTTCCTCAGCCAAGCACAAAATCACAGAAAGACATGCTGAATAGATCCAGACCAGGGGGCAATGGGGGCCTTTGAAATGCCCTTGATTTTATTCCTATTGTGCAAATGACATATTATTTCCAATCCATAATTTAATCTCTGAGCCTCTTCTCCAAATCCATCCTCAGTATCCAAGGATAGGGATGGGCACAAACCGGCTCACAGATTTTAATGGCTCCGAGCCTTTTAATGCCATGCTTTCTGCTGTTCATGAAAAACAGCTGTTTGGTTTAAAAGGCCCGGAGCAATTTAAACTACTGCTTTCTGCTGCCTGCAAAAAGTTGAGGAAAGTAGAAAGCAGGGGTTTAAATGGCTCTGAGCCATTTCACCCCAGCTTTCTGCTCGTTGCAGCTTTTGGTAGTGAACAAAACACAGGGGGTGAAATGGCTGGGAGGCCTGTCACTCCCTGCTTTCTACTTGTTGTGGTGATTAGTCTTCTCATCCTTATATCACAGGACTATTCTACAAACTCTAAACCCAAGTTACTGTGGGAGCAATCCTAAACAGGGCTATCGAGAAGTATTTTTTCAATGAATTTTACTCCAAGGAAAGTGCTCTTAGGATTGCCCTCTGCATTTGTAAATGTTTTCCCAATATTATTTGCTTTTATTTTTTCTGTCTTCTGTTAAATTTTTAGATTATAAACTTCTTGGGATAGGCACCTATGTCTAACAATAAAAGAAAACAATGGTGTAGTCCTCAATTTCATATAACTTTAAGCGTTGGGTGTGAAGGGAATTCCAGCACAATTTTTTTTTACTTAACCAAGAAAAATATAGAGTGGTTCCTAATTCTTTACCTGTCCTGAAGTTCTAATGATCTAAGTGAAAGATTTACAGATTTATTTAATATAAAAAAGATGGGTTCAGTTCAGGCAGTTTCAAAAAGTGGTAATGTACTTTACCTAGAGCAATAAACTCTTCTTACTGGATCAGGTGTCTGCTTCCCAGAGAGCAATACAAATCTTTCCATTAATCGACTAATCTATGGTAATTTCCCTTAATTCTTTTACTGCTTTCCCAATAGGAGTCCCAGTTCATTTTGAAATTACAAACTAAATCTAGCTAATAAGCTCCTTTTCCCTGAGTGAATTTAATTGCATGTTGAAATATAAACAAATATTACAATAAGCAACGACAAAACAAAAATGGGGGCAGACAAAATATATATCATAATTTGCCTGAAACTACCCAAGAAGCCTGCCCTGTCCTTTGTCAGTGTGCTTATTTAGGAGAGTATTCACTGCTCCAGCTTCTAAAGCATATTTCTGTTCTAAACAAAGGGCCAGACTATGGAAAATCAAAAAACACAGTGTCTTGGGGAGGAGCAATATCTTTTCCTAAGAGGAGAGGACTGTGTCTTTGGCTTATTAGCTCAGACTTATCTCTGGATCTGTACCTCGTCCAAAGTAACAGACACAGAGGGATCACTTACGTTTCACAGAAACCAAATCCATATAGGAGGAAAGAACACATACAATACTTTCTCAATACAAAAATAATAATTTTTAGTCTCAGGTTGCCAGCCTGACAGCTGAAAATAACAAAATCTTTCAAGAGGCAAAACAATTGAATAAATAGCACCATGTACATTACAATGTCACTTCCAGTGAAAACCCCAAAATTATGTCACAGTCACCCCATAATGCTCTTGGAACTCCTAAATCTTTATAGTACAGACCATAGATATTTGGGGAATTCCTAGACCATCATGGGTGTGGCTGTGATACCACTCCTCAATTTTTACCAGAAATGACACTGCAAAGTGTGGTGCTCTTCTCCACCTCCATTTTCTTCATGTTGCCAGGAGGAAAATGCCTGCCACCACTGGATAAGTGGCAAAGCTACTTCAATGTCTTGTGAAAGCTAGTCAAGTGAAAGATAATGTAAGAGAAGGGCACATTTTCAGACTTTGTCCTTGCAAGATGAAATCCTTATCCCAGAATCATTATATTAATAATCATTTCAGTTCTATGTTGCTTATTTGCTGATAGGATTATTTTCCTTATGAGAGCCAGTAGCACCATCGTGGGGCTGATCTACATCAGGAAAAAGGCGCATGAGGAAATAGTTAATCACCCTTACATGGTACTGCTGCATGTGTAAAGTCCTGTAAAGTTGCAGCCAACTTAAGGTGACTCCATAAGGTTACCAAGGCAAGAGACTAACAGAAGTGCTTTGCCATTGCCTTCCTCTGCACAGTCTTCCTTGGTGGTCTCCTTTCTAAGTAGTCACCCTGTTTAACTTCTGAGATCTGATGAGATTCGGCTGTACCATGTTGCCTTCCCTCCACCATTGCTGCTATTTAGAGAAATGTAACAATTGATCATCCAGCAATGGATTTCAAACATGTCATCTGGTTTGGCCTTCAGGGAAGTAAAACTGAAATTAGAGTTATGGCTTCAGCATGATAGATGCTTCAAACACTATGTTTGTTGTTGTTCAGTCGCACAGTTGAGTCCGACTCTTTGTGACCTCGTGGACCACATCACGCCAGGCCCTCCTGTCTTCCGTCATGCTCTGAAGGTTGCTTAATTTCATGTTTGTTGCATTGATAACACTGTCTAATCATCTCATCCTTTGCCGTCCCCTTCTTCTGTTACCTTCAATCTTTCCCAGCATCAGGGTCTTTTCCAGTGAGTGCTCCCTTCTCATTTGGTGGCCAAAGTATTTGAGCTTCAGCTTCAGGATCTGGCCTTCCAGGGAACAGTTAGGGTAGATATATTTTAGGATTGACTGATTTGATCTCCTTGAAGTCCAAGGGACCCTCAACCAGTAACATAATTCAAAAGAATCTATTCTTCAGCACTCAGCTTTCCTTATAGTCCAAGTCTCGCAGCCATACATTACTCCTGGGAATACCATTGCTTTGATCATATGGACTTTTGTTGGCAGGGTGATGTCTCTACTTTTTATTATACTGTCTAGGTTTGCCATCGCTTTCCTCCCAAGGAGCAGGCATCTTTTAATTTCATGGCTGCAGTCACCATCTGCAGTGATCTTGGATCCCAGAAATGTGAAGTCTATCGCTGCTTCCACGACTTCCCCTTCTGTTTGCCAAGGAGTGATAGGGCCAGATGCCATGATCTTAGTTTTTTTGATGTTGAGTTTCAAGCCAACTTTTGTGCTCTCCTCTTTGACCCTCAGCAAGAGGCTCTTTAGGCCCTCTTCACTTTCTGCCATTGGAGCAGTATGCATATCTGAGGTTGCTGATGTTTTTCCCAGCAATCTTAATTCTGGATTGTGATTCATCTAGGCTGGCATTTCGTATGATGTACTCTGCATATAAATTAAATAAACAAGGTGACAACTAAGACCTGATGGTAATTTGTTTGGGTTGTTGCTCTCCTATCTTTATGGCTAAAGAGCTTTGCAATTATATCTTTTTTGAAGTGTTGGAGAATTGAGTTTGTATCTCCCATGGCTACACTTAATGGAATGTAATAGAAGAAGCTCATAGATTATAATGGAAGAACTTCAGAAAAAGCATAACCCATTACTTCTCATTGGGACCAAGCAAACTTAACCCAAGTAATTTGAATGATCAGATACTTCATCCAACGCAACAAGAATATCAGCATCTCAACATTTAGCAGAGTCATAGTCTCCAGTTGTTAGCCAGAACATACAACATCAGACATGGTTATCAAACAAAACTCCATATTATGAACACACCAATATTTGATAAAAACAGTAAGAAAGCACATGCTGTCCCTATTTGATAGCTGCAGAGTATGTAGCCCTGGATGCTTTAATGGAACAGGCCAAGCACTGATAGAACAATAAATATTTTAAAATATGTATACTGATGTGTTACTTTGAGTTCTTGGTCAACAGGCCAGTGAGAGAAATCTCATGTCTGTCAGAGCCCCTGGAGTAATCAGTTCCCAATAACCATCATTCAAAAGAAGTAACGTTTATTGAGACATTGATAGGATCCAGATTCATAACGTACTTTGTTAGGACTGAGGTCCAGCAAACGAAGCCAGCAATTCATGATCAAATATACACCAGTGGCTCTTGGCCAATTATTTCTAAGCTAAAAGCCCACCAAACTAATGCTCTAAGATTCCCAGGGGAAAAGGGATACTAAAGACAGTGCAGGTCTCAAGGTTACATGGCTATACCAGACACCAGACAGATAACGGCCAGAAATGAAACCATACATTCCAGTTCACACATTCCCCACCTCTCCATGGCAACCAAGCTCCAGACAGGTGCTTTGGTTGACATTCTGCCACCCTGAAGGCCCTACCCCACTGGTTTTGAGGGGTAAGCTCTGTGGAAGGCATGCACAAGTTAGGGATGTTAACATGCTCTCTGCACACCCATTCGTTATGAGAGGAGTTGAACGCTTTTCACTTAATCAGATAATATAAACAACCATGTTTCAACTTCAAGTCCAAAATGTCTTTGACCTCCTGATGGGGTTCACCATTCAGAATTAGAGGTGGAGGGGCTGCTGGTCGTGGTCTCCACTTGTTTGGACCTGGATCCCTCTTCATTAAGCTGAAGTGAAACACATGAAATGAAACTGAAATGAAGCACATGCTTAAGCGATTTAGGCAAGTCTAGTTTGACAGCCACTTTATTAATAATCCGGGTGACTTTGAAAGGTCCTACCCAGTTGAAGCTCTCGCAGGTGCTTGGTAGACAAATAAACAGAGTCCCCTGGTTGTAAGCCCCATTCAGGGGCTCGCCCCTTGTCTGCTTGGATTTTGTAATCCTCTCTGGCTTTTATTAATGTCTTTTGAATGAGGCCCAAATGTTCTTTTAGCCCTTTCCACCAGCCACACAAATCTCCCTGGTCTGGGGCAGTTGAAGTCACCGTGGGGAGGGGAGCCCCTTCATAGCCATAAACTGCCTTAAAGGGGGAAAGTCTGGTTGAGCTGTGTACAGAATTATTGTAACTGTACTCCACATAAGGCAACAGCTCTGCCCAATCGTCCTGCTGGTAGTGTGTAAAACATCTGAGAAATTGTTCAGCAACCTGGTTCACCCTTTCGGTTTAACCGTTGGTCTTGGGGTGGTAGGTGCTACTAAGTCCCCATTCAATGCCCAACACCTGCAAAAGTTATCTCCAAAACTTGTCCACAAATTGGGCCCCACGATCAGATATTATCTTTTGGGGCAGTGAGTGTAATTGAATCACATGGTGCATGAACAACTTGGCAAGTGCTTTAGCAGTGGGCACCAGCTTACACGGGACAAAATGAGTCTGTTTAGAAATTGTGTCAACCACCACCCAGATCACCATTTTCCCCTTGCTGGAGGGTAGGTTGGTGATAAAGTCCATGGATATGACCTCCCAGGACTGGTTGGGGGTCTCCAAGGGTCTCAGGCCCCCCGGGGGTTTTCCAGGCCGCCTTTTCCTCATCAAACAGGTCTGGCAAGCCCCCACATACTGTGAAATATCAGCGCTCATGTGTGGCCACCAAAATTGCCAAGAAGTTGGACTTCCCGGGGAGGTGCTGAGGAGTGAAATGAAACTTAGAGAAAAACTCCTCCTATCTTAGTTCTTTGGCATTAAGGCTCTGGGGGTGCGCAATGCTTCTAGATTTTTGTGGTCTGCCCATACCTTGAATGGCACCCTCACCTCCTCCAGCCAATGCCGCCAAATGGTTAAGGCAAGTTAACATAAGAACATAAGAGAAGCCAATGTTGAATCAGGCCAATGGCCCATCTAGTCCAACTCTCTGTCACACAGTGGCCAAAAATAACACATGCTATCAGGAGGTCCAGCAGTGGGGCCAGGACACTAGAAGCCCTCCCACTGCTGCCCCCCCAGCACCAAGAATAGAGTGCATCACCTGCCCCAGACTGAGAGTTCCCATCTATACCCTGTAGCTAATAGCCACTGATGGACTTCTGCTCCATATGTTTATCTAATTCCCTCTTGAAACTGTCCATGCTTGTAGCTGCCACCACCTCCTGGGTCAGTGAATTCCATGTGTTAATCACCCTTTGGGTGAAGAAGTACTTCCTTTTATCTGTTCTAACCTGACTGCTCAGCAATTTCATGGAGTGCCCACGAGTTCTTGTATTGTGAGAAAGGGAGAAAAGTACTTCTTTCTCAACCTGCTCAATCCCATGCATAATCTTATAAACCTCGATCATGTCACCCCTCAGCCATTGTTTCTCCAAGCTAAAGAGCCCCAAGTGTTTTAACCTTTCTTCATAGAGAAAGTGTTCCAACCCTTTTATCATTCTAGTTGCCCTTCTCTGTACTTTTTCCAGTGCTATAATATCCTTTCTGAGGTGTGGCAACCAGAACTATACACAGTATTCCAAATGAGGTCGCACCAATGATTTATACAGGGACATTATGATACTGGCTGATTTGTTTTCAATTCCCTTCCTAATAATCCCCAGCATAGCGTTGGCCTTCTTTATTACAGTTACACACCATCTAGACATTTTCGTTGAGTTATCTACTACGACTCCAAGATCTCTCTCTTGGTCAGTCTCTGCCAGTTCAGACTCCATCAATGTGTATTTATATTTAGGATTTTTGGCTCCAATGTGCATCACTTTGCACTTGGCCACACTGAACCCCATTTGCCATGTTGACGCCCACTCATCCATCCTCGACAGATCCCTTTGGAGTGCCTCACAATCCTCCCTGATTTTCACCACCCTGAACAACTTCATGTCATCTGCAAATTTAGTCACTTCACTGCTTATTCCCAATTCCAAATCATTAATAAACAAGTTAAAAAGCACCGGACCGAGTACTGATCCCTGTGGTACCCCACTGCTTACCACCCTCCACTGAGAAAGTTTCCCATTTATACTCACTCTCTGTTTCCTATTTATAAGCCAGTTTTTGATCCACAAGAGGACTTGTCCTTTTATCCCATGACTATTGAGCTTACTTAGGAGCCTTTGATGAGGAACTTTATCAAAAGCTTTCTGGAAGTCAAGTTAAACAATATCTATTGGGTCCCCCTTGTCCACATGTTTGTTCACTCCCTCAAAAAACACTAACAGGTTAGTGAGACAAGATCTTCCCTTACAGAACCCATGCTGAGTCTGCCTCAACAGTTTTTGTTCATCAATGTGCTTACTAATTCTTTCCTTAATAACAGTTTCCACCAACTTACCCAGTATCGACGTCAGACTGACTGGCCTGTAATTTCCTGGATCTCCCCTGGAGCCCTTTTTAAAGATGGGAGTGACATTAGCTACCTTCCAGTCTTCAGGAATGGAGGCAGATTTTAAAGAAAGATTACATATTTTTGTCAGGAGATCCACAAGTTCACATTTGAGTTCTTTCAGAACTCTCGGATGAATGCCATCCGGGCCTGGTGATTTATTAGTTTTTAAATTGTCCATCAGTCATAGGACTTCCTCTCTTGTCACCTCAATCTGATTTCCTATATCTGTATAATTGTGAGTGTGTTCTTGTGGGTAATTGTGATTGTGTGCTTGTGATACAACTCTTAATAAAAGAGACTATTTTATACCAAGTCAGTCTTTGAGTCTATTTCTGGTGTGTCTGGAATAAGTGGGACCCCTGTATACAAAGGTACTTGCTCCCTTATTTGCCTATTGCCTTGCTTAAATATCACAATACCCCATAATCATTAAGAACATGTGGCAATTGGGCTAACAGTAGAAGATACAAGGACTTGAGATATGTTTATCCATACTTCATCTCATAAGGAAAGGTGAAGAGTTCATGGACAGAAGCACTCATGGACAGAAGCACTCTTGAGAGGGCAACAGCAGCAAGAGGAGAAGGTATCTCAGGCAATGGAAGAGTATCCAACACAGGAAGATGGCATGTAAAAAAATGTGGCCCACAAGAGCAAGAAAATCAGGAGATACTCTGAACCTCTATTGCTAAGCAGACAGTTCCAGGATCTCCCCATAGATATTGATTCTAGACCACTGTAACAAGGTCTACTTCCCCAGGCTCCACAAAGTTTAAAGGAAATTTCTTAGGCCCCTGTGGATGAGAGGACTCAAGCTTCTGCCCCCATATAGGAGGAGGCATATGGTGGTACCTGGGGACTCTCTAATGAGAGGGGTGGAAGCTAAGGTGTGACAACCAGACTTGTCATTTTGAGAGGTACATTGTCTACTAAGTGTACACATGCAAGATGTGACAGAATGGCTAGAAAGATTAATCAAACCCACAGATTATTATTCCTTCCTGCTCATCCATGTGGGAACAAATGATACTGTCCAGCATAGCCCAGAACATATTAAAAGAGACTATGAGGCTGTGGGTAAAAAGGTGAAGGACCTGGGAGCACAGGTCGTGATTTCATCAATTCTTCCTGCCAAAGGCCATGGCTTAAAACACAGAGAAAGATACTGGAATAAATGACTGGCTACACAGATGGTGTTGGTAAGAAAGGTTTGGTTCTTTGGACCGTGGCTTACACTTTCAAGATGAAGCTTTTCTGTCAGAAGATGGTTTGCATCTCATAACGGTAGGAAAAGTTGTGTTTGGTAAGAGCCTTACAAACATGATAAAGAGGGCTTTAAATTAAATCCTGTTAGGGAGGGAGACAAAAATGCAAAGCCTAGTATGATGCCAAAAACTGAAGATAAGAACACCAAGAGAGGGACAAGTAGGCAGGGACCCATTAATTTGCAGGTAAGAAAGAAATGAAACACTCAGAGTACATAAATAATGAATTTCAATGTCTCTACACTAATGTACAGGGAAGGGATTATGATGACCTAATAGGCATTACTGAAACTTGGTGGAATGACACAACTAGAATATTCGGATTGAAGGGTACAACTTGTTTAAAAGGAACAGACAAATAAGGAAGGGGGGAGGAGCAGCATCATATGACAAGGATGTGTATACTTGTGAGGAAATACAGGAAGCTGAGCACAGAATGTCAGTTGAGAGTCTCTGGGTAAAAATAAAAGGTGTAAGAAATAATAGCGATATTATGGTGGGGGTCTGCGATAGGTTACCAGCAGATGAACCTAGATCTGCTAAAACCAGACACACCTAGATCAGATTATGAAGTTCTCACACCTAGATCAGATTATGAAGTTCTCAGAGAGAGAGGATATAGTGGTGATGGGAGATTTTAATTACCTGGATATCTGTTGAAAGTCAAACTCTGTAAAAAAAATGAAAGGTATAATAAATTCCTGACTTGATCCTCAACAACAGGGAAGAACTGGTGGATGAGGTGAAAGTAGTGGGCACTCTGGGTAGTAGTGACCATGTAACTTTGGAATTTAAGAAGAGAAGGGAAGGGAAAAGCTGTAAGTAGTCAGACATATAGGAAGGACTTTAGAAAAGCTAATTTTAACAGACTTAAAGTTATGCTGGGTAGAATCTCATGGTCAGAAATACTTAAGGAGAAGGGAGTTCAAGAGAAGTAGGAGTTTCTTAAAAGTGAGATACTGAAGGCACAATCACAAATGAGTTCAAGGAGAAGGAGGAACGGGAAGAACCTAAAGAAGCCAGGGTGGCTCCATAAACAGCTTTTCAAAGACCTGAGATTTAAAAAGATACATTTAGAAAACGGAAGGGGGGACATACAACCAAAGTGAATATAAATAAATAGCCGGTAGTTGTGGGGAGAGTGTTACAAAAGCTAAAGCTCAGTATAAGCTTATGCTAGTGGGAGATGCTAAACACAACAAAAACAGGTTCTGTGGTTATGTCTCGTGCAATAAAAAGAACAAGGAAGTCCTAGTAGGATTGCCAGACCCCTGGGCAGGATTCCCCTGATTTTTGGGGCTTCATCCTGCTGCCGACCACCTGGCTAGTGGGGAAGCCCCACCCCTGAACAGGTATGTCACAAGACGATGTCATCAGTGTGATGATGTCACACAGAAGTGATGTCATCATGCTGGGGATATCGTGTAATGATGCTCTGGCATTTTGGCCACAGCTCTATGGTAACCATAGAGTTTTGGCCAAAATGCTAGAGCATCACCACATGACATCCCTGGCATAATGACATCATTTCCGTGGGACGTTATTATGCTGGTGATGTCACACGAGGTGGCTTCAACCTGCCCCCCACTCTCAGAAGGCTCCCTCCCACCCCCTTTCAGCAGAACAATTGGACCTGACAACCCTAAGTGGTAAGCTCAATGGGGGGAGAGGAAAGTGAAATTTTAGCAGGTGATGAAGATAGGGCAGAACTTCTTGATTCCTACTTTGCCACAATCTTCTCTTGAAAGAGAAATGGTGCTCAACCTGGCAAAAATAGAACACACAATGAGAGAAGGGAGTTGTAGCCTGGGAGAGGCATGGGGGTGGGGGGATAAACACCTAGTCTCTTTAAATGAAATTAAGTTCTCAGGGGCAGATGAATTGCATTAAAGGGTACTAAGGGAATTCACTGATGTAATTTCTGAGCCTCTGTCCATTCTTTTTTGAGAATTCTTGGATAACAGGTGAGGTACCAAAAAACTGGAGGCAGGCAAATATTGTCCCCATCTTCAAGAAGGTGAAAAAAGGAGGATCCAGATAACTACCAACCTATCAGCTTGACATCAAAGTTTTAGAACAAATCATCAGCCAGTCCTTGAGCATTTAGAAGGATAGCTGTGAAGGAAATGGTGCTCAATATGGCAAAAATAGAACACATGACTGAGGAAAGGGAGTTGCAGCCTAGGATCAGCATATGGGTAGTACATTAACACCTAGTTTCTTTAAATGAAACTAAGTCCTCAGGGCCAGAAGAATTGCATCCAAGGGTACTAAAAGAACTTGTGGATGTAATTTCTGAATCTCTGTCCATTATTTTTGAGAATTCATGAAGAACAGGTGAGGTGCCAGAAGATTGGAGGCAGGCAAATGTTGTCCACATCTTCAACAAGAGGGAAAAGGAGGATCCAGGTAACTATCAATGTGTCAGCGTGACATCTATATCTGGAAAACTTTTAGAACAATTCATCAAACAGGTAGTCATTGAGCATTTAGAAAGGTTGGCTGTGATCACTAGAAGCAAACATGGGTTTCTCAAGAACAAGTCATATCAGACTAACTTTGGCCCCGGTCATATGTGCGGGGGGGAGGTGTGGCATTTCGCCCCGGAGCAAAATAAGGCACGGTAGCTCGATCACACGGGCCACCGGGTTGCCATGCTCCGGCGCTGAGCGCCAATCACACAGCACTCCTACAGCGTGGCAAAAAAGCAGTGCAGCAGAGCAGCAAGCCACGCTGTAGCAAAGGGCGCATGTGCCATTGCGGGGGGCAGGCCACTGTCAGTGTCTTGCGTATGCGCATGCCTCATTCAGCATTGGTGCACATCCCATGGAAACTTACAACATCCAGAAACCCCGGGACATGGGCCGGCGTCGGAAGCCGCGGGATACTGGCACTCCCGTGATCAGACGCGGGCCTTTGCCCCAGGGTTTTCGGAAACTAGTACTTCAACCCTAGTAGTTTTTTACTCCGCATTTTCCATGGGAAGCCGCGGGTTGGCCATGGGAGTGCTATGCCTCCCAGATGTGCTGGTATGATTGTGCAGGGAAAGTCCGCAAGGCTACCATGCCTTCAGCGGGGCAAATGGTCCATGTGAACGGGGCCCTTATCTCTCTTTTTAAGAAGAAGAAGAAGAAGAAGAAGAAGAAGAAGAAGAAGAAGAAGAAGAAGAGATTGGATTTATACCCCACCCTTCACTTGGAGTCTCAGAGCAGCTTAGAAACTCCTTTCCCCTCCCCTCCCCACAACAGGCACCCTGTGAGGTAGGTGGTGCTGAGAGAACTCTAACACAAACTGCTCTTTTCAGGAACAGCTGTGCCAGAGCTTGTGACTGACCCTAGGTCACATCAGCAGGTGCAAGTAGAGGAGTGGGGAATCAAACCTGGTTCTCCCAGATTAGAGTCTGCACACTTAACCACTACACTAATACAAGTTACTACCTTGCTGGATCAGGGGAATGCTGTAGACATAGTTTATCTTGATTTCAGTAAGGCTTTCAATAAGGTTAAATTTAACAAATAGGTTAAATTTGGTTTGGATCCCATTACTGTTAGGTGGCTCTGTAACTGATTGACAGATTGTACCCAAAGAGTGCTTATTAATGGTTCCTCATCCTCTTGGAGAGGAATGACAAGTGGAGTGCCTCAGGGATCTGTCCTGGGATTTGTTTTGTTCAACATCTTTATAAATGATTTGAATGAAGGAATAGAGGGAATGCTTATTATATATGCAGATGACACTAAATTGAGAGGGTTAGCAAATACAGTAGAAGACAGAGTCAGGATGATCTTGACAAGCTGGAAAACTGGGCTAAAAATAAAATTAATTTCAGTGGGGATAAATGTAAAGTTCTGCATTTAGGTGGGAAAAATCAAATGCATCATTATAGGATGGGGGAGACTTGTGTTGACTTGTCTTGGCAGTCATATGTCCGAAAAGGATCTAGGGGTCTTAGTAGACAATACACTGAGAATGAGTCAGCAGTGTGATGTGGTAGCTAAAAAGGCAAATGCAATTTTGGGCTATATTAACAGAAGTACAGTGTCCAGATCATGCGAAGTGATGGTATCGCTTTACTCTGCTCTGGTTAGACCTCACCTAGAGTCTTGGGTTCCGTTTTGGGCAATACAATTTAAGAAGGATATAGACAAATTGGAATGTGTCCAGTGGAGGGCAATGAAGATGGTGAGGGGTCTGGAGACCGTCCTATGAGGAAAGGTTGAAGGAGCTGGGTAAGTTTAGCCTGGAGAGGGAATGACTGAGAGGTGATACGATAGCCATCTTCAAGTATTTGAAGGGTTGTCACATAGAGGATGGTATGGAGTTGTTTTCTGTTGCCCCAGAAGGTCAGGCCAGAACCAATGGGTTGAAATTAAATCAAAAGAGTTTTTGGCTAAACATTAGGAAGAACTTCCTGATTGTTAGAGTGGTTCCTTATGGAACAGGCTTCCTCGGGAAGTAGTGGGTTCTCCTTCTTTGGAGGTTTTTAAGCAGAGGCTAGATGGCCTTCTGACAGCAATGCTGATTCTATGGACTTAGGCAGATTATGAGAGGGAGGGCAGGAAGGATTGCCTCAGTGCTTAGTTCTTGTGGCCCTTTCTTACATGTTCAGGGAAACGCTGATCACTACTTTGGGGTCAGGAAACAATTTTCTCCAGGTCAATTTGGCCAGGGATCCTGGAGAGGTTTTTTTGCCATCTTCTGGGCATGGAGCAGGGGTCACTGGGGGTTTGGGGTGGAGGTAGTTGTGAATTTCCCACGTTGTGTAGGGTATTGGACTAGATGACCCTGGAGGTCCCTTCCAACTCTATGATTTTATGATATTATGATGGGTTCCTCAAGAACAAGTCATGTCAGACTAAACTTATCTCCTTTTTGAGAGAGTTACAACCTTGTTGGATCAGGAGGATGTGGTGGACAGTTAATCTTGATTTCAGTAAAGCTTTTGATAAAGTTCCACATGATATTCTTGTTGACCAGTTGGTAAAATATGGTTTGGATCCTATTACTACTAGGTGGATTTGTAACTGGTTGACAGATTACACCCAAAGAGTGCTTGTTAATGGTTCTTCATCCTCCTGAAAAGGAGTGACAAGTGGCATGCCACAGGGATCTGTCCTGGGCTCTGTGTTGTTCAATATCTTTATAAATTACTTGGATGAAAGAATAGAGGGGATGATCATTAAATGTGCAGATGATACCAAATTGGGAGGTGTAGCAAATATAGTAAAAGGCAGAATCAAGATATAGGATGATCTTTACACTAACAAAATAAGCCAGCGCTCGGCTCTTGTAGCTCTTTCTTACGTGCCCAGGGTAGTGCCGATTGCCAGTTGTGGGGTCAGGCAGCAATTTCCCTCCAGGCTAGATTGGCCAGTGATCCTGGAGGTTTTTTGCCTTCCTCTGAGCATAGAGCAGGGGTCACTGGGGGAATGGGGGTCAGGTGGGAGGGAGTTGAGAATTTTATGGGTTATGCAGAGAGTTGGACTAGATGACCCTTGAGGTACCTTCCATTTCTATGTTTCTTTGTTTCTAAGAGAGAGAGCTGGGTGGAATAGGCTGGAGGCCAGTTGCTGGAATCCAGGTGATTGCCTGGGCCCAAAATGTGACTTGAGGCCACAATCTATAAATGCAGGTGCAGACACTTTCACCATCTCAATAAGGAGGAGACCAACCAAAGAAGTGGATCTTGCTGGACCAACATGGATAGGTTCCTGAAGGCTGACCCAATCTGACAGGTGGGAGGCCCATTCACTGGGAGGAGCCAAGGCAGCTTGCCAAGGCTGTGCAGACTGGGGAGAGTCCTTTACAAAAGGGGGGAGGCAGGTATATGGGGACATGCCAGACCTTAGTTCTTGACACAGCAAGTAGGAAATCTGGATACCAGGAGTTTTGTGCTAACCTCCCTGCTCTCTCAGTTCCAAGGCCACAGGGGCTCTGTGTCTTGAAGCAAGGGAACCTGGGAGAATGGGGTGGTGACCTCTCAACATCTGTAATTCAAGCCCCTTTTCATATATGCATTACATTATTACCAATATTATTAGTATAGTGAAGCACTATGGACTTCTCTGGTCTGATATTCTGTAAATGTTGGTCTGATATTCTGTAAATGTTGGTCTGATATTCTGTAAATGTTTTAGGACTATTATAAGGACTCTATCTTCAATACTCTGTATGTAATTTATGTTGAAGAAGCGACAGCATGCTAAGAGTCTAGTTACTTTAAATAATGCTGAAAGAGTAGTTTAGTTCACTTGTACCCTAGGGAGTAGGGTAGGTATTGTGTAGTGGGTTGGAAGCATAATGAAACCACAGACACAGATGTAGTGATCAGCATGGTTCGCTATTATACAACAAGACAACGTTACCTGGCCAGGTGGCCAACTATATACAAGCGTAGGGGAACACCCCCTGGAGCCATTGGTGGGTTTGAATTCCCGCTGCTGTTCCCATTGGTTCCCCTAAGCCGGAGCCAGGAGCCCCAGTCCCATTGTTCCCCAGGACTCAAGCTCAGGCTTTGATACTGATGCCCCAAAGCGGTCAGCGGACACAACACCCCTCCCCCCATAGTTCGGACCCTGCCCAGGTATGCCAGGGCTCTGCATTCCCTAGTGGATTGCCGTGGTGCTGGCGTTGGTGTTGAGGCTTTTCCTCCACTGATCCGTGGTTGCGCAGGAGGGGCCACCCCTTCACTTGTTCCCTCTGGGTGTGGAGGTGCTGGCAGGTGCTCATCCAGTGGTCCCCCTGGAGACAGGGCCTGTGCATTGTGGTGGGCCATCTTCCTGGGGTCCCGTTCTCCCACCCCAAAGCGGTCAGCAGATAAAACAGTAGGGTAGGGGCTGTCGTGGCTCAGAGGTTAAGATGCTGAGCTGCAGACTAGAAGGTCTGTAGTTCGGCAGTTTGAGACCCTAGTGCTGCATGACAGAGTGAGCTCCTGTCTCTGGCCCCAGCTCCTGCCAACCTAGCAGTTCGAAAGCAAGAAATTGCAAGTAGATAAATAGGTACCACTTCTGTGCGCCTCAGCATGACCACAGAAACATCTTCGGACAGTGCTGGCTCTTCAGCTTGGAAACAGAGATAAGCACTGCCCCCTAGAGTTGGATTCTACTAGCTTTCCAGCAAGGGAAACCTTTACCTTTATCTTTACTTACCCTAGGGGGAGCTGTGGAGCATTCTCTAGTGTTTACAGTTTATGGAATGTTTTTCTCTTGTAATTCAGCCTACCTCTTGTTGTTTTTCTCTCTCTGCTATGTACTAGTATATGTTAGTGCTTGTGCTTTGTAGACCTCTCTGTTGTATTAATGACCCTGATGCTGGGAAAGATTGAAGATAAAAGAAGAAGGGGACGGCAAAGGATGAGATGGTTAGACAATGTTATTGATAAAACAAACATGAAGCACGACGGAAGACAGGAGGGCCTGGTGTGATGTGGTCCATGGGGTTGGGAAGAGTCAGACTCGACTGTGTGACTGAACAACATGTCAGTTATTGTCTTTCTACAAAATCCTGTTGCAGTAAAATTCATTGAAAGCAAACTCCAAAGCATGGATTGGATTATTTCCTGAACTCTGCCAACAATTTATAACCCTGATTTATAACCTGAAGTGCAAGGCTGCCTAGGTGTCTTGCTCTCTGTCCTGGAAACTTGTCTTTGGGTTGGAGATGGATCACAGATAGCTACAATTCAGCAGTCAACAGGACAAAAGAACACTCTGTGTATGCACAGATACATGAGTTTTCATTGAGAGACAGACAAATAGATAGATAGACAGACAGACACATGAACACCATGAAACATAACTGGTGACATTGGATCAGCTGTTCTGTCACAGATGAAACTACTTCATAGGATTATTGTGAGGATAAATTGAAAAGGCAAGAATCAGGTATGCTTCACTTGGATAAAAAATAAAAATATGCTACTTTTCTTGTCGGATAAAATACTTAATTGTTCTAAAATGCAGCTGATAGCATTCATGCAAGTGATGCTACAAATATACTATAAAGATGAAGTTAATTAGTGTAAATGAAGATATTAGTGTAGTTATTAGTGTAAATTTTAAGGTACAATTTCATGGTAACATTTTGGGATATCAACTGCTAACTTAACACAGCTCTATATCTACTATAAAAGCTGAGGTCATGACCTTATAATGGTCAACCAGCCTACTAATTTAGCAGTGAGGGAATCAGTTCCCACTAGATGTTGAACTTACTGCATAGGAAGTCCCTTACTTGAAAACAAATTCTTTACCAGCTGCTAGAAGACCCCCACCCCTTTAAAAAAATAATAGGTAGCAATCTGTACTTGAGAAGATGGCTCCTTGCTCTATAAATGCTGAGGTGACCTCTGCCAAGTGAGTAGGTTGAAGAAATACAGTAAATGATTTACACCTGTAGGTACGTCGCAGTGCAAATCCCATTTCAGTGATGGTCCCATTAAACAGTGTTTTCTCAGTCCTACATGGACACCTTTTACACATTTAGTAAGTGTCTTAAGAGAGCATATACTCTTTCTCTTGTTTCTCCTTACAACAGTTAGTTTGTGATATTCTGTAATAATTTCTAGTTTTCTAGTTAAAAAAAAAAGACGTGACCCAAAACCTTGCTGCATTTAGTCCCCTGAGAATATTGGGTCGAGGTTTTTGATCCCTGTTGCTCATTGATTTGAAGGCTGATGTAGTGCAAGGGGCCCTTATTAGTGGCGTCTGTCACTGCTGTAATGTTTTTGTTATTTTTCCTCATTTGTTCGCTCTGACATCATGTCATTACAGAATGGTGCTGTTCAGGCCCTGCCTTGGCTGTTCGTTAGCGTGTGTTTAATGAGCAGCTTAATTGAGCTGTCTAGTAGGCCACCTGTCACCCTCCGGACTTATTAACATACTAATGGCCTGACATTGTATTCTCTGACAGGCAACAGGGTTTACTGATTTGATGTCTGGACATGGGAGTTTTATGCAGGAATGAGAGAGGATATTGGGAAGGAGGTTTAAAAACACAAATTAACTCTTTGGTATCTCTGTATTTATGACTGCCCAAGGAAAAAGTTCAACACAGAGCTGAGAAGGGAAGCTGTTGCAGTTAGTGGGTCCAGCTTTAGCATTGCAGTTTGGACGCATTTCTTCAGGAGAAAATATGTTCAGGGTATGAAGAGCAGGCTTTGCTTCTATTACAGTATTATTGTTGTTGCTACTTCAAAGGGAAAACCTTGTAAAGCACAGGGGAAAGTTTTGTGACTAGTCTTTTCACTACTGTGGCTAAACAAATGAAAGGCAAGAAATTTCCAGTTAAGGGATTTGAGTGCATTACATTGTCCCACTTGTTGAATCCAGATGAAGACATTCATAGTCAGGGAACACTGGGGAGAATTGTAAAGGTTCAAAGGAATGGCTTAAGTGTATGCAAGTTTAATCAAAATACTTGTTTTGTTTTTGTTTTTTCCTAACAGCAAGAGGTAGACCTTCTGTCATAGGCAGAGAACACCACCAGATGGGATGGCTTAAAGCGCAAGGCTACAATAACTGCATACTATACACATTTACTTTACAAAAAGACACAAGGGCATGTGGTGGGGAGAGTTTTTAGTACGAGACTTGATAAGAGATCTTATTTTATAGTGAAGGGCTAAGGCAACTTTAGCTAACTGTGGAAAGAAACTCTCTGCATGAAGAGAGCCAATCAGCAGGAAGAGAAGCAGAACCTTTCTGCAATCCCCGAGGCACTTGCTGTGTCTGGCTGCATAGTCAGCAGAAGGATTGGCCAAGAGATTGTACATAAATAAGGAACATGTCAGTCATCGCCCCAGATGCCACTGCTAGGGGGGATGCATTCCAGAGCTGGCATTTTGAGCTGCACCTGCCAGGCACCTTATGTATGCCTCTTTGGCAGGGGCATACAGTGCTGCAATTACAGGAATCAGGTTGTGAACTACTGCCAAAAAAAGAAATATATGTATTTAGAAAAATCTGTAAATTGCCTATTCTAAAAGTTTGAGGTGGCTTACAATGGAAATTACATGAAAACCAAATAAGCAAATGCAATAAAAAACCAAGCCTATTAAAAATAAACAAAATCATTAAACACATTGCAGAAGCTTGATTTCAAACTAATTGACTGGAACTCTAAAAAGAAAGTCCTTGGAAGCAGCATGGTCTTCCAGAAGGTTAGCAGAGAAAGCACCTTCTGTACAGATTCTGGAAGCCTGTTGCACAAGATGGACATGAATGTGTGAATCTGTGTATTTAAAAATTAACGTAGGAAGTAGTTTTGAGAGAGAAAAAAAAGAATATATTTAGAACATTTTGACTAAGCTGGCAAATGATAAATTATGGGTGTAGGATTAAAGAGATATGAGTCAGGCCAATTGTTATTTTAGCTCTGCACAGTCAATCCCAACTGACATCAGCAGTGCTGCATCTATAGCGGAGGACTTTCGCAGTCCTGGTACTTGCAGTGCAAATGCCAGGTAACAAATATCAGCACCTCATTCATGCCTATGAATATATTTATAAGCATATGTTCTACTATTGAGTTATTGCCTTTAATAGGGCAGGGGATCCTTGTGGATGGGTTGCAAGGCTACTGCCTATAAGCATTAGGATGTCCCACTGGATTTTATGAACAACTTTCAGAAATCAAAAGTTCACTGTGCAGGATCCTCAGATAGCTTCTTCTGTCATTAAAAGTACACACTAGCTGCATTCATACGTTACAGTACTAATGATTATAAGTTGTGGTTTTAATAACTCCCGTTCGCTGTGACATGATATCAAACCAAGGTTTATTGGTTCACACCAAAACTAGGGTGTGTGGTTGCTTTATTAATCACCAGTTGTTCTACTTACGCTTTGTTGTGCCATCTGAATTCACAAGCCACAGTCTGTTGAGTAGCACTGCCCACTGAGGCTGCCTGGCCACAGAGACTTGGAAGGGCATGAAAGCAATGGCCTTCCTGCTGGGAGGCAGAGAGGACGCAAGAAGCAGACAACTGAGATATATGACTCATGCCTAGGAGACTAACCAGAGTTGTTGTACAAATGATGTCTGAATGCATCTATTACTACAAAAGCTGATTCTAAATGACAAAACAGTAATGAGGCTAAAATGTGACAGCTGGAGTTCAAAAATGTAAGATTGATTTTGGAGTTTGATTTTCAGCACTGGATGTTTCCTACTCTGCTTTCTGAGAGTTAGTGTCTTACCAGCACTGATGTTTATATGCCTTTTTTTTCACTGAACACTATGCATGTTGAGAACTTCATAGCGAACATGTTTAGCAGTTATTTTTGACAGCCCTCATGATATAAAAATTGTATACATATGATAGATTCATATAAAGAAAAACTGACATCTACTTGATTAGTTTTTTATGCCAGTATCCAGATACGCCTCTATAAATAGTTTCAAGAAACATGGACTTGGGTCCCTGAAGCTGAAATCACAGATAGCAGTACTCTCAATGTGCTATCCCATTAGTTATTTTTTTTCCATTTTAAGTTTAAGATACCTACTTATACTAACTACAGGTGAACATGTAAGAAATACTTGGAAAGTATTGGAGTCTACTGCTTTCTACTGAGACAAGTTATTTCCTGACTAAACATTCTTAAGTGATTATCCTGAAAACAATTACTTTTAAACAAATTTTGTTAGACTTTAATGGTCTGTTCCTACTGCTAGTTGATAGACTATATTGCCAGCTGCAAATAATCATTCAGTATTTCTGTAGCAAACTATATTTCCCTTCTCCTTTCATTTAAGTTAAGAACTGATGGATTTTTCACTTATCTCTATCTGTTATTATCAATTTTCCTTAGCCACCTTTCCATTTTTCCTTTACAAGGATCTCTTGAGGGTCTCTTCTTGTAAGCTTATGCCTGTGTTGCAAGTAGATGTGGCACCATACCAAGTAGGAGGTGTTGGCTTGTATGCAGGGTTTCAAAGCAGTTTTTGTAGTAAGTTACAATGGTTATCAGAGAATAGTCCATGGGAACATATGGCCTCTTCTGATTAAAATGCATAACTTGGAGGATGGAAATGAATGCATAATTACTGCACTTACACATAGCCTCCAATGTAAGCAACTGGGTGAAGTGCTATAGTTCAGTACTTTCATTTAAAAGTGCCAGGGATTTCATACTGTGAAAGCACAAGACAACGTAATCATTGCATAGTAATAGTATATGATGGTTCTTCACTCTCGTAAGAGAAGAATTGACATTTGTTGGGACAGGGTAAAAGCCGGAACGGCCCGGAACGGGCACTAGACAAACAATAGTGCCACAAAAAACAGTGGCATGCATTACAGCCACTCCAGAACAATACTCCAGAAGTGAAAACACAGAACTCCCACCCTTTTATTAACCCATTCCAGGCCAAATAGTCTCCGGAACACCCCGGAACGGCCCGGAACGGGCACTAAACAGACAATAGTGGCGCAAAAAACAGTGGCATGCATTACAGCCACTCCAGAACAATACTCCAGAAGTGAAAACATGGAACTCCCACCCTTTTATTAACCCGTTCCAGGCCAAAAAGCCTCCAGAACACCGCGGAACGGCCCGGAATGGGCACTAAACAGACAATAGTGGCGCAAAAAACAGAGGCATGGATTACAGCCACTCCACAACAATATTCCAGAAGTGAAAACACAAAACTCCTACCCTTTTATTAACCCGTTCCAGGCCAAAAAGCCTCCAGAACACCCCGGAACAGCCCAGAATGGGCACTAAACAAACAATAGTGCCACAAAAAAACAGTGGTATGCATTACAGCCACTCCAGAACAATACTCCAGAAGTGAGAACACGGCACTCCCACACTTTTATTACCCTGTTCCAGGCCAAAAAGCCTCCAGAACACCCCGGAACGGCCTGGAACGGGCACTAAACAAACAATAGTGCCGCAAAAAACAGTGGCATGCATTACAGCAACTCCAGAACAATATTCCAGAAGTGAAAACACGGAACTCCCACTGTTTTATTAACCTTTTCAAGGCCAAACGGCCTCCGGAACACCCGGAACGGGCACTAAACATATAATAGTGCCGCAAAAAATAGTGGCATCCATTACAGGCACTCCAGAACAGTATTCTAGAAGTGAAAATATGAGACTCTCATGCTTTTATTAACTCTTTCCAGGCCAAATGGGAATTCAGCAAGTAACAGCGTCACTAAAAATGGTGGGATTTGTTACAGACACTCCACAACAATATTTTGGAAATCAGTACATGGAAATGTTGTGCACTCATTAACCCTTTCGAGGTTGAAATGCCCCTGGTACGTGGGGGGGCGTGTTTCATAGTTGAGTGGATGCATTTCTACCTGAGTGTAATTTTCAGGAGTCATGCTGGGTAGCTGTTGCTCACTCTTTTTGTCTTTCTGCTATGGGGTTCCACAGACGATTGTACCTGCTTGCATTAGTACCACATTCAAACAAATATTTAGGGCTACCTCCACCAGTTGGTTAAATTATTAGATCACTTTGCTATAACTTCAGCTGATTTTTCAGTGACAGTTACTTTGTACTTGTAATGTACCCAAGCCGACCATGTGCTCTGACCGGTTCTAACTGGTCCACCATGCAGCCAAGCAAAGTGCTGAGCTTGGACCTTGAGGACAAAAGACTGAGGGTCTCCAATCAGGGAACTAGGTGTACTGCGGAATGGCAGCACACCTCCTGTTGAAGGACTTAATACATCCTCGGCTGCCCAAAGACGAGTCCTACGCCATGCTGGTCAAAGCACTGACCGGCCACCTGGCCCCCTAAGCCCACAAAATTTGTGGAAATGATGGATTTTTTTGCGAAGGTCCAGGGTCTGGACGAAACCGCCTCTGATTTCTTTGCGGCTCTGTGCTGGGCTGCCACGAAGTGTTTGTTCCCTGATTTGGCAGATGCACTGCTAAACCAGTTCCTCGTGGGATTACAGGACCCCAAGTTGTGGAGGAAGCTGGTTAGCCAAAATGACCTGGATCTCAACAAGGCGATCTGGGAGGCAATGGCATATGAGAAGGCCCACCGAGACTGCCACACCAAGGCGGTCCACCACACACAAGCAATGGTTGGGTCTGACATCTCTGACAACGAGGAGGTCCTACAGTTCTGACGCCACCCAGCCCAGCACTCCCAATGCCCCACCTCTGCACCCTGTGCCAGCTGCGGTGAACCCCATGAGCGCTGGTCTTGTAGATTCCGGGACGCCGTCTGCCGTACCTGCCAAAAGACAGGCCACATCGCCAAGGTTTGCCGCTCAAAGGGACAATGCCAGCAAACAATGGCACAGCTTGACTCGTTGGATCTCCACACTATTTTGGTCCACCACCAACAAAAGGTATGTAACTTGACCCCAGACGGCCTAGACAAGGTGCATGTGATGGTCCTTATTGAGGGGTCCCCCTGTCCCATGGAAATTGACTCCAGCTCATCATTTTCCATAACCTTGGCTGAAACCCTCCATTCCTTGTGCCCCAACGGGGACCCCATCTGCACAAGTCATAGGGTCTCACATTGCAGGACTTCAATAAGAACCCTGTGGTGGTCCATGACTGGGGCAAGTTCTGGGTCCAGTTTAAGGGGTTCTCGGGATTCCTCGACCTGTTGGTGGTGGAAGGGCACCTCACTAGTTTGTTGGGCCTCTCCTGGTTCACACCCCTGAGCCTCAAAATATCAGGGATCAACCAGATCTGGATGACGGATTTGGAAGCGGTCTGCAGAGAGTTTCCAAAGGTGTTTGACAGGACTCTGGGGAGGTACACCGGGGACCCCATCTCTCTGGACCTTGACCCAGCAATACGGACCATCCGCATTAAGGCACGGCTCCCCCCCTTAGAGATGAGAGCAAAAATAGAGGCCAAGCTTGACCACCTTGTCGAGCAAGGGGTGCTGGAACCAGTAACGTCTGTGCACTGAGAGATCCCCATTGTCACGCTGGTTAAACCGAACAGTGACATGAGGATATGTGCCAATTACAAGTGAACTATCAACAAAGCCCTGCAAGACCATGATTACCTGGTCCTGGTGGTAAGCCACGTATTGGCCTCCCTAGCGGGAGCCAAGGTCTTTGGTAAACTGGATCTGGCACAGGCTTACCAGCAACTGCTGGTGGATGCAGCCGCCGCCAAGGCGCAGACAATCACCACGCACAAAGAGGCGTTCCAAGTAACGAGATTGCAGTTTGGGGTCTGTGTGGCACCAGGGATTTTCCAATCATTTATGGATTCCCTTCTTAAAGGCATTCCAGGAGTACAACCCTTTTTAGATGATATGATCGTCACGGCAGTGGACTCCACAATTTTTGCGGACCGGCTCCGACAAATGCTCCAGAGGTTTGACTCCGCCGGTCTCAAGGTGAAGAAAGAAAAATGCCTTCTAGAGGTGCCCTGCATTGAATTTCTGGGGTTTGTGGTGGATGCTCAGGGAATCCACCCCACGGACAATAAAGTGAGGGCGATCACATGTGCTCCCCCCCTTCCAAGGTGGAACTGCAGGCTTTCTTGGGCCTGCTCAACTTCTACCATGTGTTCCTGCCCTTGAAAGCCGCAGTAGCAGAACCACTTCACCACCTACTGGATAAAGAGGCAACCTGGGCCTGGGGACCCGAGCACGTGGCGGCCTTTCAAGGGGTCAAGGACTTGCTCACCTCAAATTCTGTCCTGCACATTTCAATGAGGTGCTCCTGGTGGTCCTCGCTTGTGACGCCTCCCCCTACGGGGTCGGGGCGGTCCTGGGCGACCAGCTGTGGGATGGCTGGGAGGTCCCGGTTGCTTATTATTTAGACTTTGTCTTCTGCGGAGTGCAACTAAATGCAGATAGACAAAGAGGCATTGGTGATAGTGGCTGGGGTCAAAAAATTCCACCACTACCTCTACGGTTGGCCCTTCACAGTATTGATGGATCATAAGCCTCTCCTGGCTCTGGACCACCAGACACCCCAAATGGTCTCCCCCAGGTCCTCAGGTGGTCCATCTTCCTCGCAGGGTACACCTACACCCTCCTACATCACCCCGGGAAAGCCATGGGCCACGCAGATGCCCTCAGCCGCCTGTCACTGCCAGTGACGGATCCCAACCCTGCTCCTGCCCATACAGTTGCCCTGTTGGAGTCGCTTCCCAACTGCCCGGTCCACATGAGGGAGGTGGCCCACCTCACAGCCCAGGACAAGGTCCTCTGTTGGGTCCTGGACTGGGTGGGGAGGGGGTGGCATTTGGCCAAAGAGAGCTCAGAGTTTACACCATTCCTCACAAGAAAGGACGAACTGTTGGCATATAAAGGGTGCTTGATGTGGGGAGGCTGGGTGGTGATACTGGGCCTGCTCCAGCAGCGCATCTTAGAGGCTCTGCACAAGCACCATCCAGGGGTCTTAAGAATGAAGGCATTGGTGAGGAGCTACGTCTGGTGGCCGGGCCTTGATCGGGACATCGAAGAGAAGGTAAAGCAATGCCAGCCCTGCCAAGCCTCTCGCCCCGACCCGCCCAGAGCACCAGAGAGAGCTTGGGAGTTCTCCTACTGCCTCTGGTTGCGACTCCACCTGGATTTCGTGTGGCCATTCCAGGGGCAACTGTTTTTCATTCTTGTGGACTCTTACAATAAGTGACTGCAGGTCTTCCCTGTCTCCGTAACATCATCAAGGGTGGCTATCAAAGCGATGTGGCGGATCTTCAGTGCCCAGGGCCTCCCAGACACCCTAGTGATGGACAATGGGACAGCCTTCATGTCTGGAGAGTTCCAAGAATTCACCATTACAGGATCCGTCACTTGGAGAAACGACGGCTGAAGGGTGACACGATTGAAGTTTATAAGATTATGCATGGGATAGAGCAGGTTGAGAAAGAAGTACTTTTCTCCCTTTCTCACAATACAAGAACTCGTGGGCACTCAATGAAATTGCTGAGCAGTCGGGTTAGAACAGATAAAAGGAAATACTTCTTTACCCAAAGAGTGATTAACATATGGAATTCACTGCCACAGGAAGTGGTGGCAGCTACACACATGGACAGTTTCAAGAGGGAATTAGATAAACATATGGAGCAGAAGTCCATCACTGGCTATTAGCCACAGGGTATAGATAGGAACTCTCAGTCTGGGGTAGGTGATGCATTCTATTCTTGGTGCTGTGGAGGGCAGCAGTGGGAGGGCTTCTAGTGTCCTGGCCCCACTGCTGGATCTCCTGATGGCACCTGGTATTTTTGGCTGCTGTGGGACAGAATGTTGGACTAGATGGGCCATTGGCCTGATTCAACATTGGCTTCTCTTATGTTCTTATGTTCTTATGTCCACTCAGCCCTATTCCTCCCCGCCACCAACGGGTTGGACTCCATCGATTGGGACTACAAGTTGGCCTCTTTCCTTTTCGGCTAAAGAACAATGCCACACTCCACAACGGGCTGGAGCCTGGCCAAGCTGCTGATGGGCAGATGTCTCACATCAAGGCTGGACCGGCTCCATCCAGACCGAGCACCTGAGCAAGAGCCGGCCATCGAAACTCCAGAAGCCACCCGAGGGTTTTTCCCTGAAGATCCCGTTTATGCATGGAACTTCACCAGAGGGCCTCCTTGGATTCCAGCAAGAGTAGTGAGAGTTTGAGGGCCCCGCTCCTACGAGGTCTCCAATGAGGATGGACAAATACTACACCGCCATAGTGACCAACTTCACAGACAAACCCTGCTGGTGGAGCCGGAAAACTTCGGGGAACCAGACACACTTGAGACCACCGATCTGGTAACCACACCGGGCCCATTGGAGGAACCGTGCAACCCAGCCATCGCTAGTCAGCCTCCAGACCCTGCAGGGCCAACCCAGGGGCCCGCCAGCACATAGCCTGTGGACAGCACTCTGCTGAGAACGGCAGTGATGGCTCCAGCTTCAGAGACATTGGAACCCCACTGCTCAACCCGAGAGCGCAAACCGCACCCATACCTGAAGGACTTTATTTGCGGGTATCTAGTTTCAAACCAAGGGGGAGGGGTGTAATATACCCTAGCCGACCATGTGCTCCAACTGGTTCTAACTGGTCCACCATGCAGCCAAGCGAAGTGTCTGAGCTTGGACCTTGAGGACAAAAGACCCTCGGCTCCTGAGTCCCCTCCAATCAGGGAACTAGGATCCAAGAGGTTAATGCAATTACTGTAAATAGACCACTCATGGCTGTTTGGGGTGTGTGGGGTGTGGTTTCCTTAGGGAATATAAATCGGTCTGCGAGCCGACTACTTTGTCTTGTTCACGATCTAATAAAGTATGTGAGAGCTGAAATCACTTGTCAGTCTCAGTACTTTTCACTATTAGTGATTTTAAATGTTATTATAGTGGGCCTTGGATTTTGGGAACTCTTTACCTTGCTATGGAGTCATAATACAGAATATTAAACATGGCCCTTTTCTTCTAAGAATGAATAGTATTTCTACTAATATGCCACATATGTAGATTTTTGGTAGCATGCAAATTGATTTGAAAGACACAGGATTACTCAGATAACTATTCTTTACTCTGGAAGCTATTTTTTAAACAAGCACCCCGCCACCGCAAAACTTGAAGACACCTGAATGAAGAGGACTTAAAGTCATTTTCTTTCTCTCTGTTCCTCAGAGGAAAAAGATTACAAACTAGAGGACGGTAAAGATTTTTTCTCCTGTCAAAGTTCCGAGGTGTTCCACAGGCATTTTGGCCAGGAATGGGTTAATAACTGCAAGGTATTTCTGCATTTGGACTTCCAAAATATTCTTCTGGAGTGCCTTTAACACATCCTACTTTTTCTTGTAGGACTGTTGTTTGCTTAAAGGCCGTTCCAGCCCGTTCTGGGCTGTTCCAGAGGCATTTTGGCCCAGAATGAGTTAATCAGTACACAATATTTCTCTGTTTGGATTTCCAAAATATTGTTCTGGAGTTTCTATAATGCATCCCATGGTTTCTTGCGGAACTGTTGTTTGTTTAATGCCCATTCTGGCCTGTTCCGAGGTCTTCTGGGGGCATTTCAGCACAGAATAGGTTAATAAGTGCACAATATCTCTACATTTGAATTTCCAAAATATTCTTCTGGAGTGTTTAGTGCCCATTCCGGAGTGTTCCGGAGTGTTCCGGAGGCTTTTCCGGAGTGTACCGGAGGGTGGGGGTTCCGTGTTTTCACTTCTGGAGTATTGTTCTGGAGTGGCTGTAATGCATGCCACTGTTTTTTGCGGCACTATTGTTTGTTTAGTGCCTGTTCCGGGCCGTTCTGGGGTGTTCCGGAAGCTTTTTGGCCTGGAACAGGTTAATAAAAGGGTGGGAGTGCCATGTTCTCACTTCTGGAGAATTGTTCTGAAGTGGCTATAATACATGCCATTGTTTTTTGCGGCACTATTGTTAGTTTAGTGCCCGTTCCGGGCCGTTCCGGGCTGTTCCAGGGTGTTCCGGAGGCTTTTTGGCCTGGAACGGGTTAATAAAAGGGTGGGAGTGCCGTGTTCTCACTTCTCTAGTATTGTTCTAGAGTGGCTGTAATGCATGCCACTGTTTTTTGTGGCACCATTGCTGGTTTAGTGCTCGTTCCGGGCCATTCTGGGGTGTTTCGGAGGCTTTTTGGCCTGGAACGGGTTAATGAAAGGGTGGGAGTTCCATGTTTTCACTTCTGAAGTATTGTTCTGGAGTGGCTGTAATGTATGCCACTGTTTTTTGTGGCACTATTGTTTGTTTAGTGCCCGTTCCAGGCCATTCTGGGGTGTTCCGGAGGCTTTTTGGCCTGGAACGGGTTAATAAAAGGGTGGGAGTGCCATGTTCTCACTTCTCTAGTATTGTTCTGGAGTAGATGTAATGCATGCCACTGTTTTTTGCCGCACCATTGTTGGTTTAGTGCCCGTTCCGGGCCATTCTGGGGTGTTCTGGAGGCTTTTTGGCCTGGAACAGGTTAATGAAAAGGTGGGAGTTTCGTGTTTCCACTTCTGGAATATTGTTCTGGAGTGGCTGTAATGCATGCCACTGTTTTCTGCAGCACTATTGTTGGTTTAGTGCCCGTTCCGGGACTTTCCGGGGTGTTCCGGAGGCTTTTTGGCCTGGAACTGGTTAATGAAAGGATGGGAGTTCCGTGTTTTCACTTCTGGAATATTGTTCTGGAGTGGCTGTAACGCATGCCACTGTTTTTTGCGGCACTATTGTTTGTTTAGTGCCCGTTCCGGGCCGTTCCGGGCCGTTCCGGCTTTTACCCTGTCCCACATTTGTTCTGCAGAAACATCTTAAAACAACACACTGTTGAAGGTACATATATTATGGGAAAATACGGGTGTATAAATTGTCACAAAAGTAAGAAACAATATATATTTATTTCTGATTTTTGCATCCCATACTGTCAACTTGGTTTGTGTAGTACAGGATAAACGAGAAAAAAAGAAGTACAAAGTTATCAAAAAAAATTACCTTCGGAGTAATTTGAACCCAGTGATGCTATGCAAAGATGGAATGTTAGTTAAATTACAGTTTTTAAAATAGCACAATAAATGGAGAAATTCAGCCCAGAGTCACATGTGCAGTACCAACTGAAGAAGTGGTCACAGTCACCTTTGCTTGTACACAAATGTACCTTGCTGGATCAGGTCCCATTAAGCAACCATCTCCCACATGTAGCTACAGTTACACACCCAGGGAAATGCTGATCAACACTTTGAAGTCAAGAAAATTTTTTTCTCCAGGCCAGTTTGGCTGGAGATTCTGGAGATTTTTTGTCAACTTCTGGGCATGGAGTGGGGGTCACTGGGGGTATGGGGGGAAGGTATTTGTGAATTTCCTGCATTATGCGGGTGGTTGGAATAGATGACCCTGGAAGTCCCTTCCAACTCTATGATTCTATGATTCTATATTATATGCATGAAACTCCTGCTTTAAACCTTGGTATGTTTTTTTTACTTGTCCTGGACTTTTTTTGGTTTACAACAACCCTATCTTTTATTCCTGGCTTTACTTAGGGACCATGCTTTTGCTGTGTGATACTGTTACCTTGGTCCTTCCAGTACATAAGAACACTAGAGAAGCCAACATTGGATCAGGCTAAAGGCCCATCTAGTCCAACACTCTGTCACACAATGGCCAAAAATACCAGGTGCCATCAGGAGGTCCAGCAGTGGGACCAGGATACTAGCAGCCCTCCCACTGTTGCCCTCCCCAAGCACCAAGAATACAGTGCATCACTTGCCCCAGCCTGAGAGTTCCTATCTATACCTTGTGGCTAATAGCCATTGATGGACTTCTGCTCCATATGCTTATCTAATTCCCTCTTGTGTACTCTCAGATGGCCCCAATCACCCAATTCTTTGTGCTTTCCAAGTTATTCTGATTATAACACTGGCAAGGGATAAACAAAAGTATAGTATAGTAGATACAAAGCAATATTGGAGTATAATTACTTTCTCGAGACTAAGTGATGGCACAAAGCATAGATTCACACATTATACTACAATAGTTTCAAAGGGTGCCAGTGGAACAGAGTAAGGAGTCACTCTGAATCCAGTGCCTTCAGCTTTTGACCTGGGAGTTACTAAAGTTGAAAATATCATGATAGAAAATCTAATTTCTTCTGTCAGTGGGGTTTGAAATTCATTTATCAATTGTAAGGTTGCCCACAGCCAAAGAAGCAATCTCTTGTCCCTTTAGGTCTAATCAGATGTAATTCACCAGGTGATGTTATGTAGATCCATGCCATGAATTCCCTTCAGCCGCCCATTTTTAAACAATAAGCCTCTATTAAAGGGACGGGACAATTTTTTCTCCCTAATCTGTTGACAAACCTAAAACAGCAATTCTTTCCCAGCATATATTTTCTTTTTTTTTTTTTAAGTTTTATTTATAATTTTATCATCTATACACATAACTCTTCGATTATTACAAACATATATACATGCGAGTCATTTTTATCTCGTTTTATCCAGCCATTGGTAAAAATTTTTCCATCTATTATCAAAAGTATCATGGCTCTTCCCTTGTAATCTTATACTTAATCTATCCATTTCTACTATTAGCAGCACCCTCGAGGGTGATTTTTCTTCTTTCCAATATTTGGCCCATAATATCCTTGCCGCTGTAAGAATATATATCACTACATGTTTATTATTCTTATCGATAGTACCTGGTAACATATTCAACAAAGCAATTTCTGGTGTAAATGGTAGCTCGGACCTGATTGTACCTTTTATAACCTCGTAAACATATCGCCAATATTTCTGCACTCTATCACACCTCCACCACATATGAAAATACGTGCCAACATTCTTCTTACATTTCCAACAATTCATACTAACATCTATATAGCATTTCGCCACTCTATCTGGTGACCAGTGCCACCTATACAGCATTTTGTATATATTTTCCTTATATGGGATAGCTCTCATCAGTTTGATGGAGTTCCATACTTTGGACCACTGTTCTGTTTCCACAGTATGTCCCAGATCTTTCATCCATGCAATCATTGAGGTCTTTACCATTTCATCCAAAAAGTAGTTCGCAATCAAAAAATTATAGAGCTTTTGTATCAACTTGTCATTTGAGGAGAGCCAGATTTTATCTAACTCATTCTTATTTTTATAGAAACCCATTCTATTATCTTTACTATATCTCGCCATCAATTGGACTGTATCCCACCATGTTAATCTAATATTCTGAGCCACCAACCCTTCCATTCTTCTTAATTCATTGTTCTTATCTAATAAATCCTCATATGTCAAATTTTTCCACTTCTCACATAATGTTGATTTAGTTATTGCTTCTAGAGGAGCCACCCACCTGGGAGTTTTGTGATAAAATTCCCTCTTTGTATCTTTCCAAATTTTTAACAAGGCCCCTCTTATAGTATGTCGAGTGAAATTTTTTAATGGTTTGTCCTCTTCGTACCATATGTATTTATGCCACCCCATAGGAATATCGTGTCCCTCCAAATTTAGTAATCTGGTATTCTCTAATATAACCCACTCTTTTATCCATGTTAGTGCTGCTGCCTTATAATACAAATACCAATTAGGAATTCCAAAGCCTCCTCTCTCTTTCCTCTCCTGCATAACCTTACGATTAATTCTTGGTTTCTTATTGTTCCATATAAATTTACTACAAACTTTCTCCAATTCCTGAAAATAATTCATTTTCCTTAATATAGGTATATTCTGTGCTAGAAATAAAAATCTGGGTAACACATTCATTTTAATAACCGCTATTTTGCCCATAAAGGAGATTTTCAATTCATTCCATCTTTGAAGATCTTTTTTAATTTCTATAAGTAGCTTATTATAATTATCCTCCATCACTGTAATATTCCTATTTGATATCACTATTCCCAAATATTTTACCTTCTTTACTACCTCCATTCTAGATATTTGTTGGATTAGATCTATTTGTTGCTTGGTGCAGTTTTTTGTTAATATATTGGTTTTTTTAAAGTTTATTTTTAAACCCGCCACTTCACCGTATTGTTGTATTTCCTTTATTAACTTTCCTATAGATACTAGCGGGTCTTCTAAGATAAAAACAAGATCATCTGAAAATGCTTGGATTTTAAATTCCTCTCCCTTTATTTTGAGCCCTTTAATTAATCTATTTTCTCTTATTTGATCATTTAGGGTTTCTAGTACAAAAATAAATAATAAGGGGGATAGTGGACAGCCTTGCCTAGTACCCTTTTGAATTTTAATATCTTGAGTCAAATCTCCATTTATTTGTATTTTCGCACTTTGCTGACTATAAATGGCTTTTATCATCGCTAAAAAATTGGGTCCGCAATTCCACGCTTCTAATTTTTGCAGCATAAATTCCCAGTTTACATTGTCAAACGCCTTTTCGGCGTCCAAGAAAACCATCGCCATTAATTTGTCTGAGTGTACTTCATAATACTCTAGGATATCCAATATCATTCTAATGTTGTTTTTCATTTGTCTTTTAGGAAGGAATCCCATCTGATCTTGGTGTATTATCTGTACTAGAATCTTTTTCAATCTTGTGGCGAGTACCGATGCAAAAATCTTATAATCTGTATTTAATAGAGAAATTGGTCTATAATTTTTGATTTCCTTATCATCCGTGTTTGGTTTGTGGATTAAAGTTATTATCGCCTGATTCCACGTTTCTGGCATTCTCCCCGTATGGGCTATATTCTGAAATAAATCTTTTAATATCAGTATAATCTGCTCCTCATACTTCTGATAAATTTCTATTGGTATTCCGTCTGGTCCAGGGGCCTTATTTTTCTTTTGTTTCTTGAGTGCTTCCACTATTTCGTATACTGTTATTGGTTCGTTCAGTATTCTTCTTTGTTCTTCATTAAAGTTCTTAACATTTTTACCCTCAATATATCCTTTTATTCTATCCTTATCTTGCCCGTTTTGTTGATATAGTTTCATATAAAAATTTTCTATTATTTTTTTCATTGCTAACATATCATATTTTTCCTCATTCCTTAATGCTTTTATTACATTTTTCTCTTCTTGTAACCTTAGCTTGTGTGCAAGCCACCTTGTTGGCTTATTGGCATTCTCGAAATAATAAAACTTGGCACGTTCTATATTTTTGGCAATTTCTTGAGTTAAAATAAGATTCATTTGGTGGTGCAAAAGCCTTAACTTTGTTTTTATTGTTTCGTTCGTTATCGCTGTATTTTTCCCTTTGTTTTCTTGTTCTTTAATTTGTATTTTCAATTCTTCATAATGCTTCCTTCTAGCTTTCCTTTTCCATGCCTCTTCGTTAATAAATACTCCTCTTAAGAAGGCTTTGAATGCTTCCCATACTGCCTCTATCGATATCTCGGTCTGAATGTTTCGTTTGAAAAAGTCCACTATTTCTTGTTCTAATTTTTTATCAAATTTTTTATCTTTTATTAAGTTTGTATTCATTCTCCACCTTATTTTACGTAATCCTTCTCTTAAAGTTAGCATCAGTGGACTATGATCTGCAAAAGTGTTTGGCCATATTTCCACCTCTCTTATTTCCGTCACAGATGTCGTAGTAACCCATGCCATATCAATACGCGACCACGAATTGTGCCTGGCAGAATAAAATGTATAATCATGTTTTTCAGGGTTTCTTAATCTCCACGCGTCCACCATACAGTGTTCATCTGCTAATTGTAAGAATTCTTGTGGTAACACATTTCCCTTTCTTTTCCGCGAAGCCTGTGATTTCCTATCCATTTTCCCATCCAATACAGCATTAAAGTCTCCTATTATACAAGTTTCTGTTGAAGTATATCTATTTAACAACTCTCTTAGCCTTTTAAAAAAGATTTCCTGCCCTTGATTTGGAGCATAGATATTCCATATTATACTTTCTTTCTGTTGTCTTAAGATCTTTGTTGCCACTATTCTACCATCTTCTGATGCATAGACTAGTTCTGGGTTCAAATGTTCTTTGACATAAGTTGCAACTCCCCTTTTTTTATAGCATCTGATGACACAAAAACTTTGCCTAATTTTTTGCATTCTAAATAATTTTGATCTAGATATTTTATATGGGTCTCTTGTATACATGTTATTTCTGCTTGTAGTTTTATTAGCTGATGTAACGTTCTTCTTCTTTTTGCCGGACTGTTCAAACCATTTACATTAACCGAAAAAATTCTAAAGTTTTTTAGTTTTTCCATCTTACTTTTTTCCTTTGTCTTGTTCTGCTAGTTTACATTGATATCTAGTTGTTACCTGCAAGGGAGCAAAAAATGACTTTCTCCCTCTTCTATCTCTCTCTCTTTTTCCTTTTTGTGGCTCCTCTCCTGTCTCCTCCTCTTCTTTGTCACTCCCCACCTCAGTCTGCCAGCCTAAATTCTCTCCATTTTTTTCCAGAAAGTCTTCCAATTTGAAAATTGAATCTAGTCTTTGCCTTCTTCCCTCATAATTGAATACTATCCCTTCTGGGACCAGCCATCTGTATGGAATAGCATTATCTCTTAATAATTTTGTTAAGGTGGTGTAGTTGTGTCTTTTTTCCCTTATTCTCCATGGGACTTCCTTCAGAAATTTAACTTCAGACTCTTGTATTGTCACTTTGGTATCATTTGCCTCTTTGATTATTTTATCCCTCATATTTTGTCTTATAAATTTCATATAGACTTCCCTTGGCAATTTATTCCTCCTAGCATACGAACTATTCTTCCTATACACCTGGTCCAATTCCCTTTCTATTTCTTCACTTGTGCCTACCTTTAATTGTTCCGAGATGTTCTTTATCATTTCTTCCTTAAGATTTTTCCCTATATTTTCCGGTACATTTTGGCATCTAATTACTAAGGAGGCTTTCTCCATCTCAAGTCCCATCAAAGCATCTTCAATTCCGTCTGTTTTTAGTCTAACTTCTTGTACTTCCTGCTCTATCTCTTGCACCCTTTCTTCCATATCTGTATTTGCTGCCACTATTTTCAGAATTTCTTGTTTATTTTCATTTATCTGCTTCTTAATTTCATCAGTTTCTGTGCTCAGTTGTTGCGCTAAATTTTTCATTTGGGCTTGAATTGGTTCTATCTCTTGTCTGATCAAGGGTGGCAAAGTAACCTCAGCAAACATCTTCATTTCTGCCGCTATACACTCTTGCATTAGGGATTTAAGCTCTTTTATATTCATCTGTGTTACACTCATTGTGTTTGTTTTTAATAAGCTTTGAATATTTGGCTGTCCTGGTGACTTTATTTATTTATTTTTTTATCAAAACCCTCCTAAAAAGGAGAGGAATTTATTCTTTTTATAAATAGAAAAAGGTAGGGTATATAGAGGGATAAAGAAAAGAGCGGAGTGAGTATTCTGTTAATAAAGGTTAGTTTAAATCAATATAGATACAGTTTTTGGCAATCTCCGTGATTTGAGAGTCTTCTTTTCATCTAACAAAAATTCAAAATAACTCTGTTAATGAGGTTAGTAATGTCCTTTGGGGTTAATTATTAGTCATCTCCTTTTTGACGCTTCCCGAACAGTTATTTCTTAGGTTGTCTTCCTTTGGTATCCCTCAAGTTATAGGATGGGCCACCTTTGGTTTTCACTTCTCCCGCTCCGGCACCTCCCTCCTCTGGGCCGCTGTCATCTTCACTACTCAAATCTGTCCACGTTGCGAGTGCTGCCTCTTCCTCTGGACTGGCGTGTCTCTTCAGAAATTCCTGCGCCTTGAAGATGGAGTCAATCTTCTCTCTTTTATCCTTGTACTTGAACAAAAGGCCTTCAGGATAGGTCCATCTGTATATGACCTGTCTTCTTTGTAGAAAAGTGGTCAATCCTTTATAAGCTTTCCTTTTCATCCGGATTTCATAAGGCACATCTTTCAATATTCTGATGGTCTGCTCCCCAATTTTCAAGGGCACCGCTGCAACTGCACGCAAGATTTGATCTCTGGTACTCTGCTTGACAAACTTGACAACCACTTCTGCTGGCAGATTATTTTTTTGTAAATATGGAGTAGGCCCTATAGACCTTATCCATTTCTTCTTTTAACTCACGCTGATCTCTGCCAGTTACGGGTGCCAAGGCATTCACAAGTATAGATCTGAGATCTTCCTTCTCTTCTTCTTTAATGCCCTGAAATCGAAGAGTCAGATTCGATTTTTCCATTTGCAACATCAAAATTCTTTTTTCTTGCACATCCTGATGCTTTTCTAACTTGTTGACCCTTTTCTTCACTTTTCCGATGTCTTCCGACGAGACCAAACATTTCTGTGCGATCTCCTCCATCTTCTTTGACGTCTCTGTTAGTTGCCTCTGTTGACTGTTGAGAACACCTTCCATATTAGTTAAGGTTTCGCTGATTTTCTGTATTTGGACCAGCAGAGGGTGCAGTAGCTCGCTTGTCTGTTGACTGACAGTCGGCTCTGGAGGGGGATTACCCGGACCGGAAGTCCCGCCTCCCTTCTTCTCCGTTTTCAAAGGGACCTTCTTCATGGCAGACATTTCTTGTATTTGTTTACTTTATAAAAGTTCGTGACGCGTCGCTCAGGAGTCCCGCTAACTCATTCGCTTCAATGGCACCCCAAAGGTAATTTCGCCAACCCTTCTTCCCTTTCGTCCCCCTTAGCTTTCTTATACAAATCCCGCTTCTCAGTGGGGGGGATTCCCCCTCCTCCCAGCCGCTTATTCGCTTACGGGGGAAGGGCTCGGGTTTCGCTTCAAATTCAGACCTCCAACTCACGGTTCCTGCCGTTTCTTCTTTTTGCTTTAATTCATCGCTGTTCCTCACTCCTGTTGGAAATCAGTGGCGTTGCTAAGTCCCATTACGGGCATACCGCAGTGGGGCCAATTGGGGCGGGGAGAAAGCCTCAATTTCCCGGCTAACTGCCGGCAAAGAGGCTACTCCCCAAGCGCCCCCAGTTCGGAGCCTTTGCCTAAGGCTCACTAGGGTCTTGCAAACCTGCAAAGACCCCCCCCAAACTGCGTGTGGGCTAACCACCTCCGGGAGCTTCCCGAAAGGTGGCCGCCATTCGCAACGCCGGAAACCGAAACCCGGCTGTCCTGGTGACTTTAGAGATTGCTTTCTCGCTCCACTAGTACTCCCTGCTGCAGTATTCCCTGTAGCCATGTATATACAGGTTGTTGTTTTTATTATCCGTTTTCAACTTGTACCCCCTACTTGATATCTCTTATTGTCGTGTGCTACTCTATTATTAATTATAGCTTTTTCCTTAATAAATTTATTTTCTTTTATCTTGCTTTGTATTTAATAATTTGAGTTGGTTTTAGCTTGCTGCTCCTATCCAGCTTCCACTTTGACATAACACGCTAAATCATTTACTCTAATCCGTTCTAGCTCTCTTGATCTTCCACACCGCTACTACTTGCTGACTTGCACCCCTACAAACTGTTTATCTTTTTCAGTCTCTCACTCGTTTAATCTCTCAATCTATCTCTTCTGCTTTTCTTGAATCTCTTCCGTCTCTTCTCGGGTCTTTCCGGTGTTTCTCGGCTCTTCCCGTCCCTTCTCGGCTCCTTTCGATACTTCTCGGGTCTTTCTGCGTCTCCCTCGTGTCTCTCCGACTCTTTGGGCGTGTCCTGCCTGCTCTTCCGACCTCCGCACGAACTTCCCACCGTCAGACGCTGATCCCCCGCTTCTCTACCGCTCTCTGTGCTCGAGTCGGTATCTCCAATTTCTGTCTTCTCCCTCCAACAAAACCATAAAGAACAAACCAGGTAATATCCGTATTTCCAGATAATCTTTCCACAATGAGCTGCTCTCCCCTCCGCCTCTACCTCATTAACCCAGACCTGATTACAATGGCCACCTTAAAGTCAAATGCCTTCTATTTCTCTTCTCATTTATTTAGAACATTACTATTTCTTTAGCCCCTTCTATCATTCCCCTTCCCCCCTCGTTTGAAAGATTTACCCTGTTAGATACTTAGCTTCGGCTGCTGTTTTTTGCTGCTAAAATATCTTCTCTGTTGTTGACTCTTGCGGTTCAACAAGGGCTCGTCTTGTACCCGTCGTCTAAACGCTGGGCGTCCTTTCAGCCTTCCGCTTAAAAGCACCTCTTAGCTGGCAGAATTGCCCTTTCTGCACATTTCCCAAGAGAAAGCCTCTTGCTTTGAGTTCTTCCTCCAGAAGAACTCTTCTTGAGCGTTGGTTAGCTCAAAAAGGCTGCAAAGAATAGGTAGTCTTACTCTAGAAGATAATACTAAGCCTCTGTTTCTGCAGGCAGGCTGAAGTGAGATTTACTGACAAAACCCTACTAAGCATGTATGGTAGGAAGCTTTCTGGCATGTGTCTATGCCATTCCAACCATTTGCATACCACCCAAAGTAATAAAGGTACAATCTGATTTTATTATTCCTGGAGCAAATAAATAAGTAACCACATTAGGTCTTTGTTTTAATAGACGGTTTGAAATCCGTGTCTTCTCAAGATGCTCAGCTTCTTCAGCCAGGCAGGCCAAACCATTCTTAGCTCAGATGCTTATAGAGTAGATAACAATCTCAGTGTAGTATCAGTGCCACATTTGGGCTAGAGGAGAAAATGTGGGAGTTGGGCTAGAAGACAGAGCTGGGCCCAGGCTCCCCTCTGGATAAACAGGTAGCAGTGGTGAACAGGAGCACCTTTCACCAGCTTTGGCTGGTGAGCCAGTTGCAGCCTTCCTGGGCAGGAAAGATCTTGCCACTGTGCTGCATGCCCTGGTAACACCTAGAATAGATTGTTTCAATGTGCTGTATGTAGGGCTGCCTATAAAGCCTGCCTGGAAACTACAGTTGGTAAAGAATGCTGCAGCCAGGATGTTGACTGGAATGGGTGGTAGGGACATATCACTCCAGTTTCTTCCATCTACCCTGGCTCCTAAATTGCTTCCAGGCACAATTCAAGGTGCTGGTACTGTTAGGCCCCCTAGCTCTGGGTTGGGAAATTCCTGAGATTTGGTGGTGTAGCATAGGGAGGGACCTCACTAGGGTATAATGCCATAGAGTCCACCATCCAAAACAACCATTTTCTCCAGGAGAACTGATTTCTGTAATCTGGAGATCAGTTGTAATTCTGGGAGATCTCCAAGCTCCACCTGTAGTTTGGCAGCCCTATATATAGACCTTTAAAACCCTCTATGACTTAGGCCCAGTTTACCTTAAGGACCAACTACTCTCATATGAACCTATAGGATCACTCAGGTCATCATCATTTGGATGCCTCTGCCACCTGAGGCTAGATCAATGGTTCTCAACCTTCCTAATGCCGCAACCCTTTAATACAGTTCCTCATGTTGTGGTGACCCCCAACCATAACATTATTTTTGTTGCTACTTCATAACTGTAATTTTGCTACTGTTATGAATCGTAATGCAAATATCTGATATGCAGGATGTATTTCATTGTTACAAATTGAACATAATTAAAGCATAGTGATTAATCACAAAAACAATATGTAATTCCTAATAATACAATATGTAATATGTGTTTTCTGATGGTCTTAGGTGACCCCTGTGAAATGGTCGTTCGACCCCCAGGTTGAGAACCGCTGGGTTAGATGAATGGCAACCCAAGAAAGGGCCTGCCTCATTGTAGCACCAAAATTTTGGAATGCCTGCCCCAGGGAGATTCATCTGTCTCCCTCTATTGCTGCATATGTATGTATGTATTTTAAATGTTGTTTAGGGGGTTGAACTGTTTTAATGCTTGATTTGGGTAGGAAGATGGCATAGAAATATTTAAAGTAAAAAATTTAAACACCCGCCTGAAATACTAATCCAGGGGCAGGGAACCTCCAGGAACTTCAGGGGGAAGTTGAAGAGACCTTCAGGAGGGGGAAGCAGGAGGAAAGAATCAGCACAAATTACTTCCTTTCCATCCATGGGAATCCTCTGTGGGACCTAAGCCAAAGTAGTAGCATAATGCACTTAAAAGATTTGCATATTAGGTTAATGTCTGACCATTTGCTGCTTCATTCAACTTTGGCCTTCCAAAACACACCTGCAAAAACACCTGTACATGCTGGTGGAGATCATATAATTACTTTGCTATGGGCCAAAATCCATTGTGTGCCCTGATAGCTGTGCACATAGGCCTCGGAGCCTCTGCCTCTATCCTGTGGTAGCAGGCTGTGCACCAGCAACTGCCAGAAGATTTTAGAGGTGGTGCCTGGTGAGAAGATGATATCTTATCCTCTGTGAAGCTGTAGGAATTTCCCTAATCATCTCTATTGTGAAGACAATAGATATTGTAGAGATTCCTAGAGTGTCACCAGAAGTGATGCTGTAGGAATCCATAAAGATTAGGAAAATTCCTTAAGCATCACCATCAATGCTATTCCCCCCTCCTTTTTCTCTGGCACCTCAAATCTTCAATAGTAGGGGATTGTGGCAGGGGTTTTCCCACCACAGCCAGGTAAGCAGTAAGCCTACTCTGTTCTGAACCTGCAGAAATCTCTAATCTCCACTTTTAGTGTTTCCTAGGGCTAAACTAAGTATGCTGCTAGTATTCTATAACTGGAACTCAAGATATGTAAAAAGCAGCCATGGGGGACCTGATCTGGACTGGGGCAGGGGGTTGTTTCCCTAACTGCACTGTTTTCATATAATAAATAAATATTGTAAGTGCCTCTTCCCCACTGTTTTAAACTCAGGTAACCTTGGGAGGCAGAGAGAGAGAGAGAGAGAGAGAGAGAGAGAGAGAGAGAGAGAGAGAGAGAGAGATAAGTAACAACATAGGGGGCATTTCTGATTGGCAAAACTGGTGTGCCCTCTTCCCCAACGCTAAAGATTCCTCCTTCCCCTAGCTGCTTTTTAAGGCCAAATTATATGCCTTGATTTTCAGTACTTTTAAGGGTGAAGACAGATTCAGGGATCTCTATGTATCTGTAAAAGGCGGGGGTTTGCACTGAAGGGAAGAGAGGTGAGTTAACCCTTTATTGCCTGCTTAGTTTTGCTTATAGAAACAGATCTATCTATGCATTTTAAACAGCAAAAAGGTTCTAAAGGATGCATCTTCTCCCCCTTTGCAATGCTATTAACAGAGCAAGGAGTCTGATTTCAGTTAGCAGAACCAAGCAAGGACTGAAGGGTTAAATGCTGAAGGACAGAGGCTGTTTGTGCATATGCCATTTGACTTTTACAAATCAACTTAGATCCACAATTGTTATCATATATGTGCTTTGTAACAGTGTGGTGTGCTTTGAACCTTAGAAGCTCATTCATAAGAATATTCATTTAAGAAATCCAAAATCTGAAGGCACTATCCTGTCTGCCTTGCTCCTTGAGTGGGAGTATCTGAATAGTTGTAAGTTCATTTTATCCTTGCTGCTCTAAAATTTATTTATTTATTTATTTTATTAAATTCATACCCCACCCTCCCTACGAACAGGCTCAAGGTAGCATCTATTTTATGTAGCACCACCCAAAATATTCCTGTGCTGGGTATTATTCCCCCATCTCAAATTATATTTTCCCTGTTGTGAATGGAGGATTTTGAACCTGCCTAAACTGCAATAAATATGATTTCATTGTCCCCCAAAACCAGTTACATTTTTAAGTTACTAAAAAATTCTTTGCATATTCATGTAATAAACAAAAATATAAGAAAACATGCAAATGAAGATTAAGGAGTTTAACAAAAAAAAAAGTGGTTGAGGGGGACTCACAGAAATAAGCATCATTACAGGCATCTGGTTTGCAGGAAAATTAAGATAAGGCCATAAGCCCTTAATAAGGCTGGAAATTATAAACAGTGAGGAGATAAAGAATATCAATTTTTTAAAAATTGCTCATTGGCACTCTAGTTTATTCTGAGCAAGGTGGAAAGTTCTGTGAAATTGGTCTTAGCTTGAGTTGGCTAAATCTGGAGAAGTGTAATCAGTCCACAGTGATCTATGCTCTAATAATATCCAGATCAAACTACTGAAATGTGGTTTAAGTGGGGCAGCCTATGAAAGCTGTTTGGAATCACCAGCTGTTTTACAATACAGCTTCAAGGCTCATAACCAAGAATACTCACAATACTTAGAGCTCCACTGGCCACCAGTTGATTTCCAGGCACAATTCAAAGATCTGGTTTTGAATTACAAATCTCAAAATGGACTCATTCTGGGATAACTGAAGGATTGCTAATTGCTGAGATCTTTGTTGGAATCCCAATTCTTATCTTTTTTGTACAACATTTTGGCAAATTTACCTCTTTGGAGGTAAGGTAAATAACTACGGATGATAAGTAGGGTTGCCAGCCTCTAGGTGGGGGCTGAAGATCCCCTAGAATTACAATTTATGTCTGGATGTTAAAGTAACAAGGCAGTGCACACATGTAATTAGCATTAAGAAAAGTTTACTAAATATGAGGGAGGGAATACATGAGGGGATAAAACAATAAACAGCCTAAGCTGACTAAGCTACATCTTGACTACATGGTAGTTCAACCGTGTGCCAACTAGGAAAAGAAGAGAACAAAGGACAATAACATTTACCCAAATTCCCTACCTTTCCTAGTATACCCTCAATCTATTCACTAGCCAATAGCTGATCTTAATGCCATCTCATTAAGCATAGTGCCACCCTTTCTCTAGCAGGAAATACATGCATGACAACCCATTGGTGGCTAAGCTAAGAATGAGCATAGATAAACAAACATGTTAACTCTTTCATGACATCAGGGAGAGAACCTGCAAATATCCCAACACCCCTTCTCAAGTTCATGAAGTGAAGTCAGGAAGGTTCAGCTTCTTGCACAGACACTCAAACTTCCCCCTGGCAAGTGTCTTGGTAAGGATGTCAGCACCATATCTTTGGTAGGACCAGGGGTCATTTCATAGAAAAAGAGCTGCAGGAGCTCATTAGCATAAGGTATGCTAATGAGCCACTAGGCTATTAGCATAATAGCTCATTAGCTTATGCCATGCCCCCTGAGATCACCAGAAGTTATGCCAGAAGGGGAAGCAAAAGGGGGGGAGGCATCTTCAAAAGCCTCCCCTTCCCTTCCCCAGCCTGCCTGCGGGGGAGAGGAAGCAAAGGGGTTTAAAGTTTAAACCCCTTCTCACTAGAGTTGGTCTGCAGAAGTAGGAAAGAGGGAAGGAAAGAGAGAGAGAGTAGAGAGAAGGAAAGAAGGAAGGAAAGAGGGAAAGAAAAAGAAGGAAAGAAGAAGGAAAAGGGGAAAAGGAGAGAATGAAAGGAGGGAAAGAGAGAAGAGAAGAAGGAAGGGAAGCAAGAGAGAGAAGGGAAGAAGGAGGGAAAGAGAAAAAGGAGAGAAGGAAAGAAGGGAAAGAAAGAGAGAAGGGAAAGAAGGAGGAGAAGGAAAGAAAGAAAGAAAGAAAGAAAGAAAGAAAGAAAGAAAGAAAGAAAGAAAGAAAGAAAGAAAGAAAGAAAGAAAGAAAGAAAGGAAGGAAGGAAGGAAGGAAGGAAGGAAGGAAGGAAGGAAGGAAGGAAGGAAGGAAGGAAGGAAGGAAGGAAAGCAGGGACAGAGGGAAAAGAGATGGGGAGAGGGAGGAAGGCTCTCCCACCCACCCATCAATGCCCCCCCCTGTGGATCCCTCACTTACCGCGATCAAGGCCTTCCCGGGGCGACGGACCTCCTTGTGCCTCCTCAGGGCCGCAGTGCTCCAGTGCGGGCCCGGGAGGCCGGCAACGGCCCTCCTCGTGCCTCCCCAAGGCTGCAGTGCTCCAGTACGGGCCCCAGAAGGCCAATGACGGGCCTCCTCGAGCCTCCGCCGGGCCGCAACGCTCCAGCGTGGGCCCTGGAAGGCCGGCGATGGGTCTCCTCGTGCCTCCCCAGGGCTGCAGCACTCCAGCACAGGCCCCAGGAGGCCAGCGATGGACCTCCTCGAGCCTCCCCCGAGCTGCAGTGCTCCACTGCAGGCCCCATGAGGCCGGTGACAGGCCTCCCCTGGGCCGCAGCATTTGGGTGTGTGGCTTGCCGCCACCGCCCTTTGTGCCAGCGCCTGGGCTGCCAGAGTGGTGCTCTGGCATGCTCCGGCCCCAGAAGACCCCTGGGTAGGACAATACTTAAGTTCAATCAGACCTTGTTGTTGCCTCTCTTCTCACACAAGGATACTTGGCAACAATATGCTTACTTTTGGCTTTGGTGCTTTCACCCTTGGATAAGGCTATGCATGCCTGATTATCTTTATAAAAGGTTTAGACTAATCAACACTAAAGTCTTTCAGTAGACAGATGAACCATATTTATTTATTTATTTATTTATTTATTTATTTATTTAGTATTTCTATTTGTATCCCGCCTTTCCGGACACACTGGCTCAAGGCAGCTCACAGGGTTAAAATAGCTTAAACAATGCAGAGTTGAAAAAAGTAAAAAATACAATACCAAGTTAAGACAACAACAGTTTACAAGTAAAAACCAACAGATGATGGCAATAATCCAAATCACACCCAATGATAGGAGTGGCATCCAGCAAGGTCTCAGGCCAGAAGATGTTCTAGATTTCAGGTCAGAAGATGTTCCAGGGCACATTCGTAAGTGGCGGCCCCTAGTTAAGAGCCTGGTGGAAGAGCTCCATTTTACAGGCCCTGCAGAACTTTAAAAGGTCCTTCAGGGCTCTGATGTTCTCTGGGAGCTTGTTCCACCAGTATGGGGCCGCCACTGAGAAAGCCCTGGCTCTGGAGATATTCAGCCTGGCTTCTTTCAGACCAGAGAGGGTCAAGCGGTATTGTGACCTTGACCTCAGTGCTCTCTGAGGCACATATGGGGAAAGGTGGTCCCTCAAATAGACAGGCCCCTGACCATATAGGGCTTTAAAGGTTAAAACTAGCACCTTGAACTGTATCCAGTATGCTATAGGCAGCCAGTGCAATGTCCTCAATACAGGCTGGATGTGGTCCTGTATAGAGGGACCCATCAGCAGCCTGGCTGAAGCATTCTGCACTAGCTGCAGCCTCCGGATCTGGGACAAGGGCAGCCCCATGTAGAGAGAGTTGCAGTAGTCTAATCTCGAGGTGACCATTGTGTGGATCACTGTTGCTAGGTCAATATTGTTCGAGGAAGGGAACCAACTGCCTAATCAGCTGTAGGTGGTAAAAAGCCACCTTGACAGTGGCTGCTACCCGGGCCTCCATTGTTAAGGAGGCATCCAGGAGCACTCCCAGACTCCTAACCCTCGGCGTTGGCACCAGTGGCTCCCCACTGAAGGTCGGTAGTGGGATTCCTACCACCGACCTGCTCCGACTCAGACACAGGATCTCTGTCTTTGTTGGATTCAATTTCAATCGGCTCAATCTAAGCCAGCCCACCACATCCTGAAGTGACCGCTCCAGGTCATCTGGGTTGGAGTCGGACCAGCCACCCAACAACAGATATAGCTGGGTGTCATTGGCGTACTGATGACACCCCAGCCTGTGCCTCCGGGCAACCTGGCCGAGGGGGCACATGTAGATGTTAAACAACATCGGGGGTATCAGCACCCCTTGAGGCACCCTGCACAACAGGAACATCTGCTCCCTTAACACCATCCTCTGTCCCCAGCCCTGGAGAAAGGAAACAAGCCATTGCAAGGCAAGCCCTTGGATTCCATTCAGATTCACAGCCGGCACTTGCAGCAGATATGTATTCAGCCTCAGTTGTTGATTTTGCAACTAGTGGTTGCTTATTTATTTATTGGCTAGTCCAGCTGATCAGGCTGTCTCCATAGAAGAACTGGTAACCATTGGTTAACCTGTAGTCAGTCTTGTCTTCACCCCAGTCAGCGTCCATGAATCCAACCAGTTGTGGGTTGTCTCAAGCTGAGATCTTTAGTTTCAAGTCAGCTGTTTTTATGAGATATTTTGCCAGTCTCTTTACAGTATTCCAATCATGATGATTTGATGAACTTGTCTTTCTGCATAAGATTCTAACAGCTATGGATATGTCAGGTGTATACTCAGATAAAGAAGTTTTCCAATTGCTTCTCTGTTCTGCTGGTTGCTCTTAAGCAACACTCCATCTCCAAATCTGAGGTATGTTAATTCAAATGGAGTACTAACTCCTGTAGTATCCTTTCGGCCCAGGGATTCAACAAAGCCCAAGATTTTATGTCTTTGGTTTAAGAGAAAACTTCCATTCTCAGTTTTTTCAATTTGTATTCCAAGACAGTGGTTCATGTCTCCCAGCTATTTGACTTCAGCCCTTTTGTTCAGATTTTTAACAATTTCTTGCACATCCTCTTTGGTTTGGCAACATAAAATCAAATCATTTCACATGCCAGCACATACTCATACAGTCCATTTTTAAGTCTGGCAGATTTCCTTGTTGAAAACCTTGGCTTTGCAGCAGCATAGTTAATTGCTCAGTCCATGCTCTGGCAGCTTATTCCTCAGATAAATTCCCATTGAGGAATGCTGTTGTGATGTCCAAATGCTCAAAATGCATTCTTCTTGATGCTGCAATACTTAGTAGTATCCTGAAGGTGTACTTAACAACAGGTGCACACTGCTCAATCACTTCCTTGCAGTTTGAGGGTTCACTTTCAGGTTGCACATTTACATGGAAGGTAAACTTTTGAGGTGGTACTTCCTTATTGCTTCTCTGTGACCATCTCAGAGTAGTCTCTGTCTTCTCTGGCCCAGCTTGTCCCGTCTCCCTTTCTGATTAAGGGTTTTCTTGCTTTGCCTTCCTGTTGGTTGGCAGTTCTGGCAGCCAGCCAAATGGCCATCTCACTAAAAGAGACTTCACCCTCAGCCTCCTGGCTGGTTTGCACAGTGACGTCTATTTCCTTTGAAGCTTGGAGTACATTGCTTTCATCTACATGGACTACATTGCATTCTTTAATCACATACATGTAAGGATTCATAATTCTGTAACCTTTGCCACCTTGAGTATATCCCACAGGGATTCCCACTTCAGCTCTGGGATCCAGATTCCTCCTTCTGTCCTTCAGTATGTGAGAATACACTTTAGCCCCGAACACCTTCAAATGCTTTAGGCCTGGTCTCTTTCCATGCCACAGTTCAAATGGTGATTTTTCCCATCACCTTTGAGAGAATCCTATTGTGTAAGCAGACTGCTGTCTTTTACAGCTTCTGCCCAGCAGAGGTCAGGAAGGCCAGCTTGTAGGAGCAAGCATTGTGCCATTTCTAGAAGGCTCCTGTTAATGTGCGCAGCAGATCCATGTTGTTGAGCGGAATAAGCCACACTCTTAACATGCTCTATTCCCTTCTGCTCCAAGAACATTTGGAACTCCCTGCTGCAATACTCAGTTCCATTGTCTGTAAACAGAACTTCTAGTCCCTTATTGAACTTATTTCTTACAGGAGCAACATAGCCTTTAAACTTCTCCAAGACTTGATCTTTGGATTTGACTAGGTACACATAAGCAAAATGACTTCCTGCATCCAAAAAGGTATTCCCTCCAATTGGAGATTTGAGGGGACCAACTAAATCTGAGCTGACCTTTTGCAACACCCTCTCTTTAAGTATATTCTGCTGTTTGCTATAGCTGGGCACAGTTTCCTTTCCTTTGAGGCAGATCTCACAATAATCATGCATTTGGTCACAATTAGTCACTTCAGTTTTGGAGTCCTGCAACATTCTCTCTATAGAGTTCATATTCTTGTGTGCCAGTCTCTTATGCTAAGCTAACATGCAGTCAGAATGAAGACACTTGTTTTCAGCTTTTGTATGATATACAGATCCAGTAACATTTTACAGATAGTAAAAACTATCAATCTTTTGTCCCAAAATTTCATACTGTGTTTTGGATGAAAAATCATGCACATTTCATTCTTGATCACAAACTCATTTCCTTCTCTCACAATTTTATCCACAGACAGCAAATTTTGATCAGATTCAGAGGAATAAACACAATCTCTCAGCTCTATTTCACTCTTTTCCCTTCCTGAATGCAATACATTTAGTTCAGCTGTCCCAATTTCTGCAATATACAGTGGGATCCCAGCTGCTTGCTTGAGAAATTGCTTTCTGTCCTCACCTAGTTCCACAAAATAGTCTTTATCATGACAGATGTGAATATGCTCCGGAATCCAGCAGCCAGAAACCCTTAGTATCTGTGCCTTCACCAGAAATAACATATGCAAATCACTTGTGCGATTTCCTCCCTCTCTCACTGTCCCCTCCTTTCTTTTGTAGCTGCAGTCACATGCTGACCTCTGCTTCTAGGTTGCTCATCATTTTTCCTTTGTTCTACAGAATTTAGCTGTATGCCCATTTCTCTGGCAATTATAACATACTCCTTTTCATTCTTTAAGTTCATAACAGACATTCCAACTGCAATTTCTTTAGCAAACCACTTTGTAGCTTCATGTCTCAGAAAGTTCAGAGAGAATGTAATGTCTACTTTTCCTCTCACCTCTAAAACAGCCATTTGATTTTCATAGCACTGTAGGAAGCTATTAAAAATTGTTGCCTTTATCTCAGATGCTGAAATTTCCACTCCAGCAGCTTGGAGTTCTGCCATGATTTTCATAATTGAGTCTAGGTGTGCACTTACATTGCCCCTTCATGCAGTCTGGAATTATACAATTTTCTCCTTAAGAAATGCATGTGTTTATCTGTTTTGAATGCATATTTTTCTTCTTACTTGTCCCACATCTCTTTAGCATTTTTGTAGCTGATTATTAATGGGCTGTCTTGATTTTATTTATTTATTTATTTATTTATTCCATTTGTATCCCACCCTCCTCGCGAACAGGTTCAGGGTGGTTTACATTAATCGGTACAAGGTACCATAAAATTGACATAAAAACATTTAAAACATTTTAAAACAATCAGGTAATCATAAACTGCTAGTAATAATAATCATTCCATCATTAATTGAGATGACATGCTATATGAGTTTCCGGTTCCAGTCCTAGTGACTGAAGGCATGTGCGGAGGAGCTCTGCTCACCCAGACTGCTCCTATAGCCTTCTATTTTTTTCTTTTTCCACCTTTATAAGTGCTCTTCTGTAGAGAGAGTACTGGCAAGGAACTTTACCTGATACTGAAGACGAGCGGTGACTCTCTCAGTTTTTTGGGGGGGTATGTTCCAAAGCAGGAGGCTAGAAAGGATGCCCAGCATTCCACACTGTGCTCAAGCTGAAATCAGGAGAACTAAGGAGCCCAGATTACACAACAGGATATATACAGACCAAAGGTAATGTTTCTGTTCAACAATAAATACAGAATTACTTAGAAGGGAAAATAGAGACCTGGGTTGCTCGTAACTTGCTTTATTAGAACTACAATTAAAAGATACTTTCTGCCTGTATAAAGAGCTAAAGGTGAGGGGGAGACGCCCCTTTAAAGTGACTAGAAAAGGGTTTGCTCAGATATAACTTAGTAGAGCAAATTTGAGGGCAGAGAAAAGTCTTACAAGAAAAAGTATTATTATATATTAACATGCTAACACAAAACTTATCCCTTTCTTTGTTTACCAATACCTGGGAAACTGAGACAAAACGGAAAGCAAGCGGTAGCGGAGGTGGCCAGAGGCTGAGGAGAGATCGCAGAGAAGGTTCATCTCAAGAGGAGAAGGAGTGGAGGTGGTCCGACCCAGGAAGAGAAACACATGAGGAGACCTGACTCGTGAGGAGACAGAGACGTGGAGCAACGCGAATAGTGAGGATGGAAGAGAGAGGCAGAGCAATGGGATGGGACTAGGCAGAGTGACGAGAAGAACAGAGTGACGTGTATGCCAAGAGACCAGAGGAGGAGAAGCACAAAAAGTGGAGAAGAAAAGCTATTGCAAAAATCTGGAACAGATTAGAAGGACTTGCAATGGACAAATAGTGAAAGAACTAGATAGACTTACAAGAGACAATTAAAGAAGGAAAGGAGAAGAAGTAAATAAGACAAAATTGTTAGCTAAAAGAATTGAAAGAAGTCTAATATATATTAAAGCTGTACTATCAGAATATGGCTAAAGAGCAAGACAGAATAATAGGCTGAGACATATAACTAACAATACTAAATGGCCACAGGAGGGAGTGGATATAGGAAAGCATCAATAACTTCACCAGGACAGGCAGGGGTACAAACCCAATTTAAATTCAATACAACAAGTGTTGCCCAAATGTCAGTGAAAGATTTAAAAAATCTTATCCAGGAAAGCATAGTACTAGTGATTAAAAAGGAAATAGAACCAATCCAAGCAAAAATGGAAGAAATAACACAAAAAATAACAACAGAAACAGAAGAAATTAAAAAACAAATAACAGAGAATAAACAAGAAATATTAAAGATTGCAGCAGCCAATAATAAGATGGAAGACAGAATGCAAGAAATGAACCAGGAATTGCAAGAACTTAGAATAAAAAGTGATCAAATGGAAGAGACACTGATCAATTTGGAAATTGATAAAGCAGCATTAATCCTAAAATGCCAAAATGTACCAGAAAATATTGAGAAAAACTTAAAAGAAGAAATGATACAGAACATAACAGAACAACTTAAAGCTGGAACAACTGAAGAACTAGCAATAGAAATTGAAACGATGTATAGAAGAAACTCATCTTATGTGAAAAGAACCAAAACACCCCAAGACGTACATATAAAATTTGTGAGAAGAGAAATGCATGATAGGATACTAAAAGCATTGAATGAATGCAAAATGATAATACAAGATGCAGAAATAAAATTCTTGAAAGAAGTACCATGGAGGGTTAGAGAGAAAAGGAAAAATTATAATATCTTAACGAGCCTGTTGAGAACAAATGGTATCATCTATAGATGGTTGATTCCAGAAGGTATTCTATTTAATTATCAGGGGAGAAGGCAAAAAATAGACTCAATATTTAAGGTAGAAGATTTTCTGGAGAGACATGGCCAGGACTAAGGATGAATTGAAGATCAAGAGAATGAGTTGGAGGAAGAAGGTCCAGAACTAGAGGCAGGAAAAAATAAAAAGAAAGTGGGAAGAAAGGAAAGAAAGAAACTAGAAAATTTTCAAATAACTACAAGATTTCAGTATAGGAACAAGGAAAGGACAGATAAAAACAAGAATAAAAATGGTGAGCAATAAGAAATTGAAGATATTCTCAGTTAATGTGAATGGTCTCAATAGTCCTCAAAAAAGAAAGAGAACTTTTCATCAAATTATAAAACTACAATCAGATATAACATGTTTACAAGAGACACACATAAAAAATGAAGATATAAAGTATTTGGAGAATAAAAAACTAGGAAAACAATTTGTGGCAGCTGACCTTAAAAAGAAAAGAAGTGTAGCTACATATGTGAGAGACTATTTAAATCCAGAATTAGTATATGCATCTAAGGATGGGAGAATAGTAGCTGTTACTCTTTGGAGGCAAAACAAAAAGTCATTAATATTGAATATATATTGAATATGCACCCAATCAAAATCAAGATGCTTTTTACAAGTCTCTATGAGACATATTGATGACTCAATCAGTTGATGAAATACGTATTATAGGAGATTACAATGCTGTACTTGACCCAAAAATGGATAGGAAAAAAATGATAAGAGAAAAGAAAACAGGAAATCTTCTACCAAAACATTTCTTCAATTGGCAGAGGAATTTAACTTAACAGATGTTTGGAGAACTAGAAATATTGCAACATAAATCTTGGTTGAGGATAGATACGGCGTGGACCTCTACTACTATGATGAAGGATTTAATAGAAACCAAAATACTTCCCAACACATTTGCAGATCATAATCCCCTTATGATAACTTATCAGGAATGGTTAAGGAAAACAAGATGGACAATGGATGTAGGTATATTAAGGAATAAAGAATTTGTAGAGAAAACTAAAATTGAAATTCAAGAATTTTTTATAATAAACATACAACCAGAAACCTCTATAGAAATAGTATGGGAAACATTTAAAATATTCATAAGAGGGTGGTTCATAAACCAGGAAGCTTGGAGGAAAAAACAGAGGAAAAAATATTATGAATCCTTATGAAAACACACACAAAAAGAAGAGGCTAAAATGAAGAAAGGGGACGAATCAGAGGAAATAAAAGCTAGATTAAAACCTTTACAGCATCAAATGAATATATTAATGACACAAGAAATAGCAAAAAAAAGAGTATACCAAGCAATATTATTTTGATAATGCGAATAAGCCAACAAGATGGTTGGCACACAAATTAAGGAAAGAAAGAGAAAAAAGAATAATTATGACAGTAAAAAATGAAAAGGGGTAGAAAGCATAGTTTACAGGACTTGAAAGAAATTGTAGAAAATTTCTATAAAGCACTATATAAACAAGAAAACTTAGATGAACCAAGGATGAAAGACTACCTTCAAATACAGAATATAAACAGATTTAATGAGAACCAAAAAAAATTAAATGATCCAATTACTGTTTGTGAGATCACAGAAGCAATTTAAAAACTTTTTAAAAAAGAAAGTACTGGGACCTGATGGATTGCCAACTGAAATGTATCAGAAATTTGAAGAACAACTTTTGTTACCATTCAAAGAAGTGCTTCAAAATATAATAAAAACAGACAAACAACCAGAAACGTGGAACCAGGCATTGATAACATTAATTCATAAACCAGATACAGATGAGAAAGAAGTTAAAAATTATAGGCTGATTTCACTGTTTAATGTAGATTATAAAATTTCTGCCAATATATTAGCGACTAGATTTAAAAAAGTATTAGTGCAAACTATACACCAAGATCAGGCAGGATTTCTTCCTGAACGTCAGTTAAAGAACAACATAAGAACTATAATTAATGTGTTAGAGTATTATGAAATGCATTCAGATAAACAAATGGTGCTGATCTTTCTAGATGCAGAAAAAGCATTCGATAATGTGAACTGGGGATTTCTGCACCAAAAACTAGCATTATGGGATTGCGGCCCATCCTTTCTTAAAATGATTAAGACAATCTACACAAGACAGACTGCTAAAGTTATAATAAATGGTGATACACCACAGAATATAGAAAATCAAAAAGGAACCAGGCAAGGATACCCGCTCTCCCCCTTATTATTTATTTTCACCTTGGAGACACTGAATGACTTGATAAGAGATAATAAGCAAATAAGAGGATTGAAGATAAATGAAGAGGAATTCAAGCTGCAGGCTTTTGCAGATGATTTAGTTTTCATTCTAGAGGACCCTATAGCATCTATTACAAATTTGGTTAAAACAATCCAAGAATATGGCCAGCTGGCGGGACTTAAAATCAACCTAAAAACAAACAAACAAATATACTTACGAAAAACTGTGACATAAAATAAATACAGCAAATAAAAGAAGTTTCTTCAATGGAAGTGATGAAAAAAGGTAAATATTTAGGTATTGTAATGACAAATAGAAATAGTTCCTTGATAGAAGACAATTACTATAAACTACTGAAAGATATAAAAAAAGATTTGGAGAAGTGGAAAGATCTTCAACTGTCATTTATGGGAAGGATAGCAACAATAAAAATGAATGTGCTACCAAGAATACTCTTTTTGGCTCAGAATATATCGATATTAAAAAGAATGCAATACTTTAAGGATTTAGACAAGCTCATTAGACAATTCCTCTGGCATCCAAAGAGACCAAGGATTAGATGGAAGGTCTTGCAAGATAAAAAGGGAAGAGGAGCATTTGGATTACCTAATTGGAATTTATATTATAAAGTGGCATGCTTAGGTTGGACAAAAAAATGGATAACCTTAGAAGATACCAGAAATCGGAAGTTGGAAGGTCATGATCTAAGCATGAGCTGACATGCCTACATTTGGTATGGAAAAGACATAATCCATTCGAATTTTCATCATCATAAGAGGAGTTTGAGTAAAAATACAGAGAGAAATAAAAGAATCTTATTACTCTAAAATTCCACGATGGGTATCACCATTGGAAGCATTTATAAAACCTACACTGATCAATAAAGAAAAAAGAGTTTGCTATGAAGATTTGTTAGATCAAACAGATAAATTAAAAGAAGATCTACACTCACAAAATATCTACCTAACCTGGTGGGAAAATATACAATTAAAATCTAGACTCCAAAAAGATAGTAAAACTGGTTTTCTTAAACAGAAAAATGAATGGGATAAAATCTGGCTGACCACAGATGATAAACTGATTAAAAATATATATAATTTCCTCTTAGAAAAATATATGCAAGATGAAATAGTCAAAAGAACAATGATTTCTTGGATGCAAGATATAGGGTACAATATAGATTTAGATCTCTGACAAAAAACTTGGAAAGCTGCAACATTTATGAGATCTACTTCATATAAAGAAATTACATATAAAGTTTTTCATAGATGGCATTGGTCCCCTGTTAAAATTTCAAAGTGTTTCCCAAACATAACAAATAAATGTTGGAAATGTAAGAATAATGTGGGTACTTATTACCATATGTGGTGGCAATGCAGAAAGATATATAAATTTTGGGGTAGAGTTTATAAAATAATTTATAAAATAATGGATATAAACTTAGAATTAAAACCTGAATTAAAGCCTGCTATTAATTTTTCTGAGACCTGGGAATTCTAAGAACCTGCTGCCAAGTGGTTAAGGTTGCTGTGGGAGTGAAGAAGCTATCAGTCAGTAGCTGTTAACTGGAAGTTTATTTAGACTATCTGGTGTTTTAAACTCCTCCTTAAGTCTTTCTTAAAAGCCTTGAACTTTTTTAAGAATTGCTTGGTGTTGTAGAGGAAACAAAGCTGTTGTTGGCTGAAAGCTATCACCTGAATTGAGTCTGGCTCCTTTAAGCTTTTTTTGTTGTTGTACAGTTGTACAGTCGAGTCCAACTCTTCGCGACCCCATGGACCACATCATGCCAGGCCACCTGTTTTCTGTCGTGCTCCAGAGTTTGCTTAATTTCTCGGTGGCCAGAATATTTGAGCTTCAGCTTCAGTATCTGGCCTTCCAGGGAACAGTCAGGGTTGATTTCTTTTAGAACTGACTGATTCGATCTCCTAGCAGTCCAAGTCTTCTCCAGCACCATAATTCAAAAGAATCTCTTCTTCAGAGCTTGGCCTTCCTTATAGTCCAACTCTTGCAGCCATACATTGCTACTGGGAATACCATTGCTTTGACCATACAGACTTTTGTTGGCTGGGTGATGTCTCTACTTTTTATTATGCTGCTTAGGTTTGCCATTGCTTTCCTTCCAAGGAGCAGGCTTCTTTTAATTTCATGGCTGCAATCACCGTCTGCAGTGATCTTGGATCCCAGGAACATGAAGTCTGTCACTGCTTCCATGACTTCCCCTTCTGTTTGCCAAGGAGTAATGGGGCTGGATGCCTTTAAACACCAATTTTTTACTTCGCTTTGCAAGCTTCCTAAACAGCAGATAAAGACCCACAGCCAATGCTTCCCTGAATCTCTTCTGAGAGTTGTTGTTACCTCATAGCAGCATGAGAGCTTTGAAAGCTTATTTGCTGTTCCACCTGATGCTGCCTGGAGCCATTCCATGTGGAGGAAGAGAAACCAGTAACCTGCTGACTTGACGCCTCCAAACCAAGATGGTGACTGGGTCAGAGCCTTGAGAAAGAGCTCGTCCGGATGTTTTTTACAATTTTTAGTCAATGAGGCATAGGAAAATCAAAATTACCTTCAGAGGATCAGGGGGTCATCAGGAACCCCTCAGGAGCCTGTAGTCCAGCTGGTGTCCAGGGGGAGGGGAGAAAAGGAAACACAGAGGGCTTTTGGGTGGCTTTGGAATGGCTTGAGCCATGCCATGGTGCTGCAGCATCTGCTGATTTAATGCAAACACCCTCTGCCTCACTGTGGGGTCCTTGCACTTGATGATGGTGACTTTTGCTTTCAGCGTGGTCCTGCAGGCCATGGTGGGGACCAGCTGTACAGCTCGGCCTGGGGTGGCCTGCAGCCTTCGCCACCTGGGCCCACTGCTGCTGTCTCCTATTTTCAACATAACTCTCCAAACTATGGTGAAGACCAGCCAAGCTACAGTAAGATCCAGCAGCACCCTACTACTCTGGGCATTACTTCTTGTGGCAGCGTTTCGGCTACCCCCAGCTGCTTGTGTTCTGGGGAGCTGGTGGTCACGTCTAGACCTGATTACAGCTTGAGGGCCAGTAAAGCCCTTCAGGTTGGATGGTTCTGATGTTGGGAAAATTGTACTGCAATGGTGATGATACGCTGTGTTGGTGACGTTTCTGACTGGGCTAGAGGAGTCAATGAGGAAGCAGACTGTTTGGTACACCTTGGCCCCTGGAACTACCTCCAGTCATGTTGGGGGATTTGGCCATGCTCAAGATCCCTTGGGAGCCCACATTTATGCACACATGCATGCTCAGGGGTGGTTGGACTTGGACTATCCCTTCAAGAGCCTGGAGTGGACTGGTGAGTGCCAAGAGTGGAAGGATGGGACTTGTATGGCCCTCTACCCTGTTGAAAACTCAGCAGAGGACTCTCAACTTTTTCACCACTGCTTGTTCCTGTTATACAGAGAATACTTATTAGCCCCCAGCTATAGCTGATGGTATTGGGACTCTCCAAGTTGTCTCATAGAGTATTGAGTTTAATCAATTTAGGGTTGAGAATTTAGCTTAATTTGGGTTAATTAGGTGGTGGGGTTGAGAGATTCTTTCTGCCACTCATTTAAATTTAGTCTTAGTGGGAGGGAGGGAATAGTAAGTAGAGAGGTTTGGGTGGAACTTTTGATTGGGGAGTTGTGCTTTTCATCTGTATAATTAGAACTGTATGTTAATGACTAATAATTGTAATTAGTATTTATTTGGTTAAATTGTTAATTGCTGTGCTGTGGGCTGTGCTGAAGTTGGGACAGGAAGGGTGTGGGGCAATGGATGGTGACAACTTACAGGGTGCCAGTATTGGGCTGGGGTTCCCAGTGATTGAGAGCAGGAGGAGGTATGGTGCTGGGAGAAGGAAGGGAAAGATGTGGAGATATGGAGATGCTCGGTTGCCTTCCAATCTTTGCCCCATCCCAAGATATGTGAGTGTGAAGGCTAGGAATGTTTACCCCTCTTCGTGCAATGCCAAGTCCATTATTAATAAGACTAAGACATTGCATGATTCTCCCTCATGGATCACTGCCTTGTCATGGCAAGGGGGCTTGCGTGGTTCGATGAGGCTATGCTATGGAGGGCCACCCAGGACAGACAGGCCACAGCAGAGAACTCAGACCAAGCGTGATTCCCTGGAGAAGGAAATGGCAACCCACTCCAGTATCTTTGCCAAGAAAACCCCATGGACAGTAACAAACGGCTAAAAGATATGATGCCGGAAGATGAGCCCCTCAGGTCGGAAGGTGTCCAATATGCTACTGGGGAAGAGCAGAGGGCAAGTACGAGTAACCCCAGAAAGAGTGAAGGAGCTGGGACAAAGCCGAAAGGATGCTCAGTTGTGGATGTGTCTGATGGTGAAAGGAAAGTCCAATGCTGCAAAGAACAATACTGCATAGGAAACTGGAATATAAGATCTATGAATCAAGGTAAGCTTGACATGGTCAAAAATGAGATGGCAAGAATGAACATCGACATCTTGGGAATCAGTGAACTAAAGTGGACAGGAATGAGCGAATTTAACTCAGAAGACCATTATATCTACTATGGCGAGGAATCCTGTAGAAAAAATGGTGTGGCCTTTATGGTCAACAAGAGAGTGAGAAAGGCAGTACTGGGATACAATCTCAAAAATGACAGAATGATCTCGGTCCGAATCCAAGGCAACCCATTCAACATCACAGTAATCAAAGTCTATGCCCCAACCACTGCTGCAGAAGAGGCTGAAGTGGACCAGTTCTATGAAGACCTATAACACCTCATAGAACTAACACCAAAAAATGATGTCCTCATCATCATAGGGGATTGGAATGCTAAAGCAGGAAATCAAAAGGTAACCAGAATAACAGACAAGTTTGGCCTTGGAGAACAAAATGAAGCAGGGCAAAGGCTAACAGAGTTTTGTCAAGAGAACATGCTGGTCATAGCGAACACCCTTTTCCAACAACCTAAGAGGCGACTCTACACATGGACATCACCAGATGGGCAACACCAAAATCAGATAATTTGCAGTCAAAGATGGAGAAGCTTTATCCAGTCAGTAAAAACAAGACCTGGAGCTGACTGTGACTCAGTTCATGAGCTACTCATTGCAAAATTCAGACTTAAACTGAAGAAAGTTGGGAAAACCACTAGGCCATTCAGATTTGACCTAGATCACATCCCCGATGAATATACAGTAGAGGTGAAGAATAGGTTTAAGGGACTAGATTTGATAGACAGAGTGCCTGAAGAACTATGGACAAAGGTTCGTGACATTGTACAGGAGGCAGCAATCTCTACTATCTCAAAGAAAAAGAAATGCAAGAAAGCAAAGTGGCTGTCTGATGAGGCTTTACAAATAGCAAAGGAAAGAAGGAAAGCAAAAGGCAAAGGTGAAAAGGAAAGATTTACCCAACTGAATGTAGATTTCCAGAGAACGGCAAGGAGAGATAAGGAGGCCTTCCTGAATGAACAATGCAAAGTAATAGAGGGAAAGAATAGATTGGGAAGGACTAGAGATCTCTTCAAGAAAATTGGAGAAATCTAGGGAACATTCCATGCAAAGCTGGCCATGATAAAGGACAAAAATGGTAGGGACCTAACAGAAGCAGAAGAGATTAGGAAAAGATGGCAAGAGTACACAGACGAACTATACAATAAGGACCTCAATGTCCTTGACAACCACGACGGTATAATCACTGACCTCGAGCCAGACATCCTGGAATGCGAAGTTAAATGGGCCTTAGAAAGCATTACTAACAACAAAGCTAGTGAAGGTGATGGTATCCCAGCTGAACTATTCAAAGTCTCAAAAGAAGATGCTGTTAAAGTGCTGCATTCAATTTGCCAACAAATTTGGAAAACACAACAATGGCCACAGGATTGGAAAAGATCAGTATACATTCCAATCCCAAAGAAGGGCAATGCCAAGGAATGTTCAAACTATCGCACAATTGCACTCATTTCACACACTAGCAAGGTCATGCTCAAGATCCTACAAACTAGGCTCCAAAAGTACATGGATAGAGAACTGCCAGAAGTACAAGCTGGGTTTCAAAGAGGTAGAGGAACTAGAGATCAAATTGCCAACATTCGCTCGATTATGGAGAAAGCAAGAGAGTACCAGAAAAACATCTATGTCTGCTTCATTGACTATGCTAAAGCCTTTGATTGTGTGGATCACAATAAACTATGGCAGGTTCTTAAAGAGATGGGAGTACCAGACCACCTCACATGTCTCCTGAGAAACCTGTATAAGGGTCAAGAAGCAACAGTTAGAACCGGATATGGAACAACTGATTGGTTTAGCATAGGAAAAGGAGTACGACAAGGATGTATATTGTCACCTTGCTTATTTAATTTATATGCAGAGTACATCATGCGAAATGCTGGCCTGGATGAATCACAAGCTGGAGTTAAGATTGCTGGGGAAAAGATCAATAACTCTCAGATATGCAGAAAGTGAAGAGGACCTCAAAAGCCTCTTGCTCAGAGTGAAAGAGGAGAGCGCAAAAGTGTTCTTGAAGCTCAACATCAAAAAAACTAAGATCATGGCATCCAGCTCCATCACTCCCTGGCAAATAGAAGGGGAAGTTGTAGAAGTCGTGACAGACTTCACATTCCTGGGATCCCAGATCATTGCAGATGGTGACTGCAGCCATGAAATTAAAAGATGCCTGCTCCTTGGGAGGAAAGCAATGGCAAACCTAAACAGCATGATAAAAAGCAGAGACATCACCCTGCCAACAAAAGTCCGCATGGTCAAAGCAATGGTATTCCCCATAGTAATGTATGGCTGCGAGAGTTGGACTATAAGGAAGGCTGAGCGCCGAAGAATAGATTCTTTTGAACTATGGTGCTGGAGAAGACTCTTGAGAGTCCCTTGGACTGCAAGGAGATCAAGTCATTCAATCCTAAAAGAAATCAACCCTGACTGTTCCCTGGAAGGCCAGATCCTGAAGTTGTAGCTCAAATACTTTGGCCACCAAATGAGAAGGGAACATTCACTGGAGAAGACCCTGATGCTGGGAAAGATTGAAGGTCAAAGAAGAAGGGGACGGCAAAGGATGATATGGTTAGACAGTGTCATCGATGCAACGAACATGAAATTGAGCAAACTTCAGAGGACAGCAGAAGACAGGAGGGCCTGGTGTGATCTGGTCCATGGGGTCACGAAGAGTCAGACTCGACTGTGCGACTGAACAACAACAACTGCATGATTATGGATTTGGCTTGTGTGATCGAGACCTGGGTGAAGGAGGGTGAGACTGTTGCCTTGCAAGAACTGACCCCAGGTTTCTCGGTCCTTCACCAGTCATGAACTCAGGGGCAGGGGTGTGGGGTTGCCTTACTCATCTGGGAGGGTTTCTCCCTCAGGCCACTCCCAGTGCCAAAGATTGCAGGTATTGATTGTGTTGGCTTGGTTTGGAACACTGAGGAGAGTCTGTTTGGTGTACCGACTGCCTACTGCACTGGCAGACAGCCTGCCAAGCCTGTTGGCAGTGGTGGCTCAGTGGGCCTTGGAGTTCATGAGATTATTGGTGGAGCTGCTGCCACCAGTCAGGCTTTGGACCTAGTGTCTTCCATGGCAGGTCTGGGGCTTTCCCAAGTTGTATCAGGTCCTACACATCAAGCAGGCCACACCCTGGATTTGCTCTTCAGCATGGGGATGAATGTGTATCTGGCCTCGAGGGAAGAGGTGCCATGATCAGACCACTTGTTCTCGAAGGCCCAGCTGGGTGTCTCAGCCCGCCCCCCCCCGCCCCCATCTAGGCGGCGAGCAGATTTCTGCTTGCTCATGGAGACTAATGGATTCAATTGGTTTCCAGAATGCTCTGTGTGATCCGATGCCTTCCTGTACCTCATTAGATGAGCTGGTAGAGGACTGGAATGCCTGTCTCTCTGAAGCAATTGATGAGGTTGATCCTCAACATCCTTTTTGCTCCCATCTTTGAATGTCCCCATTATACAGAAGAACTCAGGGGGTTGAAGCGGGAACTCAGACAACTTGAGTGAGTTTGGTGGAGAGTTTGCAATGAAGCTACAAGAACATATTTTATGATGTTTATGACGTCCTATGAGATGGCAGTGAAGGCTGCGAAGAAAGAGTCCTACTCAGCCTCCATTACATCTACAAGCTTACACCCAGGACAATTCTTTAGGGTAGTTCGGCACTTGACATCCCTCTCAGAAGGGACCCAAAAGACTAGTAATTCAGTAAAAAGACTAGTAATTCAGCTATTAGCTGAGAGACTTTTGTGAGGTTTTTTTGTGGACAAAGTCATGTTGCTTTGCTGTGACTTGCCTGCCAACATTGATACAATAAGCAAACTGGAGTTCCCTTGGTCATCTTTGGATTTGGTTTTACTGTCCTCTGTTGATTTTACTGTTTGGTTTTACTGCCTGCTGTCCTCTGCAGATGTTGACAGGATCCTGGGTGCTGATCAATTGACTACATGCCCCCTGGATCTGTGTCCCTCATGGCTGGTGAAAGCAAGATATGAGAGGAAATGGGGCCCATTAGAGGACATCATCAATCTGTCCCTGGAAACAGGGGTCTTTCCGGATGGTCTTAAGGAGGCAGTGGTTGTACCATCACTGGATCCATATGATCCAGCCAATTACCACCCAGTTTCAAACTTACCATTCCTGGGTAAGGTGACTGAGAGAGCGGTAACTGAGCAGCTCCAGAGTTTCCTGGATGACACATCAGCACTTGATCCATTTCAGTCTGGCTTCTGACCAGGTCATGGAATGGAGACAGTATTGGTTGCCCTAACAGACAGTCTCCATAGGGAGCTGGATCAGGGTGGGTCAGCACTGCTGTTGTTACTCCAACTTCATGACAGCATTTGACACAGTTGATAACCATCTCTTGACCCACCGCCTTGCTGATGTGGGGATTCACAAGGTAGCCTTGCAATGGCTTTCCTCATTTCTCCATGGTTGGGGACAGAAGGTCGCAACGCGGGGGAGAGACATCCTCTAGGTTCCCACTATTATGTGGAGTTCTTCAGGGGGCAGTCCTCTCCCTGATGTTGTTTAACATCTACATGTGCCCCCTCGCCCAGCTGGCCCAGAGTTTCCGACTTGGGTATCATCAATACACAGATGACACCCACTATATCTGCTCTTGAACAGCCATGTGGCTACTGCTCTGCAACATCTGGTCGAGGGTTTGGAGGTTGTGGTGGGATGGTTGAGGAAGAGCGGGTTGAGACTGAATCTGGGGAAGATAGAGGTTCTGTGGCTGGGAGGGAAGGCTCTGGGATTGGTGTTTCAGCTTCCAGCCTTTCATGGGGTGCCATTAACACTAATGCACTCTGTCAGGAGCTTGGGTGTGACCTTGGATACTTTCCTGTCTATGGAGGCACAGGTCACCAATACTGCCAGACTGGTGTTTTACCACCGACGCCAGGCATGGCTGCTGGCCCCTTTCCTGTTGCCCCCTGACCCAGCCACAGTAATCCATGCAACGGTCACCTCCTGACTGGACTACTGTAATTCGGTCTACACTGGCCTGCCCTTGAGACTGACCCAAAAGCTCCAACTGGTCCAGAATGCAGCAGTGCAAGTCCTGGCAGGAATGCCATAGACAGCACATATACAACCTGCCAGCTACACTGGTTACAGGTGGAGTACTGAGTCAGGTCCAGGGTATTAGTGTTGACTTTTAAGGCCTTGAGTGGTCAGGGACCCACATACCTTCAGGACCGCCTCCTCCAATATGTCCCCAGAAGAGCGCTGAGATCAGCTGATAACAACTTACTGGTGATCTCCAGCTCTAGGGAGGTCCAGCTGTCCTCGACCAGGGCCAGGGCCTTTTCAGTCCTGGCCCCAACCTGGTGGAACTCTCTGCCAAATAACCTCAGGGCCCTGTGGGATCTGATGCAATTCCACATGGCCTGTAAGGCAGAAATATTCTGCCAGGCTTTTGGTTGAGGACAGCAATGGTTAAAACTGGCACCCTTCTTTTTTTACTTTTGGCCCCATGTCTCCTGCCCTGCCCTGCTGCACAGAGAGCATGGCAACCAGCAAAAAAGGGGTTGATCACCATCTGGACTGGTTGTTTTATTAGTGCATTGTAATAATTTTATCATGTTGTTTGTATTTTATCTGTTTTAATGCTGTAAATTGCCCAGAGCCTGCTAGTGGGATTGGGCGATTCAGAAATCTAATAAATAATAAATAATAATGAATGATTTCTTCAGCTTTTATCTGTTGACTGCAGTTTATTCTTTGAAGTAGACCTGAACAACTGGAGACTCCCCTCAATGGAAACTATGCTAACCAGCTATGAGACCCCTTTTCCTCCTATTTTTGCTGTCTACCCGAACCTGGTTTTCGGGAAGAAGATTCAGGCTGGTGGGCCTCAAGTTGTTCTAGTATAGTCTAAAGAAACAATCTGGCAAACTCTTGGGCTAAAAATCAAAAAATGCATGTGGGAGACATAAGGGATGATTCTCAGGCAGTTAATACTTAGGGCCTAGCTAGAGGTCTCCGCTGCCCTTTGCTCAGCACAGTTGTTACACATTTGTTCTGAGGGAACCAGATACATTTTCTCACACTGGTGCTTCAGGGCTGAACTGTGCATAATTCTGAAAAACATGTTTCCTAAATAATGATTGCAAATTAACATGAAAATAAATGTAGTATTTGTAGGTGAGGGCTGCAGGTAGAAGGGATGCTTTACCCATCTTATTTCTGCCAATTATTTCCCTCAAGTTGTTCTTCTACATATCTAGGCTTCTTCCTTTCTGAGAGCTCAGCAGGAAGAAAACCAGTAAAAAAATTGAGAGAGGCCATATATACAGAAGAATATGTGAACAAATGTCAAGCAGCTCCCTCTCACCTTCCAATTCTCCCCTGCAAAAAATCCTATGTTGGCATTACCAGACAAACCTGCAACTGGTACTTCTGTGTTTACTTCCTAATACAGTTCTGATCTCATAATATAATTCTGTTCAGCAATAATATGGTGATGGGAAACTAATATGCACAATTGTGCAAATTTGCAAAATGGCAATTTTGAGTGCTCTAACTTCTATGGTTTGTGGATGTATTGGTATCCCAGGTGCTTGTTTATTATTAAGATTTATTTATTAGTCCGCCTTTAGAAGTAGAAAAGCGCAAGAGTCCAGTAGCACCTTAAAGACTAACAAAATACGTTGCAGGGAATGAGCATTCATGAGTCATTGCTGAAGAATCTGATGAAATGAACTCACAAAAGCTCATACCACATATTTCATTTATGTATTAGATTTTTTTTAGTTGCCACTCACCCAGAGCGTCTTGCAATGACTTACATTAAAACCACATAAATAAGTTACAAACAAATATAGAATACAAAATTGTTAAGTATGAGACTCAACAAGGGAATAAGCTTAACAAGTGATTTCAGCTTTATTCAACGACAACACCAACTCAGGAACACACAGCACAAACAGTGGAGCACAGCTCCTTTTTAAACTCTCCCGGGCTGTCAAAGCCACACCCATAACAAGTTAAAGACCGATGGCATTGCAGGGATAAAGACCAATCAGGCCTGTTCCCTCTTTGCAACATTATCACACAGTGATTGGCTATTTAAACTGGTTTCGCAGAAACCGACCAATAGGAATGCGACAGCTTAGAATCCACATTCAGAATCAAGCTTAACCTGGAAAAGAATAGGCTTGATTCACAGTTCAATACATAACAAATTCCTCCCCCCTAAGATGGAGCATTACCCTTCCAAACATAATCTTTCAGGTGGGGGGGGGCATCTCGGCTTCGGCTCGACCGGCGCAGCAGTCTCTGCTCCAATGGCAGTGGAGCGGCACACTCTTCGGGGACTCCTTCGACTTCTCTCGCAGGAGAAGGAGGAACACTAACAGGGATCTCAGGCACTGGAGTTGGGGACTGCCCAGACTCCGATTCCCGTTCTGCAGCACTCACCTCCTTGGCGGGAGGCCCCTCCTGCTCGGGGACCAGCTCAGGTTCGGGCACCGACTCGGCGCTTGAGTCTGCCCAGCGCTCCCTGAGCTGGTCTACGTGGCAGTGTATCTCCCGTCCGCTGGGAAGCCGGACCACGTACAGCCTGGACCCTGCTACCTTGGTGACCATGGCTGGTAGCCACTGATGACCTTCCGCATAGTTGCGGGCAAACACTTTGTCCCCAACTAGGAAAACTCTCCCCTGCTCTGAGGTTTCTGACTGCTGTTTTGACTGGTCAAGGTCAGGGTGCAGGCGGTCTAGTAAGGAACCCAGCTTACGGCCCATTAACAGTTCAGCTGAGCTCCTCCCCGTCGTTGAACACGGGGTGATATGTTGCCTCAGTAGGAAAGAGGCAATTTTCTGGCTCCAGTCCCTGCACGTCAGGCGCCCAAGTGACTCCTTCGCCGTCCGTACCATCCGCTCGGCCTGACTGTTGGAGGCCAGATGGAACGGCGCAGAAGTCACATGGCAGATGAGGTTGTCTCTGAGGAACCCCTCAAACTCTGCTGACACGAACTGTGGCCCGTTGTCCAAGACCAAACAGTCCGGCAGCCCGTGGGTTGCAAAAAGTTTGTGCAGGGCGTTGATGACAGCCCCGGACCCAGTTGACCCCATATTCACAACCTCCAACCATTTGGAGTAACTGTCCACACAAATTAAGAACATTTTCCCATGGTAGGGACCCGCAAAATCTATATGGAGGCGGGACCATGGCCTCCTTGTTTTCTCCCAGGGCTGGATGGGAGCCTGTGGTGGTTCTGGACGGGACAGTTGACATGACATACACCATCTTACTCAGGCCTCGATGTCCTCATCCAGTTTCGGCCACCACACGCACCCTCTGGCAAGGGCTTTCATGTGGACCATGCCAGGGTGGCCCACATGCAATGCCTCCAGTACGTCTTCCCTTAGTTTGGAGGGAATCACCACCCGACTCCCCCAAAGCAAACAGCCCTTTGTAACCGATAACTCATTCTGGCGCGAACAGAAAGGTTTAAACTCAGGTGCCATTTTCCCGACCGGCCACCCCCTCCATGCCCAATTAAGGACACGGGCAAGCACAGGGTCCTTAGCCGTCACAGCGGCAATGTCCGAGGAGGTAACCGGTGCCTCCGGAAGTTCCTCAAGCGCCAGAATGTCCAGTTCAGGTTCTGAGTCACAGTTAGTCAGTGGTGCAGGGCAACGGCTAAGGGCGTCAGCATGCCCGATAGCCTTCCCCGGGCGGTGCTCGAGTTCAAAATCATACACTGAAAGGAAGACTGCCCACCTCAACATCCAAGGGGACAGTATGTTCGGCATCTGCCGGTCCGGGGAGAAGATACCCAGGAGTGGTTTATGATCGGTCACAAGGAGGAACCTCTGCCCATTAACAAAGTCATGGAATTTCTTAATTCTGGCGATTAAGACGAGGCCCTCCTTGTCGATCTGGGCATAGTTCTTCTCTGCTGCTGTGAGTGATCGCGAGTAAAAAGCGATTGGTGCCTCTGAACTGTCCGGCATTAGGTGGCTGAGAACAGCGCCCACCCCGTAAGGGGACGCATCAGCTGCAAGAACCAACAGTTTGTTCTCATCGAAGTGGGTCAGCACCGCACTTGACGAGAGAAGGTCTTTTACAGCCATGAAAGCTTGCTCCTGCTGCTCTCCCCATTCCCACTTGGCGTTTTTGTGGAGCAGAGCATGCAGGGGTTCGGCTACCGATGCCTTGTGGGACAGGAAGGCATGGTAAAAATTTAGGATCCCCAGGAACGACTGGAGATCCTTTTTTGACCATGGTGGGGGCGCGTTCTTGATTGCGGTGACCTTGTCCAGTGTTGGGTGGACCCCATCAGCATCAATAAGGAAACCCAAGAACTCGACTTCCCTCACTCCAACCACACATTTGGAACGTTTAACCCGTAGCCCGGCTTCTTTAAACCGGCTCAGTACTGCTCTGAGTCGAGCCATGAGTTCACACTCGTCAGAGCCCGCTACCAAAACATCATCAAAATAGGGCACAACGCCGGGTAGCCCACGCAGGAGCCCCTCCATTAAACCCTGGAAAATGCCCGGGGCCACATTAACCCCAAATTGCAGTCTTTTGACCCGAAATGCCCCTTTGTGGGTCACGATAGTCTGAGCGTCAGCAGTTGCATCGTCCACGGGCAACTGCTGATAGGCTTGGGCTAGTTCGAGCTTTGCGAAAACCCTTCCTCCTCCCAGTGATGCCAACACATGGCTAATCACTGGCACCGGGTAGGAGTGCTGCTGAAGTGCTTTGTTCACAGTACACTTGTAATCAGCGCATATGCGTATTGACCCATCTGCCTTTATAGGCGTTACTATGGGGGTTTCCCACCGACCATAGGGCACCGGCTCAAGGATGCCCTGATTAACCAGCTTGTCCAGCTCTGCCTCGATCTTTGCCTTAAGAGCGAGGGGTACCTTCCTGTACTTCAGTCGTATGGGACGCACTGAAGGGTCTAACTCAAAGGAAACCAGGGGGCCAGTGTACATACCAAGCCCTTCCCCAAAAACTTCAGGAAACTCTCTATACAATGAGTCCCTTTTATTTTCACAAATACTGTTAATACCAGTGATTGCAATAACCAGAGCCTTGAACCAATCAAGGCCCAACAAACTGACCCTCTCACCCTCGGCAACCAGGAGGGACAGCTCAGCCTTCTGCTCTTTGAACTCCACCTGGAAGGTAGCTTTTCCCGCCAACGGAATGCGTCGCCCCTGGAAGTCGGTGAGACGTGTTGACACTGGAGACAGGTGGCGTCGGCTCCTCCCTGGAAATAGGCGCTGCCACGTTTCGGTGGAGATGATGGTGACAGATGAACCGGAGTCCACCTCCATCGTGCACGGAACGCTGTCCAGTCGAAGTGTGACGTGGATCTTCCGAGTGTCCTTGTCACCGGTTGCCAGGATGGTCGATGGGCAGGTGTCAGTCTGGTGACAGTCGAACGTTCTGCCGTCATCTCGAGGCCAAACCTTGGGGTCTGCACATCGCGATGACGACGGTGGCGATTTCCTCGCAGCCCGACAAACTCGAGCCAGATGACCTCGCTTCCCGCAGGAGTGGCAGATGAGCTCCTTTGCCCGACAGAGGTCTCTGTCGTGCTTACCGCTGCAGCCTGCACAGGGACGGGTTGTCGAAGTTCTTGGTCTGGTCCGGGGTGGGCGTGTCTCCCGAGTTCAGCACACGCCGTCAGCGTCACTGTCAGACTCGCTGGCGGACTGCCGGTGAACTGCAGGCTCCTTGCTGACCGGGTCTGTCGCTGTTGAACCTCTCGCGTCGACTTGTCCGCAGCCTCTGCTGCGATGGCCTCGGCGTAGGCGACCACATACGTCAGTTGGGTGTGGGTGAAGAGACGCTGTTGAAGACGCTCATCCTGAAGGCCGCACACCAAACAGTCGAGGAAGGCTTCCTCCAAATCTGTGAACTAGCACGGCCTCGCCACCTTTCGTAAGGTGGTGACGAACTCGGCTATCGATTCGGATGGCCCTTGACACCGCTTGTAAAAGGCGTGCTGGCATGCGATCCTAGATGGTTGCGGCAAGAAATGGCCTTTGAGCTTGGCCGTGATCTCAGCCGATGTTGCCGCGCTCAGTTCAGTCGGGGCGACCAGGGACCGGGCAATGTCGAAGGCGGCCTTGCCGCATGAGCTCAGGAGCATCGCCTTCTTTCTCGCCTCATCTGTGATCTGGTTCGCCTGAACGTGGAACTCAAACCGTGCCAGGTAAGAGTCCCAGTCCTCCGTCGCCGGGTCGAACGCTTCGAACACCGGGTTGACGGCTATCGGGGCTGTCGGTGCTGCCACTTCTACTCGTGGAGCCTCAGCCGGCTCGGCTGGGTGTGTGTCCTCGTCTGCCGTTGCGATCTCAGTTCAGCGGGGCTGCCTACCCGCTCTAGCATTCCACCTTCGTCGCCAATTGTTAAGTATTAGACTCAACAAGGAAATAAGCTTAACAAGTGATTTCAGCTTTATTCAATGACAACACCAACTAAGGAACACACAGCACAAACAATGGAGCACAGCTCTTTTTTAAACTCTCCCGGGCTGTCAAAGCCACACCCATAACAAGTTAAAGACCAATGGCATTGCAGGGATAAAGACCAATCAGGACTGTTCCCTCTTTGCAACATTATCACACAGTGATTGGCTATTTACACTGGTTTCGCAGAAACCGACCAATAGGAATGTGACAGCTTAGAATCCACATTCAGAATCAAGCTTAACCTGGAAAAGAATAGGCTTGATTCAAAGTTCAATACATAACAAAAATATTAACATTAAAATATTAAACTATTAAAATATGTGGCCAGCACCATGCCACTAATAAAAATAGCTGAAACATGTTGATTACCCTCCAAAGGCCAACCTAAACAATTCAGCCTTGGATGCACTGCAGAAACTAAACAACTCCAGCAGGGCCCAGGTGTCATCCGAGAATGCATTCCATAGGCTAGGGGCCAAAACTGAGAAGGCCTGTTCCCCGATGACAGCTAAACAAGTCATCCCGGTGCTTTCTGGATAATAACTGTGACTAGGAACATGAAAGAGGCTTGTAGGATCAGAAGTGCCATGGAACAAATGGGAAAATATTCTTTCTTTTTTTTTGTCAAACTGCAGAACCACACTGAAATTAAATAGTAATGTTTTATATTAATCCATGATTAACTCATGGAATTCATTGCCCCCAGATCTCATAACACCTTCCAGGATAAACATGGCTCTTATTCATACAGGGAGGGTAGGTTCAGAGGGAAGTGTTTAAAAAGCTTGAACTGCCATCTCTGTTTTCAGAGATTTTTCTGACTGCCAAACAGTGGGCCACAACAGATGCATCTTGTCCTGTCAGAATACTAAGCTAAATAGTCTATTGGTCTGACACAGCATTACATTTGATGTGCCCCAACTGCCTCTGAAAGATCTTTATGCAAGACACGCTCTGAGAGGTCTTCTCTATCAGAAAGCAAGTTGATGGCAAAAGTGGCAGGGTCTTTTTCATAGTGGCTCCTCAGTTGTGAAGCTCTCTGCTTAGACACATCTTTTTTTTTTTTTTTTGCTGTCAAGTCACAGCTGACTTATGGTGACCCCATAGGGTTTTCAAGGCAAGAGACATTCAGAGGTAGTTTGTCATTGCCCGCCTCCACATCATGGCCCTGGTATTCCTTGGAGCTCTCCCATACAAATACTAGCCAGGGCCAACCCTGCTTAGCTTCCAAGATCTGATAAGATCAGGCTAGCCTGGGCTTTCCGGGTCAGGGCTAGACATGGCTACCATAAGCATTTTAATAAACTAATTTAATTATTACATTATGCCAGTGCTGTGTGATAAGGTTGGTATCTTGTTGAGCTGTGTGATTGCTCTGTCACTGCTGGTCTCAGTGTTATCAATTTGGTGTAGTGGTTAAGTGTGCGGACTCTAATCTGGGAGAACGGGGTTTGATTCCCCTCTCCTCCACTTACAGCTGCTGGATGACCTTGGACAAGCCATAGTTTTGTCAGAGCTGTTCTCTCAAGGACAGTTCTGGAAAGAGCTCTCTCATCCCCACCTCATAGGGTGTTTGTTGTGGGGAGGGGAAGGGAAAGGAACTTTTAAGCTGCTCTGAGAGTGAAGGGCAGGGTATAAATCCAATTCCTCCTCCTCCTCTTCCTCCTCCTCCTCTATTATTGTACTTTTAATACCTGTTTCAGTAATAACATTACAAATTGCATGTTGACCACGTGCTAATTCATTGTATGATTGCTTTCTGAACTGTAATTAATACTCATCACTGTATCTGATGTTAAAAATCAGGCCTACAGACTGATGAACTAGCTTGAAGCCAAAAAAAAAAAAGAGGAGGAGGAGGAGGAGGAGTTGGTTTTATACCCCGCTCTTCACTACCCGAAGGAGTAGTGACACATTTCATGTGAAATGGCACATTTCGTGTGAGATGAAGAGTCTGTCAACAGTTTGTCCCTTTCCTCCTGTCCAATGGCACAAGAAATGCAGGAGGCAGGCACTCCGTTCAAAGAACAGCAAGCGATGCCACCACATAGCTGAGCGTGCTGACTTTCAATCCGTGAATCCAACCTACATGTCTTTAGAGGCTAATGATGGCTGAAACCTCTGGAGGAAAATTAGGGGTTTTGTTTTTGTGTTTTGCTTCTAACGGCCTGGCACATATTGGCCCCTGCCTTTGTCCCTTGTTGTGTGTGCCTTTTGGGTCTAAATGTTATTAGGCTGGGACAAAAAACTTCAGGTAGCCTCTCCCTCCTTCACAATGACAGCAGTTAGAAAAGCTATGCTCCCGCTGAGAGGAACAAGGCACCCTGTGAAGGGAAATAACCAAGGTCAATGGTGGGGATGTAGGCATCTGCAGACAAGCACTCTCTCTACCCCACCCCCCATTTGACACTCATGGTCATTGTTGCTTTCCACTGACCAGCTGCCTAGGTCCCTGGACCAAAAACAAAATGGGTAACACAGCTCCCATTCAATGGAGATTAAATGCCTGAAATGAGCCACACCTCTGAACAATTGCTTTCTAGAAGAGGGACAGCATTCAATAGCCACCGAGCCTCATTGATCAGGATTATAAAGGAAGGGAAGGCCTGCATGAAAAAGGTTTCACACTGCCCCTTAAACTAGCTCAGATTCTTCAGAATCTCCCTCTGTTCCCATTTTGACTGCCCATTTTGCCCACATTGTAATCAAGTATCTAACATCACTGCCCAAGATTCAACCCCTGATCTTTAAAAAGAAGTCACACAATACCATACAGCAACTTATTCCTCACTGATCACATTAGCACCATCATTTGTACAACTTTACTACTTAAAAAATTAGTCACTATCATTCACACTGTGCAATCAGCTGTTAAATCCTCATTTATGTTAATTTGAATTTGAATGTACCACTCAGTAAAATGTTGGATTGCCATGTTTACAAATATACCACAGGTATTCAGAAATGCAGATGATACAAAACATACTGTTTAATCTATTTGTGATGGAGTTTTAAATAAATTAAGCCCATTTATCTGTCACTTAGCAATTCTGTGCACATACTACTTCTTTTCTGCATGTTTCCACCTTTGTCAGCCAGGATGTACATACAATATCTTTTATTTTTAAAGTTTTTAATAACTGGTAATCCTAAAGATGGGATTTAAACTATATTCAGCACAGGTATAATTAAGATGGAACACATTTTTCTAATCCACAGTGATACTGTTTCTAAACCAAGCAATAGTATAAACAAGAGAAAAGCAGATTCTTTACTTTGGCTGCATATATTTTAGATATGCATAATCTTTGTATTAAATGAATTTCTTCAAAGCACAAAAGGCTATTAACTGAATGACAACAGAACACAAGTTCAGGGGGGGGAAAGCTTTGATCATATCTGTAACATAAAGCATCTGAGGCACCTTAAAACTTACACTGAATGAGCTGCAGGTCAATTTTATTGCTACAAGACCACCCAAGGGTATACTAAAGCTATACCAGTCATCTGGTAAAATAATGGCATCACAAGCGAATACACAAAAAAATTGAATTTACATGGTACTATGCGAGATGTAAAGAGTTTTTAAAAAATATAATAGGCATTTTTTAAGAATTAGTTTTGTTCATCAAACAAGAAAAACAGCATAAATATATGCTACAAATATTTTAGCTAAAGGATTTCAAATACCAAGCTAAAGAAGATCTCTACTGGAGTCCTTAGAGCATTGATCCCCATTGTGGTGCCGGTGGGTGTCATGGTGCTGACCACTGTGTTCTCTGGCACTCCCTTGCTTCTTACCCAGAGAAAATAGCTGGTCCTAAGGGTACTGAAAGAACTCACAGATGTAATTTCTGAGCCTCTGTCCATTATTTTTGAGAAATCTTGGAGAATAGGTGAAGTGCCAGAAGACTGGAGGCATGCAAATATTGTCCCCATCTTCAAGAAGGGGGAAAAGGAGGATCCAGGTAACTGCCTACCAGTGTTCCCTCTAAGCTGAGTTAGTGTGAACTAGCTCACAGCTTTTTGGCCTCCAGCTCACATATTTTTGTCTTAACTTCGGAAGGATGGCTTCAGAGCAAACTAATTTATGCAGTAGCCAAATTGCTCGATTGCAACTTTAATGCTAGTAGCTCACAAAGTCGAATTTTTGCTCATAAGACTCCACAGTTTACAGGTAGCATTGCTACCAACCCGTCAGCTTGACATCTATACCTGGGAAAGTTTTAGAATAAATAATCAAACAGATAGTCCTTGACCATTTAGAAAGGACGGCTGTGATTACTAAGAGCCAGCATGAGTTTCTCAAGAACAAGTCATGTCAAACTAACCTTATATCTTTTTTTGAGAAAGTTACTACCTTGCTGGATTAAGGGGATGCTGTAGACATAGTTTATCTTTATTTCAGTAAGGCTTTTGATAAGGTTCCATGTAATATTCTTGTTGGCAAATTGGTAAAATGTGGTTTGGATCCCATTACTGTTAGGTGGATCTGTAGCTAGTTGACAGATGGCACGTCTTGGAGAGGAGTGACAAGTGGAGTGCCTCAAGGATCTGTCCTGGGACCTGTTTTGTTCAACATCTTTATCAATGATTTGGATGAAGGAATATGGAGAATGCTTATTAAATTTTCAGATGATACTAAATTGGGAGGGGTAGCAAATATGGTAGAAGACAGAGCCAGGATGCATGATGATCTTGACAAGCTGGAAAACTGTGCCAAAACAAAATGAATTTCAATGGGGATAAATGTAAAGTTCTACATTTAGGTAGGAAAAATAAAATGCATCATTATAGGATTGGGGAGACTTGTCTTGGCAGTAGTATATGCGAAAAGGATCTAGGGGTCTTAGTAGACCATACACTGAACATGAGTCAGCAGTGTGATGTGGTAGCTAAAAAGGCAAATGCGATTTTTTGCTCTATCAACAGAAGTATAGTGTTCAGGTCACACAAAGTGATGGTATCGCTTTACTCTGCTCTGGTTAGACCTCACCTAGTCAGTTCTGGCCACCACAAATTAAGAAGGATATAGACAAGCTGGAACATTTATTTATTTATTTATTTATTTATTTAATAGACTTTTATCCCGCCCTCCCACCAAGGCGGCTCAGGGTGGCTCCACCAAGGCCAGAGGAGGGCAAGGAAGATGGTGGAGGAGGTCTGAAGATCAAGTCCTGTGAGGAAAGGTTGAAGGAGCTGGGTATGCTTAGCCTGAAGAGGAGACAACTGAGAGGTGATAACCATCTTCAAGTACTTGAAGGGCTCATATAGAGGATGGTGCAGAGTTGTCTTCTGTTGCCCCAGAAGGTCAGACCAGAACCAACGGGTTGAAATTAAATCAGAAGAGTTTTCAGATAAACATTAGGAAGAACTTCCTGACAGTTAGAGCAGTTCCTCAGTGGAACAGGCTTCCTCAGGAGGTGTTGGGCTCTCCTTCTTTGGAGGTTTTCAAACAAAGGCTAGATGGCTATCTGATAGCAATGCAGATTGTGTGAACTTAGGAAGATCATGAGAGGGAGGGCAGGAAGGGTTGCCTTTGAGTGGGCAAACCCCTGCCCCCCCCCCCAGGGACCTGGCAGCCCTGGAGAATGTATAACAGATCAGCCAGTGGTCTTCATACATTAACTTTCTTAATGCTTGCTTTAGCCATCTTTTGGCAGCAGGTGAAGACATTTTTGTTTTCTTTGGCATTCTCTTAGTGATCCCTCCTTCCTAACCAATGTTTTATGTTTTGTATGTATTTCAACAGTTTCATATGTATTTCAACCCTATCTTTTTAAATGCTTTTAAAGTTGTTTTAACAAGGTATGTTTCGGAGAGGGGTTTATTTTAATGACTTTATAATGTGTTTTATCATGTATTTTTTAAATTGTTAGCAGCTCCTGTAAGGGTGGACAGGTGGGATATAAATTTTGTAGATAAAGATAAATAAAATAAATAAGTATGTGAGATTATCATGAACTGTATGTGGTTGCTGTTAGATTTGCTAGGATCACTAGCAAATCCATGGGAAAATACTTGGGCCTTGCAGGTATGATGGGGGATCATCCTTAAACTGATAGGCAAGAATGGTTAGCTGACGGTTGAAAATTAATGATAAGAAATCTTTCACCAGCTTTTGGAAGACTCACTCTTCAGCTAGTCAGGTGGACTGAGAAATCATGTTACAATTGGACAGACTATTGAAGACACTAAGACATCAGACAGAGAGCTGGGGAGTGATCTTTGGAGCAGCTTTGCAACCTGCTTTCATATGTGCAAATAAAACAAACATTAAGGAGCCAATAAATTGTCAACACTCTCTCCTCAAAGGAAATTAGTGTCTGGATTTCTCACCATGATCTCCACAATGGGGCAAATAATGCCCCCGGGCTGTTTTGGGTCATGAAAACGGCATGGGGGAGGCTCAAGCCACTCCTTTCCCCATACATCAGTCCTGATCCAAATCAGGACACTGTGGTACTTCAGAACTGAGTTCCCACTGGAGGACACCAACTCCAAGTTGGAAAATTCCTGGACATTTTAGGGTGGAAGGACCTCAGCAGGGTATGATGCCACAGAGTCCACACTCCAAAGCAGCAATTTTATTCAGGGGAACTGAACTTTGTAGTCTGTAGCTGTAATTCTGGGAGATCTGCAAGACTCACCTGGAGTCTGGCAATCCTATGGGGAACTTGAAACTAACATTGGATTGCAAGTTCCTGTGGTGGTAATTTGTTAAAGGTAATATCTAGTTCACACCTCAATTAAGTAAAAAGCTTGATAATAACATCATCCATCTTTGTAGGCATATCTGAAAAGTTGTATTAAGGGGAAAAAAATCACTCTATTTGGAAGGCAGTTATATTTGGAAACAGACTGAAATTACTAAATGAGACAAAAATATCTGAAAAAGAGGTAAATAGAAGAAAATGTCCTAACTAAAAAGCAGTTTTCCAGCAGAAATTATAGAAGCCTGGATTCTAATTTAAAATCTCTAATATTTGAGTAGAGATGTTTGCCAAGAAGATGGACCTAAAGATATTAAAATGGCTCACTGTGAAAAACATTTTGGGTCATGTATAAAAATTATATATTAATAAGATACCCTTTTAGAACCTTTACTGGTTGGTATCAGAGAGAGCTGAAATTTCATTGGAACTATGCACATTTTAATAACATGAAGATGATTTTGATGTCACTGAAAGCTCTTTTGGTGCTCAGTCATTACTTTTTTTTAGACTATATAGTTCAAAAAGAAATTGTAAGTTCCAATCACATCAGTTGTTGCAGATCATTAAATACATGTTTTCCTTCACATTTATCCATGGAGAAGATCAGTGTTTAAAACTTTCCTACATAATATGGGCCTTCTTGTTAAGCTAGCACAAATATTTTTATCTAAAGATACTTTTTTGAAACTGTAACAAATTTTTCATCATGAAAAAAACAGTTTTTCAGTTTTCAAAGTGTCCCATTTCAATGAAGTTGTAATCCATAGGGATTCAATCTTAGCAGCTTTCAACTGAGAGATTCTTTTTCTAGTTCACACACCTTGAGACAAAGAGTATATTTAAGATGAGGGCAGGAATGAAATGGGCTGCAAGGTTTTTTTGTGCAAGATACAGAGCAAATTTATTCCAGAGAGCATCTGAAATAGGCTTCAGAAACTGGAGAGAGTGTCTTCTTGAAGAAAAGGCCTCTAAGTAAACTCCAGCACTATTCAAAAGATTTGCTCTGACACTTAACAAGTGGCACAGGAAGAAAGAAAAATCTGTTGTCAGGTTTGGGGTGTTTATCAGCTACCCTCGAGACACTTGACCTGATGCCGTGGACCCCCTAATCCGCTGATCTGCATGCTGCAAGTCCTGTTAGATTCAGGCCCACAACTGCTGATGAAATTGACTGGAGCACTTGTCCTAATACACTGATCCCTCAGTATATTGTGTGCCACTCACCTACTCCCTCCTCTCCCCCCTTCCCCCCAGACAATTCCCCCTAAATTTAATTCTGCTCACAAATTGTGAAATAAGTTGTTTGGGCTGGATTTGTAGAGTGAATTGTCCTCCTAATGAAATGGTCTGTTCATTATACAGTTGTAGAAGGAAGATTTAGCGCTCCCATACCCCAAGACTCACGCAGGTTAACATTTTTAGACTGACAGTTGACAAAAGAATGAATAGCCCTGTGCTGTCAAGTCAGGCTTACAAACAGCTTGGCATACAAACAGTTACTGCTTGTATGCATGTGGATTTAGGGTCCCCAGTCTCTTAATGCCAAAGATTTGTAAGTACAAATGGGTTAGCCATCAAATTGTTTACAGAGGGAATAAAATGACAGAAAAATTAGCTTGCTGTAGGCCAGTTCCCTCCTATTGTCATCAAGTAACACTATTAAAAAGTGGAAATTTGTGTGGTACCAAGTCATACATCTAGTTACCTGAATAACACATTCATTGTTGTCCCCCCCCCATTTATCCTTCAAAAGCTGAAGAAACAGAATTCATTTTAAAATTTAAGACCTTGCCTAGTTATGAAAATTGAGGCAATATTTCAAATTCAGTTTTATTCATTTTACAGATAATTTAAGAGTATTTCCTATTAAGTAATTTTAAAAACATTGATATAGGGCTAAAAGTTGTGAAATTTTAAAATATACAGCAAGCTGGATTTGTCATGTTGTTGAACTAGTCAAAAGTCCACTAACAAGAAACCATTATGAAGTGACTAGGGGCTAGTGTGGCCCAATGAAGACATCACTGGACTTACTTTCCCATCTAATGCTAAAAGTGCATTTGATTAGAGCTGTGCTGAATGTTCTACCTGTTCAGTTTTCCATTTCAAAAATTAACAGGATAAGCAGAAGTATTCTCCTCCCTCACCCCACCACTTAATTAAAATAATTTTTACTGTTCAGCCCTACTTTCTGCCTTAGAGTCCCTCATCTCTAACTGCTTCTGGGTATTTTTCCACTTCCAGTTACCAGCTCTTCTTTCTGGAACAGTTGCATGAACAATCTCAGCCAGTTGAGGATTGTGCAATGAATGGGATGATGACACAATACTACACAAAGCCACTTAGATTTGGCTATCTGTTGACGTCACTGGGGTAAACATTATAACTGAGAGTGAGAGCAATGTTTACTGAATAATTAAACACTTTAGAATAGTTTGAAAGCAGTTAGCAACAAATTGGTACTGCTTGCCAACCAGATTCAGGTACTATTAGTTAATAATTTTGTTCTCATTCTTTAATATCATAATAGAAAGAATCGGTTCACTAGTCACCCCCCACTGATTTCACCCAGTGACTTTCCTCTCCCTCCGGCTACATATCCCAAATGTCAACCAGACAGAAAAGCCCTCCCTATTTTAGAGGCAAGAAGAAACACAATATTTTCCAAGATATTACCTTTCTTTCCTCCTATTCAACTGTGATGCAATTGTCAAGGATTGTAGTAATCCTTATCAAAGAGATCATTCCTGTCAAATTGCAGACAGTACAGAGAATGGTTTTCAGGTCAGTAAAATTTTATCATGTAAAGACATATGAAGAAGTATTTGTGGGGGGGATGAATTTTTACTCCATTGTTCCTGTCACTGGCAGTTTCATGAGCCACATATTCTAGTTATATGGCGTACCTATCAGGCACATATCTGCTGAGTCAGTCTCTCCCATAACTGTCCCTCCACTACACCTTGTTGCCTTTGAGAAAGACAGAAGGAAACAGAAAGCAGCATGTAGATGCTACAGAAAAACTGACCAAATCTGACCTAGATGGTTTGAATCCATTACTTCTGCTGGATTTGGATTAGTTGCATTCCTAATATACAATGACTCAAAAGACCAGGCTGTCAAGAGTCTCAAACAAAAGCTTATGCCATACAATTTCATCCAATATATTATCTTGCTCACTAGGTTTTGTGGAATCTAATTGGGGACAGGCAATTCCCCAATTAGCAGCAGACTCACATCATATAATTCACCTCAAGAGGGGCAATCTCAGTAACAGAGAAGCCACCACCACAAGGGAACAGCCTAAGAAGAACTGGAGCAGTAAATAGTATGCTGAAAGACACCAATGAATGCTTAGCCTGACAGGAATAGAAGACCTGAATAATGAGAGGAACTGTAGAATGATCCCGAAGAGGGATGGGAAGCTGACCAGTAACGCTACATAGCTGAAAAAGTCCAGTCAGTCTGGATAAAGTTCTCCTATGAAGAGAAGCTGGAAGACTCCAAACCTATGGTGTGGTTGGACTCAGAAGAAGAGAGGGGAATGACAAAACTACAAGCTGCTTGCCCTTAATAGCTGCAGCTAACATGTAGGATATAAGACTGAAGAGTAGTAAAGAAGGTATATTTTTGTTCAGCTCTCCTCCCGTTACTCCACAGGCACAGTAATTGCTGCCGAGATAGCACAAGCTCAGTACATCAACCCTGACCCTGAAGAAGGAAAAGCCATCTCACATATGAAGACCCCCAGACTCTCTCTGGGGAGTGTTCAAGAAGCTGTGAAAAACATATCAATTTAAAATAGAAGGCAGACTAGTAAAATGTGACAATTTAAAGTTTATTAATATGAGGGAGAATGGAAAATATGAGTTTTTTATCCCTCCACACCAAAAGGTTTGTGAACAGAAGTTCAATGGTAGGTTTCAAAATTCAAACATAAGAACAAGCAGCACTTCATCCTAAGTTGAAAGATAATTGCACAATTAACTGCTTGAGGTCAATAATGCCAATGCTGGATGGTTCTGAGACAGAGATAATAATTTCAGCCATGTATAAAGAGATACAAAGGTAGGAAAAGAAAATAACATAGTAAAAGCATCTCAATATTATAATGAACACCAGCAAAATCATTATTTCTTTTATTCCAAATGTTATTGCAAAGGTATATACTTTCATTAAATCTAACTTTAGAATACCTCATCCTTATAAATCTGTATACCTGACAAGGAGTTCTCATCCCCACTGTGTATAACTACATATGTAAATGTCAATCAAACCAATTAATTTGCTGAAGTGAAGTTTTAGTTAGCATCCAAGGATGACAGAAGACAGCATCCAGAAGAGGATAATCTATGCTAGAGAGCCAAAACTGGCTTCCAGACAAAGGGTCCAGTCACACTGCCATTTTGATCAGGATTCGCTGCTGTTTACTTGTGCATGTCACTTTCACGTTCACACGCGCCAATCCGCCTCCCGCCGCAAAGCGGGCTTACTCGCACAATGCTTCCGGGTTTTCCTGACCCCTGGAAAAACTAGTGTTTTCCTGGCACTTCCGCTTTGATTGCGCGATTTTGCCTATGTGGACAGCCCCTCTCTTGCAAAGATTGCAATTAGGGCCGTCTGAACGTTCTTGGGGTTGTTGTTGTTTTTTTTAAAAAAAAGCTTCCGGTTTGAGCGCTTGAGCAAACATGCGCTTAATAAATCCATTTAAAGTTTAATACTGGATTTATTTAGCACATGTTTAGTCAAGCGCTCAAACCAGAAGCTTTAAAAAACAAACAAACGCACAACGACGGCCCTGGAGGCGGGAACGAGAGGTGGGGGCTACGGCAGCCTGGATGGGGCCAGCAAGGAGGATGGCGGAGACAGCGGAGCCTATTTTCATGGGTCAATGGCGGCAGCAGCAGCACCCCCCCTCCAAAGTGTCGGCAGGAGCAGCAGCCGCCCAAGCCTCCCCGTGGCCAGCAGGATCGCCTGGAAGGACGGCGCAGCAGCAGGCAAGCGGGTGCTGGGAAAGAGGGGCTGGCTGCATGTAGACAGCCCAATGCGAATAAAAATGTTCCCGATTTAAATAAACTGGGAACAAAGCGCATGTCATTTGCAGTGTGACCAGAGCCAAAGAGTGCTTTTGTCCTCACCCCTGAATTTGTTGGAGGAAGGGTGGGGTAAAAATCTGAAAGATTTTTTTAAAAAAACAAATATGAACATGCATAGTATTTTGTTTCAGCACACATATATGTGTGAATGAAGCTTAGTGCACATGGCAGCCCTTCACATCCACTGAACATGCAGAGAAGGAGAGTAGGAGAGAGCATGCTCACCTAGCTCCCTGCCTCCACACAATCACCTGGTTGTCTGCAAGGGTGACTGTGTGAGGAAAGTCACCATGTGAACTCTCCTTCCCTATGATCAGCAACACTAAAAAAACAACTTCCTCCATACAGAGAAAGACAACCAGACAATTGTGCAGGGAGTGGGGATTGTGTGCTCATTCCTGTGCTTCCTCCGGGCACATTAAGTGAACATGTGGGGCTGTCATGTGCACTGGGCTAGAGTCTTCCACCTTCATACAAAGACAAGCACTAATGTGTATTATTGGTACTCCATAACCAAGTAGTAGGAGTAAATTAAACTTAAAATAAATAAGTGATTAATATATATTCCTACTGCTCTAGTCCCTTAATACAAACACCATAAGGTAAATTGGCCTCCCAACACTGCCTTGGAAAATGCCAGGAGATTTGGGGAGAGGGGGCGGTGCCTGGGGAGAGTACAGTTCTCACCCCAATATTATCACCTCAGTTTGACTCAGTTCTTCAGACATCCTCCCACAAAACAGTGGCTCCAGCATGGATATGTGCCCTTATTTCTAGTGATGGGCATGAACCGGAAAAATGCAGTTCATGTTGTTTCATGGTTTGTGTCCTAACCACAAACCAAACCACAAACTGAACGTGGAGGATAGTTTGTGAATCTAACCCATTCATGGCCCCACAATCCCCCTTGAAAGGGACCATAATCCTTTTAAATGGGGTTTGCAGAAAGCCCAAAAAACAGCTGAGTGACAGGGGGCAGCCTGCTCCTGCTGCTCAGCTGTTTTAGGCTGTCTTGTGCAGTTCCTTTAAACTTTAAAGGGATTGCACAAGAGAGCCTGAAACAGCTGAGTGGTGGGGAGCAGGTTTGAATAGTAGTGGTAACAGACATTTTTTGGCAACATTTCATGCGCCCTTCTCCAAAATAACATCACATCTTTACACTTCCACCATTACACTTCCCACCTATGTCTTATATTTCCAGCATTTATCAGACATTCCGGGGTACATTTTGGCTAATTTATCTGGCGTCATAAAGAGAACATTTTATATAGGTTCGCTTTGTTGTTGTTGTTGTTCAGTCGCACAGTCGAGTCCGACTCTTCGCGACCCCATGGACCAGATTACGCCAGGCCCTCCTGTCTTCCGCTGTCCGCTGAAGTTTGCTCAATTTCATGTTCGTTGCATCAATGACACTGTCTAACCATCTCATCCTTTGCCGTCCCCTTCTTCTTTGACCTTCAATCTTTCCCAGCATCCGAGTCTTCTCCAGTGAATGCTCCCTTCTCATTTGGTGGCCAAAGTATTTGAGCTTCAGCTTCAGGATCTGGCCTTCCAAGGAACAATCAGGGTTGATTTCTTTTAGGATTGACTGATTTGATCTCCTTGCAGTCCAAGGGACTCTCAAGAGTCTTCTCCAGCACCATAGTTCAAAAGAATCTATTCTTCGGCGCTCGGCCTTCCTTATAGTCCAACTCTCGCAGCCATACATTACTACGGGGAATACCATTGCTTTGACCATGCGGACTTTTGTTGGCAAGGTGATGTCTCTGCTTTTTATCATACTGTTTAGGTTTGCCATCGCTTTCCTCCCAAGGAGCAGGCGTCTTTTAATTTCATGGCTGCAGTCACCATCTGCAGTGATCTGGGATCCTAGGAACGTGAAGTCTGTCACTACTTCTACGACTTCCCCTTCTATTTGCCAAGGAGTGATGGGGCCAGATGCCATGATCTTAGTTTTTTTGATGTTGAGCTTCAAGCCCACTTTTGCGCTCTCCTCTTTCATCCTGAGCAAGAGGCTCTTTAGGTCCTCTTCACTTTCTGCCATCAGAGTGGTATCGTCTGTATATCTGAGGTTATTGATCTTTTCCCCAGCAATCTTAACTCCAGCTTGTGATTCATCCAGGCCAGCATTTCGCATGATGTACTCTGCATATAAATTAAATAAGCAAGGTGACAATATACATCCTTGTCAAATTCCTTTTCCTATGCTAAACCAATCAGTTGTTCCATATCCGGTTCTAACTGTTGCTTCTTGACCCTTATACAGGTTTCTCAGGAGACATGTGAGGTGGTCCGGTACTCCCATCTCTTTAAGAACCTGCCATAATTTATTGTGATCCACACAATCAAAGGCTTTAGCATAGTCAATGAAACAGAAGTAGATGTTTTTCTGGTACTCTCTTGCTTTCTCCATAATCCAGCGAATGTTGGCAATTTGATCTCTAGTTCCTCTACCTCTTCGAAACCCAGCTTGTACTTCTGGCAATTCTCTATCCACGTACTGTTGAAGCCTAGGTTCGCTTTAAAGGACACCAATTTTGTTGTTTTAACATTTGTTTTCCATATTTGCAACCAATGATCAAGATCAATATTATGACCACAATTTTGGGTCCATTTTATCATACAGTATAATTACCTCATCCTCCATCTTTATCTGTAACAAATACACATATAATTTCTTAATTAACTGATCATTTGTTTCATATAAAAATGTATCAAACGCCGATTGTTCTGCATAAAACCCCTGAGGTTTGTCTTTAACATATCTAGATTCCAGCTGTCCTCTTGTCCACCAATCCAAATATATATCTTGTACCTCTAATTCTTCTTTAGACTTCAACCTATCTGCCTTTCCTAACAGATCTTTATATCTAACTGCTTTTTTTATATCCAATAATACAAGTTGAGTAAATACTTCCACCGGGGATACCCATTACAGGATCTTCACATATATACTATGTCTGACTCTTTCCCATACTAACAGCAATGCTTTCCTTATCAAATGATTTTTAAAGTATTTGTGGTTATCTGCTTTTTGATACCAAAGAAAAGCATACCATCCTAGCTTTAAATCATGTCCCTTAAGTTTTAATAGTCTAGTATTTTCGATTGTTATCCATTCTTTAATCCATGTCAATGCACATGCTTTATAATAAGTTCCCCAGTCTGATAGACCAAGGCCTGCACTCTGTTTAAGAACATAAGAACATAAGAACATAAGAGAAGCCAATGTTGAATCAGGCCAATGGCCCATCTAGTCCAACACTCTGTCACACAGCGGCCAAAATATACCAGGTGCCATCAGGAGGTCCAGCAGTGGGGCCAGGGCACCAGAAGCCCTCCCACTGCTGCCCCCTCCAGCACCAAGAATAGAGTGCATCACCTGCCCCAGACTGAGAGTTCCCATTCTATACCCTGTGGCTAATAGCCACTGGTGGACTTCTGCTCCATATGTTTATCTAATTTCCTCTTGAAACTGTCCATGCTTGCAGCTGCCACGACCTCCTGTGGCAGTGAATTCCATATGTTAATCACTCTTTGGGTGAAGAAGTATTTCCTTTTATCTGTTCTAACCCGACTGCTCAGCAATTTCATGGAGTGCCCACGAGTTCTTGTATTGTGAGAAAGGGAGAAAAGTACTTCTTTCTCAACCTGCTCAATCCCATTCATAATCTTATAAACCTCGATCATGTCACCCCTCAGCCGTCGTTTCTCCAAGCTAAAGAGCCCCAAGCATTTTAACCTTTCTTCATAGGGAAGGTGTTCCAACCCTGTTATCATTCTAGTTGCCCTTCTCTGCACTTTTTCCAATGCTATAATATCCTTTTTGAGATGTGGTGACCAGAACTGTACACAGTATTCCAAATGAGGTCGCACCAATGATTTATACAGGGGCATGATGATACTGGCTGATTTGTTATCAATTCCCTTCCTAATAATCCCCAGCATAGCGTTGGCCTTCTTTATTGCAGCTACACATTGTGTAGACATTTTCAGCGAGTTATCCACTACGACTCCAAGATCTCTCTCTTGGTCCGTCTCTGCCAGATCAGACCCCATCAACGTGTATTTATATTTAGGATTTTTGGCTCCAATGTGCATCACTTTGCACTTGGCCACATTGAACCCCATTTGCCACGTTGACGCCCACTCACCCATCCTCAACAGATCCCTTTGGAGTGCCTCACAATCCTCCCTGGTTTTCACTACCCTGAACAACTTTGTGTCATCTGCAAATTTAGCCACATCACTGCTTACTCCCAATTCCAAATCGTTAATAAACAAGTTAAAAAGCATTGGACCGAGTACTGATCCCTGTGGTACCCCACTGCTTACCACCCTCCACTGAGAAAGTTTCTCATTTATACTCACTCTCTGTTTCCTATTTATAAGCCAGTTTTTGATCCACAAGAGGACTTGTCCTTTTATCCCATGACTATTGAGCTTACTTAGGAGCCTTTGATGAGGAACTGTATCAAAAGCTTTCCGGAAGTCAAGGTAAATAATATCTATTGGGTCCCCCTTGTCCACATGTTTGTTCACTCCTCAAAAAACACTAACAGGTTAGTGAGACAAGATCTTCCCTTACAGAACCCATGCTGAGTCTGCCTCAATAGTTTTTGTTCATCAATGTGCCTACTAATTCTTTCCTTAATAACAGTTTCCACCAACTTACCCGGTATCGATGTCAGACTGACTGGCCTGTAATTTCCTGGATCTCCCCTGGAGCCCTTTTTAAAGATGGGAGTGACATTAGCTACCTTCCAGTCCTCAGGAATGGAGGCAGATTTTAAAGAAAGATTACATATTTTTGTCAGGAGATCCACAAGTTCACATTTGAGTTCTTTCAGAACTCTCGGATGAATGCCATCCGGGCCTGGTGATTTATTAGTTTTTAAATTGTCCATCAGTTGGAGGACTTCCTCTCTTGTTACCGCAATCTGATTCAGGTCTTTCAAACTCCCTCCCGAAATCGGTGCTTCTGGAGTGGGCAAACACTTCTCCTCTTCCACAGTGAAGACAGAGGCAAAAAATGCATTCAGCTTCTCAGCCATTTCCCTATCATCCTTCATTACTCCTTTTAGTCCTTGGTCATCCAAGGGCCCCACTGCCTCCCTGGCTGGCTTCCTACTTCTAATGTATTTGAAGAAAGTTTTATTGTTGGTCTTTATGTTTTTTGCGATATGCTCCTCATATTCCCTTTTTGCTTGCCTGATCACAGACTTGCATTTTATTTGCCATAGTCTGTGTTCCCTTTTATCAACCTCACTGAGACTAGCTTTCCACTGCTTAAAGGAATCCTTCTTACCTTTTACAGCTTCCATTGCTTTATTTGTTAACCATGCAGGCTTTTTTCTATACCTATTTGTACCTTTCCTAAACTGAGGTATATATTTTTTCTGAGCTTCTAGGATTGTCTTTTTAAATAGTCTCCAAGCTTCCCCAATGGTTTTGACCTTCTCCACTCTTCCTTTCAATTTCTTCCTCACATGTCCCCTCATACCAGAGAAGTTACCCCTTTTAAAGTTAAAAGTGGTTGCGTCAGTCTTTTTGGGCAACTCCCTAGCTGTACAAATGTTAAACTCCTGTAGTGTGTTCAGTTTTATCCTGGGCTTCTTCCCTTACCATATACATTTCATTGTTATTTTATTCAGCTACTGAAAATATGTTTGCTTCTGCAAAATTGGGATAGTGTGAAAAAGAAAAATGAGACTAGGAAGGATATTCATTTTAATTGTAGCTACTCTTCCCATGAATGACAGCTGTTATTCCATTTATCTAAATCTTTTTGGATTTCTTTAAGTAGCCTCATGTAATTATCTTCCATTAATGAACTACATTTGTTTGTCGAAAAGTGCCTAGGTATCTCACTCTTTGCTCTAATTGAAATCCTGTCTTCTCAATCAGCTGTTTTGTTATGGATTGTATTATATTTTTTGTGATGGTCTTTGTCTTTTGTTTATTCACTTTCATTCCCGCCATCTTGCCAAATTCCATTGTCCTTCATCAAACTGTCTATAGAACTGTTGGGATTCTTCTCCACATATTGTTGTTCCTCTAATATTTTTATCTTCTCTGATCACATTATTTAGTACTTCCAGAGTGAGAATAAACAACAACAGAGATAATGGAAATCTTTATCTTGTTCCCTTTTCAATTGCTATCTCTTTTGTTAAGTCTCCATTGATCCTCACTCAGGCACCCTGTTGAGTATAAATTGCTTGGATCATCTTAATGAAGTCTTCTCCAGCATCAATCTCACATAGCTTCATAATATTCCAAAATATTCATAATTATTTTTACATTATTTCTCAATTGTCTCTTTGGTAAAAAACAAAAAATCTGCCTGGTCTTGATGTATTACATCTAATAATGCCTTTTTCAAATGCAATGCTAAAATAGCAGCAAAAATTTTATAGTCCAACTCCACCAGTGGGGAGGAAGATGAACCAGTGGGAAAAGGCCAGGACCTGCTGTAAGTGGCACAGAATAGCAGGTCCAACCACATCTCTGTATGTGCAATTGTGCCCTACTTGTATTATGTGTAAGCCGCACCCCGGGAAGCCCCTGGACTGTTGCACCCGTTGCCCTCCCCTTCCAGTCCTTGGGAGACAATTTCCATGGCTTTTATTACTGACTTACCCCTGAGTGGGGGGAAGACGGTGATTTGGGTGATTGTGGACATATTCTCAAAACAGACACATTTTTTCCCACTTAAGCAACTCCCTACAGCTAAGCGGTTGGCTACATTGTTTATGCATAACATTGTAAAGCTTCACTCAATACCCAGGAAGATTGTCTCCGACCATGGGTCCCAATATGTTGCTAAGTTTTGGGGGGAGCTGATGAAGCTCTTGGGCATTGAGCAGGGGCTCAGCAGCGCTTACCACCCCAAAACTGATGGACAGACTGAGTGGGTTAATCAAACTCTTGAACAATATTTGCGCTGCTTCACTCATTTTCAACAGGATGATTGGGTGGAGTTGTTGCCTCTTCCTGAATATTGCTACAACAATGCTGTTCATTCCTCCACAGGGGTCTCACCCTTCCAAGCAGTCTATGGTTATGAAGGCCTTCCCTGGGCTACGGAACCTGCAGAGGGAGACAGGGATGTCAACTCTTGGTGTAGTTTGGTGAGCCAGTTTGATGTAGTGATTAAGTGCATGGACTCTAATCTGGGAGAACTGAGTTTGATTCCCCACTCCTCCACTTGCACCTGGCTGGATGACTTTGGGCAAGCCATAGTTCTGATAACAGCTGTTCTTGAAAAAACAGCAGTTTGTGTTAGAGTTCTCTCAGCCCCACCTACCTCACAGGGTGTCTGTTGTGGGGAGGGGAAGGGAAAGGAGTTTGTAAGCCGCTCTGAGACACCTTTGAGTAGTGAGGGGCGGGGTATAAATCCAATCTCCTCTTCTTCTTCTTCTTCTTCTTCTTCTTCTTCTTCTTCTTCTTCTTCTTCTTCTTCTTCTTCGTGGCACCACATCTCCGAGGCCTGGTCTTTGCTTCAAAGCATTCTGGATCAAACTAAGGCTGCATACAGGCTGACCACAAACACCTCCTGGCATGGCAAATACAGGTGGGGGACTGTGTATATGTTTCCAAAAAAAATCTCCATGGTCTTCAGCCTAGCCAGAAACTTTCCCTGTGATCCAACTGGTCAATGATGTGACTGTGGAGCTTGAATTGCCTAATTGCATGTCCATCCCATATTTCACTTTTCTCTCTTCAGGATGGTAGATGGACAACAACATTATGAAGTGGCCCAAATCTTGGACTCTAAGCTGCAATGCAACTGCTTGTATTACTTGGTTGAGTGGGTTGATTTTGGCCCAGAACAGCATAAATGGGTTAAAGTCTCTGATGTGGGGGCCCCTCTCCTCATTTCACTTTTCCATTCCTGTTTTCCGGGAAGCCGGGGGAGGGGGCCTTGGGGGAGATGTCGGGTGACCCCGCCATAATACGGCTTGTTTGCCTGACTGATCTAATTCCCTTTTTGCAGCTACATACTGGCTTATCTCCCTGGCCTTGAGCTACCAGGCACCTTGGGCACGAGAGTATACTTTCTTCCCGCTTGCATCCCAAACTGTTAGATTCTCCCTGCGCTCATATCTCACCGCTTATTGGCCCTCAGGTATCAGGGGGTTGTGTATGAAACCTGTATAATTATGATAGCCATTTTAAATAACCCATTCCTGACTTAAGAGTGCAAGGCATTCCATCTCCCTGATCAATAAAGCTTTTCTTACTCAAAGACTGGCTGAGTTATTGGGAACCTGACACCAGCATCCCATCCCCACCATGCCCACAGACTTTGTTGTGTCACTTCAAGTCCAGTCATGTTTACCTGAGGTTTAGGTGAAAGGGAAGGGCATCACCAGTTCTTTTACAATACTGAAGTGCCTGGCTAAAAAAAAACACAAACCTTGTCAGTTTGGACAGGTAGTTGTATAGAACTGCATGCCCAGAGAGAAATGTCACTATGTATTTGCATTTGTGCCTATAAAATGGACTACTGCATTATAATTAGAAAGTCACCCTCCATCTAGGGGTTTTGTGTGTTTTTTGGCAATTCTAGTGCAGCTTTTATTCTCCTTTGGTAAAAACAGCATTCCCAGATTCTGCTAAAATGATATTTTTGGTGATACAACCAGCTCACATGCTGAGATGCTCTAGCCGTATAATACTGGAAGGATTGCATTGTGGCCCATACATTGTGTGTTTTAAAAAAATACTCTCAGCTGTAACCAATGGAATGAAAAATATAAATGCTGTTTTTCAAAAGTCATCAGAATAGAAGAAACGCTCAGAAGCAGGATATACAATATAGTACTTCTTGTATTTGCCAAGATAGTTCACTCACCTACAGCTGAATCTGATCTCAGTTAGCAACTATTCCTTTACTTGGTTCCTGTTGCCATGTAAGTAGCAGGGACATGTAATTAAACTTCATGGATGCCTTCCTCGATTTGAAGCCCCCTTTCATTTAAAGCTTCAGGAGAAAATAATTAATTGCTGCACAATGCAGTAAAAAGATCTCTTAGAGAAAAATGATGGCTTTGCATTCTGAAATCAGAAAAGAATATATGCTGAGAAAAGTGCTGAGCTAATATCTCTCAAGATGAAGGTTTATTGTGGTTTCAGTTAAAGTAGATTCAAAATGGAAAAAAATTCTGTTGCATATAACTTGGCTTATATGTCTTGATTTCCTGCCATTTCTTACCATTCCATATTCTTAGGAACTAAAAGTTTCCTGTTTTTATATCATTGGGGCATTGTTATAACTTGATTTGACTTGTTAACATTAAGGCTTCAGTCCTAAGGCTGAGTTCAGACTGGCAATTTGCCCCGGTAGGGACCCAGGCCAATGACGATTAAATCCTGGAGTAAATTGGGCGTTCACACAGGCACATCTGCCTGGCGTCCCCCACCCATAGCCAACCCGTGCTGTTGCGCTTCACTGCCGGATTAAAAAGATACCTCATAAAACTGGTAGCAAATCCGAAAGCCCGCATGTAACGTGCGTTACTCTGCTTCTGGGAAGTCTGAACGCGCAGCCGAAAAGCCAGGAGCAACCCACGTTGGACAGGAGGCAGCAGCGGTGTGATTGGCCATGCTCCCCTCTACTGCCCAATGTGGCACACATACACCCATACACCCACAGCCCAATTAATGGGGAAACGCCAAATACAGCGTGCCCCCACGCGTGGCAGTCTGAACGCTCCCGCCCGGCTCTGCCCCATATCTTCTGGCAGCAGCCCAAGCTGTGTGGACGGGAAAACCCAGTACAGTTTATTCTGGGGCTTTTTTGCCATGCCTGGCTACTGGAGCAAATTGCCAGTCTGAACTCAGCCTAAGAATACTTTCCTGGGATTATGTTGAATAAAGTTGGACTGAGTAGACCTTCTTAGGATTGCTGTATAAATTAACTGAGGCTTAATCATGTGCATATTATTATTATTAACATTCATAATTAATTGTTTGCAGCACCATTCCTTGAAAATTGTTCTATGGTGGCAGTACAGTTGGGGATGGAATGAGAAGAGGGGATATGACCATTTTTCTTTTCATATTAAATACATAGTCAGGTGAGTAAAAAGACCTGTTTAATTTAAATCTGGCAAAGCAGCACTATTTTATGCATTGCCACAAATGTACCTCTTTCAGAACTACAGTTGCTCATCCTAATAGGCTTTTCTAATAAACTCTTCTCTTCCTCTTGCAGGCTTTTGAGCATTTTCTCCTCCCAAGATAAAAGCTTTCACCTTTCAGCAGGGGTTTAACAACTGTTTACAAAGCTCTGCTTCTGTTTAGTCACAGTGATATAATTAACTCCCTGTTTGCTTTGCTGAGTTCAGAAAAAAGAAGTCCAAGTGCGGTGAAATCCAATCTGCATGAGGAACCATCCATTCTAGCATTTTCTTCCATGCCTCCAGCCCAACCACAGAGAAAGAGAGGGAAGGGAGGGGAATTTCTGAGGGTTTCCCCTTTCTGACAGCAATTAAAGCTGACTCTATCTATTAGACTTAATTTGTGGGAAACAAGTTCATTTGATGTACTTATTCAAGTGTTCCATAGATAACAAGGACTAGTCAATGCACTCAATTTGCCAGATTACCACTTTTGAAGTAGAGCCATATGGTTTCTTTAAATGTTCCTTTAGTGTTTAATTTGAGGGAATGATGTACAATCATGTTGGCAAGTCTCATAATTGATGAACAATGAATCACACACTTACCCCTGATTCTAACATCACTAAATTAATCATTTTAATTGCTGCAGCTGAATTATGTCACAGAATACAAAGCAAAGGTTGGAATCCTATGCATACTTACTGAATTCAGTGGAGCTTACATCTGTGTAAAAATAAACATGTTTTGAATGGACTGAGAGTCCATGCTAAAAACCAAATTGGTGTACTGCCTGGCGCCCAGGAACCTGTGTAAAACTATATTTTATGAATAGAACGCATTCTGTCCACATGATGGCATGGTGCACTATATTAGGCAATACTACCATTTGTATCAAATAATTAGAAGAAGAAGAAGCAAAAGAAGCAGTAGCAGTAAAAGAAGCAGAGCTAATTTATACAACCACTGGGCCTAGTTCTCAGTGAGGATGCCTACTTTGTGACAAATTTTAGCTGGTTCATACTTCATGAAGTCAAGTTCAAGGCAGGGCTACTGGCATGAACTTCCCACAAATTTTTAAGTTGTTTGTGGAGGCTCATGCTGGTTTGTGAGTGGATACATTCTCAGACAGATTGTCTCTGCAAAACTTCAAAGCAACAACTTGGAGGGCATGTAGAGGATCCCTTCATTTTGACAGGAGTAGGTTCAGGATTGTATAGAATCCCCCTGAGCATGCTAGAGGCACCAAACTTGCAGGGGATCTCCAGCTAACTCTCCTCTGCCTGCTCTCCAAGTTTGGTGAGGACTGGGTTTACAGGGTACAAGTTAAGCCCCCCCAAAGAAGGTGCCCTCAGGAAAGTGCTTTCTGGGAAAATGACAGGTGGTCATTTCCCCAGAAAGCACTTTCATGGGGGCACCTTCTTTGGGGGCTGTAACTCAGACCTCATAAATTCAGTCCTTATCAAACTGGAGGTCAAGTAGGGGAGGGTTAGCTGGAGATCCCCTGTGAGTTTGGTGTATCTAGCATGCCAGGGGGGGCATTCTGCTGCCTCACAAACCTCACAAACTGAACCGGTTAAAATTTGTGATGATCCATGGTTTGCTAACAGGGTTTTTGAACCGCAAAGTTCAAAACCAACACCTTTAACTGAATGTGGAAAGAAGCTGGTAACCAGTACAATTGATTCAAATTTCTGCAATATGAGTAGTCCAACTGACTTCCTGCAAAGGACATGCTACTGCCCAGCATTAGTTTCTGAGTCATCTTCTAGCACAGCCCCAACTAGAACAATTTGCAATAATCTAATCTCATGGTTACAGGAGCACAGATTAGTGTGATCAAACAAGATCATCTGTATTTTTTAAAAGTGCAAAATTTTCATGCCAGATTGTCAGAAATGTCTGTTTGCTAATTTTCACTGAGTCCATTGTTCTGTGCTCCCTATCTCATCTTCGCTTTGCGCTTGCGTAGGTATGCTGGCAGTAACGTGGGAGCTTCTTCCCTGACGCTTGGTCTTATCACGGTGGCCTTGAATGTGGGCTTTGGGCTATTCTTGAGCTTATGAGAATTTTCCAGTCCTGTGAAGACGAGGGGAGGAGGGAGTCGTCTCCCGCCTATTAAGTAATTCTCCCGCCGGGAGTTTCCCCGCGCGCGCTTACAGTTCATTTGCTAGTTGCACTTTACATCACACTATAACTCCGCTTGCGCCGCTTCCCCCCCCCATTCCTGACAATGATCCTCCACTGTGGGTTTTAGCACTGTATTCCAATAAAGCCCTTCTTTTAAATTGAGAATGCTTGGATCTACTTGCTTTTGAACCTGACACAGATATAACTGAAAGAACAGTTAGCAACAATGCCAACTTGCTTCTCCAGCTGCAATGTCTAGTCGAACAGTTCATCATGGTAGATGCGTGACCACTGCTACACATCTCTTCAGCTGAGTTCAGACTGGCAATTTGCCCAGCTATAGCCACGTTTCAGTGACATTTTAAAAGCGGATTAAAGGGGGCATTCACACATGCACATCTGCCTGGCATTCCCCACCCGTAGGCAACCCGTGCTGTTCTGCTTCACTCCCGCATTTAATAGATACCTCATAAAAGTGGTAACAAATCCCCAAAGAGTGCCTTTATGCCGCATTTCTCTGCTTCCCAGCAGTGTGAACACTATGCGGAAAAGCCAGGAGCAATCCGTGTTGCGCATAAGGGAACAGCGATATGATTGGCTGTGCTCCGCTCTACTGCCCAATGTGGTGCTGGTGCAGTGGGATCCTCCCCAAATTGGCTGGATGCCTATGTGTGTATGGGTGCATGGGCACATGAGCTCATGCGCTCATGCACTCATACACACATAGGCATCCAGCTGATTTACCAGGAAAAAGCCATTTACAACTGCACCTCCAGGCCAGCAGTCTGAACACTCCCGCATGCCTCCTGCTGGTATGCTCCTGCATCAGCCAAGCTGTGTGACTGGGAAACCCCAGAACAGTTTGTTCCGGGGCTTTTTTGCCACGACTGGCTCCCGCTGCAAATTGCCAGTCTGTCCTCAGCCTTCGTGTCTCCCCCATGGACTTTAGTATGACAATATATGTGATGTGCCATAAGTGGGCTGCAAATTTCCATATCTCTCTGCAAGTTAGAGGCAATGCAGTGGACCAGAGACAGTGAGCTCCCAACATAGAACTGTCATAGCACACATTTTACATTATTAAACATAAAGGGAGAAAGAGAGGAGAAAGAGACATTAGAACATGACTTTCAGAGAAGGCCACATCTTGGCTATAATATCCTATTTTGGCTCATATACAGCAGATGAGCTAGGTGTTTAAAGAAAGCATTAGGTAGATTAGTTTTACTAGGCTGTAATTCTATTCAGTTAAATGAGAGAACATTTAGAATTAAGGTGAAAAATAAATGCATATCTTTTTAAAATAGAGAGATATGGATTAGTATAGCAAAAATAATACAGAAAAGGGACATAGGACAATTATGCCAAAACAGAACTAAAAAGCTGAAGGAAAACTGACAGCAGTTTTATTTATTTAATAGCTTTATTGGTTTCTTAGTTTTTATAGCTGTGAAACATGTTTAATAGAAAGACATATTTTTCTTAGACTTTGACCAGAATAAAGATGGAAATTTGCAGCAGCAACAACAAAGGTAATCATTTTTCATTTATTTTAAAGTATTGAGCACAATCCATGGGAAATCTCCCCTGTACAAGCCCCACTGAAAAGTACTCTTGAGCCGCTTCCATTTATCTAGTAGTAGTTTTAAATATCCTGCCTTTGGTTTTATAATTTTAGTCTATGCTTTTATAAAGACTCCTGCAACAGTGTTTTTAGTACAGTTATGTTTTATTTTGCTGTATTATGTGTTTTTATTGCCACTGTTTTAAGTCATGGTTGTATTTTGATGCTGTACAGTGCCAGTCTATGCAGCGCTGTATCCAGTCTAAAGCTATTTATTTCCATGGGCTTAGACTGACGGTAACTGTATAGAATTGCTGTTATTTGTTTAATTGTCTCTTACTGTATTGTTGTTTTATTTTACACATTGTATACTACCTTGAATATAGAGACATGGGATAGAAATACTTAAAATGAATTTTAAAAGTCACACCATACTTGGGTATTCCTTGCAGATTTTTAATCCTGCTGTTGTAAACCAGTCTGTACTGAGTGATGGCTCAGATTTCTCAGACAAAGAGTTACCTGCCAGCCCTGAACTGGTAACTGAACAGTTGGCTGCAGCTGGCTCTGAGCCAGAAGGAGAACAACAAGAGATCAGGTTACCAGCTGATCAGGAGTCACAGCCTACACATTGTAGATCTGAAGCAGTAAACAAGTCTTCAGCAGATACTCCTAGCCCACCTAGCTCACCCACACCCTTGCAGCACTGACACTGTCAAAGATGCTTAGAGTTGCAAGAAAGGAGAAGAAGTGCAAGACTCATGGCCCATCGTCAGCTGTCCATTGAAGAGACAAATGAGTAGTTTCAGGATGACTGTCAAGGAATTGGCTGGGAGTTTAGCTCATTAAGACTTGGCTATAAATTCAGCTGGGAGAAGCAGCAGTTTGTGGGTGCAAGAAGTACACTTTGCTACTGAGCTACCAACCTTACTGCTACTGGACCTCTGCAGCCTTGAACCTTGGAGTGGACCTGACAACTGGCTTTATTGGAACGCCTGACCTTGGAATGAACTTGGACTTGCTGCTTGGAATAACTTGACTCTATACTGGACTTTGGTAAACCTGCTCTCTGAAACCCTTTACTCTTGGGCTGGACTTTGGTTACTTTCTGCAAACTTACCAGTGACCTGTCCTGCTGGACCACAGCCCATGCCTTCTGGAGAAGTTACATCACTATACCTGCTCTCCATTTAGATTATCCTCATAGCTAGGTGACCAGTGATATTACTAGAGTGCTTAAAAATGAGGTAGTTATTAATATGTATAATCCTTTCTGAAAATATAGTATTTACAATTTCAAAATATATTCTTAGAGCCAGAAATCATATGATCATGCATGGTTGCATTCTTTAAAGGGAATGAAACTGAATAAGGTGTGAAATAATATTTTACTGATTGGTTCATAAAGGTGTTTGTGTCAGAATGAGCTTTCAAGATAAGAATGAAACATCTTTCTTTCAGCAATGAAGGTCTTAACACAGAGCAGGGGTGATCAAAGTGATGGCTATTAGCAACGAATGAATGAAATGTCCCTTTTACAATGGGTAAAGGGTTCTTAACCAGTGACTGTTAACACATGCATGAAACCATATGAACTCAGTTTCACTTCATTAGTCTCTACAGCATCTCCCTGAAACTGTGACTAATCCTCTTTAAACGAACAACATCAGAGTCTTTGATTTGATATATGTGGCAAACATATAAGGGATACCTTTTGCTTCTTAATTACTTGCTGGCAGAAGCAACAGAAAGGTGCATCTATTACAAATGGTTCACTGCTGCAGTTAGAGTTGCGGTTTCACAAAGTGAAAACCAAAACTAAAAGCCTCTCCCTTGCTTATGGAACATTGCTGAGCAAGGCACAGCTAAAGGGCACAGCTAAAGGGCAAGCTGGTTAAGGAGTTACAGAGCTGGACTTCTTGCGTTCTCAGTGCTTTAAAAAGAACTAGGATGACCAATCCCATCATTTAAACAAAATAGCAAGCTCTGAGATATTATGCAAAAGTTTTTAGAATTGTGAGTGTATATTAATCCTTTAGATTATGTTTATTTGCTTTCTCCAGTCCGAACTTTTAGAATATTGTGCATCAGTATTTTCCAGATTCGGGCTGAAGTCACACAGAATAAAAATCTAAACAACAAAGGCTGAAAGCTGTTATTGGTGTTAAAATCGTGCCAGATGGCAGCTCAACATCTGTTTTTAGTGCCAGGACTAAACATAAGAATAGATTAAAGTACCACTAAACAGTGCAGCTCTTTGTCTAGAAATTAAGCACAGCCTGTGATGCTGATATTCCACAACACACAAAAGTATCTGAGTTATTTACTATTACTTATAAAATAAGAAATACCAAATGAAGGCTGGAATATTAGAAACTTTTCAACTGCAACTGAAGAAAGGAAACCTGGACTAGAGCAATCTGGTGGAACTGGATGACACGGCAGAATTATATTACTTTGCTGATTGTTTTAACCTGGTCTGATAACCTTCAGTGATGATATTCAAATGGAGTTCTTCTAGAGAGAATCAGTTAGGAGTGGCAGTTGAGGGTTGACAGTTAACAGTGAGAGAGTGAAGCACAGTGGGGGAGGATCAAGAAGGATCCTGAGGAAGCAGGAAACTAACCCCAGCCCTAATAAGTCTGAGGGAAATAGCTTCAAGAAGGCTGGGGTGGACTTCCGGTTAATGGCAACTTGAAATTAGACATGTCTCTGGGACGCTCCCGGGACACTATTTGAGCGCCAGCAGTTTGGAGGGGGGCAAGCAATTGCTACTCCCTGGGAGCCTTGGGGAAAAGGCTCCCAGCCAAGGGGCTTCTGAGGGGACAGCCTCTTCTCCAGTGCGATGCTGGAGAATCGAGGCGCTCCTTCACCCCAGTGGTCCAGCCGCTGTGTGTCCAAATGGACCTAGAGGTGCTGGCTGGGACAAGCGGCGGAGATCGTGTGAATAGACGATTGCAAGTGATGTCGTAAGATGAGCAAAGAGCTGTGAGTTATTAAAAAGCATTGAATCGGTGGTTTAAAAGAAAGCATCCCCCCTTGGGGTTTTAGTTAGTTGTGGTTATCTTTTCTTTCTCCCTTAGTGTAGATGTTTCCCTTTCCCTTTTTCTGTTGTAGTTTGTAGTCTTTAGAAAATGCAAAGAAAAAAAAATTCCCCTTCGGGGGGCCAAAAAAAAAGGAAGGCTGGGGTGATGCTAGCCAGTGGATAATGAAGGAAGCTGGAACTTGTGTGAATGTACCTGCCTTCACCAGCTATAGTGTCTGCTAGGCCAAGAAGTTTATGCTAGTTTATATAAGAAAAACTGCCAAGAAATCTCTCTCAAATTTTAAAGATCTAACGGAATAACAGAAACAGTTACTTGTTCGTGACAAATTATCTGGTGTTTATTTTTATACAAAGTTACTTCATTCCTTTAGCCTGTTCACCTCATAAACCCTGAACCTGATTCCTACATGACCATTTCCCCTCAAAGTGAAATAAAACAGTTTGTAATTTTTGATTTACCATCAGCCTCTTGTGTGCCATTATCAAATCAGGACAAAAAGAAGAATTTTAATCTCTCCTCTCAGTCCCCTAGGCTAGGTCAGCATCTAACAATATACATTTGAATGACTGGGTGGAACAGCCGGGGTGGGGGAGGAGATGGGGGAGATAAAGGGAAACCTTGTGAAGGAGGGCAAAATTATCCTAGCAGGTTTTAGGGTTTTACTGGAAAGGATGTGAAAGATCAGCAATTAGTATCACTCACTTTGAAAAAGAACCTTCAACACAGCTCAGCTGCACAGTGTTTGCTAAAGTGATAGAGAAAGCAATGATGAATATTTGATCCTTTACTCCTGTCTGAGTTTCCCCATCCACATCCCTCTCCCCAAGGTGCTATTAGATCTACAGAGGGGGAAAGGAAGACACAGCAACTGAAGCACTGGTTGCAGTTGTATTTCTATGTATCTTGCAATAATCAGAGATTATGGAGGCACCTGAGGACTACACCCACGGCTCATTTGTTTATTCATAGAGAAGACTGCTGTGTCTCTCTGTGTGTATCCTAGGGATTTGGGGAAAGTCCAAAAAAGCCACAGGCATACCTCCTGCACACCCAAGGGAGCTTCTGCCTGTGCCTTAGGACTTCCAAGACCTTCTCCTAGTCTGCAGCCCCCTAGAAGGTGCTTCAGAAAGTCAAGGCACTCTTGGAATAGCCTCCATTACAGTAAAAAGGTGCAGAAAATTCTGAGAAAGCTCTAAGAAAATCCTGTCATGCATGAAAACACTGAGATATGCACCATCAGAAGACACTAGGGGAAGGGACATGTACATTAGCATGACTCTTACAGTATGGCATCCCATGGAAATTCTATGGTAAAAACATCTTGCGAACCCTGGTAGGGTGGAATGGTGACATTAAAATGTTTTAAATTAATAAATTAAATGTCCTGGTCTGCACTATAAGTGATATTGCACCTCTGGATCAACAGCAATTCCCTCTCTGCCACCATACCAAGCAACACCAGGTGACTGAAGCTGCCAGGCCAGAGGTCTCTGGCCAGAATAGGAGACCTACCAGGCTTAGTTGAAGGGAAAGCTCAGTGCAATGTCTCTTACTACTAGCACAAACACCAGGACTTCAGAGGGAGCAACAAAGCTAGGAAAACAGATATGTTAGAACTCTGTGTGTCCTTTCTATTGTCTACTCTCAGGGCTGGTTCCAAGTATTTTTGTGCCCTAGGCGGGCACAGATCCCAACCTCCCAGTTGGGCCTGGAGACCCAGCCATGCCGCCCCCACCTCCTTCCCCTGAGGGAGGAGGGGGAGAGCGAGTTGCACACTAGCCAGGCACTCTGCAGTGGTGGTGGCAGCAGCAGGGAGTCCCCTCTGGCTGCCCCCACCTCCTCCCCCCAAGGGAGGAGGGGGAGGGCGAGTTGCACCCTGGCCGGGCACTCTGCAGTGGCAGCAGCAGGGAGTCCCCACTGGCTGCCACTGCCTCCTCCCCCTGAGGGAGGAGGGGGACAGGGAGTTGTGCCCTGGCCGGGCGCTCTGCGGTGGCAGCGGTGACAGCAGTGGGGAGATCCCGCTGGCCGCCCCACCTCCTCCCCCCCGAGGAGGGAGGGGGAGGGTGAGTTGCGCCCTGACCAGGTGCTCTGCAGTGGTGGCGACAGCAGTGGGGAGATCCCGCTGGCCACCCTGCCTCTTCCCCCTGAGGGAGGAGGAAGAGGGGGAGTTGCGCCCTGGCCAGGCACTCTACAGCAGCAGCAGCGGGGAGATCCTGAGGGAGGAGGGTGAGCTGCACCCTGGCCGGGTGTTCTGCAGCGGTGGCAGTGGCGGCAGCAGCGGGGAGATCCCGCTGGCCACCCCTGCCTCCTCCCCCGAGGGAGGAGGGGGTGAGTTGTGCCCTGGCCGGGTGCTCTGCAGCAGCGGTGGTGGTAGCAGCAGCAGGGAGATCCCATTGGCCACCCCCGCTTCCTCCCCTCGAGGGAGGAGGGGGAGTTGCGCCCTGGCCAGGCACTCTCTGCAGTGGTGGCAGTGACAGCTGCTGCCATGCTGCCCTCACCTCCTCCCCCCAAGGGGGGAGGGCAGATGCGCTGCTGGGCACTCTGGGGGCAGTGGCAGTGGGTGCCCGGTTAGGGCGGCGGCGGGACTTTTCAGAGGGGGCGGGTGCCATTTGGCGCCCCTGAGGGCTGGCACGCTCTAGGCGAGTGCTTAGTTCACCTAGCCAGCGAGCTGGCCCTGTCTACTCTGCTGCTGTCCCTTTGTTTACCTAGATAGCTAATAGCTATTCTTGGGGAAATGTCATTTATTCTTCCCCCTTCATTATCATAAGGGCAAAATGTCCTTCTCTACAATCTCTCTCTATTTTAGCACAGACAGATAGAATGCTAACTTTACTCTTTCCTACCCAGTATGGAGTTCCTTTATAATAAAGAACTATTATTTGCTAAGCCCACAAAGCCTTGTGTGAACTTTATTCCTAAGCAGTATCCCTATTCCATCAATTCACTGTTCAGCGGTTTGGCGCTGCAAGCAGGCGCTTCTCAAGACACTCTTGAGGTGCCTGGTCTTCTTTCATCCCTTTGGGGGGCCCCAGACTCATGGGTGGGCTCTGTCTGACTTCTTGGAGGGAGGTCGGGTTGCAGGGAGCTTTTTTCGGCCACTACTGCACTTGGCAAATGCGGGGGTGCTGCCATTTTTGCTCTGAAGCAGGAGCGATTGACGGGAAAAAACATGGCTCCCATGTTTTTTCTAGCTGTGACCAGCCATTTTAAAGACCAAATTACTACAACACAACGAACATAAAAGGAAAACAGAGAAGAAAGTAAGTAATCATATTTGCAACGTGTTGTTTGATGGTTTTAAGTTGTTAAAAACCCCTTTTGAATTGCTCCAATATACTGGAAGAGCGGCTAATAAAAAGAAAAGGGACGAAGCTGTTATAATTGGAGGGGGGGGAGAAGAAAAATGGCTTCAGAAAAGAACGTAGAGGATTTAGAGGAAACCAAAGAAATTTCTCACCTTACTTGTGAACAATTTAAAAAATTGTTAGTGGAAGAGATAAAACTTGTGATTAAAGCGGCCTTCAAAGGATTACTGGAGAAATCGCAGAACTTGCCTATTGGGGTGGGAAAAGAGCAGGAACCTAGGCAAGCTGAACAGGGAGAGGAGGAAGAAACAGACTCTGAGCTCTCTCAAGGAAATAAGCTGCACGACATTTCTACTGTTCTCATGACAGAACCTGAAGGTAAAAATGAGCAAGTGATTTGTTTAAATGAAGCAACAAGGAATACTATAGACCCAGAAAGCCAAAAAGAAGTCCACCATGATAAACTTGTAATTGAACAGAGTGAGCCAGCAAAAGGAGGGGAAAAGAAGCATACGAAGAAACGTGGGAAGTACTCCAAAAACTGGGAAAGTACTGGAAAGAGACATTCTTACTTGTAGGGAAATCGAGAAAGAAAGATATGGAAAAGAATCCCCATACCTACAAAGAAATAAGGCATCTAGGTAGAATTCTGGAAAAAAGGAAACTACAGGAATTCAAGGAAAGACTGATGAAATATGAGTTATGGGTTTTTTTAGTTAATTATCTATTGTCTATGAAGTTTAAATGATATGGCTGATGTTTCAAATATATATGCATAGTTGTAAATATAGAAATATAGGATGGAGAGGAAGGAAAGAGATCATTGCTATTAATATGGAAAGTTTATTACTCAGACTTGTTTCTAAAATTTACTTTAAACGTTTTTGTTTGTCTATTTTGACTGGTGTGATATATGAGCTTAAATAATGAAATTGATTAATTACTGAGCTACTAGAAAAGTATGCAAGGAAAGACTGATGTAAGTGGATCTCAGTTTTAGAATGTCTATCTTATCTCTTACATAATATTGATTATGAGTAAAGGAAGAGATTGGTAGGGGAAAGTTTCTTGTAGAAATTCACAGAAAATTTTAAAAAAGAATAATAGGATAGAAATAGGGTTTTAAAGGTATAAGAAAGTTGTTTGGATATGTCTTTGAGTAATTTTGTTCTGTTTACCGGATGGAGAAGATTAAAATGGAATGGTTAGTATTTTAAATGGATACTCAAATATATAAAGCTAATAACTGGAAAATTTGTGGTAAGGAGGGAGAAAAGGTGAATATTATTAGCATGTGGAAGGTTCTTCCTCTTTGTTCTTTGCAAAATTTAGTGCGATAATTGTGTGTGTCCAAATACTCTGATTTATGTTCTATATGATGCTAAAGAATGGAAGAAATTCTTTATGGAAGTACAGAAGGAAAGAATGATTTAAGATGAAGTGAATTAGTAGTAGTTTAGTTTGTGATGAAAAGATGTATGTTAAAATAATTATCACCATATTGGCAAGCTAAACCAATATGGTCGCAGTAGAGATAATTATTTAAGGAACTAAGGTTAAGTAGGAGATTTGGTTAAAGGAATTGAAAACAGGAATAGACGTTATGAAGTTTTTATGAGAGTGCATAAAGAAAATAGGGGAATTCTGGGTAAAATAAAGATAAAATTTATATTAAGGATTTATATTATGTTGGTAAATTTGTTTTGTTGTTATTAAGCCAGAATATATCAGTTAGTTTAATTGTACATCTTTGTGTGTTGCAAATACAGAATGTGGTATAGTAATTAGAGTAAGGAAAAATATATTCAAAATTAGTTGTTGTGTTAAGAGATGTTTGAGGAGGAAATGCTGCAAATGTCTCCTTTTTTGTTTTGTTTTGAGGGTTTTTGTGTGTGTGTGTTCTTGTGTCTAAAATACCAATAAATATATTTTTTTAAAAAAATCACTGTTCAGTTCTGCCAAGATATTTATTTTGTGATGTTTTCAAATCAAACAGATGATTGTCTCCATCTGTGAGGGGCCATTACCTTAAACAGCCTCATGGAGAATAAAACCTCTTTCACTGAATTAAAGCAACACATTAAACACTAAATCTCAGTGCTGCTTGATGAAAGAATGTTACCTTAGAACATTGAGACTTTGCAGGACACAACCCTTCAGTCTCCAAGGAAGACATCTAAAAATAATGCAATAAAAGTAATATTACACATGCAATCAGTAATGATTCCACAGTAATTGCAAACAGAATTAGAGGAAACATCATAGTAAAGCACAGTATAATATAAGCAGTGAAGCAGGAGTTGCACCATTGGAGAACAATACAAATGAAACAATACATTGCATACAATAAACATTGTAATTTGGATTGTAGAACTAGAAAATAACAAAGAATATGTAAGAATTAGCAGGCAGCATCTAATTTCCCCTTCCCCTACAATTTTCTCTTTCCCTTCCCTGAAAGCCACCATAGTAGGTTTACCATATATTATGTTTTAGAGTAAACAGGGGTGAGGGGGAAAAGATAAACAAAATAACAAGTCTTCTGCGTGTAACTCTTCTCCACATATCATTTCACACTACAAAGAGACTGTGAAATTTTAGAAGTTCATAAAGGCTACTTCATATTATATCAAAGAGTTCATATCTTTATATTTCTTTCTCATCCAGTCATAAAAAGGAGTCCATAGTCCAACAAAGTCTTCTTCCATTTGCCATTTTAAGATCAAAGTGAGTTTGTCAAATACTGCACTTTCCATGGTCGTCATTATTAAGTCTTGTTCAGAGGGTGTTGTTGAAAGTTTCCAAAAAGTTGCATATAAGATTCTAGCTGCTGTTACTACATGAATTATAAAATATCTTTGATTTTTTATCAAACTCATCTAGTATACAATTCAGTAAAAACAATTCTGGTCAAAAAAGTAATGAAGACAGCAAAACTGCCAGTATAACCCAAAACTTGCATACAGTTTCACATGTCCACCACATATGGTAAAACGTATTAACATGTTTTTACACTTCCAGCAACTACTAGATATATTTTTGTACATTTTAGCTAGTCTATCTGGTGTTAAATACCATCTATAAAACATCTTACACAGATTCTCTTTAAATGCAACCGATTTCATCATTTGCACATTCACTTTCCACAGTTTACTCCACTGTGCAAGATCAATATTATAACCTAGATTTTGCATCCATTTGATCATACAGTCTTTAACCACTTCATCCTCCATTTTCATTTGCATTAAAAATACATACATTTTCTTAATCAAATTATCATTAGATGTACATAACAATTTTTCAAATGCACATTGTTCTAAATAAAAACCAGATTTCTTATCTTTAGTATATCTAGATTCAATTTGACCTTTACCCACCAATCTAGATTAACACCTTTCCTTATTAATTCTTCCTTTGTTTTTAAGCATCCTTTATCATCTAAAAGATCTTCATATCTAAGTATTTTGTCCAGTGAAATTAAGCTTGGTTGTAAAAAGGCTTCAAGGGATGAGACCCATCTTGGAATTTTAGAATATACCAATGGTAGAATCTTTTCCCAAGGTGATAATAAGGATTTTCTTATCAAATGATTTTTAAAGTATTTATGCCCAGCTGCTTTCCCATACCAAACAAAAGCATGCTATTCTATCTTTAAATCATGCCCTTCTAGGGCTAAAAGTCTTTGATTTTCAAGCAAAATCCAATCTCTCATCCAAACCAAACAAGACACTTTATAATATGTCCTCCAATCTGGTAAAGCAAAACCAGCATTTTCTTTAAAATCTTGCAATGCTTTCAATTTAATTCTTGTTTTTTTTCCTTGCCAAATAAAATTTGATATTAACTTATTCATATCTTCAAAGAAGGATCTACTGATGCAAACAGGAATAGTCTGATATAGAAAGATGATACAGGGAGATAAAATGATATTCATTTTAATGGCTGCAATCCTTCCCATCAAATATAGATGGAGACCTTTCCATCTTTCTAGATCTTTTTTAATTTCTTGGAGCAATTTCAGGTAATTATCCTTCATCAAAGAACTACACTTTGGAGTTAAATATATTTCCAAATACTTAACTCTTTTCTCCAACTGGAATCCTGTTACATTCATTTTTTTAATTCTTTGTCATATTCTCTGTTATAACCTTTGTCTTCTGATAAATTATTTTCATCCCAGCCATTTTCCCATACTCTTTAATGTTATTAAGCAAATGTTCTATAGGGTCTGCTGGGTCCTCCAAGGTAAATTCTAAATCATCAGCAAAAGCTTGTAACTTATACTTATGACCCTTAATTGAAGCTCCTTTGATTGTAGGATCATTTCTGATATCTCTTGTCAAAACTTCCAAAGTTAAAAAAAATATAAGTAGTGATAGAGGACAGCCTTGTCTTGTCCCTTTTTCAATAGAAATAGTATCTGTCAAATCACCATTTACGACTATCCTCGCTTTCTGTTTAGTATAAATAGCTTCAATCACTCTTATAAACTCAGTCCCAAATTTCATTTCTTTCATCTGTTCAATAAGAAATTGCCAACTAACATTATAAAAGGCTTTTTCAGCATCCAAAAATACCAGAGCCATCTGTTTCTCAGGATAGGCTTCGTAATATTCTAGTATATTTAAGATCATTCTAACATTGTTCTTTAATTGCCTTTTAGGTAAAAATCCTGTTTTGTCTTGATGTATAAATTCAGTCTTGTAGCTAAAATTAATGCAAAAATTTTATAATCAGAATTAAGGAAAGTGATATGTTGATAGTTCTTAATTTCTTTTGGGTCCATTTCTTCTTTCTGAATCAGTGAGATAGTTGCTTCCAACCAAGATTCAAGGAGAACCCCTCTTCTATAACTGTCACAATCATATTCTTGTATGGTAGAAAGATAGTATCTTCTAGTGCTTTATAATATTCTGCAGGTATCCCATCTGGGCCAAGCACTTTCCCTATATTTTGCTTTTGTATAGCTTCCGTAATTTCCATTATTGTAATGGAGTCATTAAGATATATCCTCTTCTCTTCAGATAGTATAGGAAGCTCCAGTTGTTGCAAATATTATTTTTGGTTTTCCCTTGGGATTTCCACTTCCCTATATAACTGCTCTCCCTCATGGATCACTGCCTTGATGTGGCGAAGGGGCTTGCATGGTTCAATGAGGCTGCGAGCTATGCCATGGAGGGCCACCCAGGATGGACAGGCCACAGCAAAGAACTCAGACAAAGTGTGATCCACTGGAGAAAGAAATGGCAACCTACTCCAGTATCTTTGCCAAGAAAACCACATGGACAGTAACAAAAGGCTGAAAGATGTGATGCCAGAAGATGAGCCCCTCAGGTTGGAAGGTGTCCAATATGCTACTGGGGAAGAGCAGAAGGCAAGTACAATTAACTCCAGAAAGAGTGAAGTGGCTGGGCCAAAGCCGAAAGGATGCTCAGTTGTGGATGTTTCTGATGGTGAAAGGAAAGTCTGATGCTGCAAAGAACCTGGAATGTAAGATCTATGAATCAAGGTAAGCTTGATGTGGTCAGAAATGAGATGGCAAGACTGAATATTGACATCTTGGGAATTGTGAGGAGAATTTTTCTATTAGGGCATATAAATGAATAAGTTTGACTCCCCAGTAATGGATGCCTCTAAAATACATGACTTTCCAGGATCAATCTTTAGTCTCTCCTGTTTGCCAGTTGATGGGAAACAGATCTCTCACTGCCCCTGGGAACAACGACAGGTTTCTTGTTTATTAGGCCATCTGGCGCTTGTGTATTTACATTTGAAGTAATGTATCTGTAACCTGTATCTTTAGATGTATTGACATGCAATAGGTAATTTAGTTTGAATCCCTCTATTAGCATTGTAAAGTGTGAAAGGGCCTAGCCTTTTACACCTCCCCTTCAAGCACCAGAACACCAGGCCATGAGGCATCTTATTATCTCTGTGATGGGAACATCGAGAAACATCCTGACAGAGTCCATTTCAATGTAATAAGTCAATCTTGTAATTGTTTGGGAACATTCTTGTAACAACAAATGGTCTTCCTATGTCAGAATTTAAAAGAGAACTGTCCCACTGCGGGACCCAGCAACCCCATGACTGACCACCGCCCAGCCCTCCTGGGGGTGAAAGAGCGACTGGAGGGAACTGTGGGAAGTGGTGATGCTGTAGCCCCTTGGCCGAACACCAACCGTTGCCCCACACCACCCGCACACCACCACCTCGCCACCCAGCTCCCCGGCTTAGCCGATGGACTGGCCGCACCCACCGCCCGAGCAGGCCAGCTCGCAGCGGGATGAAAGGGAAGGGCCAGGTGCACCACCCCACTTCCCCCATCACCAGAGAGCACATCAGGGGTGGCGGTGGGAAGGGAGCCGCCCCCACCTGGCCCAGTTCCCTCAGAAGAGCAGGGGATGAAGATAACACCGCTAGGATGTGCCCGGTGGCAACCCCGAAGCCCACGAACCCACCCCCTTCAGCCCCAGGGACCAGAAGCACACTCACCTCGCTCCCCAAAGGCAGAGTCTGTGCCAACGAGACCGAGGGAGCTGCCACCTGTGCAGCCCGCCGTGGGCATGGCAAAGCCTTCAGAACAGCCATGGGGGCAGAGTTTCCCTCCTGAAGATAGAGGAATGGAGAAACAAAATATCAGGGTCGAGTTGTCTGATATATTCTGAGACCCTCTTCCTTTTGATGACATTATTTACATCTCTGATGTTTACCGAATGAATCCTGACAGATGACATATTCTAACACTAAGAAGGCACCTAATGTGACAGATCCTAAACTGTCAGATATAAAAGTGTTCTTATTTTTAGGAAAGTTAAAATTGATCTGAATACCTTGCAGTGTAGTACTAAGGTATTAGATGAAGAGTTAATGTTAAACTAACTCTAAGTAAAGGAGTATTCAGTATAAAGATCAACAGCAGAATAAAATTAATTCTGAATTCTGAATCAACAATAGAATTAATTTTACAATTAGCAGTGCAAATTATTAAGCTTTGGATTTAAAAACAACAACAGTACAAGCAAATATTTAATTAACAGTTCAATAATATAGAGTTTGTGATTTGAACCAATGTTAAAATTGATTGAAGCTGGTTAGTGCAATCTAATGAACTTGGTATTCTAAATTATCAGTATATTTACTTTAAAAGTCAATAGAAAAATAGAAAACTCTATGTTATATTGATGAACAATAGTACTAAGAGAAGAACTCACAGTGCACAATAGCGTACTTTATGTTCTAAATCAATATTAATAATTAATTGGTTTATATTGAAATTGAATTAATTTAGCTAAAAAGATGAAATAGATGTTGACAAAAATATAATGACTTATAACCACTATCGGCAATTAACTTACTATCTGAACCGAAGTCTGTGGCAGAGAAGTCTCTAAGTCTCAGTTAAAGGGCTGGGTTTAACAAACGTATAAGGAAACGCTAGAAAATTATTCAAATTTCTGCCCAGCGATGGTATTAAGTAAAAGTCAGACTAACCTATGAATCCTAAAACAAATCTGCTCACCTCCCCCACTTCGTCAGGAAATAGCAGGCTACACAAATGTAAATTACCCTTGAGAAGTCAGACGTAGCCTGCTGTGTGCAGTTATTAGTTTAAAAAAACAGTAGGGGAAGGATTGAATCTGGTAGGTAATTGTAAACTACAGCACTAAACTCTCAATGAAAAACTACTTGGTGTTTCTACTAAGCTATGGAGCGTCTTCGTCGTAAACCCGACCTCCCCCAGAAACAGGAAACTGGCAGCGGTCTCTGCAAAAAAGAGCAAATAGACCCTGTAGACCCTCCCCCCGTGTATAAATGCTTTGAAACCAACTGAACTATTACTACATAGACTATATTAAACAGGAACAATCTAGTAACAAAAGTAGACTGAAGTAGTGATTCATAACTATGCTACTTTGACCCACTAACTTGGAATATAGGAGGACGATCTGTAGGCAACAAAGAAAGTGCATGTGGAGTGTAGAAAGATTCTCTGGGAAACATTTTATTACTCTTTTCAGGGGACCCTGGAGATTGGTGCCAGCATTTTGCAGATTGTCTGCTTATGTACATTGGTTCCGATATTTTCAGGGCATCTAGCAGATCATAGCTGGAATCCTTGTTGAATGCCTGTATAATCTTTCCCTGATTATTAACTTGCAGGCTTCCCAACGGCAACCAGTGATAACGAATGTTTTCTTGCTGAAGGTGGGAAGTTATAGATTTCAAGGAACATCTAATTTTCAAGGCTTCCTGTGGTAAGTCTGGAAAAACTTGTACTTGGCAGTTTTTATAGTTTAAAAATCCCCTGGCCACCACTTCCTTTAATATTTTCTGTTTGATTCTGTTATCAGCAAATTTTGTTACAATGTCCCTCGGCCCACAGCGTTTTGGTGTGTTAAAGTTACCAATTCTGTACGCATTTAAAATGGCAGGCACCATCCCTTCTTCTAACTTAAAAACAAATGCTAACCACGACAAAATAAAACAAATTAGGTCCGAGCTGCCCTCCTTGCCCTCCGGGATCCCCTGAAATTTTACATTAAGGTGCCGAACTTGCGTTTTTACAGTAAGCAATCTTTATAGTTCAGTTCTCTGGCTTGCATTTCGCGGACGTCATTTTTAAATATGAGACCCATGTTAAGAGTCATTTCTGAATTACCGGCAGTTTTATTTAAAGCTGCCTGAATATCAGCAAGTTGATCCCTAACTGGCTGCTGAGAGGTTTGTATGTTATCGGTAAGGCGTTTTTCCATGTTCACCAGAAGGGTAGGCAAATCTGGGCAGTGTGTGCCCATTACTTGCACCTGTGGTGAGGAATTATCCACAGCCATCATTGTGTTTCCCACCCCTGAAGAATTTTGGTCAGTACGGCTGTTTTTAGATGAGAAGAAGTCTTTAAAAGTCTTCTGGTTATTTTTAACAGATGCAGTATGTGATCCATAGTTTTTCCCCATTCCTGGAGGATCGAAGGTTATATCTGGTAGTTGGTTTTATGTTTTGAGGAAAGAGGAGGGTCAGAGCTCACAGTTCACACAACTGCCATCTTTCACAGCGTTGTCGTGCCCCCAACAGAGAGACTTGATACCACCTGACATGCATGACTCACCCAGGCTCAATGCTTGCTGCTGTTCAACAACAGCAACCACACAAAAGCCAGAATGGTTGCAGACTAGGATCTGGAAGACACAGGTTTGAATAATTACTGTGCCACTGGCCAGGCCTCCGCTCTTTGCTCAAGCAGTCACACTATATTGAAATCCTCTAGGTTTTCACAACAATGCATGACTTCGGGTTCCTCAAAATCCAGAGTGGCCATAATCTTTGCAAAATGACTTAATTTTATTTTGAAAGAGAAGGTAGATCCTATGGGGTGCTTTATCTTTCTCAGAGGCTCAGTGAATGGCTCTATGTGGTTCTTTGCCGCCATGTATGCTCCGAATTCTGTACAAATCCCTTTCTTACATGACACTCTATCTAAATTGCAAGGTTTTAGGGAGGATCACCTGATAGTTGGAGGGGATCTTAACTTTATAATAGATAATCAGCTGGATCAATCCAATGCCAAACCCAAGAAACAACATATGAAGTGACATCAGATCAAGACTAGCCAAACTGCTTGAAAACTTCGACCTCCTAGATGCCTGGAGGCTCCGTCACCCTCTGGAACCTGACTATTCTTACTATTCAGCAAGGCATAATGTCTTTATTCATATTGACTATATTTTAATTTCCTCTTCATTATCACTTTTTCTACAATCAGCCAACATAGGCACACAGCACTTAACAGATCATGTTTGGCTGAGCTGCCATATCTCGGATTTTTCAAATGAAACCACAGACAAACAATGGGCTATGGAAAAAAAATGGAAAAGAACATTTGCCAGTTTCTGGAGGTCCATAAAGATTCTGAAGCAGATACTGCAATCCAATGGGACGCTTTGAAAGCAGTTATGCGGGGCTTCATCATTTTGGCTACCACACATCTGAAAAGAGAAACAGAAAGATTACGGTCTGACACTTTAAACAGATTATCAGCTTTGGAACAAGAGCATAAGAAATCCAAGAAGAAGTCTACTTATTTACAATTACAAACAGAGAAGAAAGTGCTTGAATCAATAGATTTGAAGAAAATCCAAAAAAACCCTCCTAATTCTGAAACAAAAATTTTGGCATAAATCAGCAAAAAACATGTGTCTCTTAGTGTGGTGGGTGAAGGATAAAAACAAAAAAGCAACTGTCACTGCTCTGAAGTCTCTGGATGGTAAAATCCATAACAAATCCAGAGATATAGCGTCTGTATTTGCTAAATATTATGAAGAGCTATATTCTACAAAATCTCCACCAGAGAATAAAATCTCTGCACTCCTAGATTCTAACTTGTCACTGAAGCGTCTCTCAGCTGACCAAATTCCTTTTTTGGATTCGCTGATCTCTCATCAGGAACTGATAGATGTCATCAAAAACATGAAGTTGAATAAAGCTCCAGGAATTGATAGGTTGCCTGCAGAGTTTTACAAGTCCTTTCAATCCTCCCTCTTAGATCCTCTTATTACCCTTTGTAATAGAGCTCTACAAGGAGGGACAACTCCACCATCTTGGTCCAAATCTTCAATTGTTGTAATTTCTAAAAAACACGAAGATCCGTCAGATCCCTCCTCCTATTGTCCAATCACATTACTAAACAATGATGCCAAACTCTTCACTGTTGTCTTAGCGAACCGTCTGAAAAAAGTTATTCCAAACTTAATACATATAGAACCAAGTAGACAAATTACTAATAATATCCAGTGCAGTCTTAACATCATTTCCTTTGGTAAGAAATCCTCACAAGACACGATAATCCTGGCCCTCGATTTTGAGAAGGCCTTCGATTCTATTGAAATTTCATACTTACAGGCACTCCTGAAAAAGATCAGCTTTGTAAAGAACTTCTTAACGGCTCTCAAATCCATATACCACCAATCAAGAAATAGAGTCAACAACGTGAACTCTTCCTATTTTCATCCCACCAGAGGCAGGAGGCAAGGCTGCCCGCTCTCACTGTTAATCTTCACCCTGGCGATAGAACCTTTGACGGATGAGTTACCTAAAAACAAGGCTTTTGCTGGAATCACTATCAGGGAAGTTGAGCACAAGTTAACGTTGTATGTAGATGACATGACTTTATATGTAACTGACCCTATAAATTCACTACCAGTGATCTCAAGAACAATAACTAACTTCAGTATCATATTGGGCCTACACCTGAATACAACTAAATCTGAGATATACCCCATTGTACTATCTACAGAAAACATGTTGCAGCTTAAAGATAATTTCCAATATCTTTGGATTAAGGATGAATGGAGACATCTGGGGGTACAAATACCCTTGAAACTGAATAAATTGGCTGAATGCAATTTTCACCGGCTTCATAAAGACATGCAAGATAAAATATGAGATTGGAAAAAACAATTATCTCTTGCTGATTGACTTCGATTGATTCAAAGTTTCTTGTTCCCATGCTTCCTCTTCTTATTCAGAGCATTAGCAATCCACATCTCTGACAAAGACCTTAAAGTGTGGCAATGCTCTCTCTCTCATTTCTTCTAAGATTCAAATAAATCCAGGATCGGTTGTTGTCAGTTGTATAGACCAACTTCACTGGGTGGTCTTGGTCTTCCATGCTTTATCATTGTTACCAGGCAGCTGCACTATCAAATATCACTAAAATGTTACAGCAAACTTCACTCACAAATTGGATGCATATTGAACAGTCCTATGTATCACCATATGCCCTTCAAGAACTTATATGGATGCCTCTGCATAGCAGACCAGCATCCTTAAGAAATAATACCTTCCTGGACTCAACCATTAAAATTTGGTACCTGAAGAAACAATTGCTAGCCCCCAAAATTTCTCCACTCTACTTTTACCTTTCAGCCATGATTCCTGCCAGGGTTGGAAGCAGGTGCCTTTGCGTTGTGGACTACATCCGGCTAGCGGTGCATACAGGTCTTAACTGAGAAAGGAGAGATTTTGACAAAAATGCAATTTGAGGACAAAATGCAAGTCAACGTTTCTTGGTTGAAAGATTATCAATTTAGGAGTCTAAGGGACAGAGTGAAGGAAATGGGCTCCTTAACAAGGCCCAAAAAGAACTATGAGCTACTTCTCAGCAAATCGTCATTTGGTTATAAAGGCCTGCTCTCACTTCTCTATAAGTTCCTATGGGACACAGAAAAAAGCAAGATCCTACCCAACATAAAAGCTTGAAACAAAGATATGCAAGGCAACCTACCCATACAGCAATGGTCTGGCATCTGGAGCTCCCATCCTAACAAATCGAGGATCTTCAGTATAAGATTACAATTTTTCAAAACTCTTACCAGATGGTACATCTCCCCAGCTTGGCTGCAACACATGCATCCACAAAATAGCTCTAAGTGTTGGAAAGGCTGCGGTTCCACCAGTGACTTCTACTATAGTTGGTGGTCGTGCACAGTTATACAAACCTTTTGGTCCCAAGTTCTGGGAGAAATAAATAAGATAACATCAGAAGATATTCCACTGCATCCAGCTGCATTGCGTCTTGACTCGATGCACACCACTGATGACTAAGAAGTGAAGATTTCCAAGCTAGCCGCTACATTAATAGCCACAGGGCAGCTTTCCATTGCTGCCTCCTGGAAAAATCCTGATCCTCCATCCATTTTTCACTGGCATAATAAATGCTGGGAGCACTATGTGATGGACAAAGTTGCAGATTCCTATGAATCACGCACACAAGGGTACGAGGGGTCTCACTCTAGATTTGTTCGGAAATGGTTCCCTCTATTAGTATATTTCATGGAAAACTACATACTACTGGCACATCCCAGCTATGCTAAATGGCTACATTTCTGAAGTTACACACTTACATACTTAGATATGAGCTCTTTTTTCCACTTTTACATTTTTGATGACATAAAATAATGTTATAAGGTTATGGTTGTAATAAGTTTTCCCTATTGGTCTAGTTGTATTCATTATCATTGATTTAGTTGTTTTGTTGTTGTTGTTCAGTCGCACAGTCGAGTCCGACTCTTCGCGACCCCATGGACCAGTTTACGCCAAGCCCTCCTGTCTTCCGCTGTCTGCTGAAGTTTGCTCAATTTCATGTTCGTTGCATCGATGACACTGTCTAACCATCTCATCCTTTGCCGTCCCCTTCGTCTTTGACCTTCAATCTTTCCCAGCATCAGGGTCTTCTCCAGTGAATGCTCCCTTCTCATTTGGTGCCCAAAGTATTTGAGCTTCAGCTTCAGGATCTGGCCTTCCAGGGAGCAATCAGGGTTGATTTCTTTTAGGATTGACTGATTTGATCTCCTGGCAGTCCAAGGGACTCTCAAGAGTCTTCTCCAGCACCATAGTTCAAAAGAATCTATTCTTTGGCGCTCAGCCTTCCTTATAGTCCAACTCTCGCAGCCATACATTACTACGGGGAATACCATTGCTTTGACCATGCGGACTTTTGTTGGCAAGGTGATGTCTCTGCTTTTTATCATGCTGTTTAGGTTTGCCATCGCTTTCCTCCCAAGGAGCAGGCGTCTTTTAATTTCATGGCTGCAGTCACCATCTGCAGTGATCTGGGATCCTAGGAACGTGAAGTCTGTCACTACTTCTACGACTTCCCCTTCTATTTGCCAAGGAGTGATGGGGCCAGATGCCATGATCTTAGTTTTTTTGATGTTGAGCTTCAAGCCCACTTTTGCGCTCTCCTCTTTCACCCTGAGCAAGAGGCTCTTGAGGTCCTCTTCACTTTCTGCCATCAGAGTGGTATCGTCTGCATATCTGAGGTTATTGATCTTTTCCCCAGCAATCCTAACTCCAGCTTGTGATTCATCCAGGCCAGCATTTCGCATGATGTACTCTGCATATAAGTTAAATAAGCAAGGTGACAATATACATCCTTGCCGTACTCCTTTCCCTATGTTAAACCAATCAGTTGTTCCATATCCAGTTCTAACTGTTGCTTCTTGACCCTTATACAGGTTTCTCAGAAGACATGTGAGGTGGTCCGGTACTCCAATCTCTTTAAGAACCTGCCATAATTTATTGTGATCCACACAATCAAAGGCTTTAGCATAGTCAATGAAGCAGAAGTAGATGTTTTTCTGGTACTCTCTTGCTTTCTCCATAATCCAGCGAATGTTGGCAATTTGATCTCTAGTTCCTCTACCTCTTCGAAATCCAGCTTGTACTTCTGGCAGTTCTCTATCCACGTACTGTTGGAGCCTAGCTTGTAGGATTTTGAGCATGACCTTGCTAGCGTGTGAAATGAGTGCAATTGTGCGATAGTTTGAACACTCCTTGACATTGCCCTTCTTTGGGATTGGAATGTACACTGACCTTTTCCAATCCTGTGGCCACTGTTGTGTTTTCCAAATTTGTTGGCAAATTGAGTGCAGCACTTTAACAGCGTCTTCTTTTAAGACTTTGAATAACTCAGCTGGGATACCATCACCTCCACTAGCTTTGTTGTTAGTAATGCTTTCTAAGGCCCATTTAACTTCGCTTTCCAGGATGTCTGGCTCAAGGTCAGTGATTATACCATCATGGTTGTCAAGGACATCGAGGTCCTTCTTGTACAGTTCTTCTGTGTATTCTTGCCATCTTTTCCTAATCTCTTCTGCTTCTGTTAGGTCCCTACCATTTTTGTCCTTTATCATGGCCAGCTTTGCATGGAACGTTCCCTTGATTTCTCCAATTTTCTTGAAGAGATCTCTAGTCCTTCCCAATCTATTGTTTCCCAATCTATTAGTTGTTTCCCAATCTATTCCCAATCTATTCCCAATCTATTAGTTGTTTACACTGTCGTAAATGTATATGAACTCATACTATTGTGCTGATCATTATGTCTTACTGTTTGAACGGATTGGTTTATATGTATGTTGAAAATACTTTTCAATAAACATTGTGAAATGTCAAAAAAAGTCTCTCTGTTGTTGCTGCCAGACTTAGCCCTGATGAATACTTCCTCAAAGGCTAAAATAGCCCTGAAAGAGCCCTACTCCTCCGCCTGCCTCTTACTGACAGAAACCAAGGCTTGAAGGCTGGCAATACTGCCTAGCAACAGCTACTGAGGCATTTGTTTCTTAAAGCTACAGGCATTCTTTCTATTATTTTCAGAGAGAGGTTAACCCCCCAATTTTTATTTTATTTTAGATTTGTCTGCAAACCTGGGGCTTTTTATAGGTTTATAAAGAGATCTGGCTTGTCTGTTCATGGCTCCAGTCTCTGGACTTAAGTATCTACAGATCTAGCCATCTTGAAAATTAGATATATAAGTGGGAGACCCATAAGGACTTGGGGGGGCAGTCTCATTTTCCTCTCCCCACTATTTTCTTTTTTCTTTTCCTGAAAGTCCCCATAGCCTTTACTTTTCCTGTGCCCTCTCTTTCCACCCCAATCAGCTAGCCTCTCCCACCCCCATCTTCAGCTTTCTATCCTTCATCCCCCTGGCAGCCTCTCCCTAGGAAAACCCTGGCTGAGCTGCACAGTACCAGTCACCAGGACATGTCCAATTGTATGGTGCCAGCTAAGCTGGGCCTCTTTGCACAGGACTAGTGAAAGGGCACCTCACATTACCCTGTATTGCCTTCCCCCCATTGTTTCTTCTTTCCCTCCCCCTGGCAACATTCACATTCTCTGGTTTCCCTGCTTCTTTCTCTCCTTTCCACCCACCCACCAATCTATCTTTTACCTGCCCCCATCTTCAATTATATTTATTATTTATTTCCTTAATTTGTATCCTGACCTTCTCCATAAAAGGGACGCAAAGTGGCTTATATAATTTCTTTTTCCTCCACTTTATCTTCACAACAGTCCTGTGTGGTCAGTTACACTAAGATGGCTCAAAGTCACCCAGTGAGCTTCCATGGCAGAGCAGGGATTCAAACTTGGGTTTCGCAAATCCTGATCTGAAACCCTAACTGCTACACAACACTGGCTTTTGTGATGAGGCTCCTGTTGAACGGTAGCAAGCAGCTGGGCCTGACTCTGGCTGAGTCATCCAAGTTGAATGATAGCAAGTTGCCTGGTGGTTTATATCAGCCCCAGTCCTGATAAGTCCTCTCTCAAGGGCCAAAATAGCCCCAGAACGTCCCTACCCCATCCACCACCTTTTACTAACAGAAACTAAGCCCAGAAACCTGGAAATATTGTTGTGGTTGCCCAGCAATGGCCACAAGGGGCATTCATTTGCTAAAGCTACAAGTGCTGCTTCTATCATTTTGGAGCATTTTACCTTCCAACTTTTTTTTTTCTTTTAGATTTCAGATTTTTCTTCAAACCTGGGGCTTATCTCAAGTTGTAGAAAAATCTATCTTGTCTGCCTACGGCCCCAGTCTCAGATTTAAGTAGTCACAGATGGAGCTGTGTTGAGAGTTAGATAAATTGATGAAATAAGCACAATGTGATATAAACAATAAAGACTGCCTTAAATACCATCAATATTAACAGCAGCCTTATTCACTTTATAATATACCTTTATACTTTTATGAATAATTCAGTTTTACACATTCTGCATGTGAACCTCACTGACCTCTAGAGACATGTTTTGTCACCAGGTGGGATTAACAACAGCAAAAGATCGGGTACAGAGTAGATGTTGTTCTTATTCATTTACAAGGTGGCACTTTCAGAAGGCTTTGTTCAGGTGAGTGGAACTGCCGCAAGAGAGCATATCAGTTGAGGCAGTCCTGCACATATGCATGTCCTAGCCTATGAAAGGGTTTGTGGGTGATAACGAATACCTTGAATTTAACTTGTTAATTAATCAGTAACAAATGGAGTGACTGCAGAATAGGTGTCAAATGCATATTCCACCTAGCTACTGATAATAATTCACTTGCAGTGTTCTATAATAGCCAGCGTTTCTGAGTTGTTTTCAAGGGCAAACCCATGTACAGTGTATTACAGTAGTCTAGTCACAAAGTTACCATCATATGGATCCATATGATAAGAGTGGCCAAGTCTGAAGATGGAAGAAAGCCTTCTGTACCATTGAATTTAACTGCTTTTCTAGCAATAATGCTGGATAAACCCTGGACGTAACTGAGTCCACAAGGGTCAGTAGTCCACCTGCCAAAGCACAGCCCCCTTTTAATATATGCATATAGCAAGTTTTAAAGGTGTGTGTGTGAAAAAATTCAGGTGAGTTCACAGAAAGTGATTTCAGTAGAATTTGCTTTCACATCTGATGTTTAGTTCAAAGTGCTGAGGATCCATTTGCTAGTCAACCCTTCCCATGTTTGACAACAGGGGAGTGGCAAACACCTGCTAATGTTCAGAATAACCAAATGTCAATCGCTAATTGAATATAACACAGTAACTGGCAGCAAGGAGATTGGCTTTCCCGCCCTATGTCTTTTTTTCCGTCTTGTGTTAGATCCTTGGTGGCATTTGTACAGTGTCAGTACTTGTTGATTCCTTCCATTACCTGGTTTTAATTAAAACCCTCTAAAGTCCTTTTGTGCGGCTGGTGATGTCAGCTGTGGCTCTGAATAGAAGCCACCCCTGGCAATATTTTTTGGAACAGGCTCACTCTGAATGGGTCCAATGAGCCAGGGCGGAGGCTGTTTCCTCTTTAATCCCACATTTAATAGCACAAGCTGAAGACAATAGGCAGCTTCCCCGGCCTTTTTAAACTGGATTCCATTTGACATACCAAGCCTTCTTTTGTCAACCTCATAAGGATATTCCACCTCAGTGTACTCCATATAAGATTCACTTCACAAGTGTCATTGAGATGAAACAGTTAGAAGGCTGGGATCTGCAAATGTAGGCCTCAGCCTCCACGACCAGTGCTGACACTCCTCTTACATGTCTTTGTGACAATATATCTTCAGAGAATCAACTCATTTTATTTTCTAGAGCACTTGTACAGCTACAGCCATCAAAGGAGAGCAAACAAATACTGCCGTATACATTTTCCCCCTATAAGGACACATTTGCATCAAAGTAAAGGATTATAGATTTTGCCATGGCAACAAACCATTATAAATTTAAATGTGGTCCTGGAATTGAAAAGAACAGGCATTCATTTCTCATGCTTAAAATCTGAAAAGGATATAAACAGATTTTTTCCCCATATATTTTCAAAACTAGAATATTGCAGATTTTATGCTGAACTGTTTTATTATGGTGCATAGAAGTAGTATATGGTTTTGAATGATTTAGGATGGCCATTACTATGAAATTCCTGAGGAGGTGAGAGAAATCAATTGCAGTGTATTTGTAAGAAGGCCTTTGGCCCTAGAGAATCCATGACTCTTATCCAGATGCCACATGGTGGGGAAGGGATTGCCAAGCATCCATGCATTTAGCATCAGTCCCTAAGACCATGAGGGGAGGATCCATACCTTTAGCATCAATCCCTAAGATCTGTCCCTCCTTCTCTTCATACTAGCCCTGTTGCCACCACTCCATGGCCTGCCATGAAAGAGTCCTTCTCAATTCTGGCTGACTGAGCTTTATCCTCACAACAGGCTTTGTGCTCATGGTGCCCTGGACTGCCCCTACCCAGGGTGGGTCTCATTGCTGCCGTGGAAATATTGCACAAAAAATTGCAATATTATTTAGAACAATGTTGAATTTTTGACAAAAAGTGTTTCCCCCCCTCCAGTGTTCAAGGGTGCTGCTCACAATTTGCAATTTGAGCAGGGGAGTGGTAGCCCATCACTGTTTAAACATGGATTTTCTATATGCCACCTTTCTATTATAAATTAAATTTACAATTTATTTTCTAGAGTAAATAATCTCAAGACAGGTCTTAGAAATACCAACATATTTAAAATGTTTTACAGTGCAGTCCTAGATAGAGTTACATATTGCTCTGTCCACAGGCTGAGATTCTTCTCCCATGCCCTGCTCTCTGTGCCCCCACCTGCAGATGTAAGGCAGGTGGCACAAATTAAGCATGTGTAGTTTAGAAAGAAAGTCCTCTTTAGCACGTCATCTGAATGAAGCAAAGTCCCTAAAGGCTCACAGGCATTTGCAATGAGCACAGACCACCCTTTTTCCAGGACACAATTCAGCTCAGAACAAGGGCGTAGACTTTCCAATTTCCCGGGGGGGGCTGGGGCTGGGCCAGAGGCATTGCTAAGTCATTAAAAGAACTGGGACCCAATGACATCATAGGGAGGATCCAGTGATATCACAGGCCATTGTCACTACGATGGAGGTGGAGCTATGTGGCATTTAGGGAGGGGCTCCCCAGAAAATTAGGGGAGCCTAGGAACCCCTGGGAACCACCCTCGCAATGCCCCTGGGCTTGGCTGGGCTAGGCTAACCCAGCCTTCTTTGCACACTGCTTAGAAACTCCACCTTAAAATGCAGGCATTCAAAATAAATTATTAATAAAAATCACATAATTAAATTTATGGGAAATGACTGCATTCCTGTGCATGAATTTCTGCTCTTCAGGGTCAACTTGCAAAACACATTTGGATTCAACAAATGATCTTCAGACAGCTGAAACACAAATTTAACTTTTAATTAACAATGTAAACTGTTTCTTTACATTTTTAAAAAATTACAATAAAATACAGATTGCCTCATCTAAGTACAACCCACTTGTTGATACAACAATTAATTCAGAAAGCTCAGAACCTAAATGACACTGAATGTGTTTCTTCTTATTGATGTTCTTTGAATGAATTCATTCGCTACAACATCAAGATCAATCTCCTGAGAGATCTCTTTATGTCCATGAAGAAGAGCCACATGATTGAGCCTTGCCTGTCCCATGCTTGACCGTAGAAAGGTCTTTATTCTACGAAGGCATGAGAATGACCTTTCTGAGCTGCAGGAGGAAACAGGAATGGTAAGGCCTATTCTGAGAAGTTTGGCTAATTCTGGCAGTAATTGATGCAGACTTCTCCCTTGTTCTCCACTGAACACATCAATTACATCACGAAGACCGAAAAGTTTAATGTTCCGCTGCCTTGCAATATCCAAAAACATATCCCGATGAAGCTTTAGTCGGTCAGCATCAAAGTCAGCTTTGTAAAAATTTAGTATGTATGTACTATCATCTTCTCCTATAGCAAACTTTTCGATTTTGCTCATGTGTTGGGACACATCTGAGGAAAAGCGATTGTGTAAACTGTTGTAGGTGTTATCAGTGATTTCATAAAAGATTTTCCTGTAGAAATCCTCAGGAGACTGAAACTGGTGAGGATCACACCCGGCATCAACACGTCTTGCAGGCTTTCTGTATCTCGGAACAGTAGGACTTTCTAAATCTAAGTCTTTCGCAGTCATGACTGTTTGTGACCAGAACTGTTCAAAGTTGTTCCTCAGTTGCTTGATACTCTCCTTTGCAGAAGCAAGAAGAATTTCTGCCTGATGGAACTGTAAATTACGTTTTTGAAGAGCTGTGTTTAATGTGTCCAAACGACCAAACACAATCAGCAATAACTGTAGCATGAAGTAAGAAGTAAATCTCAACAAGCTTCGTGCATATCCATCTGCTTTTGCCCCAGGATCTCCTCTCTCCTCAGAAGACACATTCTCAAAAAACTGAATCAACTCCCCATAATTTGAAGCCACTGACTGTAAGGAGGCTGCTCTAACAGTCCACCTAGTGGGGCAAAATTGTTTCAGATTTGTGCTCTCTGCCTGCTGAAAGTGTTCAAACAAAGCAAGACGTTTTGGTGAAGTTTTTACAAAGGTGATCATGTCAGATAATTCACTCAGAAAATTTCTGCACATAACAACCTTTTCTGACACATCTTGTACGACCAAGTTCACAACATGTGCGAAACAATGAACATATAGTGCTCTTGGCTCCTCAGCCTTTACTAGGGCCTGTACTCCACTAAGATGTCCAGCAACATTTGATGCTCCATCATAGCACTGGCCACGACATCTGTCAAGAGGCAGATCAAAGCGACAGAGTACATCCTTCAAAATAGAAAAGAGAGTTTTAGCAGTGGTGGATTCAGTTTTGTAAAAGCCAAAAAATAATTCCTCCACAAACATATCCTCTGTAGCAATGCGGATGCAAAATGAGACTTGTTCTTGTGTGGTGATATCGGTTGTTTCATCAACAATTACACTGTAATAATCAGCTGCTTTAATCTCTCTCACTAGTGTACGTAGAACGTTGTGAGCCATGATCTCAAGCATTTCATTCACACTGTCAGGTGAAATCCATTTGTAGCTTGTGCGATTCAACCATGATTTCAGCTGTGGAACATCTTCAGCACGTAGCAGCAAGAGCTGTTTCAGGTTTGAGTCTTCATCCTCATGGCCACGTACTGCACTGCCCTGACAGGCAAGGTACCTTAGTGATGACAAAATTGTCAGCAGTGCTTTTCTAGCATCTTGCATCTGCTTCTGATGGCCTTCTGAAAGCTGGCTATGAACATTTACCCCTGCTTTAATAGAGGCTATTGCTTGGACAGCTGCACGGTGTACATTAGAATTCTGATGCGTCTGAAATCTGTGCAGTGCCTTCTTCCAGTTTGAGAAACCATTTCGAATAAAAGCGCCATGTGAATCCTTGTCTCTTGATGTGTTTGGAAGAGGAACGTTCATGTCATTTGCTGCTGTGCGACAGATGTCACAATATGCTTTCTCTGTAGCCACATCATAAGAGAGCCATTCATAGGTTCTTTTCCAACTCTCTTGGAATTGTCGTCCTGGCTTTCGCTTCACATTAGGAGCGCTCTGCTCTGAAGAGTCTGCCTCCTCCATGGCTACATTCCTTGTCAAGGTAAGCGCGGTGGGGATTCTTCCAGGCCTCTCATTCTGGCCTATACTGCAGGATGTACAAGAGGAATCTTCAGTATCAGAAGGGACCTTCCGTTTTCTGGTTACAAATCTATCCATGGCAAATGGAATGGTGGTCTGAAAACAATTCAAAAGAAAATATCAGGATTCTGAAGGAGAAATTACAAATAATAAAATAGGAGAGGTAGCCATGTTAATAATGTAATCCTTGCAGCTTCTAAATTTGCAGAGTGGAATGACAGCCCCAGGGAATAGGCTCAGTGCTTGGCGACTGGAATGACAGCCCCTGGGAGTAGCAGAAGTGTTCTGGGACTGCAATGACAAACTGCAGAGTGGAGTGATGGTCCCAGAATGCTTCTGCAACACTCAGGGGATGTCATTCCACTATGACCTGTCATTCCAGTCCAGAGCACAGATTCTGTTGCTAGGGACTGTTTTTCCACTCTGGGAGCTGTCATTACAGTCCTAGAATAGCCTATCTGGGCCCAAAAACCTTACTGGAAAAACCATTCTGCATTTTCTTTGCAACCTTTTTTTGGCTGCAGTGTATTTCAGCAGAGCCCATGCAAGTCAGTTGGCATTCCTGGCTCCCATTATCTCCAATGGGCTTTCAAGCCTCGGTCATTATTTCCAATGGGCAATCCTGTCATTCCTTTTAGTATATCCAAGTTGGTTGCCCCTTTGAAACTACCACACCATTTTAAGTAACATTAAAAAACAAAGAGCATGAACATAAGAGTCCACGTCCCTTACCTTCTGCCCAGTGCACACAGATCACAAGGAAATTTTAAAAGACCTCTGATCTGCATGCCCCCCAGTTCATTCATGCAGATGGGCTTACCATTTAAAAATGAAATAGAGATTGAAAGAGGAGCTTAGGAGTGGCAGACCCCCCCCAGGAAAAAAAACAACCGTTCTCAATCAAGGATATATAGACCCAAATATAAAACACCTCTCCCCTCCTCCACCTGGTTTTTGTGCATCCTACATGAAGCAGGGTGATTCAGCAGATGCAAGCCAATGCCAGAGGTCTGCATCCACCAACTCATCAACCAAAAGTGAGAGCCCTGGGCTTTTTGGCAGGGACCTGGCAATTATCCCCCGGCTGATGAACTTACCTTTCTTTCAGGGATCAAGTCACGAAATCAAACTTCAAGAACGTAGCAATCAATGAAGCTTTTTGCAGTCTGTGGTGCCTTGAGCTTCCTGGCACTAACCAAAATGCATGAAATTGAAAATTACTTGAAAGAAATCCCTCTGCATATTATATCCAGGAGTTTGGGGGAGAATTGGTCTTAAATGTGTGCATTTAAACTTTTCCTGGTTTCACAGGACCTCCTTCTCTCCGCCCCTGCATCAGCTGTGTGTGTGATTGCAGCAAATTCAGTGTTTAAAGAAAGCCAGTTCTCTCCCCCACCTTCCCCCATGGCTACTTAGTTCAGGGCAAGCTCTGCAGGGCGGGAGGGGGCAAAACAACAGCAGCAGCACAAGGCAGAGCCCACAGCAACCCCTGGCCAGCTCTCTTCCAGGGAGGCTGGTTTCCCTCTTCCCCCAGCCCCCCCAACCTCCCCACATGGCTCCAGGTTCACAGGGGGAAGGGAAAACAAAACAGCAACTGGAGCAGGAGGAAGAGTCCCCAGGAACCTCTGGCCTCCTTTCCCCCAGGGAGGCTGGTTTCCCTCTTCCTCCCAGCCCCCCAACCTCCCCACATGGCTCCAGGTTCACAGGGGGAAGGGAAAACAAAACAGCAACTGGAGCAGGAGGAAGAGTCCCCAGGAACCTCTGGCCTCCTTTCCCCCAGGGAGGCTGGTTTCCCTCTTCCCCCAGCCCCCCCAACCTCCCCACATGGCTCCCGGTTCACAGGGGGAAGGGAAAACAAAACAGCAACTGGAGGAAACACTAGGAAGAGCCACAAGCAACCTCTGGCCTCCTCTCCTCCACCAAAAACAACAACAACAGAATAACCAGCACTCAAGCAGCATCACAATCCCCCCCCCCGCATGGTTGGCTGCCAGAGCCCTGGCCAGCTGCTTACCTTTCCGGAAGAGAACTGAAACTGAAAGTCCGTGCAGCCGGCAGGCTTCAGGCTCCAATTAAGGTCTTCTGGGAGCTGGGGGCGGAGCTTAGCATTGAGGAAGCAAGCTCTACCCTCCTCCCACCCCGTTCCAAGTCTCAGCGGAGGGAAAAAGCCCTCCGCTTTTCAAACAGCGTGGTTTTTGTTTTTTGTAAGGTGAGCCTGATAGCCCGGGGGGGGCTGAGTTCCCCCCGGGAAATTTCGGAGGTAGCCTGCGCCCCAGAGCCCCCCTGGAGTTGACGCCCATGGCTCAGAATATCTGTCCCCCACTATGATTAACACAACTGAACTCCCCAATCACAGAATCATATGAAGCTGACTTATTCTATGTTGGTTCATTGGAATCTACAGCCCACCAATGCTTACTGTAGAAGTAGCTCTCCAGAGTCTCAGAGGAAGGTGTTTCCCTCTCCTGTTGTCTGATATATTTTTAGATGAAAATGCTGGGAACTGAATATGTGACTAAGTATGCATTTACTTTAGATTAGTTACATTCAGAATGGGTTCCTGGGCAGCGCATATTTATTATGACAAACAAAAATTTTAAAAGGCTATGCTTGACATTCTTAGACTCTATAGAACTAAAGCACCCCCTATCTTAGATTAAAACAACAACAAAACCATCAATCCCAGGTATTACTTAGGTCATCTGGAAACTGTCACCCATTAGAAAGGGTTCAAAAGAAATTTGCTCATTTGCTCTTAGGACTTCCACCTTCGACAGTTTTGGTTGTGAGTAGATTTTAATTATTTCTGTTTCCGATAACAGTTTCAATGTAAAAGACAGCTGTTAATTATTGGCTGAAATTTCTTTTCTGTGATCCCTCAGATTTTTAAAAATTGTCATATGGACAGATGTGTTGAACCCTGTTGCTAAACTGGGATTGTTGGAAGAATACTTGAGGAAGGATGCTGAATTTTTACACAGCTAATTCATTCATAAAACAAAAATTATCAGATGTGAGTATTCAAATAATAATGGATTATTAACTATTTTGAGAAGAGTGTTATGTTATAATAAGCTTTCTTCTTTCCCTTTGACCTTTCTGGCTTATTTTATTGATTTAACAAATTTTGAACTTAGAAGGATTTTTACCAAGGTGTGCTTGGATATTTTCCCACTAGCAATATTGGAAGGCTGATACAATGGGGCTCCATATAATGAAAGAGTTTGTGTGATTTTAGAAATATTAGGGATTTGACTCACATGATACCCTGAAGCCCTATATTTGTGCTAGGATTAGAAAAGCTCCTTGGGACCATTTTGTCATGGCTCTTAGGGAAGGTTAAATGTTATGTATTGAGCCTGAACTGTACTCGCAAAAGGGCTTAGCTTAGGACACATAATAATGGCTTTCTAGGATCCTAGAATGGACCAGTAGGAGACAGGGATCCTAGAGAAAGCCAGTTGGGAGACAATGGAGTGTAAATAGCCTATTGTTGGGAGTGTGGTGTGTTTTGGGTGTAACCTTTTCCAGGCACAAATATCAGGCTTTGGGCCAGGGATTTCAGTCCTCTTTCTCTTGCTGAATCACTAATAAACTATGAGCTGATCATTTGAACGCGTCTGAACCCAGTATATTGCAGTTAAATTAATATTTCTGCTTGGCAGACAGCATAGCCAGCATCACAGGGGGGCTTAAGTGATCACTTGCTGACCAATGAGAGCTGCCAGAAGGCCAGTCATAGTGATGGTGGCTTCTTGCTTGTGAAGGAGGGAGTCTGGAGGAATCAGCTGAAGGCAGGGGATGGGTCCCCTCCTTTCCAGCTCCCCTCTATGCCTCCCTACTTCCCTCCCCTCTCCCCAGCTTTCCACTCACAGTCTGCGGCTTGCACATAGCATTTTCTCCTGCGTGCTTGGGAGCACTTGGTGTATTTTCTGCAGGATGTACTAAAATGAAGGACAGGATTGCCCATTGGGAACAATGGCTTGAAGGCCCATTGGATATAATGAGAGCTGGATATAATGACAGGAGTGCCAATTGACTTGCATGGGCTCCATTGAAATATATTAAAGTACAAAAAAAGTTGCAATGAAAATGCAGAATAAATTTTGGATTAAGGTCTCTGGGCCCAGACAGACTGCTCTGGGACAGTAATGATGTCCTGCAGAGTGGAATCATGGCTCCTGGGAGCAGCAGAAGAGTCCTGGGCCTGGAATAGCCCCCTCTCAGTTGAATCACAGCCCCTGGGAGTAGCAGAAGTGCTCTGGAACTGGAATGACAACTGCCAGAATGGAATGATGGCTCCTGGGAGAAGTGTGAGTGTTCTGATCCTGGAATGACAGCCCACAGAGTGGAATAATGGACTTGGAAATAGCAGAAGTGCTTTGGGACTGGAATGAGAGCCCTCCAGTGGAATGATGGTCCCTGAGAGTAGCTGAGAATGACAGGTCCAAGGGTAGAATGATAGCCCCTGTGGTCGAAATCAGGGCTCTGCACCTGTAATGGCAAACCTTAGAGTGGAATGAAATATCTTACACTTTCACTCACAGGGGATGCGATTCCACTCTGGGACCTGTTGTTCCAGTCCCAGAACCTTTTTGCTATTCCCAGGAGCCATCATTCCACTCTGAGGGCTGTCATTCCAGGGCCAGAATATATTTGCTGATCCAGGAGGCTGTCATTTTAAGTCCCAGAACCAGTGGCATGCCTAGCCTATTTGGTGACTGGGGCAGATGATTTTTAGCACACCCCTCCTCTATTTTTTTCTGTTGTCAAGTCACAGCTGACTTATAGCTACCCTGTAGGGGTTTCAAGGCAAGAGACATTTGGAGGTGGTTTGCCATTGCCTGACTCCACATTGGCCCGGTGAGCCTCTGAGATCTGATGATGAGTCAGGGCCCCTCCTCTATACAACAGAATTATTTTCAGTAACAATCATGAAATAATATGAATAATAATAATGGCCAGAAAATATATTAATGTGGTCTGTGTTAGTCCGAAGCAGCAGAACGAAGTTTGGTCTTAAAGGTGCCATTGGACCCAAACTTTGTTTCAATGGCCAGAAAAGAAACACAGACAGTGAAAAAAAATTATTTAACTTTGTATTTATATAATCATGCCAGTAAAAAAAAAAAATCAGATTCCAACATGCTATTCCATCACGAGAACCGGTGTGATGTAGTGCTTAATGTGTCAGACTAGGATCTGGGAAGTCCAGGTTCTAATCCCCACTTGTGCCATGGAAGCTTGCTGGGTGACCTTGGGCAAGTCACATTACTCTCAGCCTAGCCCTGACCTGGGTAGCCCCAGAACAGCATGATCTATTCAGATCTCAGAAGCTAAGCAGGAATGATGTGGAGGCAGGCAATGGCAAACTGTCTCCAATTGTCTCTTGAAAACTCTAAGTCAGCTGTGACTTATTAGTAAAAACAAAAAAATCCATCACACTACTCATGTTCAGAGCAGGCACTCGAGAGGCACTCCATTTTGAAGCCCAAGAGCTGACCATCCCAAACATCTACAAGCATTTTTGAGAGCTAGGAGTCTGCCTTTGTACTAACTTTTGCTGACTAACACTAGCCAAAGTAACACAAAATAGTGATCACAAGCATCACCAGACTGGATGTTAAGAAACACACTACCCCTACTCCCAAAGAAGGTGCCCCCATCCTCCACTGTTTCCAAAGGACTAAAGTCAAACCAGAGAATCTCTGCAGTGGAAACTGAAGGGAGGCATTTTTGCAAGCCCAGCAAAACTAGTGCAATGTACAGTGCCCAGCAAACCCAGTAACATTGAGGGAATGCCAGCTGATGTCAAGCACAGAATCACAGTCCAAGCATGGGCGGGGGGGGGGGTTGGAAGTCCAGCAGAACCAGTGCAATGTACAGTGCCCAGTTTTTTCCCTGGTTGGAGCCCCTTTAGGCTTTTGGTGGAGAGATACACTGAGTCAGCAGGTTGTAAATCCCATTCAGGAGCTTGGCTCCAGTCAGCATGCTTTTTGTAGTCATCTTTAGCTTTAATTAAAGTCTTTTGCATGGTAGACCATTGGTCCTGTAGGTTCTCCCACCATTCGTGTAAATCCCCTGAGCTCAATCCACAGGAGGTTAGAGCAGGGAGGGGACCCCCCTCGTATCCATGTACCACTTTGAAAGGGGATAACCCAGTGGTGCTGTGGACTGAGTAGTTGTAGCTATATTCCACATACAGGAGGAGGTCCACTCAATCATCCTGCTGATAATTTGTCACTGGAATTGTTCGACCACCTGATTGACTTGTTCTGTTTGCCCATCAGTTTCTGGGTGGTAAGTACTACTGAGACTCTGCTCCACCCCAGAGCTTGCATTAATTTTTTCCAAAATTTAGCTATGAACTGCGACCCCTGGTCAGAGATGATCTTGCAGGGGAGGGAATGCAACTGCACAATGTGCTGCATGAAGAGTTTGGCTAGCACCTTGGCTAAAGGCAACTGTGAGCAGAGCATGAAGTGCACCTGTTTTGAGAACAGGTCAACCACCAACCATATGACAGTCTTTCGTTTGCTGGGTGGGAGCTCAGTTATAAAGTCCATCAAGATGACCGCCCATGGCCTCTCAGGGGTCTCAAGGGGCTGCAATGTTCCGGGAGGCTTCCCTGGCCTCCATTTCCCCATTAGACCTGTTTGGCATAAGCTCACATACTGAGAAATGTCTGCCCTCATACAGGGCCACCAGAACTGTCTCAGAAGCAGATATAGTGTTTTTAGGTAACCGTAATGTCCTGTTAACTTGTTCTCATGCCCTAGGTGTAGAACCTCCCCCTGCAAAGATTTCGGTATGAACAGTCTCTCCCCCCAATACCAGCAACATCCCCCTTTTGTTCCAGTGAACCATCTTGTTGAATTTTGTCCATATTCCCCTCTGTGAGAACGACTTTGAATTTGTAAATCCATGGATCAGTGTCGAGAGGGGCTCCCTCCTTGGTCCGACTGTGCATAACCATTGCCCCTCCAGCTGGGTAGGCATGAACATGGAGTCCACCACCTCCTCTTTTTGACTGGCATGATGGGGAAGATGGGACAAGGCGTCCACTAGGAAATACGACTTCCTGGGGAGGTGCTGGAGGATGAAATGATACTTAGAGAAAAACTCCACCCACCTCAGTTGTTTGGCATACAAGTGCCTGGGTGTGCGCAATGCCTCCAAGTTTTTATGGTCAGTCCAGACTACAAATGGCACCCTAGCCCCCTCCAACCAATGTCTCCAGGTAGTGAGGGCTAGTTTAATGGCAGCTGCCCCCTTGTCCCACACAGCCCAATTCCGTTCTGTGGAGGATAATTTTTTGGATACATAGGCTAGGGCAGTGGTGGAGAACCTATAGCATGTGTGCCAGAGGGGGCACTCAAAGCCCTCTCTGTGGGCACATGTGCCGTCACCCCAGCACAGAGTTTGCCAGAGTATAGGGGCTGCTGCTCATGAAGCAACATGCAAACACTGCCCGGAGGTGGCCAGGAGGTCAGCCAGGAAGCATGTCCCCCTCCCCTTCAGGGCCTGCGGGAAGGGGAAGCAGGAACTCGGGTGGGTGGGGAGGGGGAGAAAGTGGCGCTGGGGTGCCCGTGACTCCCCACTGCAGAGAGACTTCACCTGGCACTGGTGGTTCCCTTCAGCAGGAGAAGAAGCTCCATAGCCCAAGTCCCATCTCCCTCCCCCCCTTGCTGACCAAGGAGCGAAAGTGGCTGTGAGCAAGCGAGCGGCTCGGGTCTCCCCTCCCCCTGTGTGCAAAGCAGAGCAGCAGCCGCCGTGGCACCTCTGGCCCCTACTGCAGCTCCCTAGGCATGCAGGCGGCGGCGGTGCTCCCCATCCCGCTCCAGCCTAGGGCTTGTTGTCTCTCCCCTCCTCTCAAGGGCTCCATCTCGGGTGGGACAGGGCCACTATCTGCAGAGGGAGGGGGCTGAGATGTTGCGAGGGGTGTGCAGTTCACGGGGGCTTGCTCTGCTTTGCCCAGAGGTAAGTGCCACTGTGGCCAATGGGGGCTTCCTTCCTCCCACATGCATGGCATAGGGTTGTAGCCAGCTGCAGCCTGCAAAATGGCACTGGGAAAAGGTGACGTAGGTGACAAAAGAAGTGGGTTTGAGGGGCCTTCTCTTTAAGCTACTTTGCATTGCTGCTTCTTTTTTAAACAAAACAAAACTCTGCTCACCCTCTTACAAGCAATTCGGTGTGTGTTTACTCCCAGGTAAGCCCTACTGTGTTCCACAGGGCTTGCTCCCCCGGATCAGAACTCCTATGCCCAGTTGACCCGGAGGAAGAAGCCCCATGAATTTCACAGCCCAGGAGGAAGTCCCAGGGATTTCAATCCCTGGCATTTCCAGTTAAAAGATCTGGCATGGATATGAAAGTCCTCTTCTTGACACCCTGGAGAGCCATTGCCAATCTGAGTAGACAATACTGACTGATGGACCAATGGTCTGCTTCAGTATAAGGCAGCTTCATGTCTTTGTCCTCTTGGCACTTTGCAATATATAAGTGGGTTTTGGGTTGCAGTTTGGGCACTCGGTCTAAAAAGTTTGCCATCACTGGGCTAGGGGGTGCAATTTCCCATCCTCCCCCTTTGCAGGATGTCCCTCCATAGCTACATCATGTCTGGTTTTCATTGGGATGGTGCAGAATGGGCTGCTTGAGAGAGGGTGAGGAAGGGTCATTGTTTGAATGTAAATTGAGTGCCTGGGTGAATTTGAATAGCTGCTGCCCCACCCTCTCCTGAGGGAGGCCTCTATTTAAGGAAGCACCTTGTCAGAGGCACGAGGCTCTTTGCCTGTGGCTCTTAGCCTAGAGACTCTTAAACTAGGGGCTCTGTAAGAAGCTCAGTAAGAGCCCTAGTCTCCTTGTGTTCCCAATAAGGTAAGTAGACTTCTACAAGGAGAACCACATAAATACAAAGGGTTTTTAAAAGGGATTTTTAAAAGCAATTATGAAGCCAGAAAATTGCAGGGGGGTGGGGGCTATCCTGTGTTTTGCATGGAGTGTCACATGTATGACTATCTGCCCACTGGTCAGAAGTCTTGGGTGTGTGCTTGGTGCAATGAGCTCCTGGTTCTCAGGGAACGAGTTTGTTCCTTTGAGGCCAAGGTGGCTGACCTGGAGAAGCAGAGACAGTCAGGTGCATGGAGAAGACTCTCGAGGACTTGTTAGATATGTCCCACTCTGTTTAAAAAAGAAAATTTATTATCGGATATATAATAGCATGTTCCACATTTTGTTTACAATTCTTATCATATCTTTTTCAAATTTTTATCTCCCCCTCCCCTGGCTTCCCACGATGCTCCGCCCCCATTAACATTTCCATCCAATATTCTCGTACATTCAACTCGTTCTTAATATTCAAATCTTAAATTTCAATATTTTGCTTTTTAACTTTAACAATTAGATAACTTTTCAAATACAGTCTCTCTTGTTACAACACATTAGTAACTATCAAAACAAAGTAATCTATTTTTCACATCCCAGTTAAGCTCTAAATAGTCTTTAAAATCTTTCCAGTCTGTTAAAAATTCTTCGTCTTCTGCTCCATGAAGTTTTCTTGTTAGTTTGTCCATTTCAGCCATAAAAATCATTTTTTAAATCCATTCCCACTTATCAGGTATCTGCTCTTGTTTCCAGAACTGAGCGTAAGTCATTCTTGCAGTTGAAATGAGATACCATAACAAAATTCTTTTTGTCATTTTGACTTCTTCTAACTTTAGTCCTAAAAGCAACATTTCTGGTTCTTTTTTCAACGTACATTTCAAGATTTTCTGAATTTCACTATGAATCTCTGTCCAAAAAACATTTGCTTTTTCACAAGTCCACCAAATATGATAAAACGAGCCCTCTTTCTTTTTACATTGCCAACATTTGTTAGACATATTCTCATTCATATTAGCGATTTTTTTTGGTGTCATATACCATCTATACATCATTTTGTAACAGTTTTCTTTAACATTAATACATGTTGATATTTTAATCGACTTTTTCCACAAACATTCCCAAGATGACATTTCTATATCTCTATTTACATTTATAGCCCATTTCACCATTTGCTCTTTTACAATCTCATCCTCTGTATACCATTTTAACAAAATCTTATAAATTTTAGAAATCATTTTTTTACCTTTTTCACTCCAAATCTTTTCAATTTCATTATTTTCTTTTCTAAAACCATATCTCATTTTGTCAGTCTTAAATAAATCATAAATCTGTCTATAATTTAGCCAGTCATATTCAAAACCCAAGTCTTCTCTAGATCTCATCGCGAAACTTTTCCCCTCAATTTTCAGAATGTCTCTGTAAGGTAACCAGTCTTTTCCTTTGTGCCTTGAAAGTGGTTTTATTACTTCAGCCAGATATGTCCCACTCTGGATCTGGCAGCCCACCACTGTCAAGGAGCATAAGGGTCGAGGGGAAACAGGGCACCGTGCTGAGGATAAGGGGAATGTGCCCTCAGAAGGGACCTCTTCTTCAGCTGGTGAATGGGTATCCTTTCACACCAAGGAACCACCCCTTGGCAGGCAGGGAGGGGGGCTCTTGGTAGTTGGTGATTCAATCCTTAGGCAGGTAGACAGCTGGGTAGCAAACCTGCGTACTGACTGTATGGTGACGTGCCTACCTGGTGTGAAGGTAGCAGACATTATACATGTTTTAGATAGGATGGTAGATAGTGCTGGGGAGCAGCCAGTGGTCGTGGTACATGTTGGCACCAACGATGTGGGGAAATGCAGTCGTGAGGTCCTGGAGGAGAAATTTAGGCTGCTAGGCAGGAAACTCAAGTCCAGGACCTCCAAGGTAGCTTTCTCAGAAGTGCTACCTGTTCCACACACAGGGCCAGAGAGACTGGCACAGATCAGGAGTCTCAATGCGTCGATAAGACAATAGTGTAGGGGGCAGGATTCAAGTTTGTTAGGCACTGGGATGCTTTTTGGAACAAGAAGGAGCTGTACAAAAGAGACAGTCTCCATTTGTCTCAAGAAGGAACCAGGCTGCTGGCGCTTAAAATCAAAAAGGTGGCAGAGCAGTTTTTAAACTGAATATTGGGGGAAAGCTGACAGGAGATGAAAAGTCTCTGGTTCGGGATGGCTCATCTTGGAGAGATGAGGGGGTAGCTGTTGCTTTTCTACAGGGAGGTGGATTGGAATTGTCAACTGAGACTATGGCTAGTGATATAGACTGCCTGGCAAAATCTCGAGGCAGCAAGAGGAAGATTGAGGGATTAACATGTATGGGAAATTATAGGCATTTCTATACAAATGCTAGAAGTGTAAAATCAGGGAGTTGGAGTGCTTGGTGTTGGGGGGGAGGAATAGACATTGTGGGTATTTCAGAAACTTGGTGGGATGAGGAAAATCAGTGGGATACGGTGATTCCCAATTATATATTATATCGTAAGAATAGGGGGGAAGGGTTGGAGGTGGGGTGGTTCTGTATGTCAGAGAGGGTATACATAATATATATATATATTAGTCCAGTAAGATTGAGAGGGTAAGAGAATTGGATTCGCGTCTGGAAATGCTATGGGTTGAAATAATGGGTCCAAAAGGAGGCTTAACTGTGGGAGTTTGTTATCGCCCACCAGATCAAAAGATAGAGGAGGATTATAAAATGATGAATGAATTAAAGATAGAGGCTAGACAAAAAAAAGTGTCGTAATAGGTGATTTTAACTACTCACACATTGATTGGATCAGTATGTGTTCTAGTCGAGAAAAAGAGATTGAGTTTCTAGACATTCTCAATGACTGTGCTATGGAGCAGATGGTCATGGAACCTACCAGGGGAGAGGCGATCCTGGATTTGGTCCTAAGTAATGCCCAAGACCTGGTGAGAGATGTAAAAGTGATTGCACCACTTGGGAACAGTGACTATAAAGTTATTGAGTTCAACATTTGTATAAATAGGGAATTGGCCAAAAAAACTGACACAACCACTTTTAACTTTAAAAGGGGAAACTTCTTTGATATGAGGGGACATGTGAGGAGGAAACTGAAAGGAAAAGTAGAAAGGGTGAAAACCATTGGGGAAGCTTGGAAACTATTTAAAACTACAATCTAGAAGCTCAGAATAAATATATACCGCAGGTTAGCAAAGGCACAAATAGGTACAGAAAAAAGCCTACATGGTTAACAAAGTAATGGAAGCTGTAAAAGGTAAGAAGGATTCCTTTAAGTGGTGGAAAGCTAGTCTCAGTGAGGTTGATAAAAGGGAATACAGGCTGTGGCAAACAAAATGCAAGTCTGTGATCAGGCAGGCAAAAAGGGAATATGAGGAGCATATAGCGAAAAAGACAAAGACCAACAATAAAACTTTCTTCAAATACATTAGAAGCAGGAAACCAGCCAGGGAGGCAGTGGGGCCCTTGGATGACCAAGGGGTAAAAGGAATGGTGAAGGATGATAGGGAAATGGCTGAGAAGCTGAATGCATTTTTTGCCTCTGTCTTCACTGTGGAAGAGGAGAAGTGCTTGCCCACTCCAGAACCGCTGATTTTGGGAAGGATGTTGAAAGACCTGAGTCATACTGAGGTGATGAGAGAGGAGGTCCTACGACTGATAGACAATTTAAAAACTGATAAATCATCAGGCTCAGATGGCATATATCTGAGAGTTCTGAAAGAACTCAGTTGTGAACTTGTGGATCTCCTTACAAAAATATGTAATCTTTCATTAAAATCTCCCTCCATTGCTGAGGACTGGAAGGTAGCTCTTGTCGCTCCCATCTTTAAAAAGGGTTCCAGAGGAGATCTAGGAAATTATAGGCCAGTTAGTCTGATGTCGATACCAGGTAAACTGGTGGAAACTGTTATTAAGGAAAGAATTAGTAGGCACATTGATGAACAAAAACTATTGAGGCAGACTCAGCATGGGTTCTGTAAGGGAAGATCTTGTCTCAGTAACCTATTAGTGTTTTTTGAGGGAGTGAACAAACATGTGGACAAGCAGGACCCAATAGATATTGTTATCTTGACTTCCACAAAGCTTTTGATTAAGTTCCTCATCAAAGGCTCCTAAGTAAGCTCAAAAATCATGGGATAAAAGGACAAGTCCTCTTGTGGATCAAAAACTGGCTAATTAATAGAAAACAGAGAGTGAGTATAAATGGGAAATTTTCTCAGTGGAGGGTGGTAAGCAGTAGGGTACCGCAGGGATCAGTACTCAACCTGATGCTTTTTAACTTGTTCATTAATGATTTGGAGTTGGGAGTAAGCTGTGCAGTGGCTAAATTTGCAGATGACATGAAGTTGTTCAGGGTGGTGAGAACCAGGGAGGATTGTGAGGCACTCCAAAGGGATCTGTTGAGGATGGGTGAGTGGCATCAACATGGTAAACGGGGTTCAGTGTGGCCAAGTGCAAGGTGATGCACATTAGAGCCAAAAATCTTAACTATAAATAAATGTTGATGGGGTCTGTACTGGCAGAGACTGACCAAGAGAGCGATCTTGGAGTCGTAGTAGATAACTCACTGAAAATGTTGAGACCGTGTGCAACTGCAATAAAAAAGGCCAACGCTATGCTGGGGATTATTAGGAAGGGTATTGAAAACCGATCAGCCAATATCATATTGCCCCTATATAAATCATTCGTGTGACCTTATTTGGAGTACTGTGTACAGTTCTGGTTACCATACCTTGAAAAGGATATTATAGCTTTGGAAAAAGTGCAGAAGAGGGCAGCTAGAATGATAAAAGGGTTGGAAAACTTTCCCTATGAAGAAAGGTGAAAGTGCTTGAGGCTCTTGAACTCCAAAGGTGAAAGTGCTTGAGGTCGTACTTGTAGGCCTTGTAAGTGCTTGAGTAAAGCGCTGCTTTTGAGTTCAGGAGGTAGATGTTCTGGTGAGAGAGACATTTCGTCAGTCTCAAAGTTTTCAGGGTACATCACAAAAAGAAGAGTTTACATCAGAGTTTGAGGGAAGTTCCTGAAGCTGTAGAAGAAAGCATAGCTCCTGGGATAATGGATAGCGAGGGATCTACTCCAGTGACCTGCCTGGGCTGTGCCATGATTATTTTTCTGCCACATCAAGAAATGAATTATACATGCTGCAAGTGCAAGCTTGGAAAAATGCTTGAGGAGAAGGTGGGAGAACTCGAGGCACAAATCTGTGCACTGAAGAACACCAAGGAGGTGGAAAGCTTTTCAGACATGACAGAAGAAGAGCCCCTGAAAGAACAGCAAGAGGAAGGAAGTAACAAGGACCACATGAGTGAGTGGAAGAAAGTAACTTTGAGGAGTAAGATACTCAGAAAACAATCACAACCAGTGGAGCAGCAAAATCGATACCAGCCACTTCTGTTGATGGAAGACCAGAACGGCACACTTCGTGATCGAATGGATGTGACTGGCACACAAGCACATAGGCAGAGAGGGAACCAAACCATCCCACAGAGGAAGAGATGAGTAGTGGTGGTTGGTGACTCCCTACTGAGAGGGACGGAAGAAGGTGTCTGCAGACCGGACAAGGAATCTCGAGAGGTTTGTTGCCTTCCTGGAGCATCCATCTGAGATGTGACGGAGAGAATTCCAAGACTGATCAAGACCTCTGATCCCTACCCACTCCTTCTGATCCACGTGGGAACAAACGATACGGCCCAAAGAAACCTTGAATGGATCTCCAAAGACTATGAGGCTCTGGGCAAGAAGGTGAAAGATCTGGGGGCTCAGGTGGTGTTCTCCTCCATTTTACCATGGAGCTGGAAGGGAGAACAGGATACTGGAAGTGAATGGCTGGTTACGTAGATGGTGCCGTCGAGAGGGCTTCGGCTTCCTGGACCATGGTATGTACCTCCAACACGAAGGACTGTTGGCGACAGATGGGGTGCACCTGACAAAGAATGGGAGGAATGTCTTCACTGGAAGACTTGCGAACCTGATCAGGAGGGCTTTAAACTAAAGACATCGGGGGTGGGAAGAAAAAGCGGCATCCCCAACACTAAGTCCAGGAAGGGGAATGACCAGAGAATAAATGAACAAGAGAGAGGTGAGTTTAGTAATCTTCAGGTAAATTTGAAGGGACCTACGGTAGGAAAGGTTGTCTGTAATCTCAGGTGTCTTTATACTAATGCACAGAGTATGGGAAATAAACAGGAGGAACTTGAACTCCAAATATTGGAAAATAGGTATGATCTGATAGGTGTCACTGAGACTTGGTGGGATGACTCTCATATATGGAGCACAGTGATTGAAGGATATACCTTCTTCAAACGGAACAGAATAAACAAAAAAGGGGGTGGGGTGGCACTATATGTCAAGAATGAATATGCTTGCACTGAAATTCAGGATTTTGAGAGTTGCCCTGTTGAAAGTGTGTGGGTAAGGATAGAGGGGGGAAAAGAAGGGGATATTGTTGTGGGAGTATACTACAGACCTCCAAATCAACCGGAGGAACAGGATAATGCATTTGTACAGCAGCTTGCTAAACTTTCACAGAGAAAGGATGTAGTGGTTATGGGAGATTTTAACTATCCAGATATTTGCTGGGAATCTAACTCTGCTAGACATGGGACATCCCGCAGTTTCTTGAATAGCCTTGAGGACAACTTCATCTCTCAGAAGGTGGGAACCAGAGGATCTGCTATCCTAGATTTAATTCTGACTAATAGGGAAGAACTGGTTGATGAAGTGAAGGTGGTGGGTTCCTTGGGGAATAGTGACCATGTCAGCTTGGAATTTGACATAGAGAAGACTGTGAAACCAGGACGTAGCAGAACTCATATCCTGGACTTCAGGAAAGCTGATTTCAATAAACTCAGAGATCTAATAGGAAGGATCCCATGGCTGGAAATGCTGAAGGGAAAATCTGCACAGGAAGGATGGGTGATGCTGAAAAATGAAGTGCTTAAGGCACAATCTCAAACTGTTCCGGTAAGAAAGAAAGGTGGGAGACGGGTAATGAAGCCAAGGCGGCTGAACAAGGAACTCTCTGAGGAGCTGAAACTAAAAAGGGAAATGTACAGGAAATGGAAGGAGGGTCAGATTACTGTGAATATAAGACACGAGCACAAATCTGTAGGAATGGTGTCAGAAAGGCTAAAGCACAGATGGAGCTGAGGCTTGCAAGGGATGCAAAAAATAACAAGAAAAATTTCTATGCCTATGTTCGGAGCAAAAAGAGGAACAGGGATGGAATAAGCTCATTGCTAGGGGAAGATGGTCAAGCCTTAACAAGGGATGAAGACAAAGCGGAATTACTCAACTCTCAGTTTGCGTCGGTCTTTAACCGTAAAGTGAGCTGGATACAAACTGAAGAATGCAGGGCATATGAAGGAAAGGGGAACTGCCAGTTCAGAATAAGTAAGGAAATGGTTAGAGAACATCTAGCTGCCTTAAATACTTTCAAATCTCCAGGGCCGGATGGCTTGCATCCGAGGGTGCTAAAAGAAATTGCAGATGTTATTTCAGAGCCTCTGGCTATAATCTTTGAGAGGTCCTGGAGTACGGGTGTTGTGCCGGAAGCCTGGAAAAGAGCGAATGTTGTCCCAATCTTCAAGAAGGGGAAAAAGACGGACCCGGGAAATTATAGGCCTGTCAGTTTGACATCAATATCTGGGAAAATTCTGGAGCAGATTATTAAATGCTCTGTCTGTGAACACCTTGAACAAAATGAGTTAATTGGTAATAGCCAGCATGGGTTTATGAAGAATAAGTCATGCCAGACTAACCTTATCTCCTTTTTTGACAGAGTTATTAAAATGGTTGACTCTGGCAATGCCGTGGATATAATGTATCTAGATTTCAGTAAAGCATTTGAAAAAGTTTCTCATGATACCCTTGAGGATAAGCTGGTTAAGTGTGGGCTGGATGGCGCAACCGTTGGGTGGATTCATGGTTGGTTGAAAAATGGGACCCAACGAGTGCTCGTAAATGGCTCTGCGTCTACGTGGAGGGAAGTCTCGAGTGGAGTACCACAGGGCTCGATCCTGGGCCCAGTGTTATTCAATGTTTTTATAAATGACCTGGATGAAGACATAGAGGGGATGCTTATCAAATTTGCAGATGACACGAAGCTGGGTGGGATTGCTAATTCTGAAAAAGACAGAGTCAGGATTCAGAAGGATCTTGATAGGCTGGAACAGTGGGCTGAGACAAATAAAATGAATTTCAATAGAGATAAGTGCAAAGTCCTACACTTAGGTACAAAAAATCAAAGGCACAGATATAGAATGGGAGGGACTTGGCTTGACAGCAGCACATGTGAAAGGGATCTAGGTGTTATGGTTGATCACAAGCTAAACATGAGCCTGCAGTGTGATGCGGCTGTGAAGAAAGCTAATGCAATCTTAGGATGCATTAGCAGAAGCATTGTGTCCAGATCACGGGAGGTGGTAGTTCTGCTGTATTCTGCTATGGTCAGGCCCCACCTGGAGTACTGTGTCCAGTTTTGGGCACCACATTTTCAGAAGGATGTTGACAAACTCGAGTGGGTCCAGAGGAGGGCGACCAGGATGGTGAGAGGGTTGGAGTCCAAGTCTTATGAGGAAAGGCTGAGGGAGTTGGGTATGTTTAGCCTGGGAAAGAGAAGGTTTAGAGGGGACATGATTGCAGTCTTCAAGTATTTGAAGGGCTGTCATGTAGAAGGTGGAGTGGATCTATTCTCTCTTGCTCCGGATTGCAAGACTAGATCTAATGGGTGGAAATTACAAGGGAGTCGTTACCGGCTTAATATCAGGAGAAACTTCCTGACTGTAAGAGTGGTTGAGCAGTGGAACAGACTGCCTCGGGAGGTGGTGGATGCTCCTTCGCTGGACATTTTCAAGAGGAGACTGGACAACCATCTTTTGGGTATGTTGTAGGTATGTAGGGGTTTCGGCTGTGTTCCTGCATAGTGCAGGGGGTTGGACTAGATGGCCTGCAAGGTCCCTTCCAACTCTAACATTCGACGATTCTATGATTCTTTAGCTTGGAGAAACGATGGCAGAGGGGTGACGTGATCGAGGTTTATAAGATTATGCTGGGATAGAACAGGTAGAGAAATAGGTACTTTTCTCCCTTTCTCACAATACAAGAACTCGTGGGCACTCAATGAAATTGCTGAGCAGTCGAATTAGAACGGATAAAGGGAAGTACTTATTCAACCAAAGAGTGATTAACACATGGAATTCACTGCCACAGGAGGTGGTGGTGGCTACAAGCATGGATGGCTTCAAGAGGGAATTAGATAAACATATGGAGCAGAGGTCCATCAGTGGCTATTAGCCACAAGGTATAGATAGGGTCTCTGGGGCAGGTGAGGCTCTGTATTCTTGGTGCTTGGGGGAGTCAACAGTGGGCTTCTAGTGGCCTGGCCCCACTGCTGGACCTCCTGATGGCACCTGGTATTTTTGGCCACTGTGTGACAGAGTGTTGGACTAGATGGGCTGTTGGTCTGATCCAACTTTGGCTTCTCTTATGTTCTTATGTTAACAAGGCAGCTAACAAATTAAAACACACATATTAAAAATTCATTTTAAAACCATTAAAACCAATCACCACCCCCGATATGTCATTAAAATAATTAAAACCAAAGCTAAAATTCATACAAGAACATAAAACCACAATTAAAACATTGGGCAAAAAGGAAAGATCACTGAGAGAATACCATATGAAACAAACAAAGAATAAGCTTCACCCACTGGTGGAAGGTGGCAAAACAGGGGGACAGATTAATCTCCCTTGGGGGGAGAGTTCTAGAGTTTTGGCACCACTACCAAGAAGGCTGTCACACAGGCTGCCAACTGCCTAATCTCAGAAGATGTGGGTACCTGGAGCAAGGCCTCTGAAGATGACCATAGTGGTCAGGTTGGTTTCTTCAGTTATGTTTGGGAATCTGTACTGGTACAACCAGTACAACAGCTTTTGCCATACTCACTAGCAGTTCTGAAAGTCTTAACTGAACTGTAGGCCCCAGTTTACATACCATTAATAATATCTTTCTGTGGTGTTAAATACCCTTAACTTAAGAAGAATAGATCCAGGTAGGCAGCTGTGTTGGTCTGAAGAAGTAGAGCTCAACATTTGTTTTTAAAAGAATAGTTCTGGAAGGACTTACATGCCAATTACAAAAGAATGCCAAGCGATATAATTCTGTCTACATAGGCAACCAAAGCTAAGTTAAACAGAATTTTTTCTATGCCAGAATTTCTAAAGTAGTTTGGCTACAAAGATTTTAGAAAATGTGTTATTTTCATTAATTAATAGAAAATGAATCACAATAGATAAACATGAGTAAAATGTTACAGAGAGGAGTTAAACATTTCACAATTGCTTACAAAATGATATAACTATTGACTTGGAATTAAAGTTACCATTATAAAGAACTGAAGACACGCTTGTTATCTTCCTGCCTGCCTGTGTTATGTTCAGATATTCCCTGTACTATTAAGGCCATTTCTTAATTTTCCCTTTGCACTTTGGCACACATCTAGTGTCAATTTAGAGCAGGGCATACATACTTACAACTTAAAGGAGACCAAACAGGTCTGTAGTCTGCATTTTACCAAAAAAAGGAGCATGCATATGAGAGAAATGAAACCCTGCCTCCTTCTCCCCCTTCCTTTGTTTATGGTGTCAGAGCTGGGCTGGGAGAAAAGTGCTTCAGTCAATGAAGCCACAATAATGTAATGTGGAGGAAGGGACAGAGTTTAGTTCTCTAGATCCACACACTCCATTCTCTATAAAAGGCAGACCTCTCTCCTCCCTGTTTCACATGTGAACAAGCACACTCCTATCGAGTTTGGCCCTATTACCACCTCTCTTAACAACATTTATGGAAATCTGAGCCTGATTCTTGCATGAGAATGACAAGATAAAAATATACAATATAAAGACATATGTTTGCACATACAGCAGATATCTGTTTGATTAACACATGCATATGTAACTTTATGTTACATTTAATGACTGGTTTATCATGAATTATGTTGTAAACTTCAGGCTGTTTTTCCCCCTCTCATTTTCCTTGGCAGAAGATGAGTTTGGGCTTAATCAAGATCTTTCTCCCTTTCCGATCTACAACTATCTCTTATGGGGAAAATTGCCATGATCAAGATGAATATACTACCAAGATTTTTATTCCTAGCTCAGAATATCTCAATTCTCAAGATAAATAATTTCTTTACAGAATTAGACAAAGTAAGTAGACAATTTATTTGTCATCCGAAAAGAGCTAGGATAAAGTTAAAATTATTGTAGGAGAAAAAAGAAAGAGGAGGCTTTGGGGTCCCGAATTGGAAGCTATATCATCAAGCCTCTGCACTTTGTTGGATTAAAGATTGGATAAATCTGGAAGATTTAAGATGCTTGAAGTTGGAAGGACATGATTTATACATGAGCTGGTACGCGTACGTCTGGTACGGAAAGGACAAGTTACATTCCAATTTTCAGAGTCATATGATAAGGGGATCTTTAGTAAAAGTTTGGGACTTAATCAAACAAAGCTATTACAGGGAAATACCTAAATGGGTTTCACCTATTGAAGCTTTTGTAAAACCGATACTTATACTGAAACATAATAGAATAACATATGATATATTATTAGATGAGAATAATTAACTTAAATCAGAGAACAACCTTAGCTTACAACATAATATACAACTATCATGGTGGGAAAGTGTACAATTAAAATATAAATATACTAAGGATGCGATTCAGGGTTTTGAGGATAAAAAAAATTGAATTTGACAAAATCTAGCTCTCTTCCAACTATAAAATGATCCAGAAATTGTATAATTTGCTTATAGAAGATCATATGCAAGATGAAATAGTTAAACCTACAATGATTTTGTGGATGAAAGATATAGGGCATAACATAGAAATAGGTAAGTGGTCTAAAATATGGAAATCAATTAAATATATGAGAGCCATATCATATAAAGAAAACATCCTTAAAGTATTTCATAGATGGTATTGGCCAGCAGATAAAATAACAAAAAGTTATACAAATAGCTCAAATAAATGTTGGAAATGCAAAGTTAATGTAGGTTCGTTTTACCATATGTGGTGGCGCTGTATAAAAATTCAAAGATTTTGGGAGAAAGTACAGAAAATAATTGGGGAAATGTTGAATATATATTTGATGTTAAATCCAGAAATATAGTCATTGAATATGATGCCAGAAAATCTTAGCTATTGTGACGCCTACTTAGTGGTCCTTATAATAACATCAGCTAAAATGCTTCTTGCCAAATACTGGAAATCTGAAATAACTCCCAGTAGGGAAGAAATAAGTATGAAATTGTTTAATTTAGCAGAAATGGATAAAATAAGCTTGTTAATTCAAGGAAAAGGAGAAGAAACCTTTTTGAAAAGATGGTCAAGATTGTATAAATGGATAGATATTAATGTTAAAAATCAGACTCAAATATAAATTATTGAATGATCGACGATTTACTTATGTATTTGTATATGGAAAATCTATAAATAAACAGCAAAAAAAAAAAGATCTTTCTCCCTTTCCCCTGAACAGGTAATTGGCAATGAGGTAGTGGTGCCACCATAAGCTGAGTTGCCCTCTTCTGTTTAAGACAATGGGCTTTCTAGGGTGTAATTCTGCTTATGTTTCTATTGCAAGTCTACCAGATAATTAACAAATAAGCTTAGGGAGACATTCACACGTGGTCCTCTGCTATTAGTGCACGTCACAGCATCCATGCAAAAGATGGATTGAGCTTTTTTGAAACTCTGAAATTACTCCTCTGTTAAGAAATCACTTCATTACAACTATGAACATGTATGTCTTTATTTTACAAATAGGTCCTGCCCAAACCCTTCAACTCAAGGCAACTGATTCTGGCTGGTATTCTCCAAGCATCTAAGAAACTGAGTAAAAAAAGGCATATGTCACATCAGGAAGAGGCAATCTTTTTTTTCTTTAACAAAGTCATCTTAAACTGGGAATGTTCATAGCCGGTTGACCATAAGTGAACATTTTTCACTACTCTGTCTTTTTGAAAAAGTTAAGGGTCAGCAGAAAAGTATTACTGACAGGTTTCAAGCTTTGAGCTGCATACTCTTTTGTCTGTGTCTAACACCACAGTTTAAAATATTTCATATATTCTTTATATTAAATACAGCTGAACTGATACAGAGTAGAACAAAATATGAGTCCAGTGGCACCTTTAAGGCCAACAAAGTTTAATTCTGAGGGTAAGCTTGAACTGTTTTCAGTTGAGAGTAGTATGTGACCACTAGTGTTCTGCTATTATCTCTTTGGGACCTGTCTTGCAAAAGGTTTTCTCTGGCTTTGGGGGAAAAGGCTTTCTCTGGCTTTGTTAATCTGTTTCGTGACTTCATCAAGTGGATACTGTTATGCATTAGGTCAGGAACATTCCAGGTCTATCTACCAGAGACTGGCTGAGCTTGAAGATCCAGAACAATAGCCCACCAGGACTCTGGAAGTGACCAATGAGAAACTAATGTTATGTAAACAGCCTATCGTTGGGAGTTGGGTGTGTCTGGGTGTGGTTTTCACATGCTATTTAAACAGGGCTACTGCCCTGGAGCTTTAGTCTTGTTCCTGAAATCACTTAATAAAGTAGAGCTGTTCACTACGATGTATCTTGAACCCTTCTTGACAACTAACCGCCCCCCATATGTAATGCTTGAGGAAATCTGTTTCAGTGTCTCTCTCAATTGTTGTTTATATCCAGAATTGAACTTTGTTGATCTTGAAGGTGCCACTGGACTCAGACTTAGTTCTCACATCTATTTGTTAACTCTTGTATTTATATGCTAATTTGCTGCCTTTCACAGATGCTACCAACTGCTTTAATCCAATCTCAGCTATATTTATCGCCCAGTTACTTATTTATCTTGACTCTGACTAGCCCTTCCAGGCAACTACCCCCCCCACACACACCTATATGTAAGGCTTGAGGAAAACTGTTTCAATGTACCTGAATAATTTATTTATTTGAATCTCTTTCCTACTCTCCCCTGAACAGCAGGGCTCAAGAAGTGTGCATGCCCAGAATTAAACTTTGCTGGTCTTAAAAGTGCCCCTGGACTCAAACTTTGTTCTATTGTTTCAGACCCAACTTTCAAATTCATTCAGTATTTTAAAAATCACTTATTCTAAAAATTTGGTGCTCGGTAATGTTTTGATGCTGTAGTTAGTTAAAAGTTCATTATTTCTCAACAGCTATTCCTAGAGAGTTTCTGTGATAGTGAATTCACAGTGTGACTTTTCTTAAAAAAGTACTACCAGCTGACAAACATGTACTTAGAAGTGTCTCTTCAAACTGGTGCTAATGTACTTCCATAAGTTCTGTTCAATCGATGATTTGCCATATATTTAGACACAAAAAATATATGTAATTTTTATCACCCATGTGTAAACATTAACATAAATTTGTTACTGATATTTTTAGAAATAAGATAAGTATATTTGCTTTAGCTTTTTTTCTGGAAAAAGTTAACAAATTGAGGCTACAGAGGATTCACTTGCCCACTTCCCAAATGTCAAAGACTTTACTGTCTTTGACATTTGGGAAGCGGGCAAGAGAATAGTGCCCTCCACTGACATTATTTTGTCATTACATCTTTTTCTGTTATCACAAGACAGTACCACTATGTTTGTTTGTTTATTTGTTTATTTATTTTGTTCAATTTATATTCCACCTTCCCTGCAAGCGGGCTCAGGGCAGGTTACAGGTCACATGAGACATGACAGTAAAACAGTAAATTATCACAAATATTACAAGTTAAAAGTTTAAAATTCAAAGAATGCTAAGATCAGCATAAGACATTGCCTTGATAGTGACACTATGATGTACTTCTTCTGAGCAGTGCCAGTGACATTGGCCACTGGACATAGGCCAGAGCAACTGGTAGGGGAGGCCAAGAGATGGAAGAATTTGGACACCTGACTGCCTCAGCTAAAAGCCAGCAGAACAGCTCCATCTTACAGGCCCTGTGGAATTGCAATAGATCCTGCAGGGCCCTGATCTCGAATGGTAGCTTGTTTCACCAGGCTGGAGACAGGGCTGAAAAGGCCCTGGCCCTACCTGAGGCTAGTTAGACATCCTTCAGGCAAGAGACAACCATAAGGTGTTGGTCCATTGAGTGCAAGGCCAGTTTGGTGTAGTGGTTAAGAGTGCAGACTGTAATCTGAGAGAACCGGGTTTGATTCCCCATTCCTCCACATACAGCTTGCTGGTATGACCTTGGGTAAGTCACAAGTTCTTTCAGAGCTGTTCTCTCAAGGGCAGTTCATCTGCATTGTCCTGTGTAGTCCCACATAGGTTCTGCACAGCCTCAGGCCAGCTGCCAGAAGGTTTCTTTCTTAGCTTAGCAACAGAGTGGGAGGAGCCCCTCCCAACTGGATAATCATTACCATTTCCCGCCTAACAGTCATGTGATCCAGGAGGAGGGCTCCACACACTCCCTCAGTTCTTCTTTCACCACCACTGATGAAAGTTGTTTCTGTACTAGCTGGTGTTTTACCTCAGTAACTCTGTCACCATATCCCTGAGATACACAGGTCTCTGGCCATATCGGGCTTTGACTGTTACTTAAGTGCCATAGAAAATAAGAAGAGCCTTGTTGGATCAGTCCAGTGGTCCATTTAGTTCAGCATCGTATCTCACATAGTGATCAACCAGTTACTCTGCAGGGCCAACAACAGGGCACAGAGACCAAGGCCTTCCCCTAATGTTGCTTCCTGGTACTGGTATTCAGATTTTTACTGTCTCTGAATGTGGAAGTTTCCCGTAGACACCATGATTAGTAGCCACTGATAGGACCTATTCTTTATGAATATGTCTAATCCCCTTTTAAAGCTGTCTATGCCTGTGACCATCACTACACTCTCTGGCAGCAAATTCTAAATTTTAATCACTTGTGTAAAAAAAATCTTTTTGTTCATCCTGAATCTACTGCCCATCAACTTCATCAGATGCTCCCAAGTTCTAATATTTTGGGAGAGGGCAAAAAAGTTCTTTCTGTTTACTCTATCTCATACAGAGATCTTTTGTGGCTAGAGTGCGCCGGAGCACTGCTCCGGCAGCCCAGGACCCCATGCTAATAGTGGTGGTGGCAAGCCCCGCCCCTAGCTCCCTGCACCAAAAGCACTGCAGCTTGGGGGAGGCTGGAGAGCCCTGCCGCTATGTCCCCTGGGTCCATGCAGGAGTGCTGTGGCTCGGGGGACACCAGGAGAGCCCTGCCTTCCCTGGCAGCTGCCTCAGGCAGCCCCTGATGCACCTACCCACCTAGTGTGTGGGGTCATTGTGCATCTGGGAGACTGCTGCTCCCCACTGGCTGCCAGGTTCAAGAGCAAATATGTCCAATGCAGCTCGTTACCACTGCTGTTGGCTGGGGGGGGAGAGGGGGTTGGGGAAGGGGTGCCTTGCTTACCTGTTCATGCATGGCTGCCTCTTGGTATCCTGGCAGACGAGCTGGTGTATCTGTGGGGGCCGAAATCTGGGAAAGGACAGCCAGAGACTGTGGACTTTACTCTCCCTGTGGTGTATTTCCCCCAAGTGCTAGCCCAGCGGTGCTAGGTGCCCTGTCTGTGTTTTGCCTGTCACAAAAGTGCATGTGTGCTCACTCTAAGTCTTGCCAGACAGCATTCTGTGCTGCATGCCCTACCTCTGGAGTCATGGAACAACCTAATTGCAGGGGGCATGATTGGGTGCTGAGGAGGGGCAGGGCCAATGGGGGAGGTGTTGATTGGCTATGCACTTGGTTGGTATCCTGAGATGCTTGGGTTCCCTTGGGCATGGCCACAGCTGTGTGAGAGGGAGTGAATTAGGAGTTACTATGGCTACCAATGGGCTGCACCAGCATTTTTGCCAGCCCAATTTCGTGCCTGTTCTGGGGGGCCTTCCCTTGCTGAAAATGCTTTGGAAGCACCTAACTGATGCCATGCCCCATGGAACACCCACATTTACACTGGCACGGGTTTGCACCATTACTCCACCAGCATGCAGCTGCAGTGCAGCTGCACCAGTGTAAACACCCCTTAAGCCAACGTAACTCTAAATTATGCCAGCATGGGGATCAGTTGGCTCCCTATGCCAATTGCACTCTCCTTAGGATTGCACTGTAAACCCTCCCATACTACACAACCAACAACAAACAGTCTCAGATAAATGGTTTAGCCCTTCTTCATTCAGCTTTTCTGTAACTGACTGTACAGATTCAGCAATATCAGATGAATAATAAGGATTTGAAGAGGTGAAAAAAAAATTCACTAGGAATTTCTTTCTAAGTCAAACTGATAAAAATACCACTGGTAACATGTAAGTGGGAACTTGGGAATAGGTGCTAAAGAATCATTGTTTCATGTGAGCTGTGATTCTAGAAACATAAGAGCAGCCCTGCAAGATCATATCAGTGGTCCATCCCATCCAGAATCCTGTTCCAGGAGGGTCGCCAGTCTCTAGGGGGGCCTGGAAACCTCCTGGAATTACAGCTGATCTCCAGGCTACAGAGATCAGTTCCCTTAGAGGAAAAGTTTGCTTTGAAGAGTATAACTCTATGGCATTGTACCCCACTGATGCCTCTTCCCAAATCCCTCCCTCCCCAGGCTCTACTTCCAAATCTCCACGAATTTCTCAACCTGGAGTTTGAAATCCTATGTTTCAAACAGTGCCCACACAGATACCTCCAGGAAGCCAACATGCAGGGCATAAAAATACTGAAAATCCTAACCAGAATTACACTCTTCCAAGCCTATTGACTTCAATGGACTTAGAAAGGTTAACCCTGCCAGGATTGTACTGTAGATAAAAAATTTAAATAGTGGGTTGGATCCAGTAAGCTTTCTCACTGAATGCTGCTCAATTCTGCTCCGTATTACAGCTCCCCATCCTCCATATCTGTAGTACAAGCATATTCCATGATCCCCAACACAGTGTTTTTGATGGTCCTTTTTCACCAGTGGAAAACCAAGGTCCTATCTTTTGACAAGCGCAATGCTCTGCTGTTTTCTTTGAGACTTGATCTCTCTCTCTCTCTCTCTCTCTCTCTCTCTCTCTCTCTCTCTCTCTCTCTCTCTCTCTCTCTCTCTCTCTCACACACACACACACACACACACACACACACACACACACACACACACACACGTATGTGTCTTAAAAGGAAGGGGCATGTTGGGATACAGGGAAAGGAGAATTAAAAGGAGATTATTTTGGCTTATTCTGAAAAGGTTTTTTTAATATTAGGTTTCGCTGTGCCTATCTGGGGTTTTCTTTCAAAAGGACTCTGATTAGGAATTAGAACACTTGAATTGGCTTCCATTGTTTAATAATCCAATTCCATTGGATTCCATTGTTTAATAATGGAAGTAGATGGGTAAATATTTAAAAATACATTTATGGTTCCATAAGTTCCAATTCAACATGTTTCCTTTTCCCCTTCCACTTCGCTGGCTGCCTTTCTTCACTCCTCCTTTGCTTTTATCACTAGCACTTGAGTGGATTTTGCTCTGTCTGAAATCAACACATTATTTTACTTGGAGAGTTCCCCTTTGCCAATTTAAACAGATGAAGAAAACAAAAGAAACCTAACAGTACAGCTTGCAAGATTTATTAGTGGAAAGGAGCAAGAGCCCAGTAGCAGCTAACAAAATTTGTGGCAGATTTCATGAGTCACTGCTCACTTCTTCAGATATAGCTAGAATGTGAGTCCACTGGTCCTCATATCTTGGAGAGTAGAGTGATTCAGATGCCAAATGACAACAGCAGGTGTTGGTAATGAGACAGGAAACCTAGGTCCCAATTCAGCCCTGCAGCATGCATTGAGCTTCATTATCAGTTGCAATTCAGTAGTGTCTCTTTCTAATGCCCCTTTGAAATTCTTTTGCAAGAAATTTGCTATTCCTAGGTCAGCAATGTCCTGGAAGGTTAAATGTCCCCCCTCTGGTTTTTGAATGTTGTGGTTTCTACTGTCAGATTTATGTCCATTTATTCTTTGCATCCTCCTGGACTGAATCCTCCTGGATCAAACTGAGACCTAGGTTTCCCATCTCATTACCAATGCTGGTATTTCCATGCCTACTACTCCTCAGCATATCACACCTAATCCAATCAAGCCTGCTGTTGCCATTCACCTGCTATTGCCATTCAGCATCTGAAATCACCTTTATAAAGGTACCTACAGTACCTCATGTTATATTTTTATGGTACACATGGCCTGGCCCGACAAAGTGACATTTATGTTAGATCCTGCCCTCATAACAAATGAGTTCGACATCTCTGTTCTAATATATCAAACACTTTAGTATTGTGTGACTGACAGTTTTGATCTGCAATTTCAATGTGCTAAAAATGACAAAGATGTTGATTACATTATTGAAATAAAATACCGACTAAGCAGCTGTAAATTTATTAAAATGCAGACTTTAATTTCTCATAATCTGCCATAGCATCTGTAATTTTATTTCCATAAAAGAGACATTTCTTGCACAGTCCAAGAAATCTCTTGTCTTTAATTATTTGTCTAATGGCTGCAATTCCTTTATATAAGTTTAGTAAACCTTTCAGAACAAGAGGGAACTTGATTAATAATATTTTAAATTTTGATTTAGCTATATTGTTATACCATTGTAACTGCCATCCATTGTATCTTAACTGTTGTGTAGCAAATAGGTACTTTAATACAAGATTCTCAGTATTGTAAAAAAAAAAAAGAGGAAATGTGTAGCAATAAGTACTTTCCTGTGACTTAACAAAAAAATTATTGCCACCTAATTTAATCTTAAGTGAATACATATGAAGCTGCCATACTGAATCAGACACTTGATCCATCAAGGTCACTATTGTCTACTCAGACTGGAAGTGATTCTTCAGGGTCTCAGGCAGAGATCTTCATCATCACCTATTGCCTGGTCCTTTTATCTGGAGAGACCAGAGATCGAAACTAGGACCTTCTACATGCCAAGCACAGGCTCTTCCTCTGTGACACAGCCACGCCTTACCAAAACTCACAGTGCACACAACACTTTTTGTAACGTAGTAATTGTATAAGTACTTATGTAATTATTTCTTGTCATTATTTAGTGTGGATCCTACAAGCAAAGTGATGAGGAAGAACCTTTCTCTGTGCTGTGCTAGTTTTCTATTTGCAGAGAATATTTTATGCAAAGGAAGATTCAGCACTGAAATCCACCACCTTCTGTCTCAAGTGGTGCAGTCTGTTGTACTGCCTCAGCATGCTACCAATTTATATTGCTAACTGGAAAACTCTTACTGACTTTTTGCATGAAAAAGAAAAAAATGAATTGATGACTTGCGGATTTGATGATTAAGGATATTTTTAAATAACAGAAATGTAAGAAGAAGTGTTGAGGTAATTTTGTTGTTTAGTGTAAGTAACTGTCTTATCATTCTAGACCTAATTTTAAGTGATTGCATTTGTCTGTGTCGTCGAAGAATTACTGGTATGATTCTTCTCCTTTGTCTTTTTCTTTCTTTCTTGATAGTTTTTTCTTTTTTTATTGAACTTTTAGTTTTTGTTTTGCTTTAAAATGCTTAATAAAACCATCTTACTCCCCTGCATGTGTAAACTAGAATTTTGACATGATCTACAGGTGGATACCACAACTCTCATGGAGAAATCAAGACTGGAACAAGATTTTGAGAGAAATCCTCCCACCTAGTGGCACACCATTACAAAATTAATTTGAAACCTGATTAATTATTAATGGATTTAGACTCAACTGATCAGAATAACATCTATTATCTCAGGTATAAGGAAATGCCATCATTCAATACCATGTGTGTTCAGCATCATGAAAGCCTTTTCTGGGTTTGCATATGGTTTGTTACATCCTTGAATCACCAGTGTGGAGGCAGAAATCTTGGCAGACCATTTAATTGTGATCCAGTTGCAAAGCTCTGTACTGTTAACATAAACCACATTCGGTCCCAGGTGGATGCCACAACTGAAACAGAGTCTGGGCCAGAGGTGTAACAGACAATTGTTTAGTTCTATAACAGTATAGTCTGCCTGAAGATATTTGGAAAAGTGAGAGCAAACATGTGTTCTTGGCATCAGCTTATTCTAGCTAGTAAAACCTTGAAAGAAGAAACTGACCCCATTTGCTGCAGATATTATCAAAGGCTCCCTATGAGAGGGAAACATGATATCCATTTTAAAGAGATAGCCATTGGGTCCCCATCAGAAAAAATCTTCAGTGGATCTTGATGATCTAAAGAATGATCAGCCATTTTCAAGCCTTTCATTTGTAGACAAAGTAATTCAAAGCATCTCCTCAGCCAGCTCCTGGCATTCCAGAATACACCTGAGGTGTTTTTAAGAAACTGCTCTATGCAAATAATTTTATGGATTTGTTGTTTTAGTAACTGCTTTCAGTTTTCAATATGTGGTATTATTCCACAAATAGTAAATGATAGATATAATCTTCTTTATATTTTTTTAAACTTCTTTTTACATGAAATGGCTAGGGCTAAATTCACCACCCTATCTCCCTGCCTGTACTGAATCACTTTCCTAATATGAGGCAGGCACAAGAGATACCACTGGAAAGCCAAGGGGGAGTTATTCTATTCATGATATACAATTTCACTGGACTTTATCAAAAGTCTTTCTAATTGAAATAAACAAGTGACAAAATTATTCTTGGATTTGGAATGGATTAAGCAGCTGTCTGGATTAAGTAGAGATAGTATAAATGAAAAGCTCTGTACCTGGAAAGGATTAGAGAGGGACAGAAATTTCCTTCTCTTTTTCCTGTTAGCTTGGCTTGCAAATTTGCCAGCTTATTATATACAGCCAGTATTAATATGCCTTGCTGCAATATCTGTCATTGGATCATTTCCCCATTGCATATGGATTCTTTTGCTCATTTTTATCCAGAGCATAAGAAAACATGATAGTGAAATTACACAAAAGAAATCTCTCAGCACAGTGTAAAAGAATGCTATGCATTTAAAGCATGTTATATTGAGACATTCTGTTCTAAACTAAGGAGTGCTTACAATTTAAAAAAATAACCAACTCATTTTTCATCCCACAGCAAAACTCACTCAGGATCAAAGCACATGAGATGCTGGGGGATCTGTAATCTGATCCTCCCACTATGTAAAAAATGCAGATAAAAACAGCATAGAGATTAAATATTTCCCTCCTGAATAATTTTAGCACTGACAATTGACCTCCCCCTACACATATATTGTTAATCACCCTCAAAAGAAGGGAAGTGAGCAAAAGATAGGTGCCTGTTGTTTTTCCCTCCCAGGGCCTATATCAGCATGGGGAGGCTAATTTTGATAAGCAAAACCATGCAGGAGTGCAAGGATTAAACCTACTTCCCTTCCAATGTGACCCCAATCTGGGGCTGCGAGCACCTGAAATTTACATTTAAAAGGTGTAGGAAGTTCTGTGGGAACAAGATTTTCCATGGAGGGACAGTCTTTTGTCATTTATGTGTTACTGCTGAAGCTGCCAAAACAGCACAGAGGTAACAGGGCTTCCACACAACAGCAGCCATTCCCTCTCCCCATCCTACCAGCGCTTTTTCAATAGCGGCTTTAATGCTGGCAATTATTGTTATAATGTTATAACAGTCTGTGTATCAGGTTCACTGAATTCCCAGCTTTCATTTTTTTTAAGTTTCTAACCTCTTTTGTTGGGGAAATGTAAGGGGAAAGGTATATTTCTGCAAGAAAAATGACAAGAAACTTACTTTTTTAAAAAATGAAAGGGGGTTTTGCCCCCCCACTTTTCAAAAGTGGCCAGCAGAAAGGTCCAGGTGAAATGCCCCTGGGAAGGCACGTCACCCCTTCCATTTGAACTCTCCTTTCTGCTCCCCTTGACTTTCCATGGGGAGCAGAAAGCAGGGCCATTTAAATTCCTGTTTTCTGCTCCCCACGGAAAGCCGCGGGGAGCAGAAAGCAGCAGTGGTTTAAATGGCTCCAAGCCATTTAAACCAAACAGCTGAGTGGTGGGGAGCTCCCAGCCACTTAGCTGTTTCTTTCACGAACCGCCATGAGCTACCATGAATTGTGCCAAAATTTGTGGAAGTTCATCGCAGTTCTTCAGTTCACAAGCTTCAGTTTGCGAACCCCAATCAGGCCAAAATTCATGACAAACTTTAATTTGTCAGCTGGTTCGTGCCCATTGCTAGTCACAAGAGTAGAGTATATCCCATTCATTTTGATGAAGCTTGAACAGTGGGACTTTCTGATAGATTGTATTCATGGCAGTTTATAAAGAGTGCCAGCACACAGGGGAAACAGTGGCTCTTCAATGATTCAGAGTTCTGAAGCACTTTAGCATTGATAGTGTATTTAAAAAAAAAGCTTATGGAAGTTGAACATTTCCTGTTCTGTACTGATGCCTCATAGTGACATAAAAATAAAGTACAAGGTTTACATTTTTATTGTTCCTCTTTTTCTTCTCCATTCTGTAATGCATTTTGGACTGCCACAGGAAGGGTAGGTGGGAAAATCTGTGTAAAATGCAGAAATGCAGATATGTAAAAATGTAAGTTGTACCTTGATTTCAAAGGTTGCTAGTAGCCATGTTGGTGTGCAGACAAATTCCAAAAACAAAAGATATGTAATAATTTTGACTAGATCCAACCAAGATACCACAAAATAATGTGAATCATAAAACTGTGCAGCTTTACATAGTGTAGTGCATATTATACAACTTTTTATTCGGACTTTGATTTCACGTAAGTGTAACAACACTGAGCCACTAGGTGGCAAGATAGCTCCACAAATACCTGTAATACTAACAAATATCAGGGCACTCTGGTTTCTCTAGCCTTCCTTTTCTTTTCACTGTCCTTAATAGTTAACATCCACCACCTTCAGAATTCGAGAACTATTATTTCCTCTTTGTGAATTGTTGGAGAGCCACTGTTTCCCCTGTGTGCTGGCACTTTTTATAAGCTGACAGATGTGTTGTGCACCCAGCAAGATCGTGCACATGGTCAGGTCTGCACGTGGCCATGCGAAGGGCCCAAGCTTCACTCCGAAAGACAATAGCCAGAATGGATCCTAGAGCACACCTATCGGAGAGCTAGGATCCAAGAAGGGACCTATGGGACTCGAGTGCACTGTAAATAGTGTATCACGGGAGTGGGTGTGTGTTGGGTGTGGTTTGGCTACAGGGATATAAACCGGCCTCTGGGCCAGGTATCTCATCTCAAGATCAACCTGTGACTAAATAAAGTATGAGCTGAAATCACTCTCCAAATGCATCAGCCTCAGTACTTGTGGAGTGGCCACCATTCATCTGGCCAAGGGCCTCCTGGCACCCAAGACAGTACCTGAAAAGACCTATGACAAGATCATTGCTTTCTTAATTAAATAATATGTGCTGAAGCCCACCATGATGGCCAAGCACATGGACTTCCAAGCACACCTCCAGAAGCCCAGTGAAACGGCCTCCACATTCATGGCCAAAAGCTGTCAACAAGCAATGGATTGCAGGTTCACAAAAGTGGAAGAAAACATCCTGACACAATTCATCTGGGGTCTGCAGGATGCCAAACTCCACTGCAAACTCATAGGCACTGTTGACCTCAAGATAGATGGAGCCCTCCAGATGGCCACTGTGTTTGAGGGCTCACACCACGACCGTCCGCCATCTTCATCTTCAACACACCACAGGTTCCCAGCTGTGGCATCCAACAATTCGGATGAAGATGAGGTGCTACAGGTTCACCAACCCAGCCACCAGAATCACCAACCCCAGGCCAGGGCCACTGCGCATCAGGGAAAATCAGCATCCCAAGTGCCCTGTGCTAGCTGTGGCAACTCACACAAGTGCAAAATGTGCCACTTCCGTGACGCTGTCTGCCGAACATGTGGAAAGCAAGGCCACATCACCCAGGCCTACTGATCCTGCAGCAATCGGAGGACTACATCCACTCACCAGGAAGACCTGGACCTGCATTCTCTGACCATCAACCACCACCAGCACCAGGTAATGAATTTGCCCCCAGAAGCCGCTAATAGAAAGCATGTTACTGTACTGATAGAGGGGTCCCCCTGCTGCATGGAACTAGACACGGGCTCCTCATTTTCCATAATTTCCACAGAGGCATTATGGAAACTTTGCCCCCAGGGAGGACCCCTCCTGAAGCAGTCACGGGGTCTGTCCCTTAGGGACTTCCAAAGAAACCCCGTGGCCATCAAGGCCTGGGGCAAATTCAGGGTGCAATTCAGAGACTTTGACAGCCCTTTAGAATTGCTGGTGGCAAAAGGGAAACTCACAAGCCTGCTGGGGCTTGCGTGGTTCGGGCCCCTGGGATTCAAGGTGACAGGCGTCAACTCCATACAGCCCCAGGACAATTCGGTCTGTGAGGAGTTTCCAGTGGTCTTCAATGGTATGCTTGGCCACTACTCCAGAACCCCAGTCTCTCTAGAACTTGATCCCGCTGTACAGCCCATCAGAATGAAGGCCAGGCGGCCCCTGTTAGCCCTGTGGCCCAAGATAGAGGCTGAACTGGAACACCTGGTAGAGCAGGGAGTGCTGGAGCCAGTGACACACGCCCGCTGGGAAACTCCCATAGTAACCCTGGTGAAGCCCAAAGGGGATGTCAGGATTTGTGCCAATTATAAGTGTACCATTAACAAGGCACTGCAAGACCATGCGTACCTGGTACCAGTGGTCAGTCACATGTTGGCCTCATTGGCAGGGGCAAGGGTTTTTGGCAAACTGGATCTAGCCCAGGTCTATCAGTAGCTGCTGGTGGACAACACCACTGCTGAGGCCCAAACAATAGTAACGCACAGGGGGCCTTTTAGAGTGCGGCAGTTGCAATTTGGGGTGAGTGTGGCGCCCGGTATCTTCCAAAACTCGGTGGATTGTCTTCTCAAAGGCATCCCCGGAGTCCAGCCATTCTTCAATGACATTCTGATCATGGCCCTGGACTCCAAAATGTTTGCTGACTGGCTCTGGTCAGTGCTGGAGTGTTTCCCCGCAGCCTGGCTGAAGGTGAAGTGGAAGAAGTGCCTACTGGGGGTGCTGCAGGTGGAATTCCTGGGGTTTGCGGTGGATGCCCAGGGAGTTCACCCTACACAAGATAAAGTCCACACCATCAGTCAAGTGCCCATACCCTCTTCCAAGGCAGAGTTACAGGCTTTCCTGGGACTTTTAAACTTCTATCACTCCTTCTTACCCTACAAGGCTACCATCGTCGAACTCCTCCACAGGCTACTTGACAAGCATGCTCTCTGGGTCTGGGGTCCTAAACACACCACCTCTAACAATGTCCTCACCCATTTTGATGAGTCCCTGCCCATGGTTTTAGCATGTGACGCTTCTCCCTATGGGGTGGGGCACCGGTTGGCTGATGGCCATGAGGTTCCTGTGGCCTATTACTCCCAGACACTGTCAGCTGCAGAGTGCAACTACGCACAGATTGACAAAGAGGCCCTGGTGATTGTCGCCGGCATGAAGAAATTTCACGACTTCCTGTATAGCCGGGCCTTCACGATTGTTAACAAACACAAGCCCCTGCTGGGTTTGCTCGCTCAGGACTGCCAGACTCCCCAGATCTTGTCTCCCTGGGTGCTCCATTGGTCTATTTTCCTTGTGGGATACCAGTATGTGCTGCTCCATTGCCCTGGTAAAGCGATGGGGCATGCAGATGCCTTAAGCCATTTCCCACTGCCCTCCTCCAACCCCAACCCCATGCCAGCCCACCACATCGCCCTGCTGAAGGACCTGCCTGATCGCCCAGTCCAGGTGGGAGAAGTGTCATGCCACTCGGCCCGGGATCACTTCCTCTTCTGGGTCTTCGACTGGGTGGGGAGGGGGTGGCCTGCCAGCCCAGTGGGTCCCAAGTTTGTGGCATTTTCAGGGCCCCATGACAAGTTGTCTTCCCACAAAGGGTGTCTGTTGTGGGGAAGTCAGGTGGTGATACCGCCACCCCTGCAAAGCCGAGTGGTCACCGCCTTGCGTGAACACCACCCCGGAATAGTGAGAATGAAAGCTCTGTCCCGGAGCTATGTAATGGTGGCCAGGGCTAGACAGCAAGGTTGAGGACACAGTTAAGCGATGCCAGAAGTGCCAGGAGTCACGCCTCAAGCCCCTGAAAGCAGCAGTGCAACCCTGGGAGTCGTCCCACAAGCCATGAGCCAGACTCCACCTGGACTTTGCAGGGCCCTTCCAGGGCCAGATCTTCTTTATTCTAATTGATGCCTACTTGAAATGGCTGGAAGTTACACCAGTCCTGTCGACCTCATCCCGATCCGCTATCCAAGTGATGTGGTGGATCTTCAGCTCACACGGCATACCAGACTCACTAGTAACGGACAATGGTACCGCCTTTATCTCCTCAGAGTTCCAGGAGTTTGTGCAGTACTATGGTATTAGGCACACCTGCTCCGCTCCCTTCCACCCCGCAACCAATGGTCAAGTGGAGCATATGGTCAGGATGTCTAAAGAGGCGCTGCACCACATGGACTGAGGAGACTGGGACTACAAGCTGGCAGCCTTCCTGTTCAGCCAGCGCACGACCCCTCACTCCACCACCGGCCATAGTCCTGCAGAAATACTCATGGGCCTCTGTCTGATGACCCAGCTGGACCGCCTCCGTCCAGACCTGGCACCAGACCACAGCGCTAGCCCAGAAGACCAGGTGGCACCAAGAGGTTTCTTCCCAGAGGACCCGGTCTACACCTGAAATTACAGCCAGGGTCCCACTTGGGGCCCGGCTAGAATGGTTTGGGTGACCGGGCCTCTTTCATATGAAGTTTCCTGTGAGGATGGCCAGATATGGAGGTGACACATCGATCAATTATGCCGCCGCATCCTGCTTATGGGCCCAGAAGTCACAGACGATGACAACATCTCCCCCAGGGAACCAGAAGCTACTGATCCTCTGCACCCAGGGACAGGCGCGATTCCCAGAGGAGTGGACATTGACAACCCAGAACCAATGAGCAACCCAGAGCCCAGCAGCACACCAGCTCAGGCTCCAATCACAGCAGCAGAGACTCTGTCCCTGGAGCCAACAGGAACGATGCCAGGGAACCCAGCACCAGCTCCAGACGTCCACCGCTCCACAAGGAAGCAAAAGAGACCCACACACCTAAAGGACTATGTATGCTAGGGTAACCTAGACCAAGGGCTGGGTTGTTGTGTACCCAGCGAGATTACGCACGTGGTCAGGTCCACACGTGGCCATGTGAAGGGCCCAAGCTCCACTCTGAAAGATAATAGCTGGAACGGATCCTAGCGCACACCTATCGGAGAGCTAGGATCCAAGAAGGGACCTATGGGACTTGAGTGCACTGTAAATAGCGTATCACGGGAGTGGGGGGGTGTTGGGTGTAGTTTGGCTACAGGGATATAAACCAGCCTCTGGGCCAGGTATCTCATCTCAAGATCAACCTGTAACTAAATAAAGTATGAGCTGAAATCACTCTCCAATGCATCAGCCTCAGTACTTTATAAGATGAATACAGTATTTTAAAATAATTGTTTAAAGAAATAACATGACTAATTTTTAAAAACTGTAGCCAGGATTCAAAGAATATCACAGTAATATCTATGCACTCAGCAGGGCTTTAGGTTTGTTTTTTCCTTTTTGTGAAATGGGTCTGAATTGATGGCTGAGTGAAGAAAATCACACAAGTTGTGTTATAGACTTCCTATGACAGATTGGTGGCTTCTGTTGGTATGACACCTGAAAGAACAAGCAGGGGACCTACAAGGACTTGCAGGGAGTATCTTATTTTCTGCTCCCCCACTAATTTCCTCTTTCTCACCCCTGAAAGCCCACATACCCTCTCCCTTTTCCCTGCTTCCTTCTCTCCTTACCAATCAACCTACCTTTTATCTGCCCCCATATTCCAGCTGTATTTATTTATTTAATTTATACCCCAACTTTGTCCACAAGGACTTATATCAGCTTACATTGTTCTCCTTCATTTTATGTTAACAACAACCCTGTAAGGTAGGCTAAGGTAAGTGTGTGACTGGCCCAGGGTTGCCCAGGGAGTTTCCATAGCATAGATTTTAATATAGGTCTCCCAGATCCCAGCCTGAAACATTAGCTTTTGTGGCATGGCTGCTGTCAAACAGTATTGAGCAGCTGGACCTGTAAGTCTTGTGGCAGAAACTTGCTCAGTGGTTGCAGCCAAGCCTGGCCACAATGAGTCCTCCCTCAAAGGCCAATCCAGTCCTGGAAATGTACCTCCCCCTCCCACTGCCTTTTACTACTAGACACCAAGGTTTGAAGCCAATAATACCAGCATGGTGAAATCAGCAAACATTTATTGATTACATAGCAGACAAAGCATGGTTTAAGCTGGGCCATGCCCGGTTTATATGCATAGTCAAGTACCACACCCACACACACCCATCACCCATAATTGGCTCTATTTACAAGTCTTAGTTTCAGTAGGTTCCCTGTCAGATCCGGGCAAGCCCATTGGCGCACCCTAGGATCTGAGGCAGCTATTGTCTTTAGGACTGAAGGTCCGAGGGTCTGCCTGACCACATGGCCCAGCTAGCTGGCCATGGCCATCTTTTACATCTTAGTATACAACACCCCTCCCCCCATAGTTCAAACATATCAGCATACGTAGTCCTTTAAATATCCAGGCAGCCACCACTCCTGAGTTGTTCTGCATGACTCTGTTCTGGGTTGGTCTGGGGTGTGCTGGATGACCTCTGGCTGGGCTGTTGGTTCTGCCTGTACCGCCGGCATTGCTTCTTCTGTGGCATTGCTGGGCACCTAGGACTCCTTGACTGCTGGTCTGTGTTCTGTGTCCTCCCCTATGGGCTCTCTGATCGGTCCCTTGGGTTCTGGTTTGGTCTCACTGTCTCCTGCCTCCCCCGTCTGTGGCTCAGCTAAGGGCAGCAGACAGCAGCATATCTGGTCCACGTGCCTGCAGAGCAGTTGGCCATCCACCATCAAGACCTCGTAGGATAGAGGCCCCATCACCCGCACTACTCGGGCTGGGATCCATGTTGGCCTGCGTGCATAGTTTCGGGCATACACGGGGTCTTCTGGGAAGAATCCCCGGGGTGCGTCTCATTGTTCCAAGCCTGGAGCTTGTTTGGGTGCTCTATCCGGGTGCAGGCGATCTAGCCAGGTCATCAGTCACCTGCCCATGAGTAGTTCCATGGGGCAGTGGCCAGTGGTGGTGTGGGGAGTCATCCTTTGACCAAATAGGAAGGCAGCTAACCTGTGGTCCCAGTCGCCTTGCATGATCTGCCGAAGTGCGTCTTTTCTCATCCACACCATCTGTTCCACCTGCCCGTTGGTGGCCGGATGGAAGGGCACTGAGTGGATGTGCCAAATTTCGTAATATCATATGAAATCCCCGAATTCCGCGGATGGGAAGGCCGCCCCATTATCTGATACTAACGTGTTTGGGATCCCATGGGTACAAGATCTGCAACATGGACTTGATCACAGCCCGGGACGACGTGGAGGAGACCGGGATGACTTCCAGCTACTTGGAGTATGCATCTCCAAGGATAAAAAATATCTGCCCCTGGAACGGACCTGCAAAGTCCAGATGTAGGCGAGCCCAGGGTTTGTCAGAGGATTCCCAGGGATGCACGGGGGCTCGGGGGGGGGGCTGGCCTTGATTCTTGGCAGGTCTGGCAGCGTTTGACTAGGTTCTCTATCTCTCTGTCCAACCCAGGCCACCAAACATAGCTGTGCGCTAGGACTTTCATGCGCAGGATTCCCGGGTGTTACCGAGAGGGGGTCCCCCATTTGGGCAAAGTCTCCTGAGGGTATCCTCAGAAATAATGGAGAGGGACAATCCTGTATCTAACTCCATTTCATAAGGGGTCCCCTCTATTAATACAGTTACAGTCAGTTTGTGGGCCGACCCCTAGGTCAAGTAATGTACCTGATTCTGGTTGACCGTAGTGGAGATGAGTTCGGTCATCCCGTGGTGAGCTGAGGAGTTCCGATGATTTCCCCACAAATGGCAGGCATGGCCGATGTGGCCTTGCTTTTGTCACACATGCAGCAGATGGCATCGCAGAATCTGCAGGACCTTCGTTCATGGGGTTCTCCGCAGCTGGTGCACTGATGTGACCCGGGTTGTTTCGTGGTCCCTTGTGTGGACACACAGCTGGCTGGTGCTCTGCTCTTGTGGGCGTCAGGACAGGCATGGTGCCGAACCTGATGGGTTCCTATTCCTTCCTCCTCCAAGAGTTCCGAGTCCTGAGCAGCCGTGGTCTGGTGTATGGAGTGTGGCTGTCAGTCCTTCTGGGATTTCTGGAACATGGTGGTTGTTTGCAGTGCTGAGTCAAGCTTCAGGTCAGTCTGGGCGATGAGTTTCCACTGTAATTTCAGTTCGCTGACCCCCCAGATGAATTGGGTCAGCAGAGTGTCCTCTAGGGAGGGAAACTCACATTCGCTGGCAAAGCAGCGGAGGTCGGTGAGGAATTCTGTGGTGGACTCCCTGGGCTTTTGCGTGTGTCCCTGGAAGTCCATCCTTACAGCCCACTTTGAGGGTTTGGGGGCGTAGTAGTTTGTCAGGGCGGTGAGCAGCTCACTGTGGTGCCGGTTTCCAGAGTCTTTGGCATGATGAGATTCTGTGCCAGCCGGATTGTGGCAACGCCACACATCCTCAGCAGCCATTATTTCTTGAGTTCCGCATCAATGTCACCCTGTATGTTCAAGAAGTGTTTCAGCTGAGCGACCCAGGCTCCCTGGTACTCAGGATGGGTCGAGCCAAAGGCCAAGAGATGCTGTCCTGGAGCAGAAGCCATGACTTGTTGTGACGGAGCTAGGGCCAGCTGCGATGATGTGGTGGCCGCGACTTGTGGATTGCCAGTGGATGGCGGCATGACATGGGAGTCCTCAGGCTCCATGGTGGTCGACAATGTGGTGCTCGTGGTTGCAGAGGAGTCAGACTTGCTCATGATATCCCACCTTCCTTGCCAGTGAAAAGTACTGAGGCCAGAGGCTCAGCATGGTGAAATCAGCAAACGTTTATTGATTACATAGCAGACAAAGCATGGTTTAAGCTGGACCATGGCCGGTTTAGATGCATAGCCAAGTACCACACACACACACACACCCATCACCCATAACTGGCTCTATTTACAAGTCTTAGTTTCAATAGGTTCCCTGTTGGATCTGGGCGAGCCCATTGGTGCACCCTAGGATCCAAGGTGGCTATTGTCTTTAAGACTGAAGGTCCAAGGGCCTGCCTGACTGCATGGCCCAGCTAGCTGGCCGTGGCCATCTTTTACATCTTAGTATACAACACATCTGTTATTGGGGGGGGTAGCCTCTCCCTCTTTTTAAAGATTTCAGACATTTCTGCAAACCTGGGCACAAACCAGGTTTGTGGAAATCTGTGTCTGCTATGTTAATGGCCCCAGTCTCTGAATTCAAATGTCAACAGATTTATTTATTTATTTTGCTATTAAATCACAGGCCAACTTGTGGCAGCCCCTTAGGTTTTCAAGCAAAAGATATTCAGAGGTGGTTTGCCATTTCCTGCCTCTGTGTAGTGACCCTGGTATTCCTTGGTGGTCTCTCATCCAAATATTCACCAAGGCCAACTCTGCTTACCTTCTGAGATCTATCCAGGTCAGAGCAAAATATGGTGTTTTTGTTTATTTGTTTGCCATCATCATAGCAATTTTTAAAGTATTAACAGGCAGGAGACAATGATCAATAACAAGGCTTTTATTCATAACATTACTCAGCTCTGATCTGCTGTGTTAAGAGCGGCACCCAAACTTATACTGTTCCAAGACACTGAACTGTGTACAATGCAACTATTATCAGGAGCTCTGATTGGACCTAAGCAGAGCTTCCTGATAGGGTATTCTGCATGGCTTCAGGACCAATAGAAGTCTTTATTATGCAGCCAGTCATAACAGAGGGAGTTAGGATACCTTAGCACAAACCATAACCAACAGCTTAGAATATCCCAGACATAACACTCCTCCCCCTTGGTTTAAATAAAATAGTCCTCAAGCTAGGTAGGGGCACATCTCGTTCAGCCGGACCATCATGCTAGTGGCGTACCTCCCAGAGAATGCCTGGCATGTGGGGTGCCCTGGGAACAGCCATAGTCCAAGTGATCCAGGGGTCCATCAGCTCTGGCAAAGTCTTGAATGGGTTCAGAGCAATGTTCCCTCTAAGCTGGGGAGCCTTGTGAGCAAAAATTCCACTTTGTGAGCTGCTGGCACTAAAGTTGTGAGCGAGCGATTTGGCTGCTGCATAAATTAGTTTGCTCTAGAGCCGTTCTACCTGAGCTGAGACAAAAAGGTGTGAGCTGGAGGCTAAAAAACTGTGAGCTAACTCACACTAACTCAGCTTAGAGGGAACACTGGTTCAGAGTCTGTCCGGCAAGGTGCCAGCTTGATCAGCGGACCAAACACCACAGTGCCCCGAGTAGGAGACAGTTCCCCGTGAAGAGTAGACACAACAGATGAGGGTGGATGAATGGGCTTGGCCATTCTGATGGGAAGCGGTTCTCCCAGTTGATCGTCAGCCTCCTCGGCCAGAGGTGACAGTAGCAGGTCTTCAGAGGGATGCATCTTCCAGGCGCCGACAGTGCTCTGCGATGGGAGATATCCCGAACAGGGAACAGGAACTGGGGTGCATTGTGATGATTTTCCCCTAGCCAGCCAGTGCTGTCTGAACTGAGCCAGGTGGCAGTGGCGGACTTGCCCCGCATCATCCCGCACCTCGTGTGAGATTGGTCCTGTAGAGCAGAGGGTGACAGCTGGGACCCAGTGTGGACCTTCTCCATAGTTTTGGGTGTAGACTGTATCAGCCAGTGTGAAGGTCTTCATACTCCCAGAGGTGATGGGGTCACAACTAGTGTCCAGCACAAGATCCATGTGAATGTGGCTCAAGCTGGTAGACAGCTGGCTGCCCAGGAGGAGCTCTGCTGGGCTCGTTCCCATAGCTGAGTGGGGTGTAGAGTGCTGGTGGAACAAAAAGTCTGTGAGGTTGGCCAGGAAATTCCCTCTGCTGAGCCTTCGGAGGGAGTCCTTCATTGCTCTCACCATACGCTCTGCCTGGCCGTTCGTCTCCAGATGGAAAGGAGATGTGTCTGATGCCCCTCTCTTCCACGAACCTCTGGAACTCAGCGGAGGTGAATTGAGCTCCGTTGTCCAAGACAAGCAGGTCCAGTAGGCCAAATGTGGTGAACAGATGGTCCAGGTAGTGGGAGACGACGGCTGTAGTCATGGAAGTGACAGAGCACACCTCCAGCCATTTCGAGTATGCATCCACAATTAGCAGGATGACCAAGGGGTAAAAGGAGTAGTGAAGGATGATAGGGAAATGGCTGAGAAGCTGAATGCATTTTTTGCCTCTGTCTTCACTGTGGAAGAGGAGAAGTGTTTGCCCACTCCAGAAGCACCGATTTCGGGAGGGGGTTTGAAAGACCTGAATCAGATTGCGGTAACAAGAGAGGAAGTCCTCCGACTGATGGACAATTTAAAAACTAATAAATCACCAGGCCCGGATGGCATTCATCCTGAAAGAACTCAAATGTGAACTTGTGGATCTCCTGACAAAAATATGTAATCTTTCTTTAAAATCTGCCTCCATTCCTGAGGACTGGAAGGTAGCTAATGTCACTCCCATCTTTAAAAAGGGCTCCAGGGGAGATCCGGGAAATTACAGGCCAGTCAGTCTGACATCGATACCGGGTAAGTTGGTGGGAACTGTTATTAAGGAAAGAATTAGTAGGCACATTGATGAACAAAAACTATTGAGGTAGACTCAGCATGGGTTCTGTAAGGGAAGATCTTGTCTCACTAACCTGTTAGTGTTTTTTGAGGGAGTGAACAAACATGTGGACAAGGGGGACCCAATAGATATTATTTACCTTGACTTCCGGAAAGCTTTTGATACAGTTCCTCATCAAAGGCTCCTAAGTAAGCTCAATAGTCATGGGATAAAAGGACAAGTCCTCTTGTGGATCAAAAACTGGCTTATAAATAGGAAACAGAGAGTGAGTATAAATGGGAAACTTTCTCAGTGGAGGGTGGTAAGCAGTGGGGTACCACAGGGATCAGTACTCGGTCCGATGCTTTTTAACTTGTTTATTAACGATTTGGAATTGGGAGTAAGCAGTGATGTGGCTAAATTTGCAGATGACACGAAGTTGTTCAGAGTGGTGAAAACCAGGGAGGAGTGTGAGGCACTCCAAAGGGATCTGTTGAGGATGGGTGAGTGGGCGTCAACGTGGCAAATGGGGTTCAATGTGGCCAAATGCAAAGTGATGCACATTGGAGCCAAAAATCCTAAATATAAATACACGTTGATGGGGTCTGAACTGGCAGAGACGGACCAAGAGAGGGATCTTGGAGTCGTAGTGGATAACTCGATGAAAATGTCTAGACAGTGTGTAGCTGCAATAAAGAAGGCCAACACTATGCTGGGGATTATTAGGAAAGGAATTGATAACAAATCAGCCAGTATCATCATGCCCCTGTATAAATCATTGGTGCGACCTCATTTGGAATACTGTGTACAGTTCTGGTCACCACATCTCAAAAAGGATATTATAGCATTGGAAAAAGTGCAGAGAAGGGCAACTAGAATGATAAAAGGGTTGGAACACCTTCCCTATGAAGAAAGGTTAAAATGCTTGGGGCTCTTTAGCTTGGAGAAACAACGGCTGAGAGGTGACATGATCGAGGTTTATAAGATTATGAATGGGATTGAGCAGGTTGAGAAAGAAGTACTTTTCTCCCTTTCTCACAATACAAAAACTCGTGGGCACTCTATGAAATTGCTGAGCAGTCGGGTTAGAACAGATAAAAGGAAATACTTCTTCACCCAAAGAGTGATTAACGTATGGAATTCACTGCCACAGGAGGTCGTGGCAGCTGCAAGCATGGACAGTTTCAAGAGGGAATTAGATAAACATATGGAGCAGAAGTCCATCAGTGGCTATTAGCCACAGGGTATAGATGGGAACTCTCAGTCTGGGGCAGGTGATGCACTCTATTCTTGGTGCTGGAGGGGGCAGCAGTGGGAGGGCTTCTGGTGCCCTGGCCCCACTGCTGGACCTCCTGATGGCACCTGGTATATTTTGGCCGCTGTGTGACAGAGTGTTGGACTAGATGGGCCATTGGCCTGATTCAACATTGGCTTCTCTTATGTTCTTAGGAGTGTCCTGCCCTGAAAGGGGCCAGCAAAGTCAATGTGGATACGGGACCATGGACCCCGTGGCTTCTCCCACGGATGAACAGGAACCGAGGGGGCTTCTGGTCTCGACTCCTGACAGGGCTGGCACATTCAGACCCAGCGCTCTATTATCTGGTCAAGTCTCAGCCATCAAACATAGCTCCTCGCTATCGCCTTCATTTTCACAATGCCGGGGTGCCCCACATGTAGGGCATCTAAAACTCGCTGTCTTAGTGGGGGAGGGACCATGACTCAGCTTCCCCACAGGAGGCAGCCCTTGCTTACTTGACAGTTCAGCTGAGTGCAACTGGAATGGCTGGAACTCGGCCTTGAGCTTCCCGGGCTGAAGTCATAAGCAGAGAGGAGGACAGCCCAATGCATCATCCATGGTGACAGGATCTGTGGTGTTTGGTGATCCTTCATGATAATGCTAACCAGCAGTTCGTGGTCGGTGATGATGTTGAATTCACAACCGTAGATGAAATTGTGAAATTTCTTCACTGCTGCAATGATTGCCAACGCCTCCCAATCTATCTGGGTATAATTTCTCTCTGCTGCGGATAGAGCCCTTGAATAGAATGCTATGGGGGCCTCTTGGCCAGTTGGCAGCTTGTGGCTAAGGACTGCCCCGATCCCATAGGGTGACGCATCACAGGCCAAAACGAGTGGCTCTGTTGAAGACTAGAAGAGCTTTGATGGCTTGGAACAGTGCTTGCTCCTTGCGACCCCAAGCCCCCAGAGCTGTTTTGTCTAAGAGCCAATGGAGAGGCTTTACTTGGCAAGAAAGAATGATAAAAATTAAGGAGTCCTAAGAAGGACTGCAGCTCCTCCAATTTCGGTGGGGGTGCTTTGCAGATTGCAGCAACCTTCTCTGGTGCAGGATGGATGCCATCTTTGTCCAGAAGAAACCCAAAGAATTTGTCTGCAGGGATGAAGAATTCACACTTCTCCTTTTTTACTCAAAGGCCAGCCTTCTGTAGACGGCTAAGCACCTCTCACACACTAGCAGACAGTTCTAGTTCTGAGGCTCCTGCTATCAATACATCGTTAAAATAGGGGATGACACCTGTCAAGTCCTTAAGAAGGTGCTCCATCAGTTCCTGGAAGATTCCAGGGGCAATGCTTACCCCAAACGGCAAACGGTTTACCTTGAAGGCGCCACAATGCGTCACGATTGTCTGAGTCTCAGCTGTGGTTGCATCAACAGGCAGTTGTTGGTATGCCTAAATTGATTTTGGCAAACACCCGACCCCTGGAGATAGACACTAGAAGATGGCTCACCACAGGAACTGGGTATGCATGCCGCTGCAGGGCCTTGTTGAGGGTGCACTTGTAATCTGTACACAAGCAAATTGAACCATCTGGCTTTATTGGGGTGACAATTGGAGTTTCCCATTTGGCATTGGGAATGGGGTCCAGTATGCCCCGAGCTAGCAGCTTGTTGATTTGCTTGTTGATGCATGGCTTGAGAGCGAGGGGTACTCACTGCGGTTTGAGGTGTATGGGTTGGAATGCAGGATACAAATCAAACAAAAATGGTGGACCTTTGTAACAGCCAAGTTATGAACTGAAGACATCAGGGAACTCTTCTACAAAACTGGCAACTCTCAACTGACCAATGTGATTGATGATGATAATGTCAGTACCGAGGGCAGCGAACCAATCCATACCAATAAGACTCATGCAGCGACCTTCTACGACAAGCAAATTAAGACGACAGTTGAATTTCTTGTACTTAACTTGGATGGAGGCGATACCGATGACAGGAACTTGGTTCCTTTGGAAGTCAAAAAGTTGCAGACTGTACTTCTGGAGACGGCGTGCAGGGAACCGGGACAGACTTGTTGGAAAGTGTTCCATGAGACAATTGACAATGCAGAAGCAGAATCGACCTCCATCTGGCAAGTGTGACCTTCAAGGAAGACAGTGACCTTGATCTTGGGACATGTATGAAGACCTTGGTGTATGTATAGGTGATTGGTGTAGTCTTCTGATAGTCTTGCTTCATTATTGTACTTTAGCCATCGATTGGACGATCAAGAGGATGAAAAACATGACGAGTGGCGAGACTTGCTGGAAGAATTTTCTGGGTGATGGAAGAGTTCAGGTGTAGCACGACCTTGTGACGAGCAGCAGACTTTAGCGATGTGGCCCGTCTTCCCACAAGAATGACAAATAGCATTACAGAACTGACAGTCTCTACAAGCATGTGTGCCACCACAACTGGCACACGCTTCCCTTCGTGGGCTTTTTTGAGAATGATGTGGCTTCTGGTTTGCTCCCATTCTGTGGACTCCGTCATCAGACAATTCCGATTGGTCGTCTCGGAAATCAGATGGGTCTGTGGTAATGCCATGGTGAACAGTGTCAGTGTGGCATGACGTGTGACTCTGAGGCCCAATTGTAGTTCATGAAGAGAAATGTTGGCGGCCTCCACTCTCATGGCTTCATAAGTGAGTCATTTTTAAAAAAGAAGCACTCGCCTGATGCTGTCATCTCTAAAGCCACAGAGCAAACGATCCATCAGGACTGAATCTAAATTTGGGAACTGGCAGTCACAAGCAGCCCTTCTCAGCATGGTGACGTATCCAGTGACAGACTCACCCTCTTTCTGGCTTTGTTGGTGGAAAGCGCATCGGTGTATGGCAGCAGACATCTTAGGCATAAAATAGTTGTGGAGCCGTGCCTTTATGATGCCAAGAGGGGTCTCCAGTAATTTGGACAGAGCTACTAAGTCCTGAACAATATCGAATACAGCCTGGCTGCAGGTACTCAAGAAAGTGGCATGGCAGACATTGTCTCCTTCAATACTGTTTGTTATAAGGAAGCATTCAAAACAGTTGAGGTAGGCTTTCCAGTTCCCAACCTTGGGGTTGAACAGTTCAATATGGCCCATAGTGATTTAGCTCTAGGCACCCTTAGTGATTTCTGTTTGGGCTGGCAGAGAGTGATTTCCCCGTTCGCTTAGGCCTGGGATCCCATCCTTGTCACCAGTTTTAAGTATTGACAGGCAAGAGACGATAATCAGTAACAAGGCTTTTATTCATAACATTACTCAGCTCTGATCTGCTGTGTTAAGAGCGGCACCCAAACTTATACTGTTCCAAGACACTGAACTGTGTACAATGCAACTATTATCAGGAGCTCTGATTGGACCTAAGCAGAGCTTCCTGATAGGGTATTCTGCATGGTTTCAGGACCAATAGGAGTCTTTATTATGCAGCCAATCATAACAGAGGGAGTTAGGATACCTTAGCACAAACCATAACCAACAGCTTAGAATATCCCAGACATAACAAGATTTATGGCGACTCCATGGTGTTTTCAAAACAAGAAACATTCAGAGGCAGTTTGCTGTTGCCTGCCTCTGTGTAGCAGCCTTGATATTCCTTGGTGTTCTCCCAACCAAATACAGACCAAGATCAACCCTGCTTAGCTATCAAGATCTGACAAGATCAGGCTATCCAGGTCAAGGTATCAACAGATTAGATCATATTAAGAATTAAATATATTGATTGATAGTAATCGTGTGTGAAGACTGGCTAATGGAAAAATACCAATTTGGTCTGACCTAACAGTCAGAGCAAAAATCCCCCAAATATTCCATCCTAAGGAAACCTCCTGATTTCTCAAGCACACTGTCCACAAGACGCACTTTTGAACTCTTGTGCCACATTCATGTACTTTATCAAATTACTCCCTGGGAACTACAACTCATAGCAATTACCACCACCACCACCACCACCCCCATGTGCCATCCAGGCTTCACTGGTACCTTTCTCAAATCTTCACAGCAAAGACCAGATAAGACCTGGTGAAACCCTAGCAGGTACACAAACATATCAGAATGCTGTGAGGAAGCAGGGAAAAAATGCCCTTCCCAACAGCAGCAGCAGCAGCAGAAGAAGAAGAAGAAGAAATAATTGGATTTATACCCCGCCCTTCACTCAGAGTCTCAGAGCAGTTTACAAACTCCTTTTCCTTCCCCTCCCCATAACAGACACCCTGTGAGGTAGGCAGGGCTGAGAGAGCTCTGAGAGAACTGCTCTTTCAAGGACAGCTCTGACAGAACTATGGCTTGCCCAAGGTCATCCAGCAGGTGCAAGTGGAGGAGTGGGGAATCAAACTGGTTTTCTCAGATTAGAGTCTGCGCACTTAACCATTACCACAAACTGGCTCTAATTCAAACAGCATTGAATTGAGGACAGGTCACTTGTTTGGAAATGGCCACTCTGTTTCTAGCATGCTGCTCTTCTATATATATGAAGGTGAAAACATACAGAAGTAAGGGACCCTCTACAACCCATTCTTCTGACATAAATATCTAATAGGTTATTTCACAACAGCATATGTTCCTGTCTTTCTATATAATCTAATTTACTTGTTAAACAAAACCTTAAAGGACTAAATTTCTAATCTGGGTTGTAAAGAGTGCTAATAAAATCAAGTATTTATTTTATTTGGTTTAGTTATTAATAGCCCAGACTAGCCTGATCTCATCAGAGCTTGGAATTTAAGTAGGATGGAAGACTTCAAGGAAGACTGGGGCTAGTATGCAGACGAACGCAATGACAAACCACCTCTGCTCATCTTTTGCCATGAAAATCCCATGAGGTGGAACTTCATGGGGTCGCCATGAGTTGGTTGCAATTCAACTGCATACTTTATTTTTTAATGAAGTGGGTAGGCCTCTAGCGTCTTTCCTGGTTGCCATGGTGACTTGGGCCGCTAGTCTCTAGAAAACATAAAAGAGCAACAAGTGCAAGACCACACATTCCATCCTGTCTGGTAGATTAACCAGGCTGCCAAATGAAAGCAAAGCATCCATAAGTTCACAGATAATATCTATGAAGCAAAGAACACCACAACAAAGCAACCTGGAGGCTACAAGTGTAAGTACTCTCCTCTTTTCTAAACAAAACTGCGTGTTGTTGATATAAGAGCAGCGTTAATTCCTTGTGTCTGAGGCAGAAGCCGTTTGTATTGATAGCAGCACTGTTTCGCCACCACAGAACTTTAATTCCCAATGAAAATGCATTTCGGAAGCTTTGGAATGATGTTGCAGGACATAGATCTTGTTTCTTTTATATTATCAAAACATGGCATACACATATAGCAATTCAAATAATGTTAATTTATAAATAAAAATGACAATATATACTGGAAATGAATTTATTAAACAGCATTAATTTGTTCTTACAATCCCTTTTATACTTTGGCTAAAGTTATTAGGACTTTTTCAGAATTGGCTGACTGTATAGGAACCAGGACTGAGTGAAACAAGTCATATTTAGAGTTATACCTTCCTTAAGGAAACATGTTTATTATATAAGTGAAAAATTTCTTGAGATGGAGGAAAATGCCAGTTACCTGAACAAAGTAGTAGGATACAGCCAATTAGTGGCTTGGCTCCAGTGATTTATTTCCACTGAGGAATCTTTTGCTAGGTGAGGGTTTGTTCCATTGGTGTTGTAAAGTTAGGTCCTTCAGTGCCAGATGTCTTCTTCCAGTGAAAGATTCCTTACTTAGTAGAAGGTAACTGCTAAAGTCCAACACTATGTTATCCCACATACAGGTCTGGATGCAAAGAATCAGGAATGGAGCTTATGAAATGGCTCTTGTCTGCCTTTCCATTCCTGCTTTACCCCCTCTGCACTCCTTGGAAAACTACTCTTGAAGGTGAGGGGGACCCAGGGCTGGCCCATCATAGACAAAATTTAGACCATTGCCTAGGGTGCTGGCTTGATGAGGGTGCTAGTGGCACTGCGCCACTCTGGCCTGCCTGCTGCCCCACCAGGCTGCATGCCTGCGCCCCGCTGGCCTTACCTGGCTTTGCCCTGACATGCTTGATGGCTCCTGGGACTCACCACTGCCTCCCCCCTGCACTCCTTGGCCATTTTTGCCTCTTGCGTTCCTCCCCAGAAGGAGTTGGACAAAGGCGAAAACCGCCGCCACCACAACAAAAGGAAAGTTCTGCTCATTTGCAGCCACTCAAGCAGCGCTGAGCCACCCAGAGTAAAGGGTCAGGCAGCCACTCACCCCACCCTCCACTGGCAGCCCAGTCAAGCTGACCTTTCCTCCCCTCCCCACGTCAATCTAGCCACCCCAGGAGTTAGATATGAGACTCGGGCAGCAGCTCATTGAACAGTGAAAACAGCTTTATTTACAGAGGTAAGAACAAGATAGGATGACAGCAAAACTGGGGAGCAACAGGCTCCTTTTTAAACAGTCCGGGCTTGCTAAACCACACCCATTTGTGCAGTAAGGACCAATCAAAATATATACATAAAGTCCCATCACATCATTTCCCTCCTGCACATATCTTGTATCCTGATTGGACGGCTGCGCAGAGTGTCCAATCAGATTTCAGGCTTCAGGATACCAGGCTTTAATGGGAGCTGGAATCAAGCACCTACATTTATGTATAGCAATACATAACATCCCTCCCCCTAAGATGGAACAATAAGGGAACACTTGTAATCTTTTAAGTAAGAGGGAGGCTGTCGCGTTCTTTGAAACTGTCTTACCAGTTCAAGTTGGGGAGCTGGTTCAGTGTCCCTCTCTCTCTGTTCTCCGCTTGGACCTGAGGGACTGTGGTCAGGAGTCAGGTTCTGCCCTGATCCTGGCTCAGCAACTGGCTCGACACCCCAGCTGTCAACACCAACCTCAGCCATTAGAGGTTCCACGGATGCTGCTGTGGGGTTTGGGACCATGCTAGGCTCAGGCTTGTCCTCAGTGCGTGAGTTGGCCCATCGTTGCCTAAGCTGGTCTACGCGGCGCCTCAACTGCCGTCTGTCTGCAGTCTGCACCATGTACAATAAGGTGCCAGTCACTTCGGTGACTACAGCTGGTAGCCAAAGATGTCCCTCACCATAATTTCTGGCAAAGACAGCATCCCCTTGCTTGAACGACCTGGGAGATGGTAAGGTCTCAAGCTGTGGTGGCTTGGCTGATGTCAAGTCAGGGTGGAATCTGTCTAGCAGCGACGTCAGCCTGCGCCCCCTGAGTAACTCGGCTGGGCTTCTTCCTGTTGCCGAATGGGGGTTATATGCTGGTACAAAATAAAGGAGGCAAGTCATTGGCTCCAGTCCCCATGTATAAGCCGCTTGAGGGCTTCCTTCGTGGTCCGCACCATCCTTTCAGCCTGACCATTCATTGCTGGGTGGAATGGTGCGGACGTTATGTGCCTGATTAAGTTGTTTCTAAGGAACTCCTGGAACTCCTGGGATGTAAACTGAGTTCCATTGTCCGAAACAAGAGTGTCAGGCAACCCGTGGGTGGAAAATAACTTTTGCAGTGCATTAATGACAGACGTGGATGTCATGCGCGACATTAACACCACCTCCAACCATTTGGAGTAAGCGTCAATGACCAGAAGGAAGACTTTCCCTTGAAATGACCCCACAAAATCAATGTGCAGCATTGACCAGGGCCTGTGTGAAGTTTCCCAATGATGAGTGGGAGCTTGCAGGGGATCAGGCCCGGTCTCCTGACAGGGCTGGCACATTTTAACCCACTCTTCAATTGGGGCCACCAAACATAGCTCCGGGCCAGAGCTTTCATTCAAACAATGCCTGGATGCCCTTTGTGTAGTGCAACCAACATTCTTTTTCACAAATTGGGGGGCACCACCACCCGGTTCCCCCAAAGTAAACAACCCTTGTGAACAGACAGCTCTTTTTGTCTGGAAGAGTAAGGCTGGAATTCACTAGGTAACTGATCCACCGGCCACCCCCTCCACTCCCAGTTTAAAACCCTGGCAATAGTGGAGTCTTTTGCTGAGCCAGCTGCGATGTCTGAGGCATGCATGGGCAGCTGAGGCAGTTCTTCTATAGCCAACACCTCAGATGCAGGGGCAGGATCAAGAGCTGGTCCTTCGATAGGACACCGGCTCAGGGCATCTGCGTGTCCAATAGCCCTACCCGGCCAGTGGACCAGTTCAAAGTCATATGCCACCAAAAACACTGTCCATCTCAGCATGCGTGGTGACAGAATTTGGGGGGTCTGGAGACTTGGTGCTAACAGTCCAAGAAGTGGCTTATGATCTGTGAACATGAGGAACTTACGCCCATATAAGAAATCGTGGAATTTCTTAAATCCAGCTACTAAAGCAAGTCTCTCCTTGTCTATTTGGGTGTAGTTCCTCTTGGCAGCAGTCAGTGTTCACGAATAGTACACCACAGGCGCTTCCCACCCATCCACCATTATATGACTTAAAATGGTGCCAGTGCTGAAGGAGGAGGTGTCTGCGGCAAGTACCAGTGGTTTCAGCTCGTCATAAGGAGTTAAGACAGTAGCAGACATTAACAAGTTCTTTATAGCAGTGCAAGACCATTCTTGTTGCAATCCCCAGACCCATTTCACACCCTTAATTAACAGCCTGTGTAGGGGTTCTGCAACAGTAGTTTTATGTGGTAAAAAGGCATTCTAAAAGTTCAGAATTCCTAAAAACAATTGCAGCTGTTTTTGCATTGAGGCCATGGCGCCTTCTGTATGGCCTCAGCCTTGCTTTCCATAGGGTGAACCCCATGTTCATCTATGAGGAACCCTAAGAATTCCACTCTGGGCACCCCAAAATGACATTTACTCTTTTTAACCTTTAAACCAGCCTTTTGAAATTTGCCCAGCACCACTCAGATTCGATCTGCCAATTCCGTTTTGTTAGCCCCGCAATCAAGACATCGTCGGAATATGGAAACACACCTGGCAGATCCCTTAAAGGCCCTTCATCAGCCCTTGGAAAATACCTGGGGCCACGTTCACCCCGAATTGTAACCTGTTTACCTTGAACACACCCCTGTGGGTCCCAACTGTCTGTGCTTCGGCTGCACTTTGATCTACTGGTAGCTGTTGGTAAGCCTGCGCAAGGTCTAATTTTGCAAACACCCTGCCACCTGTGAGGGATGCCAATACATGACTGATGATAGGTATAAGTACTGGATATGAGTGTTGTTGCAATGCCTTATTGATCATACACTTGTAATCAGCACAAATTCTAATAGACCCATCAGGCTTAACAGGTGTTACAATAGGAGTTTCCCATTTTGCATGTGATACTGGTTCAAGTACTCCTTGAGCAACCAGTTTGTCCAACTCCGCCTCAGTCCACAGCACCCTTCTGTATTTCAAGCAGATGGGCTGTACTGTAGGGTCTAAAACAAATGAAATTGGCGGGCCTGTATATTTTCCCAGCAACCCATCGAATACCTCAGGGAACTCTGCATAGATAGAACTCAATTTATTCACACATATTTGGTTGACCCCTGTCACAACAATACCAAAGGCCTCAAACCAGTCTAAATCCAACAAGTTGGTTCTGCACCCTTCAGCCACCAAGAGACTCAGTGTCTCCCTAAAACCTTTAAATTATACCTCGAACTCAGCCTCTCCCACCACAGGAATAAGCTGCCCCTGAAAATCAGAGAGGTGCACCTGGCTGGGCACCAAACGACGGCAGCTCCTTCTGGGGAAAAGACATTGTAGGGTTTCTGATCAGATGATGGTCTTAGCTGATCCCAAGTTGACCTCCATCTTGCACAGCATCCTGTCCAGCAACACGGTCACATAGATTTTCTTCCTGGCCCTGGGTCTGGTGCTCAGGATGGTCGTGGGGAAGGAACAGCAGGTGGTCTCGTTGCAGTCTGCAGGTCTGGGAACACTGACACCTCTCGCCTTGTGACTCTGCTGTGGTGAAGACGGGGGCGACATTTTCTTCCCCTTCACTCGACACACTTTGGCGATGTGGCCCCACTTGTCACACGCTTGACAATGGAGATCATGTGCCCAGGACCAATCCTGCTCATGGGCTCCACTGCAACTGGCACAGGCTTGCTTGGGTGCTGCTTTCACTGGGGTCCGCTGAGGCCTCACTGCCCAAGACTTGTGGACTGCCTCATCCTCACCTTCGGAATTGGTCTCAGAGTTGTGATGGACAGCCTTCTCCATCTGCAGTCGGGGTGGACTGCCAGCCTGTCTCACCTCCCTCATTGACCTTTCCACAGCTTCAGTGGCTATGGCCTCAATGTAGGCCGTGGTGTAGGTCAGCTCGGTCTTTGTGAAAAGCCTCTGCTGCAGCTTTTCACTCCTTAGGCCACACACCAACCTATCGAGCAATGCCGCTTCCAGGTCAGGAAAATTACAGGTTTGGGCTGCTTTCCTCAGTGCTGTGATGTATTCAGCTATCGTCTCACTCGGCCCCTGGTCCTGTGTGTAGAAGGCATGCCGGCAGGCGATCTGTGACAGCTTGGGCACAAAGTGATTCTTAAGTTTGCCAGTGATATCAGCTAGGGAAACTGACTGGATGTCTGCCAGGGCTACCAGGTACCTGGCCACGTCAAACACGGCTCAACCACAGGAACTGAGCAGCAGCGCCATCTTTGTGGCCTCCACCTCGATTTGGTTACCCGTAAGTCGAACTCAAATTGCAATACATACGAGTCCCAGTCCTCCAGCTCCGGTTCGAATGCCTCGAACTTTGTGCTGGCTGCCATCCCTCTTGCCGGTTCTGCCGGTGGGTTGGCAGAGTGTCGTCCTTCTTCCTCTGGGACCCCGGGAGGGTTCGCTTAGTCTGCCATGGTGGCGATGGTTCAACAGGGCTGCCTACCCGTTATGATGATCCCATCCTCATCACCAGTTGTTCGATATAAGACTCAAGCAGCAGCTCGTTGAACAGTGAAAACAGCTTTATTTACAGAGGTAAGAACAAGATAGGATGACAGCAAAACTGGGGAGCAGCAGGCTCCTTTTTAAACAGTCTGAGCTTGCTAAACCACGCCCATTTGTGCAGTAAGGACCAATCAAAATATATACATAAAGTCCAATCACCTCATTTCCCTCCTGCACATATCTTGTATCCTGATTGCTGCGCAGAGTGTCCAATCAGATTTCAGGCTTCAGGATACCAGGCTCTAATGGGAGCTGGAATCAAGCTCCTACATTTATGTATAGCAATACATAACACCAGGGATCACCCATCAGAGCAGCTGGGACAGGGATGGGGGAAGCGCTGCCTCAGCTAGCTGCACATAGCCAACAGGCAGGTGCAGCCACCCACCTACAACAGGCTGCTCCATGCAGAAGAGGGCAGTGGCAAGGGTGGGCGGCAAGGAAGGGAGGGAAAGAGGCTGCAGGCAGCCGAAGAGGAAGGCCTGTGGGGGAGGAGAAGGAGAAGTGACCCTTGAGGTGCAGGAGGACCCCGAGTAGCCCAGCCAGCCAGGATCTACGTAGGGGTACCTTGATGGATGCTGCGGGGGTGCACCAGAAGGTAGCCTCACCTAGCATACAAAAAAACCTGGAGCCAGCCCTGGGGGGACCAGTGGGAATAGAGTCCATTAGCTGGAAGGGGGCATTTGGTAGAAATTATTTCTGTCTGTTGCATAACCTGAAGTACTCTTCCTCATGGAAAGTTAGTTTTGATTCATCCCATAACCATTATGGGTTGAGTTGGACCCAGAACAAGGACTTTGCAAGGCCTGTACAAGAATCTCAGATCTTCCTGGTTTTCCGTTCCCCCCCAGCAGTCATTTCTGACCACGGGAAAGTCTGTTCCCAGGGTCATAGAACCTCCAAAACCCAGGGGTCAGGAGGCTACAGTGGGAAAGGGGGAGTGTTACAGTCACTGCCTCTTCTGTCAATGGAGCTCCATTCATGCAAGAGGCCAGTGGGAATGATTTCACCTTCTGACTGCAGCATGGGAGGGAAGCCAAGAAGACTGGCAACTGGATCCAGCCCTACACTTTTTGCTCTGGCATGCCTATCTCCAATATAAAAATAAAGAATATTTGAAATATTTGAAAATTGTTCAAAATTTTATTTAATAGTTTCTGATTGATTGCCCTCTGTATCTATTTAACTAAAACAAAATATGTTATTATCTGGCAAAGCTAAAAGATTCCTGAGGATAAAGCCTTATACCTTTATACTGACTGTAGAGCTTGGTTCTGCAAACAAAACATAACACTCATATTTAAAATATCACAAAAACACAAAACAAACTTTTTGTTAAATTGGTTTCCTGAATATCTCAACATTCAGAAGACCTAGGGGAGGTGTTTAGGCAGGCATTTAAAGCAGATGAGCCACATAGCTTAGGGAGAGACCTCTGCTTGCATAAATGTGACCATTTGATATAACTGAAACTTGAAATGGAATAGTCTACTGCAGGTGTCCCCAACGGGGTGCCCATGGTGCCTATTGACACCTTTCCAGGTGCCTGCCAAGTGTTTTTAGAAAGTAGGGGGTGGGGGGAGGGGTTGATCAGCAAAGCTTCTGATTGACTATTGGATATTTCATTAGCTGTGCAGATTTTTGATGATCAAATTTGTTGGTTTGGCGGCAGCTGCCATCACAGCTCAAGGGTCTTCCAGTGACTGAAGCTAAGCTGCAGCAGCCATTGCATGGCTGGCTCTGCCTCCTGTGGCAGCAGCCACCACAATGCGTCAGAATTCCAAAAGTGCTCGCACGTTCAGAAAGGTTGGAGCCCCCTAGTCTATTGAATATGTACTTAGAAACAATGACAAAAAAAAATCTTGGTCTGAGCTCTTAGATATAACCTGAAAATGTTCATATGCCTCAGATTTTAAGTAGGTTTTAAGAATGAGCAAAAACTGCACCCCATATATCATACTCCTTCAGCATGTCGCATTTAGGAAATCCAGAACGAGCTACTAATTTTGTAAAATTAGGTCATTATGCTTAGATAATACTTTCCCCAGGGGTCTATGCTAATGAGCTATGAGGCTATTAGCATATGCCACACCCCCTGACATCACCAGAAGTGATGTCAGAAGGGGAAGCAAAAGGGGGGAAGGCATCTTCAAAAGCCTCCCCTTCCCTTTCCCAGTTGGTCTGGGTGGGGGAGCTAAGAGAGAAGGGGTTTAAAGTTTAAACTCCTTCTCATGAGAGTTGGGCCACAGAAGGAGGAAAGAGGGAAGGAAAGACAGAGAGTACAGGTAAAAGGTAAAGGTTCCCTTGCTCGAAAGCCAGTCGAATCCGACTCTAGGGTTGCGGTGCTCATCACCGTTTCAAAGCCGAAGAGCCAGCGCTGTCCGAAGACATTTCCATGGTCATGTGGCCGGCATGACTAAACACCAAGGCACACGGAATGCTGTTACTTTCCCACTGAAGTGGTACCTATTTATCTACTTGCAATTTCTTGCTTTCAAGAGTAGAGAGAAGGAAAGAAGGAAGGAAAGAGGGAAAGAAAGAGAAGGAAAGGGGAGGGAAAGAAAGAGAGGGAAGAAGGAGGGAAACAGGGAAAGGAGGAAAAAAGAGAAGAGAAGAAGGTGGGAAAGAAAGAAAGAAAGAAAGAGAGAAGAGAAGGAGAGAAAGAGGAAAAAGAGAGAAATAAAGGAGAGAATGAAAGAAATTTGGCGGCAATTCAGCCCCATTATATTCTATGGGTCATTGAGGTCAGTGGTGAAAACATAGGGTATATTCTGGTGGCTGGAGGGGAGGGGGTTTGAGAGAGAGGCTCCAAACTCACAGGGTAGCTGTTGGAGCCTCTCCCCAAGATACCCACCACGTTTCAAGAACATTGGACCAGGGGGTCCAATTCTATGGGCCCCCAAACAGGTTGCCCCTATTCCCTCCAAGTTACTTTTTTCCCCACCATAGAGAACAATGGAGGGAATAGGGGCAACCTGTTAGGGGCCCATAGAATTGGACCCCCTTATCCAATGTCCTTGAAACTTGATGGGTATCTTGGGGAGAGGCTCCAACAGCTATCCTGTGAGTTTGGAGCCTCTCCCTCAAACCTCCTCTCCTCCAGCCCCCAGAATATATGCTATGTTTTCACCATTGACTTCAATGGCCCATAGGATATAATGGAGCTGAAATTGACATTCGGCTGCCTGAAAGACTTCCCCAGACACCGGCTGGGGGCAGGGCTTGGCTCCTGAGCTCCCCCCCCCAAAAGACCCCTGCCTTTCCCCCATATCACTAGAACTATGCAGGCATTATACATGTCTACACTGAATTTGCCACTGTTCCTGCACCCTCCCTTCATGCAGATAGATTCAGGTGGGTAGCTGTTTTGGTCTGAAGCAGCAGAACAAAGTTTGGGTCCAGGGGCACTTTTAAGAGCAACAAAGTTTTAGACTCCCATCATGCATTCAGTATGGAGGCTTGGAGGCACTGGAGCTTTTCCACAGGTGCAAGGATTTCTGCCTGCATAGAGCAACTCACTTGCCTCCTGCAGCAGCCCAAATTGTCCCCCAGAAAAAGGATGGAGGGGCATTTCAGGCTGCTGAGGGAAGGGAGAAGCAAGATAGTCATGCTCTGTGGGTGGAAAATCTTGCATTCATGGAAAAACTCTGGTGGATCCAAGCCATTGATTATACATCCTATGTAGCATCTATGCATATAGGTTATATACACTATAGACCCTTTTAATGATTATGAACCAGCATAGGAGGAATGTGGGACAATAAATATGGGCAGGCACAATCCTAAAACTCCTCTCTCTCACACAGAAACACATATTGAGAGTATACAGATAATAGTGTTTGCCATTTTTCTGGCATTTGTAGGGATGTTCATTTGCAGGGATATGGGATGGTATAATATACCTTGATCTTGTCAGATATTTATTTATTTGATTTGTACCCCACCCTCCCGCTGGAGCAGGCTCAGGGAGGCTAAGATCTCAGAAGCTAAGCTGGGTTGAGACCTGTGTGGGAGACCACCAAGGAAAACTGCAGAGGAAGGCAATTTTTCAATTTAATTTAATTTTAAATGAGCAATTACATTTTGTTATATTCATATAATGTTATGACTACTGGATTCTCAGAATTCCCAGCTTTCACTTTAAAAAAGTATCTAGCTTGTTTTGTTGCAGATATTTGCCTTTCCTTACATCTCCACAGCAGAAAGGGCTAGAGAAGAAGAAGAAGAAGAAGAAGAAGACGAAGAAGAAGACGAAGAAGAAGAAGAAGACGAAGAAGAAGAAGAAGACGAAGAAGAAGAGACTTACTTTTAATAGACTTACTTTTAAAAAATAATGAAAGCTGAGAATTCAGAGAACCTAGTATGCATCTTGTTATATAGTTAGATTAATATAGCAATACTCCATCCTCAATTCACACTGAGGAAGACTTTGCAGAGGAAGGCAATGACAAACCACCTCTGCTTAATTACTGGCCTTGAAAACCCTCTGGGATCACCATAAATTGACTGTGACTTGACGTCGCTTTTCGCACAGACATCATTTGCATCTAGGTTGCCATCCTCCTGGTCTGCCTGAGCTCCCTTCCCTTACCAAATCCTACCTTCCTCAGCACTGACTCCAAATCTCCAGGAACTTTCCAAGCCAGAAAAGGCAACCTTGTTTGCATCCTGTGAATTTTGAATTCCTACCTCTTTCAGTCTCAATGGAGAACACTTTCTTCCAGTAGGAGCAGAAACATGTAGTGGGAGTGACAGGCTGCTATGATACCACATACTTTGCTAAAACAAACATTGGCAATGGTATCATTCCACTGGCATTTGCAAGTTTATCTAAAAGGAAAATAATTCCAGGAGTTGATACCCATATGAGTATTTTAAAAATCCCTTATCTACAGTTTTTCTTATCATAATACGTAAAATAGTAATACTTGTACAGAATTACAGTTACTTGTATAGAGGTATTGTAGGATTAGATGGTCATCATTTACATGTTTCAGGGCTTTTCTGTTAGATTTTCTCAGGTTATTGGGCTGCAATACCAGAGAGGGCAATGCACACAGGGCTATTTCGGCATGAGGGCATTTTTCAAACTAAATTTCCTGTGTAGTTTGTGTTGGTACCAACTTGTCAGTGTTATAAATACGTATCTTCCTGGATGTTTGACTTGGTTTCATTTTAGGTTTGCCAACTCTGGATTGGGATATTCCTGAAAATTTGGGGTGCAGCCTGGGGAGAGTGGGGTTTGGTAAGTGGAGGTATAATGCCAGAGCATCCACCCTCCAAAGCAGCCATTTTCTCCAGGGGAAATTATCTTTGTCGTTTGGAGATCAGTTGGTATTCCTGGAGGTCTCCAGGGGCCCCCTGGAGGTTAGCAACCCTGTTTCATTTGGCTAGAGACACAAGCACATTATCACACTATTTCACAATAAGAATGCAGTATTTACTCCAATGCAAGAGTAGGTTTTTTCCCAGGTATGCCAACAAAAAAATAGAGGGAGTTGTCTTGTATTTGCATATACATTATATAAGTTATAGTTGTGTCCAGTTTTTTTAATGTGTAACATTGAGCGGGTGTCTTACATTCTAAATCACATGACTTTTGGGGAAATATGGTTCTCTCTGTGTGTCTTTCTCCTCTTATCACAAACTGCTGTGCCTGCAAGATCCTCCCTTGATGTATGTGACATGTTGTAAAGATAGGCCTATCTTTACATCAAGTGTACTCCAGAAATATTTTCTTGCAAATCAAACTTTTACAGATGTATGTTTTTGGACAGGAAGTTTATCAGTCTGAATTAACACTGAGACCGATTCCGCAAAAGCAGTTGTTCCGCCCTCGGTCTCCCGTTTCCCTCAGTTGTACTGCTCAGTTTCCCACTATTTGCTGCATGGCTGCATTTTGACCTGCACCTCCCCCCCTGTTTCCCCCACTTCTTCTTGATCCTTATTTTCCCACTTATCCCTTTATCCCCCCCCTTTGTGTTTTCTCTTTTTGTCATCTGAGTAGCTAAGTTCCTCTTGACTACTCTTTAGAACATTATTCTACCCATGGGGCCTGATTCTTTGCCAGGGAGAGGACCTGGGCTTTCCGTGGAGATGCCTTCTGCTGAATGAACTGTGGAGGTATTGAGGGATACAGTTAGACTGGCCATACTTCCTTTTCTGTGTTCTGGCCTGTCAAAAGGGTATGCGTTTAGAGAAGAGGATTCAACCTCCCACTATGGAGTATGGTAGTTGCAGAGCTCCTACGGGGCAAGCCACAGTGAGCCATACAGAGGAAGGGGGCAGGGACTGTTTTGTTTCTGCTCCTGTTCTGTTCTGTGGATGAGTGAGGACAGGGGATATCAGGAAGGTGAGTTTTTGTAGCTTAATGCAGACAAGGACAATGTTCCTCCATTCCATTGCACTCTCTTCTCTCAGTAAACAGATACGGTCTCCCTAATGGGACAAATGTCTGAACTTCAGCAATGAAATAACTTGCAGAACAGCTATTAAAACACAACAGTCGGCATGTGTTGGTTCCATACATGTCAGGCACTGGAGCACTGGCGGCATGCTACTCCAAAACTGGTGATGCATGTGGGCAGTGTCACTATGGATTCCAGTGCAGATATTATGCTCTCATCTCTTTGGAACGGGGTCTATTTTGGCCTTTCTTTTCCTGCTGAAAGATCACAGGATACTGACTACCAGTGCTGGTGCTGCATCAGCATGGATAATGTTCTGGCATCCAAGTTTCAGGAATAAGTGACCCCTTCTTTGGAAGAGGCTGCTGCCAGCCAAACCTTTCTACTTATGTTCTGCTTGTTGGCTAGTCAACTTTATGGTGCTCCAAATCTTTTAAATATTTTAAAGAAGAAAATCTTAACCATTGGTCTAGTTGTGTCGATGCTGCGGAATGCTGAAAGATAGTCACTACATTTTTTCCAACAATGGCACACTCTACCAAAAAAAAAATGTTTAAAAACATATCCCACTGAAAGTATAATTGCTTCCTATATGCCCAGGCTGCAGCCACCCCTTCTTAATTCTAGTAACAATTCAAAAAGATGTAATAATGAAAAGAACTTGTGGCTGATTGTAACAGGTTTGATCATTGTTTCGTCTCATGCCAATAACTTCAGGGAAACTAGTTTCAAAAATGCCAAGTTATGCAAGCAGTGAAGTCGTTTGAGTGAAAGTCACAAGTGGGAGTAGGTGTGTTGTCAAATGCATGCATATAATCAATGGATCAAGTATCAGTGCGGTCTAGGTGGTAATAGTTATCAAACAAGAGTGTGTCGCTCAGAACAGGCATTTCATTTGACAACGCTTGCTGAAAACAGAGAAGAACAATATTCAAGGCTCATTGCTACTAGTTTGTTTTGCAGATAATCTGAAAAGGTCTTGCAACATCAAGAGACAGAGCATTGGTTGTATGGAATATCTCAGCTCAAGCTCAACCATTGGCTGCATCAAGTGCGAAGCAATAATGGTACTGGATATGTGACAGGAACTAAGCAAGCCAAGGTGAGTAAACACAAGGCAGAAAAAATACTATTTTACAAATATTCTATCTATGATTTTACTACTATATTGTAAAATCTGTTATCAGGGGAGGGAATGAAATAATCTATATTAATTCAGAAGGATCTCAAACTCATTTTCTGCATTTTGGTGAGCCCAGCACAGTGCTGGGTACAATTTACTTCTTTTCTTGTTAGCTACATCAGCTCCCCTGCTTTCTGTCATGTGCACTGCACACAATGCATTGTGGCATGTCCTTCTCTGCTGCAGCCATACCCACAGATGGGAGGGGAGGTAGAAACAGAATTTGCCCTTACAGATGTTCACTGCTGCTCTATAAGGTGTTATAGAAGCAACTAAAGGTATAGTTCCTAAGTAGGTGTCGATTTTTTATCCCACCTTTCTTCTAAGAAGCTTAAGGCGGGGTGTACATGGTTTTGTCCTCCTCCATTTATCCTCACAACAACCCTGTGAAGTAGGTAAGGCTAGGAGAGGCCCAAGGTCACCAAGTGATCTTCAGGCGGAGGGAGAATTTGAATCCAGATCTCCCCAGTCCTCAAATTACTTCCTCATTTTCTTTTGCCTGGACTACAGAAGTGGTCCTACCATTAGGCGGGTTAGGCAACAACCACAGATGCTGGGCAGTGTTAAAGATTCCCCAATGGCAGAGGAGTGCTAATTAGATTCTTCTGTCCTTGGGGACAAATTAGACATGATGGTGTCCATGTGTCTAACCCTTGGATGGTGTTGCTATTTTAAAGTAATTTTAAAATGTTGAAAGGGCTTGTTCCTGATTGGGCCCACAGTGAGGCAGGCTGAGGCACTCTTGTTCCACCACAAAGACTTTTTCAAGTGCTGAAATGAAATGGCTACACCCTCCCCCATGGCTGTTTTGGCACTTGAAAAGGCGGGGGGGGGCAAGGGCACCTCAGCCCACAACACTAAATAGCTTTAAAGTGGTGGTGGCATCCTGTGGACACTGTCACATCTAGTTTGGCCCTTAGGCAGTAAAACATTTTGCTGCTTGGGTTGTGAGAATCTTTATTCATGTAAGAAGGAAGAATGAATAAGTGACGGGAGAGCTAAAATAAAATGCAATGCTATTTGCTACCTCACCAACTTACCTGGGAAATATTGTCCCTCACGTTTCCCAACAATGTTGTCCATTGCTCCTCTTAATGAAAGCCTCTGTTATACAGTTCATGCTGCCATTATTAAAACCTTATCTGGGAATGCTGCATGCAGCACGTTAGTTGGCGAAAAGATAAACCAATCCAAACAGAGCTCAGTAATGCGTGAGTGAAATATTAGTCTATTTATAGTGCAGTCAGAATACCATAGAGTAGATGTTTTGCTTTAGTTGATTCAGAGCCTGGAAACCAAGCTCAAAGTGAGGAAACACTGAGAGACATTGTGTTGTGGGTTAGTAACTGGATCTGCTCATTAATGCATATTGAGTTCTTAGATGTTTACGGCAGATGTATTTCTGAAGTACTCCACTGACCTCCAAAGAGCTGCAGCTGAGAGGAATTTGACCTCTGAAGTTTAACATTAACTGTTTTCCTATTGATATCTTTGGTATATGATCGAAGAGATACTCACAGAGGTAGGGATTAAACTCTGGGTTTTAAAAGAAACCAACATATTTTTCATTTGTTAAAAAGTGCCTAAAGCTACAGCTAGGAGCTGACTCACTGGAAACAGCTTTAGGAATCTTTTAATTGCCCCAAAGTCTTTTGGTTCTGGCAAATGAAAGCCCAAGTTAAAGTAATTGGCATTAGTTTGTGATGCAAAGCAATCTACGGCAGAGAATCCCGGACAAAGAAGGATCCCTGCATTATGAACAAGGTGTTTACTGCTTTCTGTTTGGAGTTTAAACTCCTTCATATTTAGCATGAGATTCCCTTATCAGCAATGCATACTCTGATGAATGACCCTGGTTCCACCTAATTTCATACTTCAGCCACCATGAACAGTAGAAAGTTCTCTGCGCAACAGAGATTGGTTTTGAAGTACTTGCCTGGATATTCGTCGGACAGCTGTGAGTAATGAGAATGGGGCTACTCAGACTGCTGAACGTGTGCTGGCAGTGACAAAAGCACAGCTCAAAACACATGCACTTCAGAATCAGCAAATGCACCATCACCTTTCGCTCTGCAGTGGGAAAAATTATGCCCTTGTTAAAAAGTGCAGGAAATATGAGAGAGAGAGAAGTGCAACTCTCTGAATCTCTGTCTACAGTCTCTGGCTTTAGCATGCAAAGTGACATAGACAATTTGACAGTAATATAGACAAAGTGCATTTTGGCATGCAAAGTGACTATTTCTTTGGGAGGAGATGTTATAGAGGATCTCACACGGTCACTGTTCTGATCAACAATTTGTGCAGAAATCATGCACTCAACTGTAACACTGAAAAAGGACTGGAGCCTGGTTGGTCTACTATGGAGTTGCCTCTGAATAGCAATGTGGTGCAGTGCCCCCGAAGCAGTCACTCATTGGCCTGATGCTTATGCCCAGATACTGGGGGATGGGGGGACTGCTTATGCAGAATCTTTATTGCTACTGTTTTTGACAGTTTGACTTCAAAAGTCAAATTCTTCTTGGTTGTGGATCTTTAGAGGTCCCTGCAGCTGCTTCAGTAACCAATCTCATCATCAGTGTCAATATCTAAGAACCCAATGACAACATAAAACATTGTTTTTGTTATAATTTTGTAAGCCATCTCATAAGCTAGGTGCAGGACAAGAACATTTTAAATTACCAATAAGGCTCCACTGTGCACTCTGTGGAAATTCTTGATCAACTGATTTAAGATGCACCACTTATTTTACCACAGCATTAAAAGTTACAAAACAATTGAACTTGAAGCAATGTTTTTTAGGGGGGATCTGCTTCAAGCTTGCTTATTTCTTACCACTACATTTACTATGTGATCTGTTTTGTGAACCTTAGAATTTGTCCTTGGATCATGACCGTTCCCAATTGTACAGAAGGCAAAGTGAGATTTACCAAGATGATTCCAAAGACTTCATAGAGAAGTATCGATTTGAGCCTGGGTTGAAACTGTTTCTGTATGGTGAAGGTTAGACAACTGAATCACAGAACAGAATCACAGAGTTGGAAGGGGTCATACAGGCCATCAATGCAGGATCAGTCTAGAGCATCCCCGACAAGTGTCTGTCCAGCCGCTGCTTAAAAACTGCCAGTGAGGAGAAGCTCACCACTTCCCTAGGCAGCTGATTCCACTATTGAACAAGTCTCACTGTAAAAAAGTTTTTCCTGTTATTCAGCCAGTACCTTCCCGCCCTTAATTTAAACCCATTCTTGCGAGTCCTGTCCTCTGCTGCCAAGAGGAACAGCTTCCTGCCCTCCTTGAAGTGACAGCCTTTCAAATACTTAAAGAAAGCAATTGTGTCTCCCCCTTCCCCCTCATCTCCAGACTGAACATTCCCAAGTCCCTCAGTCCTTCCTTAATCTAGGGCTTCCATCTCCAGGCCCCTGATCATCCTTGTTGCACTCCACATCATTTTCTAAAGTGAGACCTTCAGAACTTCACACAGTACTTCAGGTGCAGCCTGAACAATATGGTGTACAGCAGGATGATGACATCTTGCAATCTGGATGTTATGCTTCTGTTGACACACCCCAAGACCTGATTAGTCTTTTCTGCCACTACATCACATTGACTGCTCATATTTCACTTACAGTCCACCCATGTCCCCCATGCATTATGTTTGCTTGTCATTTTTGTTACTCAGATGCACTTATCCTTGTTGAATTGCACCTTATTCATATCCGCCCACTTTTTTAGTGTGTTCAGATCTCATTGAATTCTATCTCTTTTAGTGTATTTGCTGTTCCTCAAAATTTGGTGTCATCTGTGAATTTAATGAGTAGTCCCTTCACCCCCTCATCCAGATCATTTATAAAAATATTGAAAAGTACCAGGCCCAGAACTGAGCCCTGTGGCACTCTACTGGATACCTTCCTCCAATCAGATGAAATGCCACTGACAACTTCTTTTTGGATGTGGTTCTCCAACCAGTTCCCTATCCCACTAACTATCCTAGAGTCCAGTCCACAGTTCTCCACTTTACCCATCGGAGCATCATGGGGAACCCTGTCAAAAGCTTAACTGAAATCCAGGTAAACAATGTCAATGGTGTTCCCACGGCTGGAAGAGGGTCTCCAAAACAATTATTGCCCCTAGCCTGCATCAACCTTAGTATGGTTCTGTTAATATGCAAGCTAGCCATAGAGAAGACAGAACATGTGTGAGGTACAAAATTTTAGAAACTAAATTTATTCTATGGTAATAATGCTACTTTTATTCTTTGTAGGTGACAGTCATTGATAAGATTCACTGATTTAAAGCAGCAAGGTTCCGGAAAGTATGAACCCTGTAAAAATGATGGTAGTCAAAAAGCAGCATCTCTTTTTTATTGGCTTCTTTGGCTTTTGTGTGGATTGTTTTGTGCAGGGCCAAAAAAACAACACTCTAATTTTCACCAAGGAAAACACAATTCGTAATTGCACATGTCCGGATGATACTGGTGACAATGACTGTGATTACAGTTTGGCAAACCTAATCTGTAACTGTAAGACTGTCTTGCCTAATTCAATAGACAAAACCTACTACAACAATCTGACGATTTGGTTCACAGACACAGCTATGCTGGGAATGCTGTTAAACTTTACAGCAGTGCATGACTTGAAGCTCTCACTCTGTGGCTCTGTTCCACTGTCACCAGAGTACCTGACGATCTGGGGATTGCGAAGACTACAGATAAAAAGAGACCACAATGGTCAGTTACAACAGCAGAGTTTAACCATCTTCAGTAGCTACGACAACAACATGCAAGATAAACCGAAGGTGCAGTGCAAAGGAAGGCAAATTATTACTTATATTTCTGTTCTATACACATCTCTTTTCAACACCTACTCCCCACTGAAATCATACAGTGTGGAAAATATTTCCAACATAACAGACCACTTTCCAAGTCTGCCATATTCTGATAACCTCTTCATTACTAATAACAAAAGATATGTCGTAACATTCATCTACTGATACAACATACTTGCCTATGTCTCCAATGCATTCATGGTCCAATGCATTCATGATAAGTAAGGCAATGTTTTAGAAGCTGAATTCCTGCCATTCATTTGTATTAAATATACCAAAGCCTAACCAAAATTATTACTATTAACAATGGTTTGTATTTCCTATTTCAGTAAGTTTGTTGAATTTCAGTCTCCTCCTGTATCAATTGTCCACCCTTTGAGAGCAAACCAAAGTAGATCTAATCAGAAGTCATCAAGGGGATTTACTCCCAGGAAAGTGTTCTTAGGGTTTTTGAAATCCTAAATTATTTAGTGTTACCATGGGATTTACTCCTAGGAAAGTGTTCTTAGGGTTTTTGAAATCTTAAATTATTTAGTGTTACCATATCTAGTGCATGCCATCCATCACTCAACTGCTCTTTCACTAGACAGACAGACAGATAGCCTTTATTGGCATGTCAGAGATAAAAGTGCATTAAAATTTAGGAATACATCAAAAATGTGGCTGTCATACAAACAGACAAACAGCAAGGAAAAAAAAACTGATCAGTTTATAGTTTCCCTGAACTGAACTGCAGATTGAAGAAAACAGGCAACATTAAAAGTTATAGAAGAGTTTTGCCCCGAGAGTAGCAAGTGGACTTTGACACTCTCAGGGAGACCACACCATGTAAAAAGAAGGGAGTCCAGAAATTTATCCCGGGTCTTAGTATAAAATGGGCGATTTAAAAGAATGTGGGAAACAGATTCGATGGCACCCTGACTACAAGGGTACTGTCTTAAGTTCATAAGGGATTTTATGGCATCTTCCAGAGAAGATGGCTGATGGCAATACGTTAAATCTGGCTGACACAAATGCCCTTCTTTGATGGGGGTCAGTTAAAGAGCAAATATAAGTAGCTATCCAGCCCAGTGTTTGGGGTGATCCTTGATGAATTGGAGAACAAGTTTTCCTAGCTACCTCAGTCAGGAACTGTAATTGAATATCTAAAAGCCTGCATTTGATTGTATAAAATATTGTGGCTCTTTCACTATTTAATTCAGTTCCAAGCAATCAGATTGTTGCAGAAAACAATGGGTTCAGTACCACATCACATTCAATATTCGAGTTCTTCATAATACTTTTAAAGCATCCACGCAGGATCTACAGGGATCACATATTTTAGATATTGCTTCGCTTTTATTGACTGTTTTACTAAAGTTTTTCAATGCAAGTATTGCCCACATTATGTGATAAAAAAGCAACTTTGGGGATTCTACCACATCTCCAGCAGATGTTATTTCTGTGTTTTGCATGTAGGGCATAAAGTCTCAGCGCTGGATATTTTTTTTGTGTGTGATTTTCTTCGGTTCCTTTTCCAAAGCCAGTGGGCCTGTTGATTTTTGGTACAACGATGGTACAGAGTACAGTTTCTAGGGTGCTTCTTTGGACAGCGCTAGCTCTTCTGCTTGGAAATGGAGATGAGCACCACCCCCTAGAGTCGGATTTGACTAGCTTTCGAGCAAGGGAAACCTTTACTTTTACAAATAATGGTAATGTTGCCTAATGACAGAGCAAGATGCCCTAACCGTCACCCTACTCCTAACAGATTTATTTCACTTACAAATGATCATTATAATCTTGAGATACCGAGCTTTCTTTTTAAAAGAAGTTTCTCAACATCATAGCCGTGAAGAAAGAGTCCTGATGTATGAAACATATGTAAATTTGCTGAAGCATCTACTTGAAATTGGGGTCAAACAGATTTCAGTTAGCTGATTAACGATTCCAAAAATAACTTAGAATGACATGTCTGTGCTACCTATATATAGGTTTGAGTACATATGCATCGACATTTGAGAAGGTTCTAGTAGTTTGTGTTAATGTTTTAATATATCTACTACTCTCCACTAATGCCATGTTACTCCTCAGTTCACCAAACAGACAGGTCACATAGATGACTTCTGCAACATAGTCTGTCAAAGACACTTTCTATTCAAGCTATTCCAAAAACAATATTTTAAAAATTTTAACTATAAATGACATAAATACAGTATTAGTGAAGAGTATGTTTAATGAATGCATTCAGAAATAACCAATACAAAGCCTGAACACAGAAAGCTTCTAAGCAGGTTGTTCATGTAATATCTAGAAATAATGATGTATACCTTGAAATGCATTTTTAAATTCCATTATGAGAAAAGTGTAATAAACCAAGTCCCAGAGTAAGAAAAATTGATAGAATTTCTCACAGGGCAATCCAATTCAAAGTTCTATTCACACCCTTCAGACTCCCAGAGCACTCAACGAGGAACCTCAAAGTAGCTGTTTTATTGCAAAGGATTTTCAGAAACAGACTGGATTGGGAGACTGCTGAATTACAAGTTATTACAACACTCAGGACTTAACAGAGATATTGAGTTCTTATCTCACTACACATGTTAAGTCACTCAGTTCTCACTTGTACCCAGAATTACACTTTATTGGTCTTAAAAGTGCCACTGAACTCAAGCTTAGTTCTCACATCTGTTGTTAACTGTTTTATTATCTGTATGTAAATTTGCTGCTACCCACAGGTTTTACCAAATGCATTATTCTAATCTTAGCTGTATTTATTGCTCAGTTACTTATGCATCTTGACTCTAATTAGCCCTTCCTGGGCAACTACCTCCCGTACCTATATGTAATTATGGGGAAATCTGTTTCAATGAATCTGAAGGAGTATGCAGCTACACATGCTAAGTCTCTCAGTTCTCATTTACAGCCAGAATTGAACTTTGTTGGTGTTGTAGATACCACTGGACTCAAATTTGGTTCTCACATCTGTTTGTTAACTCTTGTATTTGTATGCTAATTTACTGCTATTCACAGATCTTACCAGCTGCCTTAATTCAGTCTCAGCTATAATAGCCCAGTAACTTATGCATCTTGGCTCCAACTAGCCTTTCCTGACAACTAACACCCACCCTACCTATATGTAAGGGTTGAAGAAATTTTCTTTCACTGTATCTGAAGAAGTTTGCATGCACATGAAAGCTGATACCATGAAAAAAACTTTGTTGGTTTTAAAGGCACCACTGGACTCAAACTTTATTCTGCTGCTTCAGACCAACACGGCTACCCATCTGAATATAGGTCCTGATTTAGATATTCAAAGAATTATTCACCAGAAACTAGACTGCATACCAAATGATACTGAATAATTGGGTAAATTAAAATAAGCAAATTTCCAGTAGTCATGCAGACCATTGTATTTTTGTTTCTCAGTTGTCTCTTGTCAATCACCTTGCTCTAAGGTCACCATATAATGGCATCATTAAGAAGCAATGCCACATTATGGTCTGATGTTATGTGAACAAGGTCTCATGTAGCAGAAAACCATTGTTTAGCATGAGATCTGAACCATAAAGCATTATGATCAACACTAAGAAGTTCCGTAAGAAGTGGAGGACAACAGTATCACCCTATGCTTGTGTGTTCTCTCCTTCTCCTCCACTTTGTATGCTCAGGGTCAATTTATAATTTTTGATTTAGTGCCAACCACAATTTGTCATTATAGTTACTCCTTCCTCTTAATATTAGGATTACAGATCACAGGGAAAGAAAAGCACAAATAATAATTTGCCTGTTAGAAGCAACAGCATTTGTGCTAAAATCAGAAATCAGTAAGTAATTCTGAATGAACAAAGAAAGTGGGGAAGGTGGCAAGAACAAAAGACTTCATGTTGCATCAAATTGAGGTTTGGTATTACCTCTCTACCATGCCACAGTCCTTTTTTTAAAAAAACCTTTATTTTTATACTTTTGTTCGATACACATAACGCAAAAATAGAAAAAACACAATCGTGAAAAACAGGGAGGTGTACATCACAGAAAGTTAAAAGTTGTAACAGCTGTACGAACCCATGTTATAGCTGTACCATGACAATCCCAGCTATTAACATGATTATGTAAACTGATTGTTTACCCTTTACTCTATGGTTAATCTGATGGACCGATCAAACCTTAGTGTGGAATATTTGGAGTGATAGAGACTGAACAGTTGTGGAAACAAAATTTTGCGTTTAATTGGAAGATTGGGATTACTGGGGGATTATAAGAACAACCAGCTATGATAACGGGAGTTTGTGGGAAGTAATTTGTGCTTCGTCATATAATTTATAACTGGTGCCCAAAGCCTTCTGAACTTTACGTGTGGTGTGGTGGTTGATGTAGGGGTCTCTCAGTTTAAGTCTGCAATTTTTGCCATGACGAACTGTTCCCAGAGTTTGTCATGCCACATAGTAAGCGTTGGGGGAGTGGGAGATTTCCAAAGGGCGGCAATGGATAATTTGGCTGTTGCACATAATAATGACGTAAGGGTCCTCATATCTACCTTGATGGAATCGTCCCATTTGTTCAATAACATAATTTCTGGTGTACAGGAGATGCTTTGAGTGGTGATCTCATTGATGCGAAGTTTTACCTCGTTCCAGAATTGGAGTATCACCAGACAACACCACCAGCAGTGCAGATACGTACCAGTCTGCCCATATTTCTTCCAAAATGTGGAGGCGTCGTTGCTGTTGATTTTGTTCAGTTGTTTGGGAGTCATATACCACCTTGTGAGCAATTTGAAGTTCTGTAGTCACAGGCTGAATGTTGTGGACTTATTCATTGGAGATGCCCAGATTGATTCCCAGTCTGTGTCTTCTGGTTAAAATCATCTTCACACCGGAGTTGGTAATTTGACTTTGTTCAATTTTCTGCCATTAATATAACTTTATAGATTTTGGAGAGTGTCCCTTTTGGCGAGGTTGGGTAGCTCTTTATGATTTTCTCCAGAGGTGTCAGGTCTCTCTGGAATGTGCCTAGGCTTGCTAGAAGTTCCATTAAATTTTTCAGCTGGAGATATTGCTGCCAATGAGTTTACGTGCCCATATGCTGGTCAAAGTATTGTTTGTCCTTGATTTTCCCGTGTTGTACTAAGTCACACGGTCGACTGAAGTTTGCCTCTGACCATGTATCAAACGCTTTGGGGATCATTCCAGGAGGGAACCATGTTTGATGTGACTATATTGACAATTGTGAGATTCTGGATGGAAGAAACTTTTTTTTGAAGATCCCAAGTTTTGGTTGATGTTGATCCTGATATGTTCAGTAAACAGTGTTGCAGTAAGCAGTTCAGTACAAAGTTCTGACAATATAGCTGTATGCAGTTTTATTTATTGAGCATCATTCCACAAAGCTCTTTTCTTTTTTAAAATAATGCTAATCACCAAGCAATTTTTCTTGTCTCTGGAGATAACATGGTCAATTTATGAAGAGTGTGAAAATAATTCTGAATCTTGTATTTATTTACTAGTATAACTATCTTATTCCAAACCTCAGGGTGGCTTGAGAACATCTTTTTACAATGAAATGTTAAAATATGGATCTCTGTAGCTCAAGGACTTACAAAGTAACCAGCACTTTGTACTAATTAAGTCCCTCTGTTTTCCAACCTCAGTCCTTTACTCATGTTCAGACTACAAAATTCTCTCCACCCCTTGTCTTCAGACATCAGCAACAGAGTATTTATGCCTCCCTGCATGTGCCCCCGCCCATTTCCCATTTATTCTTGCCATACACAGGTGCAGATGTAAAAACAGTAACCATATGCAAACTAACATTGTGGCCATTAATTATACATGAATATATGCAATATTAAATTTCAGGAATAGAAGAGGCAGGCAGCAATGGATGGAGATACTTTAACTACAGGAATCTTAATTGATTGCATTATGGAAATATTGTAATTGTTTGTTGTTTAACTACTCTGGTTGCTGACCATAACAATAAATGCTACTACTACTTTAACTTTAATTGTACTTTCAGTGCAATCCACTGCAGAGCAACTCCAGTCCAGTGTTCCCTCTAAGCTGAGTTAGTGTGAGCTGGCTCACAGTTTTTTAGTCTCCGGCTCACATTTTTGTCTTGGCTCAGTAAAGATAGCTCCAGAGCAAACTAATTTATGCAGTAGTGAAATCACTTGCTCACAGCTTTAATGTCAGTAGCTCACAAAGTAGAATTCTTGCCCACAAGACTCCACAGCATTGCTCCAGTCTATGTCCATTGATTGGTTGACTGGAGTAATGCTGCACAGCATCAGATTGTTCTGTTTGGGAGCAAGTTCAGTTTCAAAAATCTGGAATCAGGGGATCAGAAGTACAAGTTCTTCATGGTGCTGAAATAGCCTAAAAACAACTGGCCCTGAGCTGGGATTTGATTCCAAAGTCCACAGCCAAAACTCCCATCCATGAACTACACTGTCTCTCATGTTTTAATAAAACCCTGATGGCTTTTACTTTCAGAGGTTTTGTGAATTACAATTTTAATCAATGAAATACATCTACAAAGTCAGTACAGAGATATCCTCAAGGCACTAAGAAGATAATCCATGTACAAAGTTTTTACTGGGCTTCATTTAATATCCTTGAAATACATTTGGGATCTAAGAATTCTGTCTAATCGGTAGTCTTCAATTTTACAGTGTTTTATAAATCAAAACCTTTGGTGAGTTATTCCTGCACTATATCACTTAGAAAGATTGGAATCACTAGAAGCCAAGAGGAAAGTGAATATATTAAGATTCTACTGTCCCCTAGTGTTCAAAAAAGATAAAGCAGACACATGAAAGGAAAACAAGGCAAGTAAAGAAAACATTGTGAGTTCTGAACAAAACCTACTCAAACACAAGCCTGCCTGGAAACCACTCCCTCTGTTCATCTACAGCATTTTAATCCAGCTCTGATCCAAGGAGCTCTCCATTTTATCTTTACAATAACCCTGTGAGGTAAGCTAGACTGAGAGTGATTGGCCTAAGATCACCAGGTGAGCTTCGTGGCTGAACAGGGATTTGAACACGGGTCTGTGACTTCTGAATATCTGCCTGTTATAAAGCTGTTGAAAGCACATGAATGCTACTAGATTAACCACAGATATATAGCTGTAATAATTTAGTAGCAAAAGAAACACACCTTGCACTTTTTAAACTTTTTATTTATTTAAAACATTTATTAGCTGTCTACCTACCTAGCAGAATTCAAGGCAGCTTACAATGTAAATAAAACAAAAGGCTGAACAGGTCCATTCAGGGATGAGCCCTTGGATCAAAACAAACTATCTGTGGAGGGGTGGGGGGTAGGAGATGGCATATTAAGTACATAAAATGTATTCATTCATTCAATTTAGACTCCACCCTCCCCACTGAGGCAGGCTGAGGGCAGCTTACATAAAATTCCATATATAAATACAATTACAAATACAACAAAACAACCATAAACAACATAAACAATCAATCATTATAGAGTGCTGGAACAATGATCTAATAAAGTGCTAGAACAGTAGATTTCAAGAAACAGTGCTACTTAAAAGTGACAGTACAGTCATGTTGTAAAATGGAGAAAATTCTAGACTTGGTTCATATGTAAATATAATTCATTTGATTGTATCTCAATGACTGTTTACAGCTGAGAAACAGCAGCAGATGTATGAACTGACTCCACCAAAAACCTGAAGCAAAAGTTTATTTCATTCATTTATACCCCACTTTTCTCCCCCATGGGGACCCAAGGCAGCTTACATCTTTCTCTTCTCCATTTTATCCTCAACAACCCTGTGAGGTAGGTTAGTTTAAGAGAGAATGACAGACCCATGGTCACCCAAGCAAGCTTTCACAGTACAAGTGGGGCTTCTGACCTGGTTCTCCCAGACAGTACTCTGACACTCATAACCACTACACCACATTGGATCTCAAGTTATGTTGTAGATACAACTTCATATCTATGATGATAGATTCATGCTATCCTAGAAGCGATGTGTTAAGGAATTTTACATGTATCTTGAATGTTACATTGTCAAGTAAGACTGAGATTCTTATAATGACCTTTAAATTGTGAGCCTATGTTTGGCTTGATATTTAAAGATGTTCTATTCATCCCTAAACCGCTGCCCCCACTGTAAACCTGTTCTTTGGCCTACTAATCTCTTATCTCAATCAAGGGTCCATTCCATCCTTATGAAAAATGCATAAAGGGTTTATTTTCTTTTTTTTCCATAGGAAGAATGCAGGGCATACTCTGAAAGGGGGGTAAAAGAGAATTATGTTTGAAAACAGAATTGGTGAACTTTCTTTTGGAATTTTAGTCCCCAGGCTGTTTCATCCTACAAAATAAGAACTTTGAATCTTGTTCAGTATGCCAGCTTGATCTTTTCCTGCTTACATCAGGATAATCATCTTATTGAAACTGCATGCTCTAGTAGCCTAAAGTTTTGAGTGAATCTTTATATTAGGATTTTGAAAACTCCCCCTAACACTATATGTAGATCTAACCAGTCCTTGAAGCTATGCTTTTGCAGACCAAACTACCCCATTCTGCAATCATTCCACTGGCTGCCTCTCAGCTAATTCAAGGTATTGGCTATCACAAACAAAGCCCTTCATAGCCTTGGTCCATCATATCTGAAGCACTGCCTCTTTCCCTATATTCTAAATGTCATTGTCGCAGCTAACTTATGGCAAGGCAAGAGACGAACAAGGTTGGTCTGCCATTGCCTGCCTCTGCATAAGAACTCTATTCTGGTCTCCCATTCAAGTACTAACCATGGGCAACCCTGCTCGGTTTTTGAGATCAGGGTACTCTGGGTCATCCAGGTCAGGGCCTTCTGCAGGCGCAATCAACATGCTGTCTCAGTTGTGGCCCCCACCTTATAGAATGGGCTGCCTGATGTAGTTAGGAAGGCTCCTTGCGTCCTGACTTTCTTCAAGCAATAGAGATAAGAGGGCTATGCCAGTAAGAGGGCTATGCTGTAAAGAAATGGTCCAGAAAGGTGTTTTGGTAAGGAGACAGAATTTGTGGACTATACTCCTGTGTTCTGTTGCTCTAAGTACGCTCCCACTATATAATTTTTGCATTGTTTAATGTGTCATGTTTAAATGTTTATGCTTTCAGGTTTGCTTCACCTGTTTCAGGTTTCTTCTTGTTTTCAGACCTTTGTAATACAATCCCTACTGCATTGTACTGGATGTTGCAACCTGTTGATTGTATTCAACTTACACTATGTAATCCATGGTGACTAGGGTTGCCAGGTCTCTACTGGGCACAGGTGGGGGATGGGGGGTAGGGTTTCCAGATTCAGGTCGGGAAACTCCTGGAGATTTGGGGATTGAGCTTGGGGAGGACAGGGACCTCAGTGGAGTACAGGACCACAGAGTCCACCCTCCAAATCATCCCTTTTCTCCAGGGGAACTGATCTCTGTAGCCTGGAGATGAGCTGTAAAACTAGGGGATTCCTGCAGGCACCTTGAGCAGGCTCATAGCCAGAAAATTTTTGGTGGGGGGGCAAACACAGCCAGGAGGGGGGTTTTATTTTGGGAAGGATGAGGGATGAAAGTCAGGCACATCCTCTGCTGTCTGGTGTCTCCTCCCACACTTTGGCCATCTGAAGAGGCAAGCCAAGGTGAGGTGTCAGCCCTGGTGTGCAGCCTGGGTGGGCCGGCCGAGGCAGGCAGGTCTGAGGCAAAGGAGGGCTGGAAGGTGCCTGCATGAAGAAGGCGGGCCAAGGCAAGGCATCAGCACCAAAATTCAGAATTAAACGGGGAGACTGGACTGGGGGTGCTGCAGATTCAATAGGGGATGCAGCCCCGTGCGCCCCACCCTTGGCTACGGCCCTGATCTTGAGTCTCAGTGGGAAAGGTGGACTATAAATAAACATAAACAAATAAAACTCACAACAGAGCAGTTTGTTCAAATCTAGATCTGCTCCAGTCACACAGGAAGATGAAGGCTGGGGGGCTGATTTTAATAGTAAAAGACTGTCTGGTAGGGCTACCCCTCCCCCTTCCTTGCTACTTCTTTCCCGTCCCCCAAGGCACTTTTAGCCTTACGGCCAATCTGCATTTAGCATTTTTACCAAACCCACACTGGAATAGAAAAAGATGCAGTTGAAAACCACATTCAACTATCCCAGGCCAACACTGTGCTGACTGCAGAGTCACCCCCAAATGGCCATAAAACAGCCATAAATCCAGGGGTCTTTTGGTGGGGGAGCGCACCGGAGCGCAGCTCCAGCAGCTCAAGAGCGAAGCCCCCCCCCAGGCAGCCGAATGTCAATTTCAGCTCCATTATATCCTATGGGCCATTGAAGTCAATGGTGAAAATATAGGGTATATTCTGGGGGCTGGAGGGGAGGGGTTTGAGGGAAAGGCTCCAGACTCACAGGATAGCTGATGGAGCCTCTCCACAAGATACCCACCAAGTTTCAAGAACATTGGGCCAGGGGGTCCAATTCTATGGGCCCCCAAACAGGTTGCCCCCATTCCCTCCATTGTTCTCTATGGTGGGAAGAAAAGTTACTTTTTGCCCACAGAGCTGTTAGTAGCTCTGGGGGGGAGGGGGTTGAGGGAGAGGCTCCAAACTTTCAGGGTAGCTTTGGGAGCCTCTCCCCACATACACCCCCATGTCTCAAAGCAATTGGACCAATGGGCCTAATTCTATGGGCACCCAAACAGGTTACCCCCATTACCTCCATTGTTTCCAAGGGGGAAACCCAGCCAGCAGCACTTAAGGCAGGCATGCAGAAAAGGGCAACTGCAATAATAAGAGGAGGATACTTTCCCTATGAAGAAAGGTTATCACGTTTGGGGATCTTAGCTTTGAGAAACAATGACTGAGGGGTGACATGATAAGAAGTTTACAAGACTATACATGGGATAGAGCAGGTAGAGAAAGAAGTACTTTTCACCCTTTCTCACAAGACAAGAACTTGTGGACACTCAATGAAATTGCTGAGCAGTCAGGTTAGAAGTTAGAAAAGATGAAAAGTTTTTTGGTTCTTACAGGTTTACAACTTTAAAAAGTTCTGCTGGTTGCTGTTCTTGGGGGGGGGGGGGTTGGTTTGTTTTTTTCCTGTCTGCTCCAGCCTCCATACGTTTGTCAAATTCCATCTGGAAGCTGTTCATGCCAGCCACCACCACCTCCTGTAGCAGTGAATTCCATGTATTAATCACTGTTTGGGTGAAGAAGTCCTTCCTTTCATCTGCAGTTGCCCTTTTCTGCATTTTTCCCAGTGCTATAAATATTCTTTTTGAGGTGTCTGTGGTGTGAGTGGTTCAATGAGGTTGCACCATCAATTTATACATGTATAAATGTTGTTCCTTTTGGTCTTTTGGGGTTTCTGTGTGGCACTGTGGCATGCTTGCACTGCCACAGTACCACTTGTTCTGGAGCGTGCCATGTGTTCTCATGACAAACAAGCACCTCCCAAGACAGTTCACTTTCCCTGAGATTCTCTGAGAGAGTCTGACTGCTTGGGTGGCTGCCTGCTTGCCTGCCTTAAGTGCTGCTGGCTGGGTTTCCCCCTTGGAAACAATGGAGGTAATGGGGGTAACTTGTTTGGGTGCCCATAGAATTAGGCCCATTGGTCCAATTGCTTTGAGACGTGGGGGTTTATGTGGGGAGAGGCTTCCGAAGCTACCCTGAAAGTTTGGAGCCTCTCCCTCATGTTACCAGAGGCACTGCCTTTTATTCTTGGGTAGCCCCAAAACAGGGGTGCCCTACTTTCTAACCTGAACCAAAGTCCCCAAAAGCCAGGTACTCTCAGCTTGACCACAGAGTTGGGCTGCAAGTGGTCTGCAAAAGGGATTTCATATTCAGGTTTCATAAGGTGACCTCAGAGCAAGTCTTCCCCCTCCACCCAGCAGAGATTATGCTCATGGAATAACAATGAGTTCCAGAGGTAAGTATTTAAAAGCCACCTGGCACTCTTCAGCACCTTACCCAGCCTTTTGTGTTTCTTTGTCTTTCTTGCCTCTGTCCCTCAAGATACCGGGAAGTCTCCATCAAAGTGTATGTGCAGACGATGTCATCTGACGCTGCCACGTCTGCAAGGGGGGATATGTAAGCCCTGACGCCATTATGGGGCTTTGCTATGGACTGTTTGCTGTTGCCACATGGTCTGTCTAGACTGTAAAATGGATGCCAAGGTAGAAGCCCATAGAGAAAGGAAAAAGCTGTCTTTTTACTCTGAGGGACTCCATTACATACCTGCTGCATGTCACCTACACAGATTAAGGGCCATACAGCAGACAAAGGACTTTCCCTCTGCCAGTCGTTTGCATGAAGGGATTACCCAGTCAAGCATTCAAATTGTTAACGACCCTTCCTGATGCTAATTAGGAACAATCAGGGAAGTCTCCCACCTTTTGTTTACCTGGCCAGCAAGTCCCTATAATCCATTCAACTAGACCCTGCATCTCTGGGAAGCCCATTGGTCAAACCTAAGGTCTGCCTCTACTGACATCACACACCCCTGGGACTCATCATTGGTCCAGGAAATCTTTTGTTCTCACCTGAGACCAGCCCCCAGGGCCACCCATTGGGCTGCATTGTCTTACAGTGGGTATATCCCAGAACTCACATGGCCTTAGTGTGTGTGTCTCTGCCATGAGCCAAAATGGCAGCCCACCCCTGAACCCTCTGGGTTTAGGCCACAATCCTTCTTCATGGACTTCTGCACATCTGACAGGTAGTATCACCTCTCCATAAGTCATCAATCCCCTCTGCTTTCTTAGTTCTATTTTCTCTGTGTGAATGTTTGAATACTGTTTGTGTGTTTGTGAATGGATCAATAAGGATTATATTCAGTAAAATAATATTTTATTAATTATACCTGGACTCTGTGTCTTTTACTGGGAACCATTACAAAGCAGCAGCATTCTCTGTATATACAGGCGAGAATCCAATAATAATAATAATAATAAACCAATTGCTATATTTAAAATAGAGCAATTGGGCTAACAGAAAATGGAGGCACCGCTGGGATTCGCCCTGACCATCTGAACGTGCATGCTAGTCGACACGTGTCCTTCAGATGGCCAGACGTGGAGAAGAAGCTGTTTGTGTGGTTTCAGTAAAGACCTGTGTGAAAGGTTGCTGTCTGTGTGATTGGCTAGAGAGCATTTTCTGTTGTGGGAGGCTGTTTTTCCCCTTTGTCTCCTTCAGCAACTCCTGGTCTATTGTGGGGTGGGAACCAAGACCGATAGTGTAGGGTGTTAGGAATTGCACCACACTACACCACACCACACTGCGCAGGCAGCCATAACTGCAAACTAAGAGGAGCCGCAGCAAGGTTCCAACCGTCCTCCAGAGTCTCTGGAAGCCCACTTCCCTGTCCCTTTCAGCTTTGACTAGCTAGCAGAGCGTAGGAATTAAAGTGAGTTGAGAGGTCCGCTCGCTGGAGTATATTATTCCGAGGACCCTAGGTCGGAGGTTTTCCTGAAGCCTTCCCGGGTTTATAGAGGTTATCCCGGCAGGACAGGGTGTCCAAAACCCAAAGACCGGTTTAAAGGAGTAATCCGGCAAGGGACGTGAGGCCCAGGCCAAGCCCACGCTCAAAACTCCGAATTAAAAGGGTTAATGGTAAGCCCGGCGGGGACAGAGGTCTAGCCTAGAAAAACCAGATGGAATAGTGGATGGGAATATCCTGAAATTCTCCCGGGTTAAGTTGGTTTTCCTGGTCACGGGTGGAATGCCTTAAAACCTTCTATATAGTGGATGGGAATATCCTGAAATTCTCCCGGGTTAAGTTGGTTTTCCTGGTCACGGGTGGAATGCCTTAAAACCTTCTATATAGTGGATGGGAATATCCTGAAATTCTCCCGGGTTAAGTTGGTTTTCCTGGTCACGGGTGGAATGCCTTAAAACCTTCTATATAGTGGATGGGAATATCCTGAAATTCTCCCGGGTTAAGTTGGTTTTCCTGGTCACGGGTGGAATGCCTTAAAACCTTCTATATAGTGGATGGGAATATCCTGAAATTCTCCCGGGTTAAGTTGGTTTTCCTGGTCACGGGTGGAACGCCTTAAAACCTTCTATAATCCAAGTCTTAGAACACTTGGGAACCATAAGCCAGAGAACCTGCCAGTGAGCTGTAGAATCCTTACTGGTTAGAAACATCCAAGTTTTAGAACACTTGGAAACCAGAAGCTGAATGTGTGTTTGTGTGTGGGTAGCTGCACACCAGCATCCCACATGGACTTTGAGACCCCAGGAATCAGGGTCTTTTTCCCTTTGGTGGCCATTGGCCTTTTTGGTTTGTAAAGTAAGTTTGTTCCTCAGATCCGAGAATCTGAAGTTAAGCAAAAATGCTAAGTTAAAAACAAGAGGAAGTCTGACCTTGTAATCAAGATCCTCTCTCTCAAATTCCCCTTTTCCCAAATGGAAGGAGACCTGGAAAGGGTGATAGAATTGTAACAGAATATACAAAATGCCAGGCAGTCTTTTTAGAAATCAAACTGCCTTGCTCCCTAGCCTCTTAAGTAAAACCCAGCAGGCAGAAGTAAGTCACCAGTCTTGCCATGCTGAGATTAAATTCCCCTGAAACAGCAGCTTGAGACCCTGGTTGCATTTGCACCCCATGTGATGCTGCTAGAATGAAACTTCTGGGTATGACCAGGCCAACTCTCAGTATAGAAACAGAAGCAGTCATTAAGTACAGCCACTTAATGGTTGGAACAAAATAAATAAGACAGTGAATGCCTAAAGTAAAACCTCCCCCATTCCAACTCCAAACTGGGCAAGGAATGGAGTGCACACAGGACTTCCCTATGGAAAGAACTGAGAAAGAAAGGAAAAACCTCACCCCTTAGCTTATTGCCCAGAGAATAGCATCTCCCTTTGGTAGTGCCAGCCTCCAGGCAAGACCTGGAGCTCTCCCGGAGTTATAGCAAATCTCCAGGCTGCAGAGTCCAGTTCCTCTGCAGAAAATGAGTGTTTGGAGGAGAGGGAAGACTATGGCTTTTGCCCCACTGGAGTCTTCATCCTTCTTCCGACCCAAGCCTAGATCTCCAGGAATCTCCTGCCTGGACCTGGCAGCCTTGCTCAGCGCTTAGCAAGACCAACAAGTCCAAAAATCTGTAACTTTTATGTAAGTAAGGAACCTTAGCTGCAGAACTCAGGCCCCAGAAAGAACCTGAATTCAGTGGACAGTGCAGCTATGTCACCAAAATTCCCAAAACATGCTTAAATGCTTGAGAGATGAAGTCCAATACAGATGTAGCATCAGAAATAGTCTTTCTATAATTACTGGCATAATTGAGAGAAATTGAGAAAATTCTGTACCTCTGGTTTTACCTTTTAAAAGATAGAATTCTAGAAATCCCATTCTCTTCCCAAATGCCTTTGGGAGAGAATTGGATCCATTTCAGTCATGTTTAAAACAGCCAAAAGAGTGGAAATTTAACACTTGCCTAATCAGGAAACTTTAGCAGCCCCCCCTTCTTCACTGTGATCAGCACAGGAAGACAAAAGAGAGCCAGATGCCCCTCGAGGCGAGCCCAACTTTGTCTCCGTGACTGTCAGCGTAGGAATACAGCTTCAAGAGAGAGAGAGAGAGCATTTACTGATCAAGATTTGTCCTTCTAACTAATTACTACTAAAGGTATTAATATGTAGGGAATGTACTAATGATTAATGTGTACTAATTTTCTTCTGACTTTTCTGTCTCAAATTGAAGAGGAAAATGTAAGACTCTCACTCTCCATTTAAAATTCAAATGAACCCGCTGACTTGCCACCTTCCAGGGAAAACCCAAAGGAGGACAAGATAAGAAGGCTCCTAGCTAGATTAATGGCCCTTCTGGAGGGTAACAATTGCACCTCCTTCTTTTGTTAAGAGAAATCCCCCTCTGTAAAGGAACTAGGGGGAGCACAGAAAGAAAAAAATGTTTTCTCCTTTGGTTTTTAAGGCATAGATGGGGAATGAAAATGCATAGAGAAGACTGATCTTTTCTTCCCTTTTGAATTTGTAATTCCTTGTCTATTACAGGAAGGTCATCTTCCTTCCCCCATTCCAAAGTTTAGTTTTTGTTTTTTTTAAAGGTCCGTTTTAAAGTTAAAAATACATTTATTTGCATCCTCTTCCTTGGAATTTCTCATGATTAGAGATCCCTTACTTTCAAAATGGTACATTTAAAAATAGATTTTAAAATAGATTTGTTTCTGTTCCATTAATTTATTACAGCATCTCGATTTGCTTTGTCTTATCTTCCCATTCTTATAGAAGGGAATCTCTTTTTTAAAATTTCTTGGTAAATTTGTGTGATCTAGAACTATTTCATCTCTTTAAGGTTTTATAAATACTCTTTTGGTTTTGGAATTAGCTGTTCTCTTAAAGCCCCACCTTTAGGGCTAACGTTTCTTTAGTTTTGATATCAGTTTATATATAGCTACCATAGAATATTTTAAAGGGTTTAAGTCTGGCAGCACATCCCTTCTGATTTTGTTCTAGTAATCTATATGCCCAGGCCCCCTTCAGCCCAGTTTCTACTAGCAAGGAAAGAAACTCTGTACATGCTCAGAAGAACTATTTGCTGGCACAAAACCTGAGCCAGAGACAACTTTTTTTTCTTTCTTTCCTCTTCTCTTGTGGTGTGATCTTTGGCCGACTTCTTAAATCATGCAGAATTATCAAGGGCTACTGCCTCTTCTCTTCTCTTGGATTTTCAATCCTGTCTGTAATTTAGCTACTTGATTCTTTCATCTTTATTTGTTTAAGGGCTTCCTCTTTGAGGTACACAGTTAGTACCTGATGCTCTAAGTTTATTCTCCTATTTAAGTTTTATCCCTGCATGGCTAAGCATCTTTCTATCCATGCAAACCTGTTAATCTGTCTCTCAAGTTCTTTCATATCTGCAGGAACTGAAAATCTGAACCTGCAATTGAAGTCTTATGCCTGATAGTAAAGGCACACCTTATAAGTTATTTTAGGAATTGTTTGTCTTATATGTGTGTTAATTATTGCTTTCCAGCTTTTTGTTAGCTTTGTTTTTGGGGTATGACCCACCCCCATAAGCCGGCAGTTTTCCCTGGGGGCCCCCAACTTTTTCTACAACAGCCATGGCAATCTAACTTCCTTTTTTTTTGAAACGTTCTTTTGTTTGGCCATTTTTTTTTTTTTTTTTTTTTTTATAACTTCTTGGCGCCTCCAAACTGTGCACATCTTCACCTGGAACTCTGCTCTGGTCACCATAATAAAAACTGAACGTTCAGCTATTTCCAATTGTACCTGGAGAATACTCTTGCTATGCATATGCATCAAAAACTTTCCAAGATTCCTGTTCAGCCTACAAGACCTCGGTCTTGCAAAAGCCATTGCTCCCTATTTGCTACGCACCCAAGTCGCCTCCTAATTTGCCTTTGCTCCAGTTTCAGCAAAGGACCTGCCAATTTACCAGCTGCCTTCTCTGGTCCTCCAGCCACTGTTGACCTGCAAATTGCTTGCAAACCATCTCATGGACATTGGATGCCACCTCAAGGGCAGGCAACTCTCACAACCAGCTGCAAATACCTCATGGCACCCACCCAGTTATTACTTTGGGACCCAAGAATTGCTTTTTGGTCCCTGAAAGCATGACACTAAGGCTCAGATTGCCTGTGCCTTCTGGCAACTTAGGTACCTAGGGGGGTGGTTTCAAAAATGTATCAATGTTCCTTACCCACATTTATCTGTAATGTTCAACTGAAACTCAAATTGATTTGTATCACTGACTGTATTTATTCATTGGTCCATGTCATTTTCATGTTGTTGCTCACATGTTCTAAATGTTTTGTAATCATGCTTTTACACACATTCATTCTCAATTCTTCCAGCATAGCATTTGCATTGCTTTTAGTTATCTTTCTGCTTCAAGTTTGCTTAACCCACCAATTTTTGCTTTCTGTATTTGTCTAATTGTTTAGGAATTTTGGTAACCTTTGAGTTAGATATGTTTTTAGCTTATAAGTTTTTAGAATTATTAGGATGTCTTGCATTTCCTTTTTGTTGCTTTATAATAATTAGAAGCCTTCATTAGATTTGCTATAGGTAGCATTATGTACAGTAGTCATGTCTCTCTGGAAGATGTGCAGAAGGTCCCTGCAAACACATACACAGAGGCACTCACCCTTCCTTATTTTAAAACATTTTTTTTTAATTTTTCCTTTTGGTTCCCAGAGATATATTTTTATAGCCGGTATGCCTGACTCCCTCACCGAGCCTTTCCCCTGTAAATTCTTTCTCTAACCTTGTTCAGCTGTCTTTTCTTTTCTGGTCATATGGAACTCCAACGGCAGCAAAACATCATTTGAAGTGAAGCCATCTTGGCTCACGCCTAAAGACGGCTTCAAGGGGGGGAATTGTTACCAGAGGCACTGCCTTTTATTCTTGGGTAGCCCCAAAACAGGGGTGCCCTACTTTCTAACCTGAACCAAAGTCCCCAAAAGCCAGGTACTCTCAGCTTGACCACAGAGTTGGGCTGCAAGTGGTCTGCAAAAGGGATTTCATATTCAGGTTTCATAAGGTGACCTCAGAGCAAGTCTTCCCCCTCCACCCAGCAGAGATTATGCTCATGGAATAACAATGAGTTCCAGAGGTAAGTATTTAAAAGCCACCTGGCACTCTTCAGCACCTTACCCAGCCTTTTGTGTTTCTTTGTCTTTCTTGCCTCTGTCCCTCAAGATACCGGGAAGTCTCCATCAAAGTGTATGTGCAGACGATGTCATCTGACGCTGCCACGTCTGCAAGGGGGGATATGTAAGCCCTGACGCCATTATGGGGCTTTGCTATGGACTGTTTGCTGTTGCCACATGGTCTGTCTAGACTGTAAAATGGATGCCAAGGTAGAAGCCCATAGAGAAAGGAAAAAGCTGTCTTTTTACTCTGAGGGACTCCATTACATACCTGCTGCATGTCACCTACACAGATTAAGGGCCATACAGCAGACAAAGGACTTTCCCTCTGCCAGTCGTTTGCATGAAGGGATTACCCAGTCAAGCATTCAAATTGTTAACGACCCTTCCTGATGCTAATTAGGAACAATCAGGGAAGTCTCCCACCTTTTGTTTACCTGGCCAGCAAGTCCCTATAATCCATTCAACTAGACCCTGCATCTCTGGGAAGCCCATTGGTCAAACCTAAGGTCTGCCTCTACTGACATCACACACCCCTGGGACTCATCATTGGTCCAGGAAATCTTTTGTTCTCACCTGAGACCAGCCCCCAGGGCCACCCATTGGGCTGCATTGTCTTACAGTGGGTATATCCCAGAACTCACATGGCCTTAGTGTGTGTGTCTCTGCCATGAGCCAAAATGGCAGCCCACCCCTGAACCCTCTGGGTTTAGGCCACAATCCTTCTTCATGGACTTCTGCACATCTGACAGGTAGTATCACCTCTCCATAAGTCATCAATCCCCTCTGCTTTCTTAGTTCTATTTTCTCTGTGTGAATGTTTGAATACTGTTTGTGTGTTTGTGAATGGATCAATAAGGATTATATTCAGTAAAATAATATTTTATTAATTATACCTGGACTCTGTGTCTTTTACTGGGAACCATTACAAAGCAGCAGCATTCTCTGTATATACAGGCGAGAATCCAATAATAATAATAATAATAAACCAATTGCTATATTTAAAATAGAGCAATTGGGCTAACACTCAACCCCCTCTCCCCCAGAGCTACTAACAGCTCCATGGGAAAAAAGTAACTTTTCCCACCATAGAGAACAATGGAGGGAATGGGGGCAACCTGTTTGCGGGCCCATAGAATTGGACCCCCTGGTCCAATGTTCTTGAAATTTGGTGGGTATCTTGGGGAGAGGTTCCAACAGCTACCCTGTTAGTTTGGAGCCTTTCCCTCAAACCCTCAAACCCCCTCCCCTCCAGCCCCCAGAATATACCCTATGTTTTCACCATTGACTTCAATGGCCCATAGGATATAATGGGGCCGAATTGCCGCCAAATTTCTTTCATTCCCTCCTTTCCTTCTCTCCTTTTCCTCTTTCCCTCCTTCTTCCCTTCTCTCTTTCTTTCCCACCGTCTTCTCTTCTCTTTTTTCATCCTTTCCCTGTTTCCCTCCTTCTTCCCTCTCTTTCTTTCCCTCCTTCTTTCCTTCTCTCTATTCTCTCTCTTTCCATCCCTCTTTCCTCCTTCTGTGGCCCAACTCTAGTGAGGAGTTTAAACTTTAAACCCCTTCTCTCTTCACTCCCCCACCCAGGCCAGCTGGGGAAGGGAAGGGGAGGCTTTTGAAGATGCCTCCCCCGCTTTTGCTTCCCTTTCTGACATCACTTCTGGTGATGTCGGGGGCATGGCATATGCTAATAGCCTAATAACTCATAAGCATACCATATGCTAATGAGCTCCTGCAGCAATTTTTCTACGAAAAGACCCCTGCATAAATTTATGCAGACAGCCACCATTAAACCAGAGATCAAACAAAATGAAAACAGCATGCAGTCTGGACACTGCCATAAAATGCGACACTCAATCAAAGTGAAAGTGGCATGCAATGTAGATGGGAATTTCTGTTCCAGTGTGGATTTGGTAAGACAGGGGAGCAAATGCTAGATGCAGATTGGGCCTTAGTCAAGCTCTCTCAGCAAAAGTAAATTGAGAAGAGAGGGAGCTGCAGTGAAGTAAGCAGTTCTGTATTCATCCCCGTATGCGGGAAAGGTCCAGAATTAAACACATCAGACCACACCACTGTCATAAGCACAGCTGTAAGGACCTGCTGAAAATTTAGAAAGCTAGGGGACCCGTCATATGTACCTTCTGATTCAGTTTTAGCTGGCCAAGCACAACAGACTCAGTCCTCGTCGTGTTACTATTTTTAAAAAAGTCAGAAAAAAGACAAGGAGCCAAACAGCTATGACCTTCACGCCACAAGACTCCAAAAAAACCCAAACCACTGCGCGTGCACCGCGGCTTCCAAAAACCAGAGGCGACTTCGACTCTAGATGTTTAACCTACCACGTGACAGACCTCTTCCGTTTCATCTGACTCAAGATGGCTACTAACTACTACCTGTGCTGTCGTTGTTGTGTCGTCAATAGCGGCCCCTTCTAGGCGCTCCATCCTTCAGGCGAACTTTGTGGTACTTCGAGTCGGCTGTTTCTCTCCGCGCCCATGACGGGAAGCTGGGAGGGCCAAATTGGTGGTGGGCAGCAGATGGCGCTGTAACTACTCCTGGGTTACGATATTGCGGCGGCGAAAGCAGGGGACAAGTGAGCTGCGGCGCGCGCTCTTGGGCTTGCTGCGGTACTCGCGCGCTCTCTTCCCTCCTTGGCAGCCTCTAGGATCGGTGGCCGTTGGGTCGAGGCAGGAATGTTCCGCAAGGCGCGGCGCGTGAATGTGCGGAAGCGGAACGAGTCGGAGGAGGAGGACGAAGAGCGGGACGAGGAGTCGCCACAGTCACAGCTGCCGCCGCCGCCAGGTGGAGATGGGCCTGCGGGGGAGGCCGCTCCGCCACTTCCGAAGCTGCCCCTCCTGCCGCTTCCGACTGGCTGCGTCCCTCTTGTCTCTCCCGCTGGTGGCGGTGGGGGGCCCGGCGGCTTCGCTTTTGGTGGTGCCGATGCAGTCGGCCGGGGAAGCCCACTCTTGACTGCCCCGCCGCCTGTTCTGCCGCCGCCCCCGCCTTCGCAACACCCGGCGGCAGTGGCGCCGCCACAGCAGCTCCCGCCTGGAAACAACGGCCTTGTGCCGACGGGTTCTAAGGTTAAGGAGCGGAAGAACAAGAGCAAGGAAGCGGCGGGGCCTCCGTCGCGTGGGAGTGTCAAGCTCCTCAGCTTCCAAGACGAAGAGGAGGGTAAGTGAGCAAGCGTGGCCCGCTCCTGCCCCTATCTGGATCCCATCCCGCACCGCCTGTTGCGTCAATTTTCCTTTTCTACGTACCTGGTCGTCTCTGTTGTTTGTGGTGAGGTTAGGCGAACTCATCGCTTGTGATGATGGCTTTCTCCAGTTACTCTCTACTCTCCAGGACAGAACCAGTTTATTGGGGCTGGGCGCCCCTACAAAATGGGCACCCTGGGGTATTGATGCCAGCCCCAGAATATTGGGGGATTGCAAACCAGGCATTTTCCTGGAGGCAGCTGTTTTTGAATCAGTGTTGTTTGAAGACACAAAGTTGTCTAAACCAAGGGCTTGCTATTTGATTTATGGAAGAAGGAAATGGCTGTCAGGGAATCGGTAGATGGGCACACTATGGTGCCTACACTGTGGATCACTGCTATATCCCAGTTCCCTGCTGCAGTAGTTGCTTGGAACATTTATAGAATGGTCCTGATTAGATTTATTCAGAAGTGTCATTGGATTTCATTATTCTGCATTCCTACCTTAGTTGCTTTTCATGGGATGCTTCTGTGAAGGGATTGTATATGTATCAGTTTAAATAGCATGTTCAAGTACAATGTTTCTTGCTAAAATGAAATAGAGATTGCTTTTCTGCACAAAATATGCTTTGGCAGTGACATTTGACGCATGAACACAAGAATGCATGTACTCCACTTGCAATTAACATTAAATACCTGTATCATGGAAAAACTGCTGAAGATACAGGGAGTATCTCTGAGAACTGCTGTTACCAGATTTTTCATAGTGAGTGAATCCCTAGGGTCAGAAAAAAACGTGTGTGTGTGTAAGACACACATTTTTAAATATTGCTGTTCCCTTTAAAAAATGGAGTTGAGCCAATCTCTTCCTGATTGCTGCTTCCATGTATTTTAAAGGGGGGGAAGCTAAAGCATCATTCTTTCTTCGCCTTTTTTCATTGTTTCGTAAGGAAAGTTGTCTGTTGAAATTAATTTGTGCCCTTCAATAATAAGTAGTAGTTCTGTTTGCAGCCAGAGGTAAAGATATTGTTTGATGAAACCGTTTGTCCCTAGGCTGAGTTTATGGTGATATGGGAGATAATCTATTCACTGTTCTCACAAATGTTATGAGAGCACCATGGGAATGTGCCACACCACAGAGTGGCTTCTGTTTGAATTTGCTCATGATCTTGTTCAATTAATGAAATATTCAGATGACCCTGTTTTGCTGCACAGTATTTGTAGTGAATCTCCCTGCTGTAATATTCAGCTGATGCTAACCAATATAAGGCCTGTGCTAACTCTGCAGTCTTCATTACTAACTTCCTGTGGCTGTCACAGAAGAGGTCCTGAAAGGAAATATGTGCTTTCTGATTCTATGTTTGTTTTAAATGCTGGTTGAATGCTGGAGTAGTCAGTCTGGATGGTACTGTTTGTTTGGATGAGTCTAGAACTAGAGCAAATTAAACTAATCTTTTTGTTAGTTAGTTTTGAACCTTTTGGGCAAAACTATTACCAGCCATAAAACAGGGTAGCCAAAAAGTAGCTAGTTGGGATTTTGGCAAGATCACTCTCATTTTCCCGGTCCAAATTTCATTTGCTGGTACATTTCCTTAGTGGGAAACTCCCAGGCCTACATTACTCTGTATAATGTCTATGCAGGACCTGAATAGATTAACACTTCTGTTCCTGTGGATTGTATGGAGCAAGTATGTATAAGTGTGCCTTAGAACAAGCTGCACTTGTAGTATATGACTATGATATTCAAACTCCTATCTTTAGAATCAAGGGAGGTTTGGGTCCGATGTTAAGTCTGATTCATCTTGGATGTAGCTATTCATGTTGTTTTACTGAGACCTTGTAAGAGCCATGTCTGTGAAGACTGTATTTTGGAACAAACATCTCTGGAAAATGCACATGTGGCACATCAGTTATAAAGTATGTATAAATAAGTGTCTTTTCCTTGAAAATATATGGAGAAATGGATCTGCAACAGTCTTACTGCTTGTTTGTATTTGAAGGAAACTCCCCCCCCCCCCCCCGGTTATTCACAACTAACATGCATTGGCTTTGTAGATGTTGTCTGAGCCCAAGCGGAAGACTTGTAAAAAGCAGTCCATCTTCATCAAATCTAAATCAAAGTTAACTCAGCTCTTGTCTTGAGTCCTGAGTACAAAGAGAAGAAGGGAAGTGTTGATGCTATATAATCGCCTTTGTTTAGGAACTGAAGTTCAAAATTTTACAGAAAGATCCTGAGCTTGGATATATCACTACATATAATACTATCTTGGTCTACAGAACAGCTTGTACTATCAAAACAGTAATTTTGATACTTAAATATTTAAGTGCAGAGTTATGTTTACTAAATTTGGATTCTGCCCTGTTTTCAAAGGTCTTGTTTTAGATTTTCTGTGTATAAAGTTTAGAAATCCACCTTTTAAAATAAATGAAGGGAAAACTTAACTGTTGCAGCAAAGGAAAGACTGTTGCAAGGATACACTGCATCTTGGAGCATTACAGGGCTCCTTGGAACCCATTGTAATTAATGAATGTTAAGTAAGGCTTGTTGTCTTACTGTGATCAGTAAGTGATTTAGTCAGAGTTCTGCCGTTGAATGGATTAGCTGCTGTTATAGAAAGCAGAGCAGATCTGGTTTCCAGAACTAGTGTTGACGAAGCAGATTCAACAGTTAATTTGATATAGCATTTTCTCTGAGTTTATCACTTGCCCAGGGACTGAAGGAGGTCACACTAGCCTCTGCCCACACTAGGGCCTTAGGAGACTGCACCCTATATGGCAGGAGAAAAACACCAGAGGAAAGGGAAAGCTAGCCTGTTGTTCATTTGAGTCAGACATGATCAGACTGATCTCTCTCTCCCTTCCGCTTCTCTTTCCTTATGTGTCTTGTCTTTGTGGTGTGTGAGCCTGAGGGCCATCAATCTTGTTTGATATGTGCAGGATACAATTACAGTCTGAAAACAGCAACTCTTGTATAGCTGGAAAAGATATTCCACTGTCTTTTTGTTCTGTTTATAATTTCTTTCATTTCTCTTTATTTTCTTTTAAAGAAACTGAAGAAGTCTTTAAAGTGAAGAAATCAAGTTACAGCAAAAAGATAGTAAAGCTGCTTAAAAGAGAATACAAGGAAGATCTTGAAAAATCTAAGATAAAAGTGGAAACTAATTCTACAACTGATGGTAATTTTATAAAATTGTAACCAAAAGTGTAATTTTGTTTCATAAATCTAACACAGTTATTGGAAAAGGTGGTTATCTGCCCCTTCCAGTGTTTGTCTCTGCTTCTCTTTCCCTATTTTGCATCACCTCCGTAGTCTGTTCTTCCATTTTGCCTGTTTTGTGGTGCAGACTCTGTCTCCACTTGTTTTCCCACCAATCTGGAATTAGGGGTGTGCAAAAAAAATAAATTCAGCCCGATTTGGATTCAGCTGAATCAGGCAGAATCAATTTCGCTTGGCAGAAAGACTCCGGCTCGTCAATTTAGGCAGTACTAGCCCATTCGCCAGCTGAATGTCAATTTCAGCCCATTATATCCTATGGGCCATTGAAGTCAATGACGAAAACATAGGGTATATTCTAGGGACTGGAGGGGAGGGGGTTTGAGGGAGAGGCTCCAAATTTTCAGGGTAGCTTTGGGAGCCTCTCCCGACATCAACCCCCATGTCCCAAAGCAATTGAACCAGTGGGTCCAATTCTATGGGCACCCAAACAGGTTACCCCATTACCTCCATTGGTTCCAATGGGGAAACCCAGCCAGCAGCACTTAAGGCAGGCAAGCAGGCAGCACCTACCAGTCAGACTCTCCCAGAGAATCTCAGGGAAAGTGAACTGTCTTGGGAGGTGCTTGTTTGCTAGGAGAACAAGCGGCACACTCTAGAACAAGTGGCACTGTGGTAGTGCAAGCATGCCACAATGCCACACAGAAATCCCAGAAGACCAACAGGAACAACATTTATACAGGCCCTGCCCTGTATAAATTGATGGTGCAACCGCATTGGACCACTCACACCACACACACATATAAAAAGAATATTTATAGTACTGGAAAAAATGCAGAAAAGGGCAACTACAATGATAAGAGGAGGATACTTTCCTTATGAAGAAAGGTTAAGGCACTTGGGGATCTTAGCTTTGAGAAACAATGACTGAGGGGTGACATAAGAGGTTTACAAGGCTATGCATGGGATAGAGCAGGTAGAGAAAGAAGTACTTTTCACCCTTTCTCACAAGATAAGAACTCGTGGGCACTCAATGAAATTGCTGAGCAGTCAGGTTAGAAGTCAGAAGAGATGAAAGGAAGTACTTCTTCACGCAAACACTGATTAACACATGGAATTCACTGCCACAGGTAGGCTTGTCACCTCCCTTGTATGTATGTGGCCCTAGGTTAGAATTTGTAATGATGAAATATGTGAACCGCTCAGATCCCCCAAGGGGGGGGTGAGCGGTATACAAATTGAAAATGTAATGTAATGTAATGGTGGTGGTGGCTGGCATGAACAGCTTCCAGATGGAATTTGACAAACATATGGAGGCTGGAGCAGAGCAGTGGTCCATCAGTGGCTGGTGTTCAGGAGTTGTTGTTTTTTTTTTAAAAAACACAACTATAAATAATCCAGTACTATTAAAAGAGGTGAGCGGATTGCCTCCCCCAGCACCAGAGCATCACTTGCCACAGAGACTAAGAGTTCCTTCTTATCTATAGCCACTAGCCACCAGTGTTAATCCATGTGTTAATCATTGTTTGGGTGAAGAAGTACTTCCTTTCACCTGCTAGACCCTAGTGCTGTGCAACAGAGTGAGCTCCTGTCTCTGGCCCTAGATCATGCCAGCCTAGCAGTTTGAAAGCAAGAAATTGCAAGTAGATAAATAAGTACCGCTTCAGGGGGAAGGTAACAGCAATCCAAGCACCTTGGCGTTTAGTCATGCCAGCCACATGACCACGGAGAAGTCTTCAGACAGCGCTGGCTTTTCAGCTTGGAAACGGAGATGAGCATCATCCCCTAGAGTCAGATTTGACTAGCTTTCGAGCAAGGGAAACCTTTACCTTTAACGTGTGTTTTGTTTAAAAAAATTCCTGTTAAAAGTAACTTTCAAAAAGGACAGTTAAAATATAGACTTATGTTACAGCTGAACAGTCTGTCGACAAAACAGGGCAAACTAAAGATGCAGTTCAAGAAGATGGGGCTGCAAATAGTGAACAAGGAGAAGAGGAGATGGAAGTTGAAAGTGAGAAGGAAGAAGAAAAACCAAAAGCTGCAGGAGCTTTCTCAAGTGCTTTGTCCTCCCTGAATGTTCTGCGTCCAGGTTAGCATATAATAGTAAAAGCAATATTGGTAATATTTGTCTGATTCTGTGTCAGTGTATTTTCTTCAAATTCTAAGACCAAAGTAATCTCCATTAGTCTTTCTGTTGAACAATTTAAAATTTTTGATTTCTAGTCATCATTATATAATAAAGCTCAGCTATGTAGTTACTCTTTTCATAATATATACAAATCTTTAGTCCTGCAGTATCCTTCTTATTATAACAGCTACCCGCAGGGCATCAGTAAGCTTGATTATGTGGAAAGGTCAAATATTGTAGCTGTGTCACTCTTGTTAAAAATGCTTTGCCTTAAGAATAGTTACTAATATATGAGTGCTACTATGAGTGTGTGATAACTGATATTCAGTGTTTTTATCACATGTTCTTAGTAGCTGACATGCAGTAGTTATTACAACTACTACTGTAATATGTTGGCTGGATATCAGTGACAGCATTTAAAATGCATAACCTTTCTCTCCAGGAGAAATCCCAGATGCTGCTTTTATTCATGCTGCTAGGAAAAAGCGCCAAATGGCTCGTGAACTTGGGGACTTCATACCCCTTGACAATGATCCTGGGAAAGGGCGCCTTGTTAGAGAAGATGAAAATGATGCCAGTGATGATGAAGACGATGATGAGAAAAGGAGGATAGTCTTTTCAGTGAAAGAGAAGTCTCAGAGGCAAAAGATTGCAGAGGAAATAGGTAATGTATCAAAATCAGTAGAAAAGTTGCAGTAAATTTCAAATGTCATGCTGTGGTCATTATTTATGTAGGAAAAAAGCAGGTTCTAGAGAACGTAGGAGTTTCAAAAGCACTTTTTAATATAGCATAAGCAACAACTGTTCAGGAAAAAAGGAAAAAAATCTCTTTAGCTTACTGAATATCCTGTTGTATACGTTAATGATCCAAGCCCTTACACTGTAAACACAGCTCAACTTCAGCATCCCCCATCATATGGATAAAATCTTGTAGAATCATAGACTCACAGAGTTGGAAGGGGCCATACAGGCCATCTAGTCCAACCCCCGTTCAATGCAGGATCAGCCTAGAGCATCCCCAATAAGTGTCTGTCCAGCTGCTGCTTAAAGACTGTCAGTGACAGAGAGCTTACCACCTCCCTAGGCAGCTGATTCCACTTTTGCACAACTCTTACTGTAAAGAAGTTTTTCCTAATATCCAACTAGTACCTTCTCACCCTTAATTTAAACCCATTCTTGAAAGTCCTGTCTTCTGCTGCCAAGAGAAACAGCTCCCTGCCCTCCTTGAAGTGATGGCCTTTCAAATACTTAAAGAAAGCAATTGTGTCTCTTCCTCCCACAACTGCCTCATCTCCAGACCAAACATTCCCAAGTCCCTCAGCCTTTCCTCATAGGGCTTGGCCTCCAGGCCCCCAGTCATCCTTGTCACTCTTCTCTGCACCCATTCCATTCTGTCCATATCCTTTTTGAAGTGAGTCCTCCAGAACTGCACACAGTATTCCAGGTGTAACCTGACCAGTGCAGTGAACAGCGGGACTGCGACATCTTGTGATTTGGATGTTATGCCTCTGTTGATAAACCTCAAGGTCGCATTAGTCTTTTTTGCTGCTTCATCACACTGGCTGCTCATATTTAACTTACGGCCCACCCATACCCCAAGATCTTGTTCACACACACACTGCTATCCCATCCAGTATGCGTGTTCCTCATTTTTTTTTTTACCCAGATGTAGAACCCATTACTTATCCTTGTTAAATTGCATCATGTTCTCATCTGCCCCACTTTTCCAGTGTGTTCAAATCTTGTTGAAGTCTTTATCTTCTGGTGCGTTTGCTGCTCCTCCCAATTTGGTATCACCTGCAAATTTAATGAGTAGCCCCTCCACACCCTCATCCACATCATTTATAAAAATATTGAAAAGTACAGAGCTCAGAACCATGTATCAGACTCTTCCCAAGTTGAAATTTCTTTTTGGAAATGAGTGAGGGGAGCCATGTATTAGCTTTCTTTGCCAAGGCAATACAGCTTTGAATGTTGTCTTCTAATTTCATTCTTTTCAGTGTTTAATGTATTTTTTATTCCTTTTCATTTGGCCTTTATGAACAGGTATCGAGGGAAGTGATGATGAAGCTCTAGTCGCTGGGGAACAGGATGAAGAACTCAGTCGGTGGGAGCAAGAACAGATACGGAAAGGGATTAATATACCTCAGGCATGTATTGAAATAATTTTAAAATGGGAGTCCTCTAACTGCTGTTTTCAAGTGTTTAAGGGAAAGTGTGACAGGAATTGGCAGCTGAACATTTGTGGTGGGTTGGGCTTGATGCTTGGACATAAAATACCTTCCCACTTCACACTCCCAGGGCCTTCTAGCAGTTGACTACAGCATTGAAAATATCATTGTACAATTTTGGGATCCGTGAGGAATCTCATGGCAAAAAGAAATATGACTGGGAAACTTTGCCCTCTGGGGCACTATATGTACACTAACCAGCTCATATATTTACAGAACCCCAATAGGAGTGGCCGTTTCTGCTGTTTTTTGTTATGAGTAGTTGATCATGAAGTTTGCTATTAGAAGGAAAAAGAAATGGATGAGAGGTGCATGATTTGAAATCTTACATGCACACATACCCCCATAAGCACAATAGACGTATCCTTCCCTTCCAGGAGTCTGTAAGTGCTCATGGGTTTGAGCAGACTAGTTTCCCCATCTCTGTATTTTAAAAAAATCCTCTGCCTCTCAGTTGCTCTTAATATTCTGAGTTTCCTGGAGCACAGTCCTTTGGCCATTTTTAGAGTTATTAATTTGGTTAGTTTACAAAGTAGTATTTTTCTGCATTCCATGGGAATCTCCTAAGTATATAGAAATCTACATTATCTTTTGGTGGCTCAATCATATAACTCCCTTCAATAAAGAAAGACTTTTTTCCCTTGCAGGAAGGCTTAGCATGCCTCATAGGCTCCAAACCCAGGGATGTACATAAGTGAAAAACCAGGTTTTGCATACAAATCTATTTTTGCTTATATATTTTCCAGTTTCATTGTGAGATGATAAAAATGCATTGAATTGCTTCCTTTCTTGACATGTATTTTACATGGACAGGAAGAAAATGATTAGCGTAGTAGAACTTTATAGGTGACTAAAAATACAAGACTGAATTAGCTTTGTGACAAATTGTTTCAGTTTATAATAGTGTATGTATGATCCCAGTTTCATACCTGTTACATATTTGTCTGTTTTGTTCCTGTAGGTTCAAGCAAGTCAGCCTGCTGAAGTGAATAATCTGTATTACCACAATACCTACCAGGCAATGCCTTATGGTTCCTCTTATGGCATTCCTTACACATATGCTGCTTATGGATCTTTGGAGACAAAGTCTCAAAAAACAGATAACACAATTCCTTTCAAAACTCCCAGTAATGAGATGACGCCTGTTTCTATTGATTTGGTAAAGAAACAGCTTAAAGACAGGTAGGGCAGACTAACTTTTTAAAACTTAAGAACTGTCCCCTAGGTTTCTGTTCTCAGGCATCTTTAGTCTTGGAGGCAGATGCAGAATTCATCGATGGATGCATACTGACTGGATCCTCATTATTTTAAAAAAAGAAGAAGATAACAACTATGTTCAAAAAGACTACTTGGATTATTTCTCTGGAAGTGAAGCTTAAATGTGACCATTTGATCTTGTTGAAGATTGATGCATCTCTGGAAACTGAAAAGTAATTTATAGCCAAGGAACTGAAAAGACAGTGAAGTTTAGCTTACCAACACGGTATTTTTATGAGAATTATAAATTGGTCTTTTCTGAATAAGTTAACACTTTAGGCATGATGTTTAAAACCATGTTTTAAAAGTTGTAGTATATTCATTGGATGCCCAAAGTATGTAGTATTGACTGAGCAAATTTTTGTGCATCTTAATATAAATAGTAGCTTGCATTCCCCTTTGTAGACTTCTGTCTTTTTGTAAAGGGATCTCAGTCCAATTAATCTGTGGTTAACCATTTGGGGTTAACAAACTCTTAATGAGGAGCTTCTAGAAATTGCCCTTTTAGAAGTCACTATGATTTCTCTGGAGATCAAAGTAAGTTAAGAATTAGGGATGTCAATCCCCAGGTGGGAGTAGGGGATCCCCTGATTTTTGGGGCTCCCCAGAGATGTCAGCCAGCTGGCTGGCATCGAGAAGCCCTGCCCCCGACAGTTGTCTATGGCCTTGCTTTAAAACAGGGGGCACCATGCGCGCCTGCCCTGCAAGCCACAAATTCACAGCTTGCAGGGCAGGACCTTTTCCCCAACTATTTAAGAGGAAGGCTCCCTTTAAATAGTTGGGGGAAAGTGAGGGGCATGCGTGCATGGTACTGTGTCCCCGATGCAATGGCGTCACTCTGCATGATGTAATTGCATCGGAGACAGCCTCGCCCCCTCCTAGACCACCCCTCAAATTTCCCTGCCAGGGAGAAGATAGGACCTGGCAACCCTATTAAGAATGCACAGTATCATATCAAGCTAGCACCCTAGCTAGTGACACAAAAGATACAGAGGAAATGAATGGTACCTGGTATTTATAGGAGGCCACCTAAATTAAAACATGTGGTTATTGGGCAGTTTAAGAAATAAAGCAGCATCCCCTTGTGTGTGTGCATCCACACCATGTGTGCCAAGGATTTTTGGATATTACAAGGATGGGATGTGAGTTCAAGCAACAACAATCTGAGGGTAGAGCATACTATTAGCTGTAGAAAAAGATGTGATAAATTTATGTGTTCTGTCTTAGAGAAAATTCACTGTGCTTAGGGATGTTGGACAGCATAGCTTTTAGGACAGGCTAGCTACCTTTTACAATGGTGAATGCAGCTTCAAAATGTTAATGTTACATCTGGTATTTGTATTGTTTTGCTATTTTAAAAGATCGATGAAGGAGAAATAATATAATAGGTTTTTGGATGTAAGTGTATATGTCCATTGACCTTTAGGTTGGACTCAATGAAAGAATTTCAGAAAGCAAATCAGCAACAACATGAGAAGCATCAGCAAAGCCGAGATGACTCTGTCAAGACAATTGAAAGACTGGAAGGGTCTTCTGGGGGTATTGCTGAACGGTATAAATTTCTGCAAGAAATGCGAGGGTATGTCCAAGACTTGCTTGAGTGTTTCAATGAAAAGGTAAGAATGCAAATTCTATTCATCCTTTTCAGTAATGAAGTTTAGTCTGTGCTCATGTTCTCTTATCCATGCCAATGAAACACTCAGCACCTATTTGAAGGTTTGGTTTTAAGACACTCCCTGTCCCATGGAGGAATATAGCAGAATGTTAAGGCTTTGATGCTAGCTTTCTAATTCTTAGTTACTTTTCTGTCCCTAAAAATCATTGCGGTGCACAGTGACAACTGTTTTTGTTTAATCTGCATTTTCCAGTGTAAGGTATTGAGAGAAAAAGAGGCTATGTACAACACTGGCTCCACATCTATTCATGATTTTTAAAACAAAAAGAAAACCCTTAGGAAATCAGAGAATTGATTTTTTAAAAGAATTTTTAAATCCCTGCCTCTGTTATGGCACATGTGGATCCCAGGCTGTTTCAATGGCAGGATTATGGATCACTTAAAAAGACAGAAAAAAATGTCCGTTGGCCAACAGGAATCAACTTTTGGATGAGTCTTCTGTTCTAGAATCTTGCATTTTGCTTTGCTGCCTTTCAGGCAGATCTGTCCTTTCCCTGAGCAGCTTATTTGTATTTGATAGTTTAAAAGGTATGTAAAGATGTGAATGAAGAACATATTGTGAACCTAAATACAGGATTTGCTTATGAGGGTTCCTATGAAGTGCCACTGGTGCTGCTGGGTGTCGAGAGAGTCTTACAGATAAAATGCATAAGAGAAGCCAGCGTTGGATCAGGCCAATGACCCATCCAGTCCAATGCTCTTGTCACATAGTGGCCAAAATACGAGGTGCCATCAGGAGGTCCAGCAGTGGGGCCAGGACACTAGAAGCTCTCCCACTGTTGCCCCCCCCCCAGCACCAAGAATACAGAGCATCACTTGCCCCAGAGTTCCTATCTCTACCTTATGGCTGATAGCCACTGATGGATCTCTGCTCCATATGTTTTGTCTAATTCCCACTTGAAGCCATCCATGCTTGTAGCCGCCACCACCTTCTGTGGCAGTGCATTCCATGTGTTAATCACTTTTTGGGTGAAGATGTACTTCCTTTTATCTGTTCCAACCTGACACAGGGGGGTTGCAGTGAGAATTGAGTGAAACTCTTGGTAATTTGCCATTCTGCCAGTGGAGTTTCTGCTGGAACAAGAAACTCCATTGAAGAAAGAGAAGGTGGGAGTGGTTTTGCCCAAATTCCCTTTCTCAAGTCCCCCATGACTCTCTTGTCCATGAGGCTTCCCAACTCTCAGCATCGGGTTTTCAAAGTCTCAAGTCTACTAGGAAGAGGAAGTACAAAGGTTCAGTGTCTATGAGTATCTTTTGCTCTTGGGTTATAGGATCCAATTCATTACTTACTTTAATTTAAAAAAAACATAAAACTGAATTAGAATTCTGTTAAATTCATAGGAACAATATGGTATTGGATGTTTCTTAATTATGCTATCTAACAATATCTTTTCCTTTCAACAAACAGTTTAGAAGCAGACTAATCTGGAGAAAGGACCCCAGAAAAATATCTAAATTAAGCTGAGAAAATTCTTTGCATTTAGATATGCAAGTTAAGTGTAGTTGGAAAGAAAAAATGTGATGTGCACTGGAGTACCACTGAAAGGCAGATAGCCTTCAGCAAAGTTTCCGTAACACTTCAAGCAACAGTGAAATTAATGAGATTTTGGCCTGTATAGGCCCAGTGTATTGGCAGTATAACTCAGTGACTTAACCATCCTTAGATAGTTGAGATGCATTCCACAGGCACACGGGACACATTTCATGCCCCTTCCCTCTTCCACTTGGCATGTCCACAACTCCCTTTTTTTAGTTTCAGAGCTTGCTACAGTTAGTGTAATCTTACAAATGTATGCTCAGAAGTAAACCTCCTTGAGTGCAGTGGGGCTTAATTCCTCGTAAGTATGTTTAGGATTGTAGCCTCTGTTTATACATTTGAGGGCTTGGGGAAAAACTCAGAAAAATTTGGGGAAGAGGGTGCCTCCCATGTTTTTCCAGTGGAAAAACTGGGGCATTTGGGGGCACTGAAGAAAACCCTCTTACACTGTAGACATATAAAATATTTTTGCTTACATGTAAGTGTTTTTGGCAGTAATATGCTTTAATGTGCATAACAATAACACATTATTGAAAAGTTCAGTGTTTTCAGTAATATACCATCTAGCCTAATATCCAGTCCTACGTATTATGGATCCAGTTTCTGTCCAGATAATACTTTTTTCTCTTTACTACATAATTTGTTTTCTGCTTTCAGCTTTTATTTTTTCCAACCTCAAAGATGGCAAAAATTTCACAATACCTGGGCTGTGATAGCATAGGATGCAGCTTGAAGTATTAGGTGTACTTGCCATTTTTCTTATAGAAAGCTGAGACATTTATACTGTCATAATTATGCCAAATAGTACAATTTTATATGCTGAGTTATAAATTATGTGTTTCATGTTAATCAGTAATAAAGTTTAGGTTTGATAGTAAAGTACTTTCCCCAAAGTTTCCATCATTTTCCCCCTGTGGCTTCAAAATTTCTGGAAATTTTACAGATCTACTTCTGTTACATATGAAGCAGCATTTGCAGTAACCATAGTTAGCACAATGTTAGTTTGTAGAATCACTTTTAATTATGAACTGGTTTGCTGCTAACTATGGTTAGTGAGAAATTGATCACACAGGTGGACATCACTTGGAGAGGTAGACACTTCCTCATAACTTTTCTGATTAGGTGATCCATCAGAACAAGGTTAGCATTGAGCAGTGGTGATGATGTTTGCATTGGCTTAACATGAAGGATGGGTCTATGAATGACAGCACTATAAACATACTTTTTGAGTGCAACTGTCAATTGAGTATAACTCTGAACTGATTAAAGAATCATTACTTGGCATCTGCCCAATAGCTACATTATGCAAACAATGACAAAAACAACCGTGAAGTAGAATTATGAAAATATATTTAGACTGCTGTTTTGCAGTGAGTAGTGTTTCTTCAACAAGTAATAAAGATGTACGCATACATACTACAGAATTTGCATATACTCCTGTTTCACATAACAGCTTTTTATTTATTTATTAATCACTTTTATACCCTGCCCTCCCCACAATGCAGGCTCACGGTGTCCTGCGTAAATAACATTAATTTACATGTCAACAATTCTAATCTGTGAATTAACACTCAAACATTCTTCCCACTCCAATGAAACAAATTCTATTCTTCAGTAATTTGTAGCTAAATACACATGCTGTACTCCTGTTTAGATCTTATATTTTTAATTAAATTCCCTATTTCAGGGAAACTGTAAAATAAAATGATTCAAAATAGCTTCTCAAAATATGCTCATGTGTTCTTAACTTGAAGCCCTGCAGATGCATCAGGAGGGACAGGTTTTAATAAATAAAGGCAAATATTAATCAAGTAAAGTGGCAGTTAAATCTTTCTCTAACAAGAAATTTTAAAAAATCAATAACTTAAACATGTTTTCTAACACATTCTGTGCTACCTAAGCAGCATCCAATGTAAAATACAATATGATTAAAATGTATACATATGAATCTTTACAGATAAATAACTTAATATACAGCTGTAAGAACATTTTAAGACTACAGAAAATAAAATTCCAAATCCAAATTACACTTTAAAATAAAACATTATTCTTAAAGTCCATTCTTTAATGAAATGAAAAGAATACCAACAAAATTAGTTGCCACATCTTTAATGGAAAGTAGGTAAGTCAAGTCCAGAAACATAGTATTGTACATAAGCATAACTTAATAATTAACTGAACTTTGAGCAAAATACCAGCAGTCCTTGGTCAGGATATCCTGTTTCTCTTCTATGGCAATAGAGTTGTGTTAATGAGACAGAAGTATGAGCATGATCTGCATGATGGTAACTTTGGACTCATTCTCCTGCCCAGCGAAATCTTTGGAAATTTTTCCATGAAATGTGGGAACACAATGAACCATGTTTTTGTGGTGGTGGTGGGTGTTGTAGCTACACCATCACTTCGAAAAAGTGTTTGCCTGTTAACAATGTTCTAGCACAATACTATTGGAGGGTTTGTATGGAATGTATGGAGCAGATAGATTTGCCCTGCTTGTCTCATAGGATGCTTCTGCTTGTTAAGTTACAGCAGGGGATACAGTTGTACTGCCCATCTCTTGCTGTATTCTTTTCTCATGCTTGTTGGTTCTCAGCCCCTCCCTTTTGAGTTGACAGAGGTTCAGTCTGAGTGTCTGTTAATGAAAATAGATACACGATTAGATTACTATTTTGATAAGGATGATTTTTGTTCTGCTCAGGAAAGGGCAGTGTGTGTGCATATCTGTGGGAGGTTGAAGTCAGCCCATGGGGTTATGCTTAGCTTTTAGTTTAGTTTGAACCGTAAAATAACAAAAATAGGTAAAATATTTTCTAGGTGTTTTTTTTTTAAATCATGCTTGTGATTACTTCTAGAACTATTGTAAATCCAAGTTCCCTAGACATTTTTCCAACCACTGAAGGAGTTTAAGAGTATGGTCAGCCATTGTTTCACAAGACTAAATTTTTAAAAATCTTATGTAACATTTGCCATTCCTTCTTTAAAAATTAAATATCTTGAATAAGATGCAATCAGAAGATAGTTCCTTCTGTTCATAAAAATATAGATGTAACTAATTCTTTAATATGAACTGTTTTTATTATATTCTCTTTTAGAAAACCTTCTGCATGTGAATTAAATGATCATTTTTTCTTCATAGTCTGCCTATTTAGTCTTGTTTTGAGTGTTTTGATTCTTATGTATTAAATGGTTGTTAATTACCATAGCTTCATGAAATGTTGAGGTCATCAGGAAGTCCCTGCTGTAATACAGAATGCTTTAGCTTGTTAATGTAATCGTCAACATTACAATTAAAAGATGTTTAGAATTGGCCACAGGACAGTGGTGGTAGAAGAAAAAGGAACTGAGAATGTTTTCAGATGGGCTGGATCCAGCTTGCCCTGGTTCATATGAGGGAAGCATGTTGTATATAGTAACTTACCTCATGGAATGTATAATTCTTATAGTATCACTGGAAAAGTAGCCCTGACCTAGATAGCCCAGACTAGCTCAATCTCATCAGATCTCGGAAGCTAAGCAGGATCAGTCCTAGCTAGTATTTGGATGGGCGACCTCCAAGGAATCCCAGGGGCATGACACAAAGGCAGGCAATGGCAAACCACCTCTGAAACATCTCTTGCTTTAAAAACAAGTCTGCCGACAAAGCAGGGATCCCTAGCGTGTGATACTAGGAAACAGCAGAAAAACGCCAAGGGAAGGCCATCAAAGGTTAAATGCACTTGAAATGTCTGAGTATTAGACATATTAAGTAAATGTTTAAATTGCAAATAAATGTCTATAATGAGTCGGTGGTCCACAACCCACAACAAATACAAATACCTATAATGAGTTGATGGTGAGCACATATTGTATTTCCCTCCCTCACTGCAGCATCCTGTGACATTTTGTCCATGAGGCTTCTGTGTCTGCTAGCATCATTTCTTTTTTTGAAGTTTCAGAGGCTGCTGGGTGGGGGAGGTAGGAAAGATCTGGAACGCTTGGGGTTTGTAGGATCCAACCCTTGCTGACTATTTGCCTGATTTTCTTAAATAAACAACTGTTAAGGTTGTCCAAGTTCCTGGACGTTTTCTTGTTTCTGACAGCTCCAACTATCACAATTGATGAATACCAATATGTTAGTAGGCAGGCTAGTAAATTTTCTTGTAGGCTGGTAACTTCTGTGGACTTATTTGCAGGCATGCTCATATGTTTTTCAGCTTCTGTCATTTTTTTCTCACTTTTTCTTGCGCTAAATAGCAGTTGTTAAAAATATAGTCATGAGCAAAAAGTTACTCTTCTAAAAGTGCAGCAGTACACATTGGAATTGTATGGCATCCCAAACAATTAAGCACGTGAAGATTTTTTTATTATGGAGTATTATATTTTTACAGGTGCCCCTGATTAACGAGCTTGAATCATCAATGCACCAGCTGTACAAACAGCGAGCTTCCCGCCTTGTCCAAAGACGACAAGATGATATTAAAGATGAATCTTCGGAGTTTTCAAGCCATTCAAGTCAGTCCATCTTGAAGGTTTTTATTATTCATTAAACAACCTTGTTTACTTAGTTCAGTTGTAATTTAAAGTGAAACTACAAAGAATGTTTAGTTTAAACCTGATAGAAACAAATTCAGTTAACGAATCCTAGCTCAAACGCTTGAGTTGCCTGTACTGTCCTCAGCCTTGTGGTAATTAAAAGCTGTAATATCATACTTCAGCACCTTTTACAAATTAGGTTTGTGTGTGACTTCATATTGTCTTCAACTCACTCATTCAAGTATTTTACATGATGTACATAATTGAAAATTGAAGGTTATTCTACTAGTTTTAAAATTTCAGTGATACTGTGTTCACATGTGGGAGGAGCTTTAAGGATGTAGTTGGCCATTCTTTATATTAAACACCAGACCGGGGAAATAAAATTTTGTGCTAACATTTTTGTTTCTCATATACATTATACAATTTTGCTAGGACAAATTTGTAAAAATTATGTGAAAGATACCTTAAAAGTGAGTATATAAAATTTCCTGGGAAAGCTTATGTTTTCTTTCAGGGTGACAGACCTTAAGTAAACCGTACCCTGTCGGGATTTTATTGCTTTCTAGCATTCAGTATGGGACAATCTTTCATTATTCTATTCTGATACTAATTGTCTAACACCAACTGAAAGCCTGTCAAGTTTCTATTATTCAGTCACTAGGAACAGAATCAGTCACTAGGAACAGAAATCCAATCTGTTCTAGATATGCTGAAGGGCTGTCTTTCTCCTTCTGACCTTTCCTCTTACAAATGTTGTACACTAATTTTTTTTCCTAATACAAACATGGTTTCTTCATGTTGTTAAAAAAATTTAAATATTCGCTATTTACTGAAGTACTAAATGATAAGGTTATATTGGCTTTACTTTTTTTTTTTGGTTTGTACGTGGTGACGAAGATGCTGTATTTGCACCAAATGGGAAAGCTTTTCAAAAGGCAATTCAGCCATCTCTACCACCACTTCATATGGGGTGGAGGGATGGAATTTTCAACTAAATTTAGGGTGTGTTAAAGATATATCAAAATTGCTTTTTTATAAAAGACACGAGACCGTCATGATTATGCTTTGTTGTGATACATCATGAAGGATTCCTAATTTTAGGATTTGTATACTTAACAGATAAAGCACTGATGGCACCAAATCTTGACTCTTTTGGACGAGACAGAGCACTGTACCAAGAACATGTAAAAAGGCGAACTGCCGAAAGAGAGGCTAGAAGGTGACTTGTGGCTTCCTATGTTTGTAGTGGGGTAGTGCTTAACTCTTCTATTTGGTCAGTGTTTCTGGGTTGGATCCCATGAGCTGCAGGCACAAGGATCACATGATCTCCCCGCAAGAGTCCTTCCCTACCCCAGAAAGTGTTTTGCCAGGATCAAGTACCCACCCGGGCTAATAATAGCCATGTGAGTCAGGTGGCTGTAGGGGGAGGGGACAAAAATGAAATTGCTCCTCCCATGAGCTGAGCTTCACCTGCACAAGAGGAGGAATGGGGCTCTTGTTTCCTTGCCCTCCCTCACTTGCAGCTATTTAACTTGCATGCCTATTAGTCCATGTGGGTTTGTTGACCCCAGGAATACACTCTTCCATGGTCAAAAAAGACTGTCCAGTACCTCCCACTGATGGTTTGCAGGATCCTGTTTTCTGTGTATGGTGTAAATGTGTAGTAAAAATAGTACACATTTGTTGATTAGTGCGCATCTAAAAATACGAGTTGGCCTTGTAGGCAGCACACTGTTTGGATCTTGTATAGTATAGCATAATGAGCCAGTTACTGGGGATGGAAGCTGGCTGCTGGGCTCAGTACTTAATACATAATGTTCCCAGGCTCACGCAGAAAGTAGCAAAATGTTGAGGAGCTGTAGTGCTGATACCTATTGCATATGTCATGTCCTGTAATGCCAGAAAGCTTCAGATCTGTTTCACTTCCCGATGTAGTAATGAGGGGAAGGGAAATACTAGCAAATATCCCTTTATAGTATGGGGGAGGGTTCATTGTTTGTGGACAGGAGGATGCCTGGTACTCTGAAGAAGGACTAAGAAATTCTATCCTTGCTGACAGAGCTCGTCGCAGACTTGCTAGAGAACCATCTGGGAAGATGACTGATCACCTTGAAGGCCTTTCTAGTGATGATGAAGAAACTTCAACAGATACTACAAACTTCAATATGGAGCGAGGTTAGATTATTCACTGCACTTGTTTATTTAAAACATTTCTCTGCCCCCTTTTCGCCCAATTCAGGATTACCAAGGCAGTGAACATCCCATTAAATCACTGGAGACATTGAAAAGCATTTAAAAATTTTAAAAAAGTATAGAACATTGGAAACACATACAATAACCATGATATGAACACATAAAAACATACAGAGAGGAGAGCTAACTAGAGTTAGGGAACGCCAAACTAAATAAAACAAAAGTCTCCCTCTGCTGGCAGAAAACAACAAATGAGGTAATCAGATGAATCTGCTTGGACAGGAAGTTTTGGTGCCACAACTGAGAAGCTCTCAGATGGGTGGGACACCTGAAATAGGGCCTCTGAGGATGGCTAGAGTGTTTGGTTGGGTTCATATGGGAGAAGGCAGTCCTTCAGGTATATAGGCCCCAAAAGATATAGGCCAGCACCCTGAATTGGGCCCAGGAGCAAATTGGGAGCCAGTGTACCTGACACAAGAGTCCTATAGCCCACTCCAGTCAGTGTTTTGGCTGCAGTGTTCTGTACCAGTTCTAGCTTCCAGACAGTCTTCAAGGTCAGCCTCATGTAGAGTGCATTACAGTAATTTAGATATTACCAGGGCATATATCACAGTGGCAAGATCTTTACTGCCCAGGAAGGGCCACAGGTGACTCAACAGCCAAAGTGGTGAATGGCATCCCTGGCCTCTGGTGCAGCTGTTTATCCAGTAGGAGGCCCAGCTTGAGCAGCACCCCAAAGCTACAAATGTACTCCTTTGCGGGGATGGTGGTGGCCCCAACCAGAACAGCTCCTCAGCACCACTACCAGTAGCACCTTCATTTTGTTGGGATTAAGTTTTATCTTGATAGTCCATATCTGTCCCAAATTACCTCCAGGCACTAGCTCATGGTTTCTGCAGCCTTCCTAGGATCTGTTGGAAGTGTGAGATAAGAATTGTGTCATCTTCATACTGGTGGCAGCTCAGCCCAGATCTCTGGTTGACTTCTTGCAGTGGCTTCATGTAAATGTTAAAAAGTATGTAGGACCAGATGGAACCTTTGAAACCCTAAAAGGTGTAGGCTGTATGTGACCAGTTGAGCAAACCACAGTATAACACTTTAAATCTGTTCTATGTTGGTAACCTTAAAACATATGATGTGTAGGATTATCATTATTGCTTCACCACCACAGTTACAGGCTGCACTGGGCTTTGAATCAGTGACCACAGCAAAATGGAGTATCAGAGGGCTTGCCTCAGATCATTAAGGCTCCTTAATATTAGTGGCCATTGATGTCAGCTTGAGGTAGCCCTTAGAGCATTCATCTGGCTCTTACATTGTCCTGTGCTCCCAGCAATTAAAGTGCAGTTACCACTCATCCTCGGTGATAGTGAAGGAAGGATTACTGGTTTGGATTATTGTTCTACCTAGGTTCTTTGTTCTCTGGTGATGAGCACTTTGGTCTAAATGGTTGAAGAAAAAGAAACCCTCCCCTTTTATTGTGTGTAATCTTGTAAGCTGCTTTGAAGGTCTGTTACAGAAGCAAGTTTCTTAAATACATTGGTTTTGTTCAGGGAGGAAGATGCTTCACAAGCTACTTGTCCCACAGAATTATTTCTATGTGGCTATGTCTTAGAGGTTGCCATACTGAAGCCACAAGTCATATCTCGGGCTTGCAGTAACAGTAGTTGTAAAACTAGCTTCTGAAGTAACAGTAAATGTGTTGGGTCTTAATATAAAGATGCCTGAATATTAAGAAATATTGCAGTAATATAGGTGTAAACCTGTTTACTTTTTGGCTTAGAAGCTTGGTTATGTTGTTCTTTTTAATACTGGCAATCAACCGTCTACCCAAATAGTCAATTTGTTTCTTACATAACGAAACATTTTCATCCTAGATCGCATTTTGAAGGAGTCCAGCAAAGTTTTTGAAGATGTGTTAGAAAACTTTTACTCCATTGACTGCATTAAGTCACAGTTTGAAGCCTGGCGTTCCAAGTATTTCTCTTCATACAAGGATGCATACATTGGCCTTTGTCTACCTAAATTGCTTAATCCTTTAATAAGACTTCAGTTACTTACTTGGAACCCTTTGGAGGTGAGAGAATACTGGAATGTATGCATGTTCATTATATATATATATATGCTTTTCAATATATTTTATATACATATATATATTGCTTTTCAATAAATGTACACAAAGTACAAGAATTATAACATAGAAGCTAAAATGTGCAAGAGGGGGGAAAAGGGACTCTTCATGAATGTAGCTGGATCTAAGCATGATGGAATGGTACCCCGCTGCTGCCTCTTATCCCTTTGGCCTTGGCAGTGTTAGTTGGAAACTGGAGTCTAGCAGCATGTTCACTTTGTTAAACAAGCTGAACCCTATGAAGTGACCCTAAATCAGTTGGTCAGTTGGTATGCTGTATCATTTATAGTATTAGATTGGCCTATGATGTCATTTGTGACTTGAGTTCCTTCTTCATTCTTACTAAGCATCACACCACTAGACCCAGTGTGATGTAGTTGTCAGTGTGTCAGATTATGACAGAAGAGGCCCACGTTCAAATCCCTACTCTGACACAATGTTTACTGAATTACATCAGGCCTGCCAGGCTGTCATGGTCTAACGTACCTCCCACGTTGCAGTGAGGATAAGATGGGGGTGGGAGAGGCAGGTGTTATTTATTAAAACATTTGTATCCTACCTTTCTGCATGGTTCAAAGCAGCTTATAACAATAGTTAAAAAACATCTAACAGTTAAATTATATAATTTCTTGGAGGATGAGAGAGATAAAAAAATCATCACTTTATATCTCTTGAAGTGTACTGCAGAAATTTGTAAATAGTCTAGGCCACAAAAACTAGCATTTTTATCAGTCTGAGAAGAAAGGATATTGCAGCATTAAGGAATTAGTTTCTGTAATCTGATCCCAAGTCTCAGTGAATTAACAAGTAGGTGATGGAATAAAACCTTTGATGCCTTTGATGCCAGTGCAACTTCCCAAAGTACCCTGTATTGCTGCTACAGCAAATATATTGTGACAGTGAGGTCTGCAGCTAATATATACAGTTGTATGGCATAAGGGTTGCAGACTGTACACAGTTGGTGGCTTTGTTTGAAGTGTAACACCCAATTGACATCAATGTGTGTCTTAATAGGACGATTGCCAGGATTTTGAAAGCATGTTATGGTTTGAATCCTTGCTGTTTTATGGATGTGAAGAACATGAACAGGAGAAAGATGATGCTGATGTTTCACTGTTGCCTACTATTGTGGAAAGGGTGGTTCTACCTAAATTAACAGGTACTTCATAAACATGCAATTTTCCCAGAAGAAATACATTGCAACAATCAAATCATAATATCTAATACTGAATCTTGCATTTATTTTTATTAGTACTTGCTGAAAATATATGGGATCCCTTTTCTACAACACAAACATCTAGAATGGTAGCCATTACCCAGAAACTAATAAATGGGTATCCTTCTGTGATACATGCAGAGAACAAAAACACGCAGGTAAAAATTGGTGCTTAATCTTTTCAAAATTGTTGTTCATGGTTTTGCTGGAGTCTTTGTATATACTTCTTAATCTTTGTAAATGCTGTGTAAGGCAGCATTGCAGCTTACTTTTTAGAGTATGGATAAAACATTTTTACTTCAGATGAATCGGCCAAGGATAAGTACCCCCCCCCCACTTTCTGTATTTGGAATTAATAATATAGCTTAGAAGTACACTCCGTTCTACTGGCATGCACTGAAAATAGCAGGGAAAGGCTCTCAGTATTCTTTATTTTTTTTATATTCACAATCTGAAGTTGGAAATAAAGTGTTAAAGGATGATATGTATTAAATATGTTTGACAATGCACCACTCATGTACTACTTCAGCATTGTATCTCTCTGCTTCTACCTCAAAGACTGTACAGACATTTTGGCCATAGTCAAAAACCTGCCCCCAAGCAGGCAGTCTGTATTTAAACATCTTCCACATATTTAGACAAGAACCTCTGAAACGTCTGTGTGCCAGCATCACTTCATTTTAGCGAAGTGTATTCTCTGTTGTGTGGATTTGCCTGCACAGAAAAGGCATTTCAGACAGTGAATAAACAGCATGTAGTTACAAAGGATGGATGAAAATTCTTCCCAATGCTTACAAAACTCTTTTAGCTTGGTGAAGTCTGCAAATAATAATTACACTAAAGCAGTCATTGATGTATTTGCATTATTATGTACTTGCACTTATTCACACTTATTTGATAGTGCAAGTGTGAAAAATATAAGCTCACATTTTATTCATGAATTATTCTAGGGGTTCATTTGTGTACAACTTACTTAGGAGCCACATTGGTTGCTAAATGGATCCGCTTAAGGCAGATGCAAGATAATAAAGTATCCATAGCTCAAAGGCTATGCAATCTTCTCTAGCCTTTTCATACCATATTAGGTTACACTATCTCCTGATATAATCTGTAGGAAAAAATACATTTTCAGGAGATCATAAACACTAAATATGAAATGTGGGAAATGATTTAGTCTCCAGTGCAAACCTTCACATCATATAAATAGATCCAGCAGAAAAGTTCATGGAAGGAGATGGAGGAGGAGATCTTTCCCCAAGCAGCCTGGTGTTTGCTCTGCAGATCCTCTTGGAGGGTTGAGAGAACCTTGCAAAGAAAATGTGCCACTGTATACAGCATGACTTGGGGGAATCCGGAGAAATCACCAGCTCTGCTGCTGCAAGCCATTGGCAGAAGAAGAAAGTGATTTTACCTGATGCCTCACATTGCATTGGTGGTGGAAAGTGCTGTCAGATTGCAGCTGACTTGGGGCAGCCTGTAGAGTTTTCAAGGCGAGAGGCATTCAGAGGTTGTTTGCCATTGTCTGCTTTTGTGTAGCAACCCTGGATTTCCTTGGTGGGTCTTCCTTCCAAGTACTAACTGAGGTTAACCCATTTTGCCATAATGCCCAAATACAGATACCTTGGCAAGTTGAAGTTCATCTTCCCCCACACCACGAATCTAATCAGAGATTAAACTGGTTTAGAATTTTGGGTTGGGGGTGGGATTTCCAATATGCACAGGTGTCCATGCTTCTTAAATCCAGAAGCCTTCAGTTGTATTCCATGTGGTGGGTAAGAGCTAGATAAGAACCCAGTACAGCAACAAGGTCAGTTCATTCTAGTCATTAAAAAAAAACCCTGTTGTGACCTCTGAATACAGTTACAGAATCGCTAGTTGGCAACTGGGTACTTTTGAAGAATAGAAAAGTAGGGTATAATCAGTTTAAACAGCCCCCATGTGAGGGATTTAGAGTGGACATTATTTATACTTTGTCTGTTGTATAAAAAGTGGCTAATTGAATGTAAGTGTACTTCAGTATTCTCCTTCCATTTAATCTGAATTTATGAAATACACCAAAAAAGTGAACTTTTTAAAATTAACTGACATCCTGATTGCCTTCTAAATACAAGCGAAACTGCTTGTACAAAGTCAAGCCATTGGTCTGAGAACCAGTTTGATGTAGTGGTTAAGTGCGCGGACTCTTATCTGGGAGAACCGGGTTTGATTCCCCACTCCTCCACTTGGATCTGCTGATGTGACCTTGGGTAAGTCACAAGCTCTGGCACAGCTATTCTCTCAAGGACATTGTGTTAGAGTTCTCTCAGCCCCACCTACCTCACAGGGTGTCTGTTGTGAGGAGGAGAAGGGAAAGAAGTTTGTAAGCCGCTCTGAGACGCCTTTGGACAGTGAAGGGCGGGGTATAAATCCAAACTCTTCTTCTTCTATCTGCTTTGAATAGCATCAGCCCTTGAGGACCTTCCACATCATCTGCTACCTGATTCTTTTAACTGGAGATGCTGGGGTATTGAACTTTGGACTTTCTGGACTTTACAAGGCTTCTGTTGAAACTGATTGGCTGAATTTTGTGCTAATGCATGTTTCATTTTCAGTATTCTTTCAGATTCATATGTAAACTTGAATTCTTTCAGATGTTACTGAAAGCCCTTTTGCTTAGAATGAGGAGAACACTGGATGATGATGTATTCATGCCTCTTTATCCCAAAAAGTAAGCTTGCTTTTTAAAATTGTTAATGTCTTTCTCATATATGGGCGGGGTTGGATTGCAGTACTCTGTTCACTTTGTACTGGATCATTTCAGTAATTTTCTGAGCTATTCAAAATATCTCTTATTTTTCAGTGTTTTAGAAAACAAGAACTCTGGTCCATATTTGTTTTTCCAGAGACAGTTTTGGTCTTCAGTAAAGGTAAGCTAGTGAAGAGATGCAGTTTCAAACAGGGTAATACTATTGCAGTTGTAAGAATAATTGATGGACTTCATATGAAAAAAAATGGTTTGTAAGGGAAATAAAGCATTCAGACTGAACTTCACTGCTTCTGAGTTTTAGATCATCATGAAATTGACTGAACATTTTATATGCCCAGAGATTAACTTTTAATGTGCAAGTGGTAAAAGAGAGCAGTGACATTTCAGAAAATGCTAACATTGTATGTAAATTCTTTGTGATTTTTTCATACAATGAAAGGAATACATTTTTTAATGTTTAGGTCGTAAACACTGCTCAAAAAATTGTACATGAGGAAATTGTAATTTTGGAGTCCAAAAAAAACCCCTTGCAATGGACAGTTATTTTAATGCTGACTCTCTGCTCCAAAAGATTCAATTTATGGCAAATAATGTCTCTAGCATTCAAAGTTCTGTTAAAAGATTGGATTCTGCTGTCTGTGAGGAGAGCTGTACTTTATGGAAAGGAACTTTCCTGTCTCTCCCGCTCAAAGTTAAGACTATGGCTTGGATCGCATGGAGGATTGGGGGGGGGGGGGCATAATTTTCACCTATTCCCCTCTCCAACTTTGCCTTCACATGCTATTCCTAAGGAATCCTATCCCACAGGAGGAATACTTCAGAGGGTGTTTGGGGATGGTGGGGTGGAATACACTCCATGGATGGGAATCCTTTTCACCCATGGATATTCTCCGTGGGATGCAAGCCAATGGGCTGAATTCAGTTTACTATGGAACTTTCTCACTTCTTTGCTTATGCTGCAGCTCAGGGTTCAGGAAACAGTACTGGGTCCAATATGGGTATTAGTCCAGGGCGGTGCTGTTCCACTGTTAGAAAAGTATTGACTGAGACCCTGTTATCATTGATTTCAGCTGGGTGAGCTGAACTCATGACTAACTTCCTTCTGTTGAAATCAGTTTAAGAGTGCTTGCTTTTAACTTGTCTTTTGCTTTAAAAGAATTTCAGACTTCCTTCAGCTGACTTTTTCACATCAAATTTGAAAAAATATGCGTATCAATATCTGATCAACTTGAGGTGTAAATTATTTATGGAAATAGTTTCTGCATCCCTATATCCATAAATACAAATTGTCAATATAAGAGTAGTAAATGAGGTACATTGATTCATTACTCTGCTTTATGTTCATTTTTTTAACCTTGTCTGTTCTTAGCTGCTGGGAAACTTTCTGCAGTGGCATGGAATCCTTTCCAACAGAACTTTGCAAGAACTGTCAATAGATGGCCTGCTGAACAGATATATCCTTATGGCTTTTCAGAATTCTGAGTGTGGAGATGACAGCATTAAGAAAGCTCAACATGTATGTAAACATATTACTTTCATAATTCATTACTCTTAAAAAATCTTATTCAGCATGTAGCAAATTACTGATCATCATTGTGCTGTTACGTTTATAATGCTGGGTTTGAATGTGGGAAATCCGTGTTGAAGAGCCAGTTTGGTGTAGTGGTTAAGTGCATGGACTCTAATCTGGGAGAACTGGGTTTGATTCCCCTCTCCTCCACTTGCACCTGCTGATGTGACCTTGGGTAAGTCACAAGCTCTGGCACAGCTGTTCTTGAAAAAACAGCAGTTTGTGTTAGAGTTCTCTCAGCCCCACCAACCTCACAGGGTGTCTGTTGTGGGGAGGGGAAGGGAAAGGAGTTTATAAGTCGCTCTGAGACTCCCTTAGGTAGAGAAGGGCAGGGTCCAATCTCTTCTTCGCTTGAAATTTTCATTCACTCATATTGATGTAGTGGTTAAGTGTTCACACTCTAATCTGGAGAACCAGGTTTGATTCCTCACTCCTCCACTTGCACCTGCTGGATGACCTTGGGCAAGCCATAGTTCTGGCACAGCTGTTCTTGAAAAAGAGCAATTTCTGTCAGAGCTTTCTCAGCCCCACCTACCTCACAGGGTATCTGTTGTGGGGAGGGGAAGGGAAAGGAGTTTGTAAGCCGCTCTGAAACTTCTTTGGGTAGTGAAGGGCGGGGTATGAATCCAATCTCCTCCTCCTCCTCCTCCTCCTCTTCTTCCTCTTCTTCTTCTTCACTGAAGTTCACCTTGGTCAAATTTCTTTCAGTCTGCTGCACAAGACTGCTGTTATAAAGTGAGAGAAATTAATATATGCTGCTTCTCCCCCCTTTTTTGGGGGAAAGGAGGATTAAAAAATTGAAACATTAGAAGTTTGCAGTATATTTACCATAGAAAGCTTGTTGATGTACATTTTGTACATCGCACTTTTGTTGTTGTTGTTCAGTCGCACAGTCAAGTCCAACTCTTCGCGATCCCATGGACCAGATTACGCCAGGCCCTCCTGTCTTCCGCTGTCCGCTGAAGTTTGCTCAATTTCATGTTCGTTGCATCAATGACACTGTCTAACCATCTCATCCTTTGCCGTCCCCTTCTTCTTTGACCTTCAATCTTTCCCAGCATCAGGGTCTTCTCCAGTGAATGTTCCCTTCTCATTTGGTGGCCAAAGTACTTGAGCTTCAACTTCAGGATCTGGCCTTCCAGGGAACAGTCAGGGTTGATTTCTTTTAGGATTGAATGATTTGATCTCCTTGCAGTCCAAGGGACTCTCAAGAGTCTTCTCCAGCACCATAGTTCAAAAGAATCTATTCTTCGGCGCTCGGCCTTCCTTATAGTCCAACTTTCGCAGCCATACATTACTACGGGGAATACCATTGCTTTGACCATGCGGACTTTTGTTGGCAGGGTGATGTCTTTGCTTTTTATCATGCTGTTTAGGTTTGCCATCGCTTTCCTCCCAAGGAGCAGGCATCTTTTAATTTCATGGCTGCAGTCACCATCTGCAGTGATCTGGGATCCCAGGAACATGAAGTCTGTCACTACTTCCACGACTTCCCCTTTTATTTGCCAAGGAGTGATGGGGCCAGATGCTATGATCTTAGTTTTTTTGATGTTGAGCTTCAAGCCCACTTTTGCGCTCTCCTCTTTCACCCTGAGCAAGAGGCTCTTGAGGTCCTCTTCACTTTCTGCCATCAGAGTGGTATCGTCTACATATCTGAGGTTATCGATCTTTTCCCCAGCAATCTTAACTCCAACTTGTGATTCATCCAGGCCAGCATTTTGCATGATGTACTCGACATATAAATTAAATAAGCAAGGTGACAATATACATTCTTGTCGTACTCCTTTTCCTATGCTAAACCAATCAGTTGTTCCATATCCGGTTCTAACTGTTGCTTCTTGACCCTTATACAGGTTTCTCAGGAGACATGTGAGGTGGTCTGGTACTCCCATCTCTTTAAGAACCTGACATAGTTATTGTGATCCACACAATCAAAGGCTTTAGCATAGTCAATGAAGCAGAAGTAGATGTTTTTCTGGTACTCTCTTGCTTTCTCCATAATCCAGCAAATGTTGGCAATTTGATCTCTAGTTCCTCTACCTCTTCGAAACCCAGCTTGTACTTCTGGCAGTTCTCTATCCACATACTGTTGGAGCCTAGTTTGTAGGATCTTGAGCATGACCTTGCTAGCGTGTGAAATGAGTGCAATTGTGCGATGGTTTGAACATTCCTTGATATTGCCCTTCTTTGGGATTGGAATGTAAACTGACCTTTTCCAATCCTGTGGCCACTGTTGTGTTTTCCAAATTTGTTGGCAAATTGAGTGCAGCACTTTAACAGCGTCTTCTTTTAAGACTTTGAATAACTCAGCTGGGATACCATCACCTCCACTAGCTTTGTTGTTAGTAATGCTTTCTAAGGCCCATTTAACTTCGCTTTCCAGGATGTCTGGCTCGAGGACAGTGATTATACTGTCGTGGTTGTCAAGGACATCGAAGTCCTTCTTGTACGTTCTTCTGTGTATTCTTGCCATCTTTTCCTAATCTCTTCTGCCTCTGTTAGGTCCCTACCGTTTTTGTCCTTTATCATGGCCAGCTTTGCATGGAACGTTCCCTTGATTTCTCCAATTTTCTTGAAGAGATCTCTAGTCCTTCCCAATCTATTGTTTTCCTCTATTACTTTGCATTGTTCATTCAGGAAAGCCTCCTTATCTCTCCTTGCTGTTCTCTGGAAATCTGCATTCAGTTGGGCAAATCTTTCCTTTTCACCGTTGCCTTTAGCTTTCCTTCTTTCCTCTGCTATGTGTAAAGCCTCATACGACAACCACTTTGCTTTCTTGCGTTTCTTTTTCTTTGGGATGGCGGTGATTGCTGCCTCCTTTACAATGTCACAGGCCTCTGTCCATAGTTCTTCAGGCACTCTGTCTATCAAATCTAGTCCCTTGAACCTATTCTTCACCTCTACTGTATATTCATTGGGGATGCAATCTAGGTCAAATCTGAATGGCCTAGTGGTTTTCCCAACTTTCTTCAGTTTAAGTCTGAATTTTGCAATGAGTAGCTCATGATCTGAGCCACAGTCAGCTCCAGGTCTTGTTTTTACTGACTGGATAGAGCTTCTCCATCTTTGACTGCAAATTATATAGTCAATCTGATTTCGGTGTTGCCCATCTGGTGATGTCTATGTGTAGAGACGCCTCTTAGGTTGTTGGAAAAGGGTATTCGCTATGACCAGCGTGTTCTCTTGACAAAACTCTGTTAGCCTTTGCCCTGCTTCATTTTGTTCTCCAAGGCCAAACTTGTCTGTTATTCCGGTTACCTTTTGATTTCCTACTTTAGCATTCCAGTCCCCTATGATGAGGAGGATATCATTTTTTGGTGTTAGTTCTATGAGCTGTTGTAGGTCTTCATAGAACTGATCGACTTCAGCCTCTTCTGCAGCTGTGGTTGGGACATAGACTTGGATTACTGTGATGTTGAATGGTTTGCCTTGGATTTGGACCAAGATCATACTGTCATTTTTGAGATTGTATCCCAATACTGCCTTTCTCACTCTCGTTGACTATAAAGGCCACACCATTTTTTCTATGGGATTCTTGGCCACAGTGTAGATATAATGGTCTTCTGAGTTAAATTCGCCCATTCCTGTCCACTTTAGTTCACTGATTCCCAAGATGTCGATGTTCATTCTTGCCATCTCATTTTTGACCATGTCAAGCTTACCTTGATTCATAGATCTTACATTCCAGGTTCCTATGCAGTATTGTTCTTTGCAGCATCAGACTTTCCTTTCACCGTCAGACACATCCACAACTGAGCGTCCTTTCAGCTTTGGCCCAGCCGCTTCACTCTTTCTGGGCTTACTCGTACTTGCCCTCTGCTCTTCCCCAGTAGCATATTGGACACCTTCCGACCTGAGGGGCTCATCTTCCGGCGTCATATCTTTTAGCCGTTTGTTACTGTCCATGGGGTTTTCTTGGCAAAGATACTGGAGTGGGTTGCCATTTCCTTCTCCAGGGGATCACACTTAGTCTGAGTTCTCTGCTGTGGCCTGTCCATCCTGGGTGGCCCTCCACGGCATAGCCCACAGCCTCATCGAACCACGCAAGCCCCCTCGCCACGACATCGCACTAACTTAACAGAAAAATGTAACCTCTTGACTGCTGCTATCCATATGATGTATCTAATTTGCATGCTTACATAGTATCAAGCCATACTTTTCAAAGGTGTACTTTGTTTACAGATAGCCAGTTATTTATTTTTTAATCTTGTGTTCTGGCCCCCCTCTTGTCTTCCTCCTGTTCTGTCTTCTAGGTAATCAGCTGTTTCCCTAAACAGTGGTTCACGAATCTTAAAGGAAATAAGACAATATCACATTTAGAAAATCTCTGTAGATACCTTGTTCATCTTGCTGATACTGTATACCGAAACAGCATTGGATGCTCTGATGTAGAAAAAAGAAATGCAAGGTAACCTATTTTTACATCATGTTTCAGCTCTTTGAATAGGTAACAAAAATAGATGCCCAACACAATGGTGAGAATTGAAAGGGCAATACGCAGCCAACGGCATTGCAGTTTCTTTCCCCTTACATCTTTTAAAAAAAACCCTATAATGAGTTATAGGCAATTCTGGAGAGGTAGCTTTAAGAACATTTTCAGAATCCTCTTGATTTTTAACTTTTATATACTGTGCTCTCACTGAAGAAGTAGTTTCTAAACAACCAAAACTAATCAGTCACAGTGCAGTGGCCTCAGATTGCACACTTAGTCTTAAACCATCATTTCTTCTTCATGCTCTGTGCAAGAAGAGCAGGAGAAGCTAGGTGTGTGCACATTTTTATTTAACCACAGTTAAGTTGGATGTCAGAATGAAGCCTTGGTAGCCTTTCCACTGGAAGAGAACTCACAGTTGAAAGAAACCATTGGATCCAAACTACAATAGTTAAACATTGGTTGTGTAATTTTATTTTGCTTCCTTGGGAATATGGCTCTAAATTAATAATTTTTACAAAACCTCCCTAAGAATTTAGTCTAAGGTGTATGAAGCTTTTATATGGCTAACAGCTTATTCACATGAGATTTTGCATCTACTGTGCTGATTGTGGTGGGGAAGAGAACTGTTTATATTTAAGCTCTGAATGTGCCTACTTCCCTCTCTCACCACATAGGGAAGATACCAAGTAAACTGGGAGGCCTAGTGTATGTGTTTAAAACTCCTGGTTAACCCCATACCATTTTCTTTAACATAAGTTTGTTAACATTAACTGCTGGGTGTAAAATTGTTGACAATTCTTCTCTTTCTTCTCAGGGAGCATATAAAACAGATAATAAAACTTCTATCAAGTATTCGAGCACTGGACCATGCTGTAATAGTTGCAAATGAGCATAACATGAAAGAATTAAAAATTTTAATTGAAGGGAAATAAATATTGTCAGAAATCTGGACGTCAAAAATCATTCCTCAAGTGTAATTTTGTACATATGTAAAGTTTTCTTAATATGTAAACAACTGGCTGTTTTTAATACAAAGTGCATTCTTATACACAATATCTGTAACTAGCATTTGTGTGTTTAAGAAAGCTGGAAAAAGAATCCAGAAAAACTTTCATCTGCATCTTGTTTACAAACAGTTTTTATACTCCCATGGTGGCCATCACTTCACTTAACTGTCCAGTAGGTAACTGGAAATTGTGCATTATAAAATTCATTAACAGTTTAGATGCAAATATGTATAGCCTACAGGTTTTATTTAAAATAGTGTCTTCTTTCAAAATAAAATGTTTGAGTTGCTGAAATTTGGTAATAAAATGAACTGCGCAGTTTAAAAAAAAAGTGAATGTGGTATAATCCCCAAGAGCAAAGAAGCTTCCAAAATAATAAGTGCAGAAATAGCTGAACATTAACAGTTACATTCAGCTAATAGTGTTTTCTTTTAAATTCAGACCATTCATAATTGTTTACAATTAATTAATTGTTTACAATTAGTATATCCTTTTTTTCTGAAAATAAAAACCTGCTTAATCAAATTATTTTATACATTTTAAGTCCCTTTATCTCGTATCAGGAGAATATTTCTCTCAGTTTCTTAATTCAGAATATTAAAGCCCCCAGCTCACATACTGCTTATGTTATGAGCACCTTGAATATTCCAGAAGATTACTTCAATTGCTTAATAAAATTTTAAAGAATAAATTTACCTTTAAGACCCATGTTGCTACTGAGAACTGTTTGACTTCTGAAGAACACTGTTATTGTCAGGGTGGTTGATAGCCTTGTTTATTTTATTTCTTTATACTTGAGAAAAGTAGCAGTTGGAATACTGAATAATTGTGGATCATTGTATTTCATGATGCTCCTTGTCATGTGATGTAAAGAAAATATTAAATGTACAGTCTGCTTTTTGGACACTGGGTCACTTTTCTGAATTCCTTGCACTGAATATGTTTTATGGCCAACTAGCCTCAACAGAAAGGTAGAGGGTGGGAGTAAACAGATAGCTTTTGCAGTGGAGGATGGCGGGACCCCCCAGAGACCTATGTGGTCACTGGTACTATTTGTTCATAAATTACCTGAAACTCCAAGGTAACAGAGTTTCTAGATGACATCAAATTGTCTGATTTAACCCACTTGGTAATTTTGACCTAAAATGCCTTTTGTGATAGTGATAACAAAACCTATGTATGAGCCTATGCATGTTCAGCTGAAAATCAGTCTTGCTATGCCCAATAAGTCTTACTTCAGGGGCACAGATTTGCAGCCTTAAATTTTTGTGAAGATGGGAGCTGAAGTTGACATTATACTGTGCAATTGGTCTTTCAGTGCCCACAAATTCTCATCAGATTTCACGAATCTATGGCAGTGCACACAATTCAGCTAAAAGTTAAAATCTGCCCTGCTTTTGCATGTTAAAAGTTGTACCTCAAAGATTTAGTGATCAGTAATTATTATTTTTAATTATTTGAAGTACATTGGATCTAGGTGTTTGCTAGAACACCTAAAAAAAAAAGATACATGGAATGTATAATTGAAGTGGGAAAAACAGTTTAATAAAGCCAATAAAAATTTGGGCAGCTAAAAAAAGTAATGTTGTAAGACAACTGCGGTGGCTCAAGTGGTTAAGACGATGAACTGCAGGCTGTGGAAGGTCAGTAGTTCAGCAGTTCGAGACCCGGGTGCCGCATGACGGGGTGAGCTCCTGTCTCTAGTTCCAGCTCCTGCCAACCTAGCAGTTCGAAAGCAAGACATTGCAAGTAGATAAATAGGTACCACTTCGGTGGGAAGGTAACAGCGTTCCGTGCACCTTGGTGTTTAGTCATGCCGGCCACATGACCACGGAAATGTCTTCGGACAGCGCTGGCTCTTCGGCTTTGAAACGGAGATGAGCACCACAACCCTAGAGTCGGATTCGACTGGCTTTCGAGCAAGGGAACCTTAAGACAACTGAAAATGATCTGCCTGTATAAGAAATTACTCTCAACACTCTGATGTGGGAAGATAGTATAGCTAATGGCCCTCTTCAAACCTGCCCATATACCCTATATTTCACTGCAAGCAAAAATTATTTGAAAATAAAGCTTTCATCATTTGTGAAATGTTGCTAAAACATTATTTTTGAGAACTTGGAAATGTCAGTAGCAGCTCAGAATTGTATGGTCCCCATGGCAACAATGGGCCTGTGTCAGGTGGTAACAGGCCCCACATACTGCAGGTCACACTTTTGATCTGGTGTTTGGTACCAGGCAAGGAGGACGAGATCTGAAGGTTGGGGGAATTGAAGATGATCTCCCTGTCATGGACAGATCATTACATGCTGGTGCTCAGACTTACAGGAATAACAAAAGTTTGCAGAGATGGGGGGATTGATTAAGTAATATGATCAGCACCCACAGCCTGATGTATTAAACTGGTTTTCAGATGGCATATGGGGAATTTTCTGCTGATGTGGCCACTGTTCCTGTTGATTTTCTGGCTGGCATCTGGCATGAGGAAATGATCCAAGCAACTGACATGATTGTTCCTAGGCACCCATTTTCAGATTTAAGAGCCCAGGTAGCCCTTTGGTAGACAAGACAGGGAGAGTGACAGTAGAGGTTGTTCTATTTGGTTCTGGCCCACAGTCCACTGCAACTGTTTTGCTGAACTTTGCAGATAGCAGTCATGTCCATTCCAAACCAAGCTGTACATTAGCAATGACAGGATCAAACGGTCAAAAGGAATTATGTGGGTTACCTTTCAGCCTGACCAGTCTGAGGATGTGAACAGGATGCTTGGAAGTCTGAGACCTACCACTGCTCGTATAACTCTTGCCCCTCCTGGGCTACTTAAATTTGTCCAGGGAGGATGGCTGGTGGACTGGGTCCAGGAAATTGTAAATGCAACCTTGAGAGAAGGGGGGTAGTTGTCAGTGCCTTGAAGCAGGTAGTGGTGCATCCACTCCTAAAGAAATCTGCTCTGGATGCTGGAGCTGAATAATTATCCAGTCTCAAATGTACCATTTTTGAGCAAGATGACTGAATGAGTGGTAGCTAGCCAACTTCAGGGACTTCTAATTGAGGTGGATTGTTTGGATTTGTTAGGCCCGGTTATGGGACTGAAATGGCCCTGGTTGCCATGGTGGATGACCTGCGCTAAGACACAGACAGGGTAGTGTGACCCTGTTAATTCCCCTGGACCTTTCAGCAGCTTTTGGGTTTTAGAGGCACTGTTTTGCAGTTCTACCTTCAAGGTAGGTTTCAGAGAGTGGTGTTGGTGGAACTGATGCTCAACCCCTTGGCCCTGAATATATGGAGTCCTGCAAGTTTCTGTCTTGTCCCCTATGCTTTTCGACATGTAAGTAAAGCCACAAGAAATCATCCAGATATTTGACACCAATACGTGGGTGATGATTTATCTCACATTTCCAGTAGATCCCAGGGAGGCAGTGGAAACCATGAACAGGTGCCTTGAGGCAGTTTTGGGATGGATGAGGGCTAACAAACTGAAATTTGGTCCATACAAAAATGGTGATGCTATACAGGTGGGGAGGTTTGAGCCAGGAACTGGGATATATGGGATCAAATGGTCCTAGGGTGCCTGTCAATTTGTTGAGTTGTGTGGGATAACTTTCAGCCTGTCCACACTTCACTTCCCCCAAAGGAGCAGATTCGTAGCTTGGGCATGGTGTTGGATAATGAGTGGCAGTGGTGGCCGGGATGCCTTTCACCAAGATCTTGCCACAATGTGCTCTACATGGACCTGCTCTTGAAGACTGGTCGTAAGCTCCAGTTGGCACAGAATACTGTAGCCAGAATGCTGACTGCGTGGGTTGTAGTGACCATACCACTTCAGTCTTGTCCAGTCTACATGGGCTCCCAATTAAAGCAGCCAGTATAACCTTTAAAGCCCTATACAGCTTGAGGCCAGCATACCTTAAGGACCATCTACTATATGAACCTACCTATCCAGTCACCTTCAGAAGCCCTCTTTTGGGTGTCCCCACCATCAGGTGGCCACCCAAGAAAGGACTTTGGCATTCATGGCACCAGCAGTTGGAGACTTTTTGATTGGTGTTCTTAAATTATTATGTGTGTTTAATGTTTTTATTTGATTAATAATATATACAGTCATATAATTTTTAAATGATGTTTTAATGTCTTGATATTTTACTGTTCACCACTTTGGGAACCCTATTTTGGTGGAAAGGCAGTGCAGAAGTGTTTTAAATAAATAAAGCTGAACACACACGACTGGGTAAATGTCATTTTGGCACCATAGCTAACCTTTGACTGTTAAGAAAGCCCCAAAATAGAACAAGACACTGGCTACAGTCCTAAAGCTCTTTGTAGTAATCACATTGAAGGTGGTGCAGCCTGAAAAAGCAAATGTCACACTGCACTGAATATGTTTTTAAGGACACAGTATATAACAGCTTCAGTTCTTTAATAGGTACAACACTGCATATTACAAAATAACAGTTTTTAAAATGGGAGTTAAAACTGATGAATTCTTCATTATACAAACACAAAGGACTTTCAGTTGCACAACAGTTCAGGAATAACTCCTTTAAGACTCAAACTTTATTCTACCTTTAAGAATGTCACTAGTGGTTTAAAAAAGCAAACTTTGGGATTATCCAGAAACCTTCTTTGAGTATTAAGCATTCATGCCAAAAGATTAAAAATGTGCTAAGGTCACTGCACTGGCTGCCAATTGCATACCAAGTGTGCTTCAAAGTGCTGGTTCTTACCTTTAAAGCCCTATATGGCGAGGGTCCAACATATCTAGGGGACCACCTTTCCTGGCATATAGCCCAGAGAGCACTACAGTCTGGATCGCAAAACCGTTTCATCTTCCCTGGCCCAATGGAGGCCAGGCTAGCTGCCACTAGGGCCAGGGTGTTTTCGGTGGCGGCCCCTACCTGGTGGAATGAGCTCCCAGAGGAGTTCAGGGCCCTGCGGGACCTTTCTCAGTTCTGCAGGGCCTGCAAGACAGAGCTCTTCCGCCAGGCATTTAATTAGGGACCGCCACCGCTGGAGTCCCCGGCCCAAAGATCGAGCAGCTGCCTGAGTGCCTATGAGCTGATTCATACTGGGAACACCTAGTACTCATTACCGAGCGGTTGATGTAGGAGTGGCAAACAGAAGGACACCTAGCTTCTCTGGATACCTCCTGAAGCTCTCGATTCAATGGTTTTAACCGCTGCCAGTATTTTGTATTTTGTAGTTGTATGCTATATTTGTATTTATATTTTATATTTTTACTGCATTGTTTAATCATTGGGGTTTTAACTATGTTATTTATTGTATTTTTATGTCAACTGGAAGCTGCCCTGAGCCTGTATGGCGGGGAGGGTGGGGTGTAAGTGTGACAATAAATAAATAAAACATGCAGCTGTTAACCCGTCAGCGTCTAGTAATCTTTAACAGTGAAGCAGAAAATATTTAAAGAGAATGTAATTAACACAGTCCTTTTTTAAAACAGGACTTAAGTAGTAACATAGCCCTGATAGGAAAATCAAATGCAGCTGCAGAATCAGCAGCTCAACAGTTTAGCAATTAAAATTTCCATCTAAAATATGTAACGAAAGGGGGAAGGCATCCTAGACCTTGCACAGTGGAAATAAGATGAAGCAAAATTATTTGTTTTATGGATTCCTGAAAGTGTCAGCGAAGATAGCCGTATACGAGTATTAGGGGAGAGGGAAGAATTGAAAAATAAGACTGCGTTCGACTAGTTGGCAGCGGCCATATCGAAAGAGGAAGGGCTTCCTCTGAAGCTGCACTAAAGCCATCTGGGTGGGGTATTATTAGTCATTTTAGCATCCGCATTGCCCTCTTGTCACTCGCCGAAACACAGGCCCCGCCAAGGCCGCTAACACGCAACCCTTGGCGCCCCTTCTTTCTCTTCGGTACGGGAAGGCGACTGGAGAGAAAGCGCCGCTGCGTTTGGCTTGCCCCCGCAAAAAGGACCTTCGCGTTTTGACCACCAGCCTCATCCCCAGCAGCACTTGTCCTCGGTAATCCACCCGCCACCCCAGTTGTGTCTAGGAAAGCCGCCTGGAGCATTCAGTGATATTTCTATGCTGCCGTTCCACGTTCATGGAACAAAGCAAATTCAAATTGATAAAGCAAACTGATAAAGAAGCCAAGATCAACCTTAAATTCCGACGACATAAAACGTACAGCTGCAAAGACGAAACAGAACAAACCCGAACTCTATACCCCGCCCCCCGGTGCGCGAGCCGAGCAACTCGGCCCCTCCCCCAGCGGCTGCTGGACCCCCGCGGCGTCCCCCTCTCTTCGTTCTTCCTCTACCGCTTCCGGTGTGGGGGCGTTGCTATGCGGAAGCACTGGCCCGGCCAGAGAGGAAGTGAAGTATCCGCCTCGGGCGGTGGTAGCAAGAAGCGCCCCCGGAGGTGGCGGAGGAGCCAGTAAGGGAAGCTGAGCCGAAGTGAGGGGGGAGACCAGACAAGACGTCACCAGTCTCCCCCTCACTGTCTGAGCCGCCTGTCAGAACGAGCCTGAACCTTCCTCGCGGGGCTGCTCGGGAGAAAGGGACGAGCGGTTCCCTCAGCACAAGATGGAGGCGGCTTGAGCCGCGGCGACACCCGCACGCTGTTCTGCTCTTCTGTCTCGGTCTTCCGCACATCAGAGGTGGGCGATGGGCTTTGGGTCTGCCTTGAAGGGGTGATGATCCTTCCCCCGGTGCTTTTTAATACCGCCCTGGTAAGGCTGCCGCTTGCCCTCCCAGCAGCTTGCTGTGGAAGTCCCTAGCCTGGCTGTTTCCACCCCTTAATAACCGTGAGCAAACGGCGGCTCTTGGTTGTTGCTTTTTGCCCCCTTATCCGAGGGCCGGCAGGAATCGCTCCTCTGGTGGGTGGTCTCTCTCCGTGAGTGGAAACGGAGATGGGGACGGAAACACGCCAGTCGCGGCGCCTGGTGCCCCCCCCCCCGGATATGTACGTGGGGAGAGCAGTTGTTCAATGCAACAGCTATAGGAAAACGGGCGGGTCACTTCCCCACCGCTGCTGATGGGCAAAGAGCGGCTGCTTGGTGTGTTTACATATGGAGACTTAATGGCTTAAAAAAAAATCTCGAAACGAATAGCTATAAATTATTTTACCTCTCCATCCTCTTTTCCTCCCCCGCCCCCTGTGGTTCCGTAACTGTCAAGCTTAGTAATCGTCTTCTCTTGTCTGTGTTTAATTGAAAAACCAGTTTTTATACTTAATGATACAAAGTTTCACTGATGCTGGTGGTAAGTACTGAAATGACTCCTGCCTGATAACCGTAGACCAGGGGTGTGGAACTCATTTGTTATGAGGGCTGGATCTGACATAAATGAGACCTTGTTGAGCTGGGTCATGTGTGTCATAAAATGTAATGCCAGGTAGCAGAAATATAAATTTAATAAAAGTCAGAAACACAAAGATTTTTTTTTACTTAAAATAAAAACATGCTTAAAGCATTAGCTCTGTAAGCTGCAAACCTACTTTTGATTTATTAACATTCACCACAGAAATCTCATGCTCAGAGTTCTGAGTCTTGGACCCAGGTAAAAACATGAAATTGCTAAGAGAGTCTGGCAAAGCAAGATATGATGCAGCAGCAGCAACAGAACTGGAAGCAGGAGATGGCCAGTTCCACTGTGGGCCTGATGGAAGCCCTCCAGGGCCTGATTCGGCCCCTGGGCCCCATGTTTGACAACCCTGCCATAAACTATAGCACTGCCATTCACTGATCAATGAAAGAATACGGCTCAAGTGGTTAAGACGCTGAACTGCAGGCTGTGGAAGGTCAGTAGTTCAGCAGTTCGAGACCCAGGTGCCGCAAGATGGACTGAGCTCCCGTCTCTAGTTCCAGCTCCTGCCAACCTAGCAGCTCAAAAGCAAGAAATTGCAAGTAGATAAATAGGTTCCACTTTGGTGGGAAGGTAACAGCGTTCCATGCGCCTTGGTGTTTAGTCATGCTGGCCACATGACCATGGAAATGTCTTCGGACAGCACTGGCTCTTCAGCTTTGAGATGGAGATGAGCACCGCAACCCTAGAGTCAGATTCGACTGGCTTTTGAGCAAGGGAACCTTTACTTTTATTAGCCATTTTTATACATAGGTATGCCTGAGGCTATTGCTTATGTACAGTTACAGTCTTACATAGCAAAAATAAGCTGTATCCATTGCTTAACTTCGAAGTTGTGATGGGTATGTTATGTTCCTTTTGTGTGCTGGTCTGTAGAATAGGTCGGTTGCAGTCTGCATTTTTGTGTGCCAATGTGGAATAGCAGTAGGAGTGTCTGAAAGTTTTCTGCTAAAGGTTGGATAATTGCATTTTACCAGGGGACACTGAAGCAAATACAGTATCAAGTTCTGTCTCGTGTGTTTTCTAGTTGAGCTTCAATGAGCCTTGGTTCAAGGTATGCCTGGCTGAGTACATGTGGGATACACTATAGTAACATAAAACCCTTTAAGAATAAAAATAAACTACAAGATTTAAAACCTCACCTGATTAGTTTGAGATGTGACATAATGCAAATTCAGACCTTTTGCTTAGTATGCAAGCAGGTAATTGATGGGGTGAGGATGGGATAGGGAGTAGAACGAGTCAGTCACCTTCAGTTTCAGACGGCAGCCATGTTGGTCTGCAGTAGAACAGCCAGATTCAAGTCCAGCAGCACCTTAGAGACCAACAAGATTTTCAGGGTATAAGTTCAGCTTCTGGGTATCTGAAGAATGGAGCTTTGACCCTCAAAAGCTTATAGGAGGAGGAGAGGAGGAGATTGGATTTATAACCTACCCTTCACTTGGAGACTCAGAGCAGCTTACAAACTCCTTTCCCTTCCCCACAACAGACACCCTGTGAGGTAGGTGGAGCTGAGAGAACTGTAACACATCAGCAGGTGAAAGTGGAGGAGTGGGGAATCAAACCCGGTTCTCCCAGATTAGAGTCCGCACTACATCAAACTGGCTCTACCCTGAAAATTTTGTTGGTCTCTAAGGTGCTGCTGGAGTTGACTCTAGCTGTTCAGTCACCTTTAGTTATCCTTTGGTTGTGTCCACATCAGAGCTTTTAGTTTAATGTCTGTGCGATTTTCCCCCCTGCTTCCACTTCATTGTTACAGGATGCAGGCTCAATTGTGCCTGGGCCTTGCTGAGATATTCTGCTGTTGTTCCTTGTGCATATGAATTACAAATGCACAAAGACTGGGAATATTTGATGGTAGGTATGCTAATTTGTCATTTTAAGCTGTGGGAGCTACTTATTTACAAATAGATGTGATTGGGATTTGGCATGTTACATTGTGGGTATCCTCAGAAATTGACTATTATCACAGAACCATGTGATCTTAGGATTTTAACTAATTGATAATTCATTTGTAAACATGTTTTACCTGTAACTTTTATCTCACTATTTTGAACTTGGATTATCTTGGCTAATCATTATGAAACTTTTTGCATTCATGGGATTGCTGTTGGAATGCAACTTTATTAAAAAACATTCGAATAGGTTGTGTTTTTTCACATCAGTAAACTTAATTGTGCAATGTTACGTTGTAGTTGACTGTTAAATTAATGCAAGTAGGTTTCAGACTGCTTCACAGTGAATGTCTCTGAGAAACTTTTACCAACAGGGATTTTTTTTATTAAATAGTTCTGCCTCTGACAAAGGAAAAATGGCTTTCAGTAAAGGATATCGTATCTATCATAAATTGGACCCACCACCATTCAGTGTGATAGTGGAAGCCAGAAACAAGGAAGAATGCCTTATGTTTGAGTCTGGAGCTGTGGCTGTTCTCTGTAAGTTAAATAACTCTACAAACATGGCCAGATGGTTAACCTGATTTAAAACTCATAACAGTGAAACGTGGAAGCAGATGAACAATTGAGTCACTATGTCTGTTCTGCCTGTGTGTTAACTCTTTTGAACATTTCACATTGCTTTGCTGAAAGGAGTTGCATGCTATTGTATTTCTTCAGCTACCAAATTCTTCATCTTCTGAGATTTGGTGTAAAACTGTGTAGTATAGTCCTGTTTACTGGTAACAACTAGACATGCTCTGACTGTCTGGCTCAGTTCAGGAATCATGCCAAACTGTGTGCAAACTATGCTTCTGCTTTCCAGTGTCTTAATGTAAAGCAAGGTGTTTGAAAATAATTATTCTATGTCCACGACTTTCAAAATTTGTTACATCTGGCACAATACATATAGGTTTAGGTATAATAGCATTCCATAGTGCTTTGTGAACAATGTGTAGGAAGGGTTCTATGGCTCACATCTTAACTAATCACTACAATACAAATGTAGCCCATACATCAGTATGATGTGGTGGTTAGCATGTCAGAGTAGGCTCTAGTACCTGCTCTTCCTGTGAAGCTTGCTTGTGCCAGTCACTTGCTGCCTAACCTGCCTCACAGGGCTGTTGTGAGGATAAAATGGAGGAAGACAAACTAGTGTAGGCCAACCTGAGATTGTTGGAAGACAGGTGAGTTAAAAATATACCAAATAAATAGCTAGGATACATACCCTTAAAAATATTTCAGATATTATGTATGTGAGACTTTTCCCCAGTAATTGTTTTCTGTTAGCATAAATGCATATATGTTATCTTGTTGCAATGCAAGCTGACTGTGAAATATAACACCTTGGAGTTGCAGCACCAAACCACTAAGTCGAGTGCCTTGGCAGCCCTTACTAATAAATGTAGGGTTAAAATGTACATGTTGGACTTCTGTTAATACAATGTAACATCTGTACTTGAAATATTTAAATGTAACTGAGAGAATAAAATCTCTCTGGCCTCTCGAAGTTAAGTGGATCCCTTGAGAATTGAAACAAGCATTTGTATGAATTAGCAGAACAATATAGTTTGTGTCTGCACACATGCAGAAACAGTAATATCTTCATTCTTTAGAATGCTTTTAAAAGAATGAGTGTACTTGGTGTGTGACCTTTCGATGTAGAGATGTTTAAAATTAGCTGTGCTTGACTCCCCCAGACTGTATATTTTGATCAGCTAAGGACATGTCCAGACCTGGATAGCCCAGGCTAGCCTGATCTTTTCAGATCTTGGAAGCTGGGTCGGCCCAGGTAGTATTTGGAAGAGACCACCAAGGAATACCAGGGTTGTGACATGGAGGTAGGCAGTGGTAAACCACCTCTGAATATCTCTTGCCTTAAAAGTGACTTGATGGCAAAAAAGGGGGGGATATGAATTTATACCCAGTTCAGGTCTCAGAAAAGCCTGGTGTTGACAAGAATGTATGGCTTTGCTAATCTGTAATGTTCTGTCTAATGACAGATGTTAGCTGGAATTTTAAATACTATCAAGGAATAGGGATTTCTCCTAAATTCCAGAGAAGGCAAACACTGAGAGAATTTCAATTAGATTTTATGGTGTGTAGCAGAAGAACATAGCTGTTCAGGATAAACTGTGGCTATTGAAGGCAGAGTGGAAAGGTCAGTGTCTATATTATATTATTCCAGAGTTCAGACCTTCATTTTAGCTGTAAAATTATCATCTTTGCAAAAGTGACAAAGGCTCCCATGAATACATCCACTCACAGAGTTGGATTGTATGGATTGTCAGTACAAATATGTTTGTAGGGATGAAATTTTCCCAACTCCTCTAATAGGCCCTGAGACCTTTGGAGAGCTGAAAAGGGTGGTAGTCAAAGGAGCCTCATGGACAAAATGGCATGGGGAGAGGGCTCCAGCAAGGAAGATGAACTGGGTGGAATTACCCTTGCTGTTCTGCCTGCTGAGTTTCTATGGGCACTAGATACTCCATTGGCAGAAAAAGGAAATGGAGTGGTGTTGTCCACAAGGCTTCCACGATCTCTTTGTGTTTTAGAACTCTCATGGGCCCTTGGGGGAGTGGATGAGGGAGACAGAAAGATACATGTTCATAGTTGCTGTCTGACTGCTGTTCATAGGCCCTAACCTGTAGATCTCCTGATCGAGGAGATTCCTTCCTCAGCCATTTTGGGCTAATAAATTCCTGAAATTTACTTTTCTAGACTCGCTTGGAATCTGCACAACATATAGTTACTGTTTTGGTTTCTGTAGCTGTTAACAGGACTACAGGATTACAAGTAAAACTGGAAGAGTAGGGAAAAATCCTTACTAGATCTGCCCTTATCACAGGTCACTGTCCCGGGAGAGACTGAATTAGGAGCAGAGAGCAGAGCTTGTCCCTGGGACTTTTCCAAACCTGATAGTGGAAAATGTGTGTATAACTTTGCTTAAGTGTGTACAGAGACAGATATGCAGTCTTTCCCTATATTCTGAGTTAAAAACAGGGACTGTGTGACAAGCAATGCTCTTCTTGTTAGAAATAAAGAAATCACTGCAGGCTTTGATTTCATATATCACTTCAAGTCTGTGTGCTATTAGCCAAAGTGTCTGAAGATGAAGAGGGAAATCTCATGGTAGAGCAAGAAAGTGGAAGATATGATGATGTGACTCCCCATTTAATTGTTTTCTCTTAATAAGGCCAGCCAGTTCATCCCCAACATATACACACTACATACCTTTCATGACCTTTCACTCAATTGCAGTGTGAGAGGGTTCCTTATTGCATTTTCATCTGAAGATATAACCTCCTCACCTTATGCACTTGATGCTTCAAAGCAAGATTTTGAGTCCACTCAGTGGCAGTGCCCTCATTAGTGATTATGAGACTAATACCAAAAACTTAGATGTATGAAAAATCTCTAGTAAGCACACAATCTGTTGGGAGGCCAAACAACCCCTTGCAGCATATTGACATGAGCCAATTTGTTGCTTGGTAATTGAGAACTTAAAGCCCCCTGTCTGATGGTGATTTTTCCACTCTGCATTATTTCTGGATGCTCTTCACTCTGGCTGGAATTACTGCAGATTTATAGGTACGATATTTCCATTCATGGTTAACTAGTCTGTGAAGGGAATTTTTTCAATTTTTATAATGTCTTCTGTGACTGCCAGAATCCAAGAGAAGCAGGGCAAGATCCTACAGCCTTGTCTCCTGAAGAGACAAATACAGTAACAATAATTTATATGGCCCAGATTGCCATGTGGGTTCCTCCTTGTTCACTTGTTCAGTTTAATCCATTTGAATAGGCAAGTGTACTTGACCTCTTGCACTGTTAAAACAGTGAGAGGGAAAAGTTTATATTTATTATTCATTGTATAGTAAAATGTTAAAATAACTTACACTTGCTTGCAAGATCTGTTTGTTTAACCTGCAATATTTAAATTACAGGGTGATTAATCACCCTCTGATTAAATTAATTTTGTTAATCACATATAGATTTTTTTTTTGCTGTCAAGTCACAGATGACTTATGGCAACCCCGAAGGGACGTGCAGGGATGGTTTGCCATTGCCTGCCTCCATGTCATGACCCTGCAGTTCCTTGGTGGTCTCCATTCCAAATGCTGGACATGGCCAACCCTACTTAGTTTCTGAGATCTGGCAAGATCAGGCTAGCCCGAGCGATCCAGGTCAGGTCACATATAGAAACCATTGTTCAAATTAAGTCTCTGACAACCACTGTTCTTAGTTCTTAAAAACTGTTCATTTCCCCTCAAAAAAAGAGAGAACCTTCCTCAGGATCAAGTAGCGAAGCTAGAAATAGTTTACTTTGTCTTGCTGATTTCATCAGGATTACTTAAACAACATGATATTACTATGATGCATTTTTATGTCATGAATGTGATCAAAATTGCCAGGTCAGTGGGGCTTTTAAAGGGGGGAACTGGGCATAACATCATCTAGACATCAGTTTCACAAAATGTATTGTGTTCATATCCTCAGTAATAAAGTGCTTGATTCCTGCGTTAATAATGAAAGCAGCACAGCAGGACCAGATACAATATGTGGAGATTTCTGCATACCGGGAGAGCCCTTAGCCACACAGAAAAATAATCTTCCTCCACTGTCTCAAGAAGGGCTAAGATAACAAGAAATGTGGAACACTGGCAGATTGAGTGAAGAGGGCAGGCTCAAGCAATCACACTGCCTCATAGCCTTTCAGCTGAAGGGAAGATGTAGCATACTGTTTTTTTTCCTATCTCAGTCATGGTACCCAAACTCTGGAACTTCCTGCCCAAGGAGACTCATCTGTCCCCTTCTGTTGCTGTCTTCTGCCAGTGGGTGAAAGTTTTTTTGTTCCACCTGGCTTCCTGCTCTGCAAGCTCTTCTCGGGCTAGATGACAAGGACGGGATAGTTTCCTGTGCCTCTTCTATCATAGGAGAATCTCTCCCCATGCTGTCAGCTGTGGAAGCCTTGTGAGGCAAGGAGATGAGTCTTGATTTTGCAGACATTCTGCAGGTTGGGTGGGTGGAGTGTCTCCTTTATTTTTCCTATTACATGAAAGACAAGGGAGAAATTCCCCCTTTTCTTGCCCTTCAGCCAAGGAAAACTTGCAAAGATTCATGACTTTCTTTCATGTTTAGTGCCAGTCTTGCATCTCTTCTGAGGCAGGGAGGGGCTGTGAATGCGTCTCAAAGCTGGAAAATATAACCCTATGGAGGTAGCTCACTCCTCACTTATCTCCCCACCACATTGATGTAAATCATCTGTTGGTGCTGAGTTTTCCAGCTTTGGATATAAAGGGATAGGTTGCTGTTTCCATATGGAGAAAGGATCTGTCCCCTGAAGCACTAAAGCCCGAATATAGAGGAGAGGACCAAACTCCTTCCCTGCCATACCACCAAGCATTACGTGGCAATTTCATTATGGATCTCAGTTTTAGGTTTTAAAGGGGTAGGTGGCTGTTTCCAGGTTTACACAACAGTGATCTGTCTTGACATACCTCAGATCAATCAGAAGAGGCCCTCTGTAATGCAGGACTATGCTGTAGGCATTGTGGGCTGTTCCATGTTTTAATGATGTGTTGGGTTCTTTGGTTGGTTTTAATTGTTTTAATTTATAATTATATATGTTTTAATTTGGTGACCTCCCTTGTGAGGGCAGAAATGCAGGGCAGAAATGTTGTTTAAAATGAATAAAAATATTTTCTCATAATTTATTCTCTATGTGCATCTCTTTGGGGCAGTTTCTGTGTGGAGCTCACTTTATGACCTTTGTGAAAGTTAAGAACTCGTTTGCTATTTTGGAAGATGGACAACCACCACCTGGCTCTTTGATAACATAAATCAATCCTAAAAACTCAGTCTTGTAGTAGAACTGCCCTATTGTTCTGAGTGATGTCATATTTTTTTCAAAACCAAAACATGAAAAAACCTTTAGGCTTGCACCATAGGATAATCACTGTAGTTCCTTGGTCATTTGAGTTGCTTTTCTACTCTGTTTCTAGTTCCATAGTTGTCATTTTGACCAGAGCAGTACATGGCTTATTAGATGTCTCATTGTGTAATCTACTTTGAATCTCAGTGAGAAAGGCAGATTACAGATAACATAAGTAAGTGCAAAAAAAATTGGCAATTACTAGTTTCATTTTTAAAGTATTGGTCTATGATCCAAAGAATTGCACAGGTAGTTCTGCATCCCTCAGGTGAGAGTACTTGAGCTTGAATTTCTCAAATAGGCCCCATGTCTCACAATGTACCACATTTGAAACTGAGAGGAATTTCAAAAGTAGCTTGTGATACAGCATGGGAATCTGGTGTTCAGAATCCGACAGAAGATGCCTAATCCTTTGGGTACACCTGAAATAATTATTTTTATACCAGTGTAATATTTGAAAGAGCCAGTGTGGTGTATTGCATGGTGTTGTTCCAAGGGGAGACAGGTTCAAATACCTACTCCATTGCAAAGTTTAGTGGATGATCTCGTGCCAGACTCTCTCACACACAGAGTACCAAACGTACTTTACCAAGACTGTTGTCAGAATAAAGTGGGAGGGGGGCAGAACCATGCACACTGCCTTGCGTTTTTAGGAAGAAAAGTACAATAAAAATGTAAAATATGTGCTGTGGTCACCATAGGTAGTTGAAATCTACCTATGGTGTTGAGTTAATTGTTTCTGGGTGTGTTCTCTACAGCAAAAATTCTTATACCTTTTGTTTAAGAAGCTTATTGTTCTGTTAGTAACATAATTTTTTTCTGATTGTTATTACAAATAATTTGAATTTAAAATATTGAGAGCCAAGGCATAGAAGAACTCTAGAATGTATTCATTAAGAGAAAAATTTTCTCTGAAGTCTGGCATTTATTTAACAGCATTTGCCGAGAAAGAGGCGATCAAGAACATGTATTCCAAGGTAATGGATGCATATGGACTTCTTGGTGTATTACGGTTAAATCTTGGTGAGTAAATTGACTAATTTTGAGGGAAGCTTTTCATTAAAGAAAATTAACAGCCATAAGATTTCTTTCCAGATTTGTCATACTATACTTCTGTTGGCCCTATTCTGGTAGATAATCCCAAGTGAATGACTAGTTCTTGTGCCAAGCAGGAAATCATGGTTTGTTGCTTCGTGGTGGTTGGTTTTTTCTGAATTGTTTTCTTCTCACTCCCAGTATCATATGGCTAACCTATTTTGAAGGCTGGGCATTTCAGGTATACTTGGATCTTGCATGGCAAGTAGAAGGGTGATAAGGCTAGACTGTCATTTGGGGTGGCAGGGGGGGAAATAATGTCCTGAAGTATGCACGCCATTGACTGTTTTTGGTCTGTGGTGTGTACTACTGCCTAAGCATTCTCTCATCTGTGCTAATCCTTTCAAACACACAAGACATACAAGTATACTTTTTCTGGATCCGCAGTGATCTGCTTTTTATGTCCATTGTTTTATGATTAATAAACAAAAATAAGCATTTGTCTTAGGACTATGCATGATGAAATTTCAGCAGTCACTTAAAATGCTGTTTTAATGCTCATGCTGACAAGTCTCCTATATTCAAAAAAATGTAGAATTATTCAGCTGTATTTTAGAGACTGTAAAAACTAGAAAATGCTGAAGAAAAAGCTGTGTGAAAGTTTAAACTATAATAATTCAACTAAGCTTATATCTTACAGGAGACACACTGCTACATTACCTAGTTCTTGTCACGGGATGTATGTCTGTGGGAAAGATTCAAGAATCTGAAGTTTTTCGTGTTACTTCCACCGATTTAATATCACTGCGAATTGATCCATCTGATGAAGAACGCATCTCTGAAGTGCGCAAAGTTTTGAATTCAGGAAACTTTTATTTTGCATGGTCTTCTACTGGGGTCAGTTTAGATCTTAGTCTTAATGCCCACCGTAGCATGCAAGAACAAAGCACTGATAACAGGTTCTTCTGGTGAGTTGATGAGTTTTAGGAGGCCTGACGCATTATGTGTGCATCTGTATTTTGACTTCTGTCAAATTTCTCATCATTGCATGAAATTGCATTTGTAGTAATAGAAATAAAGAGACAGTGACATGAGGACTTCCTGTTAATGGAAAGACCAGTTTGGTGAGGTCAGCCCTGCAGTGTTGTACTGTGTAGTATGAAAGAAAGTTGCTGAGTCTTGACTAAAATTGATCATGGAACATTGCTAAGTATTATTTAGTTTCGAATCTGAGAAAACAACCATTTACTTGTTTTGTCCCTACTTAATAATACTATATTTACTATACAGCAGCTTTTTGCATCCAACAAAGAGAGAGCCTTTTTGCAGAGCTTTATTTACCTATTTTGGAATTGTTTTGCCTGTGTGGGAGTGAAATTGACATGGAATACGAATGATACAGTGAACAAATTATCAGATAGCAGGAATTTGTCCATACATGCAGGTTTGGTTTGGTCTATCTTCCTATTATTGTTGTTAGTGTTAATAATACAAGGGTAAATGGTTAGCTTCATTTTCCTGTCTAAAATGCAAGACTGTGACCGTATAGCATTGAATTGCAACAGAATTTGTTGTCTAAAATTTTAACATTTTTAGAGGTAAGTTTCTAATTCTTGTGGTTGTGAAGATAGGTTAGAAAATTTGAGTGGGACTGAGTAGGGATAGCATAGCCAAATCAATGCCCCCGCCCACATAGATGCCAAAGACTTGTAAAAAAAGATTATGAAGAGTAAGCACCCTTTGCAGCTATAAAGTGAAGACACTTACTCAAAAAATGACAGTAGAATTTTCAGTTTCTTGTACTTGTGTGCTGCAGTAATGGAATCTGCATACAAACCTAAGAATTATTATTTGCATTTTCATATGCATCTGACATAATGATGTTCTGATATGCCTTAATCAGGAGAAGTATGTTGAAGTTTCTGTATTTTAGGTTTCTGGAGTTTGATTTCCTATTTACTATGTGCAAATTAGCTAAATTATGTTCTGAAGAGTAGGATTAGTCTTGGTTACAGGATTTTGAATGAATCTGTGTGCAGCTTGTACTGTCTAAAAAAACTTCTAAGAATTCACAAGGCACTAGGATCAAAAGACGTGCAGCAGCTTCAGTGTGAACACATGGCTTTTGTGTGTACATTGGCTTGCCTTTTCACTTTAGAGCTTTGTTGGAGTGGGATAAGTCTCACACTAGTATCAGCCATGTAGAAGAAAAAAATTGCTAGTGGTAGCCAGCTGGAGAGGTAGCTGAAAGGTAAAAATTGAAAATGGGAAGTAGGCCACTTGTTCTGAAGACTCCCCCCCCCATGTATTTCTTTTTAAGGGGCCACACTTATGACTGAAGTCTTAATCATTTGGCTTGCACAGTGTAGTACTTTGGTGAGTTCTCCAACTTTAAACACTCAGGATCAATATCTGGTTAACCATTTGGAGTAGGGGAGCACAACTGCATTCTCCTCAAGGTTACTGATCAGGGCCGTAGCTTTGTGTCTGTCTCATAGCACTTGTAAATCTGTCATGAATGGAAGAATCCTTGGTCATGTGGGAGCTATTTCCCATGTGAATCCATGTAATCACTTTACATTTGCAAGATTTAAGTTCAAAACATTTTAAATAGTTAAACAGATACTTGGACATTTGCATTGTATGGAATTCTCATCCATGCTGTCACTTTGCTATTGAAAGAGACAGTTTGGCACAGTGAAACTAGATTCACTGAACTGTACTTTTCCAATTCATATTACTCATGCTATATCACTTCTTCAATAGGAACCAGTCGCTGCACTTGCATCTGAAACATTATGGTGTGAATTGTGATGATTGGTTGTTGCGCCTCATGTGTGGGGGTGTAGAGATTCGAACAATTTATGCAGCACACAAACAAGCGAAGGCTTGCATTATTTCACGACTGAGCTGTGAACGAGCTGGAACCAGATTTAATGTTCGAGGAACAAATGATGATGGTCATGTAGCCAATTTTGTTGAAACTGAGCAGGTATGAATAAGTGTATGGCTTATTTGTGGTTATATGACTAGAATGTATAAACCTAGAGTTAGCAATATAGGATATAACACTGGGGGATTATATCTGGTTGGTTATTTGAAACTAGCATAGCTTGTGTGTAAAATTTCTTGTAAATAGTAAACATATGTCCTAATATCATTCTAAATTGTGGTTCTCAAATATGAAAATTGAAAGGGCTGCTTCAGATCTCAGATTATGGCTTGCACCTACAAGTCTCTTCTGTGGTTTAAAATCATAAATAAATGAAACATCAGAGATTCATGAAAACATTGAGCCTCCAAGGAGCTGTGCCTATCTCAACAGAAAGGGTAACCCTTTGTTCTGACTTGCTCACTCACCTATCTCAAAGGGTAAAGATATAAGGAGAAGGACCTTGAGTTTGCTTAATAGGTGAAGAGGTAGTTCTTCAAGGTATCTTGAGGTCAGAAACTTTAGGGTTTTAAAGGCACTTTGAGTTGGGCCCAGAAACAGACTGGTGACTAGTGAAGCTGGAAGAGTACTAGAGTTACATGCTCTGTACAGTAAGCGTCACTTAAATTTCTGACTATTGCATTTTATTGCACTTGTTTCTGAGCACCCTTGAACAACAGTCCCCAGAAAGAGCACATTTATTTATTTATTACTTATTTATCAAATTTATACCCTGCCCTCCCCACAAAGCAGGCTCAGGGCGGCTTCCATACAAACATAAATACAGTTAAAATCATACAATCATTTAAAACACAATGGATAAAATACAAACACAAGGTGCTGGCAACAGTTAAAAGCTTAACTTAGATGGCTCATTTTCCAGATGAATTACCATATCCCAGATATTTTCAAATGTTCTTCTGCTCAAAGTTTCGTATGACATCAGCTCGATGTTAAGGCCAAGGGGCAGGGCTCGATGTTAAAACATGAGCCAGGGCTCAACGACAGCAACAGCCCCTAATTAAATGCCTGGCAGAAGAGCTCTGTCTTGCAAGCCCTGCGGAACTGTGAAAGGTCCCGCAGGGCCCTGATCTCCTCCGGGAGCTCGTTCTACCAGGTGGGGGCCACCACTGAAAAGGCCCTGGCCCTGGTAGTAGCTAGTCTGGCCTCCCTCAGGCCAGGGAGGGTCAACCGATTTTGAGACCCAGACCGTAGTGCTCTCTGGGGTATATACGGGGAAAGGAGCATTGCAGTGCTCCAGTCCAGATGTTACTGAAGAATGCATGGAAAGGTCAGGTCAGGTAGTGTTTCAAGGTTTAAAATAATCAGATCATTTTTACAGATTATTTTAAAACTACATTGAAGATCAGTTGATCAAGGTTTGCCTTTCCCCTGTATAAGAGACTGGGAATAGGATCAATCAAATGCAGTGTGAACTATGACTATAAATGTATGGTGATGGAATGTGGCTTGTAAAGCACTCATTATAGATGAAGTACTGGAATATTGTGGATGGGTTCTCATCAGACTATATTCTTTTATTTTATAGGGATTATTTAATCTATACAATTACAAATTTAGAAAATGAGCCTTTTTTGATCACCTTGTATAACATTAATGAAATGGGAGTTTTATCAGCATTAATTTCTTGTTTAATCCAAAATGATGTATTTGCTTAATGTATAGATCAAATTTTAAATATGCAAGAACATGACAGAATGATTTATGCAAAATCCGGTACAGAGTTCATTTTGTAGACAGAGCTATGCAGATGCTTGAAAAGACTAATACTGTAATTTTATTATTTTGGGTCAGGTGATATTCCTTGATGAATGCGTGTCATCCTTTATACAAATTCGTGGATCTGTTCCATTATTTTGGGAGCAACCTGGTTTACAAGTATGAGGGTTATATATTTTTCTATTACAGCCCCTCCCACATAAACTACTGTCTTTTACTTGCTCATTCAAGAATTAAGATCAAGTGATCTTAAGAGAACATATTGCAGGATGTATTTTAAAGAATTTGAGCTCATATAGGAAACTTTAAATAAGTGTTTTCCCAAATTTTAATGGGTGGGTTTGGTAAAAGATAACAGTTCAATCCTAAGGATACTTTGCTGGACGTAAACTCCATTGGATAAACATAAGTAGGATTCTAGTAGATCTGCTTAGGATTTCTTAATTCAAAACATTTTTTGCTTTTCAAATAGACCTTATCTCAGTATCAGAACTTTCAAGTTGCATTATAGGTTTTTTACCCTTATTTTGATTAAATAATGTGCTGATACTCAAATTAAAGAAGCAGAGAAAGTAAAACGAAGAGACGTGCAGGAAAAGTAATATGCTGTTTTGGTTTAAAAATGCCTTCTATGCTGATTTTGCTAAACAAAAAATACATCATTAATAGCCAACTGAGTCAGTTCCTTAGAAACAGGAAATGAATCTTCTCTATTTCTTTTGCATCCCCCTCCCTCTCTCATCACCCTTTCACCATTCAGGTAGCTTTATATTATGAGTAGCTGGACAGGGAATTGAGTTTTAAAGTTCTACATCACCTAGGGCAAGGTTCTCCAGTGTGGTAATCATGGGTGCCATGTTGCCCACCACTGCCTCTCCTGGCACCCGTTGAACTTTTCAAAAAGTGGGTGGGGCATTATAAGGCAGGGTTTGTTACCGGCTGCCCTCATTGAAATTGAAGGGTTTTCACCACTGGAATATTGAAGGATCAGGAAGCACCCATGTTTGGCTTGTGGTTCCATTCTCCCTTCAGGCTTTCCTTTTTGTCCCCCTTTGCATTCTCCCTCCCTTGGGCTTTTCTTCCTTTTTTTATTCCCCACATTCTTTGTGAAGCAAGGAAAGAGGTATTTGTTTAACTCTGCCTTCTGTGGGAGCCATTTTAGGTTTGGCCCCCACCTCCTATGGCAGCCATTTTGGAGTAGCATTCACCACGCCCTCTCAAAATTCCAAAGGTTCCATGTTCTCAAAATGGTTAGGGACCCCTGGCCTAGAGATTTTGGGTGCTACCATAAATATATTTTAGAAGGGTTTTTGAGGAGCCAGCAAGTCATGTATGGAAAAATTAATTATGTAATTCTATCGAAGGTGGGATCTCATCGTGTCAGAATGTCAAGGGGATTTGAAGCAAATGCACCTGCCTTTGATAGGTAAAAATCCCTTTTTTCCTTCTAGTAGTAACTATTCAGTTTGAATACCTTAGTAAACATTACTGTGGAAAGGAATGCAAAGCCCTTTAAGCTTATGAGCAGCTCAGTGGAACTTTAATGAAGTACTAAATTCATATGCCCTGACTTGAATGGCCCAGGCTAGCTTGATCTTGTCAGATCTCAGAAGCTAAGCAGAGTAAGCCCTGGTTCGTATCTGGCTGGGAGACCACCAAGGAAGTCCAGGGTTACTAGGCAGAGGATGTCAAAGGCAAACCACTTCTGAACATCTCTTGCCTTGAGAAACCTACAGGGTAACCATAAGTTGGCTGTGACTTGATGGGGCTTTGCAGCAGCAAGCATGTATATTGCTGGTCCAAAGTAAATGTTTTATAATAGGAATTCAAGAAGGTTAAAATAAAATTGTTAAGTTTTGAAAGTAATTTTTTTTAAAGTAATGCATTTTTTTGCTGAGTGTCTAGCATAATTTCTGTTAAAGAGTAGATCTTACGTTGCATGCAAGCTGTCTCCAGTGTAAATACAAAAATCTTAAGCTGCCTTGCCCCTTATTGTATGGATTTTTGTAACTGGGGTTGTTTAGGTTTGATTTAAGTAGTTGAAAATATTGGCATATTCAGAATTTTTTAAAAGTAGAAGTAAAGGTTTCCCTTGCTTAGATGCTAGTAATTTACTAACCTCAAACATAATGGCTTTTTCTGTCTTGTAGGCATTTTCATACCCTTAAAAATATATATGGCAAGCAAATAATTGTCAATCTTCTTGGGTCAAAAGAAGGAGAGCATATGCTTAGCAAAGCATTTCAGGTACAACTCTGTTATAAATTTATGTATTTAAATATGACATTGAATGCTAGGATAGCAGCAGTCAGGACAAAACAAGTACAGCTACTGGTTGAGAAGTACAGATACTTGGTTTGCTTGGTAAATATTTTCTTGATTACCTTTTACCTTTTATAGACAAAACCATTATCTGTAGGAAAAGAGATCTAGAACCCCAATAGGGGTCAGGAAGCTTTTCAGTGGGCCTTTAATATGAAGCAACTGTACCATTAGGAACTGGAGAGATCTGTGTTACCAACAAAATCTAGAAGCCCCTCAACTCAAAACAGAACATTGTCCCAAATAAAGAGAAGCATAGCCTCTTGCAAGGAACTTGTACTAGTCAGCTTCAGGTCTTCAGTTTTTGTTTTTGACCTGCAGCTCATCCTATTATTTCACACTCTGCTTTTGAAACTACCTTTGACTTCAAAAGCAGTTTATTATGCTGTGTGGGTGAGTTGCTGTTTGCTTTAAAAATGATGTCTGAAGACCCTTTTGGACTAATGGAACTAGCTCCAGAGTTACTGTGTATTGGAGATTTTTGTAAAATTGTTCTGCCTGCAAAGGAAAATTCAAAGCAAAGTAATTGCACAATTTAGTAAGTCAAAACCAAGTAACATTCATAGACATTCTGAGGGCTTGAAAGAGTCCATAGGTAAGTTTAGAGCCTATGTCTAATTTCAGATTAGTAGAATCCATAGTAATTAGAAGCTGGTAGAGAAAAGTCATGCTTTCTGAATAGGAACAGTTTATTTGAATAGTATTAGTGAATAGGAACAGTAAATCTGATGTAGAAATATTGGAAGTAAAACAAAACAGACTGGAAGATCCCAAGGAACACCATGGCATGTAGTCTACGGAAGATAGGCATAGAAGGCACAAACAGTGCCTTGCATGAGTGGAAGTTCATTCTTCTTGTGCAGTGGCAATTTTGGATTGGATCCAGTATCATTAGCACTATACCAGTGATCCAGTTAATATATGCTTTAAGAAAGTCAAATTGCTATATCAAATCTTTCACAAAAGGTTTTAATAAAGGGAAGGTAGTTTTGTAGATCAGCCACTTAAGAGGCTATGTAAATGTGATTGATCTTTATTCAAGCAAAAGTGTGTTCATATAGTAATTAACATGATATAAAAAGTTGTTTACAGGTATTAAAATGTAAATAATAGTTGAATGAATTCATTTGGTATTATGTTAGGTTTTGTGATACTAATCTATTTCTTGTTAGCACTGAGTTTTCTCCCCTTTTCCCTCATATCTCATCAGAGCCATTTGAAAGCATCTGAACATGCTAATGACATCCAAATGGTGAATTTTGATTATCATCAAATGGTCAGAGGTGGAAAGGCAGAAAAGCTACATAGCATTCTTAAACCACAGATCCAGAAATTCTTAGAGTGTGGCTTTTTTTACTTTGATGGAAAGGAAATTCAAAGGTTTGTATTTTCTGTTACTTTGCAGAATAAAAGATGCTTCTTATTTAGGTGTTCTTTGTCCTTGCAAGAACAGTAGGAATATTTGAAAAGAGAGAGAATTTTTAAAAGTAGGATAGTAAACTAGAGTGAGTCATTTTGCTCTTGTATAATTAGGTTGGAGTGGATGTAAGATGTCTTACCTCTTAACCATGTATGCTCCCTCTCCAGCGTGAATTCTTTCCTCCATTCCCTTGATGACTTTAACCATGGTTTAGAGCAGAGGTTCCCAAACTTATTTGGCCTACCACCCCCATTTCAGAAAAAAAATTACTCAGCACCCCCCTGGAAATCTGCCTTCAAGAAGTGGATAAAAAGATGCAGTGACAAATTTGCCCATAGTAAAGAAAGATGTTGTTGTAAATAAGACACTTTGAAGCTCAGAATCATAGAAGTATTTTATAAAATTAACCATAGTAACATTTGCATACACACAGAAAATTAAGATAATGAAGGCTTCACCTCCACCCCCCTCCCTGGTCCCAGGGAAGACCAGGAGAAGGCAGGAAAAGGCTGCTTTAAATAGGTCCTGGACTCTTCTTTCTTTATGCTTCCACCGCCCCCTTATTTTTATTCAACACCCCCCAATTGCACCCAAGGCTCCTACCGCCCACCTGGATCGTTCCAGCACCACCACCCCCCCAGGGGGCAGTATTGCCCACTTCGGGAACCAGTGGTTTAGAGCACTAACTATGGTTTCTGTCTTAACCAAGGAGCTGTTAAGGAAAGAGAGGGGAAATTTATGCCATAGAGATAAACAGATTTCTATCTTCTCTGGGCCTTAATGATAATTAACACTTTTAAAATAAAATTATAGCTCCACTCTTCACATTTAAGTATATGCACATTTAAGTATATGCAGATTTGGCCATATAGATATACTGATAGGTTTGTGTGGAGAAAAACAGTAGCATCTTAATTGTCTTCCCTAATTTGAGAGGTATGGGGGGGAAGGATGCTAGGAAGGCAGGGAAGGAAGAGAGAAGCAGGTGTATGGCTCAAGGCATTGACTATCACTCCCAGAGTCTTCATTAATTTAACTAATTTATTCATTAGACTAAATGCTATTCTTTTCTGAAATATCTTTGAAATTTGTTGGTCTAGGAAAGGCAATAATTGCTTTTGCTTCAGCTACATTTATATTTTTAATATAGAACTTTTCTTTCTGCCAAGCAGGCCACCAGTATAGTTCAGACTATCTTGTTTACCAGCCCTTCATAAATATTTTTGTCATAATATTTCTGTTCAGCACCTTGCCTGAAAACTGTGTTTAGGTGTTATACATGCAGGTTTTCCTTTTTATTCTGTTGTGCAGGTATCAGAGTGGTACTATCAGAACAAACTGTTTGGACTGCCTGGATAGAACAAACAGTGTGCAGGCATTCATTGGTTTAGAGGTAGGAATATAATGGAAACAATGTGTGGGCTTGTTTCTGCTTGTAACCCTTAATGATATATGAAGCGTTAAAACACTTTTTGGAAGGTTAAACTGATTCATCCAGATTTATTATGAGAAACTTGAAGGGCATTTGTATAGAGTTGTTTTCTGTTGCCTCAGAATGTCAGACCAGAACCAACGGGTTGAAATTAAATCAGAAGAGTTTTCGCCTAAACATTAGGAAGAACTTCCTGACAGAGTGATTCCTTAGTGGAACTGGCTTCCTTGGGAGGTGGTGTGCTCTACTTCTTTGGAGGTTTTTAAGTGGAACCTAGAAGGCCATCTGACAGCAATGCTGATTCTGTGAACTTAGGCAGATCATGAGAAGGAGGGCAGGAAGGGTTGCCTCAGTGCTTTGTTCTCATGGCCCTTTCTTACATGCCCATCGCCACTTTGGGGTCAAAAAGCAATTTTTCTCTGGGCCAGTTTAGCCAGGGATCTTGGAGGGTTTTTTGCCATCTTCCGGGCATGGAACAGCGGTCACTGGGGGCGTGGGGGGAGGTATTTGTGAATTTCCTGCATTGTGCAGGGAGTTGTACTAGATGACCCTGGAGATCCCTTCCAACTCTATGATTCTGTTACTTCAGCAGAGTACCTAAAGTGCAAATTCATATTCTTGTGAGGGAATCCCTACAATTTAAAGGAAGCTTTTTTTGTGCAAACTTTTCTCTGCTACTTCAGTACGCTGTTTACAACCATAATGTCATGGCAGAAAGCTCTCACGTGAAGTGACAGTCGGTCAGATTCCTTTTAATTTTATGGGGGAGGGGTTGTAGGCACAAGCTTCCATTTTCAAGACAAAGCAGTGCTATGAATATTTAGGAAGTGTTTTGCACCATTGGGAGGAAAATTATTTTTTTTTCAAAATTGAAATTTCAGTCGTTGAGATGTTGGTTTTTACTTCTGTAAGTGCTGTCATATTTTTCAAGAAACACCATGATTGAGCCATTTTGTTTGTGTTCAGAAATGGGAGGAATTTATTAGCTAAATGAGTCTGATCGTTAGATGACATGACGTTTCGGCATCCATGGGCAATGGTTGTCAGAAGCTTAGGCCCTGTCCCTGGCTCACAAAAACTAAATATGAAGAATGTTTCTTTAGGATAAGGTAATAATGATCAGAAAAGGGAGTAAGCATTTCTTTTTAGAATTTGTCAGTTAATATTTAATCAGGTTAAGAGCTTCATATATAATTAGTTTGTAAATATCTTCTGTCTGCATTTACCTTTAGAGACAGTCTGTTCCATTTATCTTTAACGTTACCAGTAACAGACTGTAATAATCTAAGAGCATCCATTTCATTGTAGACTTGCCATTTCCCAGGTCCAGGCTCCTGTCTGCTATGGACCAGTTGGCAAGTGGAAGGAAATTTCCCACCCAGAAGTGATGTCAGTGCATCAGTGATGTTGGGGAGGGGGGGGTGATGCTCTGCTTTTGGGGCAAAACTCTATGGTTTGAGATCGCTTTTACCATTGAGTTTTGCCCAAAAAGCAGAGCGTCACCCCCGACTTCACCAACATGCTGACACCACTTCTGGGTGATATCAGCATATCACATGACACCCTGCCCTCTCCCAGAATGCCTCCCAAAATGTCCCCTCTGGCAGGATGGAGCAACCTGGCAACCCAGTTTCATTGACTTATAGCTGCCAAATGCAGAAGAGGTGGCTGTTTTCCAAAATATCCTAACTGGCTAAACCAGAGTACAATTTAGGGATGCCAGCCTCCATGTGGGATCTGGGGATCTCCTAGAATTACAGCTCATCTGGAGAAAATAGCTGCTTTGGAGAGGACACTATGGCACTAAGGTCCCTGTCCTCCCCAGGCTCCATCCCCAAATCTTCAGGAGATTCCCAACCTGATGCTGTGCAAGAGTGCTGCTGGCTGTGACATAGGACGTCCAGCAAACCACTCTAAGCTCTACCACTTTTGAGCACCAGGGTATATGACTGGGCTCTTCAGAGATGAGGGAGGGATGATGGCACTATATAAATAGTAGATCTAAAACGTACAAAGCATCCTATTAACTAGAGTTATGGGAAGACCAAATTTTGATATGCTATAATCTTTTCAAATTTTAAATCTGTTATTTTTCCTTCTGCCATTGCAGATGCTAACCAAACAGCTGGAGATTTTAGGTTTAGCTGAAAAACCACAATTGGTTACTCGGTTCCAGGAAGTTTTTCGGTCCATGTGGTCTGTTAATGGTGACTCAGTCAGTAAAATATATGCTGGAACTGGAGCTCTTGAAGGAAAAGCAAAGGTAAATCATGTTTAAATATTAAAACTAAATAACTGTCATATGGCAGCTGTCATATGGCAGCTTTTGTAAAGGCCAGGGCTAACATGTATTTCTGTTTTGTGTCTATCAAATTTCTTAGCTGTTTCTGCCTGAGTTTTTCCCATATTCTTGGCTATAACATTACCTGGTGAAGGGTGAGTTGGACTTTATCCACATACCTCGGATCAGTAGATATGTCCAACTTCTCTTGCTTCTTTTCCTGCAGAGGAAGCTTCACCAGTTTGTCCAAAGTTAAGCTTAAAAATCCCTGTTTAACTTGTTCCCCCATGTCTTGTCAAAATTCCTAGCAACATTTAGCAGCTACAGGCCACTATACCCATTTGTACTGCCTAATAAAAAGGTAAAGGTAAAGGTTCCCTTGCTCGAAAGCCAGTCGAATCCGACTCTAGGGTTACGGTGCTCATCTCCATTTCAAAGCTGAAGAGCCAGCACTGTCCGAAGAAGTTTCTGTGGTCACGTGGCCGGCATGACTAAACACCAAGGCGCACGAAATGCTGTTACCTTCCTACCAAAGTGGTACCTATTTATCTACTTGCAATTTCTTGCTTTCGAACTGTTCTAACTGCCTAATATTCCTTACTAATTATTATTGCAGAGCTGTATTTCCTTTGTTGATTACAAAAAATCCTTCTGCACTCCCCAAACTATTTAGGCAGCAGTAAACAGTGCCATTTTTAACACCGTCAAACAGGCCAGAAGTTGAAGTTATTTTATTTGGCTAGCATTTGTGTGTTCTGGGGACCAAGTGTGGTCTGTATCTGTATACTTTGCCTCTGGCCTTGTAGAAGTCTACCTTTCTAAGGGTTAGGATTTGGAACTATGTAAAAATTCTAAAGAGAGTTACAATTTTAAATAAAATTGGCTAAATGGGGGAAGAAACTCAGTTTTATTGATGCAAGTATTAACTTTGCTCTCTGAAGAAAAATATTGCTGCTGCTGCTCCAGAACCACCTGATCTTCCATTGGTTTGAATATTCTAATCATCTTGTTTCTGTATAGGCACCATGTCTTGCTTTAGCCAGTTGGCAACATTTATAAATGTCCCAGTATAACTCTTCATCATATTACCTATTATTCTTGGAAAATGTGATGGCCAGATAAAAATTCAGGGTTCTTCCAGCCATGAAAAATTGCAATTTTATAAACATTTTCAGTGCTTATTGCCATCTGATAGTAGCTCTGTGGTATCTGATTTAAACAGCGCGATTAAGATTCTTGAGTACATTGCAAATTATAACTAGTCTGAGATGTACATTTTAACAGTTTTTTAAATTTCTCAACCACTATTTTAGTATTTAACATCTTGACTAATCTTTCTTTTGCTTTCTTCTTGATTCATTTCAATTATTTGCCTGATATGTAATTGGTGAGTGTAATTCTTGAATACTGTTGAATGTTCTGTATGTGAAAATTTCGACTTACTTAATTCTCACCAAAATGGTTGACGAAACAAGTTGGGAAAAGATTGCGTTTGATTAACTTTCTGAATGCCTCCAAAGGATAGCTGTCCTTTACTGAATTCAACACTTTCATATAAGGAACTTGTGTACTTTCTTCTACAGTCACTTGCTTGAGTAATCAAGCTCAAAAGCTTGTGCATACTCAGTGGGTTTTTGTGACTTTGAACAGATTCCTATGCCATATTACAAACTGTGTTTGAAACTTCATTTGGTGTCATAGGTACCATATAACATAGTTGTTTGCTGTTAACCAACTGCAAGCTCAAAGCCCTCTTTGGTGTGTGCAACTAGTTGCATGGAGCTTTTTCCAATGAACACAGTGGCTAGAATCCAGATACCCTGTGGAAGCTAGTGAAGCTACAAGAGGTCTAATGTAATATTGTGATCTGAGTTAGGCCAGTGTTTATGAATCTTTTGAGCTCTCTGGATCCATCCAGCAAACTGTTTTTGTTGTTGTTTTGTCAGCATTAGTCCCAATCAGAAATAATGCTGATCTACCTCTAAAGGTTATAAGGACTACAGAGAATGTATCTGAACCTCTTTAAGCCCTTAGAGTGCTTTATAAATACTAATTCCTGAAGTGAATGGTATACATTTATTAGACAAGTACATTTGTTAAACAGTACATAATTAAACACCTTCCATATTCACAGGCATAATTGAAGATTGAAATGTCTTCAAAAAGTTCAAGTCTAGGGAACTGAATGTGCCTATGATGGCAGAGGAAAGTACATGAGATGGTAACTTTGTCAGTGCTGAGAGTCTTATTCACTGGAAACTGTAGTAAATACGTCTTTGTTTATACTTTACAGTTTACTGTGATAGATGGCAAATGTTTGGTATAAAGTCTCTACACTTTCCAGTCTCTGTTCAGTTATGAGGGCTAAAATCTTATTTGAAAATGAATGCTGGAATCTGAGGATTCCTTGCAGTCCTTGTAGACCAAGGGAAATATTGAAAGGAGCTGCATGCTACTCAGTTGGCCTTGTACATTTTTAACCACTGTTTCCATTTCATAAGCGTGCATGTATATGTATACATATACTGCCATAGGTGCATATGTATAAAAAATATTGTCATGCAAGTTATAAATGTAGCTCCAATGACTAAAGTATACTGCTATCATACATATATATCACCTCACACACACTTGAATGTATTGAAGCTGCATTGTATGTCCAATGTAACTACAACATGACCCGCTGGAGTGTATGTGTGTATCATCTGCTTCATTTTTAGTCACAGTGCAGTTTTATACAGCCCTGTTTTCCCCAATTGCATGTAGACAGTGATAATTGGTGTATATGAAACTGTGGTTTGTATATACATGGAATGAGTATTCTTTTTACAAGTACTGCATTTAAAAAGATTTGACTGACACTATTTTTAAGCAAATGCTTTTAAATAATGTGTGTAATATGTGTATATGAAGTGTCTTAAGTGCTTGTTCATGCCTCATTGCTTTGAGTAAAAGTGAAGTCTGTTGCATGACTGTACTGTATGGTTGCTGTCCCTGTACCCTTTCCCATTCTCAGCAATGATTTTTTCTCACCATTTTTAAAGACAGAATGTCTTATAAAGGGTCTGCTTTCTAATCCTACACACACAAAAAATCATGACAGACACAGAAATCAAGTGCTTTTAATACTGAACAAAAATTAGCTCAGTAGTAATAGATTAAAAGTTTAAAACTTGATTCAGAATAGTATGTATGTAATTGGCAGTGTTCTGTAAGTAACTCTGTAAAATATTTATGCATATTCCTTCCTCACAGGCTGGGAAGCTGAAGGATGGTGCACGTTCTGTGACCAGAACAATTCAAAATAACTTTTTTGATAGCTCCAAGCAGGAAGCTATTGATGTTTTGTTATTGGGGAATACCTTAAATAGTGATTTAGCAGACAAAGCACGGGCTCTCTTAACCACCGGCAGTTTACGTGGTATGTTTTTTTTCTCTAGGTTCTTAATCTATATGGCAGCAAGCTATTATTAATAAGCTGTGGGTTGGATCCAAAGGTGCCATTCCTCTTGGGGAAGAGGTGTTTAGTCACAGAAGTTCTGTTTTACACTTGCTAATTGAAAAATGTTGTACAAGAAAAGTAAAATAACAAAATTGTGCTTGTTTATGTTCTTGCTGAAACATGAGAACTGCTATAAAAGTCCCCTGACAGACTTTGCCACTGGTGCTTGTTATAAGCATTAGTGGGGAAGTGCTGTGTCCATTTTCCCTCCGTTGCAGTTCTTTCGATCCAACCATACACAATCTATGTGTTCAAGTAGCTCTTCAGAGTATTAATGTTGTCATAATAGCAATATGCTTATAAATAGCCTGCTATGCTTTACTAATACAACTGGGTGAATTCTCTGGAGGATTCCACTATGCCACAGGAATTATTAACATATATTTTTAGAGGGAAAACTGGGTTAATTAAGATACTTAATATCTTAAAAACAGAATCCATCTATACAAAATTAAATTTCATACATATAGTGTCAATTTGAGGGCTTGTTAGCATAGACATGCAAATAAGGGTACCAGATGGCTTGCCTGTGACTTAAGTCTTCAGTGTCTAGAGTGTTATTTGACTTTGGGGGTCTGAGTGGCAACTCCAAAATGGAGTTAACACTTGTGGAATTCTTTCATTAACATCTGATGTTACAAAGCCAATATGTTGGTAGTATGAAATAATCTGATAGCCAGAATTGGGCAAATGGTCTAAAATTCTTAGATATGAGGGATAAGAAGTGTGATTTTTGCAGCAACTTTATCCAATTGTTGGAAGTTATATTGTAGAGTAGTGGCTTTAGAGTTTCACTGTAGCTTGGTAATGAAATTATTAAACTAATTATTTCTTTTCTCCTTACTGCATTCATAGTTTCAGAACAGGCATTGCAATCAGGTATAGTATAATAACTATAGGTACCTGAGCTGATATTTTCTTATGTTAAATTTCTGTTAGATTCTTCTGTATATCTTCCAGAATGAGAGTAAATCTTTTCTGTATCCTGTCTCATATGAGCACATGTGTATAAGCCTGCACACCACAAAGTTGCCTACTGGCAAATCAGACTCTTCTGCCCTTCATGCTATAGAAAGGGTGAGAGAAGAGCAAGTAAGAGAATTAGGAAAGTCTTCCCATTGTTAACATGTGACTATGTTTCAGTCTGTTATCTTCCTGAGCCGGGTAATGGCTTGGGAAAGTTGGGCAAGAAAGAGTTGTTTGAAAAGAAGTTTGTCCTTTTCTTTTGCACATGCTTCTGTCTCTTCCTTCCAGCACAGTTTCAAGAGCTGCAGAGAAGAAGGAAAGATTTTTCAGTTGAGGCAGAGCACACTAAATGGTGCTTTTTATGTGGCTTGATTCATTTTGATTATTAGTTGCTAGTCTCTTGCTTGCCAAAAGTAGAATTCTTTTATTGCATAGCAAAGAAGGCTGAAACAATTAACTGTAACAAGAAAATGCTTCCTTTTACCATAGCTGTAGATACTCTCCATAATTATTTACAAAAACCTCAACGGCAGTGTTCAAAACACATCCATATATATATATATATGTGTGTGTGTGTGTGAATGTAACCCAGGTTACAGTATTATCAAGAAGTACCTTATACAGCTCCTGCCAACCTAGCAGTTCGAAAGCAAGAAATTGCAAGTAGATAAATAGGTACCACTTTGGTGGGAAGGTAACAGCGCTCCGTGCACCTTGGTGTTTAGTCATGCTGGCCACATGACCATGGAAAACGTCTTTGGACAGCGCTGGCTCTTCAGCTTTGAAACGGAGATGAGCACCGCAACCCTAGAGTCGGATTCGACTGGCTTTCGAGCAAGGGAACCTTTACCTTTACCTTTACCTTATACAGTAAATGGTAATTTTTAATAGATTTGCAGTTAGCAGTTTGGGATCTTGAGAGTAGGATCAAATTTTTTAGGAGGCTGCTCACAGTGCCATCATATTCTTTTGTTAAAAGAACATAAGAAGAGCCCTGCTGGATCAGACCAGTGGTTGATCTAGTCCAGCATCCTGTCTCTCACAGTGGACAACCAGTTATTCTGGAGGGTCACAACAGGGCATAGAGATTGAGGCCTTCCCCTGAATATAGATTTATACATATCCTGGTTTGCACAACAAGAGGAAATGAATTTTAAAAACTAAGGTATAAAAACTTCTCTACTGTAGCACAGGGAAACACAGCCACTAGCTGCCAGTTATTTGGATGCTTCAGACAGACTTGCTACATTAGGGGCATAACTGGGATTCAGATTATTATGCATTTTATTTCTGCTTTAGATGTCCCAGTCTTTAAAGTAACCACTCTCAGTGCAAAGACTAGCATAATGCTTCTGTGTAAAAGTGAGCTATTAGCAGTAAGACTGCTTAAAAAAATTGAGTAGAATTAGTTGCAAAAGAAGTAGGCATCATTTGCCAGGTGATCAAATGAGGGAGGGAGACTCTGACTATATGTGTCTGCTAGAACTAGTTTAAAGAAAGAGACTTTTCATGAAATGCATCATTTGGTATAGCAGTAACCTTGGTATGACACAGAGGTAGTTTTACCAGTGTACCACAGCTGGAGAGCTCAGAGTTAATAATTTTTGCCTTGTCTTTTAACATTGTTGGCAGGTTTTAAAAACTGAGGTTAGTTCTGCAAAGAGTTCCTTATAGGGACTTCTGTACAGTACTCTCCTCCCCTCTTAATTTTCTGCTTGTTGGAGCATTAAAAATGCTCTGTTTTTCTTCCCAGAGGAAGGGTTAATGTTGGGGAACTGTTCAAGAGTCTGCATGAAAATTAGTTGATCTCATATGGTGACTTTTACCCCAGTTTATAAGCTGTAAAAGATCAGGTAGTAATATAGTCTACCAACTGGAAATTTGTGCATGCAAGTATGAACTCTCACTGAGCTGTAACTCCTCTTGGAAAGCCTGGGAGTGGCTCTTCAATAATACCTGTCGTTTTAGCTACAGAAAGCTTGCTAGAATCTACTTTTTCTCTTAGTACAATTCACTAGAAAATTCTATTTATGTAATTATATGTTTTATTCTGTATTGTTTGGCAAAATTATGTGGTGAATTACAATTTATATAGAGTATTGATTTGGAGACATAATTTGGACATTGGAGAATAGCAAACTTTCAGAAACAATTTATTTTATACAGGTATAAATGGGAGCACCAAAAAATCTGCTTCATAGATTTTTTGGGAACTTCATATTTGTTTGTTTGAATGCATTGCTATTCAGTAATTGCTGAAGCTCAAGGCTTTGCAAATATGGCTATGGCTTGCTGGCTTGAGGGATTACAGAATTAAACTTCTCCTATGCAAGGAAGTGAACTTCAATATTTTGTATTTTTAATATTGTATTCAATATTTTGTAGCATCAGCAAAGATACTGAAGAGTATGTGTGAGAACTTTTATAAGTATTCAAAACCAAAAAAAATTCGAATTTGTGTTGGAACGTGGAATGTCAATGGTGGAAAACAGTTTCGAAGCATTGCCTTTAGAAATCAGACACTCACTGACTGGCTTCTAGATGCACCAAAACTAGCTGGCATCAGTGAATTTCAAGGTAAGAAGGATTATCTGTTTAGCTTGTGTTTTTAGCAAATTCTGTTTTTGTTAAAATCATCAGAATTTTATGTTTAACTTTAGATCGAAGGAGCAAGCCTATTGATATCTTTGCTATTGGATTTGAAGAAATGGTAGAGTTAAATGCAGGAAATATTGTGAGTGCAAGGTAAGAAAGATTGTCATATAATGGACACAAAACAGTTTAAGCACTTCTTTAAAATTTGAGAGGAGTTGTTAGAATATGTAATTTTATTGCTGCACTAAACAATCCAGAATCCAATTCCTGAATGGCTGATAACCTGTTCCCTGATAAGGCACTGCTGATGTTTAGAGAACTAGGCAATGAGCTCTACATGCTCAGTAAGGCGTTCCTTACTAACAGCAACACTTATGCAAAACATCCCAAGTTCTTTAAATTAGAACAATTTGCATTGTAGTAAAAGAGGAAATGGGGAGAGGAGAAGGAGCCATAATGCTGTAGTCTTAAGACTAGTTCTTGAACCAAAATACTGTTGCTACAATCAGTTTCCACTGTAGAACACTAAATCAGTAAGCTGAAATAATTGTAGTACAATATACTTTGAGCAGAGAGCTGAAGGCCTCATGGCATTAAGATCTCTGTAATTTGTGTCAGTTCTCTGTGACTGAGCCACTGCCATGGTATAAAATGATGGTGAAATATCACCAAAAATCCACCTGTCTAACTTTTGCTTTCTAACTAATAGGAAATTCTATAGCTCAAATCACAGGGGGTGGTTTTCAATAAGAAATTGGAACACTATTTAAAAGGCTGCATATATTGGCCTGATACTTACTTTAAATGTAATCTGTAGTGTTGTTTTTACTGTGCTACAAAACCACAGGAATATGAAAAAAATATTTTCCAGTTAAAGACCCTCACTGTGATACTGACTTTAAAAATTCATGGTTCTATTCCATATATGTTGACAGGTAGTACTAGAGCTTGTCTTTCAACCTGTAGACCTCTCTCATTTCAATGAATATGTTGTAGTTTGTCTTTGCCATCCCTTTTCCCTTCATTCTGTTCAGTTACTTGATGTTTGTTGTATTATGTCAAAAACCAATTAAATTTTGCAAAAACATTAATGTTTTTGAACATTTTAATACTATAAATACTAAATGAGTTTTTTTATGGGCAGTACAACCAACCAAAAGTTGTGGGCTGCTGAATTACAGAAGACTATCTCACGAGATTGCAAATATGTTCTGCTGGCTTCAGAACAATTGGTGGGCGTGTGCCTCTTTGTATTCATCAGACCTCAGCATGCACCATTTATCAGGTCAGTGTGCAGATATGATGACAGAAATAATTCTTAGGGTTTTAAAAATATTAAATTTAAAGTTACAAGTATGCATGACTTTCTGATGGTTAACTAGTGTATTGTGTCAGGACTAGCCTTATTTGTAGGTGACGAGATGTCATAGGGTAGCACTTTTGGTACAACAGTATTTTACTTTCCCAGTGCCATCTTATCTAGTTCTACTTCTATGGCCAATTTATACATTCAACAGTATTCAAGTGGCAAAGCTCTTATGTAACTCTACCTCTTCAGGCTACAAGTAGAGAACTGCACATTTGAAAGCCCTGCCATGAAGAAATTGCATGATTCAATTTGCATGATTCAATTTGGCCTTCTTCCTGATGTTCATTTTACTTAGTGCTGAATCAAAGTAGAGTGTGAGTGTACCTTGCAAACATTTTCGTCCCATTTGAACATATGCTTCCCCCTTCCCCCTGCGATTTAGAGAAGTTGGTAGGGAGCAGGTTTCAAACATGTTCTGATTGTAGAAACTGCATAAAATATTCCTAAACATTTAAATCAATAAGAGCATAGATCAACAGATACATGGAGGTGGAATAATAGGAGGAAAGGAACTAGCCAAGAATTTCCAACAAATGTGGGTACCAGTGTAGGAGAATGAAATATTGCGCAAGATGAACATGAGTCAGGAGTAGTTGCAGGTGTAATGATGTAAGCTATGGCTCACCTAGCCTAGATGGTGTGAGTGGAACATTTAAATGGTGGCTTTTTAGACTTTGACAGTCAGAAAGCTTGGAAGAGTAGAGAAACAATTGCTGGTCATATTCAGGAACTCCAGAGCCTGAGTACTTGAAAGGGAGAACTCTAATTTTGAAGTAGGGATGCTGTACTGGTAACCTCTATCCATCAGTGACTTGGATGCTCATTTAATTTTTGAATACATGTAATTAAGGTTATTCATATAACTTTTTTTAGCTCAATTTTATAATTAAAACTATACACAGAGGGTACTAGGCCCTATTACCTAGTTACAGTTCTGTCCCAGTACCATGATCACTTTGGATTTGTTCAGTTTCTGTAGTATCAACTGCTGAGATAAAATATGCTCTATGATTGCTTCATTTCATAGGGCAATAAAAGCTCCTGACAGGGATGAATCCAAGAGTAGTTATCACAATCCCAGTGAAGCTGATGTAATAGCTTTCATAACATCTGTGGTGATTTGTACTTGCAAAAGTATATGTCACATGGATAAAATAAAATAGTCCAAAGCTTCAGTATAGGTGTACGTACAATACATGGGGTGACAGACAGGTTAGGTTCTGCCTCTCCCTAAGAGTGACCAATGGGAGCTGACAGAATGTTGGAGAGAGACAGCTGGAAAATGGCAGTTAAGACAGCCATTGGGAGTTGGCAGCTAGGGAGATGAGAAGGAAATGATAATGGCTGATTGAGTGAAGCTGAGACGAAGATCAGCTAAAAGCTAGTTTACTACAAAGAGTCAATTTGTAGTACAAGATCTAAGAAGCTGGAATAGGGGAGCAGTTCAAAAATTCAGTGGAAGTGAAACATTGTAACTTCTACCTTACTTTTTTCAGTGTTATGTTCAAACGATAAATAAAAGTTAACTTCTTGTTCTGTTTAACCCTGTGGGCTGTGTGTTTCAGGGAAAGAAACACACACATACCAGTGAAGATCTCAGTCTATATATGTCTAGGATATGAATAAATGGTAGGAGCATGTGAATGGAAGAGTGTATGAGCCCCCAACCCTAGTAATTGAGTGTAGTGTTTGACTAAGGGCCTGCTATTAAAAGGAGGCTGGACTACCCTGTCTGCTTATGTCTCTGAGTGAGAGAAAGGACCTGAGGTGTGAAATGTACAGAGATTTTTAACAGAGAGAAGAAGAGAAGTGACCTGTGATAGCCTGACCTTTATGTAACCCAGAACCGAGAGAGAGGTTTTAGAGGGTAGTAGGCACTCAGTGTGAGTAGAGAAGGGGCATCACACGTGACTACTGACTATATAATCTAGAATTGTAAGTCACCAGCTACGTAAAAACTTGCAATAAGTAAGGATCACTAAGTAATTAGGCAAGGATAACTTTTGTAAATTGGAAGATAATGAATTATCTTTATCCTGGCTGGCTGTGTGCCACTAACGGCTAACACAATTATATACCTGAAGACAAAATAGTATATTCTTAGATTACTTTCAGTAAACACTTCAGAAATGTTAATATAATTGAGACTATTGAAACCTTTTGCCGCTAAGTTTTTAAAAGTTCAGCTGATGTTTTCATTGTATCATTTCAGAGATGTTGCAGTTGATACCGTGAAGACTGGCATGGGAGGAGCTACTGGCAATAAGGGTGCAGTAGCTATTCGAATGTTGTTCCATACCTCTAGTCTTTGCTTTGTATGCAGCCATTTTGCTGCAGGACAGTCACAAGTCAAAGAGAGAAATGAAGATTTCATAGAAATATGTCGTAAGCTAAGCTTCCCAATGGTAAGATGCCCTAACTAGATACTTTCAAAAAGAGCTTTAATGAATTTTCCATGGAACAGAGATACATTTGGCCTTGTAGAAGGAAATATAACACATTAAATTGTAATATTTCTGGAAGAATGTTTAGCTGTAATCTATTCCTTTGTCATATTCCAACATAAAACCATTTGCTTTGTTCCTGTAATCATTCAATAATTTTCTGTGATGCTGTCATGATCTGTGCAGGATGGAGGCAGGGCCTAGAGGCCTAAGCTCTAGGAGGGGCCTGTCTGGCAGTAGAAAGCAGACAGCCTACAATCCCCACAATGCTTGGGGACAGGTTTTAGCCAATGGGAGTGCAGGGATTCTGTGAGGAGACTGTTGCATTCTTGTGGAGGTGTGTCTTAAGCTGGTAGCTGTGGAAAATGGTGTCTTTCCTTACACAGGAGTGAACTAAAAGGGACTGTAATAAACCCTGTGTGTTATGAGGAAACAGATCTTGCTGTCTCTCTGCAGTTTTCCCTCTCACGGAGTCACTGAGGGAGAAAGGCTGGTCTGAGAGGAAAAGATCACTCACTAGTCAGAGTGGGTGTCCAGGCAGGAGGCCTGGTAAGAAGGCTTGTAGGCCTTAAGTAGTAACAGTTAAGGAGTAATAGGTAGCATTTTTGTCATGGTCTCTGTGCAGTCCCACACATGGGTTGGGTGCCTGCGCACGACCTCTTTCGGAGAAACTTCTAGAGCTTTACCTCAGAAGAGCTTTTGGCGGGCTCTCTTCCCGCCCTGGGGAGGAGACATGCACTGCGCATGCCCAGAGCGGGAGAGAGAGCCGCCTCCCACTCAGTTCTTCTTCTACCACCTTCGCGTTCACACCTCGTTGTTGTTGTTCCTCCATATCGTTACCTCAGCTGAGTATATCTCCACTTCTTGTATTTCGCTTTGTCTTTCTTCTTTCTTTCTTGTCTTCTTCTATCTTATAAAACAAACAAAAAAAAGATCTTCTCTTTTTCTCTTTTCTCCCCCCCTTTCTTTGGAGTGTGGGTGGGGGCTTTGTATGGGAAAAACCAGGTTTTTCAAAGTGTGTTGTCGTTGCCCTGCCAAGATTCCTTCTAATGATGGGCACGACTTTTGTTTAATTTGTTTGGGAGAGGCCCATAGAGTCGATACTTGTCCTCACTGCGCGAGTTTTACTTGGCAGGCTCAACGTAATCGGGAGGTTAGGCTTAGAGGTCTCCTTTTAGAATCGGCTTTACGCCCTACAGTGTCCTCAGCGGCTTCCCATGCCTCTGCGGCTAAAAAGTCAGACACCTCTTCGAAGGCACCAAAACAGAAACCTAAGCGGGCTGAAGACCCCTTCGAAATCGAAGGTCCCGCCGTCTGCTTCGGTCTCGAGGGTGGAGCCTGTCGTCATTACCGGGTTATCGACATCGATGCCTGTTTTGGCCTCTACCTCTCAAAGGTCTACGGTGCGCCTGACAACCCCGCAGCACGCGGACTCGTCGCCTTCGGGTTTGATCCCTCTGGGCCAGTCAACGAGGTCGCCTCCACCGTTGTCCCCTCGTCGACGTTCCCGATCTCCGTTGAGGCGTTCTGGTACCCCGGTCCACACTTTGGATGAGGGGCCTGTTTTGGTACACCGCCACTCACGGTCCCGATCCCGATATGACCAGAGAAGACTGATCCGTCGGCAGTCTCCATCGTCGTCCGGTTCTCCTTCTGATGACCAATCTTGGTCTTTCTATGAACATCGAGAACGCCCGGATGCAGCCTATTATTATTCCAGATTTCCCACACCAGATCAGCGTCATTATGATCATGTCTGTTACTCTGAGCGTACGGATTGGGGCCGTGTCTCTGACCGCCCTCGGCGCTCCACATCGGTGGTCTCGGCCCGTTCAATTCCTCGGGAACAGCCTTCTGAACCCCCGAAGGTTAGGGATGTCCCGAAGAGTTCTCCATTAGAACCTTGGTACCATCCTTCTGTCGACCACCCAGTTATTGATCTGGTTCAACCACTACGATCCTCCTCTCCAATGTCGATCTCGGACCAGTTGGATTCGGCAGAGCTTGACCCCGAGGTCACTCAAATCGAGGATGAGCCTCGGCACTCTGGGTCTGTATCGCCCACTGAGGGTCCTAAGGCGTATTTGGAGCTCGTCACTCGGATGGCAACTGCCCTTCAAGTCCAGGGCTCTACAGAATCCCCAGCTGTGACAGACGTGGTTCACAGACTAGTTCAAGCCGACCTTCCTCCTTCTACCGTCCTGCCCTTGCTTCCGGTCCACCTTTCGATTTTGAAGGAATCTTGGGAGCACCCGGCATCGATCCCCCTGGTCTCGAGGCGCTATGACGGGCTGTACAAGATCCAGCAAAATCCCAGCAAGTTCCTCCTCTGTCAACCACCGCCGAATTCGATAGTTGTCCATTCATCGTCGAGATCTAAGCAGCCCGTGCGCCATTCTGCACCTCCCGGCCGCGAGGGTCGCAAGCTGGACCTTCTGGCCAAGAAGATGTATTCTCTGGCATCTATGAATCTCCGCATTGATACTTACCTCTCCTATCTGTCGGCGTATGCCTTCAACGTCACAAATGCTGTTCGTCCTATCTTGGATTTTGTCCCAGAGGAGCATCGCCCCACTCTCTCGGGTGCCTTGTCGGAAGTTTGTGCCATATCGAAACAGCAGATCAATTCGGTCCGCCATGCTGTTAACTGTTCCTCCAAGCTTCTGGTCTTTTCCGTCGCTCTCCGGCATCATGCTTGGCTGCGGGGCACTTCTTTACAACCTGACGTCAAGTTCCGTATAGAGGATCTTCCATTTGATGGTGATGGCCTCTTCCACTCTACCACCGACGAGGTTTTGAAAGCTGTCGATGACAGTCGGAAGCAGGCTCGAAATCTCGGAGTCTCTGCTGCTTCTTACCGACCTCAGAACCGTCCTTGGAAGCCTCTTGCCTCCAGACGATACCCGTCTCCGGCATCCAATCCCCAATGGAGAAGGAAGCCTTATGACTCCCATCCTCCCTCCAAGCACCGTTCCCAACTCACCAAAAAGCCACCACAGCCTAAACAGTCTGTTTGACTCTCTCCACCACCTGCCCTCTCCGACGTCGTATACTCCTCCCATCCGGACCCGTCTCTTCCCCTTTCTACCAGCCTGGGAAGAAATTTCCACCAACTCCTGGGTCCTAACCATTCTACGGGTCGGGTACGCCATAGAGTTCGTTTTGCCTCCAGTCCTTCCACATTTTGTCATCACGCCTCCAGACCCTCTTCTCAAGGTTTCCACCCTCCTTGCCAAAGGGGCCATTGAGGTCGTCCCGGAGGTGCAACAGACTCACAGCTTCTACTCGAAATATTTCCTGGTTCCCAAGAGAGACAGCGGCTTCCGACCGATTATGGATCTTCGAGATCTCAACCGTTACATTCGGTATCAAAAATTCCGGATGGTCACTTTGCAGTCGATCCTTCCCCTGATACCACGGGCGGCGTGGCTTGTGTCAGTCGACCTCCAAGACGCATACTTCCATGTCACGATCCGTCCCCAGCACCGTCGTTTTCTCCGATTCGCCGTTGGAGATGCACACTACCAGTACAGGGTGCTTCCCTTTGGTCTTTCTACTGCTCCGCGGGTGTTCACCAAGCTGATGGCTGTGGTGGTGGCCAACCTTCATTGACAGGGAGTCACTCTTTATCCTTACATCAACGATTGGCTTCTCGTAGCTCCTACGCCAAGTCAGTTGCTCCACAACACTCAGGAGACTCTTTCCCTCCTCCGTGCTCTCGGACTCTGTGTCAATGTCGCCAAGTCCTCCCTTCAGCCCCTTCAAGTCCTTCGATTCCTCGGGGCTCGTCTTGACACCAACCTCGAAGCGGCTTTCCTTCCGGAGTCGAGGGCTTCCGACATTCGGGTGATGGTGTCCTCCTTTCAGATGTTCCCTCAACAATCTGCCCGTTCTGTGATGAGGCTCCTTGGTCACTTTGCCTCCACGGTGTTTGTAGTCCGCCATGCCCGGTTGAGATTGCGGCCGCTTCAGTTGTGGCTTCTTCGTACCTTCGATCCTCTACGGAGTCCTTGGCACACAATTTTGTCGATTCCATGGAGCGTCCTTGACTCTCTCCAATGGTGGTCTCAACCCGTCCACCTCCTTTCCGGAATGCCCTTTCAACCTCCTCCTCCCAACCTGTTGCTGACCACAGACGCTTCCCTCTGGGGTTGGGGAGCCCAGTGCGGAACGCTCGCTGCTCAAGGGGCTTGGTCTTCTCGAGATGCAACTTGTCACATAAATTACCTGGAGTTGCGAGCAATTTATCTGGCCCTTCGGTCATTTCTTCTGACCCTTCGGGGCCGTGTCGTCCAAGTGGCTTCCGACAGCACCACCGCTGTTTATTACGTCAACAAACAGGGCGGCACTGCCTCTGTTCATCTCTGCGACTTGGTGATCGACCTCTGGTCATGGTGCCTCGGTCACTCCATCACGCTCTCGGCGATACACATTCCCGGAGACCGAAATGTCGATGCAGACTGGTTGTGTCGCTCCGCCTCCTTGGACAACGAATGGTCCATTCCCCTCCGGTATCTTCGACCTCTATTTCTAGAGTTCGGTCACCCATCTGTCGACGGCTTCGCGACCACCAACAATGCTCGATGTCGCCTGTTTTTCAGCAGGGGTCCCCCGTCTGCTCGGTCGCTCGGGGATGCCTTTCTCCACAAGTGGACCAGAGCCCTGTTTTACTTTTTTTCCTCTGTTCCCTCTCATCTCCCGGGTTCTCCGGAAGATCCGTGCAGATGGCACCTCCTGCATTCTAGTCACTCCGTGGTGGCCGCGCCAGGTCTGGTTTCCTCACCTGCTCCAACTCTCCCATCGTTCCGCCCTCTCCCTGTCGTCCCAGATCTCCTCTCTCGGGCCCGAGGGAGAATCCTCCATCCCAATCCGGGATTTTTCAGATTGACAGCCTGGAAGATCCAACCTTAGACTTCTCACCTCAAGTTTCTGAAATCCTTCTGAACGCTAGGAAGCCTTCTACTCAACGTTCCTATCGGCTCAAGTGGAACAGATTCCAATCCTACGCTTCTGATCACTCCTTCGATCCGGTTCGATCATCTCTCCGTGAGATTTTCGCCTACATCGTACGTTTAAAGGATACTGGCCTTGCATACTCATCCTTGCGGGTTCATCTGGCGGCAATCTCCGCCAATCATCCCCTGATACAAGGATCTTCAGTGTTCTCCCATCGTCTCACCAAAACGTTCCTCAAGGGTCTCCTTCGGATGTGCCCTCCTAGGAAACCGTTGGTGCCTTCGTGGAGCTTGTCACTGGTCCTTTCTCAGCTCATGTCTAAACCGTTCGAACCCATGGCTACTGCCGACCTCAGGTTAGTTTCATGGAAAACGGCGTTTCTTGTCGCCATTACCACTGCACGTAGAGTAGGGGAGCTAGCTGCCTTTAGGGCTGATCCACCCTATACAATTTTTCATAGGGAGAAGGTTGTCCTTAGAACAGATCCTTCCTTCCTCCCTAAAGTCATCTCTGCCTTTCATCTCTCTCAGTCGTCTGTCCTGCCTGCTTTCTTTCTGAACCCAACTGATGCCTCTCAGAGAGTCTTGCACTGTCTCGATGTGCGCAGAGTGCTCTCTTTCTACCTGCATAGGACACAGCCCATACGTGAATCTCCTCGGCTGTTCCTAGCTTATGGTCCCGCGTGGCTGGGGGAACCAGTCTCTTCTCAACAACTCTCTAAATGGGTGACTTCCACCATAGCCCTTTGCTATGAGCTGGCGCACCAACCTGTTCCTACCTGTGTCACTGCCCATTCCACACGGGCAGTATCGACGTCCACCGCTTTCCTGGCGGTGTCCCGTTGGAAGACGTCTGTGCAGCTGCTATGTGGTCCTTGGCATCGACCTTCGTGACCCACTATGCCCTTGACGTCCAAGCCCGACGGGATGCTGCCTTCGGTCAGACGGTGCTGCGGCCTCGCTTCGCTTGATCCTGCTGCACCCTCAGGTAGGACCATGGGTGACTTGTTTTGATGATGATGCTGTGTCTTAACCAGTATTTTTGTGTCTTTTGCAGCTGCCAGCTCCCTCCTCCAACTGGTTTAGCTCTTGTAATCACCCATGTGTGGGACTGCACAGAGACCACGACGAAGATAAACAGGTTGCTTACCTGTAACTGATGATCTTCGAGTGGTCATCTGTGCAGTACCACAATCCCACCCGGCCTTCCCCGCTGCTGGCATCTCCAGATTTCCTTCTTTGGATTGCTTGGCCTTGCCGGTGGCGGTCGAAGGAACTGAGTGGGAGGCGGCTCTCTCTCCCGCTCTGGGCATGCGCAGTGCATGTCTCCTCTCCAGGGCGGGAAGAGAGCCTGCCAAAAGCTCTTCTGAGGTAAAGCTCTAGAAGTTTCTCCGAACGAGGTCATGCACAGGTGCCCAACCCATGTGTGGTACTGCACAAATGACCACTCAAAGATCATCAGTTACAGGTAAGCAACCTGTTTTGTGTTAGCTTTGTGTTCTTTTTGCCTTTCAACACTGTTATACCTTTTGAAGCACCTTGTCTTGTTTTCAGTGCCCCATTACTGTATAAATAAACCATTTGTTTAAAAGTTCTCTGCCTGGTCATCACGCCTAAGATTCTCGGCTTGAAATGGGGCATTTTGGATGGGCTTCAGAGGGTACTCTGGGCCTTCTCAAGGGACCGTAAGTCCAGGGTGGTGGTTGCGGAAGGCGGCGACCCGCTGGGGTCATAACAGATGCTTTAAAGGATTTATTCTGAATTATTTTATTTATCTATTTGTTTGTTTGTTCGATTTGTACCCCGCCCTCCCAGCCAAGCTTTCCATAGTTTTATTTAACTTCTGTCCATGGTTTTAAACTGTTATTTCTCAAATCAGTTTCTTGTAAATTGATCTTGTAAGTTATAAGAATAAGCAGGAAATGAGACTATAAACACAGTTAAAAAAAAATCTTTGCTAGATGTCATTCAGTGGTACAGATTTGATGTTAGTGGCTTTTTTCTTTTTTTCCAGGGAAGACTGCTTTTTTCCCATGATTATGTATTCTGGTGTGGGGACTTTAATTATCGTATAGATCTTCCTAATGAAGAAGTGAAGGAGCTAATTCGGCAGCAGAACTGGGATGCTCTTCTGGCAGGAGATCAACTTATCAATCAGAAAAATTCCGGGCAGGTAACACCCCAAGTTTTCTTTTTTTTCACTGCCTAGTAATTGTGGGTTATAAATTAATCTCTCCATTACTGTCTAGAACTATACATATTCAGAAATAAGATAGTGTAGAATCACCATGCCAACAAAAGTCTGTATGGTCAAAGCAGTTGTATTCCCAGTAGTAATGTATGGCTGCGAGAGTTGGATCATAAGGAAAGCCAAGCACCGAAGAATAGATGCTTTTGAATTATGGTGCCGGAGAAGACTCTTGAGAGTCCCTTGGACTGCAAGGAGATCAAATCAGTCAGTCCTAAAAGAAATCAACCCTGACTGTTCCCTGGAAGGCCAGATACTGAAGCTGAAGCTCAAATACTTTGGCCACCAAATGAGAATGGAGCAGTCACTGGAGAAGACCCTGATGCTGGGAAAGATTGAAGGTAAAAGAAGGGGATGACAAAGGATTACATGGTTAGACAGTGTTATTGATGCAACAATCATGAAATTGAGCAAACTCTGGAGGATGACGGAAGACAGGAGGTCCTGGTGTGATGTGGTCCATGGGGTCGCAGAGTCAGACTTGACTGTGCGACTGAACAACAACAGAATTTGGTGATATAGCCTGCCAGTCCTATTCTAGACTGGACCTCCTGGGATGCAGGTGCTTCCACCACAACTATTGCAATGGTACTCAGTGTGACAGAAAGCAAAGCAAGGCAGACTCCAAAGATTTGCTTCATGTGCAGTAAAACAGAAGGGGAAGATCACTGTAGCTAGTTCTAGGAGATCTTTGCCACTCAGGTAGATTTAAAGTTGTTGACTAGTATTCTGGGATTAGATTCCTCCTCAGATGCATTGTTTTTTGGCAAAATTCATAGGCATGTGGCATAAGAACTTCGTCCTTTTCATGACATTGTTTACTAATAAGCATATGACAGTGTCCCCAAGTACAGCTATATACAGTTTTCTTCATTTAGACAAAAGGCATCGGAAGTATAATCCCAGAAAAAGAAACTGATTTTGCAGTTGGGGTTGTGTCCCGTCCCGTCCCATCCCCCCCACATACACACACACACACAAAATGTAGAAACCTTGATCCAGAGAAATATTGTTAAGGGCTCTTAGAGGGATATGGGCCTTACCTCATTCCACAGAAATGTTTATTTATTTGAAGTATTTCTATCCTGCCTCTCCCCCAAAGAACTCAAGGCAGGTTGTGATAAATTACTTGACAATTTCCCACAGAACTGGCAAGAGTTATTAAATATGCAAAAGGTGAGGGGGAATCTGAAAACAAGAAACATGGTGTTTCAAATGTGCTGTGAATCATACTGATCATGGCTACCAGAACTAGTATTTGCAGGTGTGGGGGAACACCTACTGCAAGTTACATCGGAATAAGGCTTGGGATAGTAAATGTGCATAAAGTACCATCAGGTTGCAGCCGACTTATGGCAACCCTGTAAGGTTTTCAAGATAAGAGATGAACAAGCGTGCTGTTGCCTGCCTTTGCATAGTGATCCTGGACTTCCTTGATGGTGTCCAATCCAAGTATTAACCAGGGCTGACCCTGCTTAGCTTCTGAGATCTAACATCAGGGCAGGGATATTCCCTGAAATACAACCTGTGTAAGGTTTTATACACCATTGCCATAGTATGCTGAGCCACTAAGGATATGAGTAGCATTGTTCCTGCTCTGCCTTCTTTCTACTTTGTAAAAATGTCTGCATTTTGCACGTATGGTTTACTCCCTAGCACTGAAGGATCAGTACTAGTGGTTCTGGTAATTTCGGTAAGAGAGATTGTCATGATCTGTGCAGGACTAGGTCCCAGGAGGCCTGTGTGGGAGTGGAGAGCAGACAGCCTACAACCCCCACAATGCTTAGCAACAGTTGTAGCCAATCAGTGTACAGAGATTCTGTGAAGAGACTGTTACATACTTGGTGAGGAGATTCTGACTTAAGCTGTTAGCTGTGGGAAATGGTGTTCTTTCCTCTCACAGAGCTGAAGGGGACTGTGATAAACTCTGTGTGCTGTGAGGAAACGGTTCTTTCCCTCACAGAGTCACTGAGGGAACAAGCTGGTCTGAGAGGAAAAGATTCCTCACTTAGGGGACAGAATGAGTACAGGGACAGGCCTGAAAAGAAGGCTGTAGGCCTTAAGAAGTAACTAGTTAAGTGAACTAGGTAGTCGCATTAGGATTCTGTTTATTTTGCCTTTTAAAGCACCTTGTCTTGTTTTCCATACCCCATTAGTGTTAATAAACCATTTATGTAATGTTCTCTGCCTGGTCATCATGCCTATTTTTTCTCGGCTTGAAAAGGGGCATTTTGGTTGGGCTTGGGAGGGTACTCTGGGCCTTCTCAAGAGACCCGAAGTCCAGAGTGGTGGCGGCGGAAGGCGACAGCCCCCTGTGGTCATGACAGAGATCCTAAAAAGTAATTAAGGATAGTCATTGGGGGAAAGATTATCAATTTCAGCCTTGTTCTTACTTCTGATGCATTTATATTCAAGAGTATTAGGTAAAATTGTTCTGATGTGTGGCATTGAGTGGCATCAGTAATGCTGATGTTGTACAGCTGTACCTATCAGTTTCATCCTGCTTTTCCATGTCAATGTGTTGCTGTAGTTTGGGACTGAATATAGACCTTTTGGGACTGGATATAGACCTGTTGAAAGCCTTTTCCTTACAAAAAGAGCTGTTAGGAGGTTGCATTACAGACAGAGACCAGGATTCAAATCCCTGCTCAGTCATGAAGCTCACTGGGTAGCCAGTTGTTGTCTCTTTGCCTAACCTACTTCAAGGCAAAAGTATTTGATACATTTGGTCAAAGGACAGGTTGCAGAACCATTACCTGTCTCACTTTCCCTGCAGTCATGTGGTAGCTATGGGGATCGTACCCAAATGCCTTAGTACCTGATTCAGATCAGCACCAGTGAAGGAGGAGCCTCCAGGCTTCAACCTGCTGTGCTGTTTCCAAGCCGAAATGGTCCCAGAGGAGCACTTCCCCCCTGTAGTGGGTTTGCATGTCCTGAGTTTCAGCTCAGATAAATAGCACAGGTGGGAGACCAGAGATCGTCGTCGTCCCCCAGCACCATGATCCCAGTCTGAATTGTAGTGCTTGGGTAAGTAAGTATGGGGACCACCTCTCCCCATATGTGCCTTTCATTTGTGGGAGTTTTAAACCAGTTTGTTCTGTTGTGACCCATTGTGGTATAGTGGTTAGAGTGTCAAAATAAGATCCTGAAGGCCATGGCTTGAATCCCCACTCTGACATGGAAACTTGATGGGTGATCGTGGGCCAGTCACAGACATGCAGCCTAGCCTACCTCATAGGGTTGTTGTGAAGAGAGTAATGTAAACCACTTTGAGTACTCACTGGGAAGAAAGGTGGGTATAAATGAAGTGAGTAAATAAATTGTTGACCATGTGATATTCAAGTGGCATTTTTCACTTTTGAGACAGTAAATTTGCAACTTTCCTGCTACTGTAGTTCTCTTCCTTTCAGGTGTTCAGAGGCTTTTTAGAAGGAAAAGTAGCCTTTGCCCCAACTTACAAATATGACTTATTTTCGGATGATTATGATACCAGTGAAAAATGTCGAACACCAGCCTGGACAGATCGTGTGCTGTGGAAAAGAAGAAAATGGCCTTTTGATCGATCAGGTCAGATTATAAAATTATCCTGAATATTATCAACACAAATTGGCCAACTGCTTCTGATGAGAGAGAGATAAGAATTTCTAAAGAATCAAGGTTGTTAATGCTCAGAAAAATATATCAGCGACACCTAATGTTGAAATGTATAGTTTCTGTTTTATATGCAAAACAGTAGCCAAATTTTCAGTAGAATGTGACTAATTATTGCTTTAGTACTTATACAGAGCTGTGTACCTGCAATACTGAGAATATACACAAAAACACTTAAAATGTACTATATAAATGCTAACTGGTATTAAGTACAAAGTACCTGTTCATCTTTCATGCCCATTGGTGTGTGTAGGTTACTATTTAAACTGGTCCTTTCTTAACTGCCATTTCTAAAAAAGAGATGCAACTGGTAAAACAGGTACCTATCTTAACTTGGCTAAGTGTATGTATTTTCTACTTAAATGCTTGTAAACATAGTGAGAATCTCCCTTCTTTTTCTTCTAAGTTTTTCTGATTTTTTAACAACATATTCATAGTGTATTTGTGTGTATGTTAGCGGAAGATATGGATCTTCTGAATTCCAGTTTTCACGATGAAAGTAAACTTCTTTACACCTGGAGTCCTGGAACTTTGTTGTATTATGGAAGGGCGGAGCTGAAAACATCTGATCATAGGTTTGAATTTTGCATTTTGTAATATCTTCTAATCCCTTCAAAAGCAATTTCATCATGTTCCCCAGCATTATTTGTTTCTGACCTTTGCTGATATTCTTTCAGGCCTGTTGTTTCACTGGTTGATATAGATATCTTTGAAGTCGATGCAGAAGAACGGCAGAAAATTTACAAGGAAGTGATTGCAGTGCAGGGACCACCAGATGGCACAATAATGGTCTCCATCAAAGGGTCTTCATCAGAAGCGAACTATTTTGATGACACCTTGATTGATGAACTTCTTCAAAACTTTGCAACTTATGGTGAAGTTATACTTATAAGGTTAGAATGGCTTTATTCCAAAGATACCGTAGTGGCACAACCACTTTTCTGAATTATTATTATTTAAAATACTTATTAGCTTCCTTTCTCCCTTGAGGAACTCAGGACAGCTTACAATATTAAAAAATTATTTTAAAACGCCATAAAAGCAGCAATTATAAAACATATAAAAGTCACAGTTTAAAAACTCCAATTAGAACTGCCAATAATAAAACCTAAATCAATCAAAATGCAGTCCTAAATAAGACTCTTCAACTACTTCCTGAAGAGTGACAGTGAGAGCGCCAGGCACACCTCCCTGGGAAGGTTGTTCCCTAATTGAGGGGCTGCCATGGAAAAGGCCCTCTTTTGTGTGCCCACCAAATGAGTGTTTTTAATTTGTAGGGCACTCAGGAGGGCATATCCCTGTAATCTTAATTCCTGGGCAGGAACATATGGGAGAAGACAGTTGTCTTTCAGCTACCCCAGGCCCAAGCCATGTAGAGCTTTAAAGGACAAAACAGATTCTCAAATTGGGCTTAGGAACCGATAAGCAGCCAGTGTAATTGCTGTAGTAATGGGACCATATGCTCCCAATAGCTGCAGGATTCTGCACCAGCTGCAGCTTCTGAACACTCCTCAAAGGTAGTGACAAGTAGAGTACATTGCAGTAGTCCAGTCTAGATGTAACTAAGGGGGTTTAGCCTGAAGCTGATGGAAGTATTTTATATCTATGTAAAATACTTCAGACTTTGCACTGAAATATCAATGGTCTAAGTCTGTACCCTTACCAGTTAGTACAAACAGTGGTAAAAAATGTGTTTTTATAATGGCACTGAACAAAAAAACGGGCAAAAATAGGACTGTAGGAAGCTGTTTGGAACTCAAAGGAACAGATTTAGGGTGGTACTCTTAGTCAACCTCACTTAGTCTGGGACTTATTAAGAGCACCCATGCCAAATAGACAGACAACACACAGCTCCATGTGATGGGCTTGTGAAGGAAATCATAGATATGAGACGGAGCTTTTGCCTCTGTTAAACTCAGAGCTGAGTTAAATGAAAAGCTTACAAATTAATTTTGCTGCTGTTGAATTTCACAGAGAACAAACACTCTCCACAGTGTGCTATGGAGTTTGTCTGCTCTTGCTGGAATGTACAGAGAACAAGATCTCGCTCCCCCTCCCAAATATACAGCTTGCAAGTAGGTTTGTCTGCTTGTACTAGATTGCAGAAATAGTCTGCAAGCATGTAAGCTCCACCTCCTTCTTTGCTGCTGACTAGCTAATTACACATTCTGAAACACAGGAAGTTCCAGCCCCAAAAAGCTCCTACTTGCGAGACAGGCAGGTGAGTGTTTCTGTGGATGGCTACAATAAGAACTACATTTTGAAGATGGCTTTTAAGGGGACAGCTTTTAATATGCAGTGGTTGGATGTCAGAATTTCTTACTGAGTTCATTCCAGAGCTATCGTCTGTTGCTGAAGACAAATGCAGCAGTTATTGTGAAGTGTGCTTTAGAACAAAGTGATACGGGAATTAGAGCTGTGCAGACTCATGCACAAGGACCATCACACCAGAAGAACCTGAAAATTAAACAGACAGCATTCCATTGCTATGTGTTTTGGTTCAAAACCAAGTACAAGTTCAGGTAGTAAAAGCACAGAGGAGGAACAGAGAAGCTCCAAAAACAGTGAAAAACATGTTCCGGGTGATGAAAAATGCCAAGAACTACCTACTACACAAATCAGTATGGATGCCTATGTAGTCATAGACTGTGTTAGAATGGCAAACTGCCTGTGGACTTTGCCACTAGTAGTGAAGAAAATATTGTTTAAATCTTGGAGCATCAGTGAGTTATTCAAGCAAGTGTTCTCAGATAGCCAAAAGCCCAACAGTTTCATCTTGGAAAAATAAAAACAATTGGATTTATACCCCACCCTTCACTATCCAAAGGAGTCTCACAGCAGTTTACAATCTCCTTTCCCTTCCCCTCCCCAACAACAGACACCCTGTGAGGTAGGTGGGGCTGAGAGAGCTCTTTCGAGAACTGCTCATGAGAGAACAGCTCTGAAAGAACTTGTAACTGACCCAAGGTCACACCAGCAATTGCATGTGGAGGAATGGGAAATCAAACCTGATTCTCCCAGATTAGAGTCCGCGCTCCCAACCACTACACCAAATTGGGATGAGATAGATTCATGGAGGATTAATCTATCAGTGGCTACTAGCCATGGTGACTGAGAGGAACCTCCACATTCAGAGGCATTAATCCTCTGAATTCCAGAGCTAGGAAACAACATCAGGGGAAAGCTTCAACCTCTGTGACCTGTTGTTGGCCATCCAGAGGTACTGGTTGGCTACTGTGTGAGGCAGAATGCTGGACTAGATGGACCATTAGTTTGATCCAGTAGGGCTCTTGTGTTCTGTAGTCTAGAGATGAATTGTATTTCTGGGGGAATGCCAGACCCCACCTGGAGATTGGTAACCCTATCTGGAGGATTTGTATCTATTGTAAAAGCAGTGTGTTGCAGTTGGTCAGGCATGCTCACACACGATACACAAATTATTTAGAGTTTAAATGCCATAAGCAACAAGAAGAAAGTCTGAAAGAAGAAACTTAAGGGAGAAATTAAATACTGTGAAAATGTTTTTTAAAAAAATTGAGGAAAGAAACCATAATGGAAGAAGAAACAATTCACCAGAAACTAAGGGAAGTGCAAAACTGTAGAAGTAATAGCTATATATTGTTATTTAATCTTTTTTAAAAAAATACTTGTACTCTGATTTCTATCTTGGGGTTTTTTTATTGCAGTTTCACAGCTAAGTTTCATATCGTGGCTTCAGTTAAGCTGTCTTTTAAGAATATGCATTGAAATTTATTTTATATAGTTTTAGTGTAATTTTAAAGCAGGAACAAAAAAATTCTGTCATTTGTTAATGTATAAAGATTATGTGTGCTGAAGTTCCATTTTCATGTAGTTTTTTACTGCATTTTCAAAACAGACATGCTCCATTAACAATCAGTGTTTTAAGAAGTTCATACTGAGTCTCTTATCTTAGGAAATATTTTGTATTTCAGTACTTACGTAGTTTTAAATTGTTTAATAAAACTTCTATTTGATGTAACATAACCTATGCATCTTTAACTTATGGCTGTGTTTGAATGGTGGTCAGGGAAAGTCTGGAAATGGAAAATAAAATTTTATTGGTAACCCTGACTGAGGAACAATAAACATTCAGAAGAGGGAGAAGACTATTTTCCAGTTCTCAGACGAGCTCCACACCTGACACAGTAATCTTCCTCCCTTTGGTGTACTGTTTGCTACAACACTTTTTTAAAGTAAAAGTGCATGCACACTTCCTTAAATATCCAGGCAGTAGTTAGGATGTTTAAGGATGCATGCCTGCCTTTTATACTTAACATGTGTGTGTCTAGAAATGCTAGCACGCCTGTTGCAAGTGTGGTTCCTTAATTGCACTTCTCACATGCTATGGTTTCATATCATTATACATCATGTGGTAAAACTGAACATATATTGTTTTGCAATTTGTCATGTCTCTTACAGATTTGTAGATGACAAAATGTGGGTGACGTTTTTGGAAGGGAGCTCTGCTTTGAATGTTCTGAACCTGAATGGTATTGAGGTAAAGTAAAGCTTACTTAAATTTGCATAGCTTGCTAAATAGTAAAACATGTCGTGATGATTTTGATTGGCTATGTCAGTTTATGATATATACATTTTCAGTGAATCTCTCTTACATATTTTTTGAATTTTTGAACTCTGTTGGAGCCAAGGCCTACTAAAGACTAGTTCCTCTGTGCAACTGAATCAACATAGACAGAAGTTGTTCTAGCCATGCAAGTCTGAATCTTTGGATATAATGTTCTGATGATTCAATTTATTAGTCTTGCAAGCTGAACTGCCTAGCTGCTTTGGGGTTACCACAAAGCCAATACCTACTGTTCTGGCTTCTGAAATGATACCAGGCTACTCATTGGAAGCATAAAGATATTGATTCCTCGGGTGTCAAAATATCAGTATATTTGTAGTAACCTCTAGAATTGATTATGTATTTCCATTCTATTCCTGGAATGTTCCACCGTTAAGGTTGCTTTCTAATGCCACACTTCTCAAACTAATTAGAATTTAATAAAATACAAATCTTCCACTATGTTGTAAGAGAGAAACTCTACAGTTTTCATTTCAGCATTTTATGTGCAATTTTTAAAAAATGTTTATATCACTACATCTGTATAATGCTTTCATACAAGACTGATTTTTTTCTTAATCTAATGGAAATACAGCTTCTTGGGAAAACAATTAACATTAATTTGAAAAGCCCAGACTGGATTAAGAGTTTGGAAGAAGAGATGGATTTGGAGAAAGTTAATTTTGGACTGCCCTCATCAACAAGTTCTACTTTGCTTTGTGAAGATGCAGAAATTTCTGCAGACTACGATATGGAAGGTTTGCTGAAATCAGACTACAATTTGTGCTATGGAAGCTATTCTCTACGCTTAAGCCACATATTACTGAATGACAAACAAAAGCCACTAGGTTTGCATGTATCCTGATGCACAATGCCATTGTTTCAGTAGCTCTTGTATCTTTAATCTGTTCACCAACAGAAGTTGCCCTGTAGTTGCTTTCTGTGCTTTTTGTTCTTGCTCTTATTCTTAGAGATCAATTAATCAACACTAGGTTGTAATTGACTCTTGCTAGATCATGGCTGTAACATTGTGTTTAAAGATAGTCTAGAGTTCTCAGTGATTAAAAGCAACTGAAATCTCTCTACTCCTGTTTAAAATTACATGCTTAGAGTTCATCCTTTTATCCACTTTGGATTATACTTATATTCTTAAAATCTTATAAGAATCATGCAGGAAAGTGATTAACAATCATTTTAATTTTTAAGGTGAATGCTATGCTAATTGTGCTAAGATGGATGAATCTGTAGCTCTATTAAGAATATTACGTTTATTTCCAGGTGATATTGATGACTACAGTGCTGAAGTAGAAGAAATCCTTCCTCAGCACTTGCAGCTAGCAGCAGGTTCTTGTCTTGGAGCTTCACCTGGCTCATCACCTCGTTCAAGCCCTTGCCAATCACCTACACTGTCAGATGGACCCCCTCCATCAAGGCCAAGCAGAACACCTAGCAAGACTCCTGGGCCTCCCATATCTTCTCAAGGTATTATCACATCTTATCACTATAGTTGTATATTCAAGGTGTGGGGGAGGCTCAGTGGTAGAACATCTGCTTTGCTTGCAAAATATCTCGGGTTCAACCCCCAGCATCTCCAGTTAAAAGTATAGCAGGGGTGTCAAACATGCAAGCCGGATCTAGCCCCCACAGAGCTTGTATGTAGCCTGTGAGCTGCAGAACGAGTAATATCACAAAGATTACTAGTCAGTTTGTGAGGACCCTAAAATTGTGCAACAGCTTATCTAGAGAGGTCTAAGTATTAGGTTTTTAAACTAAACACAAGGTAGCTTTGGTATGGCTACCTTTTCAGGTCCTTTTATGCTTTTTCTATAGTGCAAGGTACTTCAAACTTCAAGATACTTGTCTTGACTATGCAGTGTTTACCAACCAAATTTGTTTTAAGCTTTTTCTATTTTGGATTCATGAAATCTTTGAAGATTGTAGGACTAATATGTTGTCAAAGGCCTTCACGGCTGGAGTTCATTAGTTGCTGTAGATTTTCCGGGATGCGTGGCCGTGGTAGGACTTGTCTTGACTGTGCAGTGTTTACCAACCAAATTTGTTTTAAGCTTTTTCTATTTTGGATTCATGAAATCTTTGAAGATTATAGGACTAATATGTTGTCAAAGGCCTTCACAGCTGGAGTTCATTAGTTGCTGTAGATTTTCCGGGATGCGTGGCCGTGGTAGGACTCCATACTTATGTAAAGAATATTTTTGATTGCCACAAGCATAATATAGTATGAATGACTCTGCAGGTTCTCCAATTGATTTTCAACCAATTACTCAACAAAAAGAGTCTACTCAAGGTTTAGAACCCAAACGCCCACCTCCACCTCGTCCAGTAGCACCTCCTGCTCGTCCTGCTCCACCTCAGAGGCCACCTCCACCATCAGGTAAGATCTGAAATATGAAAATAATACCTCAGGAGATTTTATGTGGTAATGTGGTTTGAATTAAATGTATCTTGATAGTAATTTCCCTGTCTGCTGAGGCAGTTCTACCTTAGTGATTAAAATAACTTTCTTTAACTGTTTTATTGATTTGGCTACTTACATTAATTTAATACACAGCTAAAGTACTTTGAAATGTTTCAATTAATTTTAAGCTGCTTTGTGTTCTGTGTTGATTTTCACAGCTTTTGCAACATGTAATCTTAGGGTTTTTTGTGTGAGTGCAGGTTCTTCAAGGAATGCATGTGTTCAAGGAATGGATAAGACTATTAAAGCTACCAGGAAAACTCCTGGTGGGCTGCTTTCCTGGGGGATACTTTACAAAAACTTTATTGGAAGCCCTGAGAGCCACCTATCCTTGAGCTTATTTCAGTGGGAGCCCTGGCAGCCCTCACCAGCACTGCTTCAGCCTTCTTCTCCCCCCTCCCTCACCAGCTGACAGGCTGCAGTGGGGCTGGGATTGCAGGAGGAGGGACTCTGTAGCCAAGGCAGGCAGAGACCCCAATCAGCTTCCAGTCAGCCAGCAGAGAGCCAGCTGGCTGGAAGAGAAGGCAGCCCACTTCCTGGCTCAACCAGCATCCTGGCAATTGCTTGAACCAGGACAACGGGGAGACAAGACATGCCTGTGCAGTTGCCCAAGGCTAAAGTAATTATTGGGAAGGTAGAAAGGGCAAAAATTCATTCCTAGGAACTGCCCAGGCATGTTGGTGTCTCTGGTCCATCCCTTGTGGGTTGCCTGGGAAATGGCTAGGGCCCACTATAATGCCCTATTGTAACTGTAAAGTCTTGACACTTTTTCTAATATTCTCTTTCAATTGTTACTTTTTCTTTACTGCTGCATTTATTTCTTACTCCTAAGGGGGTAAGAGTCCTGCACCTGCTAGAAAGGAATTTGGAGGTAAAGATTATGTTCAGCTTTATTAGCAAAATATTGTGGCAGGTAAAATATATTGTTTTCAGAACTTGTTAACCTTTGTTAAAAGTAAACATTGCAAAACACAGTGGTTAACAAATGGGAAAACATTATAACTGGGATGATATTGAAGGTGTGACTGTCTCTTTTCAGAAGATTCATCAAGCCATGATTTAGAGAATTATTACAGTCTCAGGTTCATCCCCACCCCAGTGAAACTTTGCTTGCAGTTTAGTGCTTATCTTGACTTCCTGTTTTGGTTTGCAGGACAAAATGTAATTTATCTGTTTGGACATGTTACCATTTATAGTCTGACACGTGTCCATGTGAATGAAGTATCTGAATTAAGCCTCTAAGCAGCATATTCATTCCTTAAGCGGGGAGAGGAATGTATTAGAAGAAAGGGAATATCCCTTAATATTCTAGGAATGTCCCCCAAATAGCTAGAGCACCAAGGCAGTAATTCAGAGCAGCTTATAGGTTTGTTTGTTTTTTAATTTAAGGGGCTACCGTCTTCTAGGAGTTCTTGATCCTTTAGTGCCTAGGGCTAGGTTGTCCTTCCACATATTTGTTTAGCTGCAGTGCAATTGACAATTTTTATAGTCTTGTCAAGTAAAAGACAAATATTTAGCATGAACATACAGGCAGAATGTATCAGCTACTTGGGGGGCTTTAAAAACTGTAGCAGGGGATTTACTGAAATGGTGGCAGGATGGTGGGAACTGAGTTTATTTGAAACCCATCCTATGACTTAAGTATTAGTCCTTCCAGTTCACACTAAATATCCATATTCAGGAGCTTGTTCTATGACTAATGTTAATGGAAAAGCCTACTTGTGTGGTAATTCTATGTGCAGATTGGAAGGCACATAGTTAAGACAGAAATTTTGTTTAGTATATAAATGTTATCCATTCATTGAAACTTAAAACTAAGGCTAGTAAACTCACCTTGCTTGCTTGTTCTTCACACTATGAGAAAGCACCGTGCAATTTGATCACTATTATAAAAATCCTTGTACATTTATTCTGTATTCTGCCTGTTCCTCCCTTTTTATAATCTGCTGCATTCTCTGTACAATGTGCAATTTTCTGCTTTTCTCTGATAAGGTGTTGGTGCCCCTCCCAGCCCTGTTGTAGCTAGGAGAGAAGAAGGTAACAATCTTCTAGTGTCAAAATTACCTTTTAAACGTACATATTCTTATTTTCATAATCACTGTGTATTTTAATTGCTTAAATATTTGCACTTACTGATTTACACTGCTAATACTTTGAAATAGTTATTCCATCTTTTGCAACAAAGGGAACTGCATGTTTGTTCAATAATTAAACATAAAAAGGTATTGGTTGGGTCCTCTGAACCCTGAGGGGAGCAGAGTCCATGAAAGGGATTTTGATGTCTCCCCATTCTCCCTGAGCTGCTGCTATCATTCAAATTTTCTGGAAGTGGCATTTGAAACTACTCAAATGGTATACACTGTGAAAATGAAATTTGTATTGCTTTAATACAGGGTCTTGTATGCTTACAAAGTTAGGTGAATTTCGACACATTTCTGGAACATGTCTACTTACACATTTCTACTTACAATATACCATACCAGTTCAAGCAGTGCAAAAACATAGGACCAGATCTAAATGTGCCTTTCCTTCTGTGGGTATATTCTGCTCACAGAAGGGCAGTTCATATGTGTTGCACTTGAACATTGGCGAGAAAAGAGAACTGGGGCTAAAGAGTTCGTGGGGAAAATAGTATTGTACTTGCACAAACAGAAATATCAAAAATGGTATTGAGCCTATCTAGTAGAGCACTTTGCATACATTTGGTCAGGCATTTGCAGAACAGTATTGCTTTTTTAATCCAATATGTAATGTTACACTATTATACAATAACTTGTTCTGGTACAAAAAAATCTAGCAGCATAAATATTCAGTACCGAAGTGGTGTCAGCATTTTATTCTAAACATCAGTTGTGCATATTTTAATTTGCCCATAACTAAATGGATTTTTTAAAAAAAATTCTTCATTTGTCAAAGCTCAAAAAAGCCCTGGACTACAAAGGAGAGAGATAGGTACTATATATTAATGTGTTAAATACTTATTGGATTATGGAGAGCCTAAACTTGGAAATATATTTCTAACTGAGTAAATTTCTGCCTTTTGTTGCAGTTCATAGTCAGTCACCAACTGGATTAACAAGCGTAGGAACTTCGGCACCCAGTATTTGTAGACCGGTAGGCATTCATACTTTGTGGAACTGCTGACTTTCACCAAAGATGTGGAAAAAAGAACGCTGCTAAACTTATTGTTATCTTATTCTAAAGTATTTCAGTTTAAAAGTTGCTCGTCAAAGAGCCATTTGTGTATGTGTGGTGTAGTGTTTAAGAGTGGTGGGCTAAGACTGAGGAAATCTGGGTTCAAATCCACACTTGGTTCTTATGCTTACTGCATAGGGTTGCCAAGTCACTTATCATCGATAGCGGGGGAGAGTTGGTCCCTGCCTGGGACATTCGCGCACATGCCGCAATTACATCTTCCGGAAGTGACGTCATCACGTTGGGCGCATCGCCAGCTGATGCTCTAGCGATCAGCCTGGAAACTATGGTACCATAGAGATCTTCGTCGTGGTCTCTGTGCAGTCCCACACATGGGTTGGGTGCCTGCGCACGACCTCGACCGGAGAAACTTCTAGAGCTTTGCCTCAGAAAGCTTTTGGCGGGCTCTCTTCCCACCTTGAAAGCAGGCACGCACTGCGCATGCCTGGAGAGGGGGAGAGAGCTGCCTCCCACTCAGTTCTTCTTCGACCACCTCCATGTTCAAACCTTGTTCCTGTTGCTCCGTATTTGCCTCAGCTGAGTATATTTGTTCATCTGCCTACTTCAGTCCTTTCCTTACTTCGTTTTTCTTTCTTCTCTATTTCTTCTACAAAAAAAAGATAACCTTTTTTCTTCACTTTTGTTTTCTTTCTTTGCCCCCTCCCATTTGGTAGGCGGGGTGGCGGTTGTATAGGCAAAACAAAGTTTTTTAAGGTGTGCCGTCATTGCCCAGCAAAGATACCTTCGACTGACGGTCATAATTTTTGTCTCCTCTGTCTGGGTGAATCTCATCAGGTCGATAGCTGCGCCCATTGCACTAGTTTTACTAGACAAGCTAGACGTAATAGGGAGGCTAGGCTTAGGACTGTACTTTTAGAGGCAGCATTATGCCCCACGATGTCTTTGGCCCCTTCTCACTCTTCCCTCCCTCAAAGATCGGATGGGACTTCGAAGGCAATGAAGCTTAAACTTAAAAGACGTGAGGATAAGGCTGCTTCGAAATCGAAAGTCAAGCCCTCAACATCGGCTTCGACTTCTGCTGTCGATCCAGTCATCATTACTAGTTTAACGACTTCAACTCCTGCAGTAGCAGTTGTTTCCCAGAAGTCCAGTTTGCGGCCTCCGACACCACCGCCTACACTGTCTTTGGCGTCTGGCTTTATTCTGCTGGGTCAGTCTACGAGATTGCCTCCCAAATTGTCGTCTCATCGGGACTCTCGATCTCCATCTCAACACTCCCATACCCTGATCCACACTTTGGATGGCAGGGAGCATTCTGTGGACTGGAATTCTTGATCTCAGTCTCGATACGGTCAGAACCGTCTCATTCATCACCTGCCGCCTTCCCTTTCGGGATCGCCTTCTGATGGCCAATACTGTTCTCCCAATGAATGCAGTCGACCTGCGCATTATCCCTACTACTATTCGAGGTCTCCTATCCCTCAGCAGCACCACTATGATCGGCTCCATCACTCTGAACATACTGACCAATGGCACATGCCGGATTACTCCAGACGTTCTCGATCCGTGGCTTCGGCTCGCTCTGTGGCTCCTGACCAGCCTCCTGAGCTCTCAAGACCTAGGGATGCCCCAAAGAGTTCTCCCTTAGAACCTCGGTATCATCCCCCTGCTGATGACCAGATGCTGGCTGATCTCACTAAGCCATTGAGATCATCCTCTCCCATATCAATTTCCAATCACTTTGAGTCGGGAGACCTCAATCCCGATGTTTCGCACATCAATGATGAACCTCAGCGCTCAGGTTCTATTTCCCCCACTGAGGGCCTGAACATTTATTTGGAGCTTGTGACCAGGATGGCCTCTGCGCTTCAGGTCCTGGATTCGACTGAGTCCCTTGCTGTGACCGATGTTGTCAGGCTGACCTCCCGCCTTCTACGGTTCTGCCTCTGCTACCAGTCCACCTTTCTGCCCTCAAAGTGTCGTGGGACCACCCAGCTTCAATTCCCCCAGTTTCCAGACGGTACGATGGGCTCTACAAAGTCCAAGAGAACTCGAGGAAGTTTCTCTTCTGTTACCCTCCGCCGAATTCGATGGTGGTTGTCGCGCCTGAGACTAGCCGCCACATCTCTGCCTCGACGCAGAAGAGGGAGGGGCGAGCACGGGTCAGCTGAAGGGAAGGTCCTAAGAGGATTTCTTAGAGGTAGGCCTCAGACTGGAGCTCATGCTCTTTAGTTACGCCACTAAATGAGGAACAGGGGCTCTCTTGGACTCTCAGCCTCTGGGCGTCGGTCCTCTGTCTCTCTCTCAGAGGTCTCTGTCTGTGCCTCTTTCCATCTGTCCGCATCCTCCCCGGCCTCCTCTCCTCTCCCCTTTTTATTTCCCCCTGCTCCCATGCTCTGCCCCAATCACCCCCTGGCTCTCCCCTTCCCTCCCCCATTCGTCCTCCTGCCGGTCACTCAGACGTCCCAGCTCCTGACTGGCTTCTCTCTCCCTCGCCTCGCCCAGGGTGGGGCCTCTCCCGCGCGTCTCTGCCGGCCCCTCCGGGCAGGGCGCCCTTCCAGTTTCTTGTCTGCCTGTTTCACCGCGTCCTCGTTGCTCTCTCCCGCCGCTCGCACCTCTTCTCCCCTCCGGTCCGCCGACGCTGCCCCGAGATGCCCGCTGTCGTCTCCTGGCCCCCCTGGGCGTGCCAGACCTCCCGGGACCTGTCGCTGCCGCTCAGATGCGGTTCCCGTCGCCGCAGGTGGGATCTGGCGACCGCGTCAGCTCCTTGGGGGGGTGGGCCGGGTTCTCTTTGTCATTCTTGCCCTGGTGTTGCTGGCGGGGGTGGGGAGGGTCAGTCCCGGGCCGGGACAGTGGTACACTCTTTGTCAAAATCAAAGCAGCCTGTCTGGCACTCGGCACCACCCGATTGCGAAGGTCGTAAAGTTGATGCTATCGCAGGGAAGATGTATTCCTTTGCCTCCATGAGTCTCTGTATTGAGACCTATTTGTCATACCTGTTGGCTTACGCTTTCATTGTGGCTAATGCTGTGCGTCCTGTGTTGGAGTCTGTTCCAGAGGAACACCATCCCACGTTGTCAGGGGCTTTGTCAGAAATTTGTATGATTTTGAAACTGCAGATCAACTCAGTCCGTCATGCTGTCACCTGCTCCTCAAAGGTCCTTGTCTCCTCTGTTGCCCTCCGTCGTCACGCTTGGCTAAGAGGCACCTCTCTACAGCCCAATGTGAAATTTCGTATTGAGGACCTCCCGTTCGATGGCGAGGGTCTCTTCCACTCCACCACTGGCGAGGCCTTGAAGGCCATTAATGATAGCCAGAAGCAGGCTCAAATCCTGGGTGTCTCGACCTCGACACCTCGACCTTGGTACCACTCTTGGAAGCCATACTATTCAAGGCACCAGCTATCTTTGGCGTCCACTTCCCAGTGGAGAAAGCGGCCCTATGACTCCCGTCACTTGTATAGGCCACACCAATGGGTTCCTAAAAAGCCCCAGCAGCCCAAGCAGTCCATTTGATCGCTTCCATTGCTTGCTATCTCCTCCGTCGTACACCCCTCCTGTCTGGACCCGACTCTTCCCCTTTCTTCCAAAGTGGGAAGCCATTTCCACTGATTCCTGGGTCCTTACTATCCTACAGGTCGGGTACGCCATAGAGTTCATTTCACCTCCCGACCTACCTCACTTTGTCATCACGCCCCCGGATCCTCTCCTTGATCTTGAGATTTCCGTGCTTTTCACCAAGGGCGCCATCAAGGTCGTCCTGGAGGCGCAATGAACCCTAGGCTTCTACTCCAAGTATTTCCTTGTACCGAAGAGGGACAGTGGCTTCAGAGTGATTATGGAACTTCGGGATCTGAATTGATACGTCCGATGCCCCAAGTTCCGAATGGTCACCTTACAGTCCATTCTTCCACTGATTCCCAAGGCTGCATGGCTAGCGTCAGTCGATCTCCAAGACACGTATTTTCACGTCACCATCCATCCCCAACATCGAAAGTTCCTTCGTTTCGCTGTGGGAAACGCACACTACCAATACCGAGTCCTCCCGTTCAGACTCTGCACTGCCCCAGGGATTTTTACCAAGCTGATGGCTGTGGTGGCTGTGGACCTTCATCGTTGAGGGATTGCTCTGTATCCCTATATCGATGACTGGCTTCTCATGGCTGCTACACAAGACAAGCTCCTCCAAGAGGTCCACACGACCCTCTCTCTCCTTCTTGCCCTCGGGCTTTGTGTCAACCTACCCAAGTCATCTCTCCAGCCTGTCCAGGTCCTTCGATTTCTGGGTGCCCAACTTGATACCAACCTCAAGACTGCATTTCTCCCAAACTCGAGGGCTTTCAACATACTCTTGTTAGTGTCATAGTTCCAGACCTCTCCCTGGCAGTCCTCACGGTCCATCATGAGGCTCCTGGGGCACTTTGTGTCTACTGTCTTTGTTGTCTGTCATGCCAGGTTGAGGATGCGTCCCCTTCAACTGTAGCTTCTTCGTGCCGTTGACCCTCTCCGCAATCTGTGCCACAAAATCCTGTTGATTCCACCCCTTGTTGTTGACTCCCTCATGTGGTGGTCTCATCCTCAGCATCTCCTCTCCGTCATGCCCTTTCGGCATCCTCCTCCACAGGTATTGCTGTCCACTGATGCATCTCTTTGGGGTTGGGGAGCCCAGTGTGGGATGCTTTCAGCACAGGGGATCTGGTCTCATCACGAGGCTACCCTTCATATCAATGTCCTGGAGCTGCCTGCTGTTCATCTCGCTCTCGGCTCTTTCCCCCCGGTGCTTCGAAGCCGGATCAGTCAGGTTGCTTCTGACAATACCACCACCGTTTACTACATAAACAAGCAGGGCGGGACTGCCTCCGTTCGTCTCTGCAAGTCGGCCTTCGATCTCTGGAGTTCGCCATTCCATCATGCTCTCCGCGATACACATTCCAGGGATTCAAAACATCGATGCCGATCAATTGAGCCATTCCCGGTCCTCGGACAAAGAATGGTCCCTCCACCTTTGATATTTGAGACCTGTCTTTGTCGAATTCGGTCACCCTGTCATCGACAGCTTTGCGACTGCACACAATGCCCAGTGTCGCCTCTTTTGCAGCAGGGGTCCGCCGTCTGCTCGGTCGCTGGGAGATGCCTTTCTCCACACCTGGAAGGGGACCCTATTCTTCTTCTTCCCTCTGTTCCCTCTCATCTCCCGTATCATTCAGAAGATTGTGGCCGATGCCAAGTCGTGCATCCTTGTCACTCCCTGGTGGCCGTGCCAAGTCTGGTTTCCACACCTCCTCTGTCCTTCCAGTCGGATGTTCCGGCCACTGCCTGTCATCCCCAATCTCCTCTCTCGGGCCCGAGGGAGGATCCTGAACCCCGATCCAGGCTTCTTCCGGTTGACGGCCTGGAAGATCCTGCACTAGACTTCCCGCCTGAGGTGTCTGAAGTCCTCCTGAATGCCAGGAAGCCCTCTACTCGTGTCACTTATCGTTTGAAGTGGATGAGGTTCCAGTCCTATGCCTCTGATCACTCCTTCGATCCAGTCCAGTCGTCTCTCCGTGAGATTTTTTCCTACATCGTCTCTTTAAAGAACAGTGGCCTGGCATACTCGTCTTTAAAGGTCCATTTAGCGGCCATCTCCGCTTACCATCCCTTGATACAGGGATCCACAATTTTTTCCCACCATCTCACGAAGTCATTCCTCAAGGGTCTCCTCCAGCTTTGTCCCCCTAGGAAGCCTCTGGCGCCTTCGTGGAGTTTGTCACTTGTTCTCGCTCAACTTATCTCCAAGCCCTTCAAGCTCATGACTATGGCCGATCTCCGGTTACTCTCCTGGAAGACGGCCTTCCTCATAGCAATTACTTCTGTTCGTGGGGTAGGGGAACTTAGCTGCCTTTCGGGCTGATCCCCCCTATACAGTTTTTCATAGGGAGAAGGTTGTCCTTAGACCAGATCCTTCTTTCCTGCCTAAAGTCGTTTCTGCCTTTCACCTGTCTCAGTCGTCTGTCTTACCTACTTTCTTTCCAGACCCGACTGATGCACCTCAGAGAGCCTTGCACTGCCTCGATGTGCACAGAGCGCTCTCTTTCAATTTACATAGGACTCAGCCTATCCGTAAATCTCCTCAGCTGTTCCTAGCTTATGGCCCCCCTCATGCAGGGGAACCAATTTTCTCTCAACGCTTGTCTAAATGGATAACTTCCACCATAGCCCTTTGCTGTGAGCTTGCATGTCAACCTGTCCCTACCTGTGTCACTGCCCGTTCCACACAGGTGGTATTGACATCCACCGCTTTCCTTGCTGGTGTCCCATTGGAAGACGTCTGTACGGCTGCTACGTGGTCCTCGGCATTGACCTTCATGACCCACTATGCACTCGACATCCGAGCTCAACAGGATGCTGCCTTCGGTCAGTCGGTGCTGCGATTTCTCTTTGCTTGACTCTGCTGCTTCCTCAGGTAGGACCATTGGGTGATTGCTCCCTGATGATGCTGTGTCTTAACCAGTATTTTGTGTCTTTTTCAGCTGCCAGCTCCCTCCTCCAGCTGGTTCAGCTCTTGTAATCACCCATGTGTGGGACTGCACAGAGATGACGATGAAGATAAACAGGTTGCTTACCTGTAACTGATGATCTTCGAGTGGTCATCTGTGCAGTACCACAGTCCCACCCGGCCTTCCCCGCTGCTGGCATCTCCTGATCTCCTTTCTTTGGTTTGATGGGACTTACCTGTAGCAGTCGAAGGAACTGAGTGGGAGGTGGCTCTCTCCCCCACTTCAGGCATGCACAGTGCATGCCTGCTCCCCAGGGCGGGAAGAGAGCCCGCCAAAAGCTTTCTGAGGCGAAGCTCTAGAAGTTTCTCCAGTCGAGGTCATGCACAGGTGCCCAACCCTCATGTGGTACTGCACAGATGACCACTCAAAGATCATCAGGTACAAGTAAGCAACCTGTTTTTCCCAGGTTGACTGCTAGAGCGTCAGCCAGCAATGTGCCCGGTGTGATGATGTCACCTCCAGGTGATGTAATCGTGCCGGACATGTTGGGAGCGGGGTTCCCCCCACCGGCCTTTTCTGGACCAGCAGATTGGGGACCCTTTTAGCAGGAGAACCTCTGCCCTCCCAGGGAACCTGGCAGCCCTATTGCTGCATGAATGTGGCACTCTCAGCATAACCTGTCTCACAGGGCGACTGTTGTGATAAAATTGAAGGGGTAAGAACCATGTATGCTGCTTTGAACTCTGAAGAAACAGCAGAATAAAATGTGTTAAATACAGATTTCTAATGTCTATTTTATGATTTGAACTCCAGTTTCCTAAATATTAAAAGGCAGGCAATTTGTGTTGATTGCTCAGTTACAGATCTTTTTTAATAATACAGTTAATACATTTCCCCACAGGCATATAAATGATTAAAAGGTTTCAACCAAAAAAATTAACCCTTTCCTCTACTCATAGTCATCTAAAATGAATATATTCAAAACCATTAATATTGTTACACTAAAACCATGTCTCAATGTTTGCTTCAGGATGACCCTTCAGGTTTGGGGCAGCCTCTGCATACGAAAAGGATCTATGTATCCCTGTTGTATCTATATACTAATAGCAGTTGGCCAAATCTTTGGATACTGAAATCCAGTGACCAGAGCTGTAAATATAGGGGGGTTAAAAATCTAAAAAATATAAAAGGAGCCCCTGTAGCTTTAAGCAATGGATTCCCTCAGTGGTCGTTCCTAGGCAACCACAGTATTCAGTAGAGTGCAAGAACATTTCAGGGCTGGGGTTTTGTGAGTAAAAAGGCAGGGGCAGAGTTGTTTCCAGGCCTTGGACCAATCACATACTTTTAGTCTCTCACAGGGTTGTTTTTTGAATAAAAAGTGGAGAGGAGAATAATGTAAACTACTTTGGTCCCCACTGTGGAGAAAGGTGGGGCATAAATGAAGTAAATAAAAAATATAACTGAAGATGGGAGGCAGATAAAAGTTAGGTTGGTGAATAGCTGAGAAGGAGAGAACGAGGCAGGGAAAGGAGAAAGGATATTGGGGTAGTCAGGAGGAAGAGTAGAGGAAATAGTGTGGGGAGGGGGATACAGGGGAAAGTGGACTACCATCCCACAAGTCCTTGAGGGTTCCCTACCATGCAAGTGCCCTGGCTCAAGTGCACCACACAATTGTGCCACAGTTTTCCTAGGCAGAGGCTGCCAGTGGCAGTGGGGGAGAGCTTAAGACACAAGGGTAGATAAAGGTAGGCTGGATGTTGGGTGGAAAGGAGATAGGATTGTCAACTCCAGGTTAGGAAATTCCCAGAGATTTGGGGGGTGGAGTTTGAGGAGGGGAGGGACCTTAGAGGAGTATAATTGCCATAGACACCATCCTCCAAAATTTCCTCCAGGGGGAATTAGGTTGCCAGCATCCAGATGGGGGCTGGAGATCACCTGGAATTACAACTGCTGTCTTGATGACAGAGACCATTTTCCCTTGAGAAAGTAGTAGCTTTGGAGGGTGGATTCTATGACATTATACCCTGCTGAAGTCGCTTCCCTCCACAAACCTCGGCCTCCCAAGGCTCTACCCCCAAATCTCCAGGAATTTCCCAACCTGGAGCTGGCAACCCTAATTAGGGGAACTGATCTCTGTAGTTGGGAGATCTGTTATGATTCCAGGAGATGTCCAGGCCCCACCTGTAGGTTGGCAACTCTAAAAGGGAGGGGAGAGGCTATGCAAGCTTTCAGGAAAGGGAAAGAGGAAATAGTGGGGAGAGGAATGAGATTCTTCCCACAAGTCTTTGAGTTCCCACTTTTTAAATCTAATATTGGCTTTGGCTCCTTTGTTCTCTTCCAGGCACAGTTCGAAGTGCTAATCATAGTACCTACAAAGTTCTAATTGACTTCAGCCCAGCATAGCTTAGTTCAGGGGTAGGCAACCTTTGTGTCCCAAGTGCCAAAAAAAAAGAATGAAACATCTACTTATAAAAATGCTAATACGCTAGCAAACCAAGAGGATTGTTGTACCCAGCCAAACACACTTGGAGCAAGCCTAGCTGTCAGGTCCCTAGCTAAGACACTCTCCACACACACTATTGGCAGTAAAATGCTTTATTAGAGATTTGCTTGCTGTTAGGTACAAGAGCTTTTGTTAGGACTGAAGAAAACGGCAGTTATAGGTAAAAGCATAAAATTCCACACTCTCAGTCACACCTAACCCCCAGCATTTCTGTGGCAACATAGACAGATATATCGTGCCCTATCTAAACTAGCCTAGGCACAGACAGTCTCCAAGGTCAATCACATGAGAACCAACTCTTGGGGCACAACTTGAGGAATGATTATGGTTACTACCCCCATGCACTCCAGTAACACACACCAGGAATTCAACATAACAAGCAAAGGGAAAAGAAAGCAGAACTTAAGGAAACAAAAGTTAACAAAAGTTAGACCTGAGCTTGACACTAGCACAGGAAGCTTCACAGTGATGGGCATAAGCCTTACCTCGTGACAGCAGTATGGCCAGTGTCTTGTTGCTTGAGTGTCTTTTTGTCTGGCCTGAGTGCCCAAACAAAAGGGTCTGATGCGCCAGCATTGGTGCATGTTGTAGGGGTTGTTTACCCCTGCCTTAGATGCTGCTTCCATATATCTCTTTGCAATCACTGAGATTGCCAGTGGACACCTTCTTGACGGTACTTCTTCATCTGTCTATCAATGTAAGAGCCAAACTAGATATGACAAAGGCACCATATTTAATCATCTGTCTGCCATTTTCATGTGTAAAGCACAGGCTGTCAGTCTAGTTTTCCCATGAAAGGAAGCATGTGGGTTAGAGAGCTGTGGTCTTTACTCCAGTCACTTTTCTCTTAGGAAAAACAGCAGATCATGGGGAAGAGGTAAGATACAACTTCCTTCACCCCATGCCTCGCCCTCATACTGAAATTAAACATAGTGACAGATATCCAGGGGTCTTTTTTGTGGGAGCGTACCGGAGCACAGCTCCGGCAGCTTTGGAGGGCAGAAAGGCTCCTGCATGTCAGTTTTGGCTGTACAAACCAATTGGGGAGTCTTTTGGCCAGCCGAATGTCAACTTCAGCCCCATTATATCCTATGGGCCATTGAAGTCAATGGCAAAACATAGGGTATATTCTGGGGCCTGGAAAGGAGGGGGTTTGAGAAAGAGGCTCCAAATTCACAGGGTAGCTGTTGGAGCCTCTCCCCAAGATACCCACCACATTCCAAGAACATTGGACCAGGGGGTCCAATTCTATGGGCCTCCAAACAGGTTGCCCCCATCCCCTCCATTGTTCTCTATGGTGGGAAAAAAGTTATTTTTTCCCACGGGGCTGTTAGTAGCTCTTGGGGGGAGGGGGTTTGAGGGAGAGGCTCCAAATTTTCAGGGTAGCTTTGGAAGCCTCTCCCCACATACACCCCCATGTCTCAAAATAATTGGACCAATGGGCCTAATTCTATGGGCACCCAAACAGGTTACCCCCATTACCTCCATTGTTTCCACCCAGCCACCCAGCAGTCAGACTCTCCCAGAGAATCTCAGGGAAAGTGAACTAACTGTCTTGGGAGGTGCTTGTTTGCCATGAGAACAAGTGGCACACTCCAAAACAAGTGGCACTGTGGCAGTGCAAGCATGCCACAGTGCCACACAGAAACCCCAAAAGACCAAAAGGAATATCATTTATACATGTATAAATTGATGGTGCAACCTCACTGGACCACTCACACCACACACACCTCAAAAAGAATATTTATAGCACTGGAAAAAATGCATAAAAGGGCTACTGCAATAATAAGAGGAGGACACTTTCCCTATGAAGAAAGGTCATCACGTTTGGGGATCTTAGCTTTGAGAAACAATGACTGAGGGGTGACATGATAAGAGGTTTACAAGACTATGCATGAGATAGAGCAGGTAGAGAAAAAAGTACTTTTCACCCTTTCTCACAAGACAAGAACTCGTGGACACGCAATGAAATTGCTGAGCAGTCAGGTTTGAACAGATGAAAGGTTTTTTGGTTCTTACAGGTTTACAACTTTTAAAAGTTCTGCTGGTTGCTGTTACTTGGGGGGGGGGGTTGTTTGTTTTTATCCTGTCTGCTCCAGCTTCCATACATTTGTCAAATTCCATCTGGAAGCTGTTCATGCCAGCCACCACCACCACCTCCTGTAAGCAGCGAATTCCATGTGTTAATCACTGTTTGGGTGAAGAAGTACTTCCTTTCATCTGCAGTTGCCCTTTTCTGCATTTTTCCCAGTGCTATAAATATTCTTTTTGAGGTGTGTGTGGTGTGAGTGGTCCAGTGAGGTTGCACCATCAATCTATATATGTATAAATGTTGTTCCTTTTGGTCTTTTGGGGTTTCTGTGTGGCACTGTGGCATGCTTGCACTGCCACAGTGCCACTTATTCTGGAGTGTGACACTTGTTCTCATGGCAAACAAGCACCTCCCAAGACAGTTCACTTTCCTTGAGATTCTCTAGGAGCGTCTAACTACTGGGTGGCTGCCTGCTTGCCTGCCTTAAGTGCTGCTGGCTGGGTTTCCCCACTGGAAACAATGGAGGTAATTGGGGGTAATCTGTTTGGGTGCCCATAGAATTAGGCCCATTGGTCCAATTGCTTTGAGACATGGAGGTGTATGTGGGGAAAGGCTCCCGAAGCTACCCTGAAAATGTAGAGCCTCCCCCTCAAACCCCCTCCCCCACAGAGCTACTAACAGCCCTGTGGGGAAAAAGTTACTTTTTCCCACCATAGAGAACAATGGAGGGGATGGGGGCAACCTGTTTGGAGGCCCATAGAATTGGACACCCTGGTCCAATGTTCTTGAAACATGGTGGGTATCTTGGGAAGAGGCTCCAACAGCTACCCTGTGAGTTTGGAGCCTCTTCCTCAAACCCCCTCCCCTCCAGCCCCCAGAATATACCCTATATTTTCACCATTGACTTCAATGGCCCATAGGATATAATGGGGCTGAATTGCCGCCAGATTTCTTTCATGCCCTCCCTTCCTTCTCTCCTTTTCCTCTTTCTCATTTTTTCTCTTCTCTTTTTTCCTCCTTTCCCTGTTTCCCTCCTTCTTCCCTTCTCTCTCTCTTTCCCTCCTTCTTTCCTTCTCCTTTTTCCTTCTCTTTCTTTCCCTCTTACCTTCTCCCTACTCTCTCTCTTTCCTTCCCTCTTTCCTCCTTCTGTGGTCCAACTCTAAACTTTAAACCCCTTCTCTCTTCACTTCACCATCCAGGCCAGCTGGGGAAGGGAAGGGGAGGCTTTCAAAGATGCCCCCCCCCCCTTTTGCTTGCCCTTCTGACATCACTTCTGGTGATGTCAGGGGGTGTGGCATATGCTAATAGCCTAGTAGCTCATTAGCATACCATATGCTAATGAGCTCCTGCAGCTCTTTTTCTATGAAAAGACTCCTGCAGATATCTAAACATAGGACAAATATATGAATAATGGACTTGACTGCTCTGTCATACCTAGTTTGGCCTAAGAGTTATAGTGAGGGATGAGTAGTTACTTCCTGCTATGGAACACCATAATTGCTGACTTGCCTGAGACCTGTTGGAAGAATGTTTAGCTAGCATTTGGGAACTGGGGCTAAAACAGGAAAGAGAGGGGAGACTCAGAGAACAATTATTGTACTTCATTTTGTTAATTTGATAAGTTCCTAGCCTTCCATCAGGCTGCACATTTTAAAAGAAACTGTGTATAATCTTCACAAAAGTGCTTCCTGTACATTATTTAATGCTTATGGTAGACTTCATATGGATCCATCTTTCAAGTTTACTTCCAGAACTATTTCTGGTGATACGATCTTTACATTCATATTATAGTAACCTTCAAATAAAAATGTGTTATTTTCTACAAGCAGAACATATTAGATAAAAATACTTTTTAAATGTTTGAAAGAATTCTACTGATTCCTTTGTGACACTGCCTTCTGCCAGCAGGTGAACACTTTTTTGTTTTGCCTGGTATTCTCTCCCTGTTCATGTACTTTGCTAGTGGTTGTTTTTAATTGTTACTTCTATTGTATATGTATTTAAAACTTTTGATTGCCACCTTAGTTGGTTGGAAAGGTGGCATTAAAATGCTTTAAATAAATAATAGCCAAGAATTGCATGCAGGGCCGTGAAAACAGAGCTTTTTAGGCAGGTGTTCTGTTAGGAGTGGCATCTTACCAACAGCGCCCTGAGTGAACTCAGACCCAGCATGACCTAGTGTGGTAACACCGCTGAATGTGTCCTTACTCTGCACTTTATTTCTATTGCCATTGAAGTTATGTTTTAAATTGATTTGTCAGTGTTTTAAATGATTTATTGTATTTTATCATGTGTAAAATGTATATTGTCCATCAGTTTTGTGGAAGCCGCCCTGAGCCCACCTTGGCGGGGAGGGCGGGGTAAAAGTTAAATAAATAAATAAATAAATAAATAAGAGGTCTACAGGTGATCACGGAAGCTCCCAAGTTAACACCATGATTGAATTCTACTCTTGATTCATTTCAGACTATTCCTCCCAGAGCTGGAGTAATTAGTGCACCACTAAGCCATGCCCGTTCACCTGTGGGAAGACAAACACCTGAACTCCAACCAAAACCAGCAGAACCACAAAGAGGTATGTGATGATTTTTTAAAAGAAATCTGTGAAGTAGACTAGTTACTATGCCATTAAATGTCTAAATCTGTATTTGCCAAACGTGAATTTTTAGCATAAGGAGTTCTGGGATAGTGCTCTGTTTTGTTTATAATGACCTTAGGAAGTCTCTAAATATTAGGAAACTGTGTCTCACATCCATTTTGAAAATATGAGTAAACTCTCCAACATACTCCAGCAACAAAGACAGGTTGGTTATCTAACTGATGGTCAAGAGTTTGAAGGAACTGAGTAGGAAGATACTTATCCCTCGTCTTGGAACATGCACAGAAAGGGAAAATCCTTGGCAAGCATTCTAGAACATTCCAAAGCTGCTTCTGTTCCAGAGTAGAAACCATGTGGAGGACTGCTTAGAGACCACAAAGGAGAGATTACTGTTCTGCTGCGTAGATAAGATTCTGAAGATTTGTGGAACCCTGCTGATAGGGATGGGCATGAACCAGAAAAACCCTCCCATGTGAATAAAGAGACAAAGAGGAAGAGAAAAGAAAAGGAAAAGAAAGACCACCTAAACTTCAGGACAAGGTCCTGGGGAAAGTCCTGGCCATGAGGTGACGGCAATCACCTTGACAGGGGTGCAAGTCATACCGTGTGCCCTAGCACATTGCAACAACAACAAATGCCCAAAACCCGAGTACAGGAAGAGAGAGAATGAATCACATTTGGCAGGAATGGCAGGTCAAACCCCTCGCCACCCACCAACATCTTGTTCCCGAGTACTTCCAGCCAAGGGCGTGCCCTTGCAATCAGTCATCCTGCCAGCAGTGCGGGCTCAAGGGGATGGATGTGAGTGGACAATGTAGCCTGGGTGGTAGAAGAAGCTATGGGAAGGAGGTTGCCCTGGGAAGTGGGACTTGGTTGGCCTGCCATGCCTGCCCTGTCACTGGAATCACCCTGCCAGTGGTCTGGGTGAAAGGGGATAGTTCTGCAACAAATCACTGGCTGGGTATGAGAACAGAATTCTGGGCCCATGTCCACTCAACCACAGTATTCTCTCCCAAACACCAGAACCTCAATGACATCAGTGGATGTCTTGGCAAATGGAACCAACTGCCAACATTCCATTCTCAGGAAGAATCTGTCAAGTTGCCAAGCACAGGGTTTTGCCATCACCGGGAGTCCCCTAATTTGCCTGAATGTTACATGGTGTGATGATGATGAAGAATCTGAATTGTAGCTTGCCGTGCCTGCCCTGCCTCCAGAATCACCCTGCCAGTGGTCTGGGCGAAAGGGAATAGCTCCGCAACAAATCACTGGCCATATATGCAAACAGAATTCTGGGCTCCTTTCTCTTCTCAACCAGTGTCCCCGCCCTTCCCCCCAACACCAGAACTTCTTTAACAGCATCACTGGATGTCTCAGCGACTGGAACCAACTGCCAAGGTCCTGTTTGCAGGAAGGATTTGCCTGCCAAGTGCACAGGCTGCTTCCAGTGCCTGGGATCACTGAAAGTCCCCTAAATTGACTGAAGATGATGTGAAACACATCCAACATACTAGGATGAAATTGATGTTGGTTTGTGGGGTGGGTGTTGTGCTATGAGAAGGAGGATGTTGCTTCAGATGGTTCTTATGGGTGAGGTTGAGGTTGTTCGGGTTGGCTGTGGGTTGCAAGCCCAACCCCACCCAGCAGAGGTGGCCATCCTCCCACCCAAGCACCTGGGATGCATCCTGCGGGCTGCATGCCAGATCACCCAGAGAGGAGAAGGAATGGGGGAGGGGACACACAGGAAGACAACGGGAAGCCTTGCTTTTACTCTCCCAGGTCCAGAGTGTGGTGGCCCAGCAGGGGAAGGTTGACCTTCAGTAAGGCCAACTTACCACCCTGACCAGATCCAGGCAGGAGCGGTGGGACCTGAGGATTTCTCCCTGGCGGGAGAATGCCTGCTCATTCTGGATGCTGGTGGGAGAGCATGAGAGGAGATTCATGGCCATGTTAGTGATGTCTGACCAGATCATTGTCTTGCATGACAAGAACTCAAGGGGGTCAGAGCTGGTGGGTTTGGGGGACTCCGCAAGGTACCCCCTGACCATCACCTCAACGGAATCCTCTGCCATTGCATGCATGCCCCCCCCCCCCAGTGCTGCTGCTGACCTCCCACTTCACTACCAACACCCAAAACTGGGGCTTCTGACTCACCTGTCCTTCAGAGTGCTGCACCCCCTTCTCCTCTTCCTCCTGTCCCTCCCCCCCAGCTTCTTCTGTTCACCATTGCCTCTGGGTGCATCTGCTTTTCTGAAACCTCTGCACCACTCTGCACAACTCATGCTTTCACTGTATGAGCTGCGTGTTACGGAGGGTGATGCTGCCCTTGATCCGGGGTCACACATGCTGGCCAGCTTCTACTCGCGTTCATCACAGAGAGGATGCAACCTCTTGTGGATGCCCACCCACAACCTATCCATTAAGGCCCTGACCCGTGGGAGAACTGGCATCCCCTTGGGGCCTGGCCGCACTGCAGAGTCCAGCACCTGCTCCAGCTCTCGAATTAGGGGGATGACTTGCCCCAGGCTGGCCATATGTGTACAGAGTATGTCAGTGGTGTCCTGGAATGGCTTCAAGAGAAGGTCAGCCAGTCGTTGGAGCTGACCCTAATCTCAAGGGTGGCAGCATCTCAGGTTCCCTTTGCAGTACTCTCCAGCCCCAGGACATCCCTCACCACCTGTGCACCGGGCAAATAATGTTCTTCAGGCACACACCCCTCGCTGCTGCCTGCATGTTTGTGCCGGCATCCATGACCAGGTAGCCGCAGGTGATGTGTCTGCCACTAAAACACTCCCTTGGGCTACTCTGTATTGTTGTGGCAATGTTTGACACCATGTAGTCCACATCCATCCCCTGTACGTGGAGAAGAACCATTTCGTAGCCAGGTGGCAGCAAGCCTCTCCCCTCCTGGGGCATAGCTGTGGTCCCACTGTGGAGTTCCTCCAGGTGCCACCATTGGACAGTGAGGGAGATGTAGCCGTGGTGCTGTCTGCTCCAGAGTTATGCTGTCAGGTAGTTGGTTTGACCTTGCACTTTCGAGAGCTCAGCCTTGACCAGCTCCATTGTGGAGTGGTGCATGGAGGGCAACACTTGCCAGATCATGGTCCTCCTGGAGGGAGGATGTACCAGGGAGCCAGGTGGTACAGCAGCCAATGAAAGGCCACGTTCTCCGTGAGGGAGATTGGTTTGCCACCCAAAGCAGTAATATCAGCGATGAGGCAAGTGATCTTTTCCTGAGCCCTCCCCCTTGCCCTTTTTCCTGGCACTGGCGGCATCCCTGTGAGCATGCCCTTGGGGAGGGTGGCTTGCCTAATCTAAACCATGGCGCTTGAAGCCTTTCTTTGAGAGGCCTCCTGTACCTCCCCCCACTTCCCCCTGCTGAGTGGGAGTCAGCCTCTTCCACCTCCCAGTAGTGGCCAACACTCCTTCCATCAGCGACAAACTGGAGTGCGCTCTTTGGAGGTGCCTCCAGAGAACAGTGGTGGACCAGTATGTGTCCCTGACCCTCCAGAAATGGGCACAGGACACCTGGCACTCCACAGGTCACACCTCAGTATGCTGAAGTATCTCCATGTGGTGGAGTGGAACCATGTCCCCATGGTTGTGATCGGAGCAGGTGGGAGACATAGCTGTTTCCTGGCAGAGGGGGGCATACTGACAGCAACAGGAGCAGTATGGAGTTGGGAATCTTGGGATGTGGAAGGGGAGGATGCATCAACAACAACACCCTTTAAGTCATTGCTGTCACTATCCTCTTTTCCAAACAGTGTTTTGCACTGCTGCTTAGGTGGCAGCGCCGAAAACTCTTGAGCAGCAGTTGGGAGCCCTATGGATGTAGAGAGAGCAGAGGAAGTGAGTGGCAAGACTCCCAATGATGATGTGTTGGGGGCATCCTCCAATGGGAGGAAGGCTGTGTTTGTTGCCCACTACCACTTGGCACACAGGAAACTGAGAGCATCCTCCCACGGCCACAAGTGGGACCCCTTCCACCTCCTCTCATGGTGCCAAAAACCTGACCAAGCATCCAACTGCAGCCCAGAAGAGTTGATCAAATAGGTGGGGGTCTTGGCAAATTGATGGAAACAGACAGGCAGAGATTGCCCCAAAAGGAGAAGCAGCTGGGGGGGGGGTGAATCATCATGAAGAGAGGCTGTAAAGTCACCCCAGGTCTCCAGGACTGGAACAGTTCCTCCAAGACAGGTTGTGTGTAGGAAAGCAAGTGGACAGGCAGAGATCACCCCAAAAGGAGAATCAGCTTGGGGGGTGGTTTGAATCGGCATGGAGAGCTCGGCAGTAAAGTCACCCCAGGTCTCCGAGACTGGAACATTTCCCCCAAAGCAGGGTATGTGTAGGAAAGCAGACAGACAGACAGGCAGAAATCATCCCAAAAGAAGAAGCAGCTCAGTGTGTGGGAGGGGAATAGTTCCTTCAAGGCAGGGTGTGTGTAGGAAAGGAGGTGGACAGGCAGAAATCACCCTAAAAGGAGAAGCAGCTGGGGGGAGGGGAGCTGAATCAGTGTGGAGAGCTGGGCCATAAAGTGATCCCTGCCTCATGCCCAGAAGCTGGCAAAAAACCTCAAGGGTCCCTGGCCAAACTGGCCTGGAGAAAAATTGCTGCCTAACCCCAAAGTGGTGATCAGCATTTCCCTGGGTGTGTAAGAAGGGGCCACGAGAACTAAGCACAGATGCAGCCCTTCCTGTGTTTCTTCTCATGATCTGCCTAAGTTCACAGAATCAGCAATGCTGTCAGATGGCCATCTATCCTCTGTTTGAAAACCTCCAAAGGAGGAGAGTCCACCATCTCCTGAGGAAGCCTGTTTCACTGAAGAACCGCTCTGTCAGGAAGCACTTCCTAATGTTTAGCTGAAAACTCTTTTGATTTAATTTCAACCCATTGGTTCTGATCTGACCTTCAGAGGCAACAGAAAACAACTCCATACCATCCTACTTATGACAGCCCTTATGTTGAACACACTCCATACCTGTCCCTGTATGTGTGGCACTGTGAGGATAAACTAAAAATTATTTTTAAAAGATACTTCTTAAATTACTGAAGCTCAGATACATGAGAATGTATGTATTCATATATGTATCTATGGCTTCTCCAGGCAAATCATACTACGTCCACCTCCTTGGAGTCATATTCTCATAGTATATGTTCGAAAAGGCAGGAATTGCTGTTGCACATTATAGTCAATGCAGAGGTTTCTGTCCCTTCTATACTTGTACCTGCTACTTTCATAATGTGCAAAGTATATCTAGTTAGAGATCCAAACAAATGTGAAATAAGTTCAGTGAGCCAAAATTAGTGGTAGATTTGTTTTTTTTCCCCAGTGGGGTATCTTTCTGTGTTGCATAACAACTGCTTATTAATCTTTCAAGAGCAGTTTATGATATGAAGATAGGAGGCACTTCTGTTAGCTCAATGAAATTCTGAACTTTTTCTTGAAAGAAGTTCTTTGCATGAGCTTAGGCAACTTCATGGACCTGGAGTTTTCTTTTTCTTCTCTGTTCTGAAAATTAAGAGTGTATGACTTTCAGAGGGGTGCCCATATTAGTTTGTTGCAGCAAAAATAAACAGGTTCATCGTCATGGCTTCTGTGCAGGCACCCATGGGACTGCGCAGTCATAGGCCAGCCACGGAAAAGATTTCCAAGCTTTCTAATAAACTAGGAGTGCCCCTCCTCCTCCTGGCGCTTTCTCGCCAAAACACATGACCAGGAGGAGGGGTGCTACTCCCTCAGCTCTCTTTTTGCTGCCGCGGAGAAATCATCTCCACTGTGTTTTTCCTCACCTCACTTTTGAGGCTGAGATTTTTTTCTCTCAGCAGTTTTTATTCTTGTGAACAATGAAATATGTCTAAAGAATTTTTTTTGTGTATTTTCCACTGTGTGTGGAAAGAGCTGGACTCAGAAGAGCTCCCTTCAAAGAGCCAGGCTGCGATGGCCCTCTTAGGAGCTCACCTAGCCTGATGAGGCCTATTTTCCCCCTCTGCTGAGGTGTGTGGACAAAGAGCCAGGCTGCAATGGCCCTCTTAGGAGCTCGCCTAGCCTGATGAGGCCTATTTTCCCCCTCTGCTGAGGTGTGTGGACAAAGAACCAGGCTGCAATGGCCCTCTTAGGGGCTCGCCTAGCCTGATGTGGCCTATTTTCCCCCTCTGCTGAGGTGTGTGGACAAAGAGCCAGGCTGCAATGGCCCTCTTAGGAGCTCGCCTAGCCTGATGAGGCCTATTTTCCCCCTCTGCTGAGGTGTGTGGACAAAGAACCAGGCTGCAATGGCCCTCTTAGGAGCTCACCTAGCCTGATGCCTATTTTTCCCCTCTGTTGAGGTGTGTGGACAAAGAACCAGGCTGCAATGGTCCTCTTAGGAGGTTGCCTGTGTGCCCAGCAGCCTGATGATGGCCTATCCCCCCCTCTGCTAAGGTGTGTGCACAAAGAGCCGGGCTGAAATGGCCCTCTTAGGAGGTTGCCTATGTGCCCAGCAGCCTTATGAAGGCCTATTTTCCCCTTGATGGCCTATTCCCCCTTTGCTGAGGTGTGTGTAGGGGGGAAAGGAGTCTGAATGGAGGCGTATTCTCCCCTCTGTGCTGGGGTGTTGTACACAGAGCCTCAGAATAACTGGCTCTTTTCAGGGGCTTTGGATGTGTGCCTTGAAGTCACAACCCCCTCGACATCAAAGCATTTCTGCCTAGTCATTCCCTAAAGAGTCTTTGGCCTCTATGCCTCCGACATTGGAAAGATTCTCTGGCCACTCCCATCACTTCCAGTGAAGCAGCTTGGAGTTGTGGCCTGGTAGAGGCTGTCTGTCTTAAAGAGACTTCCCCCCTCTCTGCCTTTCTGTCAGTTCTGACCAGAAGCCTGGAAGTGTGGCTTCATAAGGCCCGTTCTAACCCTTTGCTGTCCCTGACTGAAGGAACCTTTCCCTGGCTGTCCTCAGGTCCACGGTAGAATCTGTGGAGACATGGGTTCACACAGCCTTGTAATTCTCTATGCCCCTTTGTGGAAGGTATTATGTGTCAGAACGCTATTGTGCCCTTTAGTTGGGGTTGTTTGGACCTCTTCAGTTTCTGTAGTTTTGAAGAGTGGCTGAGGTGGGCGGAGTTTTCCCTTCATGTTGTTAGCCATGACCTAGACACAACAAACTACTTATGCTTAAGTCCTGCGGTGGTTTTTGACCACTCACTCTATTGGCGCTGCCTGGATTCCAAGGTCAGAATCAGTTCTCTGCTGAGCTCCGCTCCAAGCCCTGTTTCTAAAATCTAGTTTTAAAGGCTGACACAGCAGCCCTGCTGTAGTCTCTCAGCACTGATACGTAACCCTACAGTGCTTTTCAATGCAGGCATTATTTCAAGTGCAGGCAAAGCTTACTGTTTCCATCTTCATGGGGAACTCAGAATTAATCGGCAAGTATGCGTTGGGAGGCAAGCCTAGATAGTTTGCCACGCCTCTTGGTTCCATGGTATCCCTCAGAACTGTCAATGAATTGGGGGTTTCCTTAGCCCGCACAAGTCACTCTTATGTGACATTATTCACACTCAGCCCTACCCCACTTGACTACCAGTTTTCTTCTCACCTTGACACAGAGAGTACTCCATCTTTCTGTGTTATACCTCTGAAGATGCCAGTCACAGCTGCTGGTGAAACGTCGGGTCCTACAATGCCAAGACCACGGCCATACAGCCCAGAAAATCTGCAACAGCTACTGTTATAAGACTCTTTGACTCTAGGTTACAGATGCTGTACAACTCCTTACTACTCTTTTTAAAAGAGAGCATATATTGTTGTTGTTTTCTGCTCAAAACAGCTGCCCTAATAGACAAGGGTCTAAAGGGCAAACTGTAATTAATGGCTCTTGTTGCATCCTCTGCTGCAATCAATGATTGTATTCTTGATTCCATGGGTCATCCATATTGTTCCTGTTGGCCTATGGGTCAAATACAACTTACTCTTTATTTAACCAGTACAGAGTATTAATGATCTGAAATAAACCCAATTGGGATGCAGTTTATAAATCAACAGGTCACTATGACCTTTATACTATTTTGTTTGAACGTATCTTAATGCACTGTGGTTCACGGCCTATGCTGGTGATCTGCATGACGAATCTGTCCCTTTAATTCGGATCACTCATGTGACCCTACCCTAGTCCATGCTAGGAGATAATATAAACAAAATAAACAAGCGGAAAACAGAACAAAACAAAGCATTAAAGTAACTGACCTCCTTGCAGAGGCTGTGAATTCTGCTGTCCAGCTGGACAACATTCTGGAGGCAATAACAGGCTTCTTGTCAGATCCCTGAGTCACGTTTCTTTACCGCCTTCACTTAACGTGATGTCTCAGGGTTCTGCATACCTTTTGTCCATGTACAAGAGGCCAAGTTCCATCCTTGGCATCTCCTACTGATAAAGTCTCTGGTGATCAAGATCCTTTCACCTCTGCTTTTTTGTCCACCAGGCTTCCTGCAATTCTATGTGTGCCTGTGTCAATTGGTGGACTTAAATCCAACAATTTGCCCTCCTCTCCTCTATATGAGGGCTACTGATCTCTAATTGATTATATCATTCCATTTAGTGATAAATGGGGAGGATCTATAGCTCAGTGGAAGAGCATCTGCTTGGCATGCTGAGGGTCTTGGGCCCTCCGGTTAACGGTCTGGCGGTAGGCAATGTGAAGGGCCTTTCTTTGCCTGACACATTAGAGAGCTGCTGCCAGTCTGAGTGGACAGTACTGACCTTGATGAACCAATGGTCTTATCCACTATAAGGCAGATTTGAGGTGCTCTGTTACACACACACACACATGGGACAGGGAGAATGATGTGATTTCAAATGATTCTTATGTCTCCAGTGCAGTGCCTGAAGAGATGCCTGTGATAGGCCCAAGTTCAGTGACTCATAATACATTTTTTTTGCTTGGTGGTTCTGTGTCTTGACCGCTCTACCGTTCCTGTAGTCAATACCCCTCTTGTTGAGGAGGGAAGTTTCCAATGGTAGAATTCCAATGTTCCCTTTCACGGGATTTGTACTTAGCTGCCTCTCAATGTGCACAGAGATTAGTGAGGCCTATGTGCAGCTTTTATATTAAATTTTCCTTGCCACTTTGACAGATCTTATTGATCCTTTTCAAACCAACCTGCCTGAATTTACCCCCCTTGTTTTACTAAGATGGTCAGCTCTTTTAGCTTTCACTGCTGAGTTTCCTAGCATTTTTACATATCTATATGCGACATCCGTCCCTCCTGCCCCGCTGTGAACTCTCTGGAACTTTAGTTTTCTAGGGGTCTCTGGCAGCGACATGGAGAGAACTGAGGGAGTAGCGCCCTCCTCCTGGTCATGTGAGCGTTTTGGCGAGAAAGCACCAGAGGGAGGAGGGGCGCTCCTAGTTTATTAGAAAGCTTGGAAATCTTTTCCGTGGCTGGCCTGCGACTGCGCAGTCCCATGTGTGCCTGCACAGAAGACTACTTGATGAACAACAGTTACAGGTAAGTGCAACTTTGTTATGCTTGTGGTACTCTAAAGACTAATTTTTATTTTGGCATACACTTTCAACAACTAGTGCCTACCAGATGCATCTGGTGAGCTGTAGTTCATGAAAGTTCATGTTAGAGGGCAGAAATTGTTAGTCTTAGGTTGCTTGAAGACTGCTGTGTGTTGTTAAGAGCATATGAAAATGTTTATAGCTATATGTTTTGATTCTAAAAACCATACTTTATCCTTATCAAGATAATTGTATTTGTATTAACTGAAAAAGTCCAATGACCTAACATGTGTAACATGTATTTTATAGGGTCCCCTATGCTTCCTGAACCACTTAAGCCACAGGCTGCAGTTCCTGTTCATTCCACCAGTCAGCCACCCTCTGTCCTAAAGATGCAGGATCCTCTAATTCCTATGACAGCATCATCTCAAACAGTTTCTCCCCAAAACCTGGAAGCACCACCACAGCCTCCCCCTCGCAGCAAATCATCCCAAAGTTTGCCTTCTGAACCCATTCCTTCACAGAAGCAAGTAAGTATACAGTGGCTTATTAGTATTATGTTCTGGTGTAATTGTTCAAGCACAGGTCACGCATAGCTTTTCTTACTTGACAGCAAACATAGGACTGATAACTACCAAGTCTCTTTGTGCATTTAATCTATAGTATAGAGCTTTCAGAAACTGTAGTAGAAAACACAGATTGGGCCTATTACACTGACTGATAAAGCAGTGCATTAGATTTGATTTACAAATTTAAAAATGCCTACAGAAGGAAAGGAGAAACTTTCCATGTTTGCTTTTTAGATTGAGGACTTGGGCCACAATTGACCTAAAATGGACAGCTCAGAGGTCCAAACGGCAAGAAATCCAAATTTTGCAATATGGCCCCTCCCCGGGCTAGGCAGACCTAAAACATGTTTCATGTATTTTTCTGCTTGAGAACCTATGACTTGACATATAAGTCCTGTCCATGGGCAACAGGTCAGTTAGGAGCATGAACTTGGTAACTATCCTAGAAGTGTTATAGAAAACATAAGCCTGTCATAAAAATGATAAGGAGGCATACTCTTCAGATTAGCTCTGTCCCATTAATGGAACTTAAATATGCTAGTGCTACCTTGCAAATCATTAAATGACACTGGAAATACAGTAGTGTGAATGTTTTCATTTTGAGGCATCAGCTAGTTGCCACTTGGCTAAAGTTGTGTATTAAATTATTTTACATTGGGTTAAGATGTTTTCACTATTAGTAAACTATTAGATCTTTTACCACCAAAATGAGAAGCAAGAATTTTAAAGAAAGCCTTTATTTATAACTCGTATGGTATGGTCTGACTCCTGGGGTACTTATAAGCCTGTCATATGAATAGTTTCTTAGAATTAAGTTCCACTGAATTCAATGGGGTTTACTCTCAGGTAAATGTGCTTGAGGATCATGGCTTGCATTTCATTATATACAATTTCATAATATGCAAGAATATTCATTTGAATAAATTAGTTTTGAGCAAAGCTTACAATTTTAAAACACATGGGGGGAAAGCCAATATAAATGTTGAGCCAGTTTGGTGTAGTGGTTAAGTGCACAGATTCTAATCTGGGAGAACCAGGTTTGATTCCCCACTCCTCCACCTGCACCTGCTGGTGTGACCTTGGGTCAGTCATAAGATCTGGCACAGCTGTTCTTGAAAAAGAACAGTTTCTGTTAGAGTTCTCTCAGCCCCACCTGCCTCACAGTGTGACTGTTGTGGGGAGGGGAAGGGAAAGGAGTTTGTAAGCCGCTCTGAGACTCCCTTGGGTAGTGAAGGGTGGGGTATAAATCCAATCTCTTCTTCTAAATTACATTTCCCATTTTAATTAATCTATTTTAAGAACAAATAGCCCAATTAGCCCAGTTTGGTCTGAGTTTGTCAGGGCTCGGGAGCTAAGCACGGTTGGCCACAGTCAGTACTTGACTGGGAGACAACCAAGGAAGACTGGAGTTGTTATGTGGAGGAAGGCAATGGCAAACCACGTCTGCTGATCTCATGCCTGGGAATGCCCCATGGAAGGGGTTGCCATGAATCAGTTGTGACTCAACAGCATGTTCTTTTTCTTTAGGGAATTCAGTTAGAGCCTAGGATGTGTGTTAGCCTGAGTAGCTCTAGTTTTGTCAGACCCTGGAGGATAAGCAGGGTCAGCTATGGTTAGTATTTGGAAGAAGGCAATGACAAACTACCTTTGCTCCTCTATTACTTTGAAAAAATTGATAGCACATGGTTAGTTATTATTAAGAACAAATAGTGCATATTATTTGATAGAATAAATAAAATGTTGGTTTTTATATTATTTAAGTGTTTAAGATTTCTCATGCTGCCCATGTACTTTTTTCAGTACTCAATTATATTTAGAGACGGTGCAACTGGGAAACAAATGGATTTCTCCATTTTGACCGTTCTTAGCTCAGAACTTACTTATAATAGACTAAAGCTGTAGTCCTGTTCCCACATAGTAGCAAGTGCCAGTGAAACCAGTAATATTTACTTCTAGGCAGGGGTCTTTTCGTAGAAAAAGAGCTGCAGGAGCTCATTAGCATATGGTATGCTAATGAGCTACTAGGCTATTAGCATATGCCACGCCCCTTGACATCACCAGAAGTGATGTCAGAAGGGGAAGCAAAAGGAGGGGAGGCATCTTCGAAAGCCTCCCCTTCTCTTCCCCAGCTGGCCTGGGTGGGGGAGTGTTTAAACCCATTCTCACTAGAGTTGGGCTACAGAAGGAGGAAAGAGGGAAGCAAAGAGAGAGAGTAGAGAGAAGGAAAGAGGGAAAGAAAGAGAAGGAAAGAAGGATAGAAAGAAAGAGAGAGAAGGGAAGAAGGAGGGAAACAGGGAAAGGAGGAAAAAAGAGAAGAGAAGAAGGCGGGAAAGAGGGAAAGGACAGAAGGAAAGGAGGGAATGAAAGAAATTTGGCGGCAATTCAGCCCCATTATATCCTATGGGCCATTGAAGTCAATGGTGAAAACATAGGGTATATTCTGGGGGCTGGAGTGGAGGGGGTTTGAGGAAGAGGCTCCAAATTCACAGGGTAGCTATTGGAGCCTCTCCCCAAGATACCCACCACATTTCAAGAACATTGGACCAGGGGGTCCAATTCTATGGGCCTCCAAACAGGTTGCCCCCATCCCCTCCATTGTTCTCTATGGTGGGGAAAAAGTTACTTTTTTCCCTCGGTGCTGTTAGTAGCTCGGGGGGTGTTTGAGGGAGAGGCTCCAAATTTTCAGGGTAGCTTTGGGAGCCTCTCCCCACATACACCTCCACGTCTCAAAGCAATTGGACCAATGGGCCTAATTCTATGGGCACCCAAACAGGTACCCCCATTACCTCCATTGTTTCCAATGGGGAAACCCATCCAGCAGCACTTAAGGCAGGCAAGCAGGCAGCCACCCAGCAGTCAGACTCTCCCAGAGAATCTTAGGGAAAGTGAACTGTCTTGGGAGGTGCTCGTTTGCCATGACAACAAGTGGTACCCTATCTTTTCACCATTGACTTCAGTGGCCCATAGGTTATAATGGGGCTGAAATTGACATTCGGCTGGCCAAAACTGACATGCAGGAGCCTTTGAAGCTGCCTGAGCGCAGCTCCAGGCACTCCCCCCCCCAAAAAAGCCATTCAGTTGTTGTCTACAGAGAAATAGGTTCACAGGACCCTGGGTCCTTCCTTTTCCTAAGGTCAGAAGCGCCACACCCCAAGTCTTTGTCTGGCAATGCCTCTCAGTTCCTTACTCCCAGTTTTAACCCTTTTGTTGCTACTGTGAGTGCCCCAATGCCCCACAGTTCCTTACTCCCAGTTATAGCAATTAGTTGCTGCTGTGATCTCCATAATCTCCAACTGGAGGATTGGGATCCCAGCCCCCCTCTCTTTAACTCTGGAGTGTCTTACAGGCTCAACCTCTGAGCTGCATTCACTGCCTCACTCTGGACTAGCTGCCACAGGAGCAAACACAGAAGAACTATGTGATTCAGGGTCATACAAAGATTGTTTTGGGGTACAGCTCCACCTGCCCCCCCAAGTTTCTGCGTGTGCATTTGTCCTGGTGGCACCCTACTTTGGAGCAGTTAGCACAAGAACTGGGCTTTGGACCAGGAAGCAACATAGATTTACTTGCTGGGCTGAATGTGGGGTTGTATGATATGTGGTGGTCAAAACCTTATTTTGAAGTGCAAATCTTTTAAATTATTCTCAGTAATTGTGATTGGATTCATGAATACAGAACTGAGCACTAACTTCAGCCTTGTTGAGAATTAGAAAGATTTAGATCTTGGAGACAATTTTACATCAGTTTTTTTGATAAACTTGTTTAGACGGCAGATGTAGAGTATCCTCTGTACAGTTCACCCTAAATAGCATGATATGAGACAGCCCTGTAGCTAAGGACTTGGGGGGGGGCAGCTAATTCAATCAAAGGCTCCAGGGCAAGGGCTGCAGCAGCCACAGCTTCCCTCCCTCTCCCCCCTGCAAGGGCAGGCCTTCCCTGCAGAGCGTCCAGCTCCGGCTCCCTTCCTCCCAAGGAGCCCCAGTGCCTCTTCCCACAGCACAGCACCAGGGACAGCATGATCTCCACTCTCAGCTCCCTCCCAAGGCCCACAGTGGCTAGGCTGGAAATGAAGGTGCCATGTGTGGGCTCATTAATGCATTGCCTTGCCTGGCTGGGCTTTACCTGCTGCTGACAGGCAGTGCTGCAAGTATTTGGTGGGAGCCAGAGATGTAGGCTTCTCCCCCTGCCATTCATGCTCGCTTGCCTGCCCGGGCGGCTCTCTCAGCCCAGCCTCTCTGCCACTGCTGCTACTGATGCCTCCGCCACCTCTGAAACCACTGCCCTTGTCTCCCCACCAACAGGCTGATTGGGGGGAGGTGGGGAAGGGGAACTCAGGAATGGGCCCCATAAAAACTGCTAGGGGGCTGGGCCCCATGGTAGCTGCGGGCCTGGTATGAGAGCAGCTCAAGTGTCTTGAAGGAGACCTAGGACACCGTTTGAGAAAATTAAAAATAATTTATACTGCACAAAGGCATACTTGTCAATTCAAGCAGCCTTCTCTGTAAGACCAGGACTGTAGCTGAAATAATATTTATCTGAATGCAAATCCAGCTAGTGCTGTATATTTTTTCTGCATGTGTGTTATCAAAATAACAGCACTCAAATAATTGAACCAACATTTCTTATAAATCTTCAATAGTAATTATGTACGAACTTTATTTTGAAATATGACACATAAGATATCAAATCTTTCTGGTATTTCTCCCCTTTCTATATATATTTAAAAATACTACTTTTGAAGCATTTTATCTTGGATTTCTTCCTAATACTTTCCTTTTGATGTCTGTCTCCTTGTCACAAGCAGGATCAACCATCAGGGTAACAGGTACCTGACTATTTACTAGTCTTATATGTGATCTCCATCCATTCTATGTTCTCCATATGTTCTAGAAAAAAAGATGTATGAGCAGTTCTGTTTCATACATCTGCACTTGCATTAAAATCACCTCCCTACATGAATAGGCAGAAATATCATAACTTCCTTCTTTCTTTTTGTGGTATATTGGTGTCAGCCATCTTGTTTAGCCTTACATGCTACGATATAGTAGCGCAAGAGTTCTCAAACTGTATCATGTAAGCCTTTCCCTAATGTGAGAAAACAATACAGAGAAATGCTGGAGGCAATACCCACTCTAGTTTGGGAAAAAGACTACAAAGGAAACAGTCTTCAGATATTGTTTTTATTACTCCCCACTTCAGCACTCAGCCACAAAGATGGGATAAACTGCTTTCTGCAGTTGCACTGGTGGAGGGAAGGGGATGGATGAGTGTATAGCTTAATGAAAAAAATGAAAATAGAGTATTGCTTATGCCTCTCCAGGGAGGCCTGCCTCACACTTTGAGAACTGTTGCTACAAATAATACTTTATTTCATCACCTTTTCTGAAAGTTTGACACTGATTGACTTTAGTACCTTGAGATTATTTTACAGAAGCAAAATGGATATTTGACTGGGGGGAATAATTTCAAATTCTTACAGTCACATGAATAAAGATTTCACTCAAGTACAAAAAAACAAAGTTGACATTATCTAAAAGTGCTTTAATTCTTGTTTCAATACAAAATTAATGAAAGTTTTAAAAGTTGTTTTGTTCCTGAGATCTCGCACTTGCTACCTTACACTCCTGAACAAAATATCAGCTACCCTCTGCCAAATTGTAATTGATTTATATTCTGTATTTAGCTTCATTGCTACACTGCAGTAATGACAATTTTTTTCATGTTTTTGTTAAAAGCAGGTTGTTTAGATGAAAATGTAAGAATTAAAACTCAATGTTATTCTTCCGTGTAAAGCCTCCTACTGCATTAGTACTGGTAGATGTGTATAATTATTTAAAACATCAATGTATTAAATAGCTGGGGCATACCTACTCAGATGTACTGCTTAAGTTCATTTGAATTTTCTGCTGTGAGTCTATGTATGGTTAAAGTCCAGATTACAAAAAGAGATGAACTCCCTGCTGCTAAACCTGATGGCAGCTAGAGCATCTAGATAGGGGGAGCATTTGCATCCTGTGATAGGAAGAAGAGTTAGGTTGGTGGCAACACGGCCGCCTTCCTCTGCTGGCTGCCAATTTTCAGTGAGCTTACGTAGCTTTGTCTTGTCCCTAAGCTGGTATCATGGCATTGGCAGGGTGGAGCACTGGAGTCTGTGCTTGGCCTCATTTTTGCTGAACTTTAAAAAGAAAATGCTAGTGAAGTAAGTGAAGAATATTTCTGAATATAGATAGAACTGGTCTGTAAGTTAAAGATGGACAGTTCAGTCTGATCATAAACTATTTATTTATTAGATTTTTAAAAAATTGCTGCTCACCCAAAGGGTCTTGTGGCAACCTACAACATTAAAAATAGATAATCAATCTAAAATATGTTAACATTAAAGTGTTGAACTATTAAAATATGTGGAAGATTATAAGAGGGAGGAAGGATTGCATCAGTGCTTAGTTCTTGTGGCCCTTTCTTACATGCCCAGGGAAATGCTGATAGCTACTTTGGGGTCGGGAAGCAATTTTTCTCCAGGCCAGTTTGGCCAGGGATCCTGGAGGATTTTGGTCATTTTCTGGGCATGGAGCAGGGGTCACTGGGGGTGTGGTATTTGTGAATTTCCTGCATTGTGCAGGGAGTTGGACTACATGACCCTGAAGGTACTTTCCAACTCTTATGATTCTAATAACAACCCAGACATGTGGATTACACTCCAAAGGCCAACCTAAGCAATTTGGCCTTGCATGCCCTACAGAAACTAAACAAGCCCAGCAGGGCACTGGTGTCATCAGAGAGTGCATTTCACAACTCAGAACCCTTCCCCTGGTGACAGCTAACCGAGGCACCTGGGGCACCTGCAAGATGCACCTACAGGATGACCAAAGGGAGCACAGAGGGTTGTAACAGGAGTCTCATAGGTATCAAGGTTTATTAAACAATGAGGGTTTATTAAACAATAAACCAATACAGAGTTACTCTGGTAGATCTGAATCCATCAGCTTTAGACTAGAGTAACCCTGCAAAGATTGCACTGTCAAACACACTGCTTTTTAAAAATTCTTGTAAAAATTCTGTGCATAGGAAAACAGGAGTTTTCACAAGTTCTAAAAATGGTGCTACTAACACTTTTTTCTTCCATTGTGACAAATATCTCATAATAACATCATCTTTTTTGCATGAAAGAGATCACATTTTAAATCTTCAGCATTTCTTCAGTAATACTCCAGTTCTTCAAATACAAACCATAATGTTTATACCAAATAGTTGCCTCAGTTAATAGATAAATACACAAAACATACACTTTGTCAGTGATAAGATGGCAATACTGCGAACCGTGTTTTATTAGAGAAAGGAAACAAGACATATTTATTTAATATAAACCAAGATACTTTAGGCCAGAGGTGTCAAATTCAATTGTTACAAGGGCTGGATCTGACATAAATGTCACTTTGTCAGGCCAGACCATTGTGCCATAAAACGTAATCCCAGGTACCAAAGATATAAACTTTATAAAGGACATAAGCAAACCCAATTAACAAAATTTTTGTTTACTCAGACTATGAACATGCTTAACATTAACACTCTTACCATATTTCCTTACAGTATCTCACTACCTGTTACACATTAGCACTGGGACAGTATACAGGGACATAATGCACCGCCTCTGTCATCTGGCAGTAAAGGTAATCACTTGTTTATGGGCCAAATAAGAGCCCTAGACAGGCTGATTCCAGCCTGCAGGCTGTATGTTTGACACCCCTGCTTTAGGCAGAAGTCCCAAGCTGCTTATTCTGGTTTAGGCAGTGGAGTAATAGGATCTTAACAGCCAAGCAAAATGTCTGAGCACTGTATTTACTTTTCAGATTAAAGCAAATGGAGTTCATGCCTTTCAGCTGGAAATAAAGCAAAATAATGATCCTTTTGAAGATCTGTCCCTTTGCTCGGTTTCTGCATCCAAGATTCAGTCATCAGTTCAAATGTCACCAGTTGAACCTTTGAGCCAAAATAAGATGACAAAGTTGCCTTCTGCAACAGACAATTTTAATACTTTGAGTAATGTAAATTGCATGCCAGCAATGCCACTTGCAATGTATAATAAATCTGAGGCACAGATGTGTACTTCTCCAAATCCTTTTGCTACCAGAGTGAATAGCACAAATCCATTCCCTGAACAAACTACAAATGTTGGAAACCCATTTAGAATAGAATCTGGAGTGACTTCACATTGCTCAATAAAAGGACATGCTGCTTATCCTTTCCCACCTCTAAAGCCTCCTGCTAGTCATAAAGGTAATCCTGCATTTTATGCCAATACATTTCAAGAAAATTTCAGTCTGCAGAGTACATCTTCTATAACTAACAATGTAAAACCAAAAGGATGGGTAACTTTTGATGAAGAGGACTTTGTGCTGAAGCTGAAACCATTGGATAACCCTACAGAATTAAGTAATAGTTCCATGCAAGCAACTCATTTTCCAAGTTCCCGGGGCACTGAACAAAATCTCTTTGGCTCAAGTGATTCGTTTTGCAATGACTGGAACCGAAGTGCTGATTCTTTTCATCCACTGCCTGCCAGACTTGCACCAGTCCTTTCTATACCATCCGGGACTACCAGCACCAAATCAGCTACAGACCCTCTCTCTTCCCTGGCACCTAAGAATTTGTCCACACAAGATTTTACTGAAAGATAAATTCTTTAAAATGGGATAGTAAGTTATTTTTAAGAATATCCAGTAGAATTGGGCATTGATGTAATTCTATGTGCAATAATTGTTTTGTTGGATGCACTGAATCTTAACTATCAATAGTCATTATGTACAAATGTTGAAGATGTGTATATATGATAATGCACAAAGTTAATTCCATAAGTGATCTCATTATGCCACTTCTAATATGGCACAATGCGGGGAAAGTTATGCATACTTAAGACTCATAGGGCTCCAGTACCAATTTAGGTGTTCCCTTCTGTTAATGCCAGTCAAATACACAAGCATTGCTTTCTCTGGGTAATGCACATAGTTCTCTTTCATACAGAAGAATGTAAAGACTGTTTTGAGTACCTGACTGACTGATAGAGAAGCTATCATCACTTCCAATAGCAGCTATATTTATTAAGTATTTTACCAAAGAACTTTCTAAGTTTAAAGAGAGAATAAATTGCACCAGAGGTTTATGAAGATTTGTAGCAGTGTATTCCATATAAATTCAGTCAAAACAAACCTACGTAAACAATATACACTAATGTATATTTTGCCTGCCACTGCATACATATTTTGCATACATGGGAAATGCTATATTTAAGTCTAACATCACAAAATAAATTTAATATTCCCGTTTCATTAAACTTCAGTTCTGGACATGACTTGTACTAAAGAACTTTCCCATTCTAAGTTTGTGTAAAAGGATGAAACTTTCCTGTTTGATTTAACGAGTCGCTTTTTATGTGAAGATCCACATTAAACAATCAGATATGTGGTCCATATATTTCAGGTACATTTTGCTCAGCTTCTTCATGTATAATTGTATCATATCTCAAATTGGGCTTCACTAAAACGAACTGTTTTGCTAACTATCGCTGTACTGGTCTGTCAAGCTTTTGGGGTATTATTGTATCTTTTCCCACAGACCAAAGCTTCAGTGGTATGTGGTTTATTAAGACTGATTTGCTTACAGCTTTGAAAACTTGAAGATTATCTGGATCCCATTTTTTTAAAATGAATGTTGGTATCATGAAGGAAGCTTAGTTTTCAGTTCCTTCACCTATTCATAATACCATTGCTATTTATATCACTTCATTTTTTATTGATGAAAGATCTTAAGGACTAGCCTTGACCTATCTGCCTGCTGTTATCGACTCAGGTTTCTGGATTAATCCTAGAAACCTCTGGAGTACTGAAAGAACATTTGCCACCTCCCTTTCCCAACAAACCCTTAGGAACCACATGAGATACAGCCTGCAAAACATGCCAGAATGCAGAATCAATAGAAATCCTCTAACTGCCCCCCCCACACACACACACACACACACAGAAATCTTGCCGGGGGTGAGTGATGTATTCCACAAATTCCCCCTTCTGGCTACAGGCCTCATGTTGTGCATCATATTATTCCCAAAGGTTCCTCAAACTTGAATGGCAGCTTTTTAGGGCCTGTGACAGGATAGGTGAGGCAGCAAAAACTCCCTTGCATGAATGAATTTCCTTTACTGTTCTATAGTAGTCTGTTCTGGTGGGATCTATAAGGGAAACATCATATCCTAACATTCCACTGAGCAGCAAAAGTAAGTTTCTAAATCCTTAAATTATACGAGTATCTTTATATAGATCACTGTGTCTAAAAATGCACAACCAGTAACTGCAGTTAACTAAAGAATATGGTAACTTCTGTATTGTGCTTTTACAGTTAGGTTCATTTCAAAGTACTTGTACATCTTAAACAACGGTACTATAAATTTTGTGCTTCAGTATGTAACTTAACTAGTTAAAGCTCTGGATATTGACTTCTGTGTGAGCGTGCTTATACTTTATGTTAGCAAAGCAATTTTGTTTTGGAAAGTTTGTGCAAATTACAGTTCAGTGGTATGTGGTCCTTTTTCATAATTTAAAATGCAGGTCCCAACACCATTACTGGATTACAAAATATGATAGGGAAGTATGGCAAAAGTTGAAACAAACAACTACAAGCATAAGATGTTAACCATTAGTGTGTATTGTTAAAAGCTAATTATTAGCAGAGTCTAAATTATCAACTATGTATAAAAAGTTATATATTTTCATGGAGTGTGTTTCCCTGTGGCAAATTGCTTTAATTTGTGACAGCTTACTGCTTGTGGTACACTATCAGACTGTATCCATTACAGAACTACAGTATTAACTTGATGGGCTACAATATTCCATACATATCTTGTGAAATGTGATGTTAATTAAATAAATATACCCTTCTTTCAGAATATCAGCTTCTCATTATTGAAAAAGATAGTGTTAGGGATGTGCTTGTTCCCTTAGTCTCAGGTCTGACCTACAAAAGAGGCTGCAGTTCAATTACAGATCTGGTGTTTTACCCTAAAAATACAGGAGTACCATGCAATTAGGGGGAAAGGGGTTTAACTCTTCTTCACCCTTCCACTGTTTCTCTGATCAAAAATTCTACTCACCCAGAACCGTTCAGCTGCATTGGGGAGAGACCATGCATAATAGAGACGCCTTATTCCTCCCATAAAGCTGCTTTTAGTGCAAAATATCACATTTGTAGTTCAATCACAGAACTCTAACAACAGATGTAGTTTGATTTTTTTCAGCATTTTCTTGTTAAGAAAAGACTTCAGGTACTAGATAAACATGGCTGGCATGTTGGGGAGGTGGCCCCTCTCTAGGACTGTTTTGACTCTGTTGGCAGGCATGGCACCACAACAAGCCACAGCCCTGGCACTGGTGAGGATGTTGTGAATTGCAGCAACTTCCTTGCAGCATGGCGGTGGGGCAAAGACAATTGCCGAGGGTGGCAAAAATCCTTGGGCTAGCCCTGCAGATGTTTTATATCTCTGAAATCCCTATTTAAATAACCCCAAGGTTCCGTAACAAAGCATTTTTGTTTGTCTGAGTTAAACTACCAATTTCTAGCACAAACTGGGAAATAAAATATAAACCATATGAATCTAAAGTCATAGATCTTATTATCTAAGGTGAATAAAGGGCTGACTTTTATTGAAGCAAATATGTGACCAGTTGGTTAACTATATATATATATATTTATTCAATTTATAATATGCACCCTCTCAACAACAGATGACTTGGGACAGTTCACAGCATAAACAAACATAGCATTAAAACTTCAATACATAATAAAACTTATTAAATACAATAACCAGATTCTAATTAAAGTTCAAACACTCATTGGCTCTGGAATATGTATGCTTTTCCATACTTTTTATTCTAGCATGTCACAAGTAGGAGACATGAATTGTTAATTGACCGGTGGGGGGGTGGGAATCTGATGACCATCTCTCACTTATTGTGTGATCCTGTAAAAAAATTCTAAGCTTCACCTACAGTTGAAATCATAGTAAATCACAGTCTGTCCCCAACAGCAAGATGAATGAGCAAGGGTTCAACTAGGAGGTGAGGATGTGATAAGCAGACATTTCCAAGCAACTTGTTTATCCAGATCTCAATAACTGAAACTCATCTAAGCAACTAGCAACAGGTCTGAGTTCTGGTAACATTTGAGAGTGGACTTAAAAACCAATAGCATCCAAGTTACAACTGCCAGGAGTAACTATGTGGAATGTTTAGCAAAGAGGACAAAACCCCCATTACTTTCTGAGCATACATCATTAAGGTCTGAGGCAGAAGCCACTTAAAACACAACTGTTCCACTGCAGACACAAGGTTGGAAGAGTAATGATAAGATTTTCTGAGCACTTATTACCTTATATAAAGGCTGTATCTTTCAAAATGCAGATTGCAATCTGGTTGAAACTTTTAGAAAGGAGAACTGGATGAAAAAAATCCTGCACTTTAATGGATTTGAGAGATAGGACTTAATTCACTACACAGTGTTGCATGCAACAACCAGTTGTTTCATTGAACTCAGAGAGACTACCTGTTGCATTTTCTGTTCACATACAGCTTTAGACCTTCATATATGAAAGTACACATCAACTAGACTATAATGTGGGGGTTTTCACAAAGACTGTGGGGTGGATGCTGTGGGTCAGTGGTCAACACAGTGGACAAAAGTGCCCATAGAGCTCAGGTAGGCTGTGACTTATAACAAGAATATGAGGATAGGAAGAACCTGGACACTGGCGGGGGGGGGGGGCTCGAGTGCAAAATTTATACTTGTTGACACAGCAGAATGAAGTGACTGACACCAGCATCATGACTCTGGAAGGAAGCAGAAAAGGTGGCAATTTAAGTGGAGCTGATTGAGGGATAACCAAACAACCTCCAGAAACAGTAATTAATATGTAAGGCATTTTCTCCCACTCCAAGATTTATGGTTGCAGTTGCACAAGAGTTATTTTAAACATAGGGACCATCATTCCACTCTGGGAGCTCTCATTTTGGCCCCAGAGCAATCTATCGGGGCCCAAGAACTGCCATTCCACTCTGGAGGCTGTAATTTCCAGGCTTAGGGCAGGTTTCTCAAAATCTGTTCCACGTTTTCATTGCAACTTTTCTGTCCTATAGGGTTTTTCAGTGAAGCCTATGCAGGTCAATTGGCATTCCTGGCTTCCCTTATATCTAATGGGCTTTCAGATCTCCCTCATTTTTTTCAATGGGCATTCCTGTCATTCCGTTTTAGTACATTTCCAAGATGTACTAAAAAAACCCAGAACTTTCTCAGCCTACATCATCGAGGTCAAATGTAAAAGCCCCCTTAAAACAGTTCCGTTGCCCAGACAACGAGGTTGGAAAGCTGGACAAAATATGCTCTCAAAGCGAGTATGGCTGAGCACGGCTTTCATTTGTACCAAAGCCGTGCTTCGTAGCCGTTCCCCGGCAGCTCCTACAGCTGGCTGGCTCGCTCCCAAAATAAAACAGCCCAGGCGTCTACCACCCGTCCTTCGCATCTGCGCCTACTAACCAGCGCGGCTGAACGACAGGGAAATGCATCCCTTTGCTTCCGTTACGTGCCACTCTCTGTAAAGAGGCGGGGAAAGAGGAGCAGGAATACTTCCGGGGTCGCACGCGCTGCACTTGACACCGAATTGGGCTCTGGTGAAGGAGGAGGACTGCGGTGTTTGGAATTCTGTGCGCCCGTGGATGTAGGTGAGGGCGGTGGGGGAGAGGAGATTCAGATTCCGTTCCGGTGCAGCTCACGAACCGACTGTTCTGTGTCCGTTGGTTTCCATGGAGACGGAAATAACAGTTAAGGGAGGCGGGGCATCTGAGTGTGCAGGCTGTTCCCCGCTCCTTCGTCTCCTCGGCCTTCCACTTCCTCCTCCACACACACACAGCCCTTTCCATTTTTAAAAAGCCGTCAGTAGTTTTGAGAGTTGCTCTCTTAAGGCTGTCACTGGCTTCTATATTGCGGGGTTTTCCCCGGCCTTATATAAGAGTTGCATTCTTTTGTGGCACCGGAGGGGTGGAGGCGGCCATTGAACAGCATTTTGATAGGCAGAAATACATCTGATACACTGATAGGGAAGCTACGTTTCAGTAGCTCTTAAGAGTGAGTACCTACATTTTGCTTGCTTTTCCTTTTCTCTCCTCTTCCTTCTGTTGTCTTGTGTGAACTGTAGAATATGGAGGGGAAAAATAGGAGTATTACAATTGCAGTATGTCTAGTGGCTACTGTTTAAGAGGTGGGAAGGTTCCTGTGTAGGTTTGGAACATGTATTTCTTAATCCTTTGTGTATGGAGTGCGGCTCTCAAGTTGTGGGATTTGTTTTATCTGTAGAAAGCCTAGAAAGCCACAACAGCCCCGGAAAAGGGTCCTCTTGCCATACTTCTGCATCTGATGGAGGGCTGAAGAGTCAGACTGAGAGAGAAATACTCCTCTGCACTGACCAGACGGCGGGCAAAGCAATCCTAGGCACTGCTGAGCTTTTCCTCACTGGCTACAGTATGTTTCCTGGCACAGTAAAGCTGTGTACTGCCATGCATGGTCACAGCAGTGCCCAGCTTTGTTTTGCCAGCCCAGGAGCAGTGTGGCCAGTGGGGAGGAATGCAGGCAAGGTGGTGCCTGGCTTCATATTGCTGGGCCTGTGCTCCTGCCTGCTGGCTGCTCTGGGATGGCACAGGATGAAGGCAAGTGCTACTGTGGTTCCATCATACTGGGGCCAGTAAAGTAAAGCCAACTATTGCTATACCCATGTTGCTCTTCACTGGCACCACTGGAGAGGGGCAGAGGCCCATTGGGAAAGGTAGCCAGAAAACACACAGGAAGAGCAGCTTTGTTTTATTGATATTTCCCTGTGAATGGGCTTGAGTGTTCAGTTTTCCTCCCCCCACAACCCTTTTTGATGATAAAGTTGGATTAGTTAGTCAAACCACAGGTGTTCTTATATAACAACTGTAAATATTCTGTTGTATGCAGTGATGTTTGTTGATCACATCAGCTTGGAGTCTATGGCAAAAGCATTCGATGTAGAGATCCAGTGTGGCATTGTCACCTTCAGGAGGGGTCTGTGTGGCGTCTCTTTTTTGTAGCGTTGTTTTGATGGTAGTTGGTGGCCAGTATCTTGTTCGTTGTTCCTTCCTAAACTCCTACCCATACACACCTCTTCTCTACCTGTAATACTTTGATGACATCTTTATTGTCTGGATACATGGTAAAGAAGACTTGGACATTCCACCAGGCATTCAGCAACTTTCACCCCACTATCAACCTGACAATGAACCAATCTATGCAAGAAATACATTTTCTGGACACTACTGTACAAATAGTACAGTGGATGCATAGACACCACGTTACGCCAGAAACATACTGACCAACAAACATATCTACATGTCTGCGGCCACCATCCTAAACTTACCAAACAGTCCATTGTATACAACTAGGCTCTACGCTACAGCCATATCTGTTCCAATCCTACAGGGAGTCTCACCTGAGAGATCTACAACAAATTTTTTTGGAACTAAAATATCCACCTGATGAAGTCAAGAAACAGATTAACAAAGCCAGAATGGTACACAGGGAAAACCTGTTGCAAGACAGGCTCAAAAGAGACAACAGAACACCACTAGTGGTTAAATACAGCATTCAACTCAAAACAGTTCAACACATCATCAGCGACTTACAACCTCTACCAGATAATGATGATTCTCTTTCACAAGTACTGGGGGCAAACCTGGGTGTAGTGGTTAATGTGCGAACTCTAATCTGGGAGAACCGAGTTTGATTTCCCACTCCTCCACTTGCAGCTGCTGGATGACCTTGGGCAAGCCATAGTTCTGTCAGAGCTGTTCTTGAAAAGATGAGTTCTCGGGAGAGCTCTCTCAGCCCCACCTACTTCACAGGGTATCTGTTGTGGGGAGGGGAGGGGAAGGGAAAGGATCTTGTAAGCCGCTCTGAGACTGAGTGAAGCACGGGGTATAAATCCAATCACCTCCTCCTCTTCTTCCTCCTCTTCCTCCTCCTCACAGACAGCCACCCCAATCTTAAACAACTCACCCACAATAATACATCTAATGTGAACATGAACAGTGGTACCAGAGCTTGCAATAAATCCATGTGCCAGCTGTGCTGCCACATATACACAGACAACACAATCACTGGACCTAACAACATCAACTACACCATCCCAGGCTCATTCAGTTGCTTATCTTCTAACATTGTATATGACATTAAATGCCCACAATGCCCTTCAGTTCTCTATGTAGGGCAAACAGGTCAAACCCTATGCCAAAGGATAAATGGACACAAATCTAAGAATCACAAAACTGGGAAACCTGTCGAACACTTAATCCTTCCAGGGCATTCAGTGGGGGACATTCAAGTAGCTATTTTATTGCAAAGGACCTTCAGAAACAGACTAGAAGGGGAAATTGCTGAATTGCAAGTTATTACAATACTCAGAACAATGGAACCCCCACGGTTTAACAGAGACATTGGTTTCTTATTTCACTATACATGTTAATGTCATTCAATTCTCACATCTGTTTGTAAACTCCTTTATTACATTGTATGCTGATTTGCTGCTATTTACAGGTCTTACCAATTGCCTTCATCCAGTCTCAGCTATATTAACTGCTCAGTTACTTATGCATCCTAAGTTTCCATTAGGCATTTAAATAGAGGGTTCTTTTTTAGCTGCATTATGGCCTGCTCCTTGCCTGAGGATTATTTTATTAATATAATTCTGAATATTGCTAATATTACTAAGTTTTTAGCATCATAATGCTATATATTATATATTTGTTGTATGTATTACCCCATTCTTATTGTACTACTTTCTCCTTCTGTAATTCCATTTTCTGCATCACTTGACATATGTCTAATTTTTTGCACTCTTTCTAATTTAGTAATCCTAGTCCAATAGCATTGCTTATTAGATCTCTTGTGATATTTGATTGCATTCTTTTATATCATATAATCCTCTTTGACTCCCAGTGCAAATTAAGCAAATAAGTAAATAATTTTTCAGTATATGGTAATAGAGTTTCTGTATTAATCCTTACCATCTTTTGTGGTGTCATTTGCAGAAATGGTTCTGCTCCATGTGAAGCATGGTGATGAGAGCCAGTTTTTGCTGGAAACAGTAGGCAACACTTCCATTGAAGATTTAACATTAGTAGTGGCAAGGATCTACAATGGGAGACTCAAAGTTCAACGTGTTTGTGCAGGTACTAAGAGTATCCATTTACTAGATCGTTGACTTTCTGTTTTTCACTAACAATCTTGAGGAACACAACTGTCTTAATACTGACTATAAGTTTGTTGCCTCCTTCTTTGTAATTGAAACTCTTTTCATATGAGTTCCTGTGCTGAAGTTGCAGTACGTAGGATTTAGGTAAGGCTTCTGGGTGCTGGTGGTAACTCTCCCTGTAATGCTGGTGCAATCATTCAAATTCTAGCCCTAGTGCAGTAGTTTCCTGTGGCATTACTTAGACTTTGTGGCCAAATTGTGCCACAGAAGGCCTTGTGCCATGTGTTGGAGGCAATGTGAAAGAGGTAGGAATGGAAACTGGCTGTCACCCTTGCACTGAATTCTCTGGCTCCTTTGAGCCCTCATGAATTGCAGATGTGCAGTGCAGATGACAATCAGGGTTGTTTAGTCTTGTTCTTGGTGTGTTTTCTACTTGGAAGGTCTTCATGTGCTCTGCAGGCACAGGGACATTCAGCTATAGTTCTGCAAGCAGCAACTTCAGCTGCAGTGTTATGCTGATCACTTGAAGTTTCTTTCACTTTAGAATAACCCACCATCGTATTTCAAGTGAAATCTTTTTGAAGTTCCTAAATTTCCTGTGCAGGATTCAAAACAGAGGTGTAAGTAATAATTTTTAAACATGATTGTGATATTACAGGTTTATGTTCTGATGCTGTAATACTACTTGGTTTCTAAATAACAATATTTCTTTTCTGCCAGTGGATGAACCCTTAAATCATCTTTACTGATTTTCTCTTCCTATGACAGAACCTTCCACAGCAGACCCCTCACTGTATCTGGAAGGTCTCCAGAATCCCAGAAGCAGTATTTATGGGGAAAGGGGGCATGGAAGCCTCTAGAAAGAGATGGGAAAGTTCTGTATGTAGAGGTCTGCTTGCAGTGCTTTGGATCCAACTTAGGAGTAGAGAAACTTCGCAGATGTTCAGAACTACATTCTTATTCCATTTTTTTTAATCTTTTTTTTAAGAAATGGAAATGCTGGCGGAAAATGGTATTTTATTACCTCCTAACATGCAAGGTCTGACAGATGAACAAATTGAAGAGCTGAAGCTGAAAGATGAATGGGCAGAAAAGTGTATTCCAAGTGATGGAAGTGTCTTTAAAAAAGATGAAATTGGGCGAAGAAATGGCCATGGTAAATGTAACTTAAGTATGCATATCTTGCTATAGTGGTCTTCAACCCACAGGTTGGCAACCTGAGGTGGATTGTGTATTGAAGATATTTATTCATTTTTATAGCAAAGTTAGCAGCCCAAATAGCCCAGGTTAGCACTTTGATGATAAGCAGGGTTGGCTACAATCAGTAAGAACATAAGAGAAGCCAATGTTGGATCAGGCCAATGGCCCATCCAGTCCAACAGTCTATCGCACAGGGGCCAAAAATACCAGGTGCCATCAGGAGGTCTGGCAGTGGGGCCAGGACACTAGAAGCCCTCCCATGGCTGCCCCCCCCCAGCACCAAGAATACAGTGCATCACTTGCCCCAGACTGAGAGTTCCTATCTATACCTTGTGGCTAATAGCCACTGAGGGACCTCTGCTCCATATATTTATCCAATTCTCTCTTGAAGCTGTCCATGCTTGTAGCCGCCACCACCTCCCATGGCAGTGAATTCCATGTGTTAATAACTCTTTGGGTGAAGAAGTACTTTCTTTTATCCATTCTAACCTGACTGCTCAGCAATTTCATGGCATGCCCACGAGTTCTCGTATTGTGAGAAAGGGAGAAAAGTACTTCTTTCTCTTCCTGCTCTATCCCATGCTTAATCTTGTAAACCTTGATCATGTCACCCCTCAGTCATCGTTTCTCCAAGCTAAAGAGCCCCAAGCACTTTAACCTATCATCATAGGGAAAGTGTTCCAACCCTTTTAACATTCTGGTTGCCCTTTTCTGCACTTTTCCCAATGCTGTGACATCCTTTTTGAGGTGTGGTGACCAGAACTGTACACAGTATTCCAAATGAGGTCACACCAATGATTTATACAGGGGCATGATGATACTGACTGATTTGTTTTCAATTCCCTTCCTAATAATCCCCAGCATAACATTGACCTTTCTTATTGCAGTTGCACACTGTCTCAACATTTTCAGTGAGTTGTCTACTATGATTCCAAGATCTCTCTCTTGGTCAGTCTCCGCCAGTTTGGACCCCATCAGCATGTATTTATAGTTAGGATTTTTGGCTCCAATGTGCATCACTTTGCACTTGGCCACATTGAACCCCATTTGCCACGTTGATGCCCACTCGTCCATCCTCGACAGAACCCTTTGGAGTGTCTCACAATCCTCCCTGGTTCTCACCACTCTGAACAACTTCATATCATCTGCAAATTTAGGCACTTCACTGCTTACTCCCAACTCCAAATCATTAATGAGCAAGTTAAAAAGCATAGGACCCAGTACTGAGCCCTGTGGTACCCCACTGCTTACCACCCTCCACTGAGAAAATTGCCCATTTGTACTCACTCTCTGTTTCCTATTAATTAGCCAGTTTTTGATCCACAAGATACACAAGCCAGTTTATCCCATGAGTATTGAGCTTACTTAGGAGCCTTTGATGAGGAACTTCATCAAAAGCTTTTTGAAAGTCAGGGTAAACAACATCTATTGGGTCCCATTGTCCACATGTTTGTTCAGTCCCTCAAAGAACACTAACAGGTTAGTGAGACAAGATCTTCCCTTACAGAATCCATACTGAGTCTGCCTCAATAGTTTTTGTTCATCAAGGTGCCTACTAATTCTTTCTGTAGTAACAGTTTCCACCAATTTACCTGGTATTGATGTCAGACTGACTGGCTTGTAATTTCCCGGATCTCCTCTGGAACCCTTTTTAAATATGGGAGCGACATTAGGTACTTTCCAGTCCTCAGGAATGGAGGCAGATTTTAATGAAAGATTACATATTTTTGTCAGAAGATCCACAAGTTCACATTTGAGTTCTTTCAGAACTCTTGGATGTATGCCATCTATCAGTCGTAGGACTTCCTCTCCCGTCACCTCAATCTGACCTCTCCCGAAATCAGTGGTTCTGGAGTGGGCAAGCACTTCTCATCTTCCACAGTGAAGACGGGGGCAAAAAATACTTTGGCTTCTCAGACATTTCCCTATCATCCTTCAGTACTCCTTTTACCCCTTGGTCATCCAAGGGCCCCACTGCTTCCCTGGCTGGTTTCCTGCTTCTAATTTATTTGAAGAAAGTTTTATTGTTGGTCTTTGTGTTTTTTGCAATATGCTACTCTTATTCCCTTTTTGCCTGCCTGATCACAGACTTGCATTTTATTTGCCACAGCCTGTGTTCCCTTTTATCAACCTCACTGAGACTAGCTTTCCACCACTTAAAGGAATCCTTCTTACCTTTTACAGCTTCCATTGCTTTGTTTGTTAACCATGCAGGCCTTTTTCTATAGCTATTTGTGCCTTTCCTAACCTGCAGTATATATTTTTCCTAGAATGGTAGTTTTGAATAGTCTCGAGGTTTCCCCAATGGTTTTCTACATTTCCTTTCAGTTTCCTCCTCACATGTCCCCTCATTTCAGAGAAGTTACCCCTTTAAAGGTTAAAAGTGGTTGTGTTGGCCTTTTTGGGCAACTCCCTATTTATACAAATGTTGAACTCGAAAACATTATGGTCACTGTTCCTAAGTGGTGTAATCACTTTTACAGAACTTGGATGGGTGACCACCAAAGAAGACTGGGGTTGCTGTGCAGCATCCCTGATGGAAATCAGGATATTGTTCATACGCAATGTTGTGTTTGTTCTCTTATACTTGTTATATTCAGAGGTAATTGTGAATACTTTATTCAGAGTGACAGTATTTGTAATGTCATACACATGATTAATGCCACTGGCTTAACTAATCCAGTTATTAAATTAGTTTGTTAAATGTATATACATCAACATTATTTTAAATTACAAATGTGAAATTGGCCATATAAACAGACCACATATGTTGCTTGTATAAAGCTCCATATTAAGACCCTTGTATCTAAATCAGGAAAATGCAAATTACAGCAAGTAATGTAGTATTCAGCTGGCACTGTAGAACATTGTTACTATCTAATAAGAAAATGGATGGCTCAGGCCAACCATGAAAACAGCAAAGCCTGGCCTCCCACAGGTAAGAAAGGGGATTTCTAAATGCTTCTTAGATATGCAGAACCTGAGGATATCCTTGAATATGAAGGGGAAAATGGCTTTATAAATTAACGAAGAGGAAAATAGCAAAATGACCTGATGAGGACTGAGCATGCTCCAGAAAGCATGGAATGTTGAAAGCAGTTAAAGGAGGCAAACAAGAGACATAGAGAAAGCAGTCAGCGGAAGCTCTGGGATCTTTTAGAATTTTGAAAGTAATTCAGGTTTCCAGCTTGTTCCCTCTAGTGTCAAAGTCCATGGTTGAGTATCTATTTATAGAGCAATAGAATGAGGCTATCTACAACTAAATGAGGCCTACATACTCTGAGGAGCCTCTAGGTTTGCAAAAGATTTTTTTTTAATTGCCCAAACCATAAAGAAATAAAAAAATAACAAAATATAACAGCAGTGATGACAGGTCTACAGGTAAGTATCTTTCAAGAGGGAAGCCATCTTAGAGAACAACTAAACTATCATTTCACTATACTGTGACTGCTTTGCAAGTGTCAGTCAACCCCACCCCAACTGATGGTTACTGGGCTAGGACCTTTCAGAGGCCTGTTAATTAGCTTACACAGTTCAGCAGTGAATCTGGTATGGGGGGTGGGACTTGATCCTGTCCAGAAAACTCATTGGAGACAGCCCTGTGATTGGTTGGGGAAGGTCAGGAGTTTATGGCTGGCCGTTTCTATATAATATAGCCTACCAACATTTGCTGTCTGAAGATGCTTGTTATATGATCTGAATTTAGCATAAGAACCAGTATTGCTGCTCGCAGAATAAAGTAAGTAGTCAGCTAGTTAGCTTTGTTATTTTCCTGAGCAGTAAGACTTCTACTGAACTATATAATCAGTTTTTTAAAAACTTTTTTTGAATTTCTTTAATAAAGCTTTTTTGTTTAACAGTGTGTGCGTTACAGAGGAGTGACTTGAACCAAACTAGGGGTTTACAAAAAACAAACCCCAACCAGTTTTTTTCAGGTTCAGGTATGTTGAATCTGAAAAATATCGCTATTTTCCAATATTCCCGAAACTCAATACTGGTATGGTATTTGGATTCAGTGAATATTTGGGATTCCTGATTTTTTTTTTTTGTTCCATTATACCCTATGGGGACCATAATAGGTGAATGGTCCCCATAGGGTATAATGGAGAATTGATCCTGGGGTATCTAGGGCTCTGTGGGGGCTGTTTTTTGAGGTAGAGGCACCAAATTTGCAGCATAGGTGCTGTTGCCTCTCCTAAAAAAAACCCCAAGTTTCAAAAAGATTGGACCGGGGTCCAATTCTGTGAACCCCAAAAGAAGATGCCCCCATCCTCCATTATTTCCAATCAAGAGGGGAAGACATTTAAATATTTTCAGGATTTTTGAAGCTTGGCCATTTTGGATAGCTTTAGACAATACCAAGCTTTACATTCAGTTTTTTAAAAATCTGGAAAATATTGATAAGGTATTTTCCTGGTATTTTTTTGGCTCAGTATTGCCAAATGCATACCCCTAAATCAAACCCAAGGTAACCTTGGTTTCGTTACTGCAGCAAGGCAGGCTCAGCCTTGACAGCATCTATGAAAGGTTTTCAGATATCAAAAAATATGTCCATGACCTCTTGTCATTTATATGCCATACATCCAAATGCTGAAGTCCTCAGTCTAGTGGATTATTGGAGGCATTTTTTTCCAGTGTAGCAATTAAGTCTTTTAGCAACAGTAAGGGCATGGAGGTCCATTTTTGTCGACCATCAGTTAGTTTCCAGAAGGCAAGCAAATAGTATAAAAGCACATAAGTGGTTCCAAAGATTAATGAATATTCTAATACAAAATTGATATGAGTAATTTCATCTTCCCCCAAAGACGAAATAACTGGACAGGCCCAAAGCATATATTTAAGAGATATGTCTTGTAGATATAGTGCCAGCAATTAGACACTTTACTTAGTCCTTTACTAAAAATTGCTGTGGTGTCCAGTATATCCTAAACATAATATTTTGCCTAAATAAGTCACAAAACCATAGAAATAAGTATAACATTTAGGGCCATATTCCATGCTTTGCCAGAATAGGGTGATACAACTCCTTATTTCATTCATTTCTGAGATTTGGCATATCATATTTATCAATCAACATCAAATATTTATAAGCAAATATTATAGGTTTAATTTTCTGCATTGATTCAATGAGAATTTTCAAGAATAAGGGATATTTTGAAACAGTGCTGTAGGCTCATATTTCTTTCCTTTTTTAAAAAAGATTTTTATTTCATATATAAGACAAACAAAGACAAACAGACATATATACAAGTTAAAGGGAATTATTTCGTATCATTATTTGAGCTAATTATTGACCTCATATCCACCTTATAGATTTCATATATACCTTTTGCACATGGTTAAACATATACTTATTTCCTTTAATTTCAATTGAATGTCTGGGAATTTTATATATTGTACTCTTCTATCCATTTATAAACTCTTGATCAAGTGTTTTCAAAATTTTCTTTGTTATGTCCTCTCAAAATTGAAGCTAAGTTGTCCATCTCTGCTGTTTCCAGTATTTTATTTATAATCTCTTCCTTTGGAGGGACTTCATTTCTTCTCCAATATTTGGCATATAAATAATCTTGCTGCTGTCACTATGTGTATAGTAAGATAAAGGTCTTGTTTCTCTGGTACTATTTTCAATAATAACAGTTTCTGGTGTATAAGGTACAGTAGTTTTTAACACTTTTTGTAACAGTTCATGTATTCAAGACCAATACTTTATAACTTTATCACATGTCCACCACATATGAAAAAATGGTGGACCAATGAACCAATATTTTTTGACATTTCCAACTGTCATTTGGTAGGTCAGGATAAAATTTAGCTAATTTATCTGGCATAATATACCATCTATAAAACACTTTATATTTTTTTCCTTATAAGAGGTTGCTTTAGTAATCTTTATATTCGTTTTCCATACACGTGACCATTGGTCTAAATCAACATTATCACCCAAATTTTGTGCCCATTTGTCCATACAATTTTTGACTACTTCATCCTGTGTTTTATCTCCTAACATTATTGCATACAGTTTCTTAATCAGTTTATCGTCAGCATATAATGTCTTATCTATTTTTATTATGTTTGAATAAAAACCAAGTGATTTATCTTTAGCAAATCTCAACTCTGTCTGTACCTTTTCCCATCAATTTATATCGAGTTTTTCTGTTGATTTTAATTCATTTTTGTATCTAACAAATCCTCATATCTCAATAACATATTTTTATGTAACAAATTGGAATTTGTAAAAGCTTCAAGTGGTGAAAGCCATTTAGGTGTCTTGGTATAAAATAACTTTTTAATATTTTCCCACAGCATCAATAAGTATTTTCTAATAAGATGTTGTTTAAAATAGTTATGTACATCTGACTTTCCATACCTCATAAGTGCATGCCATCCCAATAGTATGTCATGTCCCTCTAAGGTAATAATCTGGTGTTTTCTAATGTGATTCAGTCTTTTAACCATGTTAGCACCCATGCTCTATGATATAAAAGCCAGTTTGATATGCAAATCCAGGCTCTTTCTTTAGCATCCTGTAAGGCTTTCAGTTTTATTCTTGGTTTTTTATTTTGCCAAATAAATTGTGTCATCACTGTATCAAGTTCTTTAAAATATTGTTGATTTTGAAGAACCAGAATTGTTTGAAATAAAAATATCAATCTTGGAAGAATATTGTAGCTATATTTGTAAGTTTTTCCATTCTTCCGCATCTTTTTTGATTTCTAGCATAAGTTCCATGTAGTTGTCTTTCACCAAAGAGCTACATCTATTTGTTATGTTTATTCCTAAATATTACACCTTTTTTTGTGCCTCAAATCCTGATTTCTCTTGTAATTTTTGGACTTGGTCTTCAGCCATATTTTTAGTTAATATTTTTGTTTTAGTCTGGTTGATCTTCAATCCAGCAACCTGGCCGTATTTCTGCAATGTTGTTAATAATTGTGTAATTGAATCCAGTGGGTCTTCTAAGATAAATACCAAGTCATTTGCAAATGCTTGCAGTTTATATTCCTCTCCCCTTATTTTGACTCCTCTGATCATATTTCGATACAAGCAGGTGTAGTTGTAAATATAGCCATTCAGCAGACATTGATGGGTCATATCTAGACCTCGGTTGAAAAAAATAACAAAAACCCATCATCATAATCTATTAATTGGTCCAAAGTAAAAATTCCCCTACCTGTCCAAGTTTTCTATTTTAAAAAAAATTAAATCTATTTGCCCATAGTTTTAATTTAACACGTGAAAATGAATCAAATTGATATTGTAATTTTACATGCTAGAATTCTTTAACTGTAGAAGAAACAGGATGTATTTTAACATGAATAGCCCCTAATGCATTCCATTTAAAGGGGTACCAGAGAAGAAGCCTCCAAAATGTCCTGGAGCAATCAACTTGTTATAATTTAGCATAATCAGATGTATGCAGAAGAATGTGATGTGAATTTCTAAAAAATCCCTTCTCTCAAAGCCTCTTTAGGGCCAAGTTTGCTTTACTATTTTTGAAGCTTTGGATTGTTTCCAGGGACATCATTCCGATGATAGTGGTGTTTTCTTGCAGAAGAGGCTCCTTATGCCAGCAGAAAGCTCTGTTGCCAGTGAAAGGAATCACAGGATACAACTCTCTTGTCTAGTCATTTGAGCACTTCATTTGGATTTATATAGGCTTTGATAATATCTGGTGTAGAGGCATTTCCAGTGACATCCTTGATTATATTCGTGTAGAGGCATTTCCAGTGACATCCTTTGTGCAAAATTGGAATATTTTTGGTTTTATGCAACACGTTTTGTATAATGACATGGGTATTAATTGCACATCTATTACTTTAAGCTCCAAATGAAAAAATGAAGCAGGTTCTAAAAGCAACAATAGAAGAAGCCAAGGCACTAATTTCTAAGGTAAGAAATTGTTAGAAGAATACTAGCATCATAAAAATCATTACATTGATATTTTTAAACTTTAAAAATAATTATACATGTTACACAGACTTGTGTTGTCAAAAACAGCTGGATTAATCTGACCAGTCTCTCTTAAGACTTGAGCCTGGGGGTCTCTGCACCAACTAAGTAATAAGAATGTGCAGTAGTTTCTTCCAGGGCTCTTTTTGTAGCAGGAACTCCTTTGCATATTAGGTGACACACCCCTAATGCAGCCCATCCTCCAGGAGCTTACAGTAGCCCCTGTAAGATGAGCTCTGTAAGCTCTTGGAGGGCTGGCGTCATTAGGGGTGTGTCACCTAATATGCAAAGGAGTTCCTGCTACAAAAGGAGCCCTTCACCATTGCCTTGTGATATTGCTAATGTGGCAATAGATTTTGAATCCATGGAGCAAATGCTCCCACTAACTCAAAAGCTGTGTGTAAAATTACACTACTTTATTGATATATTTATTTATTTATTTATTTATTTATTTATTTATTTATTTATTTATTTATTTCAAAAGACATAAATAATAAACCTTGAGTCATACAAATCACTACGCTCAAGTAAAGAATGAAATTAGTATAACTTGGGGCCATAGAATGACACTCTCCCATGACCCACTTAAACAATCAACTCCCCTTGTTCCACCTTTTCCAAAAATAAGGACCATTTATCTAAGGAACTATATGCACATTGTTAAGTTTCTTTGGAATATCAAACCACTTAAGTTGATTAAAAGAGTTTGTAGATATTCTCATCCTCACATATGTACTATGTCTAGCAAATGCCATCAGATTCTTGAACTTAATTTTTTTTTCTTGCTGTGAAGATTGCTGATCCAGTAAGTAATTTTGAAAAGAGAATAATTTGTCCACTAGTAATTTGCTATTAAATATATGTTAATATGGGAGATCTCTGGTCTCCTGACTTTTTAAAACCTAGAATTCAGCTGAAGGGCTCTGCCAGTCTGATGGAGGTTCCTAACAGAATTGTTCCCCCAACTGTTATTTGCCCTTTGAGAGGGGGAATACATCAGTTGTGGGTTTTTCCCCCCTTAATTAAGGTGGCCTGGAATGATGGCACACAATATTTGCTAGTGACTAACAGAACAGCTGTTGCCCACAAGGAGTCTCCCTTCTCTTAGCTTTCTATTTACTTTTTTAAAGAGAAAGAAGCTTACTGAAATCTTAAAGCACCATTCATTTCAGAAGGTGAGCTGAGTACATGCTCAGTTCTTCCACACACAGATTTATAGACAAACACACTCTGTTCTTAATTTTGAATGGATCGCTATTCTCTTTTGCTAATGTAGATAATAATTCCAGAGTTATAAAATGTACATGTTTATGACTGTCTCATTCTCTAAAAAGTAAACCCATACAGGTCTGTACCCACTGAAAATCTTTGTTATAAATACTTTCTACAATTCTTTTATAATAAATCTTTAGACACCGATGTATCAGTTTTATCCTAGCCAATGTTAACTGCTGTATTGCGTGTACAATAAGACAAACATTTACATGTTGCTTTTTAATAAATCAGCATAAAATTAAGAGAGGCTTTACCCTCAAATGTCATGCTGATCTATATTGCAGACTGCCTGGAAAACATTATTTTCTTTGTGCTTTGTTGAATGAAATAATGGCTTCTCTCCATATTTCAGAAACAAGTTCAAGCCAATGTATGTGTTAATATGGATATGGTGAAAGATGCATTGGACCAGCTCCGAGGAGCTGTGATGATTGTTTATCCAATGGGACTGCCTCCATATGATCCAATTAGAATGGAGTTTGAAGATAAAGAAGATCTCTCAGGAACTCATGTAATAATTTACTTGGGTTGTATTAATTTTGTCTGGATTGAAAGATTGGGGATTTTACAGAACATTTATTTATCATTCATTTTTAATTAGATTGCTACATTGCTTCATTTCAAGAGGTCTGAGCATCCTATTATCCATTATATATTTTAAAAAAGTCTTTACTTGCTGGTGTTTCTGAGGGAGAGGCTCTTTACTCATCTTCTTCTACCCACTGGTTAGGACCAGAGTATTTTTTCCTATCATTTCTACAGTCACAGTACCTTTGGATTCAATATATTTTGAATTGTGGTTGCAAATGAAGCCTGAAGGCATGAATAGTCTTCACTGAAGGCACTGCTGCTCTGTTACTGGAATTAAGTACGACATATGGCCTTTGAAATTAACCTAGCAAGGAAATAATGCATATATTATAGCATCCCATCACAATGGAATCCAACTGTGTTCCTTTGAATCCCACTACATGTCAACAGAATCAGTCACCTGATAAGAAAAGGCAGCCTTCTAGACAGGGCTTTTTTGATAGAAAAAGTCCAGCAGGAACTCATTAGCACATTAGGCCACAACCCCCATGTTACCAGAAGTGTGGTCATTCAGCCATGCCTCTTATTCTGTTTGCCTTGTTTGTTGTCAAAACCCAGGGCTTTTTTTGTAGCAGGAATTCCTTTGCATGTTAGGCCAGACACCCCTAATGTAGCCAATCCCAATGAGTTTCTGCTGTTGGGTGTGACCTATTATGTTAATGAGTTCCTGCTGGGCGTGGCCAACTCAGGAACCAGCCGGAACTCCGTTCCTGTGCCTTCCTGCCCCAAAATAGCCCTGCTTCTAGATAATTTAAGAGTTAGAATACAAATGTTATACTTAAAGCTACTTAAAGCTATTTGTAAACCCTGGTGTTAAGTATTCCAGCTATAATGAAAACTAACACAGTAATGTGACTGTCTTTCAGAGAAGCTAGAATAGAAATTATTAAAACAATTTTATCATTCAACTGAATTTTTCTAAAAAGTCCAACGAAATTAATTCAAAACATTCTGAGTTTTCTTTCTCTTCATACTCCCAGAAGATTCTTAGTGTTATGATTATTAGATTTGTGAACCAATTAAATATTTTAGTTGATTACTCTCTGCATTTTAGCCAATTAATTATTTAACGTATGTATTACATATTTTCATTATATGAATTTTTAATGTAATGAGGGATGTTTAAAGGTAACCTAAATTCTAAAAAATACCCTAACATTCATCTGTTAGAACAGGCACTTTGAATAATTTGTATTTCAACATGTTGTGTTAACTCACCAAGATACAAACAAGTGTGTCCTTAACTCACAGCCACAGTGACTAAAATTTGCAGTCACCAGTTAAGATTAATTTTCTCCCAATTAAGGGATGTTTTAGTTGATTGATCTTCCAGGTAAACAAAATTAAAGCTGTAGCCCACATAATTAATGCTACAATATAATCTACATGTTTGCAAAAACCCTTGGTTTGCAGGAATTCAAGGTGCACTGGCTCCATGAGATACGCATGTTCCTTCAGAAAACAAGGTCTCCATTGCCAGTAGAAGATGCCTTATGAATGAGGGTGTAAAGAAATGCATTTTTTTTCCTTTGGAGGTTTGAAATGAGCAAAATCTTCACTCCGATTTTTAGATAGTTTTTTTCTCTAGATAGAGAGCAGGCAGGAGGTGGGGATGTCAGTTCAATTGCTTTCCAGACGTACCTCAGCCCACTTTCACACAAATGCTAATAGATCTAGCAGAAGAGATAATGAGTGGGTCAAGATCTCCCCCTTCCCTAAGCAGGGAACAGAGATCTGGAGAAATTAAATACTAGAGAGACTTCAAGAAGGGCATTTCTGGGAACTTCAGGAAGAAACTTTTCTGACCCAGCCTGACCTGGTCAATGGGAAAGAAAAGTGAGGTGATAAAACTCAGGAGAGCAAGGAGGAAGGACTCATATGTGCTGAGCCCATCAGAGCAGATAGAACTCTTAACTGAGGTCTGGAGGAGGCGGCCATTAGTCATGTGGTGGCCTGGAGAGCTGAAGGAAACTGCAAGGTAATGGCAACTCTGTAGAGATCTGTAGTTTCCTAAGCTAAGGAACCTGTCCTGTATTTTAACATCTGATAAGGCATGTATATAAAGAGGGACAGAGGAAATGTATTTTATCCATTTCAGTGTTCCTTTTTGCCGATTGGAAAATTGTGCTTGCTGTCAAAATGCAATTTTCCGCCAACTAGCATTCCCACCATTGTTCCCTCTAAGCTAAGTTAGTGTGAGCTAGCTCACAGTTTTTTAGCCTCTGGCTCACACATTTTTGTCTTAGCTCAGGAAGGATGGCTTCAGAGCAAACTAATTTATGCGGTAGCCAAACGCTTACTCACAACTTTAATCCCAGTGGCTCACAAAGTAGAATTTTTGCTCACAAGACTCCAGAGCTTAGAGTGAGCATTGATTCCCACAATTCTGTTTTTTTTTTTTAAAAGTATGATCTAATTGTGTGACTACTTTGAAGACGCATGGTTAGAGCCAGTAATATCATTGCTGACATGAAACATTATTGTTCCATACCCTTAGCCATGACATTTTAAATCTATTTACAAACCTGTGCAGTAGCGGGATGTTATAATACTTAATTTATTATTTATTTATTTATTTCGGCTTGTACTCCACCCTCCCTGCAAATGGGCTCAGAGCGAATGACAACATTAAAAAATCTGTCACAATAAACAGTTAAAAGCTATAAACCAAGACAAATGGCACAGCAGTTAGTTATGGTAGTCATAAAAACTGGAGCCACTAGGCCATAGACCAAACTACGGGTCTTCACCTGATGGGCCGTTCGAAGATGGAAGGTTCAGCAGGGGAAGCCAATAGATAGAATAATTGGACGCCCACCACCTGAAACAAAGACCTGGCAGAACAGCTTCATTTTACAGGCCCTGCGGAACCGTGATAGATCCCGCATAACACATAGCTACCCATGTAATCGCTTATAATTCTATCATAATAAAGCTCCATGCATGCCAGTGTTTCCCTTTGCCAGTCCTGGATAGCACATATGCTATTTGTTCTCTTAATAATGGTATCAAAATATGTGAACAGGCTTCCCTACATTGTAGGCTTCCTTTGCTTCATCTCTTTTGTTCAGTTGAAGCATTTGAGCTGGAAGCCAGGTTGCCCCCATTGCGCCATTAAAGTAAAACCTGTACAGTTTGTAATTTTTGTGTTTGTTGTTGAAAACCCCTTACATGCATTATGCCTTTTCTTGCAATTGACATTCTTTCACAGGCTGCTCTTGAGGTTATTGAGGAACCAGAGGCACAGTTATGGTGGGCAGCAAAGGAGCTGAAAAGAACAAATCAGCTTTCTGACTATGTGGGCAAAAATGAAAAAACAAAAATTATTGTCAAAATACAGAAGGTAAGTACAAGCCTTTTTGTGGTTCTGTATTGGTTGTCCAAGGCTTTGTCAAGGCTTAACACTTGACCAACATTTATTTCATTGAGTTACAGTGCTGTTTCTCATTGTTTCAGCACTAATCTTTACACCTGCCCTATACATGATAGGTCAGGAGCAGCTGTTTGTTGTTGTTTTTAGCTTTGGGGTATAATGTAATAATTTAAAATTGTATTTTTGCTATACAATATGGCAATCATTAAGGCTTATGCAACAGTTCTTTTGTGATGGCAACTCCTTGCACTGCGTATTCTGAAATGCCTGACACTATTGATGAAAGGTCTCTCAGACTCCGTTTTCCAGAACACATGGGCACGGTTTTACGAGTGATATAATACTTATGTGTAGGCTGTTATAACGGAAAGATGACTTATAAGACGAAGTACTTTTATATAACCCAGTAAGAGACAAACGAAATGAGAATTACTAGAAATTTCTAGAAAATTAGTAAATGTTGATTATTATTTAGGCATAGTTAAGGTATGTATAATGAAAATCTACTACCCCCATTTGTGTTATAAGTATGTTTTAAATGTTTGTCTGTGATGTCATGTTTTGTACTGTGCTAAAAAATTAATAAAATTCTGTCCTTAAGGACAGTTAAAAAAAAAATGAAATGCCTGCGGCTGTTTGAGTTGACTGCAAGGTTCCTGTCAGAAGAATGAAAGCACTCAAAATTATGGGGAGTGAAATCTGCTCTCTGTCCCTAATGAGCCCAACCACTGGAAATCATTTGGGCTTTTCTCTGCATAATCATATGCTGGGTTTGGATCTTTGATCACAGCAACAATTTCATCTTTATTTTCCCAGAAAGGACAAGGTGCTCCAGCCCGAGAGCCTGTTATAAGTAATGAAGAACACAAACAAATGATGCTTTATTATTACAAAAGACAAGAGGAACTAAAGGTATCAGGTGTTACTAAAGGATATACCATATGTAAGCTGAACTAAATGATTTTTAAATTTATAACATTTAGCTCTTTTTTTTCAGAAATTAGAAGAAAATGATGATGATTCCTGTTTAGATTCTGAATGGGCTGATAGTCGTGCCTTGAAAAGACATTTTCATGGTGTAAAGGACATCAAATGGAGGCCGAGATGAAGTGATTTGCATAGATTGTTTTATTTTTAACAAGATGAATGGATCTACTGATTATCCTGGAAACATGGATGCAAATTGTGCATTGTTGATTGTTAATTCCAGTGCCTTAGAAGAGATTTATTATGAAGTTGTAGCCTCAAAGCTACACAAGCTACACTTTAGCAGTAGAAGAACAAGAGTTGTATTGTGTTGGAAATCTGTTTAAATAGACTATTAGATCAGATGCTTACATTTTAAACCAGTTTCCTAAGAAAGCTATCATACTAATAAATAACTTTGTCCTTGTTCTGCAGTTCTTCTGGTCCCATTATTCTACTGTAGGCATGCTTATGCAACATTCGATATCTCTTTGAAGCAACACTTTTCTTTGATCGTGTTTTGCATCTGGCAGATTCAAAACTGTTAATGGATAAAGCAGGTGCAATTAATTAGCATTATCCGCTATCCTCTTTCACATTAGCTAGGTACAAGGGTGGAATAGAGCAAGCATTTCCCTTTGGATAGTTGTAAACAGATGGACAGTTGATTTTTGTTAGAGACCAGCCACACAGTTCCTTCATAACCTATATAGTTCTGAACTTGTCCTAGATTGTGGATCAAAAATTCACATAGAGCCAGAGACAAATGAGACAGTTTTGTGCAAACTTGAGGAAAGTCCCAGGTTTGCAGAAACATCTGAAATCCCAAAATCATCAAAACATTTACCAAGAATGCTACTGAGATCTAATTCTCACAAGACTATGTGATGGCTATTTTGAAGGGGCACTAAACAATCCACTTCCATGCCTTGGCTGATGTGCGCTGGGGAGAAAACCTGGGGGAAAACCCTACTGACCAGGTTCTTCTGATTGAGGGGGAGGCTTATTTCACTGTTTGGCTGTGCCACCCCATCCAGGCATGGTCATCTAACTCTTGTAAGCATGCTTCCTGGGTGACTGCCTCTGTTTTATGGAATAGCATCCCTGAAGAGTTGAGGAAGGCTGCTGACAGCATCCTGAAAGTGCTGTAAAACTGTACCCCTCATGAAGGTTTTAAAGCTTTTTCAATTTGGGTAATATTTGATTTTAATTGATATTATGAGTCTTCTTTGTTGCTTGCTGAAAAGTACTGAGACTTATGAGTCCATAGGGTGAAATCAGCTCATACTTCTTTTTAAGATCAGGAACAAGACAAGTTCAGCCGGCTCGCAGGCTGGCTTATATTCCCAAAGAAAAACCACATCCCAACACACACAATACCCATGATTGGCCTATATACACTGATTGCATTATCTCCTCGGATCCCAGTTCCCCGATTGGAAGGGAGCTAGGATCCGACCGTCCATCGTCCTCAGGAACAAAGCTCAGGCACTTTGCTCAGCCACGTGGCAGACCAACTGGAACTGGTACGAGCACATGGCTGGCCTGGACACACATTTTGCGATGGGTACATTACACCTGCCTTAGGTCCCAGTTGTTGGGAAGAAAGTGGGTTTATATATATATTTTAAATAAAATGAGGACACGATATGACAAAACAGCCCAGTATTCTGAATTGCTGGGGTGTTGTACTGGGTGGGGGAGATGCCAGACTATTGTTGTTTGCATGCATACCAAAGATCCAATGACTAATCAGTGCTGAGCGTTCTAATACTGCCCATCTTCTGGCAGCAGTAAAGAAGAAGAGATTGGATTTATACTCCACCCTTCACTCGGAGTCTCAGAGCGGCTTACAAACTCCTTTCCCTTCCCCTCCCCACAACAGACACCCTGTGAAGTAGGTGTGGCTGAGAGAGGCCTTTCCAGAACGGTCCTTGAGAGAACAGTTCTAACAGAACTATGGCTTGCCCAAGGTTATCCAGCAGCTGCAAGTGGATCAAACTCGGTTCTCCCAGATTAGAGTCTGCACACCACTACACCAAACAGGGTCCTTCCTCTCAGCGAAGCGCTGGTGGTTTTGCCATCTCTCCTCCTTCATGGACATGAATATGAGTTCTAGTCGGGAAAAAGAGATTGAGTTTTTAGATACTCTCAATGACTGTGCTATGGAACAGATGGTCACAGATCCTACCGGGGGGAGGTGATCCTGGATTTGGTCCTAAGTAACACCCAAGACCTGGTGAGAGATGTAAAAGTGATTGCACCACTTGGGAACAGTGACCATAATGTCATTGAGTTTAACATTTGTACAGATAGGGAGTTGCCCCAAAAGACTGCCGCAACCACTTTTAACTTTAAAAGGGGTAACTTCTCTGGTATGAGGGGACATGTGAGGAAGAAATTGAAAGGAAGAGTGGAGAAGGTCAAAACCATTGGGAAGCTTGGAGACTATTTAAAAATACAATCCTAGAAGCTCAGAAAAAATACATACCGCAGGTTAGGAAAGGCACAAATAGGTATAGAAAAAAGCCAGCATGGTTAACAAATAAAGTAATGGAAGCTGTAAAAGGTAAGAAGGATTCCTTTAAGTGGTGGAAAGTTAGTCTCAGTGAGGTTGATAAAAGGGAACACAGACAGTGGCAAATAAAATGCGAGTCTGTGATCAGACAAGCAAAAAGGGAATATGAGGAGCATATCGCAAAAAACATAAAGGCCAACAATAAAACTTTCTTCAAATACATTAGAAGTAGGAAGCCAGCCAAGGAGGCAGTGGGGCCCTTGGATGACCGAGGGGTAAAAGGAGTAGGGAAGGATGATAGGGAGATGGCTGAGAAGCTGAATGCATTTTTTGCCTCTGTCTTCACTGTGGAAGAGGAGAAGTGCTTGCCCAGTCCAGAAGCACCAATTTTGGGAGGGGTTTTGAAAGACCTGAATCAGCTTGCGGTGACAAGAGAGGAAGTCCTACGACTGATGGACAATTTAAAAACTAATAAATCACCAGGCCTGGATGGCATTCATCCGAGAGTTCTGAAAGAACTCAAATGTGAACTTGTGGATCTCCTGACAAAAATATGTAATCTTTCTTTAAAATCTGCCTCCATTCCTGAGGACTGGAAGGTAGCTAATGTCACTCCCATCTTTAAAAAGGGCTCTAGGGGAGATCCAGGAAATTACAGGCCAGTCAGTCTGACATCAATACCGGGTAAGTTGGTGGAAACTGTTATTAAGGAAAGAATTAGTAGGCACATTGATGAACAAAAACTATTGAGGCAGACTCAGCATGGGTTCTGTAAGGGAAGATCTTGTCTCACTAACCTGTTAGTGTTCTTTGAGGGACTGAACAAACATGTGGACAAGGGGGACCCAATAGATATTATTTACCTTGACTTCCAGAAAGCTTTTGATACAGTTCCTCATCAAAGGCTCCTAAGTAAGCTCAATAGTCATGGGATAAAAGGACAAGTCCTCTTGTGGATCAAAAACTGGCTTATAAATAGGAAACAGAGAATGAGTATAAATGGGAAACTTTCTTAGTGGAGGGTGGTAAGCAGTGGGGTACCACAGGGATTGGTACTTGGTCCGATGCTTTTTAACTTGTTTATTAATGATTTGGAATTGGGAGTAAGCAGTGAAGTGGCTAAATTTGCAGATGACATGAAGTTGTTCAGGGTGGTGAAAACCAGGGAGGATTGTGAGGCACTCCAAAGGGATCTGTCAAGGATGGGTGAGTGGGCGTCAATGTGGAAATGGGGTTCAATGTGGCCAAGTGCAAACTGATGCACATTGGAGCCAAAAAATCCTAAATATAAATACATGTTGATGGGGTCTGAACTGGCAGAGACTGACCAAGAGAGAGATCTTGGAGTCGTAGTAGATAACTCAATGGAAATGTCTAGACAGTGTGTAGCTGCAATAAAGAAGGCCAACGCTATGTTGGGGATTATTAGGAAGCGAACTGAAAACAAATCAGCCAGTATCATAATGCCCCTGTATAAATCATTGGTGCGACCTCATTTGGAATACTGTGTACAGTTCTGGTCGCCACATCTCAAAAAGGATATTATAGCATTGGAAAAAGTGCAGAGAAGGGTAACTAGAATGATAAAAGGGTTGGAACACCTTCCCTATGAAGAAAGGTTGAAACGCTTGGGGCTCTTTAGCTTGGAGAAACGACGGCTGAGGGGTGACATGATCGAGGTTTATAAGATTATGAATGGGATTGAGCAGGTTGAGAAAGAAGTACTTTTCTCCCTTTCTCACAATGCAAGAACTCGTGGGCACTCTATGAAATTGCTGAGCAGTCGGGTTAGAACAGATAAAAGGAAGTACTTCTTCACCCAAAGAGTGATTAACATATGGAATTCACTGCCATGGGAGGTGGTGGCGGCTACAAGCATGGACAGTTTCAAGAGGGAATTAGATAAACATATGGAGCAGAAGTCCATCAATGGCTATAAGCCCCAGGGGTATAGATGGGAATTCTCAGTCTGGGGCAGGTGATGCACTCTATTCTTGGTGCTGGGGGGGCAGCAGTGAGAGGGCTTCTAGTGTCCTGGCCCCACTGCTGGACCTCCTGATGGCATCTGGTATATTTTGGCCACTGTGTGACAGAGTGTTGGACTAGATGGGCCATTGGCCTGATTCAACATTGGGTTCTCTTATGTTCTTATGACATCTGAAAAAGTAGCTTTTGCCTCAGTAGCCACTACTATCTCACTCTTCTCTTTATTTCCATAGATCTTGTATGTATGCATGCTCCATGTATGCTGCTTGTATGTTAAAATCCCTAAATACCCTTTAATAAAACATTATTTTACCCTTGGACTGGTTGTTAGGAGCTTTCATAAAGGGGGAAATCCCCATAGATATAGGTAGGATAATCTCTGCTATTACCTCACCTCTCACTGAGGCCTACCATTTAGCTAATTTCTCCCCAGAAACTGAAGTCAGCAATTCAGCTTTTTAAATCAAAGCTAGCCTTTGACTATGAGAGCACATTGATTAGAGCCCGCAGAATGTACTCAACCTTTTCAGTAGGCATTCAGCCTCCAACAACAATGCCAAACTACTTATCTGAGATAATTCTTCCAAAGTATAGAAGGGCATTCATGCTAGCGCACCTGAATGCCCTACCTTCAGCTGTGATGTCAGGAAGATTTAAAGGGATTTCATACCCAGATCAATTCTGTAATTGTGGCAGCAGTAAAATTGTGGATCATATTTTGCTTGATTGTCTCAAATTTTCAGCTCTGAGAGATTAACTGATCTCCCCTTTACTTAATCAGGACTTCCTCTTTCCAGAAGAAAAATCATCCTGGTTACTTAGAGACGAAGACAAACAAACTGCTCTGTGTATGGCAAAATTTCTAGTAGCTGTTGTCAAACCACATGACAACTTTTGCAGTAGCAACTTTTAAATTCTTCCATGTTTTCCTGTGGAACAAGGTTTATTGTGGGATGAAGGTTTGCTGTTTATGACTCTGGTTGCAAAAACAGTAAAGATAATAAATAATTCAAAGCTGATCAGGGTAACACCTAGACTCTTGCTCTTTTCTACTGCTACAGACTTAACACAGTAACCCATCTTGATCTATCTCTGTAGGGTAGGACTGGGCTTATTCTGTGAACATTTGAACATGAACAAAACCTTGTAGCCAACAGCCTTTTAATTGTAGGGAATTTCACATTACCAAGTTTCAGCTGGTTTGAAGCCGTTTTTGATCCGTCTTGAAGTAAACCGGTACAGGGCTGCCATTTCACACATGGCTTTCCCCTACCAGAAAAGAGCCGAATCAGAAGTGGTTTGGCAATTCAGACTGCACCACTTTGTTTTCCTGCTGTTTCCCACTCGCGGCGTCTTTTTTTTTTAACATTCACTTTATTTTATATTTATTTATTTATTTTGGGATTTATACCCCGCCCTATCCGGTAGCTCAGGGCGGCTGTATTTAGAGCACTATAATGCTATAACTATATTTATTATTTAATTTATTAATTGCTTATTTAATTTATATGCAGAGTACATCATGCGAAATGCTGGCCTGGATGAATCACAAGCAGGAGTTAAGATTGCTGGGGAAAAGATCAATAACCTCAGATATGCAGACGATACCACTCTGATGGCAGAAAGTGAAGAGGACCTAAAGAGCCTCTTGCTCAGGGTGAAAGAGGAGAGCGCAAAAGTGGGCTTGAAGCTCAACATCAAAAAAACTAAGATCATGGCATCTGGCCCCATCACTCCTTGGCAAATAGAAGGGGAAGTCGTAGAAGTAGTGACAGACTTCACATTCCTGGGATCCCAGATCACGGCAGATGGTGACTGCAGCAATGAAATTAAAAGACGCCTGCTCCTTGGGAGGAAAGCGATGGCAAACCTAAACAGCATGATAAAAAGCAGAGACATCACCTTGCCAACAAAAGTCCGCATGGTCAAGGCAATGGTATTCCCCGTAGTAATGTATGGCTGCGAGAGTTGGACTATAAGGAAGGCCGAGCGCCGAAGAATAGATTCTTTTGAACTATGGTGCTGGAGAAGACTCTTGAGAGTCCCTTGGACTGCAAGGAGATCAAATCAGTCAATCCTAAAAGAAATCAACCCTGACTGTTCCCTGGAAGGCCAGATCCTGAAGCTGAAGCTCAATACTTTGGCCACCAAATGAGAAGGGAGCATTCACTGGAGAAGACCCTGATGCTGGGAAAGATTGAAGGTCAAAGAAGAAGGGGACGGCAAAGGATGAGATGGTTAGACAGCGTCATCGATGCAACAAACATGAAATTGAGCAAACTTCAGCGGACAGCAGAAGACAGGAGGGCCTGGCGTAATCTAGTCCATGGGGTCGCGAAGAGTCGGACTCGACTGTGCGACTGAACAACAACAAGTGCTATAACAACCTCAAAACAGTGATGGGATTCCGATGGGATTGCTATGGCGCTGTTTTGAGGTTTTGTTATAGCGCTCTAAAGCAAATGTTCAAAAAAAAAAAGCTGGAGATTGCCCACGCGGGTGAAAAATGGTGGGAAAGAGTGTTTTGGATCCAGGAGAAGAAACTGAAGACTACTTGGAAGTGATTTACAGGTAAAACAATTCAGCCCCATTTCCTGAATGGGACAGAAGCGTTTGTGTGTGAAAGTACAAATATATTCTGGTAGGGAACCGGTTCTAAAACAGTTCTGTCTGAAATGATAGACCAGAAACCATTTGGGAACCGTTCCTGAACCAGAATATATTGCCTGTCTGAAATTCCCCTGTAGTTTTCAAAAGAAGCAAAATGACAACAGAGAATGTCTTGTTCCAAATAACATGATAAAGACCTCACTAGGAAGTTCACATGTGGTCTGAATAAAGTTGGTAAAGGGAGCATTTTTCAGTCTCATGGTAATAAAGGGCTTTATTTATTTTTGTTATAAGTGGAAACATGGAAAACTATGAAGATCAGTATTTTTGAGCAGTTTCCCAGATGGTTTTGATCAATCTTAGTAGATGCCTGAAAGTATACAAACCATTACAAACAATGGTTTCCTTTTAGATCAACAATACTTTGAATAGCTCTTTTTAGCATGGAGAAATCATAGCAAGATCCCAATTGGTTTGGAGGTTTTTACATTTTCATCTTCTTATTTTTTCAGAGTTTCTCACAGAACTCTCAGCAGCATTCTGCATTACATCTTCCAGTGATAGATAACTAGTATCCACATACAAATGGGGTTTTAAGCAGGGTTCCACAAAATAGAGAAACAGTATAAGGACCTTTCCCCAGACTCCAGTTTCAAGAGGTGGTGGGTACTCAGCCACAGCATCACAAATTCTTCATCAGTGTATGTGATATCTTCCCAGCAAGCTCTGCTTTTACAACTGCTATTGTACTAAGTACTTTTCCCTGTAATTTTCTGTCAAAGGGTTACCACAGTTGCCTTCAGGAACAGGTCCCTCATCTGCACAGCTGTCCAAAACTTTTCACAAAAACTACTGTTGTTCATTATCCAAAGGCTATGTGCTCATCTTTCCACTGTGACAGAACACACTGACAGTAAATTGTGCATATGATAGATAGCCCATGTGGCATAAGAACAGATAAAAATATACAATCTTGCAAACATTGACTATGCTTCTGGGAGAACTCAGACTTGAGAATGCATTTCAGGATTTCCTTTGTAACCTATTATTCAGGTACATAAATCAGAAAGCATAAACTCTTGAAATAGAATGATGGATAATCTATGCATTGCGCCGTAAAGGTGGTTGAAAATGGATAATCTGGACCCAACTGACCTAGTGGAGGAGGAGGTCCATCGGACTCAACTGCCTGACCGGAGGTGAGATCCAGTGCTGGCACCCCGCTCCATTCCCGCTACAGAGTCTGAACAACACGAGTGCACCAGCTGTGGAGCCAGGCATTACCAGAAATCTTGCCGCTCCAGAAATGCTGTCTACCAGAGCTGCAGCTGCATGAGACACATTGCCTGGGCCTGCTGTTCCCGGGGGTCCCGAGCCCCGCCATTACAACCCCTGCAGGGCTGCTGATCTGCGACACATTACGAGGATGACGCGTCCCATGACAAACTCTACCTCCTCACGAACGAACTATTGGAGCAGGTACTGCAGCTTCCTAGCCAGGTCTCAACCCCTAAAATCCAGGTCCGGGTCAAAATAGAGGGGTCTCTTTGTTCCATGGAGCTGGATTCCGGCTCCGCACTCCATCATTTCGGCAGAGACCCCTAACAGACTGTGTCCGGAGGGGGGACCCCACCTACACCCTTCTCCTGTGACCCTGACGAACTTTCAGAGGAACCGCGTTCCTGTCCTGGGTGTGGGGAGTTTCCGGCTCCAGTACCGGGAGTTTGATGACTACTTAGACTTGATTGTGGTCTAGGGCAACCTGGTCAGTCTATTGGGCCGTGTGTGGTTTGCACCTTTGGGGATCTCAATAAAGAGAGTACAGCTCTGCACCCCACAAGGCTTCAGTGAGGTCTGCAGGGAGTTCCTGGCTGTCTTTGATGGGACTCTAGGTCTCTACACGGGTCCCCCTGTGTCACTGCAGCTTGACCCACACGTGGCCCCCATCCACATGCATTCCAGGAAGGTCCCGTTCACACTGAAGCTGAAGATAAATGTGGAACTGGACCATCTCATGAAGCAAGGGGTCCTGGAACTGGTCTCCCATGCAGCATGCGAGACCCCCATCATCACTCCCGTGAAACTGAACAGGGACGTCTGCATCTGTGTGGACTACAAGTGTACGTTAAATAAGGCTCTGCAGGACCACGCATACCCGGTCCCGGTAGTGAGCCATGAGCTAGTCACTTTGGCAGGGGCAAAGATCTTTGGCAAACTCAATCTCACCCAAGCTTACCAACAGCTCCCGGTTGACGAGGCAACTGCAGCTGTGCAAACAATAGTGACACATGGGGGGCTTTAAAAGTAAAGAGACTGCAGTTTGGGGTGAGCATGGCCCCAGGGCTCTTTCAACATTCAGTAGACTTGCTCTTGAAAGGGATCCCGGGCGTCACGCCATTCTTCGACAATGTGTTGATCGCCACAGCGATGCCAGATGAGTTTGCTTCCTGACTACATGCCATCCTCTGTTTCCATGATGCTGGGCTAAAAGTGAAGAGGGTGAAGTGCCTGTTGGGGGTTCCATCCGTCGATTTCCTGGGCTTCATGGTCGACGCGGACAGCCTATATCCGGCTAGGGACAAGATAAAGGCCATTGTAGAGGCTCCCCCGCCCAAATCAAAGGTGGAACTGCAGGCATTCCTAGGGCTCTTGAACTTTTACCACACCTTTCTCCCCCACAAGGCGGCAGTAGTGGAGCCCTTGCACCACCTCCTGGACAAACAAGCCCCTTGGTCTTGGGGCCCCACCAGGCTGCCGCTTTCAAGGGAGTCAAAGTGCTGTTAATATCAAACAAGGTTCTGGCATATTTTGATGAATCACTGCCAGTGGTTCTAGCCTGCGATGCTTCCCCCTACGGTGTGGGCACAGTGTTGGCCCACCAACTCCCGGACGGGCAGGAGGTGCCCAGCATGTATTACTCCCGGACGCTATCAGCAGCAAAGTGGAACTACGCCCAGATAGACCGTGAGGGCCTGACGATCATGGCAGGCGGAAAAAAATTCCATGATTTCGTCTATGGCTGGCCCTTCTCCATCACCACGGACCATCACCCCCTTCTCGGCCTCTTTGCCACGGACCAGCAGATGCCACAGGTTCTCTCCCCATGGGTTCTCTGGTGGTCCATTTTCTTATCTGGCTACAACTGCACCCTCGAGCACCACCCCGGGAAGGCTATGGGCCACACCGACGTCCTTATCTGCCTGCCCCTACCATCCATTGACACTGACCCGGCTCCTGCGCACCACGTCTTCCAGGTTAAGGACCTCCCCAGCTCTCCCCTTTGGGCTGGGGATGTCACCCACCATTCAGCCAGGGACTCTGTCATCTCCTGGGTTCTGGGCTGGGTGTTGAGGGGGTGGTCTGGGGCCGCAGCAGGCCTGGACTTCACAGCTTTTGCAGGTCACTGGGATGAGTTGTCCACCCACAAGGGATGCCTACTGTGGGGGGACTGGGTGGTAGTCCCCAGCACCCTATGGCAAAGAGTCCTGACGGCCCTTCACGAAGGGCATCCCGGGATTGTCCGCATGAAGTCCCTGGCCAGGAGCTATGTGTGGTGGCTGGGGATTGACACGGAGGTGGAGAATTGGGTGAAGCGCTGTCAAACGTGCCAAGCCATCTGGCCAAATCTGCCAAGTGCACCCACCCAAGCCTGGGAGTCTACCCGGATGCCATGGTCAAGGCTCCACATAGATTTCGCTGGGCTGTTCCATGGACTGCTGTTCCTGGTCACAATGGACTCCTACTCAAAGTGGCTGGAGATTAGTCCGGTCTCCGCCACTTCTGCCCAGGCCATGATCTGGGCACTCCACAAGATCTTCGCAACCCTTGGACTGCCCGACACCATTGGCTCGGACAACAGGATGGCATTCATGGCAGAGGAATTCCAGGAGTTCCTGCACAGCAACCAGATCCGCCACATGAGATCTCTGTTCCACCCCACCGCCAATGGCCAGGTGGAGCAGATGGTGCGTACTGCCAAGGAAGCGCTCAGCCGCCTAACAGAGGGAGACTGGGGTTCTGCCTGGCCCGTTTCTTATTGGCACAACAGACAACTCATAATCTGGGCACTGGCCACTGCCTGGTGGAACTCCTGATGTGCCGGTGACCCACAATTCTATTGGACAGGCTTCACCTGGACAGGTCCCCAGAGTCACGTGACCTGTCAGAACAGAGGGAGGCACCACGGAGGTTCTTTCTGCAGGACCCCATGTACATCCAGAACTACAGCATGGAGTCCACAGAGCTAGCTGACTGAGTCATCCTCCTGAAAGATCCTGTGTCCTATGAGGTTTCCACGGAAGACAGTCAGATCCTGTGGAGGCATGTTGATCAGCTGAGACAGTGCCTGCTCCCAGCATTGGAGAATGCCCCGGCTCCGGATACCAGAGACGCGGACCTGCCTGACAGCCCCAATCGCACTACTACTGACAGAGAGTTCCCAGAGCAGGCTCCCGCCCCTGTGACCCAACCTGAAAGCAGAAAGCCTGCCTCCGTCTCAGCGCCGGAAGAAGCCCCTCCACCACCGCAGCCGAGTGTCCAGGCGAATCCACCTGCCAGGGCTCCTGATGCCCTGGTTCCCACTCCAAAGCAGTCTTTGCAAGAGTGCAGGCCCCCAGCCTGTCTAAAAGACTATGTCACCTAGGTTGGATTCAAACTATGAGGGAGGGGTATTATGTCCGCTGACCGCCACTAGGCGCCAGCGGTTTGCAACCGGAGCCTGGCTCCAAAAAACAATAGGGACTAGGATCCTGAGAGCACCTATAGGAACTGTGGTGGGAAGTTTAAACCCTCCAATGGGACCTGTGGGTGTCACCCGGGGATTGTATATAGTTGGTTGTTTTGGCCGGTTGTTGTGTTATGTGCAAGTAAACTGTGAGCTGATAATCACTGAGCGTCTGTCTTCGCTATGCATCGAACCCAGTACACAACAGGTGTACTTCAAGGGGCAGTGTTGTCCCCAATGCTTTTTAACAGCTATATGCACCCTCTTGCCCAGATTGCCCAGAGGCATGGGCTGGGTTGTCACCATTATGCAGATGACACCTAGCTCTGTCTGTTGTTGAGTGGTCAGTCTGACTCCAAACCAGAAGATCTGGACTGGGCACTACAAGCTGTGGCTGGTTGGCTTAGGCTGAGCTAAATGAAATTGAATTCGATGAAGATGGAGGTCTTGTGGCTGGGTCGGAGTGGGCCGGGGTTAGGGATCCCACTTCTGACCTTCGATGGGGCACCATTGGTGCAGCGCTGGAGGTTAGGAGTTTGGGAGTGCTCCTGGATGCCTCCTTAACTATGGAGGCCCAGGTAGCAGCCACTGCCAAACTGGCCTTTTCCCATCTTCAGCTGATCAGGCAGTTGGTTCCCTTCCTCAAATACAACAACCTGGTGACAGTGATCCATGCGATGGTCACCTCGAGATTGGACTACTGCAATGCTCTCTACATGGGGCTGCCCTTGTCTCAAATCCAGAAGCTGCAGCTGGTGCAAAATGCTGCAACCAGGCTTTTGATGAGGCTCTCTAGACAGGATCAGGTGCAGCCTGTGCTGAAGGTGTTGCACTGGCTGCCGATAGCATACCAGATTTATTTCAAGGTGCTAGTTCTTGCCTTTAAAGCCCTACATGGTCAGGGACCTACATACCTGAGGTACTGCCTTTCCCAACATGTCCCCCAGAGAGCACTGCGGTCAGTGGTTCAGAACCGGCTGGCCCTCCCGGGTCTTAAGGAGGCAAGGCTATTGACGACCAGGACCAGGGCTTTCTCGGTGGTGGCCCCATCATGATGGAATGAGCTCCCAGAGGAGATCAGGGGCCCTGCAGGACCTTTTACAGTTCCATAGGGCCTGTAAAACAGAGCTCTTCCACCAGGCTTTTGGGAGCTGCTGCCACCAGCAATGAAGAACATCAGATGGTTGAATGTGAGGGGGACATAGTCATAAACTATAACCAACAAACACCATAAAGACTTCCCAGTATACTACAATCAAAAAACACACAGACTGGGGAAGTCGCTATCAAGTGTTGTTGTTGTTCAGTCGAACAGTCGAGTCCGACCCTTCACGACCCCATGGACCAGATTATGCCAGGCCCTCCTGTCTTCCGCTGTCCTCTGAAGTTTGCTCAATTTCATGTTCGTCGCATCGATGACACTGTCTAACCATCTCAAATAACTATATTAGAAACATACAGCAATTAATGCTAATTATACAATATCAATCACAAAAATATATAGTATACAAAAATGGTACAGTCCAAGAATAAGTCCAAAGATTCAAAGATTTATGAAGAGTCCAGCTTCAACTTCGTTTGAAGATAGACTTCATCAGAAGTGATTAACACCAAATAGTGTGTACTTATTTCAGGTAAGCAGATAATTTCTTTTATGTTGCTATGTAGTTGATCTTCGTGGTCCCTGTGCATCACACCCATGGGATTATGCACCTGCGCTGATCCGAATTGGTGGTATACAAAGCTCACAACAGGATTTTCACGCCTCCATCCCAGGCATGTGTGGGAAACCCCACTGCACATGCCCAAGGGGGTGAGGCGCGGACATCCCGCCAGTTCTCTTCTGATCGCCGCATTGTTAACAGCTTGTTTCTGCCGGTCGGTGAAGAAGTGTTATTTCTCTCACGAGGGATTTTGTCTATTAGTTTTCTTTCTTATTTTTCCTTCATTTTACTAAAAAGACTTTTAAAAGAGAGAGGATTATTTCCTTTTCTGAGGGTTTCCACTGCCTCTGGCGACTTCCCACTCCCCCCCCCCACCCCGAGGTAAATTTTTTATTCGCCTCACCTGAGGGAAATTTTCTTTTTCTTGTACCACTATGTTTTTTTATGGCCAAAAAGTGGGTGTATTTTAAAAGGTGTGTCGGCTGTGGCAGCAAACTCACCCTCAGCGATGGGCACACACTTTGTATTCTCTGCCTTGGAGAAACCCATCGTCCAGAGACTTGCCACCATAGCTCGAGATTTTCCAACCAGACCCACAAAAACAGGGCCACGAGACTTCGAGTAGCACTGTGGGAGTCCGCATTGGCTCCTTTGCCTCAGGGGGAGATGGTTGCTCTGACCCCTTCAGACTCTCAACCAGTGGCGCTTCCGTCAACATTGGAAGGTGCCCCAACACTGATCCCACCTCCCTGTCCTAAGTCAGCATCGGATGTGGGAACGTCGTCTTCTAAACGTTCGGCACCGAACAAGGCTTCCTCTGCCTCTACACCGACTAAGAAGAAGTAGAGGGATAAGCATAAAAAAGAGAGATCTTCTCTTTAAAAACTCACGCATAAGTCTCACATTTTGAGTGGTGTTGGCGTGCAAAAGGGCTCTGCACTGACCCCCTTCTCAGCGGGCGCAACCCAATATTGATAACCCTCCTGCACCGGAGCTGCCTGCAATGCAACAATTACCTCCAATTGAGCCATTGGACTTGCCCATTCGGCAGCTGAACCCCCTGGTATTGGAGGTCTCCTTGGACGCTGGATCTATCTCGATCTCACTGTTGGAAGTCAAAGAGGTCGTCCCATACAGATCTCGTAGAGATCATTCTCCATCAGCTTCATCTTGGGCAAGCAATCGATCTAGACTGGACTCTTGTTATCCTTGTTCTAGATCTCCTAGGCATGGGGAGCGTCAATATCGATCAGAGGAGTGCCCTGAGTATCGTCATTCCAGATCCAGGCTCTCTTATTCACCCAGAGGGGAGCTGAGACCGCACTCCCTGATCTACTTTGATCCACCTGTGCCACCTTCATGGGACCATCGGCAGCACATGCCTTATTGGTTCAGCTCCTATCCGATGTCAACATCAATGCCATGGCTGATGCCTAGGCCACAATTGGATTGGGACCGTGGGTCACGTCGTTCACGTTCTCCCCAATGCAAATCCAAACCTTCCACATCTGTCTCCAAACCTCCAGAAGAACCTCGTTGCACGCCCTCACCACTCCGTTCCAACCCTGCTTTACCATCACAAACAGCTCCGATATCAGATACTCTTGCCTGAAGGGACGACGTTCCCTTGTTATCGGCAGCGGGATCACCTTCAAGATCTTCCGACTCCAATTCCAGCACTGATGATTTGGGAAGACCCAGTTCACCTGAGAACCCTTCCCCCAAGCCTACGGTGTCTGACAACCTTCCAATTTCTCCTTTGGAAGACCTTTCTTTGTACAGAGACTTAGTCAAGAGGATGGCACATTCCCTGGGATTGTCAATCATCCAACCCCAACCCTCAGTATCGGACACTGTCTTTGATGTCATACAACTCGATACCTCCATGTCAGTTGCCCTTCCAGTGTCGACCATCCTCCTCCAGGCAGCAAGGGTACCATGGGATAAACCATCCTCTGCCCCAGTGTCTTCCAGGCACCTGGATCACATGTATAGGGTCCAAGAGATGGAGGCTGAATTCCTCCATATCCATACTAAACCCAATTCCATGGTCATGTTGTCCTCCTCAAAGAGTCAACATACCCTTGCTATGTCTTCTGATAAGGAGAGCAAGAAGTTGGATTCATTTGGCCGACATTTTTATTCAGCTGGAGCTCTGGGAATCAAAATGTCAAATTATATAGCTTACATGGGCCATTATCAGTATTCGCTCTGGGAGCGCTTTACTGATCTTTTGGCCTCAGTGTCAAGAGGCCAGAAAGCTGCAAAAGGAAGGGTTGTTACTTTCTAAGCAGATTATCAATTCTTCCAAACATGCTTTGGACATGTTTTCCAAAACAATATCTTCTGCAGTCGCCCTGGCATTCCTGGCTTAGGACCACCTCACTCCCTGCTGATACTAGGTTATACATAGCTGTTTGATGGCCAGGGTCTTTTTCACGCTTCCACTGATTCGGCCCTGCAATAAATAGATAAAAGCATCAAAGCGTTCAGATTGTTGGGGGTCTCTGCCCCTTCTAATCCTTTTAGACCTCGCTCTTGGTCACGCTACACCTCCAGGCACCAGTATACTAAACCGTTGCCAGAAGGAGGCTATAGGCCACGTCAATCCCCATATGGGAACAGACAACAATATCAAGCCAGACAAAGGTACAACTCTGGACAACAAGAAGTCAGACCGAAACAACCCAAACCCAACAAACAGGGCCTTTGACTTCCCACCGTCTGCCTCTTCCGACCCTACCCGCCTCTATCCCTATCTACATGCCTGGACCACCATTATGTCGGACCAATGGGTCCTTTCCATCTTGACCAGTGGCATTTCCATCGAATTTCTAGAGCTCCCACCTCTTCCTGTAGTCGTTACTACCTCCCCCTCATCATTCCTCCTCGAAGAAGTAGCCACACTTCTATCGAAGGGTGCTGTAGAACCTGTGCCTCTAGACCACCAGGACCTCGGTTTTTATTCCCCATACTTTGTAGTATCCAAAAGGGACTATGGGCAGAGGCCGATCTTACACCTTCGTGGCCTCAACACCTATATACAATACCAGAAATTCAAGATGACAGCCCTACAGGTCATCCTACCTTTCCTGTCCAGGGGTTGCTGGATGCCCACTCTCGACCATGAAGATGCCTATTTCCATTTAACCATCCACCCCTTCCATCGACAATACCTCCGATTTGTGATAGGAGGTGGCTACTACCAATATAGGAGTCTACCGTTTGGCCTCAGCACGGCACCATGTGTCTTCACCAAGATGATGGTGGTTGTTGTGGCACCTCTGTGGCCTGATGATATTCCCATATTTAGACGACTGGCTTCTGGTCATGCCTTCCAGGGACCTTCTCATACAACAGGTCTCCCAGGCCCTCAGTGTCCTTCGTTCCCTGGGTCTCCAGGTCAACCACAAGAAGTCCCAGCTGGTTCCTTCTCAGAGAGTGCAGTTCATAGGGGCAATACTCAACTCAATGGAAGGCAAAGCCTTCCTGCCCCAGGACAGAGCTCTCACTCTAGCCACTCTTGCACAACAGAACCGGCTCCAAGACATGTCATCTGCTTTTCAAATTCAACGCCTTCTGGGCCTTATGGTAGCTACAACTGCAGTCCTTCACTTTGCCAGAATGTGAATGCGTCCACTTCAGCTCTGGTTCCCACGGCACTTCAAGCCCCTACAAAGGACCCAGTCGGTTCGTCTCTCTCCATCACAGGAAGTACGCGACTCCCTTCTCTGGTGGACACTGGCAGACAACCTTATACAGGGTGTCCCCTTCCACCCCCTCACTCCTAGTCTCACCCTCACGACCGATACCTCCCTGTGGGGATGGGGTGCCCACCTCAATGGCCTCTCTGTAGGTCACAGGTGGGATGCCTTGACCTCAAAAAATCACATAAATTTTTTGGAACTTCTGGCAATCAAACTGGCCCTCCAATGTTTCCAGCCTCTTCTTACGGGGAATTGCATGGCTGTATACAGCCCTCAGTTATGTCAACAGACAGGGTGGGACGGTCTCCCACAGTCTCTGTTACCTGGCTCTGGACCTTTGGGCCTGGTGCATACCTCAGCACGTCTTTCCCATTGCCTCACATATCACTGGCAGTGCCAGTGTGCATGCAGATTTGCTCAGCAGGGGTCTCTCTCAGTGCCATGACTGGGAGCTGAACTGGACCCTATGTCCCATTTTCCAAAAGTTGGTTATGCCTCACATAGATGTATTCACCACCTGATACAATGCAAAGTGCAACCTGTTCTGCTGCAAAGGGGCAGGAGATCCCGAAGCCTTGGGAGATGGGCTCGTTTACCCTTGGAACAACAGCTTCCTTTACATGTTCCCTCCTCCGCCACTTTTGCTAAAGTCAGTCCAAAAGCTCGTGAGGGTTCACACGAGGTGCATTCTGATCGCCCCCTGGCTGGCCGAGACAACCTTGGTTTGCCAACCTCCTTTCGCTGACCAAGGATCGCCATCCACTCCCACCAGTGCCAGATCTGCTGCTAGCGGAGGGCGGAGCTCTTCTGTTCCATGAGGTCCACAAGCTCAAGTTAACAGCCTATCTCGTGGACAACTAACCTTTTCAGATAGAGTCACTACGGTGTTACTCAATGCAAGGAAGGACTCTACGAGACGTTCCTACAGTGGGAAGTGGTCTTATTTCTTGGCCTTCTTGCGGCCCTCAGACGTCTCTCCAGCTTCTGTCACGCTTGACCGGATCCTAGAATTTTTGCTTTCGCTGGCTGAGAAGGGCCTCACGCACTCCTCAATCAGAGTCTACTTGTTGGCCATTTCTGCCTACCATTCGGGTTTCGAGGGCTTCTCTGTCTTCTCTCACCTGGTCTCAAAGAAATTTCTGAAGGGTCTCTTCCATTTATATCCACCGATCCATTCACCAGTACCCTCATGGGACTTGCCACTGGTGCTGCGCCATCTGATGGGGAGACCTTTTGAGCCTATGGTGACTTGTGAGCTGAAACATGCAGCATGGAAAACTGCCTTTCTTTTTGCCATTACCTCAGCCAGGAGGGTGGGTGAACTTGTAGCCCTTCGTCATGACCCACCTTTCCTTGTCTTCCTATTGGATGGTGTGAGAATGGTGCCTCTTCTCTTTCCTTTCTAAAGTGGTCTCAGAATTCCACCTCAGTTCGGAGATCTTCTTGCCAAATTTCTTTCCTAACCCGAAAGATGATCAGCAACATCTCCTCCATGCACTAGATGTTAAGAGAGCGCTGCTTTTTTACCTGGACAGGACACGTTCGAGTAGGAGGGACAATCACTTATTTGTCTCCTACTCGGGTCACTCTACAGGACACAAGCTCTCAGCACAACATCTCTCTAAATGGATTGTTGAGACTATTAAGTTGTGCTACCTGTTGTCTAAACGTCCGTTGCCTTTGCCTGTGCGAGCGCATTCCACAAGATCCATGGCTACGTCTACAGTCTTCTTAAAGGGTGCTTCCCTATCGGCGATCTGCAAGACTGCGACATGGTCTACTCCAAACACCTTCATCAAGCATTATGCTGTCGATGTTCGTGAATGGCACAGAGTGGTCATTTAGTCCTTTCGTTGGCAGAGCACTGAATTAACAACAGCACCCACCTCCAGGTGAGCCACTGCTTTTCAATCTCCCATTGGTGTGATGCACAGAGATCACAAAGAAGATAAACAGGTTGTTTACCTGTAACTGATGATCTTCAAGTTGTCATCTGTGCAGTCACACTGCCTGCCCATCCTTCCCCACTGCTGTCGCTTCAGTACTTTCCTCCTGTTATTGACATGACAGCGGTCAGAAGGAACTGGCAAGATGTCCGCACCCCACCCCCTTGGACATGCACAGTGGGGTTCCTGCACATGCCTGGGATGGAGGTGCGAAAATCCCGTTGTGAGCTTTGTATACCACTGATTTAGATCAATGCAGGGGCATAATCCCATGGGTGTGACTGCACAGATAACCACTCGAAGATCGTCAGTTACAGGTAAGCAACCTGTTTTTATCTGGACTGCCTCTCATTTTGAAGCTCAAAGTATATTGTTACAGAGATCTGCCCATTAATAAGAAGTGTCTAAATGCATGGAAGATTACAACTGCATAGCAACATAAAAGAAATTATCTGCTTACCTGAAATAAGTACACACTACTTGGTGTTAATCACTTCTGATGAAGTCTATCTTCAAAACGAAGTTGAAGCCGGACTCTTTGTAAATCTTTGAATCTTTGGATTTATTCTTGAACTGTACCATTTTTGTATACTATATATTTTTGTGATTGATATTGTATAATTAGCATTAATTGCTGTATGTTTCTAATATAATTATCTGCACTAGATAGTGACTTCCCCAGTCTGTGTGCTTTTTGATTGAATGTGAGAGGGTCCTGGATTCTGGAAATTGCCACCAACAGCCTAAAAAAACGGCAAGCACCCCAAGGATGATCAAAATTAACACTGTGAGCACGAAATGAACAAAATGAACACTTATGTTCTTATGTGCTTATGAATTCCATGTAAAATATAAATAATCCTGGGCATATCATTTTGAGTGTATTTACTTTGCCGCATAAAAACTAGTTTAAAATTGCCCAGCTGTCCAAATCTAAAATATATCAGCAATTAGGTTGTTAAAATTTAGCATAATCATATGTGTACTGTCTCTATGAATCGGTATTACAACATAAGTAAGGACAGCTGGGCACCACCAAAATGTTCATAGGCAAATGTACTCTATAATCTATTGCCTCACAGTGGCATCAACTCAGTTTTTACCCAGTTAATTAACTATCCAGACAAGTCTTTGAAGATATGAATCATATTAACTAATGCAGGGATGGAAGACTGAAGTTCCAGAATGAGCAATAAAAGATCATCCGCATAAATAATAATTTCAAATTCCAAAGAGTTATGTACAAAGCCATTAATATTATTATTTTGTCTGATGGCACAAGCCAGAGGTTCCAGATACAGATCAAAAACAAGAGGAGAAAAAAGGCAGCCCTGTCTAGCACCCCTCTCAAGAGGGAGTGATGCAGAAAATACGGCATTAGTCAGCACCCTGAATCTGGCAGATGAATAAAGAATTCTAATCCACTTCAAAAAATTATGAGGAAAATTGAATTTAGTCAATGCAGCAAAGATAAATTTCCAGTATATTTTGTCAAAAGCTTTTTCAGCATCAAATGAGAGAATGGTAATTTGATCAGGTCTCTTACTATTTAAAGCAATCAGATCAGTGACCAGCCTAAGATTATTAGAGTCTTGTCTACTTTGTATAAATCCTACTTGGTCTACGTGTACCAAAGCTGTAATAACCTTTTGAAATCTGTTAGCAAGAATAGCAGTTAGCATCTTAGCATCTCAAGTTATCAAAGAAATAGGTCAAAAATTTTCACAGGTTTTGGGATCACAGTGTTATAGGGATCATATAATGATTACTAAGAGCCAGCATGGGTTTCTCAGAGACAAGTCACGTCAGACTCAGCTTATCCCCCTTTTTTTTTTTAGAAAGTTACAACCTTGCTGGATCAGGGGAATGCTGTAGACATAGTTCATCTTGATTTCACTCAGGCTTTTGATAAGGTTCCACATAAGGTTCTTGTTGACAAATTGGTAAAATGCAGTTTGGATCCTATGACTGTTAGGTGAATCTGTAACTGGTTGACAGATTGCACTGAAGGAGTGCTTGTGAATGGTTCTTCATCCTCTTGGAGAGGAGTGACATGGAGTGCCTCAAGGATCTGTCCTGGGACCTGTTTTGTTCAGTATCTTTATAAATTATTTGGATGAAGGAATAGAGGGAATTCTTATTAAATTTGCAGATGATACTAAATTGGGAGGGGTAGCAAATGCGGTAGAAGAGTCAGGATACAGGATGACAGGCTGGGAAACTGGGCTAAAAAAAATAAAATGAATCTCAACAGAGATAAATGTAAAGTTCTACATTTAGGTAGGAAAAAGTGAATGTGTAATTATAGGATGGGGAGGCTTGCCTTGGCAGTAGTATGTGTAAAAAGGATATAGGGGTCGTAGTAGACCATACACAGAACATGAGTCAGCAGCATGATGTGGTAGCTAAAAATGCAAGTGTGATTTTGGGCTGTATCAACAGAAGTATAGCGTCCAGATCACATGAAGTGACGGTATCGCTTAACTCTGCTCTGATTAGACCTCATCTAGAATATTGTGTTCAGTTTTGGGCACCACAATTTAAGAAAGATATAGACAAGCTGGAGCATGTCCAGAGGAGGGCAACAAAGATGGTGAGGGGTCTGGAGATCAAGTCCTATGAGGAAAGGTTGAAGGAGCTGGATATGTTTAGCCTGGAGAGGAAATGACAGAGAGGTGATATGATAATCATCTTCAAGTACTTGAAGGGCTGTCATATAGAGAATGGTGCAGAACTGTTTTCTGTTGCCCCAGAAGGTCAGACCAGAACCAACAGGTTGAAATTAAGCCAGAATTAGCATGGGTTCTCTAAGGGAAGATCTTGTCTCACTAACCTGTTAGTATTCTTTGAGGGACTGAACAAACATGTGGACAAGGGGGACCCAATAGATATTATTTACCTTGACTTCCAGAAAGCTTTTGATAAAGTTCCTCATCAAAGTCTCCTAAGTAACCTCAATAGTCATGGGATAAAAGGACAAGTCCTCTTGTGGATCAAAAACTAGCTAATTAATAGGAAACAGAGAGTGACACTCAGAACCCTTGCTGAGTCTGCCTCAATAGTTTTTGTTCATCAAGGTACCTACTAATTCTTTCCTTTATAACAGTTTCCACCAACTTACCCGGTATTGATGTCAGACTGACTGGCCTGTAATTTCCTGGATCTCCCCTGGAGCCCTTTTTAAAGATGGGAGTGACGTTAGCCACCTTCCAGTCCTCAGGAATGGAGGCAAATTTTAAAGAAAGATTACATATTTTTGTAAGGAGATCCACAAGTTTACATTTGAGTTCTTTCAGAACTCTAAGATAAATGCCATCTGGGCCTGGTGATTTATTAGTTTTTAAATTGTCCATCAGTTGGCCTTTATGTTTTTTGCGATATGCTCCTCATATTCCCTTTTTGTTTGTCTGATCACAGACTTGCATTTTATTTGTCATAGTCTGTGTTTCCTTTTATCAACCTCACTGAGACTAGCTTTCCACCACTTAAAGAAATCCTTCTTACCTTTTAAAGCTTCCATTACTTTATTTGTAACCATGCTGGCTTTTTTCTATACCTATTTGTGCCTTTCCTAACCTGCAGTATATATTTTTTCTGAGCTTCTAGGATTGTATTTTTAAATAGTCTCCAAGCTTCCCTAATGGTTTTGACCTTCTCCACTCTTCCTTTCAATTTCTTCCTCACATGTCCCCTCATACCAGAGACGTTACCCCTTTTAAAGTTAAAAGTGGTTGCGGCAGTCTTTTTGGGCAACTCCCTATCTGTACAAATGTTAAACTCAATGACATTATGGTCACTGTTCCCAAGCAGTGCAATCACTTTTACATCTCTCACCAGGTCTTGGGTGTTACTTAGGACCAAATCGAGGATCGCCTCTCCCCTGGTAGGATCTGTGACCATCTGTTCCATAGCACAGTCATTGAGAGTGTCTAAAAACTCAATCTCTTTTTCCCTATTAGAACTCATATTGACCCAATCAATGTGTGGATAGTTAAAGTTGCCTATTACGACACAGTTATTTCGTCTAGCCGCTATCGTTAATTCATTCATCATTTTATAATCCTCCTCTACCTTTTGATCTGGTGGGCAATAACAAACTCTCACTGTTAAGCCTCCTTTTGGACCCACTATTTCAACCCATAGCATTTCCAGAAGCGAATCCAATTTTCTTACCCTCTCAATCTTACTGGACTGTATACCCTCTCTGACATACAGAGCCAACCCACCTCCAACCCTTCCCCCCTATCCTTCCGGCATAATTTATAACCAGGAATCGCCGTATCCCACTGATTTTCCTCATCCCACCAAGTTTCTGAAATACCCACTATGTCTATTTCCCCCCCCAACACCAAGCCTTCCAAGTCCCCAATTTTACCTCGGAGACTTCTAGCATTTGTGTATAAACACTTATCATTACCCATGCTTGTTAAGCCCACAACCTTCCTCTTGCTGCCTCGAGAGCTTGCCAGGCAGTCCACATCATTAGCCATAGTCTCAGTGGACAATTTTAATCCATTTCCTTGTACAAAAGTAATAGCTACCCCTTCATCTCTTTGAGATGAGCCATCCCGAACCAGAGACTTTTTGTCTCCTGTCGGCTTTCCCCCATTATTCAGTTTAAAAACTGCTCTGTCACCTTTTTGATTTTGAGCACCAGCAGCCTGGTTCCTTCTTGAGACAAGTGAAGACCGTCCCTTTTGTACAGCTCCCTCTTGTCCCAAAAAGCATCCCAGTGCTCACTCCATTATCACCCCCCAACCCATCGTTTCATCTAGAAGTTGACACCCTTCTCTCCAAGGGAGCCATTGAGATCGTCCCAGTGGTACAACGGACTCTCGGCTTCTACTCCAAGTATTTCCTAGTTCCCAAATGGGATGGCAGCTTGTGGCCCATCATGGATCTTCGAGATCTCAACTCTTTCATGCACTGCACCAAGTTTCGGATGGTCACTCTACAGTCCATTCTCCCTCTCCTTCCAAAGTTGGGATGGTTGGCATTGATAGACCTTCTCAACACCTACTTTCACATTACCATTTGTCCCCAACATCGGATATTTCTTCGCTTTGCTGTCGGGAGTGATCATTACGAATATCAAGTCCTGCCCTTCGGCATCTCCACACCCCCAGGGTCTTTACGAAGATGATGGCCCTCATAGCGGCCAAACTCCACCGTCATGGGGTTGTCCTTCACCCCTACATCAACGACTGGCTTCTTGTCACTCCAACGGAAACTCAACTACTCCACAACATTCATTCGAGTCTTGCCTTCCTCCGCACCTTGGGTCTTTGCATCAACCTGTCAACGTCAGCCCTCCAACCAGTTTGACTTCTTCATTTCCTCGGTACCTGCCTCAATACCACCATCAAGATCGCCTCCTTGCCCACCTCCAGGGGGCGTTGGACATAATCAAAATGGTGTCCACCTTTACGATGTGTCCCCGGCAATCTGCCCGGTCAGTCATGCACCTCCTAGGTCACTTTGCATCAACTGTCTTTGTCGTTCCTCACGCCAGGCTCAAGATGCACCCACTTCAACTCTGGTTCCTTCGTGCCTTCAATCCTCAGTCAACTCCATGGGACATGAAACTTTTAATTCCACCACCTGTCCTCTCCTCCCTGTCGTGGTGGTCTCTGCAAAACCATCTCCTTGCTGGTATGCCTTTTCTTCATCCCACCCCAGAGATCTCCCTCACCACCGACACGTCCCTTTATGGTTGGGGACCCCAATGCGGGATGCTGTCTGCCAAAGGAACCTGGTCCCTTTGAGAGACGTCTCTCCACATCAACCTCTTGGAGCTTTGGGCTGTACATCTCACCTTGAAATCATTCCTCCCGATCCTACGGGGCAGGGCTGTCCGTGTTGCCTCCAACAACATCTCGATTGTCTTCTACATCAACACCGCCTCTCTATACCTTTGCACTGCAGCAATCTGCCTTCAGAATTGGTGTCTCCATCACTCAATCATACTGTCAGCTATACACATTTCTGGCATTCAGAATGTCGATGCTGACCTTTTGAGCCATTCAGTCTGACAAGACCATGAATGGTTTATCCATTCCTTATATCTCCAACCGATCTTCCTCGAATTCAGTCACCCAACCATTGATGGCTTTGCATCTTATCAGAATGCCTGTTATCATCTCTTCTTTGCCCGAGGCCCTCCAATGGCCAGGTCTCTGGGGGACGCCTTTCTTCACAGCTGGACAGGGACCCTATTCTACTTCTTCCCTGCATTCCCCCTCATCTTCAGGGTGCTTCAAAAGATTGTTGCCAATGCCACCTCCTGCATCCTCATCATTCCCTGGTGGCCATGCCAGGTTTGGATTCCGCACCTCCTCCAGCTCTCCAATGGTCATTTCCATCACCTCCCTCATGTACCTGATCTCCTTTCCAGGGATCAAGGCTGGATCCTCCACCACAACCCCACCTTCTTCAGGCTGATGGCATGAAGGATCCTGCAGTAAACTTCCCTCCTATGGTATCAAATAAATGTCTTGCTTAATGCACGTAAGCCGGCTACCCGCCTAACCTATTGTCGAAAGTGGCACAGTTTCCAATCTTACACCATGGAACACGCCTTTGACCCGATCCATGCTTCCCTACAAGATATTTTCTCCTACATCGTGTCCTTGAAAGAATCGGGCCTTGCATACTCTTCTCTAAGAGTCCACCTCACTGCCATCTCGACACATCATCCGTTAATACATGGATCCACTGTTTTTTCCCACCACCTGATGAAGTCTTTCCTTAAAGGGCTATTCCATCTCTGTCCACCCAGAAAGCCGCTCATGCCCTCCTGGAGTTTGTCTCTAGTGCTGACGCAACTCATGGCAAAGCCCTTCGAGCCAATGGCCTCTGTCGACCTATGCCTCCTGTCATGGAAAATGGCGTATCTTCTTCATGGTCTCTGTGCATCACACCTCTGGGGATATAGTGCACATGCACTGACCCTGATTGGTACTGTAGAAAGCTAAAGGGATTTTTGCGCCCGCTCCCCCATCACATGCCGGGCTCCAGTGTGCATGAACAGGGGAGGAGTATGTCTATCCCGCCAGTTCTCTTCTGACTGCTGTGCTGGTAGGACTGTCTACGCCTTGGTCAGTAAAAAACTTTGGCTTAGGCCTTCTTTCTTCTAATTTGTAGTTAGCTAGTTAGTGTTAGTTTTAGTTAGGTAGTTGGGTTTCTCCTCCTGTCTGCCTTGGCAGACATTCCACCCTGCCTATGGCTTATGGCCGAACAGTGGGGCTTCTTCAAAAGGTGCTGGAAGTGCGACAGTAAAATCACACCCCCTGATGGACACTCCCTTTGTTTATTGTGCCTGGGGGAATCACATCGCTTTGACTCTTGTGGCCACTGCGCTAAATTCTCCCGTCAGACAAGGAAGAACCGAGCGGCTAGACTGCAAGTGGTGCTACTTGAGTTGGCTCTTTCTTTGATGGCAGAGTCACAGGAGTCTTCGGGACACTCCTCTATGTTGAACCCCGTGTCAGGGTCGACGGCTCAATGGTCCCTGACACCGAGCCACTCCAATGTCAATTGATCGGTGCTGAAACACCTGATCCCGGCATCTCAGTCCATAGTCCATACACCTGCCAAGAAAAGCTGGCGGGCAAGGACAATTGGCCTGTCAAGCAGAAGAAGCACAAGAAGGGCTCCTCTACAAAAATCCCGATACTGACAGGGATGACTTCAGATGGAGCTGCTTTGCTTAACTCCTTAGACCATAGGCAGATGCAAGGTGTGCAGTCCCCACCTTCCTCACGCCCAATTCAGCTCATGGACTCCAAGCAGGACATGGGCCTGACACAGGTCCCCTGGTGTGGAAAGCCTTCATTCAGATCACAGAGTGAACGGGGCTAACCTGCCACAGCAGGACAATGATGGTCAGCATCAATCGCCTGCACATTTCCAGCCACCCTCGGACCAACGCCAGTGGCATTATATGTATGGGTCATACCTGTTTCCCAGTGGCATGCCCTGGTTCCCTCCCAGGCCCCCCATGGAATGGGACCGGCAATCTATTTTCTCCAGGATCTCTCGGTATCAAGATCCTCATCTGCCACTAGAGTTTGCGAGACCACAACTATCGGCACCGACAACCAACCCTCATGGGATTCAAACGTCGACATCAACACACTTCGGAGACCAGTCAGACTCGATACAATTGACACTGGTTTGCCCAGCATTGTCTTCCGACCCTTCAGAGCACACTGGCGCCTCTGATGCTTCCCATTTTGGGGATGAGGATGTTTCCACCCCACTTTAGCTGTCTCCGCCACAGCAAGTGGAAGACAATCTCCCAATTTCCCCATCGGAAGACGTGAAGTCCTATGGTGACTTTATTAAAAGAATGGCCAATACGTTAGCCCTACCCACTATTCAGCCACCACCTGCCATTACCGACTCCATTTTCAATATTATTCAAATGGACACATCAGCTGTGATTGCTCTCCCTATGACATCGGTACTCTCGCAGATGGCTAAAGCCTCCTGGGCTCACCCTGCCTCCATTCTTATCTCCAACAGAAGGATGGATCATATGTATGCAGTGCAAGAAGCGGGAGCTGAATTTGTGTTTGTCCATCCCAAACCTAATTCAGTGATTGTCACCTCTGCATCTAAGGGCAAGCATAGCCACTCTGCTCCATCAGATAAAAAAGGAAGGAAATTGGATTCCTTTGGCAGGAAATTTTATTCTGCAGGAGCCCTGGGCATCAAAACATCAAATTATGTTGCCCACATGGGCAGAAACCCGTACGCTTTGTGGGTGCAGATGTCGGAGTTCCTTGCAGCACTCCCTGAGAAATTTAACCAACCAGCCAAATGCCTTCAGAAAGATGGAATGCTTCTGGCTAAGCATCAGCTCAATGCTGCCAAGCATAACTTAGATGTGGCCTCTAAGATGCTCGTGTTGGTGGTAGCTTTGTGGTGCCATGCTTGGCTGCATGCCACCTCCTTGCAGCAGGACACTAAACTGATCATTGAAGATTTTCCTTTCAAAGGTAGTGGTCTTTTCAGCTCCACCACAGATTCAGTCCTGCAGGACCTGGACAAAAGTCTTAAAACCTTGCGTAACTTGGGAGTTACTGCAACTACCAGGCAATCTAGAGGAAAATCATGGAATAAATCTTGGTCTCACAGGCCATCATTCAAGTCGTCTCCCAAACAACAGTGGCAGAGATCTCCAAATAATTCTTCCCATCCTTATGGTTCCAAGGGCAAATTTCCATCGACCCCATAGTCTAGGGCCAAGACCCAGAAAATTCCCAAGCAGAACTTTTGTCTTCTGACCTCGTCCACCCGCCCGCCTATCCCCATATCTACAGGCCTGGCAATGAATAATTTTGGATCGGTGGGTCCTCTCTGTAATCCGGGAGGGATACCTCATAGAGTTCATGCAAATTCCAGATGGCTCCACCTTTGGTTCCCACTCCAGCATCGCCGCTGCTTCTGGAAGAAATACAAAACCTTCTCCTCAAAGATGCCATAGAACCGGTCCCGTCATCTTACCATTGTACAGGTTTCTATTCTCGTTATTTCATGGTCCCCAAGAAGGATGGAGGCCTCTGCCCCATCATGGACCTCAGAAACCTGAGTCAATTAATCATTTACAAAAAAATTCCTCATAACAACTTTATAATCTATCCTTCCCCTTCTGGAGGAAGGAGTCTGGATGGTGACTCTGGACTTGCAGGATGCTTATTTTTACAACACCATCCATTCCTCCCACAGGATGTTCCTCCATTTCACCATGAGTGAGAGGCACTTTCAGTACAAAGCCCTTCCCTTTGGGCTTTCAACAGCACCCCGTTTCTTCACCAAGGTGATGGTGGTCATTGCAGCCTACCTTCAACTTCATGGTGTTCGTTTTTCCTGTACATCAACGATTGGGTGCTGGTGGCAAATTCAAAGATGACTCTACTCGATCACATCACCCTGACCCTCGATACTTTGGCAGCTCTAGGGCTGTGAATAAACCTGAAAAAGTCAATGTTCACACCCTCTACTTGGGTTCAATTTATTGGTGCAGTCTTGGACTCTATGCAGGGCATTCCTCCCTCCCCAGAGGGCAGAGGACATTACCTCCCTCATCACCTTCTTTAAAGTCCAGAGGACAGTATCTGCAAGACAGATACAGCGCCAAACTTCAAATGAGACTGCTACAGCTCTGGTTTGTCAGAAAGTTTCATCCTCAGAGACAATCTCAGTCTCAGCGCTTTACCCTCCCGGAAGCTGTATTAGCCTCCCTTCGTTGGTGGGAGGACCATCAGAACCTGCTGGCGGGGGCTCCCTTCCACCCTCCGAACCCGGGGCTAACGCTGACCATGGATGCGTCTCTCTGGGGATGGGGAGCGCACCTCCAGGGACTATGTGTGGGGGCTCAGTGGGAACCTCATGTAACTCATCATTATATCAACTTCCTGGAGTTCCTAGCCATTCAGTTTGCCCTGTGAACCTTCCGCCACCTGGTGCAGCACAGACAACACCACAGTGCTCTGCTATCTCAACCATCAAGGTGGGACGGTGTCCCGATGCCTATGTTGGTTGGCCATGGAGATTTGGAATGAGTGCCAGTCATGGGGCATGTTCATAGTGGCTGCCCATTTACCAGGAGCCCTCAATGTGCAGGCAGACTTCCTGAGCATAAGGGGTGCGTCGTGGCATGAATGGGAGATCAATTGGACATACCTCTTGCCAATTTTCCAACAGTGGGGCCATCCAGATGTCGATGTCTTTGCAACACAAGAGAACAAGAAATGTCGCCTGTTTTGCTCAAGAGCAGGGAAGGACCCGCTCTTTCTGGGAGACGGTCTCCTTTACTCATGGGTGCACAAACATCTGTTTCTCTTCCCACCTTTTCCTCTACTCACCAAGGTGATAGCCAAAATCCTACAGGAAAGACCACATTGCATTCAAGTAACTCCCTGGTGGCCCAGACAACACTGGTTCCCCATGCTCTTCCACATTTCCAAGGGCTGCTTTGTTCATTTCCCTCCAGTGTCAGATCTTCTCCTAGCTCAGGAGAACCAAGTGCTGCATCACAACGCTCTGTACCTGAAGCTCACAGCGTGGGTGATCCCTTAGCCACACTCAGAGACAGAATACACCATGTTCTGCTGAATTGTCGTAAACCTTCCACTAGAGCTTCCTATGCTGGGAAATGGAAGACCTTCTTATCTTACCTCCTCCCACTGACCTTATGACGATCTTTGGATTTTTGTTATCATGTTTAGATTTAGGTCTCAGTTGTTCCTCACTGAAGGTGTATTTAGCAGCCATTTCAGCTAATCATCCTGAGGTGAACGGATACTCTGTTTTCTTGCACCCATGGACTAAACAGTTCCTGAAGGGGCTTAGACACCTCCTCCTTCCATCCCGGGGTCCTCTGCCAGCTTTGGACCTCCCCCTGATCCTCACCAATCTGATGGGGAAGCCCTTCATACCTATGGCTGCCTGTAGTTTACAACTCCTTTCCTGGAAGACTGCCTTCTTGGTAGCTATTACTTCGGCCAGAAGGGTGAGTGAATTTTCAGCACTTCGTTGTGACTCTCCTTACCTGACTTTTTCATCATGATGGTGTTACTTTGGCCCCAGATGTCTCTTTTTTGCCAAAGGTAGTCTCTGAGTTCCATATGCAAGCAGACACTGCTCCCTGGTTTTTTTCCAACACCTCAGAATGATGAGGAGCATTGTCTGCACAGCCTAGACATAAAGAGAGCTTTGCTCTTCTACTTGGACAGAACCCGGCCCTTCAGGAAGACCCTGGCCCTTTTTGTTTCTCATGCATTGTCCACGCAGGGGAAGAAGCTGTCCTCTCAGCATCTGTCCAGATGGATCATGGAGATGATCAAGCTCGGCTACTTGCTCACCAAGAAACCACTCTTGGGTCCATTACGAGCACACTCTACCCGGGCAATTGTGACATCTATGGCCTTTCTGAGAGGTACGTCACTTGGTGACATCTACAATGCAGCAACCTGGGCTATTCCTCACACATTTGTGAAACACTACGCCCTGGATGTTCGTCTTCATCAGTGTATGACAGTGGGATGGGCTGTGTTGCAGGCAGCGCATGTTTAGGACCTTCAGCTCCCTCCTCCAGGTAGGTGGTTATTGCTTTTTAGTCTCCCAGAGGTGTAATGCACAGAGATCACAAAGAAGATAAACAGGTTGCTTACCTGTAACTGATGATCTTCGAGTGGTCATCTGTGCATTTACACCACCCGCCCTCCTTCCCCTCCGCTTTTGGTCCTTTCCTTTTACTTTGTGACTGAGGGCAGCAGTCAGAAGGAACTGGTGGGATAGTCATGCCCCTCCCCTGGTCATGCGCACTGGAGCCCAGCACATGACTGGGGAGCAGGCACGAAAATCCCTTTAGCTTTCTACAGTACCAATCGGGGTCGGCGCAGGCGCACTATATCCCCAAAGGTGTGAATACACAGATGACCACTCGAAGATCATCAGTTACAGGCAAGGGAATAGACTTTCCAATTTCCCAGGGGGGGCTGGGGCTGGGCCTGAGGCATTGCTGTGCTAGGTCCTTAAGAGAACCAAGGCCCATTGACATCATAGGGAGGAGCCAGTGACATCACAGGCCATTGTCACTATTTATGGAGGCAGAGCCATGTGGCATTCCTGGCTCCTATTATCTCCAGTGGGTTTTCAAGCCTTTCCCATTGTTTACAATGGGCAATCTTGTCATTCCTTTTATACATCTCAGTTGTCCCTTTGAAACTGTACCACACATATAGTGTGTACATTTCTTGCCAATGTTTTTTCTAGGCTGCACATAGGGCAAAAGGAAATTTTAAAAGGCCTCTGATCTGCATGCCAATCAGGAAAATGCTGTGTGGCATAAACATGAGTTAAGTGTTAAGTGTTCTCCCTGGATTGTGCACATTAATGTCATCAACCGCAACCTATTCCCTATGTTGTGGTCCAAAATCCACCCACTCCACAAGGTAATACAGTTTATTGCATTTCAGTTTAGAGTCCAAAATGTCAGCAACTTCATAATGCGGTTTGCCTTGCACCATAACTGGGGGGGGGGCGTTGCTCATTCCGGGCACTAGGGGTTAGTCCCAGGGTCACGATGCAGAAGCCTAAGGTGAAAAACAGGGTATATATTTTTCAGAGATTTAGGCAACACAAGTTCAACAGTGACATCATTGATTAGCTGTTTGAGGGGGCATGGCGTCGGCTGCCTAACATGGTGGACGTAGGTTGCTAGCTCTCCGCTCCTATCACCCAGGCAAACTGCGATCACCACCTCAAAATCATCATTCTCAGCCTTGTAGAGATGAACAATCACTCTGGAAACAAAAAATCGCCTAAAAAAACAAAAATGCCAGATCTCCGACCCTTTTTACACAAGAACAGAACAGCTGCGCAAGTCGCGGCCTTACCACCTACGAACCTCAAAATGGCGGCCGCAACAACAGAGCCGGAGGACACAGAAATGTATCTTCAAGAAGGCAGGTTAGTTGACCTTCTCTCCGCTTTAAAAACCGATCTCATGTCACACATTGATGAAAATTTTTTACCCTTGGGAGAACAGTTAGACAAAATCACCAACTCCTTAAAGCAAGTTGCTAATACAGCTAATATGGCTATGGAGCTAGGAGTCACGCTACAAAATGAAGTGCAGTTTCTGCAAAAAAAAGACGAGTGGGCAACAGAAAAACTCCTAGCACTGGAAACTAAATTGAAGCAGAATTCACTTAAATTTCAAGGAATGGAAGAAAAAGAAGAAGGAAATATGGAACTCCTTACCTTTATGACACACTGGCTTACAGAATTACTGAGTCCTGAAGATAAAATTGCACCCTTGATATTGCGTGCCTATAGAATCGGGTCTGCAGCCACCCCTTCAAAAAGAAAATCTAGAGACATAATAGCTGAGTTCCAAGATGCCAGAACTGTAAAATTGATTAGCTGTTTGACAGGGAATGGCCCCACAAACTTCCAGCCCAGTTTCCAGCTCAGCTGGAGACCTTTAATGTTCTTAGTAGAGACATACACAGAGTGAGCAGGGTTGAGTTCCCACCCCTTGTCCCATTTTTATCAGCTTGCAGTTTGTAACCTTCTTTTGCCCCCTCCAAAGGTTTACAAAGGATCAGCCACGGGTCCTGCAATCATTTGCACCATTCCCCAGCCTCTCCCTCCGGTAAGCCAGCGTTTGCTAAGAAAGGGAGAGGCAGGGCCTCATAACCATGGACAGCCATAAAGGGGGAGACCCCAGTTGAGGAATAACAGGCATTATTGTAGCAAAATTCCACCCGGGGAAGAAATCCCTCCCAGTCATCTTGCTGAAAGTTAGTAAAGCACCGGAGGTATTGCTCCAAGGTTTGGTTGACATGTTCAGTTTGTCCATCCGTCTCGGGATGATAAGCACTGCTCAGACCCCTCTCCACCCCTAACAGATGCATGAATTCGCCCCAAAACTTGGAAACAAATTGCGAGCCCTGATCAGAGATTATTTTCCAGGGCAAAGTATGCAGTCTGAAAATGTGCTGAAGAAACGCCTTAGCCAGTACCTTTGCAGATGGTAAGGCTTTAAATGGAATGAAATGAGGCTGTTTGGAAAACAAGTCTACAACGACCCAAATAACAGTTTTCCCCTTGCTAGGGGGCAGATCTGTGATAAAATCCATGGAGATGACCTCCCAAGGTTGGCTTGGTGTAGGTAGGGGTTGAAGGAGTCCTGGTGGCTTCCTGGGTCTCAGTTTACTCATGAGGCATGTCTGGCATGAGCAGACAAAGAGGGAGAGGTCCTTCCTCATTCCAGGCCACCAGAATTGGTGTTGCAGGAGATGCATAGACTTCACAAAACCCAAGTGCCCTGCCCGTTTGCTCCCATGCACATGAGACATGACTGCCCCACCCAACTGGGAAGGTGTGAACATAGAATCTAAGACCTCCTCCTGGTGGCTATCATGTTGTGGGAGGCATGACAATGCATCAGTAAGCGAGTTCACCTTTCCCGGGAAATGGTGGAAAGAGAAATTGAACTTGGAGAAAAAATCAGCCCAGTGCAACTGTTTAGCGTTCAGGTTGCGGGGAGTGGGGAGGACCTCAAGGTTTTTATGATCAGTCCACACCTTGAACAGCACCCTTGCCCCCTCCAACCAATGTCACCACGTCAAGAGCGCTAATTTAATAGCCCCTGCTTCTTTATCCCACATGGACCGATTGCGTTCAGTGTCATTGAATTTCCGGGAGACATACACAAGTGGGTGCAACCTCCCATCCTCCCCCTCTTGCAAAATGGCACCACCCATCACAACATCCGATGCATCGACTTGCACAACACACTTTTTTAGTTCATTCAGGTGCACCAAGACCGGCTCGGAAGTGAAAAGGGCTTTTAGGTGGTCAAACGCCCCCTGGCATTTGGGAGTCCAGTCTAGTTTGGCCCCCGGCCATGTGCTGTCGGGGCCCTTCCCCTTCATTTTCAAAAGGTCAGTGAGAGGGAGGCTCATTTGGGCAAAATTAGCCAGAAAAATTCTGTAAAAGTTAGCAAACCCGAGGAATGCTTGGAGTTGCTTCCGGGTTTTGGGTGGCTCTCACCCCACCACAGCCTGGACCTTGGCAGGGTCCATTTCGATTCCCCGGGTGGAAATCTGGTAACCCAAAAATGAGATCTCAGAGCAAGGGAACTCACACTTGGAGAGTTTAGCAAAGAGTTTGTGCTTGTGCAATGTTTGCAGCACCTCTCGGACCAGTTTGACATGAGATTCTTTGTCAGGGGAGTACCACAAAATGTTATCCAAGTAAACAAGGACACCATTGAGCAGGTGCTTGTGCAACACTTTATTAATTAGGTTCATAAAGACCCTCGGAGTGCCCTGAAGGCCAAAAGGCATCCCTAGGTACTCAAACTGCCCCAGGGGGGTATTAAACACCGTTTTATATTTGTCCCCTTCTCTAATCTGGACTCGGAAATAGGCATCACAGAGGTCAAGTTTCAGAAAGATTTTCCCTTTAGAGACCACTGCTAGGAGGTCTTTGATCAAAGGGAGAGGGTAGGCATTCGTGGATGAGACAGCATTCAAACCCCAATAGTCAGTACATAGGCGTAACCCCCCGTCCTTTATCTTTTGGAACAACACAGGGGCTACAAAGGGTGAGGAGGCAGGTCTAATGAACCCCCTGGCCAAGTTCTTTTCAATGAACCGTCTGAGTTCCATTTTCTCCATAGGGCTCATGGAGTACAACTTTCCCTTAGGCAGTTTTTGGTCTGGTAACAATTTGATAGAACAGTCAGAGTTGGGGGAATCAACTGGAGCTCCTCCTGGGCCAGGCACGCAGGCACAGCCATCACTCAGGGAGGCTCCCCCCATCCTTTGTCCCAACTGTGGCCCGTGCAATAGGGGGGGAAATGACCCGGCACAATCCCCTCTTCCCACAGTATATCGTGATCATGAAGCCACGGGCTGCCCAGGACCAACGGGAACCTGGCCACTGGTGTGATCACAAAAGGGCGACCTCCCAGAAGCCTCCACCGAATTCGTCTTCGAAATCTAAGCAACCAGTTAGACAATCTGCTCCCCCCAATCGCGAGGGTCAGAATTTTATTAATTTTTTAACGAAATATAATAACATAAGTAACAAACAATACAACAAACATGTAACACAAATGGGGGGGGTAGTAACTTCTCATAGTACATGCCATAACAAGGCCTAATGAAATAATCAACATTTGCTAATTTTATAAAAGGTGCATATAATTCATTTCAATTCTCTCTTATTGGACTATATAAAAGTACTTTATCTTATAAGTTGTCTTTCAGTTATAACCGCCTATACATAGGTTTTGTACCACTCATAAAATTGTGTCCATGTGTTCTGGAAAACGGAGTCCAAGAGGCCTTTCATCAGTAAAGTTAGTTTATCCATTTCCGCTGCTTCTAAAACCTTGTTTAAGTATTCTTGTTTTGTGGGTGTCTCAGGCTTCTTCCAATATTTGGCATAGAGAATTCTTGCAGCATTAGTTAAGTATACAGTAAAATAGTGATCGTCTTTATTGGAGTCTTTCAGTAGAATATTCAATAATAATACCTCCGGTGTGAATGGTATAGCTGCACCTAACACCTTTTGCATTATTTCATGGACCCATGCCCAGTATTTTTTACTTATATCACAATGCCACCAGATATGATGAAACGAACCCACCTTATTTTCACATTTCGAGCACTTATTTGAACATTTACTATTATATTTCACTAATCTCTCTGGTGTTACATACCATCTATAAAACATTTCATATACATTTTCCTTATAGGCTATCGCTTTCATAATCTTTATATTTTTCTTCCATATTTGGTCCATTGGTCTAGACCTATGTTATGACCTATATTTTGGGCCCATTGAATCATATTACCTTTCACAGTTTCCTCCAACATCATCTCATTAAGCAAGAGAGTATAAGCTCTTTTTATAAATTTTTGGTCAGTAGCTATCATTATCTTTTCAATCTCCACTAAGTTTTTGTGAAAACCTATTTTCTTGTCTTTGGAATATCTGGATTCTGTTTGAGCTTTTTGCCACCACGATAAGTCCTCTAATGGTTTCGACTCATTCTTAGAGTCCAGAATACCCTGATATCTTTTTGGTTTCTCTTCCTCATATATAGTCGGTAACGTGAAAGCTTCCAAAGGAGCGGTCAGTTTTGAATTTTTTGTAAAAAAACTGCTTACGTATGACTTCCCACACTTTCAGTAAAGAGGCCTGGACCAATGTTGTTTAAAATACTTTTGTGAAGACGCCTTCCCATACCATAAAAATGCATGCCATCTCATCATAAGATCATGACCTTCTAATTTTAATGTTCTTTTATCCTCTAGAATAATCCAATTCCCTAACTCAAGCTAATGCCGCCACTCTGTAATATAAGTTTGAACATCCAAAGCCTCCTTTTTCCTTAGTCTTGTAAAGCCTTCAGTCTTATTCTGGGATGTTTCCCTTGCCAAATAAATTTCAAAACTAGCTGATCCAGGTCACTGAAATTTTTTTGATTTTGCAGAATTGGAATTGTCTGGAATAGAAATAACCAACAATTACAAAGAGATCTGTAAATTTTCCCATTTTTCTAAATCTTGTTTGGTTGCCTTGAAAAGCTCTTTGTAATTGTTCTCCTGTAGGGCACTGCATCATGATTCCCAAATACTTTACATTATCTTGTATCTGAAAACTTGAAATTTCTTGTAATTTTTCCTTCTGTTTAATATCTGTATTCTTAGTTAGAATCTTTGTTTTGTTAATGCTTACCCTCAATCCTGCCACTTGTCCATAATCTTGAAGTACCTCCTTCAACTTGGGTACCAAGGGTATCGGATTCTCTAAAATAAATACTAGATCATCCACGAATGCCAATAGTTTATGCTCTTCTCCTCTCATCTTAAGTCCAGTAATCTGATTTTCATTTCTAATTGAATCGTTGAGTATTTCCAAAGCAAAAATAAATAAAAGTGGTGAAAGGGGACAGCCTTGTCTTAACCCTTTTTGAATTTCAAAGTTTTGAGTCCGATCCCCATTAATCATAACCATTGTGTTCTGTCTAGTATAGATGGCTTGGATTATTTTAACAAACTCAGTTCCCGCCTCTGCCATTTTCAGTGCCTCCAACACAAAAACCCAATTAACATTGTCAAAGGCCTTCTCTGAATCTAAAAAAATCAAGGCCAACTGCTTTCCTGAGTGTGCTTCATAATATTCTATAACGTCTATAATGCATCTTAGGTTATTCTTGATTTGCCTTTTAGGCAAAATCCTGCTTGATCATTATGAATTGTTTTTGATAATATTTTTTTAAATCTTTCAGCTAATATTGAGGCAAAAATTTTATAATCCACATTTAATAATGAGATCGGTCTATAGTTCTTAATTTTCTTTTCATCTGAATTTTGTTTGTGAATCAGAGAAATTATTGCTTCTTTCCATGAGTCAGGAATTTCTTCATTTTCCATAATGTTATTACAAATGTCTTTTAAATAAGGCAATAATTGCTCTTCAAATATAAGATAAAATTTTATTGGGCGTCCATCCGGGCCTGGGGCTTTACCTTTATTTTGCCGCCTCAACGCCTCCGCCAGTTCCATCATCACAATTGGCCGATTAAGTATTTTTCTTTGGTCCTCTGTGAACTTCTTCAGCTGATGTATTTCTAAATAACCCTTTATTTGTTCTATATTTATAGCAGTTTTTCTGTAAAGATCTTTGTAAAAATTTTCTACTATAATCTTCATCTCTTGCAATTTATTTGTTTCTGTCCCATCTTGCTTATTTAGAACTTTTATATAAGATTTCTCCTTTTGGTATCAGATTTTATAGGCCAGCCATCTTGTTGGTTTATTGGCATTCTCAAAAAAGTTTTGCTTGGCAAACGCCAGTTTCTTAGCAAGCTCATAAATAAGCATACACTTCATCTTATGTTGCAGGAGCTTAAGTTTAGTTTTCGTATCTGGAGATATTGAATTAGCCATCATTTTCCCTTCCTGAATCTGGATTTCTTTTTGAAGGTTACTGTACTCTTGTTTCCTTTGTTTATTTATACTAGCAGATTCTTTTATCAGTTGCCCTCTGGCAAATGCCTTAAATGCATCCCATACCACTTTTATTGGCATATTAGGTTGAATGTTTTCTTTGAAGAAAAACTTTAACTCTTTCATTTTTTTGACAAATGTATCATTTTTCAAAAGGGAAGTATTTAAAGTCCATCAACTTTTAGGCCTCATTTCTTGCATTTTTCTCATTTCTAGAGTAATAGGCTTATGATCTGCATAAGTTCTGGCTTCAGTCTCTGCTTCCAATAGATCTTTAATGGCCGTTCTTGAAATCCAGCACATATCCAATCTGGACCACGAATCATGTCTAGCTGAGAAGTAAGTATGTTGTTGTTTATTGGTATTTCTTACCTCCACACATCCACTAATCTCAGTTCTTCCATCAGTTGACACAAACTAGGTGAAAATTCATTACCTCTACTTTTCTTCCCCTGAATATTTGTTTTCCTGTCATCCTTCTTATCAAAAACTGTATTGTAATCCCCAATGATGCAAATCTCTTGAAATTCCTGTTGAGTAATCAACCTTTGTAACCTTCCGTAAATTTTTTCTTGATGTTGGTTTGGGGCATTTTTCTCATTTGTCTTTGTATTGGAACCATTAAGATTCTTCCATCTTGTGATGCGTATATTTGCTCAGGCTGTAAATGATCTCTTACAAACGTAGCTACTCCTCTTTTCTTTTTCTCCTTAGCTGATGTTATAAAATTTTTTCCAAGTCCTTTTACTTGTATATGCTTTTCATTTAATATGTGTCTCCTGAAGACATATTATATCCCGATTTTGTTTTCTAAGTTGATGGAATATTCTCCTTCTTTTTTGTGGTCCATTTAAGCTGTATACATTCACCGATATAATTTTTATTTTGCCTCTGTTCATCCTGGTTACAATTCTGTTGGTCCTGTTTCTCCCTTGAGTGTTGACTTGTATTGACTGGAGATTTCCTTGTTGGTCCGTTTCTTCCTTTTCTCTGTGGTTTTGGGCCAGTTGCTGCCAAACCTAGTAAAACTTCTCCTTCCTCCTCTTCTTCTCCTTCATCCTCTCCTTCTTCCTTCTCTTCTTGTTCTGTTGAGAGTTCATCTCCATGAGTTTTCAGGAAGTCTTCTGCTTTGAAAGTTGAGGTTATTCTATATCTTTTAAAAGTAAAAATCAGACCTTCTGGGAGCAGCCATCTATAGTTTATAGTATAATTTCTCAACAGTGTTGTCAATCTGGAATATTCCTTCCTTTTTTCTCTAACTCTCCAATGAATTTCTTTTAAAACATTTATTTCAGTCTCTTTCATCATCAAAGGTGAGGCATTTACTTCTCTTAATATCTTGTCTCTCACTGCCCTCTTGTGAAAACGAATTTGCACTTTTCTTGGTAATTGGGATCATCTTGTATAGGCTGAATTCACCCTAAAGGCTACATCAATTTCCTGAGTAACCTTATCTGCCTCTTCCATATTCATATGCTCCGCTAGCAATTTGGCTTTTTTTTTTTAATAGTAAGATCTTCATTTTTTCCCTCAGGTACGTTTTGAAATCTTAATATAAATGCTGCCCTTTCCACCTGTAGTCTTGTAACATCTTGCTCCAGGGTAATCTTTCATTTGTTTCCTTAAACTTAGTCTCCATTTCTTTGGTCTTGGTTTCTATTTTTTTTGTTGTGGTGTTCAGTTCAATGATCTTCTGAGTATTATCTGTTATTTGTTTCTAGAGTGCTTGCAAGCTCAGGGAAAACTGTTCAGTGATTTCTTTCATCGCATTTTGAATGGGATCTACTGCTTTAGGGATGGAATTTCGAATTTCCTCCATGGTTAGTTTGATTGGCTCGACCACCTCACTTATCAAGCTCTGAATGGTCGCCTGGACCAGGGCCTGCATCTCTTTTTGCACTGGGGCTGAGAGTTTTAGGCTGGCTGCCCCAGGAACCCCTGGTGAAGAAGCTGGCATTTTAATTTTAGCCTGGCTTGTCATCGTAAGTATAGTACCATGTTATTCAGAATTGCCCAATTTTGGCAGAATGCCCAAAATTTCTGGACCACTTTAGTTCAGATGGTTATTTTCTTCTCTGCAACTTTGTTTTGGAACATTCAGGAAGCACTGGCTGACTGCCCGGATCCTATTTTTAATAGCCTGGCTGGTTGTTTGGGTTTTCTCTAATACAGTGTTTTTAAAGTGTAAACCACAAATATGTGTTTCAAGGTCAGTCACTTGCCTCCTCCCTTTTCAGACAGAGATCTCTGGGGTGTTGTGTTTTTTTTTTTTTAATTAGGCAGCTGATTTTAACTTCCCAGAGGTTGACTCTTTAATAGTAACAATTCCCAGTTCTACTTTGTTTCAGACACTTTGCTTATTTTTATTTCCCTGAAGCTCCAGTAATGTTACAAATACTCGCAATATTGCACCCCCTGCCCCTGTTGGGATAAAAGTTGGAATCATTGCAAAGGGTTCTCTGCACACACCACGCTGCCCCTGCTGGGGTAAAAATTGAGTGCGCTGCAAAGGAGGTCTCTACCAACACCACAGACCATCAAAGAATAGCACTAGCCATCAATTTTACTTATTTTTATTGTCAGGGACCCCACCAATTTTTTTAAAGGGTTTCCTAATGTTCCACACCCTGTCCCCATTGGGGTAAAAATTGGGCTCATTGCAAAGGGTCTCTACAAACTCCAATCAGTCAAATGATGAGATTAACACTCAATTTTGCAAGCTGAACAGTTAGGATGATTTCTCTTCGAGCATCGCCCTATATTAGCAGGTGTAAGTAGCGTTATCTCCATCCATCTCCGTTTGCTGACCACTTATGCTTTGGGGGGGAACACCCACTGTAGCTTCTTCCTCTTTCAGGGCTAGAGCTTTGACCATTCTATCTTCATAAGTCCAGAATAAAGTTTTTACTCACAGTATCACTTGTTTGGCAGTGCCTTCTAACCCCCCCCCCTCAGCGCAGGAGCGACAGCTTTGCCCATAAAAATGGGCTCCTCTCTGGATCCCACATTGGAGGTGATCCCTGGTTCTCCCTGTGAGTTGCCATGGCACAAGGGACTGGATCAAGCCTCTTGCTACCCACTCACCCCTTCCCTGGAGAGTGGGGTGTGGCAAACATTATCAATTAATGGCACACTGGTCTTAATCTCTTTACATTCTGCCTCTGTTGGTAATCAGTAACTGGGTACACTAATTCTGACCTTTGCTCTTCTCAATGCAAGCATCTTTGACGCCAGGAGTAGAATGACATTATCACTGTTAATTATGCTGTACAAACATCCCAGGCATTCTGTTTGAGCATGTGGTCTTCCTTTGTGTGATGCAAGGGGCAGCCCCATCTGACACTGAGAACTGAGTGTTTAAAATAAAGCTGCTGGCTGTCTCCAGGTCAGGCCAGTGCTTTTCACCCCTCCGACTGTGTCTCGTGTGGTTCCTTCAGTGGGGGGGGGGGCAGTAAGTCAGGAGACCCTTTAAATGGACCCAGAAGTGGCCGACATGCACAGACACAACCGTTTCACCACGCTGGTCGCTTCTATGAATATAAGGATTGATACCTATTTGTCATACCTTTCAGCCTATGCCTTTAATGTGACCACTACCATTTGTCCAGTGCTGGACTTGGTCCTGGAGGAGCATAGCCTTACTTTGTCGTCGGTTTTGTCTGAAATCTGTATGATCTCTAAGCAGCAGATCAATTCTATTCATCATGCTGTAACCTGTTCTTCTAAGGTCCTTGTCTCCTCCATTGCTCTTTGTCATCATGCTTGGCTTCAGGGCATCTCTCTTCAGCCAGATATGAAATTCTGCACCGAAGACCTCCCTTTTGATGGTGAGGGACTTTTCCACTCTACCACTGATGAAGCCTTGAAGGCTGTTGATTATAGCCAGAAGCAGGCTCGAAACCTCTACACCTCGATCCCGGTACCGGTCCTGGAGACCTTACTATAATAGGCATCAGCCATCTCCTGCATCCACCTCTCAGTGGAGAAAGAGGCCTTATGATTCCGGGCAGTCTCACTGACCCCGTCAGCAGGCCCCTAAAAAGCCCCAGCAACCAAAGCAGTCCGTTTGACCACTTTGATCACCTGCTGTCACTTCCCTCCTACACCCCTCCCATTCAGACCCAACTCTTCCCTTTCCTTCCAACCTGGGAAGAAATTTCCACTGATTCATACGGGTCAGGTACACCATAGAGTTCGTTTCACCCCCTGTCCTCCCTCACTTTGTCATTACACCACCAGATCCTGGAGATCTCCACCCTTCTAAACAAGGGTGCCATCAAGATTGTCCCAGAGGCACAACGAACCCTAGGCTTCTACTCCAAGTGTTTCCTAGTTCCGAAAAGGGACAGTGGCTTGCGGGCCATCATGGATCTTCGAGATCTAAATCGATACATTCGATGCCACAAGTTTCGAATGGTGACTCTGCAATCCATTCTCCCTCTCCTTCCCAAGTCCAGCTGGCTGGCGTCAATAGACCTCCAGGATGCCTACTTTCATATTACCATACGTCCCCAACACCAGAAATTCCTACATTTTGCTATCGGGAATGCTCACTACCAATATCTAGTCCTCCCATTCAGATTCTGCACCGTCCCAAGGGTTTTTACCAAGCTAATGGCAGCTGTGGCTGTGGACCTTCATCATCGAGGGATTGCCCTTTACCCCTATATCGACGATTGGCTTCTGGTTGCCCTACACAGGACCAGCTAGCCCAAGATGTCCAGGTGACCCCCTTCCTCCTTCATGCCCTAGAGCTTTGTGTCAACCTACCCAAGTTGTCTCTCCATCCTACCCAGACCATGCAATTTCTAGGTGCCCGCCTTGATACCACTACCAAGACCACTTTTCTCCCGAGCTTGAGGGCCTCGGACATAATCTTATTGGTGTCCGCATTGCAGACTTCTCCCTGACAATCCTCTCAGTCCATTATGAGGCTCCTGAGATACTTCGCATCCACAGTCTTCATTGTTCAGCACGCCAGACTCAGGATGCATCCTCTCCAACTTTGGCTTCTCTGTACTTTCGATCCTTTCTGGAGTCCGTGGTACAAAATCCTGTTGATCCTGGTTCCAGTCATCGACTCCCTCACCTGATGGTCTCTTCCTCAGCATCTCCTCTCCAGCATGCCCTTTCAGCATTCTCCTACAGAGATTTTGCTGTCCACAGATGCGTCCCTCTGGGGTTGGGGAGCCCAGTGTGGAATGCTCTCAGCACAGGGGGCCTGGTCTTCTCAGGAAGCCACACTTCACATCAATGCATTGGAGCTGCGAGTTGTTCATCTTGCTCTACGGTCTTTTCTCCCAATACTGTGGGACAAAGTCATCCGAGTTGCCTCCGACAATACCACCACTGTTTTCTACATAAACAAGCAGGGCGGGACTGCCTCTCTACATCTATGCAAGATGGCCATCGATCTTTGGAACTGGTGCCTCCACCATTTGATCATGCTCTCGGCGATACACATCCTGGGCATTCAAAAGGTCAATGCCAACCATTGAAGCTTACCGATCCTTACGGGTCCATTTGGCGATCATTTCCATGTACCACCCCTTGATACAGGCTCTATGGTTTTTTCACACCGTCTCATGAAATCCTTCCTTAAAGGCCTTCTTCAGCTCTGTCCCCCGTGGAAGCCCCTGGTACCTTCATGGAGTCTCTTGCTCATCCTGACTCAACTCATGGCTAATTCGAACCCATGGCTACCATGGATCTTTGGCTACTCTCATGGAAGATGGCCTTCCTTATTGCAATTACAACTGCTTGCCAAGTAGGGGAACCTGTTGCCTTTTGAGCTGATCCCCCCTATACAATTTTCCATAAGAAGAAGGTTGTTCTCAGACCAGACCTTTCTTTACTCCCTAAAGTCATTTCTGCCATTCATCTGTCTCAGTCGTCTATCTTACCTACCTTCTTTCCAAACCTAGCTGACAAACCTCAGAGAGCCTTAGACTGCCTTAATGTTCGCAGAGCGCTCTCATTTTATTTACATCAGACAAAGCCTATCTGTAAGTCTCCTAGGCTATTCTTTGTCTCAACGCTTGTCAAAATGGGTGACTTCCACCATAGCCCTTTGCTATGAGATGGCGCATCAACCCATTCCTACCTGTATTACTGCCCACTCCACACAGGCAGTATCAACATTGACGGCTTTCCTGGCTGGCATCCCATTGGAAGACGTCTCTGCTGCCACTACGTGGTCCTCGGCATCGACCTTTGTGTCCCATTATGCACTAGACATCTGAGCTCGGTGGGATGCTACATTTGGCCAGGTGGTGCTGCAATCTCTCTTTGCTTGATCCTTCCGCTTCTTCAGGTAGGACCTCTGAATTTAAATAATGATGTTGTCTCCTAACTAATCTGTTTTGATATCTTTCAGCTGCCAGCTCCCTCCTCCAATTGATCTTTGAGTGGTCATCTGTGCAGTACCACAATCCCACCCGGCCTTCCCCGCTGCTAGCATCTCCTGATCACTTACCTTGGTTTGATGGGACTTACCCGTAGCAGTCCTCCCTCATGGATCACTGCCTTGTCGTGGCGAGGGGGCTTGCGTGGTTCGATGAGGCTGTGGGCTATGCCACGGAGGGCCACCCAGGACGGACAGGCCACAGCAGAGAGTTCAGACCAAGTGTGATCCCCTGGAGAAGGAAATGGCAACCCACTCCAGTATCTCTGCCAAGAAAACCCCATGGACAGTAACAAAAGGCTAAAAGATATGACACCAGAAGATGAGCCCCCCAGGTCGGAAGGTGTCCAATATGCTACTGGGGAAGAGCAGAGGGCAAGTACGAGTAACCCCAGAAAGAGTGAAGTGGATGGGCCAAAGCTGAAAGGATGCTCAGTTGTGGATGTGTCTGACGGTGAGAGGAAAGTCTGATGCTGCAAAGAACAATACTGCATAGGAACCTGGAATGTTAGTTCTATGAATCAAGGTAAGCTTGACGTGGTCAAAAATGAGATGGCAAGAATGAACATCGACATCTTGGGTATCAGTGAACTAAAGTGGACAGGAATGGGCGAATTTAACTCAGAAGACCATTATATCTACTACTGTGGCCAGGAATCCCGTAGAAAAAATGGTGTGGCCTTTATAGTCAACAAGAGAATGAGAAAGGCAGTATTGGGGTACAATCTCAAAAATGACAGGATGATCTCGGTCTAAATCCAAGGCAAACGATTCAACATCACAGTAATCCAAGTCTATGCCCCAACCACTGCTGCAGAAGAGGCTGAAGTGGACCAGTTCTATGAAGACCTACAACAGCTCATAGAACTAACACCAAAAAATGATGTCCTCATCATCATAGTGGACTGGAATGCTAAAGTAGGAAATCAAAAGGTAACCGGAATAACAGACAAGTTTGGCCTTGGAGAACAAAATGAAGCAGGGCAAAGGCTAATGGAGTTTTGTCAAGAGAACATGCTGGTCATAGCGAACACCTTTTTCCAACAACCTAAGAGGCGTCTCTACACATGGACATCACCAGATGGGCAACACCGAAATCAGATTGATTATATAATTTGCAGTCAAAGATGGAGAAGCTCTATCCAGTCAGTAAAAACAAGACCTGGAGCTGACTGTGGCTCAGATCATGAGCTACTCATTGCAAAATTCAGACTTAAATTGAAGAAAGTTGGGAAAACCACTAGGCCATTCAGATTTGACCTAGATCACATCCCCGATGAATATACAGTAGAGGTGAAGAATAGGTTTAAGGGACTAAATTTGATAGACAGAGTGCCTGAAGAACTATGGACAGAGGTCCGTGACATTGTAAAGGAGGCAGCAATCACCGCCATCCCAAAGAAAAAGAAATGCAAGAAAGCAAAGTGGCTGTCTGATGAGGCTTTACACATAGCAGAGGAAAGAAGGAAAGCTAAAGGCAATGATGAAAAGGAAAGATTTGCCGAACTGAATGCAGATTTCCAGAGAACAGCAAGGAGAGATAAGGAGGGTTTTCTGAATGAACAATGCAAAGTAATAAAGGAAAACAATAGATTGGGAAGGACTAGAGATCTCTTCAAGAAAATTGGAGAACTCAAGGGAACGTTCCATGCAAAGCTGGCCATGATAAAGGACAAAAACGGTAGGGACCTAACAGAAGCAGAAGAGATTAGGAAAAGATGGCAAGAATATACAGAAGAACTATACAAGAAGGACCTCAATGTCCTTGACAACCACGACGGTATAATCACTGACCTCGAGCCAGACATCCTGAAATGTGAAGTTAAATGGGCCTTAGAAAGCATTACTAACAACAAAACTAGTGGAGGTGATGGTATCCCAGCTGAGTTATTCAAAGTCTTAAAAGAAGACGCTGTTAAAGTGCTGCACTCAATTTGCCAACAAATTTGGAAAACACAACAGTGGCCACAGGATTGGAAAAGGTCGGTTTACATTCCAATCCCAAAGAAGGGCAATGTCAAGGAATGTTCAAACTATTGCACAATTGCACTCATTTCACATGCTAGCAAGGTCATGCTCAAGATCCTACAAGCTAGGCTCCAACAGTATGTGGATAGAGAACTGTCAGAAGTACAAGCTGGGTTTCAAAGAGGTAGAGGAACTAGAGATCGACTTGCCAACATTCGCTGGATTATGGAGAAAGCAAGAGAGTACCAGAAACATCTACTTCTGCTTCATTGACTATGCTAAAGCCTTTGATTGTGTGGATCACAATAAACTATGTCAGGTTCTTAAAGAGATGGGAGTACCAGAGCACCTCACATGTCTCCTGAGAAACCTGTATAAGAGTCAAGAAGCAACAGTTAGAACTGGATATGGAACAACTGATTGGTTTAGCATAGGAAAAGGTACGACAAGGATGTATATTGTATGACAAGGATGTATATTGTCACCTTGCTGATTTAATTTATATGCAGAGTACATCATGCGAAATGCTGGCCTGGATGAATCACAAGCTGGAGTTAAGATTGCTGGGGAAAAGATCAATAACCTCAGATATGCAGATGATACCACTCTGATGGCAGAAAGTGAAGAGGACCTAAAGAGCCTCTTGCTCAGGGTGAAAGAGGAGAGCGCAAAAGTGGGCTTGAAGCTCAACATCAAAAAAACTAAGATCATGGCATCTGGCCCCATCACTCCTTGGCAAATAGAAGGGGAATTCGTAGAAGTAGTGACAGACTTCATGTTCCTGGGATCCCAGATCACTGCAGATGGTGACTGCAGCCATGAAATTAAAAGACGCCTGCTCCTTGGGAGGAAAGCAATGGCAAACCTAAACAGCATGATAAAAAGCAGAGACATCACCCTGCCAACAAAAGTCCGCATGGTCAAAGCACTGGTATTCCCCGTAGTAATGTATGGCTGCGAGGGTTGAACTATAAGAAAGGCCGAGCGTCGAAGAATAGATTCTTTTGAACTATGGTACTGGAGAAGACTCTTGAGAGTCCCTTGGCCTGCAAGGAGATCAAATCATTCAATCCTAAAAGAAATCAACCCTGACTGTTCCCTGGAAGGCCAGATCCTGAAGTTGAAGCTCAAATACTTTGGCCACCAAATGAGAAGGGAACATTCACTGGAGAAGACCCTGATGCTGGGAAAGATTGAAGGTCAAAGAAGAAGGGGATGGCAAAGGATGAGATGGTTAGACAGTGTCATTGATGCAACGAACATGAAATTGAGCAAACTTCAGCGGACAGCGGAAGACAGGAGGGCCTGGCATAATCTGGTCCATGGGGTTGCGAAGAGTCGGACTCGGCTGTGCGACTGAACAACAACAACCTGTAGCAGTCGAAGGAACTGAGTGGGAGGTGGCCCTCTCCCCTGCTCCAGGCATGCACAGTGCATGCCCGCTCCCCAGAGCGGGAAGAAAGCCCACCAAAAAAGTTCTGAGGCAAGCTCTGGAAGTTTCAGGCGCCCAACCCGTGTGTGGTACTGCACAGATGACCACTCGAAGATCATCAGTTACAGGTAAGCAACCTGTTTTTACATAGGTGAGATCCCCAGAACAGAGATTCTAAGAACTGCTTTCAAAGGCTGACACACCCATAGGTGTGTCTTATCTGTCTTACCTGTCAAGATAATAATGAGGCATGTTCTTGTGTGTACCCTATTGTCCTCTCCAGTGGGGATGCAAAGCAGCTATAATCATTCTCCTCTCTTCCATTTTATCCCCACAACAACCTTATGAAGCAGGTTAGGGCTGAGAGTTTGTGATCAGCCCAAAGTCACCCAGCACACTTCCATAGCAAAGTAGGGATTCAAACCTGGCTCTCCCAGATCTTTAGTCCATCCTGGCTCTCCAATGCAGAATTCTTTTGGTGTTCCTAGCACTTAAGCCTATGCTACATTCTCAAGAGCTGGTATTGTTTTGTTCTAAAGAGCTAATTAGTTCAGATCTCACCTTGGCCACCTTCTCTCAGCGTAACACTTCACCCCACCCCCACTTCTCAAATATGAAAATAATATGGACCTAACTTAAACTCTGGTTATAAAGATTAGAAACCTGTATTGGCTGAAAAGGGCTATAAACACTTGACAATGTTGTGGGACCAGAGAATAAGCTATGTTTTTATTTAGACAGCACATGATACAGAAGAAGTCATGGTGACTTTACTTAGCTATGTTAGTACTCAGTTATAGTTTCTTCTCTTGATTTAATAAAGTGATTTTCTTCAGCTGGCCAACATATAGGTCAGGTTCATAGAAGTTAGATGAATAAAAGAAATTCTGCTTTACTTTTCTTTACTTTTCTCTGCATTTCAGGAAGAAACTTTCACCTTGTTATTTTAACATTGGAAAATATCTGCCCCAAAAGGGAGGCCTGCCTAAAAACCAAAAACATTTGGGTCACCTTTAGATGTCTTTGTATTTCCTCTGCCCAAAGATTTATGGCCCAGCACCCCTGCATTGGAATAACAAGAAAGCAGGCCCTGAATCTTACAGTGGGGCACCTCCCGGGATAGCTGACTCCAGAGAGTCTCATAAGGCCAAAACATCAGGGCATGAGTTACACCTCTTATCTAGGATGCTTCCTCTGCACACATATGTAAAGTCCTTGAGAATCTCCAGATGAAGGCCTCTGTGTTCCTTGTCAAATGAACAATGGAAATGAATGTAACTGAACCCCAAAATGGGGTTCACCAATGGAAATCTGCCAGCTCAAATGATGCCAATGTACCTGTAACCAGTAATGTCTCTTACTGATTGCAAAGTGCACCTATGTCATTTTGGGTTTTAAACTCTCTTGTCTTTTCTGTTTCTGGCAGAGAACAGCTTGGAATTAGGGGTGCTTCAGCACTACATACTGTTTCTCCTGCTTATTGCAATAAACAGTTTAGATATCCTATTCTCTGGACTCCGACTAGTGTATCTTTTATCAGGCCAGGGACACATGGGCCACAGTTTTGTGGAACAGTGTTATATAGATTATTCAAAATGAAGAGTATTCTTGAAGCATAGCTTGAGGAGACAAGTCCCAGGAAGTCAGAATGCCGAGCAAGTGTGCTTCATATCACACTCTACTTTCCTGTACCTTCTGCTTTTTACTCCATCTGCAGGGTGCCATACAACGTCCTACAACAGCGAGGACCCTATCAAAAAATTTAGCTGCTGCCATATGGCACCTTCTCCTTCAGTATGGTCTCACTATTTGGTAGTACTGCCTCAGTCTGTTAGGAAAATCTCTTCATACATTACATAGAAACAACTTCCTATTAAGGTTCAGGTAACGTGAATCACTCTCAGAGATTGCATTGAGGTGGAAGGATAATCCCTTCACAGTCTGTTAGATTTATAACATGAACACATAAAGCTGCCTTGAACATAACATGAACACATAAAGAGAGCCAGTTTGGTGTAGTGGTTAAGTGCATGGACTCTTATCTGGGAGAACCAGGTTTGATTCCCCACTCCTCCACTTGCACCTGCTGATGTGACCTTGGGTCAGTCACAAGCTCTGGCACAGCTGTTCTCTCAAGGACAGTTTGTGTTAGAGTTCTCTCAGCCCCACCTACCTCACAGGGTGTCTGTTGTGGGGAGGGGAAGGGAAAGGAGTTTGTAAGCCGCTCTGAGATGCCTTTGGGCAGTGAAGGGCGGGGTATAAATCCAATCTCTTCTTCTTCTTCTTCTTCTTCTTCTTCTTCTTCTTCTTCTTCTTCTTCTGATAATTGTCAGACCATTGGTCTGTCATGGTCAGTATTGTCTACTGTGTCTGGCAGCAGCTCTCCCATGTCTAAGGGTCAAACTAAATGTGACAGTGAACTTGTAGCCACCATGAAAGCACTGTCTCCATTTATGAATTTAAAATAGTGATGGCCTGCAGTGCGGAGCTCCCCCCCCCCCATCCTGTATCTTTTCAAGTGCCAAAATAATTTCAGCCTCCCCCAGGAAAGCACTCTGGGCTATCGGCTTGATCAGGATCATGCTTTTGTGGCATTTAAAAAATCACATTAAAAATGTGACGGTGTTCTCATGATGGCCACGAGTTCACTGTCATCTTTAGTTTGGCCCTCAGTCAGAGGTTTTTAACATCACTTGATCCTTGAAATGGGAAATGCCATGGTTGGATCCTGGGACCGTCTGCACACAAAATTCTATCACTGAGCCATAGCCCACCCTTATCTGGCTCCATCTCATCTTCCAGGATGGACCAAAGCCATGTTGGTAGATGAACAAAAAACATATTCCCATACCAGCTGGTCAGACCTTGTAGTTTAGTTCAGTGCTCCTTAAGCTTTACTATGTTGGAAAATGTTTATACTCAAGCTTCTTGGGCACATACATTAGAAACTTGTGGTGACTAATCCTACAGAACAACAAACAAGAACACACAAAACCACCCAAATCCATTAAACTCTTAAATCACAAGGGGCTCTGGGGCAAGTCCTTTCAGCTCCCAAATGGTTGTGCATGCTGGATAGAAAGCTTCCAAGTTTGTTCAGTTTGTTACAATGAAATGGATTGTGTAACATGGCAGCAAGGTATTGTGTCTTGCTTATGCCAAACCAGTTGAATGGCCTCCAAAGATTTTCCATTTCCAATCTTCCTTCATCCCTGACATACCGGTGTTTTGTTTTTCCAATAGCTTCAGGTTCTAACTTGAGTGGGAGGAAAGTTGAGAGTTCCTTAAATGTCAGGCCACACCTATTCTATTGTACTCTTCTCTGCACCTTTCCAAAAACTGTGCCCTGCCTGGTTGATTACAATGGTTTCTTGAAAAAAAGTCACCAAAGTGCAGCTGCATACTTTGGGACTCAGACATATGTTTTACAAGCAACAGCTGAATGGGTTTGGATAAAAGGCTGGATAAAAAAAAATAAATTTTCAGTTTCTCTCCCTTTTTTTTTTTACCTTAGCATGGGCATTCTTTACAACTTTGGATTTCTAGGTGGGCTAGCTATTCAAAGGAGCAAACCACACAGGGTTGTTTTTTTAAAATCCATAAAACAAAACCTGATCTCCATAAAACATTTACATTAATCCATTCAGTCCTTAAAGTTATTTGTTGTAACAGAACGTGGTGGTTTCAAATGCCTGCAGAAAGAAACACGACCCTAATAACAAGATACCTTCAGAACACAAGCAGGCAGCCAAAGTTATTTTTCTAATGTTTGTTTCCATTGCATTCTAATGCTAGAACATGCTGCTAAACCTTCACTTTCTATGCAGATATCTTGTTTTTTGCATGTTGAACGTTTTTCAGAATGTTCCACAAAAGCTGTGAGCTCAGTGGGTGATCAGTCCATAGCTCTGTAGCAAGTGGGTTGTTAGAGAAGGAACCCAGAGATCACAGCATTTCTCTGTGCCTCTGTTCCTGCCTTGTTCGTTCCTGTGAAAATGGGGATTTTGCAGCTCTATATAATTCTATCCAGAATTATTACTCCTTCCTTGGTGGTCACCATTCACAAACAGTTCTGGTCCCTCTTCCTTTTATGGCAGTTGACTGTTGGTCATGCTTATTCTTGCAAAAGCCCAAAACTTTAGCAAGCTCCCTGGAAAGCTTCCAGTTCAGCAAGCTGCATGGTCAACAGATGTAATTTAGGCTAAGGGCTATTTCTTGAGGCTGTATCCTGCTCTGGAAACCAAAGGCCTTTGCTAAGGAAAGAAAAACAGGCACAAGTGGTTTCTCAAGGCTGCATGGCTGGAGATTTAGGGGGTGGAGCCTGTGAAGGGCAGGGTTCGGGAAGGGTAGGGATCTTATTGGTATATAATGCCATAGAGTTCATACTCCAAAGTAGCCATTTTTTTCCCAGGGGGACATCTCTGTTGCCAGAAGATTGGTTGTAATTCCACAAGATCTCTGGGCTCCACCTGGAGGTTGGCCACCCTAGAATCAGTCAGTCTGCACATTTTTTAAAACTTGTTTTCTTTTGTACAGTTGGTAGAATGTGTTTTTAATTTTTCCAAAAGTAGCACTGGGTTTTAGAAGAATTGTATACATTTCAGAGAGATAAAATTATAGAACTAGGAATACAAGTGGAGTTAATGGAAGTCAGCACATATCTGGTTTATATTAGTGTACAATATAGTTATGCAACCCCTCAAGCTCTGGAACTTCCATACAAGCAAAGTACATAAAGCTTTTTGTTTCAAGACTCCATATATGTTGAATGAGTTACCTGTTGATTTGAGAACAACTAAAATCTTTCTGGCTTTAAGGAGAAACTAAAAAGAAAAGAAAAAACATGATGACTAGAAGCTGTTACAATTGTTTCCATTGGTATTATTCAGGTGTTATTTCACATTATTTGTATTCATTTGCCTGTTACAGATCAACTTTGAAAATGGCCTTTCGTTTCGATTTGCAGATCTCTCGTATAAAACCTGGTTTAAAACTCTATGCCCATTTATCGGGTACCTTTGTTGTCATCAGATGCCACAATCATATGTACCTACCATTTGTATCTCTGTGCTTTAGTTAATCAGTTAATCTATGGAGATGGGTGGTACATGTACTTGATCTCCCATCTTAAGTGTTATAGCAGTGGCTCAGTAGGTATCGGAATTGGGTCTATATGCGTGGTGATTTTCCAGCTACCTTTGAACCATGCTTGCTTTGCTTCCTGTTTATGGTGTGATAATTGTCTGCAGGGCTTTTTTGGTAGAAAAAGCCCAGCAGGAACTCATTAGCATAACAGGCCATATCCAACAGCAGAAACTCATTAGCATATTAGGCCACACCCTTGACGGCATGGCTTATTAGCATATTAGGCAACACCCCCATGTTACCAGAAGTGTGGTCATCCAGCTACACCCACCTTTTGCTTCTTATTCTGTTTACCTTGTTATCAAAACCCAGGGCTTTTTTTGTAGCAGGAACTCCTTTGCATGTTAGGCCACACACACCTAATGTAGCCAATCCTAATGAGTTTCTGCTGTTGGGTGTGGCCTGTTATGCTAAGGAGTTCCTGCTGGGTGTGGCCAATTTGGGAGCCAGCCAGAACTCCCTTCCTGTGTGTTCCTGCCCAAAAATAGCCCTGATTGTCTGAATTTCTATATCAGTCAGAAGGTGCACATAATGAATGTATTCTCTGGCCTTCCAGTAGGTTTGATTAAAGCAGGCCTTTTCAGGGCAGTTTTATCAAACCCAAGACCCATCCTTGACCCTCAGGCAACAGCATGGGACCCAATGAACTGTAAAAACATGACAGGGAATTGTGTGATATCAGAGTCACATGATAGGAAAAGAGAAGCTTGAATTATGATCTCACTGGTGAGGAGCTCTGTGATGCAAGTGTACATGGAGCACTGCAAGACTAACTGGTGGAGGTGGAAAGTGATCCAACCTGACTTGGGACAAGAGAGATTTCACAAGAAGGAAGAGTGTCTGAAACTACCTGTGCTAAGAGATCTTGACTCACCATCCTGTTGCTCCACTCACTGTGTGTACAAAGCCAGGCAGGAGATGTACCTTTGCTTTTGGAAGGTTTTTCCAAGAAGCACAAAAAATGGAGGTTCTAAGGGGGCTTGCAACCCATCCAAGGGTCCCAACTCTATACTAAACAAGGTGTCCCTCCCAATTCTATAATTAATTCTTAATTTCTTTAAAAAAGACTTTTGGGCAAGTTTCTTAGCTTCCTGTTGTAACAAGACATGATTCACTGAAGATTTTCCAGCTTGGCATGAGATCACTGATTGGGTATTAGGTATGAATTTTCACCAAGTTCCATTTTTTATTTTAAAACAATAGGAAATGAAAAGCTACCTCCCCCACCCTTAATATATTTCTTGCTAGCTCATGAGAACTTGGGTTCTGAATAAGAAAAGTACAGACAGCTCCAAAGTATCACCAGGAGGAAATGACATTTTTCCTCCTTTTGTTCTTCTAGTTCCCAGCAGATTGCAGCTAATGTTGAAGACATTCTACTTAAAAGGCAGGAACACATTTATGATTTAACCTTTGATCCATTTGGTTCAGGTCAAGTGACATTTACCTACAAGTTATATTGAAGAGAAATTTGCAGTTGCCTGCTTCTATTGTTTTGTTATTTATTGTCAATACCTTTTGAAATTCTTTAATACGAAATATAGTGGCTGAAGTCAGACTGGCAGTTTGAAGTGCGAGGGAGTCATGGCAAAAAGACCCGGAACAGGTTTGTTTTGGCTTTTCCCGGTCACACTGCACCGACTGATGCGGGAGCATACTGGGGAGGAGGTGCAAGGGAGCATTTGCACTGTTGGCCCGGTCTTGGCGGAGGTGCGGCTGTAAGCGGCTTTTTCTAATGTAATCTGACAATACGCGCTCATGCGCATAAGAGCATCCCTACCGGATCAGCTTGTTCATGTTCATACTTCTGGGAAGTGGGATGAGTGTGCTCTCCAGGGTTTGCTACCACTTTCACCTGGTATTTTTTAAACTCAGGAGGGAAGCGTTACAAGACAGGTTGAGTACGGCTGGGGAACGCCTGACAGATGTGCCTGTGTGAACAGCCCTTTAATTCGTTTGCAAAACGTTTCTGAAACGTGCATATATTGGGCCAAACTGCCAGTCTGAACTTGGCCATTGTTTTGTAATATGGACTTTCATTTCTAAATAGTTACTGTAGTTCAAGATGATGCAAATAATATAATGCAAAAACAACAAAACACAACCTTCAGGAACTGGAACTCAGAATATGCCATACCATCCTATATTTAAAAGTATTTTATTAAAATTATTAATATATTTTCTTTGCAAATAATTATTATATAGAGTTGCAAATGCTCCTTCACAGAAGGTACGTTCTTCACAAAAATAGGATGTGCTATCCGAAATAAACACACTGCTGTTCATTAATATAAAATGGACTGAGGCTCCTAGTTGGAGAGGAATCCAAACCACTATTCATCCAGATTTCCTGGATGATCTGTTCTCGCCGCTCTATCCTTTCCATGAGTTCAGCTGAGTCCAGGGAACAACGAGCAGTGTGAGATGTCCTGCAGAACCCTGTTAGTCCATCAGGAAAGTCTGAACTGGAAGATTCCGCTCCCTCCTCTTCCTCCTCCTCCTCTTCTTCCTCCTTCTCATTATTGTCATCAGCCTTGCTGTTCTTCGACACCAAGCACTCCCTCATCTGCTGCAGTTTTTCAAAGTCATTAATGCACGACACGCGTATCACCAGAGCACAAAGCGTGAGCACTAGGCCAATGCAAACACTAGACACAAACAAGAGAGCAGCTCTTTCAGGGTGATCTGAAATTAGAAACAAAATCCCAGACTAGAGACAGAAAGAAGAGGCAGTCAAGGGGCAATGGTAAGATGCCAATTCTGAAAAGCCCGGCCTTGTTATGCCAGTCTTTTAATGACCAATCCTACAAGCCGATTAGCTTGGCACTGATTCTGGCCAGTTCTGTAGTCCTGAGCTACAAGGACACTGGCAGATGATAAACAACACACTTGTCCAGATTTGCAGGCCATGGTTGTCCCTGGAAAGCTTTCTTTCCTGGCCTGGGCAGCCCCAACACTGCTGTCAAGTGGTTGTTCACCCACAGGCTGGACATTTTAAGAGAAAAGGGGGGATCTGCAAGATGGAAAGCCATAGCAAGCTGGACATCTGTTCCTGGAAAAAAGCCTATTTTATAGGCTGGACCAGCCTTGAACAAATAGGAGGAATGGTTCACTTTGGATATTTAATATAGGTACCTCAGTTTAAAGGACTTGTGCTTTTTAAAAGCCTCATCTGTGCAGTATTTTGTAGTCATTAAATAATGTTTCTTTCAGTCATGTGAGTACAAGAGCTAACCCTAAATGTCAAGCTGTTATTGTATAACTATACTTTTTCTTTTTCAAACACCATACTAATTTTCTGGATTAAAATTAATACCAAATTTGTTCCTAGGAATTGCTTGTTTCTTTGCTAATGCCTTAATAATGCAAACTATAGATTCTTAAAGAAGGTCCTTAAAATACAGATGTTATAAATATTTACCAGCTGTCTCTATAAATTACCTCAGCCCACCTGCTCTCCTTATAACTACCTGCATGTACTAAAATCTGGCTGCAGTATCCTGATATATGGTACAAAGGAGGTTACAGAAAGGAAAAAAAAACCCATTTGTATGGTCATGCGTCTAAGAGCCCCTTTCAACATGCCATGTTGCAAGGGCATACTCTGTGAACAGTTGCCCTCACTGCATCAGAGAATGTTTCTGAGGTTCTCCCAGGATAGACTGTGGTCAGAAACAGAACACATGGAAGCTTGGTTGCATAAGCAGCAACACCTTGTTAACTAGACCCAAGGTATGGGCTTCATTCTTCCTAGGGGAATGATACAATGTCCAGAAGTAATAATATTACTGGTTGCAGTGCAGGAAATCAAAACACAGCTCTTCTACCTTTAATGTAAGCAAGTGTAGCCAAACTGTTGCTAATTATAATCCCATCTTTTTTGGGGAATCTTGATTCCCTTGGATCAACATTTATATCTGTGGAAAGAAAATGAAAAATATACTGGATTACTGTGCAAATGAGCAGCTTGCAAAATTACATTTTATTTACAGTCTGAAAATGAGTATGTATTAGCTAACAATTGAAGTTTTTCATATAGAATAGATTTCTTATTTTAAAACCTCTACATTTGTCAGTCATCTGAAGCCTAATAGTTCAGTTAAAAAGAAAACACATTTTAAAAGTCTACCACAGCTTAAGGATATTGCTAGCGCATCACACAGTACAAGAGACTTCTCTTCAAAATTAAGTTTCTTTACCAGCCTATCTATATTGCATTCTTTTACACATGGATATACAAATTGAATCTGAGATCTTCATACAAGAAGAAGATTGAACCATGAGCCCTTCCACCTAAAATGGAAATGTTATGGAAATTGTCTTGAGTCAATATCTGCTTTATTGCCCTAGGGAGATATTAAATGATAAATGCTAGTTCACAATGTTCCCTCCCCTACTAGCACAGGCTAATTTCCATTATTTAAATAAAGGTCTGAATGTGCATACAAAGTCTTATTATACCATCTTAGGCTCAAAGTTCAGACATCACAAATAACCTACTGTGTATTTGCTGGACACAGACCAGGCTAACTGCTGGGTACGCACATTCTCTCCCTTCTCCTTTGTACAGCACACTCAGATTGAAGACAGAAGTCTTCTGCTAACTCCAGTTTGTTGCAATTTTCAAATCCACAAGGCTTAGCAAATTCAATCAGGGGTAAGAATCCCGGTTCCTGGAAAAGAAACAATTCTCAACATGTTAAACAAGTTGGGTATTATGTCAAATTGGAGTTAACAGAAGACATCTGTTTAAATTGATGTTTGCTATTACTAATTTGTTGGGGGAGCTGGGTCATTTTAAATGATAACAGTTACATGAATTCTTGTGGATTTAAAAAATTTTAACGCACCTTGGGTGCTATTTATTTAGTGGAACAGTAGACTAATTTTTTTCTAAATAACTAATACATAACTAATATTATGAATTAACAGAGAAGAAAATAAGGCCCTCACTTTATTTGGGCAGCTGCATTCTATAAATTTGCCTTATTTCTATGTGATTAAACCATTGCAGGTTCTTACTTAAAAACAAATGCTGGTAGCGATCCATAAAAATGACCATATTCACCTTCTTTTGGCTCCCAAGAAGGATTTACATTAGTAACCATTGGATCAACTGCTGCAAATATAAATTTTGGAACTGCAAACAAAAGTAAACAATATGTTATGTGTGGCAGCTTTTCTTATAAGCATTTTACATCAATTGAAATTCACTGATTAAGGGAAAATGCCAAAGGAGCAGCAAAGAGGAATCAAGAGTTACTCAGCTGTCTTGTGCTTCCAAAAAGGATGTCAATCTATTGTCAGAGGATGGAAGACAGCTGCAAATCCACCTTCCTGCCTGGCCATTAATCAGTTTATAAACCAGAAAGAAGTGCATTTAAAACGGCATCTTTGTCCTTCACATATGTACACACCAGAACCCCTTTAAGTGGCGTGTCTGAGATCTGCCTTTCCTTGGGGCCAGACACGCTCAGGGTTCTGTCTGAACTGTGGTTAATATTGACTACTGTATAAAGGCAGGAAAAATAACTGCACCTGGAAAGGAGTACAATTTAAACTCCAGAGGCTGTATGCTGTCAGAAACGGATGCTGGTATCTCCTCATTTTCAAGCATAAAGGAAAATGGCACCTGAAGAACTATTCATGTGTACATGATTTGGACTCTTCTAAATCTTTTGTATGAAGAATGTGGGAAATTCCAAATTAAGCGCACTAAAATGAATTGGCAGACATGGCTAGAAGAAAAATGTTCAGCAACTACTTCAAATGATCTTTCATTTCACCATGAGTTATAAATTTCCAAACGTGTGTGTGTGTGCGTACATGCATGCATGTGTGTTTTTCAGATTCTAAAAGCAGGGATTTACAAGGCCTGATCCTTCCATTTTTCTGGGGATGGTCAATCTGCTGAGTATGTAAAGCCACACTAGAACCATATTGAAAGCTACAATGGTGAAACTCAAATGCATATTTTAGTAGGCTATAATACATCCCTGCATAATTTGCTAGTTTTCAGCTGATGGATAGTTTGTACTTCTCTTACAGTATTCTGAACATTTGGTCCTAAAATGACCTATTGCTTTATTTACTATGAATTGGATTCAATGAACTTGCTCTCTGCATGACTCCTTGCATCCAGTCATCTATACAAAAACCATACGAAAACCATATGAAGGCCCCGGCCACACATGCCAGAAAACGTGGGGGGGAGGCGTGGCTATTTGTGCAGTCACCTTCTGATCCGCCATTATGTGATCAGATGTGATGACGGTGCACCAGGGTTTCGTCCTTCAGCGTGTGCTGCAAAGAGGACGGCCAGAGGGAATAGGCGTGCACTGGCACGATCACACCGAACGAGTCTGTCTGCAGCCCATGGCAAACCATTTGCTAGTAGAGTTTTGCAGGTACTTTTTAACTGCGCATCTTCGGCGGTACGCCATGGGTTGGCCACAGGTGCGCTACACTCGCCAGATGTTGCGGTGTGATTGTGCCCTGAAAATCCACCTAGCATTTGTGCCTTTCATGCGGTAAATTCTCCATGTGACTGGGACTAAACTAAGGGAAACAAAAAATAAACACTGTGGACACAATCCATCCCAAATTAAGCACTTCCAAATCTATTTGATTTCAATGGGAAAGTTAAACATGCAGTAGTAGCTGTATCTGGGAATCCAGGAATTATCTTGCTTCCACCACCACCACCACCACCAGCAGGAAAGAAGTGCTGCATGGAATCTTTTCTACTGCACGGGTCATAGAGCAGAGGATACATTCAACATGGCTAGTAAATTTTTCAAGGCACATGTCTGTTCCTCTCATAGAAGCTGCTGGGCTCTAGAACATGGTTTTGATATCACTAGTCTAGATTTACTAAAAGAGTAAGCTACTTAAACTCAGATTTATTGATACAAGCAAAAGTTGTGTTTGATTGGTTGTATGATAGAGTTGCTCAAGCTATAAATCATGAGAGGTCAGAAAGAAAACATTTCACCCAATCCCCATTTGATAGCAGAAGTTAGATGTGTCTGACTAAACATCAGATGGGGAAAAAACTAATCAATTTCCTTGTCCCTTCTCCAGTAGTCAGCAGTATGTGTTCTTAAGTAGCCCTAGGATAGTATGTGTATAGGATATCAGAGCTTTAGTCTTATGCACACTTACTCAGATGTAAGCCTTGTTGAACACACTGAAAGGTGCTTTCAGCCAAACATGGTGGTCTTCATTAGTTAAGACAGAGGCATGGGGAACACTTATATGTTTCATCTCATGCTGCTACTGTAATATGAAGGACAATTCAATATGGGTGGGTCCTTCTCACGCTGTGGTCACCTTTCTGAGATCAATGGTGATGATCAAGCGGGAAGGACCCTCAGATCTGGCCTAAAAGCACTATGATAGCAGTGAGCTTTTTTTCTAAGAAACTGTTTGGTTTCCTCAAGTGAGGTTTTTTATTGATGGAAACTGAAGTGTGGTAAATCAGTAACTGTTATGACTGAACCCAACTGATGTATTTAACTGATAAGTATCACAGATGAAAGATGCACAGGTTTCGAAATAAATTCATATCATAATTTTGCATTAAAACACAGTATCACTTTTTTCCCCCTTACCACACGCATAGCTGACATTGAGATATTTCTTCACACCAGGCAGGCATGGTTTTCCAAAATTATGACTGTTAGCAATAATTTTACACCTCTGTTTCCCATAACACTTCTTTGATAATACCTCTAAAGCCGTATAAGAAAAGCAATCTGAAAGAAAAATAAATTAAACACTGTTCATATAAAATATTCAAACAAAAGGTCTACTATATGCAAGTGTGTGCATACTAATATAGGTCTGTTCATATTCACTCAGAAGTCCTGCTCATTTCAGCTCTTTGATGAAGGCCTATGTGGAACAAGAAGCACAATGTTGAATAAATGTCCTAGTTACCGGGATGCAGCACTAAATACGAATGCTGATTTGTTCCACTCTCTCATTAGATGTTACGATTATTCTATTTTACGATGGTTGGTTGTGGAGTGTCTCCTCTCATACCTACTCTGGATCTACTGTTTGCTCTTTTGCTTAGATCTTGTCTCCTTGTAATATCCCTCCCCCACTAATGAACAGTTCTGTGCATCTGAGGAAGTGAGCTCTGACTTGCAAAAGCTTATGCTAAAGGGTTTTTTTTGGTCTTTAAGATGCTACCGGACTCCTGTGTAATTTTGCTATGATCAGGTGTAATGACTTTTCATGAATCATTATTTCTGAGTAAAATTGCTTGCAAAATGTGCAATCTCGTAGAGATGGTAGCTGTTCAAAGACTGGATAAAGACACAAATATATTGCCTCCTTGGATCACCTCTGACATGAGAACACCATTCCTTCTCTAAGCCCCTTTAATCCTTTGCCTCTCTTCTGTGACTACTGGTTACCGGACACTTGGGTGCCAAGTAGAGCTGGTGGTTTTTATGGAGTGGACAAGTATCCAGCTGCAACTGAAAAGGCCAGGTCAGAAAAGTGTTTTTAAAAAACAGCTGTAAAATATCAGCTCTGACTGGAGCTATTTAACAGATCAGTGCTGTTTCTGAAGCCTTTTAGGAACTAATTAGCTTTGTTTTGACATGCAAATTATTCAGAGTGACTACAGCCATAAATTTTGCAAAACTTAATGAGGCTGGCAAATCTTTTCAGCTCTCAAAGCCTCTCTCCTTTTCAACCATGGGGCAGACATATTTTTCATCTGTTCTTGTCGGGTCAGGAAGTGAGAACTGAAGCTTTTGAAGGCTGCACTGGAAAAGAAGGATCTCTCAGTAACTTGGCTAAGCAGGACAAAAAATTAATAATCACATCTGTATTATTTTTGCCAGTCCAGTAGATTTCAATACTTTTTTGCTAACATTTGAGCTGAGGTATTTATGGAATCACCACACTTAAAACCTAGGGCTTTAAGAAAAATTAAAATATGAAGAGTAGTTGCATCCATGGAATATAATACTTTGGCTAACTTTTTAAGTTTTTATATGTGTCTCATTCACCTTCCTCGTCAGCTCCAAATGTTGACAAACCTTTTACTACAAGACTAACTAGATCAGGAGTGTTGAACTCATTTGTTATGAGGGCTGGATCTGACATAAATGAGCCCGTGTTGGGCTAGGCCATGTGTGTCATAAAATGTAATGCTAGGTAGCGGAGATATAAACTTTATAAAGGACACAGACAAACACAATTAAGGATGTTTTAAACTTTAAATATAACATGCTTAAAACATTAGTACTCTTGCAATATTTTGTCTATTTAACAGTCTCTGATAACTGACACCTCTTGCTCTGAATTATTGCATCAAAATGTCTGTGCTGTAGCAATCCTGAGTATGCTGTTCAGGTGTGTATCTGTAAGCTGCAAACCTATTTTTAATTTCTTGACATTCATTACAGAAATCTCATGCTCAGTGTTCTGAGCCTAGGACCCAGGGGAAAACATGAAATGGCTGGGCATTGTGAGCTTTTGTACATAAGTTACTTCATGTGCTGGTCAAGAACAGACTGAAGGCCATGTGTCTGTCTACAAAATTATTCTCTTACCCAGAGAAATAACTACAATTTGCTACAAAGGAATTTGCTGGGTGAACTTGGTCTGGACACACACTCTCAGCCTAAGCCACTTCAATGGCTTATTGTTATTCTTCCTCTAAAATAGTTCACATTGCTTTCTTACTGAGAAAGAGTGGATCATGAAGGCATGAATACAGTGAAAAGGGGAGGAAACCCAGTTGCACCCAGGAGAATCCTGGCATAAGGAGCCCAACAAAACACACACACAGCATAAGGAGCCCAACAAAACAAACATGCACTGTAGCAAGGCACACAAAAGCTCATACCTTGAACAAAACTTTGTTGGTCTTAAAGGGGCTTGGTATTTTCCCCGTGTGATTGAGACAGCCCAGCAAAGCAAGCTCTCCCTCATTCCCTCCTTTCCTGATTCACTGTAAAGCAGCTTTATCTGTACCAATCTGCTTCACCAGAGTACTTCCCACATTGGGTTTCGCTGGTGGTTTTGCTGTTTGGCTGGGCTGAAACATCACTGACTTAATGCCCCCATTGTCTGCTCCTGAAAATAAGGCACAAGCAAGCTTTGCTTCAGTTGCAACCCATGAAGTTTTGAGGAAAAGTGTGGACCTATGTATTCTCTACCTCAGCATGTTCTAATTCAAAAATCAGTATTACAAGAGCTAGATCTAAGTGAAATAGCACCTTAGAGACCAAAAAGATTTTTTGGGTATAACTATTACAGCTGAAGATCTGAACCTCCCTGAGTGGACCTATTCAAACAAAGAAGGAGGAAAGCCATATATAAAGCCTAGACCAGCCAAAGAAGCACACTGCTGGACACTTGAGGCATCTCACACTCGACAGCACCACTCTTTAGGTCTTTTCAGGACCCAGACCCAACTTAGGCTTTGGGAAGCACAGACAGGATGGTTGTCAGTTTTCTAAATAAGCTTTCAGTTGAGTTCTAGCCTTTATGGGTTTATAGCTCTCCAACTAAGCTCATGCTAGTCCCTGCTATACAGCTCCTACACTGACAGATAAATGGCACATTAAGTTTTTTGATGAGTTGGGTCCAAGTTGGGCTCCCCAGGTTAAGTTCCCTGGACTACCTTGCTTTCCAATTTATGGGGAAAGGCATTTTTAAAAGGCTCTAAGAGCCCATTTGGGCTTGGGACAATGAGGCAGGAGGAGGAAGAGCTCCTGCAGAGGAGGAAGAGCTCCTGCCTCCCCCCCCATGCCATTTTCTCAAGCTGAAACAGCTAAATAGGAAGAAATTGCAGCTTCAAAGAAGGATAAATCACTCCCCCTGTGGCCATTTAAACTTAGAAAAATAGTCCAAAGGGGGGCAAGAATCCATCCTCTTACCACAACATCATCCCAAGTCCATCTATGGGTTCCTGGAGACGTTAAAAATGCTTTTTCTTGCAGATGCTGTGTGATTCCTGTGGAAAAGGAGTTCGATCTGGGGACCACAGAACTCAGCTCATCAAAAAAGAAACCTGTTATTTGGCCCTGAGGGTCTGCTCTGGCTATGGTTGCCAGCTTTGGGTTGGAAAATGCCTACAGGCTTTGAGGGTGCAGCCTGAAGAGGGTGGGGTTCGGGGAAGGACTTCAATGGGGTATAATGTCATAGAGTCCACTTTCCAAAGTGGCCATTTTCTCCAGGTAAATTGATCTCTATCACCTGGAGATCAGTTGTAATAATGAGAGATCCCCAGCCGCTACCTGGAGGTTGGCAAGCCTATCTCCAGCCAGCCTGATTCTGACTGCCTGATAAAGACCTTGTGGCCTTTTCTCTGGTGGCCTATGTAGAGAAAAGAAGATATATGATCCCTCAGTTCACTACAGACTGAACTGAGTAGTTTGGGCTGTAGATATGCTAGGGTGACCAGACCTCCCTCCCCCAGGCTGTGCCTCTCCCAGAGCTGTTCAGTGGAGCGGCAAAAGCAAAATTGCCTAATGCTGCAACATCACTTCTGGGTTCACACCAGAAGTGATGTTGTGGTAAAAGAACACTGGCAATTTCATTGCCCGTGTCCTCCAGCCATTTGGCTGACAACCTTAAGCCATACACGTTACTCCTGGTAAATCTAAATCTGATCTGCACAGCTATTGTTCTGGTATGCAGGTGATAATACAGATTACGGGAAAGAAATGTTTGAGATTAAGGAACTGAGATTAAGGAATTAAGACTTTTATGAAAGCTTTACCAACTCATGCTGCCCTCTGGATTGTTCTGTTCTCTTGTGCTGTTTTTAAAGACAGAAATTGCTGCTGCATGTTTTTAAGGGTTTTTAAAAGATGCTGCTTTTATAAATTTAATTAAATGATTATTTTAATATATTTTGTAATGGTCAAAATGCTTTGAATACTAGGAAATGAGGAGCATAAATAATGTATAAACATAAAACTTACCAAACTGGGGGAGATGTCTCACTTCTGAGGAACAGACATCCTTTTCGTGCACAGACCTGCCGTATGATGCAGAATAAATGTTAAGGAATTTCGATTCTTTACAGTGGAGCTTCAGTTCTTCATTTTCACATACTGACCTGCTTTTATATTCAGCTAGAAAAGAATGAAGAAGACAGCTGTTTTTAGCAAGGGAATTACATATAAGAACATAAGAGAAGCCAATATTGGATCAGGCCAATGGCCTATCCAGTCCAACACTCTGTCACACAGTGGCCAAAAATATCAGGTGCCATCAGGAGGTCTACCAGTGGGGCCAGGACACTCAAAGACCTCCCACTGTTGCCCCCCATGCACCAAGAATACAGCGCATCACTTGCCTCAGACGAAGAGTTCCTATCTAGAATCCCAGCATGTGATAACATCTAGAATCCAAGAAAGATATTTTACATGCTGTATGGTTACTATTGTGGATGGCTGGGTTTTGTGGGGTGGAGTGGTCACACATTTACTGAAGGACCCCAATTAACAAATGAGGGCAGGAGCTATTTCGTCAATTGTCTGTTTTTGGAGGAAAGTTCATACGAGCAGGTGGGTGGTCCCCCTCCCCGGTAAGATCCCTGTCAATCACTCTCAGGCACAATATTATGTATCTGCATGAAGTAGATTGTAAACTAGCAGCATACAGCAACAATTGCAAGAGTTCACTTTCCAACAACATCAGTCATAGGAATCACTACTGGCGACATCTGTGGACATTCCCACACTGACATTTCTCTACATGATTCTGTACGTAAGACTGGTGAGAATAAGCATACATGAATTCAAACTGTGAAATTCTTAAGTTAGGATTTGGGGATCACAGCTCTGGGTTCATGATTTTATCTGATACTTGCACCTACAGAAAAACAGACATAGTAGGGGCAAGGCTGTGCCTTTACTGGGAGACAGATCCACGTGCATGTCCCTTTGGATGCCACAATATAGTGTATAGATGATCTCTTGAATTCTATCCACCATGTGCAGAGAAGTGTTTTGTCAATTGAGGGATGAGGATGTTGTAGACCTGCCTCCTTTCTAAGGCTACTTTCTTCCATTGGGAGATATCTTATTTTGCAAGGGTGTGCCCATCTCCTTCCTCCCTTCCCACTCGATATTGAGAAAATTTGCTTCCCTGGAGAAGTTACAGGTAATAGCCTTTCAACAAAAAATACTAAGGATATGGATGAGAAGATGAAACTGGTGAAAGAACTCATTTGTTAAATTGGCAGTGCATTTAAAAGAATTCATTTGTTAAATTAGCACTGATTTTAATGGACCTTGAAGGGTTCAACTCCACTCAGGATTGAACAGTAAAACTGCAATTTTGAACATGTTTCAATAATTTATTTATGTTTATTTATTAAAATACTTCTATCCTGTCTTTCCACATGGTTCTATATGGCTTGCAATAACAATTAAAACATTTTCAGTTAAAAAAAAATGGTAAACCCCAAATATTCCCCCCTTATGAATGCATAAAAGCAACTCCCAGTGAAATGAAAGGGACTCAACTCCAAACAAATAAATTTATGAAAGAGGTTCTACAGACATGACATTCATTTTTTCAACATACAATTTATAATTCAGCTTTCCTTTGGAATAACCTGATGTATATGATTTTATCAGCTCCAGGAAACAACGTCATTCAAAAGTCCTTGGCATTTTCTCCAGAGAGGCCTTTTATTTGTGTCAAAAACTATGTATGCAGCATACAGAAACAAGTAATGTATGTTCTGCCCTTCAGGGCTAACATAAAAGAATCAGCAAATTTCCTGAGTAAATTTCCAAAAAAAGAACAACCATTTGGACTGAAGCAAATAAGTAAAATTAAGCAGACAGCTAAAAATCTAGTGGTATCCAAGTTCCACCCTTTGGGGTAGGATCAGGGCTTTTTTTGGTAGAAAAAGCCCAGCAGGAACACATTAGCATAATAGGCCACACCCAACAGCAAAAACTCATTAGCATATTAGGCCACACCCCTGACGGCGCAGCTCCCTCCCTTCCTCGGGTTCCCCAGGTGCCCCATGGCTTGCAGGGCATATGGAGAACCCGAGGGAAGGAAGGCAGTTTCTGGATCGGCTGCACCTGGGGAACCCGAGGAAGGGAGGCAGTTTAAACTGCTTTCCCTCCCTGGATCGGCTTGGCTTCCCCAGGTGCCCCACGGCTTGCAAGGTGCCTGGGGAACCTGAGGGGGGGGAGGCTGTAAGCGTGGCCAGCTCGGAAGCCAGCTGGAACTCCATTCCTGTGCATTCCTGCCCAAAAATAGCCCTGGGTAGGACACCACCAGGCTTTCCAATCCCCTCACTTCCCCATTAGGGCTCGAGTAATGGACGTCCCTTGCACCAAGTGGAGCACCTCCTCTTTGGCCTGACCCCATTCCTTACCCTTGGTATGGGGCAGGGCTGCTGGCCCAGCCTCACTTCTCTGCTGGCATGCCAGCAGCTGCCAGTGCTCCTGCCTGCCACTTTCTCCACACCACCAGCTTCCTCTGCACTCTGCTGTAGCTTGGGGAAGGCTGGGCACAATGGCCTTGCTTCCAATATTGAGCGAGGGATACCTTGGTGGAGCTGGCAACCACCCTCCATTCCCTGGAGTTTGGGCACCCATGTCCTCCTCCAGTGGCCGTCTGGTCTCCCTCTCCACTTATAAGTTTGGGGATGTGGACACAGTCCCCAGACACACATACCCCTGTTTGCAACTGCTTGGGGGACTCTGGAAATTTGAACCAGGACATGCAGTCCACATTGAGGCGTTGGTGTTCAGCCCCAGAGCGCATCATAAATCTAAAAGGTGAAAGGGAGCGATATCAACATAAGACATGGTTATTGCAATCCTTCATTCACTCTAGTCACTGCAATGGGGCATGGTCCGTTACCAAAATAAACAGATTATTGGAGGTTTCTGGTTTCAGCGTTTCGTCTCCCAGACGCGTCCTGTCTCACTCTGATGGAGACGCGCTGTGCTTTGTTGGACAGGAGAGGTCCTTGCTGGATCCAGACCCTCCCGGGATCTCTGTAGGAGATCCCCAGCCTGGAGAGACAAGGAGAGCCTCTTCCGAGGCGACGGTCGAAGAATTGAGGCTCACCTTCTTCTCCATAAGGTCCCGCCACCAATGAGCTAGTATGGCACCCAGAGATGACTGCTGGAGCAAGCGGACACAATCAAAAGTTTAAAAAGACTTTTAAAGAAATCCCAAGGTTCCAGCTGTGAGTTACGCGCTGTTCATGTTCTTTTGGGTGTTTAGATGAACCTTGGATAAATTTAGAAGCCCCTACAATCTAAGCGTGAGAGGGAATTCAAGATCCCCCCCATAAAAGCCAAGAAGCGGTCTTAAAACGGAAGGAAAACGACTTTTAAGCCTAATAAGTGCATGAGGACATAAATGAACTTAGAATCTGCACATTAATACAAGGCTGAATATAATTGATGAACTTTTATCTTAAGTTGGAAAATTTACTCTTGTTGATATTATGGCAGGGAGAGGGCGGAAGATGACGCTGGAGAAAAAACTTATCTCTGGAAACAACCAACCAACGACTTCCTCCCAAAACCAGGAAGTAACTTCAGATTTCTCTACACTATTAGCAAGCACATTGCACCCTCTAGTGGAACAGATGACAAATCTCAACACTAAACTTGACAGTGTACAGAAAAAATTATCCCTGATGGATAAACGAGCCTCAGAGACTGAGAAATCATTTTAAAAAAATGGGGGGAAAGACCGAGAGTATCAAAGTAGTAGAAGAAGTGCAAAAGGAAATCTTCTGACAAAACACAACTAATCCAGCTCCAGATGGAAAGATCCATGTATATTCTGCGATTTCAAGGAATCCCAGAAGATAAGAACGAAGATTAAAAGGAACTTTTAGAAGATACCCTGGCACCACTAATGGATTACAAACGGGAAGATTTAATGAGTGAGATAGACTTGGTGTACCCGACATATCCAGATTTTATAAAGAAAAATAAGCTTCCAGGAGAAATCTGCCTGAAATTCACTAAATGTTCGACCAGGGAGTTGGTGTTAAAATTTTTGAGAGGAAAATCCTTGAAAATTAAAAATGAAGATGTCAAAATCTTGAAAGACATACCAATTGAGGTTAGAAAACGAAGAAGACTGTACAAGAAAATTACACTTCTCCTACAAAAGAAGGGAATAGCCTATAGATGGATGTATCCAGAGGGTCTGAATTTTAATTATGAAGATAAAAAAATTAAAATTGACTCTGTTCCAAAAGCAAACAAATTTATGGACCAATTTGCAAAACCAATGAAGGGGAAAACCCCAAAACTCAATGTGGAGGAAGAAGAAGATGATGAAGAAGAATCCTACTCACAGGATTCATTGAGCACCAGTTCCAACTCCTCAGAGACATTGGAATCAGAGAAAAGAGCAACATAAACTGAAGAAGTGCAAGAAGAAAAGATTCTGAACTTAAGATAATTGTTGACACTGCAGTTGCAGTTAAAAGGCTACTTAAGTTACTTAAGCTAAATTTATATCTCTCCAATTTTTATTTTTGGTGTTAAATGTAGATCAGTAGGTGTGACAGTAAATATCTATGTATTCAAGATTGTTGTCATTTTGGTAGATTTGTCCAATCCCTTTTCCTTTAGTTTTACTTTTGCATTTAAAAAATTCAATAAAACTTTATTGAAAAATAAATAAACAAAATAAACAGATTATTGGACAGATAATATTGCAGGGGCCCCACGGCCCATTTAACAGCTATTACTTCTTTCTCAATGATTGCATAATGTGTCTCGGGGGATTGGAGCTTCTGACTTAGAAACATAATTGAGTACTCCTGCCCTCCCACCCCAGGAGAGCATCTCCCAAGGCCCAACTCCGATGTGTCTTTTTGCAAAATAAAGGGTCCAGATTGCGTAGACTTGTTGTGTTGGACAGAGTGAGGTGCAGCTTCTGGAAGGCGGCTTGTCTCAGAGGGGTTCACTGCAGATAGTTTGGGAGGCCTTCTTCAGAAAATCAGTGAGGGGGGGTTTCGGCGGAGCGAATGGCGGCCACCTTTCGGGACGCTCCCGGAGGAGGTTAGCCCGCGCGCGGTTGGGGGGGTCTTCGCTTATGCGAATGACCCTAGTGAGCCTTAGTTAAAGGCTCCGAACCGGGGGCGCTTTGGGGAGTAGCCTCTTTGCCGGCAGACAGCCAGGAAATTGAGGCTTTCTCCCTGCCCCAATCGGCCCCGCTGCGTAGTGTGTCCCGCATGGAACTTAGCAACGCCACCGATTTCCAGGAGTGAGGAAAAGCGTCATGAAATAAAATAAAAAGAAGAACTGGCATCAAACCGTGAGTTGGAGGTCTAAACTAAAGCGCAAAACCGAATCCCCCTTTAAGCAAATAAGCGGAGGGAGGAGGGGTGGCTCCCCCCCCATTGAGAAGCAGGACTTATAAAAGGAAAGTTAAGGGGGCGAAAGGGAAGAAGGGCTAGTGAATGTACCTTCAGGGTTTCATCGAAACCAAAAGTCAGCGAGTCTCCTGAGGGACGCAACGCGAACTTGGAAAAAGTAAACAAACAGGAAAAATGTCGGCAATGAAAAAGGTCCCACTCAAGCCGGAAAAGAAGGGAGGAGGGACTTCCGGTCCGGGTAACCCCCCTTCGGAGCCTGCTGTCAATCAACAGAAAAGCGAGCTACTGCACCCTCTGCTGGATCAAATGCAAAAAATCAACGAAACGTTAATTAACATGCAAGGTGTTCTCAACAGCCAACAGAAACAACTAACAGAAACGTCTAAGATGGAGGAGATCGCACAGAAATGTCTGGTCTCGACGGAAGATACCAGAAAAATAAAGAAAAGGGTCAACAAATTAGAAAAGTATCAGGATGAACAAGAAAAAAGAATTTTGAGATTGCAGATGGAGAAATCGAATCTGACTCTCCGCTTCCAGGGCATTAAAGAAGAAGAGAAAGAGGATCTCAGATCGACACTAGCGAATGTCTTGGCACCCGTAACTGGCAGAGAAGAGCGAGAATTAAAAGAAGAGATGGATTTGGCTTATAGAGCCTATTCCACCTTTACAAAGAAAAATAATCTGCCAGCAGAGGTTGTTGTCAAGTTCACTAAGCAGCGTATGAGAGATCAGATCTTGCGTGCAGTTTCAGCGGTGCCCTTGAAGATTGGGGAGCAGACTATCAGAACACTGAAAGATGTGCCTTATGAAATCCGTATGAAAAGGAAAGAATACAAAGGATTGACCACTTTTCTACAAAGGAATCAGATCAATTACAAATGGAGATTCCCTGAAGGACTGGAGTTTAAGTATAAGGATAAAAGAGAGAAGATCGACTCCATCTTCAAAGCTCAAGAATTTCTGAAGAGACACGCCAGCACGGAGGAAGAGGTAGCACTTGCAACTTGGACAGAATCGAGTAGCGATGAAGACAGCGGCCCGGAGGAGGGAGGTGCCGGAGCGAGAGCCGGGAAAGCTAAAGAGGGCCCATCGTATAACTTGAGGGATACCAAGAAAAGACTGCCTAAGAAATAACTGTTCGCGAAGTGTCAGAAAGGAACTGATTAATAATTAACCCCAAAGGACATTACTAACCTTATTAACAGAGTTGTTTTTTTTCCTTTGGACTTTGCTAAGATGAAAAGGAGACTCTTCAACCACGGTGAATGTCAAAAAAATTGCATCTATATTAACTAAAACTAACCCTTTTTAACAGAATACTCACTCACATCTTTTCTTAATCCATCTATATACCCTACCTTTTTCCTTATATGAAAAGAATAAACTTCTCTCCTTTTTAGGAGAGTTTTATAACAAAAAAAAAAAGGAAAATTAGTGAGGGGGTCAGTCTGGGTGGCGTAATGAGGGATGAAGTGACTATAGTACCTGAGTGGTCCAAGGAACCACCTTAGCTGATGCTTGGTTTTGGGTACTCCCTTAACGCTACCTCTTTTTCTGGCAAAGGCTGGATCTCTTCCACTATGAAACCCAAATACTTTAACTTGTAGAATCCCAAGTGACTTTTAGAGGGGTTGGCTTTGAGTCCGGCCTGGTACAGGGCTCTGAACACTGTTTCCAAATGTCACATGTGTGAGTCCCAATCAGGGCTAAATACAATTATCTCATCAAAGTAGGCAGTGGCAAATATGTGGCATCCTGCCAGAACAGTATCAATGAGCCGCTGGAAGTTGGCTGCTGCCCCATGCAGACTGAATGGCATCTTTCAGAACTGGAATAGGCTCTGGGGTGTGCCAATAGCCCTTGGTGAGGGGATGGCAGGGCTGCCCACTGGCATTCCACCAGGGCCAATATGAGTGGCAGCCATAAAGTAGCTTGAACAGGCTAAACTCTTTTGAGGCTTGTGGCGTTTTGGGGAGGATGAACAGGAGGGGGGCTAAGAAGAGACCCCACTGACTGGGCGAGTCCTGGGCCAGCTTCTGCAAGGCTGTCTGCAGGGTCTGGTTGAAGTGCTCCACCAACCCATATGTTTGAGGTGATACAGTGATGTAAGGATCTGCTTATTAATGCCCAGCATCTCACACAGCTGCCTCATTAAGGCCATTTGGAAGGGGGTAGGGGATACTGCTGACCAAAAGAAGTAGTCCAGGAGCCAGGCGAGGGTCTTCACAGGTCCCTCATGATCTGACCGTGCATGCTCGAGGGCGAATTGCAAGAATTCTGGATGAGAGCTGGTGGGTACTAGCAACTGTTGGAGCTCCTCCCCAGCCCCAGGGGCCCTTGGTCACCTGAGTCTAAAGCACCTGCATCTGCTCCACTCAGGGAAGGTGTTAGGCAGCTTGCACAGAGCCTTCACTTACCATCATCTCCTCTCATGACCATCACAAGGACTTGTCGGTCTCTTGGGCCTCCATAAACTTTAGATCCACTTTCCAGGCCTGTTGGAAAGCTGGCCCTTCCGAGAACGGACCGGGGTGGAGTTGTCGTCTTCAGCCTCAGCACTCCCCAAACAGACATTGGGCTTTGCAGTGGCTTGGTGCAGCACTTCCCGGAAGGAAGGAAGGTTGCTGGCTTGCTTTTCAGGACCCACACCCTGAATCAGTGAGGGGCGATTTGGAGGACCTGCTCGGCCACCATCCTTTCTAACAGGGTGACCTCTCCTGGTATATTTGGACCTAGCCACAGAGTAGCAAGTTCTGTCAGTTCCACAATGACAAGATGAGGTCAGTCTCCTCACTTTCACCAATGAGCTCAGAACCACTGATTAAAAGTTTCTTTTGTGACCTCATACTGATCAAGGATGGTGGCCTTAAGTATCTATAGTCAGCTGCTGGTCCTTTGGTAAAGCTCGCAGGGCAACCTGAGCCCCTCTAGTCAAGTAAGGTCCCAGAATGTAAGACCATTGGCCATTGGGCCATCTCTGCCATTTGTTTGGAGATTTCCAGGTATGCCTCAATGTCATCTTCTGAAGCCAACTTGGAGAGCTCAAAGGCAGGCATCTGCCCTCCAGCATGGGGTGTTTCCACTCCTCCTGAGGGTCTGGTCACCTCCCAGGTACGGCACAAGTCCCATATCATTTCGACATGGCTTCTTGTTGTTGCACTATCCAATCCCACATTAACTTGTCCTGCTGAACCACCAGCCACTGACCAAACTGAGCCAAGTCAAGGGTTCCACCAGCTACAGTTGCCCTCCTGCATGGCTTCTGATGGGGGGGGGTAAGCAATCTGGCCAGAGTAATCAAGGGACGACTGGGCTTCCAGTTAGCTGGAGGTGGAAGATAAGGATGAGGACAGGCAGTTATCCCTGTATGGGTCACCAACTTGTCAGGTCCTGGGGGGCTCTGCATCCAAGCTCAGTGAGGTAGGCCCTGCAAGATGTGATTTTTAGTGAGCTGGCTCAGCTTTGACCTCAGATAGTTCAGGGGGAGGGGGTTTCATGCTCCCTGTTCCCTATCCCCTGCTTGTGGTAGCCCAGGTGCTCTTCCAGAATCTCTGAGTCTCACCCACACTCCACCTTCCTGGCCTGCCCCATGCGTGCTGCTTAAGCCTTCCCCCTTGGGGTGGGACGCCACCGGCATCTCCAATCCCCTCTCTGCCTCAGTGGGGCTTGTGAGATGGATAAGAAGATATTGATTTTATTAGAAATAATTTTAATTTAGAATATTTATATACTTATATTTTTCTGATTTTATAGATTTTAATATTAAGAGTCTATGAAGCCTTAAGGATTCTTCTCTGTAGGTTAAAGTGCACTTTCAGCTGATGCTGGCAGACAGAAAGTAAATATTCTTTCTTATCATGTTTCTTGGCTGGAGAGGCTGTTTCAGGTGTCTGGCAGTCCTAATAAGCTTTAAGTATAGTGTTAATGGGGTAAGGGAGGATGGGCTATTTAATACTACTGTTTACTTGGCTATCTTTAGAGTATAGAGTTCATAATTTTAGTTTTTAGGGTAAGAACTCTGCAGTGTCTGGGTCAGCGAGGGCTTGAGTACCTTATCTGAAAACAACACTTTTTGCTTGGGTGTAAAGAATCCCTGGTTAAAGGTGAGTAAGATCAGGTTAAATAAGCATTTAAGATATCATGTAATCACACCTTTTGCTGTAACTGACCAATGTATGTATGCTTACTCAAATGATGCTTTACCATTTGTAATCAATTATGATTTTTGTATGTTATCTTTTGCTTATGTCATTTTATAAAACTTTATAAAACTTCATGTACTTCTTTATAGTATTCAGAAAGCAGTCGATTTTTGGCAGCCACTTTTGGCCTAATAACTGTTTTCTGATATTTCTTGCAATAAGTATCCAAAGAACTTTTCTCATCACTGGGACTTCACTCATTCTTTTGGGCTTGGGAGCATACGAGCCACATTTGTGGAACGGGCTCATGTAATGGATGTCACTCACACCCAGTGGGGCACCTCATCTCTGGCCCCACCCCCTTCCTTACTTTCAGCCTCCCTTCCCTGCCAGTGCAACAGCAGCTGCTGGTGCTCCTGCCTGTCACTTCCTCTCTGCCACTGCCATAGGCTCGGGGAAGGCTGGATGTGCCTTCCTTGCTCCTACATGGAACAAGGGATACGCCAGCAGCACTGGCAATCACCCCCCCACTCCCCGGAGTTTTGCCGCCCATGTCTTCCTCCAGCAGCCACCTGATTTCCCTCTCCATTGGCAACTTCAGCAGTGAGGACACTGCCCCCAGACAAGCAGTTACTTGGAAATAAGTTCTAGTCAACTTATAGGACTTACTTCTACATGAATAAGCACAGGATTGAGCCACTGATCTGTTGTTGTATATATTCATATACAAGTGTAAATTAAACTCCACATAAATAGTTTTGCAGGGCCTATAAAACAGAGCTCTTCTCTTTTTTTTTTGCCCCCCGAAGGGGATTTTTATTGCTTTTTTTGTAATACACTACAAACTACAACAAAAAAGGAGGGAGGGGACTAACAACTAGGGAGAAAGGAAAGTAAACCCACACTAAACTAAAAACCCAAGAGGAGGAGATCCTTAACCCAGTTAGAATCTATGTTAGTGCTCTTTTTGTTAGTACACAATGCATGCTGTGAGTGCTATCTATCCCTGATCAAAGATTAGCTAGTTACTTGTTATGGGAGAATTCCAGAGCATCCCCCAAGCTCACTTCATAAAGGCAATTTACAGAGTCCTTCTGCCTTTACTTAGACTTTCTATCTCTGAAGTCATAAGTTGGTTTGTGGGCAGCAGTGCCTTTTTCCACAGTCAAGTCTTCGTCCGTCTCCAAGGGTGTGGAGCCACTCGAACCAGTTTCACCATCTTCTTTGGTTCCCAAATGCCGTTTCAGAAATTCCTTAGCCTTATACATGAAGTCAATCTTCTCTCTCTTATCATGTAGCTTAAAGATGACCCCTTCTGGAACTACCCATTTGTATGCGATTTGATTCGTTTGAAGAAAGAGAATTAAATCTTTGTAACTCTTTCGTTTTTGTTGAATTTCAAATGGAATGTCTTTTAAAGTCTTAATAATAGCATTTCCCGGTTTCAGCGAAGTTGCTGATGTGGCTTTTAAAATTGCACCTCTAGTTTGTCTTCTTGAAAATCTGACTGTTATTTCTCCAGGTAGGCTATTCTTTTTGGTGTAATTGGAATACACCCTATACACTGCATCCATATCATGCATTATTTCTTCTGCTTTCAAGCCCACTACTGGCGCAATAAGATCACTGAGAAAGTTCTTCAAGTCTTCCTTTGGTTATTCAGGAACTCCCTGGAATCTGAGGATCATATTTGCTTTTTTCATTTGTAGAAATAACAGTCTATTTTCCTGGTGATTCTGTTTGTTTGTTATTTGGTCCACTCTCTTCTTCAAAATCTTGCTTTGGGTATGCATCTCTTTCACTACTTCCATTGTTTGCTCCGTCTGCTTAGCTGTTTCGGGCAGCTGGAGCTGTTGCACTGCGAAAGTCTGATTGAGAACGGTTAACTGCTGGTTAATACCAGCGAGTTGGTCCGTAACAGGCTTGAGCGTATCCACTAGCAGTCTCATGACATCCATTCCCTCTTCTTCCGGCCTTGGACTTTGACTGCCCATAAGTTTCGGTTTCGTTCCTTTCCTCCCTGCACCCGATATCTTGGTTGATTGTTTACAAAAGCCAATCGCTATTTCACCACCTCTGAAAATCGCTTACGCTTTAAATCCACTCTGGTAAGTCTCTCAAAACAAGCCAAATGTTCGATTTTTCCCTCCCCCCCCCCTTTTCTGCAACTTTTCTCATTCGCGGGGGCAGTTCCCTCTGCTCTCCATTTACCGATATGGGGGGGCTAAGGGATTTTCCGGTTAATTCAGATTTCGGTTGTCCAACTCACGTTCATTGTTGGTCATTCACGACTTCGCTTCTGTTTCCACTAATCGCTTGATCTCCGGTGCTTGTCCTGGTCAACCTAGCTAGTGCATAGCTGGAGCTATGCGGCTATGCAGTGGCAGGACCGTCAGGGCGGAGGGGTGCCTCAATTCTCCGGCATTATGCCATCAAAGAGGCCCTCAAAAGCCCTATGGCTTGGAACCCTACCAAGGGTTCCATGGGAGAGCCGCATCAGCAGCTCCCCTCCAAACCGCTGGTGTGCAAATGACTCTCCCAAGCCTTGGGAAGAGCGACTGCGATCGCCACGCCATGAACCGGAAGTAAAAAATGGAGCTCTTCCACCAGGCCTTTGGTTAGGGATTGAGCTACTCATCTGTTGTTGTATATATTCATATACAAGTGTAAATTAAACACTCATCTGTTGTTGTATATATTCATATACAAGTGTAAATTAAACACGAAACATAAATAGTTTCGTAGGGCCTATAAAATGGAGCTTTTCCATCAGGCCTTTGATTAGGGAACCGCATCCATCTACCTGAGGCCCTGGCCCCAATATCAACAATATTACTTCAACATTAACATCAATATTATACCAACTGAATAGCCTGTGCTCTGCTGATACGACCCAGACCATGTTGCTAGCCGACTGTCGGATGCCCACCATCATTATATTGCCCTAGCACCTTATGTATTGTTTTAGACCTATTTATTGCAATTTTAATAATTTAACTGTTTTATCTTGTTATAATATTATGTAAGCTGCCCTGAGCCTACTTTGGTGGGGAGGGCAGGATATAAATCAAATAAATAAATACATGTTTAAAACCATTGCATTAGATTGTCCCTACTGATTACTCACTGATACTCTTAGAGTCAGCTCGGGAATATAGATTTGAGAGTGCTTTAGTAAAACACAAGGCATAACCAGCAAGTCAGTCATGACTGTTGAAACCAATGGAATGAAGTTCTCAAATCCAATTTACTTTATGGGGATGTAGTTACAACTAATTTTTGCTGGTTTGGGCTTCCAGAAGCCTGTCATCTAAATATAATAATATTAAACAATAAAAGGACTTAAAGAAAATCAGAAAGAAAATCAACTCAATCAAATCAAAAGTAAATAAATAATGATGTGCTCACCACCACTGTACTTATCCCCCCCCAATAAAAATTTTCTGGCCACGGGCTTGACTTACATGGACTAACAGGTCAAGTGGAACTGGGGGCACAAATGGAGAGAGGAAAGGAAGCAAAATCACTATTCCTGCCTTCTGTAATCTTTCCTGTGGTTGACAGATGAATGCTGGGGAGACAAGTGCCAAAAAGATCCCCAATTTTTGATCTTGCAGATCATGGGATCTAACATGAAAACAACAATGCTGGAATCTTTTTTTAAAAAAGTTCTCTGTCAACAAAACAAGATTCTGGCCTTGAGGACACACACAGCTCTCAGCCGGCAGAAGGACCTATTTCAATGTCATTTTTTTTCTTTCCCTTGACCATAGCTACTATAGTGGTGGTAATTTGGAGAGTCTATGCTACCTCATTTTAAGCATGGTCTTTTTATGGAAACAAAGACAAAGAATGCAAACATATGAGAGAGATTTCTGAACTATGTATGGTGCCTTTAGTATGTGCATGAAGGAAGAAAGAGTAATAATAGACATACACTTGCTTTCCCTCTAATAGAAAATCAAACAAGAATAACATAGTGGAAACTGTAGCTACAGCAATACTCAGTGACCAAGAATTCACATTAGTATAACCCTGAAGGACATTGCTTATTATTAGATGGACTCTAATACAGGGCCATAACCAGCGTGGGGCACATGGGGCAATGCCCCCTTCTGAATTTGCCCTCCCCAACTCTCCCAGTCCCTCCTCCCCAGGAGGTGGGAGGAGCCCTGCGGCTGGTTCTGGCTCCCCTGCTACCTACCACCTCCCCCATGGCCCCCACCATCCCCAGCTGCTACCCACCCGAGAGCCACTTGCCTGCTGCTTGCCTGAGCAGAGGCAAGAGCAGCACTTCACTGGTAGAGCCCAGAGGGGTGTGAGAGGGGACAGGCAGGCATGGAAGCAGTGCTTTAGCCCAGTCCTGTGCAGTACAGCCTCTTCCTCTGGCTGCACAGTCCATGTCAGTGCCAAGGAGGCAGCTGGGGAGACTGCTGAAGGAGAAGAAGGCAGCCTCTCAGCCAGGAGAATGAAGCTAAGCTTGGTGGGCAGCTGCCTGGGCTGCCACCACTGCTGCTGCTCTTCCTGCTGGGACTTTGAGGTCAGCACACAGAAGCCATGGTGTGTGCTCTGCTCTGCCTTCCCAGGGGGAGGGTGAAGGCTAAGCTGGAGATGGAGAGGAAGGAAGGGGAGGAGCTGGCTCTCCTGCTCTCAGCCGGCACCGCATCCCCCTTGCCCTCTTCCTCGACCACACTGTTGACACTACTGCTCACTCTGCCTCAGGCAACCTTGGGATCCAAGCTGCTCCTGCCATCCCCAGGGCACTCATTGCAGAGGGAAAGGGAGAAGAATGAAGAGACTCTGCTCCCTGTGCCTGCCAAAGTGTCCCATTCTGTTCAGCTCAAGGATGATGATCTGGTCAGTAGCTAGAAGGGCGATAGAAGGGTTCTATTTTTATTTTATTATTTTTGTGATGCCATGCCCCCCCCCCCAGTGTCCCCCCACTGAAAATAGTCTAGCTATGGGGCTGCTCTAGCATAAATTCTTTTTATCTTCCATCTTTATTGATCTTTTTACTCTTGCCATGGACCTGCTGTGAAAAACTGCACGCAAGAGGGAATTATTTCTAATGATTTCCGAGAACACAGATATTATGCAACATCTGAAAAGCACCTATAAGGCTGTTTTTTGGCAGCATGGAATTTCTAAGCACATAGCCAGAAATGACCATGTTTGAACATGTTTTGTAGGAGAACAAGTCATACCTAGGAAAAAGCTCACAAACTTTGATGCAGTGAATGCCTGAATCTACATCAGAGCATCATATAGAGCTGTGCAAATATTTTTGTGCTGGCACTACAACAAACAGTGAAATACAAACACAAACGACATGTGCTTGTTCTACAGCTTACTTACTAGGTTTGCATTTAAAGGAGACTAGGAGGTATTTAGTGACTCCTGGACATAGTTCTGGTCCAAAAACCCAACTATTCACAAGAAGATGGCATGCTCTCAGGTCCTGGCATTCATCCAGCACTTTCTAAAATAATGAGCAAAAAAAAAAAAAGCAGACTTGAAAAACATGTTATGAAACTATCCAACATTTTAAAATTCATTCACTGCAACATACATTAGAAAGATCAATATATTATATTACTAAATTAGTGCTAAATTACTATATAAATTACAGTAAGTTCATAAGAACCCCTCAGTTGAGCAAGCTATTTCAAATGGTTAATTATTGTAGGTGCAAGATAATTCCTATGATGTTGATGTTGTATATAATATTATGTAGATATTTGGAATATGTGATAAATAAGTTTTAACTTCCTTTTCTGTGCACAGCCAGTCTGATATATGTGTGTTAAAAGTTTAGAATTGGATCCCAAATGTTTCCTCTTAATGGAAGGGTGGGGTGATTGTCATCAATTCCCCCCACACACACACTGCAGACCCATAACTTGGCCTCTGTTTTTTAGGAGCAGCAATTTGGGGAAACCAGTGAGTTGAAGGGAGAAGGGAGGTAGGGAAGTTCCATTCTGCTTAAGTAAGTGCCTTCTGTTAGTCAAAAATTTAGTTGGAATCCATCCCTTTAAATGTACACAATAGAACTGTACCTTTGTGAAGGGGCCTAGGCATGAGTCTGACACAATACTTTCTCAGCCCAATCTCCTCCACAGAATCATTTTGCTAAAACTGAGGTCCACAATCAAGTAAAACCGTAGATGATTAATCATAGGGCCAATTTAAATTGGCACCAGCAAATTTTAATCAGTGGAGCGACACATAAAGGTAAATGGTTTAATCCAGGGCTCTTTTCTAGCAGGAACTCCTTTGCATATTAGGCGACACACCCCTAACGTAGCCAATCTTCCAAGAGCTTACAATAGCCCTTTTAAAAGGAGCTCTGTAAGCTCTTGGAGGATTGGCTACATTAGGGGTGTGTCGCCTAATATGCAAAGGAGTTCCTGCCACAAAAAGAGCTCTGATTTAATCTTTGATTTAATTTCGGTTCTGGTGACAATCTTTTATTTCATTTTGGTTCTGGTGAGTTACCACAATAGGAAAGGGAAGAGGAAAATACAAAGATGGCCTCTCCTTTTAACTATAACTTATTGATTAATAGTAAATTATCTTGGAGATCTCAAAAATATACCTGAAATTTTGCAATATAAACACTACACAATTGTGAAAGCATATTTATTTTATATTGTCACATTAGAGAAGTATACATGCCTATTTTTACTGAGTTTGTCCATCTCTCTGTCACATTTTTATTCTGCCTTTTCTCCAAAGTGTGGCCTGACAGAACCTCAGGTTCAGAGTCATCCAGTGTCACTGCTCACTCACATAGACAGGAAAGGAGTTACAGATACGCCCCGTATGTTGAGAATACACCAAAAAGAGAAGAGGAACAAACCCCCATAAACAGCCCTCCCTTCCCCAAACAACTAACATTATCAAAGGTGAGAGGGATCAGCATCCTAGGCTAGTGGTGCTTGGAGAAACCAGTGTCCTATTTGTCAGAATGACTCCTAATGTTACAATAATGATTCCTACTGGATTATTTATTGGCTCAATTATCATATTTAATCTCACTCAAATCACCAGTAAATAAAAATATAATTATCACTGATACATTGAAAGGTTTTTATCATTTATATTTACACAGATGACAAATTAAATATTGGATTGATTAATCTTCAGGCATTTATAAAACTGGACATTGCTACTATTATCACTAAGAAACTATTAAATCCAAAGGTGACTCTGCTTCTGAAAAGAAATTAGAAAAGTTGGCAGGATATTAAAATTTGTCTACATATCAGTAAAAGTAGATAAGAACTGATGCTGCTGAGTAGTTGAAAATGGATTGAGAAAACTTCTATTATTATGGGGTTTCCAGCTCTGGGTTGGCAAATGCCTGGAGACTTTGAGGGCTGGAGGCTGAGAAGGGCAGGGCTTGGGGAAGGGGAGGGACTTCAATGGGGGATAATGCCATAGAGCCCACCTTCCAAAGCAGCCATTTTCTCCAGGGGAACTGATCTCTGTTGCCTGGAGACCAGTTGTACTCCCAGGAGATCTCCAGCTACCACCTGGAGGTTGGCAATCATGATGATCTATAAATCTTCTATTTGCAATATAACTTTAAAAACCCTCAATAATAATTTTTATGTAGAAAACTGGAAAATCATCAACTGAATAAAATGATAGTGAATTCCTATTATGCTCAGATAGTTTAGCTTCTTATCATCCAAGGCAGAATTGTTGGCTGTGAAAATGTGGTCTTATTTTACATTATGTTTTAAAATAGAGAGATGTTTTAGTATTAAATTGCCTATGTAAAATACCTAGAGCCACTAATCTCTCCTTATAAATAATTATCTTTTGGTTTCGCAAGATTCCATGCGCTCCCATTGGCTGCAAAATGCCCTCCCTCAGCCATTGCCCCATCAGCCGCCACTCAAGAGTACTCGCGTGCCATTGGCCGGGTGCTGGGTCTGCTCCTCTTCCCCACCCACTCCCCCTGGCAGACAGCTCTCTCTCCTGAGGAAGACAGTTCTCTTGACTCCTGTGAGGGACTGTCCCCTCAGTGGCTGTTGGTAGGCAGCCAAGCTTGGTTCTGTGAGTAAAAAAAGGGACTTTCAGCATAACCCCCTCCCCCGCCCATAACCCCCTCCCCAATGGCCACTTTCCTGTCAGAATAAATGGAAAAGGGCTTTTTCTCCTGCTTAGCTTCAGCATGGCTGGCTGGCTGGCTAACGAGGTGGGCCAGCGACCATCAAACCATTTTCTTCAAATCCCCGCTGTGCGGCTGACTTTCCCCTAGGGCTGCCAATGTCCAGGTGGGACCTGGAGATCTCCCACTGTTACAATTGACCTCCAGATGACAGAGATCAGTTCCCCGGGAGAAAATGGTTGCTTTGGAGGGTAGACTCTATGGCATTATACCCTGCTGAGTCCTTCCACCCCCCCCCAAATGCTGCCCTCCACAGGATCCACCCCCCAAATCTCCAGGTATTTCCCTAATCAAAGTTGGCACCTGTACTTTCTCCTCTGTCAGTAAAAGGCCCTTTCGACACCTGTGTTGGCCTTTGGGAAAAAACTCATTGGGCCCAGTCCTGATCAGGTTGCCAACTCCAGGTGGGCAGTTCCTGGAGATTTGAGAGATGGAACCTGGAGAGGGTGAGTGTTGAGGAGGGGTGGCACCTCAGACAGGTACGATGCCATAGACTCCACCCTCCAAACCAGCCACTCCCTCCTGGGGAACCACTGTTACCAATCTTGGGGGCGGGCTGGAGATCACTCAAAATTACTACTGCTCTTCAGGTAGCAAAGATCAGTTCCTCTGAAGGAAATGGTGGACTCTGTCATTATACCCTGCTGAGATTGCCACAGCAAATTGTCACTGAGTGCCCAAAGGTGGGGCACTCTCCCAGAGCCTCTTTCTAGAGCCCGTTGTATTTATTTCCACAATGGGCCTTATTCCTAGTATACTAATAATTGAGAACAATCAGAATATTCACCAATTAGAATGATTTAATTTTTCTTTTACTCCTTCACTGGAAGGCTCACATTTAAGATTCTTTGTTCATTCTGTAAAATAATACTTTGCTTGGGTTATGCAGACCTCCATTTCTGTTTCAGTGAGAGTGGGTAGAATGAAATAACCAGAAATTGTTTCCAACAATTCATTTTACTGTGTCTGTAATATCTGAGACAGTTGATTGGAGGAGGTTGTTTTCTTCAGAGACAAAGCCAGATATATATCTTTCATTTTAGTGCAATGTTAACATATTTGTAAAAGATTATGGGAGCAATTCTAAGCAGATCTACTCATAAGTAAGTCTCATTTCATTCAGTGGTTTACTCTCACGATATTTATTCTCAAGATAGTGTGCTTAAGTTTGTAGTCTGCGGTATTTTTATATGGGGAGATACAGGATTGCTTCAAAGAATTTTCAGTTCAAGGCTACCTAAACACCACAGATTCATCAGGCAAAATTCAGTCCTGATGCCAAATCAGTAAGATCACAGGTGGGATCCATGCATTTTTAAGAGAACAGCTGGACTTTCACATGGCCTAAAAGTCACGTTTCAGCAGTTGGCTACAATGCAGCTCATAGAAGTCATGCTTACAAAACCCAGTTCCAACCCCTGATAATATATAAACATTATGACATTATACTAAACTACTTTTAGACAGCATTACCAGAGACAATGAGGAGTTTTAATGATCCTACAAACAGTAGAACCCTATGCCTCTTAAAGGCCTAGACTCTCTGTCTATAAAATGGTGGCCGCCAATTATTTGTTTAAAAAAAGAAGCAGTGTCATCTTGGATGAGAAGATATAAACTGCATGGAAAATCTCTTTGTGTGTATGCATGTGCGCATAAATACATGGAAATTATCATCACTGCATTACTGTGGGGATTCCCAGACATTACGTATGAAAACTGAGAATTCATAAAAACTAAGATCACATCCTAAATTAATCTCTGATCTTAAAATGTCTTTATTATTATTACAGTAAACATGTTTTTATATTTTCCATATTTGATCATTTTAATCTTCATTTTATATTACAACTGCAATGGTGAATGTAATCACTGCATATTATTTGATTTAATGTGTAGGATCCAAGCTTCCTTAAACAAAGTGAGTTCACAGCAGTGTTCCCTCTAAGCTCAGTTAGTGTGAGCTAGCTCAGTTTTTTAGGCTCCGGCTCATGCATTTTTGTTTTAGCTCAGGAAGGATGGTGCCAGAGCAAACTAATTTATGCAGTAGTCAAATGGCTCATTTGTGAAACAACCTTAATGCTAGTAGCTCACAAAGTAGAGTTTTTGCTCATAAAACTCCACAGCTTAGCGGGAACACTGGTTCACAGTAGGGATTTTTACCTCCTATTTCTTGCTGCAGGGTCCTCTTCACTCTCTGAAAAGTGGATGCTGAGGACAGCAGGGCTCTCATCATGCCATGCATCATAGGGGACTGCAGCAGAAGACAGAGAAGGGACTCCCTCATTCTTGTGTAAATGGAGCTTTAGCTTGCAGAGCTGTGCAAGAGTGAGGAGATAGTCTGGGCTGTTTTCCCATACTTGCTGAAGACTTCTCCTATGTATCACATGGCAATCAGAAGTGCCCCCAATCCTCAGCAACCACCTTTTGGTGGGTTCGGGGGGGTAAAGGGAAGGCAATAATGATAGTTTGTGAACTTGCTGCATTTGCTGAAGCAATGGTTCCTAACCAGTGTTGTACTTTATAATTATTGCAAAGGTACCACAGAAATAGGAAAACTATCTAGAATGTTTTGATGTGGAATGTAACAGTCAGAGCCATGGGCATCATTACTACAGAAGGACATAAAGTATTCACTCCAGTGCAAGACTAGTTTTGTTCCCAGTATACCACCAAAGAGAGAGAAAAAGAGAGTTGTCTTACATGTATATACGTGTTACAGTCATGTACAGTTAAAGATTTTTTTCTTGGTGCATAACCTTTAGGTCACCTTCCTTTTGAGTAAAATCAGTATACATAAGAGCCTGGGTAAAAATGAAGGGGCAGACTGTGGTGGCACCAACTTGCTCAACTCCTCGTTTAGTCTACTTACAGACTGATAAAGGAGATGATGTGATGTGGTATTCTCCAAATAAAATGTTACAGGTGTGGACATGATTTGTTCAGCTCCATACAAAAGCTCCTTTTACTATATTTTGTCATAAAATTTGGAACATTTTTTAAGTGAGCAACAAAAAAAATTGGTATCTATTGTATATATGGTTTGCATTTACTGTCCCTCTCCAATAGAAAATTGACCTGTTGTTGACATGGCCTTAGACTAACATAACATCTGCAATTGATTTCAGGTCATGGAAAACCAGCTGCTTTACAGGCATGCAGGAATTTGTTTGGAATCACTGTATCTAAAACTGTTGAAAGGTTGCCTCAAGTGAGCAGGTGGTATTACACATTTTATTACCTATGGGGGAAAAGTCATACATTATTATTTTTGGACCAAAGGTAGTGTTAAATAGTGGGTTCCATGGATGAGCAGGCTCGAATTTAGTGATCAGCTCAACTTTATTTGTGATTTCAACAAGACAAGACCCCAGAGCCGCAACTCTGTTAAATAGCATGCAATTGCCACACCCAAACACACCCCACTCCCAGTGATAGGCTATTTACATAACATTACTACTTGATTGGTTACTTCCAGGGTTCTGGTAGGCTATTGTTCTTGGGCTCCAAGCTCAGCCAGTCTCTGGTGTGACAGACCTGGAATGGTTCAGTCCCAATATATAACAGGTAAGTAACTCCCAAAGCTGATATGTGATTTCATGATATTATGGGATTATATCAGTCTGAGAGAAATGCCCTTTGCTACATCTTTATACTTTATATAGTAGTACAATGGAGTCCTCCAATACACTAAGCAAATTATCTGTACTATCTGAAAACTGGCGGCATGTCCTTCCATAAATCTGTGCCACAAACTGGGCAGCCTGAAGACCCTAATAAGAATTTATCACTTTCCTAACACCTTCAGCATGAGGTTATATAAGTTAAATCCAGGGCTATTTTTGGGCTGGAAGGCCCCTGAACAGCATTCCAGCTGACTTCCAAGCTGGCCCCTCCCCTCCCCGTGGCACCAGCCTGCATCCATAGCGAGGCCCAGCTGCGGGCTATTTGGCGGCGGCTGGGCAAGTCCCGCTGCCAGAGGCCCACCAGGGGCACATGCAGCAGCAGGAGGTGCCTCCTGGCCGGCAGGGAGGGTGAGGGAGCCCAATGAGAGTGGCCATTGCAACCAGCGAGGGAGGGGAGAGAAAGAGGGTGGACAGTGGCGGTGGCAGCAGGGATCGGTGAATGGAGCAATACACATGCCCCGCTGGGCTGTGGTGGCTCTTCATGGCTCACCTGGCCCGGCTCCAGAGCCTGGCACGTGGGGGTGCACCCACTGCTCAGCCCCAGCCTGACCTGCCCCGCCTTGGGGGTCCCTGTGTGGCGGCGGCACCAAGTTTCAGGGTGGGGAGGAGGGGAGTCATGGGCAAGGGCATGGGACCTGTTGCTGCTCAGCAGGCAGCAGCAGTGCCAGCTGGAGAGGGCAAGGCCATGGCTGGAGTGGCGGGGGAGAGATGGAGGGCAACTTTCCTCGCTGGGATTTTCTTTCCCAATGCTGGAGGGGGGACATCTGCTGGCAAGGGCCCGATACTGGGGCACAGGGGGCTCTCCCTCCGGGAAAGTCAGTTGGGGCCAGAGCGCCACCTCGTGCGTCCAAGAATGCTTTGGAGCTGGGCAGCATGGGAAGGTGCAGGTTTCACCTGACAGAGCTGGGCAAACCAGTCGGAGCTTCTGCTGCCAGGTAGCCTCCAGCGCCTCTCTCCTGGTGGCGTTAGGAGCCTTTCCTGTGCTCTGTGGGGGCCTTAGCCAGATGTGTGTGGAGGAGAGGAGGGAATGACATCCGAAGGAGCTGGCCTTTCAGTCCCATGGGACGAAGGTCCTGTGGCCTGAGGGAAGCTGCCCCTTTGCCTCCAGGCGTCCGTTCCCTCGGGAGCTCTGCCTTCCCAGCTTAGCTTCACAGGCATCTTTCTGCCTAGGGCCCTCTCCTGCCTCTCTGCAGCTCCACCTGATGAATGTCATAAGATTTCCAGATGGAAAGGTAGGGAGATGTGGACAGCAGGCCCAGCCCCCTGTAGCCGGGGCGGGTGGGGTGGGGTGGTTGTTTTAACAGAGAGATAGTAATAACAACTCATTCATATTTCTGTGCCTCCTGGCTGGAAGCACTTCACCGGCAGGATCTCAGTTGCCCACTCTAGTTGTTTCTCCCACCCAGAGAGGAGGGGCTCAGTGGCTGACAGAGCTGCCAGGCTTCAGAGGGTGGCCAGGGGGGCACATCTTTTGACTCTTCCAGGTATTTTTATGGCTAGTAAGATGTACTTGGATGGGAGGGCCACCAAGGAAAACTGGTGAGAAACAACAAACCCCCTCTGCTCAGCTCTTGCCTTGAGAAACCCGCAGTCCTCCTGAGGTTGCCATGAATTAGTTGGAACCCAGTTATTCTTTTCAGATGGTGGCACCCACAACACCTTTCTTCTCCTTTTGGGGTTCCCTGTCATCTGGCAGTTCAGCAGAGAGAGGCTGGGAGCCTTTTCACGTGAAAAGAGATGATGCTGTGATTTTATTAGACATGAAAATGTTTTCTCCAGGACTATTTTGGGGGCAGAATGCCTCCTTCTTTCCTTCTCTCTCTCTCTGTTTCCCTTTTTCCCTGCTTCTTTCCTTCTCTCCTTCTTTCCCTCCTTATTTCCTTCTCTCCCTCTTTCTTTCCCTCTTTCTCTCCTCTTTCTTTCCCTCCATTATTTCTTTTACTTTCTTTCCCTTTTCCCCTCCTTTTTTCCTTCACTCTTTCTTTCTTTCCCTCCTTTCCTTCTCTTTCTTTCCCTCTTTCCCTCCATTCTTTCTCTCTTTCCTTCTCTCTCTCTCTCTTTCTGCACAGATCTGCATGTTCCCCCCCATAGGTAGCAATCCAAAAGAATCCAGTGGCACCTTTAAGACCAAGGTTTATTCAGGTACAAGCTCTCCCTCCTCTGTGAGGGCAGATCTGTGACCACCCTTCTGGTAACATGGGGGTGTGGCCTAATATGCTAATGAATTTCTACAGTTGGGTGTGGCCTATTATGCTAATGAGTTCCTGCTAGGCTTTTTCTACAAAAAGAGTCCTGGGTCCCACATTCTTGGGAAGTGCCAGTAAAGGTTAATCCAATATAGGTAGAATCCCATATGGGTCTTTCCCAGCTAACTGACTTCTTTGTCATGCTTATGATATTAACACTCACCACTGTGTGAGTGCACTCTTGGTAAAACACTGTGTATCTGTAAAGGAGTTCTAAATCATTGGCTGAACAACAGGAAATGTAGGGTGCTTTATTTTTGAGAAACTGTTTGAATGCTGAACACACCCTCAGTATTTTTTGTTGTTTAATTCATCCCAGAGGAAATAATAAGATGCAAAAGTCATCCTGAGTAGTTCACCATGACACGTATCCTACCACCCTGTTCACCAAAGTCTGAGGCCTCCCTCCAGCTAAAAGAATTGTTTAAGGTGGACGAAGGGTCCATAGACTGTAGAAAAGTTTCCATCTTTGCTGCACAGATGCCAGCCTCCAGGTGGGACCTGAGAATCCCCCAGAATTATGGCCCCTCTCTGGATTACACAGATCAGTTCCCCTGAAAAAAAATGGATGCTTTGGAGGCTAGAGGCATTGTACCCCACTGAGGACTAGTCCTCTACAGGCTCCATCCTCAAATCTTCAGTTGTTTCCTAACCTGAATCTGGCAACCCTCCCCCTATCCCCTGCTGGTGGCCAGGGGGGACCTGGCAACCCTACTTTGCTGATATGAAATTACCCTGCCTTAGATCTAACATTTTTGTGATTATTAACTTCTAAACTGGATTGTGTTGTCACAGCTTCTCCCATTTTCTTTTTTCTTTTGAAAATTACCAGAAAGTTTCTAAACAAAACATGGATCAGGAAAATACCTTTTTACCTACCTATATCAGGATTTCAGCTTTTGGAACTACAGTGCATCTAATATATTTATGTGATCTCAGTCTAGTCTGAATAATGAATTCCAGTGGTGGAATCTGAAGTCCCCTGACCTTATATCTCTAAGCCTTTTTTAAGGCACTTTGCCTTCTAAAAAGAAAGTTCATATTATTTCATATTTTAGTTGTACTTTAATTATAGGAGAATGTAACAAGAACAGGTTTGTTTTCAGGCCTGCCTGCCTTTAAGCTTACAAGCAGATAAATCTATATCATATTTTTACAATGCCCTTCCTTTGGTGGGTTCAGGGTTGTTCCCTCCTACATTTTATCCTTGCAACCCCACTGTGAGGGAGTTTAGGTTGAAACTGTGAGCTTCCAAGCAGAGCAGGCATCCAGGTTTGCCAAGTTCTAGGGAGACACCTTCATCACTGCACCACACTCAAACATTGGGCTAAATCGGAAAACTGGATATAAATAGTCATAATTATTCATTATTATCAGGGATCCTATAAATGAGAGTTCCCTTAGGATCAGACATCCTGCTATACTGGCTGTCATTGTTTTCTATTTTGGGATTTTGTTTTCTGTTTTTATGCTGGGAATTTCTTAAAAATTCCCTCAGACCTAGGAAATTATTACTGTCATCATATCCTTTGGACAAGAGAGCTCATAGAAAAGATAAATTTAAATAAAACTGGTTTGTTCAGGCTGAATAACAAATTTCCACACCTTCTGAGACGAGATCTTAATATGATAGGAGTACAATGCCTACTCTTGTGTTTACATGGCAGCTTTAAATGTCTACAGGAAGACTGTCAGAAGTCCTTTGGGCATACGGGCTAAAGAATATATAATTTTTCTACCAGCCTTTATCAGTACTTTGCCATTCAGTATATATATTGTTGGCAACCCTCAATAATCCTAATCAAAATTATTCCATAAGTGAACAGTGTGGCTGTCTGAACCAGGGCTCCTATGTTAACAATTTGGGCTAAACCCTTCAGAAACACCGCTGAAAAGTTCATTGCATGAAACTCCATCAAAAGTAGCAGACTGGCACAGACAAATCAATGTTGAGCCGGTAGGTGTGAATCTTAACAGGCACTCTTATCGTTTAAGGTTCTTCTGTTCCGTTCTGCTTGGAAGCAACAGAAACTGAACGCTTAATAAATCATTGAGTACATGGCCAGACTTTGAATCTGGATTATATCTTGCTTCTGGTGGGACTTGTAGCACTGATCCAAATCAGAGGCACACCACCACTCAGTCCACCTGGGGATTGTGCCCTTGCTCAAAAGCTTAACTAGCAAAACAGGAATTTAAAAGTATATACTTTAAATGCGTATTGTTCAAAATATTATACACCACAATAAAATATAAAAATTTTAAAAGTAGAAAGACATATTTAGATTCCTGAAACGAGGAATCCTATATCCCTGCAAAATATACAGTGGTAATTCATACTGTTATTTAGCATAGTATTATGAATTAGCACTGTATATTTGTATACTGTTATTCAGCATAATATTATGATTTCGCAGGGATATAGAATTCATCATTTCAGGAATATTGATAACAGTATATAAAATTACAGGGTCCAGAAAAGTCAAAACCCATTCAGATGCAAACCCAAACAATCCTGCCTCTATTAATGGGCACAATTGAATACAATTGTGAACATGAGTCAATCTTGCCTTTACTTTGAATTTTAATAAATGTGAGCTATTGAACTAGTCTGAAGTTTCAAAAAATATGACAATATGTAATACCTGCAAGGTAGTAGATGCAACACAGTTTAAGGGTGCTTTCATCATGGCTCCAGGCTGCTCTGTATTACACATTTGGTAAGCTTGCCCATAATGTGCTGATTGGATACTTATCGTTGAATGTCGAGGACACTGCAGGCTCAAATGATCACCATCGCAGGCATACACAGTGTGATTCTGCAGAAGTTTGGTTAAGTAACCTGGAAAATATTTAGCTGTGTTACATTGAATGAGGACATAACTTTTCCCTGCCTGAGGATAAATGAAAACTGTAATAATCTTTTGTCTTTATTGTAAACGACTTTACTCGTAAACCAAGACTCTGTCTTTGCAAGTTACCTCATTTTGCAGTTAATGAGATTAATAATTTAGAGCTGGAGCTCTAGTACTCTGAGAAAGACAGGTTTCTGAAAATAGTTGAACTTGCTAAAGTTGAAGTCCAGAGGTGTTTTTTTTCAGGGGGGAGAGGGTTTTTGTGTGTGTTTTGTGTGGGGATTTTTTGCATCATGTGGCAGAGATCTTATCATCTTCTGGCACCCTGTCACGACCTCCTTCCATCAGCTCAGTGACTGTGACTCAGAGTGTTCATGGGAGGAGCCTGATAAGCCAAGGTCAGTGGCTGAGGAGGGCCAGAGGGACCAGGGAGGGACCAGCACTGCAGAGGCCTCTCACTGACAATGAACCACTAGCACCAGAGGCCACCCTGCTAAAGCCTGCAAGAGAAACCTCACCAACACCTTCTGAGAGAGTTGCCAAGTCTCCTCCATGAAGGACTCAAACTTAGGCTTGTAGCCCCCCAGGATACTCTCTCACTTGGCAGGGACAGTAGCAGCAGAAGGCCCAGGCCAAGGTGGCACAGAGGAGGCAAAGTCACAAACTGGCTGCACACAACCTTACTGTTGAGGTAGAACACTGCTCTGATGGTAGTACTTTCTTGCAACATCCTGGCCAGAGTGCAGCACAGCCTCAAGAACTCCAGCACCTACTTGCAGTGCAGCTGGAGTCTATTACCTCTCAGCCTATTTAGGCTCAGGCCCGGGAAGACAGCCATGCTGGATCAATGGGTTTACAAGGTGCAAGCCCTATGCTTCAAGGTTCTGCTTAAGCCTTCAGGCCCAAGGGTAAGGTACTAACTTTGGGGAAAACCTGATTGGGCCAGGTTGAGGAGTACAGGTCAAAGCTTCAGGAGAAGGATTCTAAACATGGCAATGTTCAGCTGAACATCATACTCCTTTTCCCATTTGTCCAATTGCATCCTACTCTGAGTAATTTTACAATGGAAAACCTCAGGGTCCACTAGTTACTCTAAAGGGCCAACTAATAGGGCATAGATACCAAGCCCTGGCCAATGTTGTCTTTCCGAGGTTTACTGCCTTAATATGAAGGTTCATTTTACGTACCATGGCTAGCACCTTTGATGGACCTATCCTTCATGAATTTATCTACCCCCCTTTTCAAACCAGAATTATAATGTCTAATTACCTCTTCACTGCCATTACAGAATTATATTTTATAACTATCTCAAACCCAAGATCTCTTTCCTGGAGACTCCTAATCAATTCAAATACCATCAGATTACGTGTGAAGTGGAAGTTTTTTTGCACTGGTGTACTGAGCTACAGTGGCTCAGAGGTTAAGATGCTGAGCTGCAGCCTGGACGTTCTGTGAAAAGTACTGGGTTCACTGCATGGAGAGGCAGACTATGACATGCTGAATGATACTGGTTTATTGGACACACACACAAGACAATAACTGGCCGGCAGCAGCCAACTACATACACCCACCCAGACGCACCCACAGTTCTATTGGGGGGTTTGAATCTCCTGCCAAACTCCCTATTGGTGGACTAAAAGGTGGACTAGGATCCTTGGCCCCTATTGTGTTAGGAGCCAAGCTCAGGGACTCTGGCCGCAGACCCTGGCGGTCCACGGACACCACACCCCTCTGCTCATAGTTCGAAACCAGCCTATGTAACATAGTCCTGCAAGTAAGCTGGTGGCCAACATTCTCACAAGGAATGCCGGGGTGCCAAAACGGGGGCATCCTGGATCGGTGCTGGGTCCTCCACCACCTGGGTGCTTGGTGGTGTCGGCGGGGACTCTTCCTCTGGCTCCAGCATGGCGGGTGGCACAACTTCTCATGGTGTCTCGACAGATGGAGGCGGCCGTTCCCTCTCTCCTGGGGCGGGGGTTGCACTGTCAAGCTCCTCTGGCCTCCCTGGCCCCTCATCTCACAGTGGAAGTTGGCACTGTCTTAGCTGGTCCACGTGCTTCTTTAAGAGCTGGCCGTCCTCCATGGACACCTTGTATGAAACTGGACCCGTTGGTCGGATGACTCTGCCTGCTAGCCACGGTGGCTCCTTTCCAGAGTTACTAATGAAGACGGGGTCTTCTGGGAAGAACCCCCGTGGGGCTTCCCTTTGCTCGGTAAGCTTCCTCGACTCTGGCGCCTGGTCAGGATGTAGCCGGTCCAACAGAATGGTGGGTCACTGACCCATCAGAAGCTAGGCTGGACATTGGCTGATGACGGTGTTGGGAGTGGTCCGTTGGGTCAGGAGGAAGCAGGCCAACTGGAATTCCCAATCCCTGCCTGTGATCTGGCAGAGGGCTTCTTTGGCTGTCCTCACCATTCGCTCTGCCTGTCCATTGGTGGCCGGGTGGAAAGGAGCGGACCTTACGTGCCAGATTAGGTTTCTCCGGAGGAACCCCTGGAAGTCCTCCAATGTGAAAGCTGCCCTGTTGTCAGAGACGATGGTGTCTGGCAATCCATGAGTCACAAATATCCAGCGCAGCACATGGATGACGTTTTTCATAGACGTTGTGGAGACGGGGCTGATCTCCAGCCACTTGGGGTATGAGTCCATGGTGACTAGGAAGAGCAGCCCTTGGAAAGAGCTGGCAAAGTCAATGTGCAGCCAAGACCAAGGCTTGTGGGTTGACTCCCAGGACTGGGTAGGGGCACTAGGCAGATTCAGGTGCGCCGCCTGACAGGTTTAGCATCTCTGCACCCAGGCTTCAACATCTCCGTCGATCCCTGGCCACCAGACATAACTCCTGGCTAGAGCCTTCATCCAGACGATTCCCAGGTGGGTCTCGTGTAACACGGTGAGGACACATTGTCTCAGGGCATTGGGGACAATGGCTCTGTCTCCTCAGAGAAGGCACCCTTTGTGGGCCAACAGTTCATTTTTCTGGGTTGTGAAGGCTGTAAACTCTGGGCTCGTGGGGGTCATAGGTCACCTCCTCACCACCCAGCCCAAAACCCGGGAGATGACAGGGTCTTGGGCCGAGTGGCTGGCGACATCAATGGCCTGCAGGGGCTGATCAGGAAGGTCCTTGATAAGGAGGACTCGATGTGTTGGAGCTAGGTCAGCCTTGGCTTACGGAAGGGGGAGCCTGCTGAGGGCATTGGTGTGCCCCATTGCCTTCCCTGGGTGGTGTTCCAGGCGATATTGGTAGCCCACAAGGAACAGGGACCAGTGGAGGACCCGCGGGGAGAGGACCTGTGGGGTCTGCTTGTCACTGGCAAAGAGTCTGAGGAGCGACCAATGATTCGTCGCGATGGTGAAGGGCCGTCCGTACAAGAAGTCGTGAAACTTCTTGACCCTCACAATGATTGCCACATCCTCATGGTCAATCTGTGCATAGTTCCTCTCGGTGGCCAACAATGTCCTCGAGTAGCAGGCCATGGGAACCTCCCTGCCGTCCGGAAGCGTGTGGCCCAAAACCGCACCCACCCCATATGGAGAAGTGTCACAGGTGAGCACAACCAGCAGGGACTTGTTGAAATGTGCCAGCACATTGTTGGAGATCTGGAGCGCCTTGACCCCCCGGAACGCTGCGGCCTTGTGGAGGCCCCAGGACCAAGGCGCGTGTTTGTCCAGCAAGTGGTGCAGTGGCTCCGTGACCGCCACTTTGTGCAGGAGGAAGCCGTGGTAAAAGTTGAGGAGGCTGAGAAATGCCTGAAGTTCAGCCTTCGATGTGGGTGGAGGGGCTTCCCCAATCACCTTGACCTTGCCTCTCGCTGGGTGTAGGCCATCCGCATTGACCATGAATCCCAAAAAGTCCACCTTGGGAACTCCTAGAAGGCATTTCTCCCTCTTCACCTTGAGCCCAGCCTCGTTGAAGCGGCGGAGGACAGCATGGAGACAGGCAGCAAAATCCTCTGGGGTGGCTGCGGCGATCAGGATGTCATCAAAAAATGGCATCACTCTAGGGATCCCTTTTAAGAGAGAGTCCATGAAGTGCTGGAAGATCCCTGGGGCCACGCTTACGCCAAATTGTAATTGCTTTACCTTGAATGCCCCGGTGCATGACTATCATCTGGGTGGTGGCTGTGGCCTTATCTACTGGCAACTGTTGGTACACCTGGGCCAGGTCCAATTTGATGAATGTCTTCGCCCCTGCTAATGTGGCCAACACGTGGCAAACTACCGAGACTGGGTACGCATGGTCCTGAAGTGCCTTATTCAGGGTATATTTATAGTCCATGCAGATGCAGATGTCCCCATTCGGCTTTACGGGTGTGACAATGGGGGTCTCCCAAGCTGTATGGGAGACCGGTTTGAGGACCCCCTGTGCGGCATCGATTTTCAGCCGCAGAGCAAACGGGGCACTGTGGAATCTCATGTGGATGGGGGCCACCTTGGGGTCGAGCTTCAGGGACACCGGGGGGCCCTTTTAACATCCCAACACCCCGTCAAAAATGGCCAGAAATTCCCCACACACATCACTAAAGTCCCATGGGGTACAGTGCTTTACTCCCTCAATGGTGATCCCCAGCGGCTAAAACCATGCTCGCCCCAGGAGGCTAACCATGTTCCCTTCTACCACAATTAAGTCCAGGTACCCAACGGTACCACACTTGAAAAGTCCCCACACCCTGAACTGGGACCTGGTTTCTTTGGAAGTCCACCAGGTTGACGCGCAAGGGTTGCAAGTGGGGGCCCCCATTAGGACACAAGTGTTTCCACCAATGCGGCGGACCATGAGTCAACTTCCATGGGGCAAGGGGACCCTTCAATCTCTACCTTAACCTGGATTTTGGGAGGTGCCACCTGGCTGGGAGGCTGTAGTACCTGGACCAATGGCTGGCTTGTGAGGAGGTAGAGTTCATCCGTGGATGCGTCAGTCTCGTAGTGCGTGGTGGCTCGGCAGCATTGAGGCGGCTGTGCATTCGGGGGCCTGGCCCCCTTGGATCGGCATGTGCATGTGATGTGGCCTGAGCATCCACAGGTCCTGCATGTCGCGTCCCTAAGGCGGCATGTCTTCCTCCCATGGGGGTCACCGCAGCTAGTGCATTCCAGTCTTGTGGAATCATTGCCTCAGGGGAACCGCGGTGGCAACCTGGGCTCCCTTTGCTGGTGTGGCTGTTGGGTCCAGTGGACTTTCTCATCATTGGGGTCACCTAGCCTGGTGCCAACCTGATGGGCAGAGGCGGCTGACAGGTGTGATCTCTCCCATGCAGTGGCTATGGAGAGAGCAGAAGAGAGGGTGCATTTCTCTGCCTCCATGATCCAGCGCCGAAGCTTCTCCTCGCGGAGACTGCAGACGAAGCGGTCTCAGAGAGCCGTGTCTAACTGTGTCCCAAACTCACACTCAGAGTCGAGGTGGCGGAGCTCTGCCAAGAATTCGGTGGCCACCTCCTGGGCCTGTTGGTTCCATTGGTGGAAAGTCAGATGGCGCGCCATCTCCAAGGGTTGCGGAGTGCAGTGGTCTCGTAGCACCTTCACGATCTCCTCGAGCGTAGCCTCCTCCAGCGTCTTTGGGGCCAGCAGCTGTTGAGCCAGGTCAACGATGGAGTGTCATGCCTGTCCTTGACTCAGCCCCTGAACCAGCCCCTGACAGCCAAAACAGGGAGGCTTCGGTACCTTTGAGGGCTGAAGAGGCACCAGGATCTGCAACCGATGTAAGTGCTGTGGAGGATACACAGCAGCCTGAGCCAACTGTGGGACGCTTTGCACCTGGAGCGGTGCCTGAAGCAAGCACTTCACCACCTGCCTCTCCCCCACCTGTGCACCGGCTAAGGGATCGTCGGCGTCAAGACCTGGCCAGCCGAAGAAAAGAGTCACGCTCCACGTCGTTGTCAGGACCTGAATCTTTGTATCTCGGCCTCAACCCTTGTGAAACTCTTACCGGCTTTTGACCCTTGGCTTCGTGGACCCTGCATTTCTCTCTGACTCCTCTGGCATCGTTGTGATTTATGGACTTGACTCTCTGGTATGTCTGACCCTACTTATTGACTGTGATTTAAAACCTGTTTGAACCGTGCTACCTGATTTACTCAGCTTTAACCTTGGACTGTTCCTGGACTTGTGCTCATTTGTGTCGCACCTTGGGGTCCTGCCCTGACAGATTGCTAGCACCTCACACACAACCCCACACATTTACCCGTCTGTAGCATGATGGATGGTGCTACAGAAGGAGCAGACTCGCTTGTTGGTGTTCTGGACCAAGTACAGCAATTAACTCAAGCTGTGCTCACGCTCCAACAGCAGACTGCTGCCAATGCTGCTGCTATCACAGCTGCTGCTGTGCCTCCCCCACGCTGCCCCCTGAATCCTCCTGACCGGTTTGCTGGGAATGTGGAGGAATTCCCCGCCTTTGTGGCTCACTGTGAACTGTATATGGAACTACGTAGCCGGGACTTTCCTTCAGACAAAACCAAGGTCTGTTTTGTATTAAGCCTGCTTAAAGGGCAAGCTGCCAAATGGGCAACTCCCTTGCTAGTGGGAGCTTCCCCTTTATTATCAAACTACGCCAGCTTCAAAGCTTACTTCTCTGCAGCCTATGCCAACCCTGTAAAAACCGAGGCTGCCAACCGCAAGATTCGGGCTCTCAAACAAGGCACGGCATCAGTGGCTCAATACACCACGGACTTCCAGCTCATAGCCCAAGACTTGGCGTGGAACGAGGCAGCCCTTATGGACCAATACATGGAAGGGCTGTCTGATGAGATCCTGGACGAACTAGCTCACAGTGACCGCCCACAGACCCTGCAACAACTCATCCATCTGTGCCTCCGCATTGATGGCTGGCTGCAGAGCCGTCACCAGAGCAAAATGCACAGCATCACCCTGCCTGGCAAACCCCATGAGTTTCCCTGGGCCGCTTCTCCAGGTCCCTCCCTGTCTTCTCCTGCTGTCGAACCCATGCAGCTAGGAGTCGCCCGACCACGTCTCACTCCTGAAGAAAAGGCACGAAGGCGTGCCCAGAACTTATGCCTCTATTGTGGAGGGGCGGGGCATTTCTCCTCCGGATGCCCTGTGAAACAGAGGCGCCCGCAAGCTCTTGCCCCACCAGCAAAAGGGCAGCCCCAGGCTTGAAGGGACCCTCCTGCTTGGGGCCTGTCCTAGGGTCCTCCAGCTCCTCCTATCCACCACAGACACCCTTCCTGTTGCCAGTGCGACTACAGCTCCCGGATGGCAGATGGCTGTTCATCCACGCTATGATGGATTCGGGGGCCGCCTGTTGTTTCATGGACAACCTCTTCACCAAAGAAAATGGCATCCCCCTCCGGGACAAAAAACATCCAACATTAGTGGAAGCCGTTGATGGACGCATGCTGCGTTCCGGACCTGTGGTGCACGAGACCCAACCCTTCGTCTTGTGGGTCCACTAACACCAAGAACGACTGATTTTCGACCTGGTGCGGATGCCTCGGTTTCCCGTTGTCCTTGGACTATCCTGGCTCCGAACCCACAACCCCCAAATCAATTGGGCTCACCAGGACCTTCAGTTCTCACCAGGCACCCAGTCGCCAGCTCTCCCGAACAGCGCCCCTGACCCTTCGCCTTCGGCACTCCCACCTGATCCTGTTTCATCCGCAGTGCTGCTTGGAGCAGCTATGACTTTACCCCCACCATACCACTCGTTTGCGGACGTGTTCGATGAAAAAGAGGCAGACCAGTTACCCCCGCACAGGCCATACGATTGCGCCATCAACCTGATACCCGATGCTCCCTTGCCCACGGGTCGCCTGTACCCCATGGCAGAACTGGAGCTGGCCGCACTCCGGGACTATCTTGATAAAAACTTGGCCCGCGGCTTTATTCGACCATCCACCTCTCCCGTCGTCTCCGGTTCTCTTTGTTAAAAAAAAAACAGGAGACCTTCGGCTCTGTAACGATTACCAGGCGCTGAACAAGATTACCATCCGGGACCGCTACCCCCTGCCGTTGATCCCCGAACTCCTGGACCGTCTCCGCGGGGCCCAGCTTTACACCAAGCTGGATCTCCGAGGAGCGTACAACTTGGTCCATATCAAGGCCGGGGATGAATGGAAGACGGCCTTCGGCACCCGCTACAGGCAATATGAACACTTGGTCATGCCTTTCGGGTTGACCAATGCCCCCGCGGTCTTTCAACGTTTTATTAACGACGTGTTCTGAGATCTTCTGGACCGGTTCGTGATCATTTACCTGGATGACATCCTGGTCTACTCAACCTCCGTGCCACAACACATCGAGCATGTACGGCAAGTGCTCCAGCGACTCCGCATCCATGGGCTTTACGCCAAACTGGAAAAGTGTGCTTTTCACCTGAAAGCGGTCAAATTCCTGGGCCATATCGTCTCACCCCATGGAATCGCGATGGACCCCAAGAAGGTGGAAGCCATTCTCCAATGGCAAGCTCCGCAGACCCGTAAAGACGTCCAGCGCCTCCTGGGCTTCATGAACTATTATCGCCAATTCATCCCATCCTACGCCGACCTGACATCACCCCTGACTCGCCTCCTCCGGCCCAAAGAACCCTTTCAGTGGACCTCTGAAGCCGAACAAGCCTTCGCCACGCTGAAACAGCGCTTTACTTCCGGACCACTCCTCCGCTCTCCTGATCCTCAACTCCCCTTTACCGTGGAATCCGACGCCTCTAGTGTCGCCTTAGGGGCCGTGCTCTCCCAGCGAGATGACTCCGCCCAACCGCTACAACCCTCCCCAGCCGAACGGAACTATACGATCTGGGAGAGGGAGTTGCTGGCCATCAAGACCGCCTTCGAGGTTTGGCGCCACCACCTCGAAGGGGCCCGACATCCGGTCCAAGTGCTCACGGACCATAGGAACCTAGAGCACCTCCAGGCAACCCATCGGTTAAACCAGCGCCAAATCCGCTGGTCTCTCTTCTTTTCCTGTTTTGACTTCAAGATTTCATACATCCCTCACTCCCAGAACCAAAAGGCAGATGCCTTATCCCGGAAACCGGAATACACGCCCGCACTAGCCAAAGAAGCCCCAGAAGCTACCATCCTACAGCCGGCGGTATTTGCCGCTACCACGGAACGGCCGTCCCTCTCTGAGGACATCCGAGCAAGGCAGGCTACGGATCCCTGGGCACAAAAACGCCTCCGAGAACTGCAGCAAGGTGCCTCCGGAAACCTGACCTCCCGCGATGGCTTACTCTTCCATCGGGACCGGCTCTACGTCCCTCCAGGGCCACTCCATGCCCGAGTCTTGCACCTCGCCCATGATGCCCTCCCAGCTGGGCACTTTGGGCGTCACAAAACAACTCACCTTCTCACTCAGCTGGGACTTTTGGTGGCCCCGAGTGCAGGCTGACAGTGATCGGTATGTCAGCACGTGTGATGTCTGCCGCCATGCCAAAGACGTGTCTGCCAAGCCCCCGGGCCTCCTTCATCCCTTACCTGTTCCATCGGGCCCTTGGGAGGTCATATCGATGGATTTTATTGTCGACCTCCCTCGCTCCCAAGGGCACACCTGCATCTTCGTGGTTGTCGACTTATTCACAAAGATGGCCCATTTCATCCCATGCGTCAAAGTCCCGACCGGACCTGAAACGGCCCAGTTATACCTGCACCACGTCTTTCACCTGCACGGGACTCCAACGCGTATCATCTCAGATCGGGGCCCACAGTTCTCTTCTCAGTTCTGGCAGGCTCTGCAGCGGGGTTTAGGAACTGAAGTCCATCTGTCCTCGGCTTACCACCCTCAAACCGACGGACAAACCGAGAGAACCAACGCTACGCTAGAGCAATACCTGCGCTGTTACACCAATTACCAGCAGGATAATTGGTATTCCTTGCTGCCATTAGCTGAGTTCGCCTATAACAACGCGGTGCATACGTCAACCCGAACCACGCCCTTTACGGCCAACTATGGCTACCACCCCCGCTTCTTTGCACCCCTCAGCCCCTTGTCGGACGTTCCCACCGCAGATGACCGGCTCCAAGAACTACACGCCCTCCACGCCCTGCTTCAGGACCAATTACAGCACGCCAAGGATGCCTACAAACTGGCCGCTGATCGACACCGTCGGGAGGGGCCGCCCCTCAAAGTGGGCAACCTCGTGTGGCTGTCCACTCGTTACCTTCGGACTCCTGGTCGTTCCCATAAATTAGGCGCACGATTCATCGGCCCCTACGAGGTGGTCGCCCAAGTCAACCCTGTTGCCTTTTGTCTGCTCCTGCCTGACCACTTCCGGATCCACCCCGTATTCCATCGCTCCCTCCTCCAGTTGGCAGCCCCTCCGGATCCCAACCGGGATACGCCCGCTGCACCGCCACCACCGGTATTGGTGGACGATGAGGAAGAGTACGAGGTCCAGCAGGTCCTCGATTCCCGGGTGCACAGGGGCACCCTGCAATACCTCATCGACTGGAAGGGCTACGGCCCCGACGATTGCTCCTGGGAGCCCGCTTCGAACCTGCTTGCCCCGGACCTCGTGCGGCAGTTCCATGACGCCTACCCCGACAAACCCGGCCCTTCAGGTGGGGGGGGTTCTGGGGGGGGGATAGTGTCATGCCTGTCCTTGACTCAGCCTCTGAACCAGCCCCTGACAGCCAAAACAGGGAGGCTTCGGTACCTTTGAGGGCTGAAGAGGCACCAGGACCTGCAACCGATGTAAGTGCTGTGGAGGATACACAGCAGCCTGAGCCAACTGTGGGACGCTTTGCACCTGGAGCGGTGCCTGAAGCAAGCACTTCACCACCTGCCTCTCCCCCACCTGTGCACCGGCTAAGGGATCGTCGGCGTCAAGACCTGGCCAGCCGAAGAAAAGAGTCACGCTCCAGAGGGCAAAGAACCTTGAGCCCTGAGTATTAGCAGCAGTCAGGACCTTGCTCACAGGTGCTCATGGGCTACGGAGCCAGAGCACTATTTAGGAAAGCCTCTGGCCACGAGCACACTTGTGCTAGCAACGTCGTTGTCAGGACCTGAATCTTTGTATCTCGGCCTCAACCCTCGTGAAACTCTTACTGGCTTTTGACCCTTGGCTTCGTGGACCCTGCGTTTCTCTCTGACTCCTCTGGCATCGTTGTGATTTATGGACTTGACTCTCTGGTATGTCTGACCCTACTTATGGACTGTGATTTAAAACCTGTTTGAACCGTGCTACCTGATTTACTCGGCTTTAACCTTGGACTGTTCCTGGACTTGTGCTCATTCGTGTCGCACCTTGGGGTCCTGCCCTGACATGGAGGGCCCCACGAAACAAAGAGGAGGAGCCCTTTCTTCCTTTCTTCATCTGTCACCTCATACAAAATCAGGACGGACTTGAGTCCGGTGACCCACACTCTCCATTGATGTGGACAGGACTGGTCGAACGGTGGGACCAGCCCTGTTCCTGGAGCAACTGCCATTGTGCTCATCGGTTGAGGCAGGTGAGCGGCTTGCCCATCATTGCTCATCTGCGGAGGCAGAGGCGGAACTGGATCTCCTGTGGTACCTCGTTAGCCTGGCTCGCTCAGCGGGATCCTATCTTCGTCACCAATTAAAAATACTGGCTTCGCTGCATGGAGAGGCAGACTACAACATGCTGAACAATACTGGTTTATTGGATACACACACAAGACAAGAACTGGCCGGCAGCAGCCAACTATATACACCCACCCCAGACAGACCCACAGTCCTATTGGGGCGTTTGAATCTCCCGCCAAACTCCCTATTGGTGGACTAAAAGGTGGATTAGGATCCTTGGCCCCTATTGTGTTAGGAGCCAAGCTCGGGGACTCTGGCCGCAGACCCCTAGTGGTGGTCCACGGACACAACAGTCTGTAGCTCAGCAGTTCAAGACCCTAGTGCCATGTGTCAGAGTGAGCTCATGTCCCAGCTCCTGCCAACCTAGCAGTTCAAAAGCAAGAAATTGCAGGTAGATGAATAGGTACCGCTTCGGTGGGAAGGTAACAGCGTTCCGTGTGCCTTGGCGTTTAGTCATACTGGCCACATGACCATGGAAATGTCTTCTGACAGCGCTGGCTCTTCATTTTGGAAATGGAGATGAGCACTGCCACCTAGAGTACAATTTGACTGGCTTTTGAGCAAGGGAAGCCTTTAGCTTATATAAACCTTTACAGTTACACTGAACTTCATTTGTCATTTTGTTGCTCAGCCACCTAATTTAGAGAACATCTTTTGGAGATCCTCACAATCATTGTGTGCATCATTTGCAAACCTGGCTGCATCACTGCTAACCGCTGGCTCCATACCATTTATGAATGTTAAATAGCACCAGTCCGGATAATGACTCCAGGGAACCCCAGTGCTTACTTTCATCCTATAGATCCAAAACAGACATGATGAAGATCACGGGTCTCCAGTAGACTGTAAGACATACATTATGCATGTATGCTCACAGCTGTAATTTCAATCAAGGCAACAGAGAAATGGTATTTAACCCTTCAACCCCACTCAGTTTCACTAATTAGAACTGGGCTTTGTGCAATGCTATTTTGACAACCAAGTTCATTAGCATGCCTACACTTGTGCTTGTGGACACACTTAAAGAATTCCAAAAAGTTGGTAAGACAGGACTTTATTGTGGAATGCATGCTTATTTTTCCTCAGTAAGCCTTACTCATCTATATGTTTAATCATTTTATTTTAAATTATGCTCCCCATTTAAACTAATTTCAGCCCCATGTACCTGACTGGTGCCCTAATTTGCTAGATTTAGATATCACCTCTAGGAATGTTCTGTTTCAGCTTGTGTACAGTTTTTATCCATTATGACATCCTATGAATGTACCAGAAAATTTAAAGAAGTACACTAAAACTATCAAGACAAAATATGAATTTTAATACTTCAACAAGTTCATAAAATTACACTTACATTTTATCTAAAACAGAACAAGCTTATTAAAAAGTCACATCCCCTAATCAATATTGGCAACTTTATAGTAATATAATCAAAAACATATTTTGTCAGCAATGTCCCCACCCATTACCTTCACATGTGCACTCCTACAACCCTGGTCTTGGGATGCTAAGTCTGGGTAGGGCTATTTTGGGGCAGGAATACACAGGAACGGAGTTTGGGCTGGATCCCAAGTTGGCCAAGCCCAGCAGGAACTCATTAGCATAATAAGCCACACCCAACAGCAGAAACTCATTAGGATTGGCTACATTAGGGGTGCGTGGCCTAACATGCAAAGGAGTTCCTGCTACAAAAAAAGCCCTGGGTTTTGACAACAAAGGTAAACAGAATAAGAAGCAAAAGGTGGGTATGGCTGGATGACCACACTTCTGGTAACATGGGGGTGTGGCCTGATATGCTAATGAGCTGTGCTATTGGGGGTGTGGCCTAATATGCTAGTGAGTTTCTGATGTTGGGTGTGGCCTGTTATGCTAATGAGTTCCTGCTGGGCTTTTTCTATAAAAAACGCCCTGGATACACAAGTCCATATGTGGGATAATATTTTGTAAAAGGGGTCAGGCTAACCAGATAGACTAAAGACAGTCTTGGAACTGGAGTGAAATGAGAAAGGACAAAGGGGAGCAGAATGAGGCTTCGGGAAGTCTGAGATGGCTAGTAGAAAGAGAGAAGAGAAGTGGATAGATTGCCAGTTATGGGTTGAGAATGGAAAGGAGAAAGAGAAGAAAGAAAGAGAAATAGCACAACTCAAAGTGTTGGAGGGTCAGACCTGGAAAGAAACTGAACTCTTAAATACTGGGCAAACAGGGGAGGGTCCTACACTTTAAGTAGTTGAGAATGTCAGGTTGTTGTCTCACATGCACTGGTTATTCATTTGCGGTCCTAAGGGCAGGGGTAGAAGTCAGGGAGAAGAAAATGGGAGGTGGGGGACAGATGTACACAGACATCAAGATGGAGTAAAACAGGCCACAGATTTACTAATTACAGCAAGGAGTTCTGGCATGGAACAGGACATAAATCCAGGCATCCACCAACCCACCTGTCAACTGATGAAATTCCTTCCCTATCCCTCTAGCTGAGGGTAAACCTTGAATGGCAAGTCAATGGACCCACAAGGGTGCAAGCCTCTGCATGGTTCCCTTGCCACCTGGGAAGTGAAACTGAACAACAGTTCCCAATCTGGGCATTTCACTGAAGAACTCGCCCTGAGACCCCTAAAGGGGGTCACCATGTGGGGGAGGCAGGCACGCAGGTACAGCCTCCCCCTGGCCAATGCCTGAAACCACCCTACAGCTGTGACAAGAATTACCAGAACCAAGCAAAAAGTGTGAAAAACCACATGCAACTGAGGGAGGGAAGGAGGGATCGCTGGAACCAACTGGGTGAAGAGGGCCAGCCTGTGTGGCCTAAAAAGGATGGGTGGAGTAGACCAGAAGGAAAATGTTACTTCTGAGGTTTGCTCCTGACACCATCCCCCCAGCCTACCCAGATGTCAGTGACTGGCTGGTCACTGGGATTGCTGCCAGCCCCCCCTTCCACCGGAGGCTCACAGTCATGGAAGTGAAGCCATAGCTGTGGCTGTGGCCTGAGGATGAAAACCATCTTTTCCTGGCCCAGCCTCCAAACTCTGTGGCCACAAAACGGCCCCAGGTGGAGAGATCCCATGGAGTCACAGAATAAGACTTAGATGGAGGGATGTGGTGGTTGCATTTAAATCCATTCTTTAATCCAAGCGAGGGCTGCTGCTCTGTAATATAAAAGCCAATTAGATAGTGCAAAGCCTCCCCTTTCTTTACCACCTTGTAGGGCTTTCAGTCTTATTCTGGGGCATTTCCCTTGCCAAATATATCTCGAAATCAGCTGATCCAAGTCTCTGAAAATTTTTTGGTTTTGTAAAATGGGAATTGTCTGGAAAAGAAAAATCCACCTTAGAAGAACATTCATTTTAATTAAAGCAATTCGTCCCATTAAAGAAATTTGAAGATTTTTCAATTTTTCTAAATCTTTAGTTGTCTTAAACAGTCCTTTATAATTATTCTCTTTTAAGGCACTACATTTGTTTGTCATAATAATTCCTAAATATTTTATTTTCTCTTGTACCTGAAATTTCGATTCTTCTTGCAATCTCGTTGCCTGTTCTCTGGTCATGTTTTTAGTCAAGATCTTGGTTTTATTGATATTAACTTTTAGACCTGCTACTTGTCCATATTTCTGGAGCTTCTCCTTCAAAATAGATATGGAGTCTAGGAGATTCTCCAGAATGAACACTAAATCATCCACGAATGTCAGTAGTTTAAACTCTTCTCCCCTCAGCTTAAGTCCAGTAATTTGTTTTTCACTTCTTATAGTTTCATTAAGTATTTCGAGTGCAAAAATAAATAGTAAAGGTGAAAAGGGGCAACCTTGCCTTGTTCCTTTTTGAATATCTATGTTTTGTGTCCGTGCACCATTAAATGCAACTACTGCTTTTTGTTTTCTATAAATGGCTTCAACCATCTTAACAAAATCAGGGCCCACCTGAGTCATTTTCAACCTCTCAATTAAAAAGATCTAATTAACATTATCAAATGCCTTCTCGGCATCTAAGAAAATCAATGCCAGTTGCTTCTCTGGATGAGCTTCTATGACATCTATGATGCATCTTAACATCTATGATGCATCTTAAATTGTTCTTTATTTGTCTTTTGGGCAAAAATCCAGCTTGGTCTTTGTGGATTGTTTGTGTCAATATTTTTTGAGTCTCGCAGCTATTACAGAGGCAAAAATCTTATAGTCCACATTTAATGAGATTGGTATAAAATTTTTGATTTCCTTTTCCTCTGAGCCTTGTTTATGTATCAAGGAGATTATTGCTTCATTCCATAAATCTGGTACCTCTCCATTAACCATAATATTGTTACAAACTTCTTTCAGTGCAATCAATAATTGTTCTTCAAATGTAGAATAAAATTCTATCGGCAGCCCATCCGGTCCTGGTGTTTTACCTTTATTTTGACGTCTCACAGCTTCCACCAGTTCTACCATGGCAATTGGCTGATTCAGTATTTTCCTTTGATCTTCTGTACACTCCCTTAGTTTATGTTGTTCTGTATAGTTTTTTATATGTTCTGGGCTCAAATCAGTTTTTCTGTAAAGCTCTTTATAAAACTCTTCTACAATATTTTTCATCTCCTAAATTTTACATGTTTTTGTCCCATCTCCTTTCTTTAAAGCCTTTATATAAGATTTTTCTCTTTGTTTACGTATTTTATATGCAAGCCACCTTGTTGGTTTGTTAGTGTTCTCAAAAAAGTTTTGTTTAGCAAACAGTTTTTTAGCTAATTCTTGTGAGAGCAAGCAATTCATTTTATGTTGTAATACTTTGAGTTTACTTTTTGTATTCAAAGATGTTGGATCCTCCATCAACTTTTCTTCTTGATTCTGAACTTCTTTCTTGAGGTTAGCATATTCTTGCCTCCTTTGTTTGTTCACTCTAGCTGTTTCTTTTATTATGCAGCCTCTGGAAAGGCTTTACAGGTGTCCCAGACCAAATTTATAGACATATTTGGATGTAAATTTTCTACAAAAAACAATTTAAGCTCTTCCTTCATTTTGCTGACAAATTTTCCATGAGTGACATATTTAAAGTCCATCTATTTCTAGACTTAGCTTCTTGTAATTCCACAGTTATAGGCTTATGATTTGCATAAGTTCCAGCTTCAATCTCTGCTTCCAGTAGATCTTTAATGACCCTAGTAGACATCCAACACATATCTATCCTGGACCAAGAGTCATGTCTGGCTGAAAAGAAAGTATATTGTTGTTTCGTGGGGTTTCTTACCCTCCAAACATCCACCAACCCTAACTCTTTGAAGAATTGATGCAATGCTGGAGGGAAATCGTTCCCGCCTTTCTTCTTTCCTTTCTTTTTTTTTTGAGCAGATTTGTTTTCCTGTCCTCCTTTTTGTCAAAAACCGCATTGAAATCTCCTATGATACAAATCTCTTGGAAGTCTTGTTTGACAATCACATTCTGTAGTCTCCTATAAATTTTTTCTTGATGTTGATTTGGAGCATATATGTTTACTATCAGCATTCTTTCCATTTGTCTTTGTACTGAAACCATCAAAATTCTTCCATCCTGTGATTTATAAATTTGTTCCAGTTGTAAATGCTCCTTTACAAATGTAGCTACCCTTCTTTTCTTCTTCTCTTTATCCGATGCTATAAATACTTTGCCTACACCTTTAACTTGCATGTGTTTCTCATCCCTTTTTTTGAAGACATGTGATATCTGAGTTTTGTTTTCTAAGTTGATGGAATATCCCCCTCCTTTTCTGTGGGCCATTTAAACCATTCACATTCACCGAAACAATTTTCATTTTCCCTTTATCCATCTTGATTCTGTTTCTGTTGCTCCTGTTTTTCTTTTTTTATTGTCTCGTGGTGACTGGGGTTGTTCTTGTTGTTCCTAGTTTCCTTGGAGGTCTCTGAGATTTAGCAAATGGGGTAGCCGCTCTTCTTACATCTTCTCTCTCCTCTTCTTCTCCTTCTTCCTTTTCCTCTTGTTCTGTTAATAACTCATCTCCATAGGTTTTTAGGAAGTCTTCTGCCTTAAAAATTGATGTTGTCCTATGTTTCTTGCCTTTGTAGGTAAAGATCAGAACTTCAGGTAGCAGCCACCTATAGCTTATAGTATTATCTCTTAACAGTGTTGTCAGGTTCATGTATTCTCTCCTCTACTCTCTAACTCTCCAGGGGATTTTCTTTAGCATGTTGATTTCAGTCTCTTCCATCCTCAATGGTACTGCATTCACTTCTCTTAAGATCTTAGCTCTGACTGCCCTTTTATGAAAGCGTATGTGTACTTCTATTGGTACTTGAAATCTCCTCGTATAGGCCGAGTTCATTCTAAAAACAGTATCATTTTCTTGACTGATCTTATCTTCATCATCCATGTTCAAATGTTTGGCTAAAATTTTTGTCATTTTTGTGAATAAGTCTTCATTCTGTTCCTCAGGTATATTTTGAAATCTCAGCACAAATGCTGCTTTCTCAACTTGAAGTCTCATAACATCTTGCTCCAGAGTAGACTGCCTCATGTCTGTATCTCTAATCTTGGTCTCCATCTCCTTTGTCTTAATTTCTATTTTTCCTGTAGTTTTATTCAATTCGCTGATCTTTTGAGTATTATCTGTTATTTGTTTCTGGAGTGCTTGTAAACTTGTGGAGAACTTTTCAGTTATCTCTTTCATCGCAATTTTGATGGGGTCTACTGCCTCAGTGATTGAGTTTTGTACCTCTTTCATCATAGTTTTAATTGGATCGATCGCTTTGGTTATCGAATTTTGGATCGTTGCCTGTACCAACGCCTGCATCTCCTTCTGTGTGGTTGCTGAAAGTTTTGCACTAGCTGAGCCAGACATGCCTGGCGAAGAGCTCAGCATTTTAACTGGTTTCATCTGTCTTGCTTGACCTGTTTTCTCCATCCTGACTTGACCAAAGTGTTATCCAAAAATTCTCCAATTTTGGCAAAATGCCAAAAAATATTCTGCCACTTTTGCTTCACTCTTTATTTATTTTCCTCTTCCAGGGGTTGTTTTGGAACACCAGGGAGCTCTGGCTGTCTTCCCAGATTTTATTTTGTCAACTAAGATGTTGTTTGGGTTTATCTTGCCAAGTTGTAGTTTAAAAGCTTAACCACAAAAATGTGCCTTAAGGTCACTTTATAGTTCTCACCTCCTCCCTTAAAATTGCCTTGCCACCCTCCAGTCCTCTTGCTCAGAATCCAGATTTCTAAATGACAATGGGGGTGGTGGTCAGCAGAACAATGCAACCTTCTTCTTCTTTTCTTTACTTCCAAATTAAAGTTCTCTTCACTTATTATAAATTTGTTACAGTCTCATGATGGCTAGGTCATCTCCTCTAATATACTTAAATAGGATTATTATTCTTTTTGAGACCCGAAAAGGATTTATAAAGGGTGTTCTAATGCTCCACACCCTGCCCCTGCTGGGGTAAAAATTGAGATCACTGAAAAGGGTCTCTATCCTCTGTTAACAAGCAGTTTAAATCGCAAAAGCAATCAGTTGCACAAGCTGCTTTATATTCAAGCCTTGCCCTGACTTGGAAAGTGAAAGTAAGCTCCTTCTCTGTCTCCTCTCACTTGCCGCTTATCCCGGGAGGCCTTTGTTAAGGTGATTTTCAGGCAACGTTTACATAGTCTTTTTCTTTAGATGCCCAAAGAGATGTTAATTACTCACATCAATCCATGCACTTCTTTGGCTCGGTTTCTAACCCCCCCCCCAGTGCAGGAAGCAACAGCTCTGCCCACTTGAGATGGGCTCCTCTTCAGGGTCCATGATGGAGGCAATCCAATGGTGCCCCCCTGAGTAGCACTATACGGGGGTCCGGATCAAGCCTCTGCAACCCACCCCCCTTCTCCAGGGGAGTGGTGAGTCTCCACTCCTGCAAAAGACCTTTTAAAAACCCGGAATTGGCCAGAGTGCTCAGAAGAGCGTCTGTTTTGCCATGCTGCAGCCTGCGTCTCCCCTCTCCTACTCAGGTCTTTCAACACACCAGATCGGCAGTTCTGGTGTGGGCAAGCACCTCCCATCTTCCACAGTGAAGACGGAGGCAAAAATGCATTTAGCTTCTCTACTAATTCCCAACCATCCTTTAATAATCCTTTTACCCCTTGGTCATCCAATGGCTCCACTGCCTCCCTGGCTGGTTTTCTGCTTCTAATGTATATGAAGGCATTTTATGCTATATCTGACATGCATTCTGTACACATAGTGGTACCTAGAAACTAGCTGCCAAAACATTCATTTATGTATAGTTCCATGTGGACTCTGAGTCTGTTGGAAGTAGTTCCTACTGAGTAGAATGTACAGATTTGCAGTCTGAAGTACTCTCTCTTTAAGACACTTGTATCCTGACAGTATCTGCCTATCTGGCTCAGTGTAAGTAGCACACCCTCAGGACCTTGAAGAATTTGGTCCTGAATTTGTGACAGTTTAAAGTTTCAAGTTGCTTGGAACCAAAAGTTCCCATGTACAAAGAAGCCCAGTATTCCCTAGAGAATATCAGCTATGCAGTCTTTTGAATGAGTTCCCGGGCATCTTAACTGCTACTTTGATCCTGCAAATTCCTATTCCAGTATCTAAGCACTTTTCATGAACAATTACACTATTCAGTTCTAAAAAATAGCTTTTTAAAAAAATCTCCCTTCGCTTCATGCATGCAGGTACATTTTATTTGCTCAACAGCTATGGAGTAGACTTGATAGGAAATACATTATATCCTTTCAGATGGCATTTAAAACCCTGGTAATGTTACTACAATGTTTTTATACTTGTAACACAAGAGCGATAAAAATAGTCATAGGATTTGGCTGCTACCCTTTGATAAGGAAACATGGCAATGTACTGGCATGAGGATGACTTCATTCAGACAACACATTCTGTGGAAGAGACATTAATAGTTCACAGAATACTGGACTTCTGGTCTTGTGCAGCAAGATCTTGCCTCCAAATTTCATGCTCAGTTGGAGTTTCTTGGATAAGAAGACTAAGCCAAATATCTCCTTTATAATCATGTCGTAGTGTACTGCACTCTGAAATATAGTAAACTAGGGAGCAAAGCCCGTTGTGGAGGAAGACAACGGGCCCTAGAAAGGAAGGGAGGGAGAGAGGGAGGAAGGAAGAGGGGGAGAGTGAAAGAAAGAAGGAGAGAGGAAGAAAGGAAAAGGGGGAAAGGAAGGGAAGAGGGGTGGAAGGGGCTTCTCTGGCCTACTGGGCCCATAGAAGGCCCAGAGGATGGTGTGTGGGGGCAGAAGGAGATTCTCTGGCCTACTGGGCCCATAGAAGGCCCAGAGGATGGTGTGTGGGGGGCGGAAGGGGCTTCTCTGGCCTACTGGGCCCATAGAAGGCCCAGAGGATGGTGGGGGGGCGGAAGGGGCTTCTCTGGCCTACTGGGCCCATAGAAGGCCCAGAGGATGGGGGGGGCGGAAGGGGCTTCTCTGGCCTACTGGGCCCATAGAAGGCACAGAGGATGGTGGGGGAGCAGAAGGGGCTTCTCTGGCCTACTGGGCCCATAGAAGGCCCAGAGGATGGTGTGTGGGGGGGCAGAAGGGGTTTCTCTCACCTGCCTCGGCCTTGAAGGCCTGTCCCTGCATTCTCTGCAGACAGTCCTCTCCCATCAGAGGACCGGAGCAGACTGAGCCAAAGCTACTGGCTGGGGCTGACATGGGCGGGACTCCGCCAAGCAGCCAGTCAGCCCCAGCCAGCATCTTCTGACTGCCAGTTCTTGTGCCGAATCAATTATGGCGACCATAGAATGTTGTGGAACCAAAATTCAAATATATATAAGGACAGATAATGAATAGAGATTAATATGCTCAGTGAATTTGCAAAATCTCTTCTAACTGCAGTAACTGCTGTACTTTCTTTGGCAGAATATTAAACATTTTGGCAAAAAAGCAGAGCAGGTGAAGGCAAGAAAGGAGGGTTGTAATGTGCCAAACTGCATTCTGAATGCCTTTCTGACTCTTCATAACTACTGTAACTACCACTGAGAACTACAAATATTTATAAAAAGTGCAAACTGAGTTGGAGCCAAGGGCTGGACCCCAGATTGGTTAACCCAGATCTTGCTTCTTTTTAAGCTGCCTTGCATCCCACATTATGCCAATGAAGATAATTTAACTGCTATCTGGCAAAGCCAGGATATGCTCCCTTCCATTTGTCAATGGACAAGTGAGACATGAAATACTGTTCTCCCCACCACCACCACTACTGGCCACATCAAAACAGTGGCACAAACAGTTCATTCAGAAGCTTTCCCTTGGGAAGTGTCACTCTTGTGTGGTGGACATGTTAGCATCAGTGAAAGTCTTGTGTTTTGCCAACAGCAAGAAACCTACTGAGTTCAACAGGCAAAAGAACTCAGTTATACACTGACAGAATGTAATCTTGATACTCCATAAATTAACTGCAGGAAATGCATCCAGAACAAAAGTTCTGAATTTCCAAAAGATTTCTTTTTGTATTTATTTATTTATTTATTTATTTATTTATTATTTTGATTTATAGCCCGCCCACCTCACAAGCGGGCTCCGGGCGGCTCACAAATAGGCACATGCCAGTACATAAAACAGGATAAAAACAACATAAAACAATCAATTACAATATTAAGTGCTCTAGATGTTACAATCTTCAGTAAAAAGATGGCATCTTCCAGATGGTACTCCCAGTTCCGTGGTGTCAGCGCCATGCAACGCTGTCATTCGCTCCTCAAGGACCAGTTAGTAGTGATGTTAAAGAATGGTGGTAAAGATAGTGGCGGCTCCTACTCAAAAGCCTGGTGGAAGAGCTCCGTCTTGCAGGCCCTGTGGAACTGCGCAAGGTCCTGCAGGGCCTGGATCTCCTCCGGGAGCTCATTCCACCAGGTAGGAGCCATCATCGAAAAGGCCCTGGCCCTGGTTGCAGCAAGCCTGGCCTCCTTGGGGCCTGGAACCACCAGGAGATGTTGCGTCCCCGACCGTAGTGTCCGTTGGGGAACATATGGGGAAAGGCAGTCCCTTAGGTATGTCGGACCCCGGGCATATAGGGCTTTAAAGGTAAGAACCAGCACTGTAAGACACCCCAAAACAGAGATGCTGTCAGAGAGTTGCTTTTCACTTGTACTTGGGAATCAATCACTGAATGCAGAAACCGTACAAATTAAGAATGATAAAAGTTCATGGCAATGGAGAGTGGTGTATTTCAATCAAAGTAGCTATTCCACCCCTCCAAAAAATTGAAACATGGCCTGTTCTTTCCCTGGTTCCTGCTTCTATATATTTTGTCACAACTATACTATCACCGTACCATCACCACTAAATGGAGTGGGTGTCATTGGGGAACGAGATGGCCCTGGGAGAAAGGACGGATCGCTGTACCACCTGGAGTCTACTGTGTCGCTCTGGGACCACCTTGTCATGTGTGACCCCATCTGTTACTTGTGATATCTAGAGCACTTGTATTTTTATATGAATGGTTGTTTTATTGCTTGTTTTATCCTGTTTTACTTGTTTTAACCTTGGCATATGTGCCTCATTTGTTAGCTGCCCTGAGCCCATCTGGGGAGGGCAGGTACAAATTTAATAATAAAATAAAAATAAATAAAATAAACTCATGGTGACTTAAATGCACACAGACAATTCTCAGCTGACTTCAGGCTCATGTATTAGTACATTCTTACCAGAATAAAGTGAAAAGTTGCCCAATTAATGCCAGGACCAAAGAACAAAAACAAAAATCTTCATGTTGGGTAACTCAAGCAAACACTATGCACAACAGTTTGCCTCCATTTCTCCTAGTAGTCAGTTCCTCAGTTCACTTTGTTCCCTATTAGGAACACTGAGATTCTTAAGAAAGATCCATCATCACCTGAGGTATAGCAGATTCACATAAGACTGGCCCTTTTGGTGGTAGTACCCAGACTGTGACTTTCTACCACTGGAAATTGTGATAATTTTTGCTGACTTGGCTTAAAAATAACTATTATTTTCTCATTCTTTATTGTATGGTCATATAGTTTCTGCACTCAAAGTTTTGCCTATTTTTAGCACTGGTATTGTGAGCATTAGCTGTTCTGAGGGTTCATTGCAGATGGAAAAGTGGAGAAAATATTTTAACAAGCATAAATAAGACAGATCCACAAAACTGTAATGGCACATTTTAGTGCCCATGACACAATTTCTGCAAAATAAGATCTTCCCGAAGGTGGTGTATATTTCCCAAGGCATTTACTGGAATTAAGGATTACTAATTTGACAAATCCTTGATGGTGACTCTGTGTACCATTCACATGTGAGAACAAGGTCTTATAGGCCTATAGCATAATTCACTCCCAACTTGCTATAAGTGGCCAGGCACAATGCATCGGAGGGGAAGGGATAATGGGGCAGGGTTGGGTTAAGCAGTGATGCTGTGAGTACCAGAGCTAATCTCCACTGTTCTCTGCAGGCAACCAGGAAAGGGGATGTTAACGAAGTACATCCAAAACACATTTTTTTGTTGACATGGCAAATGATTGTGTGTGGGTTTGCGAGAATGAGAAAGTAATGGGGAGCCATAATGGTGCAGTTGTTGAAGTCTAGGATCTCGGACACTTAGGTTCATATCCCCACTCTGCCATGGAACTTTGGGCCGGTCACTCTCTCTCAGTTTAACCTGCCTTGCAGGTTTGTTGTGAGGATAAAATGGAGGTATAAGCAATGCTCCATCTAAACTGTGGAATCTTGTGAGCAAAAATTCTACTTTGTGAGCTACTGGCATTAAAGTTGTGAGCAGGCAATTTGGCTACTGCATAAATTAGTTGCCCTGGAGCCATCCTTTGTGAGCTAAGACAAAAATGTGTGAGCCGGAGGCTAAAAAACTGTGAGCTAGCTCATACTAACTCAGCTTAGAAGGAACACTGGGTGTAAGTATGCCAACCCCCTGTCTATCAGGAGGGGTTGTTTCAACCACCAATGGACCTCATAGTCCATATATCAGGCATCTTGACATAAATGGACACAAAAATGGATGCCAGGATTGGCAGAGACCCTGGGAAGTACATGTAATCTTGTTGTGACTCCCCCTCCACCCTACCAACACCTGCATACTCTGGACAATGGATTTACCTTGCCCCAGAGCTACTTCTTTCAGTTTCAATCCCTAATCCTATCAATCCTATCAATCTCACTTCAGCCTTCCTCCTCGCATTTCCTTCTTAATGAAAAGTTCTGACTTGTACTTCTTTCCCACACCCCAAGTCCAGGTGGCTCATCAAGTAGTATTGTTTCCATTTTGATTAGTTTAAATTAGCAATCCATTAGTTCTTCAACCACTGGAGAAGCAATCAGGAACCCAACCCAAATTGTACTTTGTATCCAGAAGAGAACCTCTGGTCTCTTTTGGCCATTCCCAGGAACTCTATATAGTGTTTCCAAGCTACATTGTTTTATCCCAGATTAATCTCATCAATGCTTTGTTCAGAGGGAACTCACACATTAGCAAGCCCTCTAGACACATTTTTGGCTATAACTAGGCAGCCCCAGCTCCATTGCAGTGTGTCTAGTCTGGGCACCCACTGACAGGTCACCCCCAACCTTTGTTTGGGCTACTTTCTACATTCACAGCCTCTCTTTGGACTTCTGCACATCTGGAATGGTAACTATAACCCCCAACAACCTCCTATTATTCCTGCTTACCTCTGTATTTCCATTACTTGTGTATATGTTGCAATGTATGTTTTATTTCTGTATGTGTGCATTTTCCTAGGACTTCTCAATAAAAACAGCCCTTTTGATTAGCAATGGTCTGGTTATTGAGAGTTCTCTTAAGGTAAAGGTTCCCTTGCTTGAAAGCCAGTCGAATCCAACTCTAGGGTTGCGGTGCTCATCTCCGTTTCAAAGCCGAAGAGCCAGCGCTGTCCGAAGATGTTTCTGTGGTCATGTGGCTAGCATGATTAAACACCAAGGTGCACGGAACACTGTTACCTTCCCACCAAAGTGGTACCTATTTATCTACTTGCAATTTCTTGCTTTCGAACTGCTAGGTTTGCAGGAGCTGGAACTAGAGACGGAAGCTCACTCCGTCATGCGGCACTCGGGTCTCGAACTGCTGACCTACCGACCTTCCACAGCCTGCAGTTCAGCATCTTAACCACTTGAGCCACTGCAGCTTCGAGAGTTCTCTTAAAGATCCCCATAAACTTAAGTAGCAGATCCTTACTTAATACCACACCTCTTGCTGAGGTCTGCCTTTTAGCTAAATTCCCCTAGAAACTGAAGGCAGCAATTCAGCTTCTTAAATCTATGTTGGTAGGGGTAACAAGAGGAGGGGAGAGCAATGTAAGGTGCTTTAGGTCCATACTTGGGGAGAAGTGGGATATAAATGAAGACAGGAAGAAAGATTACATACATATTTACAAATACTAGCATTTCTTATGCTGCAGTCTTAAGCATGCTTACTTAGATAATAACAGAACTTGCTTCTAAATAAAAAGCTGTTTGGGACAAGATTATTATGTTTAATCAGGATGCTATCATACCCTTTCAAATAAGTTTAGCCCTATGTGGGAATGGGAAGACATACAGGGGACTAATTAAAGCGGTAATGTTCTCAAAATAGAGTTACAATGACAAATGAGGTGACTTTTATAATCTCCAGCTATACAGAGGAATTTTTGCCTCAGGAAAAAACTACCACAATACAACATGCTATCCATAAAATAACCATCAAGCTCTCTAAATCACCATAGCATTTAGTAACAGGATGCTTTTATGGGAAGAAAGTATTGCAGAGACTTATTTTAGGGGCCTGAAGATCACTGAACACAGAGAATTGCATAGATTTTAATTATACTGTGCACAATGCCTCAGCCCATTCTGGGTAATAAACATCAACTGTTTACTATCTATTTTTTATGACATACTACATCTATTTCAGATCAAAATAGGCTGAAGTTTCCCACAGATGTTTGGCCAGACTCCTAAAAGCCTCATCCATCATACCCCTACAATCTTTGTCCACGAGATGTGCCAACGCTTATTAAAATTTTACAATATCAGCAGACAGCTAACTCAGCAAGGAAGGATGAGGCCAAAGACAGATTGTAGAGTGGCATTCTTGACTGCATTACCACCTGCAATGTTGAAAGGTTTATCTTACTGTAATGTACCCAAGCCGACCATGTGCTCCAACCGGTTCTAACCGGTCCGACATGCAGCCAGGTGAAGTGCCTGAGCTTGGATCTTGAGGACAATAGACACTCGGATCCTGAATCCCCTCCAATCGGGGCACTAGGATCCGAGAGGTTAATGCAATTACTGTAAATAGACCACTCACGGGTGTTTGGGGTGTGTGGGGTGTGTTTTCCTTGGGGCATATAAGCCAGCCTGCGAGCCAGCTACTTTGTCTTGTTCCTGATCTTGAAATAAAAGTATGAGCTGATTTCACTCTAGCCAATGCTTCAGTCTCAGTACTTTTCACTGGCGACGAGAATGGGATACTACCTCCCATGAACAGAGACCATACATCAAGCATCGCATCAAGGCCAACACGGAGAAACCTGCACTCCAGCATCTCCAGTTGCCGCTTCCCGCACTGCTCTTAGACCTGAGCATCGCACCGCTGACCCCGAGAGCAGCACCGCACCACTCCTAGTCCGATGCCACCACTCCCAAGCATCCACGTGGAACCCATAAGATGGCTGCTGCCTCTGAGAGCCTCCCAGCCTTCGACATCTCCCAACCTACCCAATGGGAGACCTGGCTGGAAACCCTGGAGAGCCACTTCACCATCCATGATGTAACAGAGCCGGGTAACAAAAAGGCATACCTCCTCCGGCACTGTGGAATGGCGGCCCACCTCCTGCTGAAGGACTTAATACAGCCCTGGCTGACCAAAGATGAATCCTATGCCACGCTGGTCAAAGCACTGACCAACCACCTGGCCCCTAAGCCCGCAAAATTTGTGGAAAGGATGGACTTTTTTGTGAAGGTCCAGGGTCCTGATGAAACCACCTCTGATTTCCTTGCAGCTCTGTGCCGGGATGCCATGAGGTGTTCGTTCCCCAATTTGATGGATGCGTTGCTAAACCAGTTCCTCATGGGTTTATGGGACCCCAAGTTACAGAGGAAGCTGGTCAGCCAAAATGACCTGGATCTCAACAAGGCGATCGGGGAGGCCACGGCATACGAGAAGGCCCACCAAGTCTGCCGCGCCAAGGCGGTCCACCGCACCCAAGTGACTGTAGGGTCCAACGTCTCTGATGACGAGGAAGTCCTACAGGTCCAACGCCACCCAGACCAGTGCTCCCAATGCACCCCAGGAACCACCACAGCAAAGGTCAGCCCCACATCCACACCCTGTGCGAGCACCAGTCTTGCAGATTCCGGGACGCCATCTGCCGTATCTGCCACAAGACCAGCCACGTTGCCAAGGTTTGCTGATCTAAGGGACAACGCCAGAGAACCATGGCACAGCTCAACTCGTCGGATCTCCACACCGTTTCAGTTCACAACCAACAAACGGTATGTAACTTGCCCCCAGATGGCCCGGACAAAGTGCATGTGACTGTCCTTATCGGGGGTCCCCCTGTCCCATGGAAATTGACTCCGGCTTGTCATTTTCCATAATCTCGACTGAAACCCTCTGTTCCCTGTGCCCAAAGGGGAGACCCCATTTGCGCAAGCCACAGGGTCTCACATTATGGGACTATAAGAACCCTGTCTGCAGCTGGGGCAAGTTCCGGGTCCAGTTTAAGGGGTTCTTGGGACTCCTCGACCTGTTGGTGGTGGAAGGGGGCCTCACTAGTTTGTTGGGCCTCTCCTGGTTCGCGCCTCTGAGTCTCAAGATATCAGGGATCAACCAGGTCTGGATGGCGGATTTGGAGACGGTCTGCAGAGAGTTTCCAAGCCTGTTTGATGGGACTCTGGGGTGGTACACTGGGGCCTCCATTTCTCTGAACCTTGACCCAACTGTACAGCCCATCCGCATTAAGGCATGGCTCCCACCCCTAGCAAAAATAGAGGCCAAGCTTAATTGTCTCATTGAGCAAGGGGTGCTGGAACCAGTCACGTCCGCATGCTGGGAGACCCCCATTGTCATGCTGGTTAAACCGAACGGTGACGTGAGGATATGTGCCGATTACAAGTGCACTATCAACAAGGCCCTGAAAGACCATGCTTACCCGGTCCCGGTGGTAAGCCACGTATTGGCCTCCCTAGTGGGGGCCAAGGTCTTTGGTAAACTGGATTTGGTGCAAGCTTAGAAGAAGAAGAAGAAGAAGAAGAGATTGGATTTATACCCTGCCCTTCACTGCCCAAAGGCGTCTCAGAGCGGCTTACAAACTCCTTTCCCTTCCCCTCCCCACAACAGACACCCTGTGAGGTAGGTGGGGCTGAGAGAACTCTAACACAAACTGTCCTTGACAGAACAGCTGTGCCAGAGCTTGTGACTGACCCAAGGTCACATCAGCAGGTGCAAGTGGAGGAGTGGGGAATCAAACCTGGTTCTCCCAGATAAGAGTCCGCGCACTTAACCACTACACCAAACTGGCTTACCAGCAACTGCCAGTGGACACGGCCGCTGCCGAGGTGCAGACAATTGCAACAAACAAAGGGGCGTTCTGAGCAATGAGGCTACAGTTTGGGGTCTGTGTCGTGCCGGGAATCTTTCAGTCATTTATGGATTCCCTTCTTAAAGGCATTCCAGGAGTACAACCCTTTTTAGACTATGTGATTGTCGTGGCGCCGGACTCCACAACTTTCACAGACCGGCTCTGGCAAGTGCTCCAGAGGTTCGACTCCGCCGACCTCAAAGTGAAGAAAGAAAAATGCCTCCTTGGGGTGCCCCGCATTGAATTTCTGGGGTTTGCGGTGGATGTGCAGGGAATCCACCCCACGGACGATAAAGTGCGGGCTATCACACACGCTCCCCCCTTCCAAGTCGGAACTGCAGGATTTCTTGGGCCTGCTCAATTTCTACCATGCTTTCTTGCCCTTGAAAGCCGCCATAGCGGAACCGCTTCACCGCCTCCTGGATAAAGAGGCAACCTGGGCCTGGGGACCCGAGCATGTGGAGGCATTTCAGGGAGTCAAGGACTTGCTCACCTCTAACTCCATCCTGCACCATTTCAATGAGGCACTCCCGGTGGTCCTTGCTTGCAACGCCTCCCCCTATGGGGTCAGGGCGGTCCTGGGCCACCAGTTACCAGACAGCCAGGAGGTCCTGATCACCTACTATTCATGGACTTTGTCTTCTGCGGAGCACAACTACGTGCAGATAGACAAGGAGGCATTGGCAATAGTGGCTGGGGTTAAAAAAATCCACCACTATCTATATGGTCGGCCCTTCACGGTGTTGACGGACCATAAGCCTCTCTTGGGTCTCCTGGCTCTGAACTGTCAGATGCCCCAAATGGTCTCCCCCAGGGTCCTCTGGTGGTCCATCTTCCTGGCAGGGTACACCTACACCTTCCTCCATTGCCCTGGGAAAGCCATGGGCCACGCAGAAGCCCTCAGCCGCTGCCAGTTACGGGTCCTGACCCTGCTCCTGCTCACACGGTCACCCTTTTGGAGTTGCTTCCCGACCGCCCAGGCCACATGCGGGAGGTGTCCTGCCTCTCAGCCCGGGATAAAGTCCTCTGTTGGGTCCTGGACTGGGTGGGGAGGGGGTGGCCTTTGACCAAAGAGGGCCCAGAGTTTACACCGTTCATCGCAAGAAAGGACGAACTGTTGTCATATAAAGGGTGCTTGATGTGGGGAGGCTGGGTGGTGATCCTGGCCCCGCTCCAGCAGTGCGTCTTAGAGGCTCTGCACGAGCACCACCCAAGGGTCGTAAAGATGAAGGTGTTGGCGAGGAGCTACATCTGGTGGTTGGGCCTTGATTGGGACATCGAAGACAAGGTAAAAAGATGTCAGCCCTGCCAAGCCTCTCGCCCCGACCCATCCAGAGCACCAGAGAGAGCTTGGGAGTCCTCCCACCAACCCTGGTCGCGGCTTCATCTGGATTTCACGGGGCCATTCCAGGGGCAACTGTTTTTCATTCTGGTGGACTCTTACAGCAAGTGGCTGGAGGTTGTCCCCATCTCAGGGACCTGTCAGAAAGCCATCCATGATGGGTTCCCAGCCATACTGTATTCATTGTTTATTGTCTTGTCTCTTGCTTCTGCGCTTGCGCTTAGTTGGCCAGCTGCAACCATGGGAGAGCGCTTCTTTCCAGTTGCCTGTTATCGCAATGGCCTTGGCAATACGGCTTCGGAGCGTTCCTGTGTCTGGGGAATTTTCCAGCTCTACATGACTAGACAGTGTGGGGGGGTAGTTCTCCCGGTCATCAAGTAACACTCCCGCTGGGAGTTTTCCCGCCCGCGCGCTATAAGTTCATTTGCTAGTTTGGCTTTGCATCATACTATAATAGTGCCTACCTGCCCCTACGCGGGCATTCCTGACAATATAAGTATTACTGTGGGCTACATCCTTGTATTCCAATAAAGCATATCTTTATCCGAAGAATGCCTGGACTTACTTGCTATTGAGCCTGACAGGACCTCATCAAGAGCGGTTATAAAAGTGATGTGGCAGATCTTCAGTGCCCAGGGCCTCCCAGACTCCCTAGTGATGGACAATAAGCCTTCAAATCTGGGGAGTTCCAAGACTTCACCAACTATTATGGGATCCATCAAATCCACTCAGCTCCGTTCCACCCTGCCACCAATGAGCAGGCCAAGTGCATGGTAAGGACAACCAAAGATGTGCTCTGCAGGTTAGACTCCACAGATTGGGACTACAAGTTGGCCTCTTTCCTTTTCAGCCAAAGAACCACGCCACACTCTACCACGGACCGGAGCCCTGCCAAGCTACTTATGGGCAGACATCTCACATCACGATTAGACCAGCTCCACCTGGACCAAGCACCCAAGCGAGAGCCTGCCATTGAAACTCCAGAAGCCGAACAAGGATTTTTCCTGGAGGATCCCGTTTATGCCCAGAACTTCACCAGGGGGCCCTCTTGGATTCCGACGAGAGTAGTGAGAGTATGAGGGCCCCACTTCTATGAGGTCACCAGCGAGGATGGACAAATACTACATCACCACATTGACCAGCTCCGCAGACACACCCTACTGGTGGAGCCAGAAGACTTCGAGGAGCCGGATATGCACGGGACAACCAAGCCGGTTGCCACAACGGTTGCCACAATGGGCCAGCCATCATCCACCAGTTGCTGGACACCACAGGGCAACCCCAGGGACTTGTCAGCATCATTCTGGCCCCACCACCTTTGGACAGCCCTACTCCAGGAATGTCAGTTGCAGCTCCATTTCCAGCGGCGTTGGGACCCTGCCACTCAACCCGAGAGTGCAAACCACCCACATATCTGAAGGACTTTGTTTGCGGGTGTCTTTTGGACCAAGGGGGGAGGGGTGTAATATACCCAAGCCAACCATGTGCTCCGACCAGTTCTAACCAGTCCGACATGGGCCAGGCAAAGTGCCTGAGCTTGGACCTTGAGGACAATAGACGCTCAGATCCTGAGTCCCCTCCAATCGGGGAACTAGGATCCGAGAGGTTAATGCAATTACTGTAAATAGACCACTCATGGGTGTTTGGGGTGTGTGGGGTGTGTTTTCCTTGGGGCATATAAGCCGGCCTGCGAGCCAGCTGCTTTGTCTTGTTCCTGATCTTGAAATAAAAGTATGAGCTGATTTCACTCTACCCAACGCTTCAGTCTCAATACATTTCACTTACAATTTTATAAATGATTTTCAAACAGCAACAGCCAACTAGCCAATACTTCTTTCACTAAGATATGAAAATAGTGGTAATAAATTCTCTCAAGTGACAAAGACTTTTCCTGGGGGGGAAATTGGGTTTACTTTGGAGTAGATCTGCTTAGAAAAGTTCCCAAAATATGCTTAGTCAATGTTTCATACTAACAAACATTTTACAATTTCCCCAAGAATTATGACTCTTGTGTAGTAATAGTTTTGCAGAATGTTGTAAATACTTTACCTAGACATTAGCTAATCAAACATAATAATGAACATATGCCATTCTTTAATATGGATATTATAACTAACCTAACTTGAAAATTAAGGAAACTTGAAAATTAAGTAAAATTAAGAGGAAGCAAAGTAACAGGACTGGCTTTGTTGTGTTTTGCTGATTTTTTTTGCTTTTGTTATTCACTCTGAACCTTAAGGATCAGGTTAATTAATTGATTAAATTTAATTAACTTTCTCCCCAGTGATTTACAGTGCAATCTTAAGAAGAGTTACATCCTTCTGAGCTCATGATGTCAAAGTATTTAGAAGAGTATAAGTCTGCTTAGGACCACACCAGTAAATCTCTGCTGTTATGAGGCTGCAAGTTAGCAGACAGAGCAAGATATATATTAACAGTGCAACACAAACCCTCAGTATCTGCCACTATTCCACATTTATTGACATTTGGTTCACCTTACTTTTTTGGCATTTTTGCATTCTGTGATATTTTTCATTCCCTCTGTCCTACAACCTTAGCAAGCAGTGAGCTAGCCAAGAACAAGCACACAAAGCTAACTCTTATCTTTTTTCTGTTTTCACTGTAGATTGTAAACATTACTCAAATTCTTGCAGTGTGGGTTGGCAATTCACATTCTCACAGTGGCAACAGGAGGTGCAGCATTGCCACACAGGGGAAAGCAACCTTATACAATAGTCTTATTTTCAGATATAGGCATTTTGCCAGCAGCTGGCATTTTCTTAACCCTTTGTGATAAGGCAGATAGATGTTCACTTTGAAAGTTTAGCTTTCAACTGCTATCAGTAGAATTCTCTGTTTGCAGGTACCTGTTCTTGAGCTGTAAAGCAGGTAACAAATGTTTAATGTCACAGTCTAGAGCCTCAGTCCAGCAAAGGATGATCCATGTGTAACCATGATCCAAGAAACAACAAGTGTGAAAGTGAAGTTTGCTGTATTTTGCCACAACAGTTCTCACTATTGAAGAGACAAGCAGTTGTCCTGGTTGTCTCTAGTTTGGAAGTGGAAACTGCTGTACCAAGAAACATCAGGCAAACTGTGTAAGCATATTGTCTTGGGACTGCAGCCATTGCCTGTTTCTATGAGCACATTATGTTTGTTCAGTGTGTTAAAAATGCTTTGTGGATCACTTTAACTTTCAAAATCCTCGCTTCCAAGGTCGAATGTATATCTGGTATAATTGTACTGAACAAAAGATAAAATCATATTACACTACTATTGAACCTAAGCCAAGAACGCAATCTTTTGTTCTTGTAGGGAACATAGTTTTCCTGTGTGATGGGGAAAAATAAGCACGCTTAAATATGTTGCTCAGACATCTTTTAGGACCCCTCTCCAATTATGAGGAATGTACAAAACTTTGTTTTTGCTATATTATATAGCTCTCAACATGGAAAATACTTTTAGAATTATGAGAACTGTATTAGTCATATCCTCTCACTGTGGATCAAGGTTTAAGGTTTAATATATTCCATATGCCACCTTTTGCAATGGTACAAAGCTTTATGAATTTCAAAAGAACAGCTAGTACCTCTAGTCACTTCTATGAAGAAATTACCACCGCTGAACTGGCCTCAGTAAAATTCTCTTTATTCCCCTTGATGGGCCTCAATATTGCCTTCCACTGCCTTCAGAAATCTGCATCAGCCTCTTACCAGTTGGACTGATAAAACTGCTTATATGTTCTGTTCTCTCCATTCCCTTACTTTTGGCACTTTTCTTGCAGCAGAACTATTGTCATGCCACCTTAACAAAATGAAAAAGTCATTGTGATTCACACGATTCATATCAGCCATGATGGCTAGGGCTTGGCCAGCTCTGCCTGCCTGGCATCCATTACTTTGGAAGTGAAAGTTTGCAAAGTTAGTTCTGACAGGCATTCCCATTTGCAAAGTTAGTTCTGACAGGCATGCATGCCACATCCCAACTACTACATCAATTTAGATATCAGAGGGGCGAACCAGATGAGACGCTGGGAGTTCTGGGTCTGAAGCATTTTTAAAACACTCAGCTATCATGTACATGTTAGCCTGATTTGCGCAGGGAACATAGCATTGGAGGAGGATGTTTAAACCTTCCCTCCTCCATTTTATGGATCTAAAACAGCCCTGGGGAAACACTATTTGGGGTAAACATACTGTAGTCATATAGTTTGCCAAGAAGGCAAATAACAGCTCCTCAGGGCTATTTTACATCAGGACAATGTGGGGGCAAATTTAGCCCCATTCTGAAATGGGCCCCAAAATACTTGATAACTGTATTTTTTAAAATGCTGGGCTGGACATGGAACTCCCAGTGTCTCATCTGTTTTGGCATTGAGCTTCAGTAATATCTGCTTCTTTGAAAAAAGAATGCCACTGAGCTCTCATGAGACTACACTGTGGGCCCTTGGTGGCCATTTTGGGATTTGCTAGGCAACCACCCACCAGTACTGTTGAGGGTTTCAAGTAGCCACTAGAGTCAACACAGAGAAGGAGGGCTGAGAGACAGAAAGTGATAAAGTAAAATATAGGAGGAAGGGAAGGGAAAGATAGTGTGTGGAAAGGAAAACAAGCTAATAAAAAAAGCTCAAGATGGGAAAGGGAACAGAAAAAATGTGTGCATGGGAGGAGGTGGGGCTGTGGTGCAGTGATATAGTCAACACTTGGCTTTGCTCCCAGAGATCACCAGTATTTCATTACCTTTAGGGAAGATTTGGGGGATCTCGAACTCCACTGGACCTCTTGGAGGGAGGTCCGGGGCAAGGGACTTGATTCAGGAACCCCACAAGTGGCAGCGAGTGGGTGGAAGCCCAGGATCATCCTAGAAGCAAGGAGTGAAATAGAGCAGTCATGGCAGCCATGACTGCACAAGCTGTGAACACCCCCTCACAAGAGAGAAATTATGAGCCTCATCCATAACACCGATGAAGAAAACTACTATGAGTACTTGTAAAATGCAACATTGAAGAATCCAGTGACTTTTTGACTAAGCCCCTTTAAATTTTCAAAAGGACAAGGAAGGAGAGGTGGAATTCCTCCCCCTTCCTCTGCGAAGCAGCTAGAAGCGCACCAGTGAAGCTGTGTTAAGCTTTCCAGGGGGCAAAGAGTATACAAAGTCAGTTGTTCAAACATTTCTTAGTTGTTTTCATGATATAACCTGAATAATCCTAGACTCTTGGCTTTTGCTACTCTTAGTGGATGTAACTTGTTATTTTTTCTTTTGGTTTCATTTGAATTTAAATGGAAGTGCAAATGACTTTAAACAAGGATATATTTCATTAAAAGGAGTACAGATTGTCCTTGGAAAAGAAAAGAAAGGAGAAGAGACATTTAAAATTGAATGTTTTATTTTGTAATAGTACCCTACCTATTAAGCTTCTTATTGTAAAAATATATATGCTGTTTAGACGCCATTACAAAAACTGTTAATCACCTGACTTGTGTTGAGAGATTTTTGCTTGTGGATATGTCTGGAACAGCTGCTATCTGGGAAATGCAGTCAGCCTGGTGAGATTATTGAAAAATAACTCTGGAGAGTTCTGGTGTGCTGGGCTGAGCTGGGACTTTTGTCTTTGTATTAAAATGAGCCTGCAAGCCACATTAGAAAAAATGCCAGATGACATGTCTAGAGACAGCTCTGTTGATACTGGACATAGACTTTTTGGGAGGAGCTTAAATGTACCATTATGGAAACAGTCAGTCTGGCAGTGGACAAGATTTTTGTTTTAATGCAGGACGAATGGGAGGCTACATCAGTATAAATTGGAAATAAGATGGAAAAATCCCAGAATCCAACTTTTCAAGACACGGATCAAGACTTCAGGCAAGTGGATGAACCTCACAGAGGGGCGTATTCACCACAAAAGAGAGGCAAGATTGACACAGGAAAATACAGCAGAGCTGTATAGAGCAGTTAAAAGTTGTAACTCTCAAAGCTCCTAAGGAAAAATAATTCCAAAGAGAAATAAAATCTATGGAACTCTTAACCATTTCAAGAATGGAACACAGATGGCGAGATTTAAGTGAAAACCTCTTCACTTATAAGAATAAAAGACATAGAATTAAGATTGTAGTGAAGAGAAGGTATCAGAAAAAGAGGAAGAGAATTAAACTTTACAAATAAGAATGGGTCTAGGAATCTCTTTGTTGGTGTAATTGGTTAAGTCTGGCCAAGGTTCTCTAAGAGTAAGTTTTTTCTTGGTACGCCTATAAATGTTAATGGCAATTAGATTTGTATAAGGGATTTAAAATTTTAAAAATGTCTGAAGGGGACCTTTTGAATTTATAATGATATTGAAAAATGTATAACAAATCATATAATTGAAAAGTGAAAGGGACTTCTTGTACTTCTGTAATAGATTAAGATTGATTAGAGAAATCTATGGAAAACATATGATGCATATTGAATGAATGTAAGAGAAAAGTAACTTTAAAACTTTAAGGCTATCATGTACAACAAATGATAAGATTAGAAATGACAAGAAAACATGCATATTAGTTTATAAATTTTTGAAACTTTGAACTATATTCAAATATATCCATTGAAAAATATAGCAAAATGTTTAAACAATGCTTAAATAGTAGTAGGTATATGCTTAAACCATTGAGTTGCAAGAATTATAGTATGCTAAATGGTAGGCAGATTATCAATTAGATATATATGTATGAGGTATTTTAATAGATACATAGCTATAAACTCTCTCAGCTGTGTTTGGTTGTTTGAAAATAATAAAATTGTTTAGAAAAAGAAAAGGAAAAAATGTGTGCACGGTGAATGAGTCAGGAAGCAAAGGCTGCCAGTGGGAAAAATGGAAAAAGGTAAGTAGACAGGGAGGAGAGAGAGAAAAAGAGAGGCTGCAAACACTGCCAGGAGGAGGCAATGAGAAAACACAAGACTGAGAGAGGGAATGGGGAAATTAGATCCCCCCCCCCCGTGAGTCCTTGCAAGTCCTCCATTTGTATTTATATGATGTCAGATTTTTCTAATCCATATTCAGTTTTGGTGCTCTAGAAAAATGTATTGGAAATATCCTAGTTTCCCATACGTTAGGCCACTGGATTTTCAGAAAAGTGAAACACACATGCAGGAAACCCACAATGATTTAAGGGGTTGTGAAAACTCTACCCCCCCTTGCTGGCCCCTGTCTTGTCATCATCTACTTGTCCTGTTCTCCCCTATCTGCTCCAGCTGCTTCCTTCCTTTGCTGACCCTACTTTCCCCTTCCATCCCTTCACAACTCTTCTCTGCTAGGGTTGCCAATCTCAAGTTGGGGCCTGGAGTTCTCCCAAAATCACAACTGATCCAGACTACAGAGATGAGTCCCCCTGAAGGAGATGGCAGGTTCACAGAGCAGACTCTATGGCATCAACTGCTGAGCTTCTTCTGCAAACTCCATTCTCATCAGGCACTGCCCCCAAATCCCCAGAAATTTCCCAAGCAAGAGCTGGCAACCCTGTATCCCAGGGGTGACCAAGTTCCAAGTTTAAGTTTATTGTCTTAGCCATTGGCCATAACAACACAAAATAAAACAAAATACAACAAACATTGTATATCAAAGTGGGGAAGACCCTTCAATAACTTGCAATAAGTCCTAAACTCATTCTTATCTTTTTTGCCGCCAGAGCAAACAAAGCCATTCTGCTGGTAACATGTGCATCTGTATCAGAGAGCAAAAAAACCACCAGATCCTGATCTGAGGTTCCATTATGTCGAGGTACAATAGGATAAATAAACCTTTGCCTAAGTGATTCGTGCCATACGCATCTCAAAATATAATGCTCGACATCGTCTACCTCACCCACACCACATTGGCATATTCTAGAGGCGGCAGGGGTACTCAAAAAGTGGCCAATGCAAACCATTGAAGGTATGGCATGGAATCTTAGGGCAGTAAAAGCCCTTCTTATCTCTAGAGTAGTTAGCTTCTCAAGATATCCTGTCCTACAATGGTCTCTCTTAAAGTTCTTATACAAGGGGGCTGTACGGCAACTTACCACCATCTGGCGGTGGGTGACCAAACTTGCTTAACACAATAGCCACAGAGAATAAACATCAGATGTTTGAGAGCTGCAAGACATGAACAAATATCACACAAATGTTTTTATTACAAAATATGCAAATTTGCTTTTTATTAACATTAAATTAGGCTGCGTGAAAGAGCCACATGTGGCTCCCAAGCTGCAGTTTGGCCACTCCTGCTATATCCCCTTTGCAATCTCCATGTCCTCTCCCCCGCCGCCTTCAGCAAATTTGACAATTTTTTAAATTGTTTTACTGTTAACTACCTCGTGCTATTTTACTGGTTTAGTTAAGGACCTCCTCAAGCAGGTCCAGAGAGGCAGCATACATATTTATAGATAAATAACAAATAAACCTTATACCACCAGAATCTTGCAACATCTTAATCAGCATTCAAAGGCCCTTTCTGCTCTATCCTTTTAATCTATGTTCACCACGGTGTCCCCCAAGCAATTCTGCACTAAAATTAAATTCAACCTTCTTTTTAATCCAAAGTTTTTTTTCCATTCTGCTCTAAAATCGAGTTCAACCTTCTTTTTATTCTGGGTTTCCCCCCCATTCTGCATTACATTACATCCCTTCAGGGGTCAACCCAGTTTTAGCCTGCTGTTGCCCCAGGTTATTTGGATACTGTTTTGCCATGGACTTAAATTGCCTTGACTTGAACACTGAGAAAATCCAAAATGGCAGGCAAATGTGGAGAGGACCAAAGTTTCCTAGCAATCCAAAATGGCTGCTGAGTTCTTGCGAGGATATTGTAGCACAGGATAACGGGGCCTAAGCCCACGTGAAGAAGGCCATCAGACAACGGAAGGAGAAAAGTTGAAAGTTTATTTGACATCAGGTTCAGCTGTGAGAAGCGCACAAAAAATGGCTGGACCCCTTTGTGTCACACTTAAAAGCTTATATACAGGTAGCGCAAGCTGCTTATGGCATGTACATGTCACAACAGTGGTGTTTTCTTTCAGTTCAGCCCATCTCCTGCCCTACTGGGGGTGTGTGGAGTTTTGCCAGTAGCTACTTTAACCCTTTGGTTACAGTGTTAGCTGAGTCAGAAAGTTAGTAGATTCACAGTATTTGCTGGATGGGGTTTTGCTTCAGATATGTTCAAATATCTCAATGGCATTTTATAGTTGCTAGGCAATCCCAAACAATACTGCTGAAACCTCTTGTCTACAAAGGAGTATCTTATGGCCCTTTTCAATTCACTGAGCAAAACCTTTTCCTGATACACTGAAAAGGGTCATAAACCTTTCAGCAAATTCAGCACCACATTGATGGAGAGAGCCACAGTGATGTAGTTTGGAGTCTCCTAGCTTTCTGACATGGATAGGTTAGGCTTGCTAGATTTTGCCACATCTTGGAAGCTAAGCAGAGTTGGCCCTGGTTGATATTTGGATGGAAGACCACTAAGGAAGACCAGAGTTGTTACGCAGAGACAGGCAATGGCAAACCACCTCTGAATGTCTCTTGTATTGAAAAACCTACAGAGTTGTTGGCTGCAATCTAACAACATTTTTCCCCCCATTAGATTTTGGTTGGCATTTTCCCCCTCAGGTTACAATAATCTTTCTATGATTTGCGGTTTTTAAAAACCTTTTTTTAGCTTTTGGAATTTTCTTCAAAGTCAGGGTTTCCCCCTTTTTATAACAATAAGAGTCTGTCTTATTTTGACATATTTATTGCTTTACAGCCTGTTGACCATATAACCTTAGCTTGTTATTTAGTTTTGTCTTGCATATCTTAAAACATCTTCATCACGTTACATGTTAATCTGCTGTTCAGCCCCTGTCTATAAGTATGAACCTAACCTTCCTTCCAATGTATCTGAAAAACTGCATGCAAACGAAAGCTTGTACCTTGGATAAAACTTTGTTGGTCTTAAAGGTTCCACTGGACTCTACATTTGTTCTACTGCTTCAGACCAACATAGCTGACCACCTGGATCCAGCAATGTAACAGGTATAGCATGAAAACACAGCATGAAAACACAGTAATGGCAGCGGTTTTACTCATTGCTCCTTTACCTGTTATGCAGCATTCAAGGCACAAGAGCACTAGATGAATAAAAATACTGGCAATCCCATTCTTCTGTACTGTTATCGGACCTTCTTCCACAACTGATGTTATTCGGTATACCTGTGCTTCATTCTCTGCTATCATCACAGTTAAGCAACCATCACCTGCTTAGAATTTGATATAGGCAATCCCACAGGGAGGAGAAAGATATAGTGGCCCAAGCTAATAAGGGCGCCCATAGAGGGGGGGTTTAACTTTAATTTCCTCCAGAGCGGCTAATTTGAGAATAAGACTTATAGAGGGGGAAAGAAAATAGAACTAAACGGGCAAGAAAGGTGTTATGAGGTTAAAGTAGATACCTGTTACTGCAAAAAATTGTTTTCTTTTTTTTTCTATTGTGTTCTTGTGAGCTGGCATACGTCTTTAAGAACGTCGCCTTACTCGCTGGGATGACGAGGCTTTTTGGAAGCTAATCGGAGCTGTGCGGCATCACAGAAAAAGACAGAGGAGTGGTGACATGGAGGGATTGGCAACAAAGGAGAGAGGCGGCAGAGGAGGAGAGAAATGGCGTGGATACCACTAGAGCAGCAGGAGAGAAATACGGCAGCTGAGAAGGATCAACAGGCAACACATAACGGAGAGTGGAGAAGACGGAGAGACAGAGAATGGCGTGGGACAAGCTTTGAGATTTAAAGAGACAGAGGCAGAAAGACTGAGCAAGATTGAAGACTATTAGAAGAAGGACCTACACAGTGGGAATATAAGAATAAAAGGGAAAAGACAAGGGAATATCAAATAGAAGGTTAATAGACCAATAGACTTAAAAGATAAAAGCTAGATTTGGAAATATACATTAATAAATAATTAAATATAAAACTTAAATTAATAAGTACCATCAAAATATTTATTCTAAGACTTTCTTATGGCCTCAGGCTATAGTGGAGCCAGGAAATCCTCACTACCATCTCCAAGTCAAACTAGGCATCCTTACTCACCAAAAACCAAGCACAATGTCAATAACCCAATTGACTATAAAAGATTTAAAGGCAATGATACAAGAGTGTGTGGCACAAGTAATAGAACCAGTTAAACAAAGAATGGAAGAGTTATCTAACCAACCTACAACACAAACTGAGGAAATAAAAAACAAATAATAGAAAACAAACAAGAAATTTTAAAAATATCTGCCAGCAACGATACAATAAAAGAAAAAATAAAAGAGCTGGATAAGGAAATTCAAGAAATAAAAATTAAAGAAGATAAAATGGAAGAATAATATTGCTAGAAATGGACAGGGCAGCCTTAATTTTAAGATGCCAAATTATACCTGAAAATTTGGAAAAAAGTTTAAGAGAAGTATGTCAAAACTTAGCGGAACAGCTTGCTTTAGGAACTAAAGAAGAGATTTCTGAAGAGATAGATGCGATTTACAGAAGAAACTCCTTCTATGCAAAAAAACATAAAGTACTGAGAGAAGTACATATTAAGTTCTATAAAAAAGATCTGAAGGAAAATATAATAAAGGCTACAAATCAGAAAAAAGTCATTATACAAAACACTGAGGTTCGATTTTTAAAGGAAATTCCCTGGAGAGTTAAGGAAAAAAGACAAAAATATTATATTTTAACTGATCTTTTGAGAGCCAAGGACATCCAATATAGATGGTTAATTCCAGAAGGAGTCCTATTTGAATATAGAGGAAAAAGACATAGCTTAAATTCTATCTTCAAGGTAGAAAATTTTCTTGAGAGATATGGAGAAGATTTAGGTTGGCAGAAAGAGGAGGAGGAAGAAAGAGATGATGAATCAGATTTAGAAGAAGAGAAGACAGAACAAGAAACACTAAAAGACAAAAAAGAGAAATCTAAAGGAGAAAAAGAATAAATATCCCCTCACAGATTTGTACCAGATTCCAAAATAGAAATAGGGGGAAAGATAATATAAACAATAGTGGAGCAAACTAGAAAACTGAAAATACTTTCTATTAATGTAAACAGACTTAATGGACCCCAAAAAAGACGGAGGACATATCATCAAATTGGAAAACAACAAGCAGATATATTATGTTTGCAGGAAACGCATATTAAAAAGATGAGGTGAAATATTTATTAAACAAAAAATTAGGAGTTACGTTTAGTGCATTAGATGAAAAGGAAGGAGTTACGTTTAGTGCATCAGATGAAAAGAAAAAAAGAGGCATAGCGATTTATACGAAGGAATACTTTCATCCTGAACTACTATTTGCCTCAAATGATGGAAGGATAGTGGCAATAGTGATAACAAGACAAGGTATAGAATCTGTAATTGTAAATATTTATGCGCCAAATCAGAATCAAGATGCCTTTTTCAAAGAACTAAGAAAAGTGTTAATATTAAAAGAAAGCAGGAATATCTGTATTATAGGTGATTATAATGTGGTATTTGATAAAGATATGGATAGGAAAAATCAGATGAATACAAGAACAACAGAAGCCACCTTAACTAAAACATTTTTACAAATTGCGGAAGAATATGACCTGTTAGATGCATGGAGAACCAGGAATATAAATAAGAAGAACTACACTTTCTACTAGACAAGACACAAATCTTGGTCGAGAATAGATATGGCATGGGTATCCTCATCAATGTTTAAGGATCTAATAGATTCAGAGATTTTGCCAAACACCTATGCTGATCATAATCCTATAATGCTGACCTTTAAGGACACACCAAAAAGAACAAGATGGACAGTGAATAATGATATACTCAAGAGATTTCATATTCATAAAAAAAAATGAAAATAGAAATTCAAGAATTTTTGAAAAGAAAAATTCATCCTGGGATGGCAATCTGTATAGTATAGGACACGTTTAAAGCCTATATCAGAGGCTGGCTAATTAATCAAGAAGCATGGAATAAAAAACAAAAAAGGAAGCATTACGAGCACCTTAGTAATCAAATTAAACAAGAAGAAGATAAATTGAAACAGAATATAAACAATCAAGATTCAAAGAGTAAAATTAAATTACTACAACAGAAAATGAATTTAATTCTGACTCAAGAAATAGCTAAAAAAACTGAATATACAAAGTTATACTGCTTTGAAAACGCCAACAAACCCTCAAGATGCTTAGCATATCAGCTTAAGAAAGAGAGAGTGAAACGAACAATATTAGCACTAAAAAATGAAATGGAGGAAGAAAAATATAAAGCTCAAGACCTAAAGCAGATTGTGGAAAACTTTTACAAAGCCTAATACTCTGATGTCTTCATGGTGGGGCTCTGGAAAAGGCTGGAGCAATGGATTCTCCACAACAACAACAACACAAAGGCTGAAGGTCTGTATCTTGCCCATGGCCTGGCCATTAGAGAACTAAGAAAGGTGAGAGGGTGGTCACAGCATCTCAATGGCCCCCTGATATCTTCCCAGTTACTGCTGACATGATAATAAACCCTACAACTGTGCTGCCAGGAATGGAGAGTAGTGGCTAACAAGTCACATGGGGGAAAATAACCAGCAGATGCTGATAATTATATTATGTTCATAGATCAAAGACAAAAATGGGTAAGGGACAGTGAGACTGAAACACACTGTATAAGCAATGAAACGTCAACAGATGCCAAGTATAAATTTGCTTGCACTGGTACAAATACTAGTGTCTTTAGGTAAAGGTAAAGGTTCCCTTGCTCGAAAGCCAGTCAAATCCGACTCTAGGCTTGTGGTGCTCATCTCTGTTTCAAAGCCGAAGAGCCAGCGCTGTCCGAAGACATTTCTGTGGTCATGTGGCTGGCATGATTAAACACCAAGGCGCACGGAATGCTGTTACCTTCCCACTGAAGTGGTACCTATTTATCTACTTGCAATTTCTTGTTTTTGAACTGCTAGGTTGGCAGGAGCTGGAACTAGAGATGGGAGCTCACTCCGTCATGCAGCACTCTCGGGTCTCGAACTGCTGAACTACTGACCTTCCACAGCCTGCAGTTCAGTGTCTTAACCACTTGAGCCACCACAGCTCCTACTAGTGTCTTTAGGCACTTATTAAAATTATGTTTCAAAAAGTGGGCTCTATGGCTCTAATCCACAAATCTGCTAATTCAGTACTTTAATTTGAACAGATTTGGACTAGAAACTCTTGAAAGGCTAAAAACTTACATTCAGGAACTGATTTAATTCTGCTAAAATACATGAAACAGGTACTCCACCACACTGCCTGTGATGTGGGCCTAATGTTGCACTTGGGTACCAGGTGGTACCATTGTACTCAGGTACCAGGTAGCAAACCCAGTCTAGCTGCAATGGATCTTAAATAAAAATAAATATCAAGTAAATCCATGCATTCCACTTCATATGGAATTTTAGTGTGCTGAGCACCTGGTTGATTTCCCCCCAGTATTTTAGAAATATTCCTGGAAATGAATGCAGTTCCAACATAACTAGTAACTGCTGGTCAAGCCAGTAACATTTTGTTATACATACACCATATTTACTTGAAAAGAAGACAACCTTGAATGCCCTTAAAAATGTTATACATGCACTAAAAATTATTACTAGACATAACTGCAACTTTATAAAAAATGGCATACTTGGGGGAAAACCTAGTCTTGCATTTCAGTAAATACTGTAAAACAAGATTGTTCTATGTTAGAAGGATGGTTACAAAATATACACACTAACCAACCCTTGCCAAGCAGAAATACAAAAAACACACATGACACTCAGACAAAATTTGTGGCCCTTGAGCACGAATAAAGATTACAATGATACGGACACTTTCTTTGTAGTGTCTGTATGTGCGCGCATGTGTGTGTGCATACACACAGCTGCTAAGCATTAAAATGACACAAAGTATTCATGGTAACCACATTAATATTTATATCGAGTAATATTTATTATGTGTTAGCCACATATGAATTTCTGCCAAATGCATCTTGACTAGCCTTTAAAAGTTAAATTCTGAAGATAGATTGTAACATTTCAGTGCCAACAGGCATTCATAAGCTGCATCTTGCTAGGGACTACTAAACATATTATTAAATGCTAACAGGCAAGTAATTAATCCCCTGGGTGCTTTCATAGCCAAATTTGAATAGATACTATAAAGAACAATTGTAACAAGGTCAGAAGATTTCAAAAGAAAAGAAATGGTGCCCTCCTTTTCTGCTAAAAATAGACATCAAGAACAATCTTTTAAAACAGCTAGATTCGAGTCCAGTCGCACCTTAGAGACACATATGACTTGGGGGGAGTATGAGCTTTCAGGAGTCAAAGGTCCCTTCATCAGATATTTGACTCTCAAAATTGCTGTATTCTAAGGTGCTACTAGATTCAAATTTAGCTGTTCTACTGCAGACCAACATGGCTACCCTCTAAAATGGTCTTAAGTATTTTAGTTTTGTATTATTACACTGAACTTCTCAGCATTACCAGACATTTGTCAAAGAGTGCCAGAGTCACTCTTTTCGTCCTAGAACTGTCTCACTGGAGTTTCCACTGATCATTCTGTGCCTCCTATTGGCACATGAGCCAAATAATCTTCCCACTCTTTGCCTGATAATACTGAAAAACAGAGTCTCTCTGTTTCTCATCTGATTGCAGCTAAAACATTTAACCTTTCCTTTTAAATCACTGTATAATATAACCGGGTAATCAGAATTATGCTCTTGTTACCTTGTATGGGAAGGCCAACTTACTAGCCTCAATCGATCTGTGGTCCTTTCAAGGATAAAGACTATCATAACCTTTTTTATCTGTTTTGCTTGTGTGCAGATGAGGACAATCTGAGAATTCCTGTTGACTCATCTTTGACTCAGTCTTCATAGTACAAAAAATATTGTTCATTTAATCTATGCCATAAAGCAGTGTTTTTCAACCTTTTTGTGCAAAGGCACACTTTTTTCATGAAAAAAATCACGAGGCACACCACCATTAGAAAATGTTAAAAAAAATTAACTCTGTGCCTATATTGACTATATATAAAGTAATTCTCTTGAATAGGAATCAAATAAACACAAAGAAATTATTTTATAATTACTTTATTATGAAATAATAATACTTTATTTTATAATTGTTCATATGTTACGGATGAAATTGGAATTTTTCCCACGGCACACCAGACAATATCTCACGGCACACTAGTGTGCCACGGCACAGTGGTTGAAAAACACTGCTATAAAGTACTGAGGCTGATGCGCTGAAGAGTGATTACAGTTCATACTTTATTAAGTACAGTAAGATCTTGAGATGCTTTAGCTGGATCACAGGCCAGCTTATATCCCTGTATTATACCACACCCAAACACACACCCACACTCGTGATAGGTTATTTACAGTGCACCCTAATCCCATAGGTCCCATCTAGGATAATAGCCTTCTGATAGGTGTGCGCTAGGATCCGTTCAGGCTATTGTCTTTGGAAGCGAAGCTCAGGCCCTTTGCTTGACCATGTGTGGACCCAACTGCATGAGTGGTCTTCCCTTGGTACACAACACCCCTCCCCCTTTGGTCCAGATGGCCCAAGCAGACATAGTCCTTTAAGTATGTGGTCCTTTTATGCTCCCTTGTGGAGCTGCAGACATCCAGAGCTGGAATGGGGCTACCTGTTGCTGTTCCTGTTGGCTCTAGGGGTGGGATCGCAGCTGCTGGGATCACAGCTGGGGCTGTTGAGCTGCCGGGCTCTGGGCAGCTCATTGGTTCCAAGTTGTCACCATCCTCTCCCCCAGAAATCACACTTGTCATGGGATGCGGAGGATCCAAAGCTTCAGGTTCCCCGGGGTAGATGTTGTCCTCTTCTGGGCTGTCTGAAGCCAAAGGCAGGACACGACAACATAATTGGTCTATGTGCCACTTCCATTGCTGGCCGTCCTCACAGGAGACTTCATATGAAAGAGAGCCGGTCACCTGAACTATCCTTACTGGCACACAGGTGGGGTCCCGGCCATAGTTGCAGGCGTATACTGGGTCCTCAGGGAAGAACCCCCTTAGTGCCCCCTGGTCTTCTGGGCTAGCACTGTGGTCTGGCACCCGGTCCAGATGGAGGTGGTCTAAATGGGTCATCAGGCAGCGGCCCATGAGCAGTTCCACAGGGCTGTGGCCGGTGGTGGAGTGTGGGGTTGTACGCTGGCCGTACAGGAAAGCTGCCAGTTTGTAGTCCCAGTCTCCCCGATCCATGTGGCACAGCGACTCTTTCATTGTCCTGACCATGCATTCTGCCTGGCCGTTGGTTGCAGGGTGGAAGGGTGTGGAGCAGATATGCCTAATCTCATAGTACTGCACAAAGTCCATGAAATCCGCAGAAGTAAAGGTGGTGCCATTGTCTGTTACTAATGAGTCCAGAATACCATGTGCGCTGAAGATCCGCCACACTGCTCTGATGGCGGATTGGGACGAGGTCAAGGGCACCAGTGTCGCTTCCAGCCATTTAGTATAAGCATCAACCAGAATAAAGAAGATCTGGTCCTGGAAGAGCCCAGCAAAGTGGTGTCTTGCCCATGGCTTGTGGGATGACTCCCAAGGTTGCACCAGAGCTTTGGGGGGCTTGGGCTGTGACTCCTGGCACTTCTGGCATTGCTTAACCGTGTCCTCTATCTTGCCATTTAACCCCGGCCACCGTACATAGCTCCGGGCCATTCTCGCTATCCCCAGGTGGTGCTCGTGCAAAGCAGTGAGTACGTGGCTTTGCAGGGGTGGCAGTATGACCACCCGGCTACCCCACAGGAAACACCCCTTGTGGGAAGACAGCATGTCCCAGCAGCTGGCGAATGCTGAGAACTTGGGACCCATCGAGCTGGAAGGCCACCCCCTCCCCACCCAGTCAAGAACCCAGGAGAGGATGCGATCCCGGGCCGAGTGGCACAACACCTCTCCCACTTGAACCGGGTGATCGGGCAGGTCTTCCAGCAAGGTGATGTGGTGGGTGGGCAATGGGTTGGGATTGGAGGAGGGCAGCAGGAGGCGGCTCAAGGAGTCAGCATGCCCCATCATCTTGCCAGGGCAGTGGAGCAGCGCATATTGGTACCCTGCAAGGAAGACAGACCAGTGGAGCATCTTGGGCGACAAGAACTGGGGATTTTGGCAGTCCGGAGTGAGCAAACCCAGCAGCAGCTTGTGGTTGGTTACGATTGTGAATGGCCGGCCATGGAGGAAATCGTGAATTTTTTTCATGCTGGCAATGATCGCAAAGGCCTCCTTATCAATCTGCGCATAGTTGTGCTCCACAGCTGACAGGGTGCGAGAATAGTAAGTCACAGAAACCTCATGGCCATTGGCCAACCGGTGACCCAGGACCGCCCCCACCCCGTAGAGAGATGCGTCGCATGCCAACACCACGGGGAGCAACTCATTGAAGTGGGCGAGGATGGCGTTTGAGACCAACAGGTCTTTGACCACCTGGAAGACGGTGCCATGAGCAGGACCCCAGACTCAAGAAGCATGCTTATTTAAGAGTCTGTGCAGTGGTTCCACGAGTGTGGCCTTGTGGGGAAGGAAGGAATGATAAAAATTGAGGAGTCCCAGAAAAGCCTGTAGCTCCGCCTTCGATGAAGGTGTGGGTGCTTGACTGATGGCACGGATCTTGTCCTCCATGGGGTGAATCCCATGGGCATCAACAGCAAATTCCAGCAATTCTACTCGGAGCACCCCCAGGATGCCCTTCTCCCGCTTCACCTTGAGGCCCGTGGTGGCAAAATGCTCGAGCACAGTCTGGAGCCACACCGCAAATGTCTCAGAGTCTGGGGCCGCGATCAAAACGTCATCAAAGAATGACTGGACTCCCGGGATGCCTTTGAGGAGACAATCCATCAGATTTTGGAAAATCCCTGGTGCCATGCTCACCCCAAACTGCAGGCACCGTACCCTGAAAGCCCCCCTGTGGGTAACTATGGTTTGGGCCTCGGCTGAGACGTCATCTACAGGCAGCTGCTGATAGGCCTGGGCCAAATCCAGCTTGCCAAAGACCCATGCTCCTGCCAAGGAAGACAAGACCTGGCTGACCACCGGTACTGGGTACGCGTGGTCTTGAAGTGCCCTATTAATGGTGCACTTATAGTCGGCACAAATACGTATGTCTCCATTCAATTTTAACGGGATGATGATGGGGGTCTCCCAGCACCCCCTGATCGACCAGGCTGTCCAGTTCAGCCTCTATCTTTGGCTGCAGCGCTAATGGGGGCCACCTGGCCTTCATCCTGATCAGCCACACCGCTGGATCAAGTTCAAGGGAAACTGGAGGTCTGGAGTGACGGCCAAGCATGCCGTCGAATACTCCTGGGAATTCCCCACAAGCTGAGTTAAAGTCCATGGATTGTACAGAGTTTGTGCCCAACACAGCAAACCCCAAGGGCCCAAACCACGTCAGTCCCAACAGGGTCGTGAGTTTCCCTTCTACCACCAGCAATTCTAAGGGCCTGTCAAAGTCTCTGAATTGCACCCTGAATCTACCCCACCCCTTAATGGCCACAGGGTTTTTCTGGAAGTCCCACAGCAACAAACCCTATGGCTTTTTCAGGAGGGGTCCCCCCCAAAGGCAGATTTTCTGTAGTGTCTCCGCTGAGATAATGGAAAACGAGGAGCCCGTGTCCAGCTCCGTGCAGCAGGGGGACCACTTGATTAACACTGTAAAATGCAGTTTATTCAAGGCATCAGGGGCAGATTCAGTACCTGGTGCTGGTGGTGGTTGATCGTCAGCGTGTGCAGATCTAGGTCCTCCTGGTGAGAGGACGTTGCTTTCCGACTTCTGCGGGATTGGCAGGCACGGGCAATGTGGCCTTGCTTTCCTCATGTTCGGCAGACAGCATCACAGAAGCGGCACATTTTGCACTTGTGTGAGTCTCTGCAGCTAGCACAGGATGCTTGAGTTGCTTGTTTTCCTTGGTGTGCAGTGGCCCCAGCCTGGGGTTGGGGATTCTGGCAGTTGGGTTGGCAGACTTGTAGGACTTCATCATCATCCAAGATGTTGGACGCCGCAGCTGGTAACATGTGGTGTGCTAGTGATGATGATGGTGGACAGTCTTGGTGTGAGTCCTCATACGCGGTGGCCATCTGGAGGGCTCCATCTATCCTGAGGTTGGCAGTGCCTACCAGTTTGCGATGGAGTTTGGCATCCCATAGACCCCAGAAGAATTGGGTCAGGATGTTCTCCTCCACTTTTGTGAACCTGCAATCCATCGCTTGTTGATGGAGGTCGGCCATGAATGCAGTGGCCATCTCACTGGGCTTTTGAGGTGCACTTGGAAGTCCATGCGCTTGGCCACCGTGGTGGGCTTTGGCACGTAGTACTTCGTCAAGACTGCAACGATCTTGTCGTAGGTGTTCTCCATGACCTTCTTGAGTGCCAGGAGGCTCTTGGCTAGCCAAATGGTGGCCACCCCACAGGTGCTGAGAAGTAGAGCCCATTTCTTGGTGACATCGGTGACCTCGTGGTAAGTGAAGAAGCTGGTGAGCTACCCACGATTCCCAGAACTCGGGGTGTGTGGGGTTGAAGACCTCGAGGTGTCCCGGAGTGACAGCCATGACTCTTGAGCGAAGCGGGGAGCTGTGTCCTAGGGAGCAGTGCATGTTGTGGTGCTACTCGGGAGTGGGGTGGGGGCAGATTCCTCGGCATCGATGCTCGGTGCTGTGCTGGATGAAGAATCAGGCTCGCTCATTGGGATCCCAGTATAAAGTACTGAAGCTGATGCACTGAAGAGTGATTACAGCTCATACTTTATTAAGTACAGTAAGATCTTGAGATGCATTAGCCGGACCACGGGCTGGCTTATATCCTTGTGTTTCATCACACCCAAACACACACCCACACTTGTGATAGGTTGTTTACAGTGCACCCTAATTCCATAGGTCCCGTCTAGGATCCTAGCCTTCTGATAGATGTGCGCTAGGATCTGTTTGGGCTATTGTCTTTGGAAGCGAAGCTTGGGCCCTTCGTTTGACCACGTGTCGACCCGACCGCATGCGTGGTCTTCCCTGGGTACACAGCGTATGCCCAGAAGCAGGGGTCTTTTCGTAGAAAAACAGCTGCAGGAGCTCATTAGTATATGCCACGCCCCCTGACATCACCGGAAGTGATGTCAGAAGGGGAAGCAAAAGGGGGGGAGGCATCTTCAAAAGCCTCCCCTTTCCTTCCCCAGCTGGTCTGGGTGGGGGAGCTAAGTGAGAAGGGGTTTAAAGTTTAAACTCCTTCTCATGAGAGTTGGGCCACAGGAGGAGGAAAGAGGGAAGGAAATAGAGAGAGTAGAGAGAAGGAAAGAAGGAAGGAAAGAGGGAAAGAAAGAGAAGGAAAGGGGAGGGAAAGAAAGAGAGGGAAGGAGGGAAACAGAGAAAGGAGGAAAAAAGAGAAGAGAAGAAGGCGGGAAAGAAAGAGAGAAGAGAAGAAGGAGGGAAAGAGGTAAAAAGAGAGAAGGAAAGGAGGGAATGAAAGAAATTTGGTGGCAATTCGGCCGCATTATATCCTATGGGCCATTGAGAATGGTAAAAACATAGGCTATATTCTGGGGGCTGAAGGGGAGGGAATTTGAGGGAGAGGCTCCAAAGTCACAGGGTAGCTGATGGAGCCTCTCCCCAAGATACCCACCAAGTTTCAAGTACATTGGATCAGGGGGTCTAATTCTATGGGTCCCCAAACAGGTTGCCCCTATTCCCTCCATTGTTCTCTATGGTGGGAAAAAAGTAAGTTAGAGCCTCTCCCTCAAACCCCCTCCCCTCCAGCCCCCAGAATATACCCTATGTTTTCACCATTGACTTCAATGGCCCATAGGATATAATGGAGCTGAAATTGACATTCGGCTGCCTGAAAGACTCCCCGAGACGCCGGCTGGGGGCGGGGCTTGGCTCCTGAGCTCCCGGAGCTGCGCTCCGGTGCGCTCCCCCCCAAAAAGACCCCTGCCCAGAAGGCTATATATGTTACTTCTACTTCACATATCCAGCAGAACAGTAACATATGCTGAACTGTAGTACTCAGATTACTGTAAGTAGAAAAGGCTGAGCATATTTATTTATTTATTTTATTTTTATCCCACCCTCCCCACAAGTGGGGTTAAGACTAGTCTCATGTACTTATTCAACACTTTCTCACCAATATAACCAGCCCATAAAAAGTTTCGTCTTTTGTTGTATAAGGATTTTATTTTATAAAGGTGTTGCATGTCATTTACTGGGGGCAGGGACAATTGCCATATACCAGCGAATACCTTTTTATTGTACATTAATTCTGAACAGCTATTATTTATTGTTTATTTATATACAAAAGGAGCTGCGGTGGCTCGAGTGGTTAAGACGCTGAACTGCAGGCTGTGGAAGGTCAGTAGTTCAGCAGTTCGAGACCCGTGAGTGCCGCATGACGGGGTGAGCTCCCGTCTCTAGTTCCAGCTCCTGCCAACCTAGCAGTTCGAAAGCAAGAAATTGCAAGTAGATAAATAGGTACCGCTTTGGTGGGAAGGTAACAGCGTTCCGTGCGCCTTGGTGTTTAGTCATGCCGGCCACATGACCACGGAAATGTCTTCAGACAGCGCTGGCTCTTCGGCTTTGAAACGGAGATGAGCACCGCAACCCTAGAGTCGGATTCGACTGGCTTTCGAGCAAGGGAACCTTTACCTTTACTTATATACAAAATTTATACCCTGCCTTTCTGCACTCATCAGGACTATCAAGGCAGGTAACAAATTAAAAACATACATACTAAAAGCTCATCCTAAAAACCATTAAAGCCAAACAAAAACATTATTAAAACAATTAAAATCAAAGCTAAAATACACATACAAAAACAGCAGTTAAAACATACAGCAGAGAGGAAGGATTATGGAGAGAATGCCAGATGTAACAAAAAGTCTTCACCACCTGGCAGAAGATGGCAACAGAAGGGGATAGATGAGCCTCACAGGGAGACAATCCCAAAGTTTCAGTGCCACAACTGAGATGGCCCTCTCCTGGGCTGCTGCCTGCCTAACGTCAGGTGAGGGAGGGCATCCAAAGCAGGACCTCAGAAGATGACCACAGTGGGCAGATAGGTTGATAAAGGTGGCTATTCAGGCATGCTGATCTCAAGCCATAAATAACTCCTTTAATATGCAAAACTTTATTTTACACTTAGAAGTCCTCACTCAGCAAACATAAGCATACATTGAAACAGGCTTTTAAAAGCTATAAGTGAGTGTTTAGACTGTTAAGGTGTAAGTAATTTGTGTTTATTGATGTAAACATCTATACCCCACCTTTCCTTGTGGTTCAAGGCAGATTACAATAATAATTAGACTCATATCCACATAATAAAATAACGTACCTGAAATCTCTTTGATACCAAGTACAAATTAGGACCTCTCATAAATTGTGCACCTCTGACAATTTTTTTTTTACTAATGATTGCTTCTTTTTAAAACTGGATTGCAGACTTCTCCCCCACACATGATTTCTCCTTGACTAATCTAGAACCTTGCCAACATGCACACCTAACAAATAGTTGTTTGGGCATTTCTATGTAAGGCATTTTCCAGACATGTTATTCAGTGTAGCCAATCCCCATGGATCACTTGAGCTATGCCTATACATGCTTACATGATAGATGCTTATATGACAGATGAGGACTGCACCACAGCTGACACGGAATGGTCTAACCAACGTGTGAGATCTTCTACATCAAACCACTTAAGCAGTAAAGGTGGTATCATTCTCAGTTGCTTCAGACCACCACGTCCGCTACCTTCCTGAATCTATCTTCACTCAGTTCAGATGCCGAGAAGAAGCCCTGTAGGTGCTCTTAGCGGGGTTCAAGGGAGGTCCGTCTGCCGTCCGTACCCTCTTCCCCAACCCCTCTTCCGTGTGCCCCCGTCGGCGTCGGGGACTGCCCTTGGGGCATACTGAGATGGGAAGAAATGGGCCAGAGGCCACGTTGGCTTACCGGAGAAGTCTGCCAGCGCAGCGATCTCTGTGGTGCAGACCAGACACAGGCAGAAGAGGTTGAGCAGCAGCTTGAACTCTACCTGTCGCCTTCGCCTTGGATGCTGCCCAGGCTCCAATTCACTCATGGTGCAGAGGAGGAGGGAGGCAGCGGGGCGGGCGGTGTCCTCTGTAGCCCGACCGGGTCACATGGTGGCTCCAGCCCCCAGCTGGCAGGACTTACTCGCCAGCAGAGTCTCTGTCCTGCTTGGGACCTGAGCGTGCTGGGAAGGCAGCTTCGGCCGGGAGGCGGCGGCGGGCGGGCTGCAAAGGGCGACCTGAAGGCCGGCGCAGTCTCTGCGCACTTTCCCCGGAGAGGAAGTCCCGGCAGCACTGGCTAGGCTGGCCCCCGGCTGGAAAAGCCAAGTGCGTGTGAAGCAGGCAGTGTGTGTGTGGGCGGGGGTGGCTAGGCAGCCAGCGGGAAGAGCCGTTCCCAAAGCCGGCACAGCAGCGACCGGCGCTGGCGTCGAACAGCCGCGGGAGGACAAGGGGGAGGCAGGCGCGCCCCTGCCGGGCTTCTGGCCCCAGTGCCCCCCGGACGGGCTTTTCGGTGCGACTCTCATTTGCTCACCTGGCTCTCTGGCAAAGATCGGACTACGGGAACTTCTGTCGCCACTTAGCGCACAACGACGCGCGCTTTTCGCTTCTGTCAGACTATTCGAGAACCCGCGTGGAGATGGCTGCTTATCTGTGTGCGTGTTTTTGGTAAAGCTGGGTGTTTCGGGGGCTTGCTTTGGAGACAGATTATTGACGTGCCTATGTAACTAAGTAAAAATAAGTGCCCGGCTAAAAAACAGACTTTGCCTTTTGCCAGGGCAGAGATGGAGAGCAGGTGACACAGCAGACCTGAGTCTGGGGTCAGCTGGGAGAGAGGCCTCCTGGTATGCCACACTAATGGAAGAAAGGCAGAAGCAAAATACATAAAAACAAGTGGGAACCCACAAGGACTTAAGGGGAGCATCTAACTTCCTTCTCCTTTACTATTTCCCTCCCTGAAAGCCCCCCAGCCCCTTCTGTTTTTCCTGCTTTCTCCTCTCCTTCCCTTTCTCTTTTCCTTCCCAACTGCCTTTATCTGTCCTCCTGTACCCTCTACCTAAGAAAACTAAGGCCCAATTCTGTGGCTCTAGCTGCTGGGCCAGGCCCACTTGCTTAGTAAGGAACTGGGGGGGCACATCACTTTCCATGGTACATTATTTCCCTTTTCTATCCTCCTGGCAACCAATGCTCCCTCTAAGCTATGGAATCTTGTGAGCAAAAATTATACTTTGTGAGCTACTGGCATTAAAGCTGTGAGCAAGTGATTTGGCTACTGCATAAATTAGTTTGCTCTGAAGCCATCTTTCCTCAGCTAAGACAAAAATGTGTGAGCCGGAGGCCAAGGGCGTAGACTTTGCAATTTCCCAGGGGGGGCTGGGGCTGGGCCAGAGGCATTGCTAAGTCATTAAAAGAATTGGGACCCAATGACATCATAGGGAGGAGCCAGTGACATCACAGGCCATTGTCACTATCTATGGAGGTGGAACTATGTGGCATTTAGGGAGGGGCTCCCCAGAAAATTAGGGTGGCCTGGGAACCCCTGGGAACCCCCCTAGCAATACCCCTGGGCTGGGCTAACCCCAGGAACAGGTGACTTCTTAGCACACTGCTTAGAAACTCCACCTTAAAATGCAGCACAGATTCTATTGCTAGGGACTGTTTTTCCACTCTGGGAACTGTCATTTCAGTCCTGGAGTAGCCTATCTGGGCCCAAAAACCTTATTGGAAACCATTCTGCATTTTCTTTGCAACTTTTTTTGGGCTGCAGTGTATTTCAGCAGAGCCCATGCAAGTCAAGTGGCATTCCTGGCTTCCATTATCTCCAATGGGCCTTCAAGCCTCTCCCATTATTTCCAGTGGGCAATCCTGTCATTCCTTTTAGTACATCCCAGTTGGTTGCCCCTTTGAAACTACCACACCATTTTAAGTAACAGCAAAATGAAGAGCATGAACATAGAGTGCACATCCCTGGACCAATGTTCTCTCTAGGCTGCACACAGATGAAAAGGAAATTTTAAAAGGCCTCTAATCTCCATGCTCCCCCATCTTGTTCATGCAGATGGGCTTACAATTTAAAAATGAAACGGAGATTGAAAGAAGAGCTTAGGAGTGGCTGAAGCAGCCCACCCCCCTCTACCATTAAAATAAACAAACAACTGTTCTCAATCAAGGATATATAGACCTAAGTAAAATACACCCCTCTCCTCCTCCACCTGGCTGTTGTGCATCCTACACGAAGCAGCGTGATTTAGTAGATGCAAGCCAATGTCAGTGGTCTGCATCCACCATCTCACACAGAAGAACCAGAACTTCCAGTTTCAGCACTGGAGCTAGGGGTGCCAGCCTCCAGTTGGGACCTGGGGATCCCCTGGAATTACAGCTCATTTTCAGACTACAAAAATTAGTTTCCCTGAAGAAAATGGATGTTCTGGAGGGTAGGCTCTATGGCATTGTACCCCACTGAGGTCCCAGTGCTCCCCAGGCTCCATCCCCAAATCTCCAGGAGTTACCCAACCTGTATTGGGCCACCCCTCCCCCCCATCCCCCAGAGATGGACAGGGGGAACCTGGTAACCCTAACTAGGGATGTTTTAACAAGGGAGGGAGGGAGGTGAGAGGTGGAAAGAAAGCAAATAGATGGGAAGGAAGGAAGGAAGGAAGGAAGGAAGGAAGGAAGGAAGGAAGGAAGGAAGGAAGGAAGGAAGGAAGGAAGGAAGGGGGAAGGAGGGAAGGGAGAAATGAAAAGAAAGAAAATAGAAATCCCTCTCCATAATTTATCCAGGAGTTCAGGGGAGAGTTGGTCTTGAATGTATGCATTTAAACTCTCCGAGGTTTCACCTGCCCTCCCACTCTCCACCCTCCCCTGCATGGGCTGTGTGTGTGATTTCAGTGATTGTAAACTGCTGATTCCTGGCTTTCCTAGTTTCCCCAACAAAGAACTCAGAAGAGTCTCCTCTCAGAGGAAATAAAGGGCTCTGGTTAAGTAGCGAACTCGGGAACGGGAAAACAACAGCAGCAGCACGAGGCCACAGGAAAGGTGCCTGAGCATCCAGCCACCCAGAGATCCTCCATGAATGCCGACCTCCCCCCTCCCGACCTCCCTGCATGGCTCTGCAAGGCAAGCCTTGTGTGTGTGGGGAAACAGAAGAACAAGGGCGCAGGGTGCCCAGCCGTCCCAAGGCCAGCAATCCTTCACAGATGCTGGCTTCCCCCCCAACCTCCTTGCATGGCTCTCTGCAAGGCAAGCCTTGCAGGGAGTAGAAAAACAACAACTGTGGCACAAGGCTGCAGGAAAGGTGCCCAAAAGTCCAGCTGCCCCAAGGTGGGCAATCCTCCATGGTTGCCGGCCTCTCCCCCACTTCCCGCACCTCCTGACCTCCCTGCATGGCTCTGCAAGGCAAGCCTTGCAGAGATAGAGGGGGGAAAAAACTAGAAGAACAAAGGCGCAGGGTGCCCAGCCTCCTCGAGGCTGGCAATCCTCCAAGGATACCGGCCTCCCCCCAACCTCCTTGCAGGGAGCGAGAAAACAACAGCAGCAGCACAAGGCCGCAGGAAAGGTGCTCGGGCACCCAGCCACCCTGAGGCTGGCCTGAGCCAGCCAGCCTGAGTACTCTCTGCCTAGTGCCCTCCACCCCACCCCTGAAAACATCCCCCCACCCTTGCTGGAGCCCCAGGACAGCTCCTTACATTTCTGCACGGGAAAGCTGAAAGCACTGAAAACATGTGCAGCCCCCAGCTCCACCATGCCCAACTGAGGGTTTCTGGGAGCTGGGGGTGAGGCTTAGCTTTCAGGGAGCAAGCCCTGAGTTTCCTGCCACCATACCTGAAGTCCCAGAAATGGAGGGAAAAGCCCCTGCGCTTTCAAAATGGGTTGGGGTGGCATGAGGTGGTGGTGGCAAGTCTTGTGAGCCTGGTTGCCCGGGGGGGGCTCAGTCACCCCTGGAAAATTTCGGGGGTAGCCTCAGCCCTCAAGCCCCCCTGAAGTTGACACCTATGCCGGAGGCTACAAAACTCAGCTTAGAGGGAATATTGCTGGCAACCCTCATGTCCTCTGCCTTTTCCCTGCCTCATTCTCTCCTTTTTAGGCATTCAACAATATCTGCCTCCCATCTTCAGCTATATTTATTCTTTATATTCTTAATTTGTATTCCACCAGAATGGGGTTTGGGGACAGGAAAGACTTTAGAGTTTAGGAGGGGTATAATGCCATAGAGTCTCCCTTCCAAAGTAGCCATTTTCTCCAGGGGAAATGATCAGTTGCAGTTCCAGAAGATCTCCAGCCATCACCTGAAGGTTGACATCCCTATCTCTTTTCTCCTTTTTATCCTCACAACAACCTGTGAGGTAGGTTACACGAAGTATGTGACTGGCCCTACATTCCTAGTGAGGTTCCATGGCAGACTGGTGATTTGAACCTGTGTCTCCCAGACCCTAGCATGAACTTCTAACCACTACACCACACTGGCTTTCATATGGTGGCTGCTGTAGAACAGCAGCAAGCAACCAGGCCTACGTAAGTTGTAAGTTGTAAGTAGCAGGTAGGCTGGTGGTTGCTGCCAGGCTTGACCCAGTGAATCCTTCCCCAAAGGCCAAAATGGAAAGGCCTTTGCCCCCCTTTTTACTGACAAAAAATGATCTTAGAATGCTGTGGTTGCCTAGCAACAGCCACTGAGGAATTCTGTTTCTTAAAGCTACAGGTGCTTCTTTCACCATTTCAGATCCCTCCCCATACCATGTACCTTTTTTAGATTTCAGATTTTTCTGCAAACCTGGGTCCCTTTTCAAGTTTGTAGAAAGATTTGTCTTGCCTGTTCATAACTCCAGTCACCAGATTTAAGTATCCAGAATTTGGCCAACTTCACTATTAGAATATAAGATGATGCCCAGACAATCTCAATGGAGAAAAAACAGGTGCACCTTCAGGAAGATGCCACCCTGTCACCCATGGCAAAAAACCCACACAATGTACAGTTTTTTCAATATAGTGATTACTACTGTTTTAAAATGAAAACGTTTAGAAATATGAAGCAGTCAAAGATTTCTGCACTTTTCCAACACATGCACACACCATCATTCCATCATCGGAGGAAATGGAACTTCTTTAGGCATTGAAATAAACTTCTTTTGTGTCCTTCATTTAAAAAAAAGTACAAGTAATTCAGAACTTTAGGTGATGTATGGCCAGATACCACAGAATAATGTATTTTGCATTTCTTCTCGCTTCCCCAGTAAATTGAATCAAGCTGATGTTTGAATTTCAGATACAGAATGTACCTACCAAATGTCACTGTAGCCTCTCAGTGCTGAAGGGGATATCATAGTAAAGTTACTTTTCTTGACCTCCTTAAAAAAGGTGTGGAGATCAGTCTTGGTTTCGAACTGCTTGTCATTTTTTTTTCTTTTCTGATTGACTTACATTTATGCCTTTCTTCTTAAAAAAAATTATTTGAGTTTTATTGATAAAATACAAACAGTACAACCATGTGCAACAAAACAAGGGGGGTTTACAGACCAACAATAGCACATGACTAAAACACAACTGTCATTAATTATTGAACTAAACTACAATTTAAACCAGTGTAAAGAATCTTTGTCAAACTTGTTACTATGAGTTGCCTGAGAGTATCCATGACTGGTAAGGATGCTGTATCTAATTGATATAATGTGTGGCGTAAGTGTCAGAAAAGTTATTCGATTAGAAGTGAAGCCAGGACATGTAACTTGGATTTTGTGGCAGAGAACTGCTTGTCAAATGCTAGGAATATATTTTGTGGAGCTGAGTGTTAACAGCTATGAAACTGATGTTAGAAAATCCATGCTAGAATGTTTTCCTCTGGTTCTATCAAAGTGGAGAAGGTCTCATTTGCACTGAATCTAACAGAGGCTATATACCCATCCTTGACTCCTTCTTGCCATCACAGTGGAAGCCTTAGTCTTTTTGTCCTCCCAGGAATGGAAAAAAGTAGATGGCCTTGGCTGGGATACTAGGAAACTCAGGAGCCAGGACAATAGCAGAAGGATGCTTTTTGGCACTACAGGCCTAGAACTGTGGTCAAAGGTTCTCCCATATCTGAACAGAAGTGCTGAAACAATACAGCAGTCCCAAGAGCTAGAGCTTTCTAGGTGACCCACTAGAACCCTGGTGGCGAACCTATGGCACGGGTGCCAGAGGTGGCACTCGGAGCCCTCTCTGTGGGCACAGGTGAGGAGGCGGCTGAGCCTGCTTATTGTGCTGCTGCAGCTTCTGCACCAGCCAGCCTTAGGCCAAACCCTGGGCCCTGGTTGGAAAGCAAATACCACACATGAGAGGAAAAGACATGCAAACCCCCGGTGCAGGTGCCCCGCCTGTTGACATGGGGGAGGGAGAAGAGGGGAATCGCTTTCCCCGCGGGCTCCACCTTCCTCACAGCCTGACACCAACCCAGAATCCCGGCCTACTCAAAGCCCAGGAGCTGCTCAGCAAGGAATCCCCACAGCCTGACCCCGCCCCCTTAGCCCGGGAAAGCGCGGCAACTCCCCTTCCTTTGCAAATGTGTGCTCCAATCCACACCCCTTCTGCCCCAGAGGAGTGAGGCTGAGCATTCCCAGGGATGCCCACTCAGGCTCATTGCCAAAAGTTGCATCTGAATGAGTGTGCCACTTCAGTTTCCAAACCCACCTTCTTTGGGGAAGTGCACTATTCCTACTCCCCCTCCTCCGGCTTTGGCTCTCTGCCTGGTCTCTCTCACTGCGCCCTCCAGCGTCCTGTGCTGTAACCTGGAGTCTGAGAAACTTTAGTACCCACCCCCTTTGCTTCCTTTTGGGGCTGCCCCGCTGCTTTTGGTGGCATGTCTTGTGCGCCTGCTCAGAGGCTGTGATTAGAAGGGCTGTTCAAGGAGTTGGACATGGAGACTGTTTTGGAGCTGGTGCTGCAGGAGGGGGTGGCAGCCAGCGCTGTGGTGAGGTGGCTTAAGGCAAGCCAGAGCTCCCGCCCTGTGGAGGTAAGTTGCAGTACCCTCCCCCTAATTATAGCTTCCTGAGAGCTTCCAGGGAATCACACATAGGGCACCCCCCCCCCAAGATGAAAGACTATCCCTGAACTTCAGAGCTCCCGACTCTCCAGCGATGAGCTGGGGCAGAGGGACGAGGCAGAAATGAATAGGCCCTTCAAAAGCAGTACCCAATCTTGTGCATACTTATTCAAAATTAAGCACCACTGAGACAACCAAACTTGCTTTCAAGTATGAGAGCATAGGATTGCGCCTTTAGTTAGATTGTAAATTTGCTCTGACTTTTTGCACTTGTGGGAATAACTAAAATGCCGGTTGGAGGAGCCGTGTAGGAGGGCGGATGTATGTGATGTAATAAAAGGAAGGACAGGATTGCCCATTGGAAACAATGGGAAACATTTGAAGGCCCACTGGAAATAATGGGAGACAGGAATACCAATTGACTTGCATGGGCTTCATTGAAATACATTACAGTACAAGTAGAGTTGCAATAAAAATGCGAAATGGATTTTCCATTAGCGTCTCTGGGCCCAAATACACTACTCTGGGAATGGAATGAGAGACCATGGAGTGGAATGACAGCCCCAGGCTGTAGCAGGGTGTTCAAGAACTGGAATGACAGCCCCAGGGTGGAGCAGGAATGTTCAGGGACTGGGATGAGAGACCACAGAGTGGAATGACAGCCTCAGGGTGAGCAGGAGTGTTCTGTGACTGGAATGAGAGACCACGGAGTGAAATGACAGCCCCAGGGTGGAGCAGGAATGTTCAGGGACTGGAATGAGAGACCAGAGAGTGGAATGATGGACCCAGGGTGTAGCAGGAGTGTTCTGTGACTGGAATGAGAGACCATGGAGTGGAATGACAGCCCCTGGGGGTAGCAGAAGTGTTCTGCTACACCCAGGGGCTGTCATTCCACTCTGTGGTCTCTCATTCCATGCACCCTTGATATTCTTTGGGGGTGGGTCACCTGGTTGAAGTGCTCAAGTTGAAGTGCTTTATTTGTTCATCGGTCAAGATTTGCAGGATCAAAATTTAATTTACTTCGAATCAATCTAGAAGTAGCAGATTCCACTGAGTGTGCTGTTTTTCTGTCTTTTTCCCATGGGAGGGGGAAGAGGGCTGTCACTTTAGGTGTGAAAATATGTAAGATCATGTTGAGAAAGACAGACCAGGTAAATAGGAAAGGTCCTATCCTGTACTAACTGGAAGGAGTTTGTGTATGACGTCAAATGCAAACTTCATGCCAAATGCAAACTTTTACCTTTCAATAAAAAGTTGTTTGTATCACTTAAATCTCTTGTTATTGTGCTTTTCTTTTAAGACAAAAGATGTTAATGAATTGTTTTTTCTAAACATGGTTAAATTGCCATGTTGGCACTTTGCAATAAATAAGTGGGATTTGGATTGCAGTTTGGGCACTTGGTCTCTAAAAGGTTCGCCATCACTGCACTAGAACAAATTTACATGGACAGCAGCAGCATTGCTGGCTAAAGCTGACTCACATTAATAGATGATGCATTTGATTAGAATGTTCTAGGCATGGTAGCTAATTCACTTGATAGCTATTTCACACTACCACATTATCAGAAGGATATACTTTTTTTAAAAAGACATTATTTTTAAAAAGACACACCAAAAGCCAGTGTGGTATGGCAGTTTGAGTGCCAGACCAGAATGTGAGAGACGCAGGTTCAAATCCCCACTCAGACAAGAAGCTAGCCAGTCTTTGGTGTAGTGGTTAAGTGTGCGGACTCTGATCTGGGAGAACTGGGTTTGATTCCCCACTCCTCCACTTGCACCTGCTGATGTGACCTTGGGTCAGTCACAAGCTCTGGCACAGCTGTTCCTGAAAGAGCAGTTTCTGTCAAGAGCTCTCTCAGCCCCACCTACCTCACAGGGTGTCTGTTGTGGGGAGGGGAAGGGAAAGGAGTTTATAAGCTGCTCTGAGACTCCAAGTGAAGGGTGGGGTATGAATCCAATCTCTTCTTCTTCTTCTGTCTCTGCCCAACTTACCTCACAGGATTGTTGTGAAAATAAAATGGAGGATGGGAGAACCATATAGGTCACCCTGAGTTCCTTGGAGGAAGGTTGAGCTCAAATGTAGTAAGAAAATAAAGGCAACATATATTTAAAAACCTGCAATGAGAAGGCATCTGTTGAGCAAGGAGTTAATGTGTTACAGGTATAGGGATGATAACATCATCTAATTACCCTATCTATACCTATGAAAACTGCTATAAGTACAGAATGTTAATTCCTGCCTTTCATATAACAGTTTTGTGTGTGATATGAAGAAGCCCCAATACCAAAGCCAAAACACATTCATTGATGGCATATTATTTTACTTTATTTATTCCTTGATTTTTAATGGGAACCTAAAACACCGTACATTGTTCTCCTCTCAGTTTATCCTCACAACAAGCCTGTGAAGTAGGACAAGCTGAGAGTGTGTGACTGGCCAAAGTAACCCCGCAAGCTTCCATTGTACACTGAGACAGAGAAAGAAGCTTTGTGATTGCCAATGTGGTGTAAAGCCAAATATCTTCAATGGACTTCTAACTCTGCTTAGGAGGACCCTGTTATTGTGCAATTATATCTTAAGCACAATAGAGTTGGGGGTTTTTTGTCCTTAAAACCTATAAATACCTTGTGGGTTTCATTTGGTAATAATCTGTATGTTTTAATAACAACATTATATATTTTTACTTTGAGGGATCCCTTGTGGAGAGTTTTATTGGGTTATGGGCCAGTTCATGTATTCAAACACTCAAATATAGTAAGAAGCTTTTAAAAATTGCTTGTGTTTAAGCAAGTGTTTGTGTGCTAAAGTGGATTTTAAGGTGAGCTACACAGTATTTACAAAGCAATCTCATTTAACTTCTAATACATTTTGTAAGCATCCTGGCACCATTCTGGGGTTAGAACTACAGCTTTCATTTTTGTATTTATACCGGTTCTGTTTTCATATTTCCCAAATTCATATTGTCACTGATTCAGACACAGAGGAATGACCATTTCTCAGTTTCATCAGAGTTCTAACCACAGACTGAAAAAACAGGGTCTGGCATCTACGGAAAGTGTCTTATTTATTCAAGTCACTGCACACACACACACAAAAAGCAGACAGGAAGAAAGCAAGTTTTAATATATCCTCAAGGAGAAATCCTATTGGTTGCTTGCCATTATAACCACTAGAAACTTCACAATTATGAAGGAATTTTCATATCACATTTATGTTATTTAGTTTCTCAGTTTCTCTTTGTCTTGCCATTTGAAACTCGTGTCACGTTTTGCTCTATATAAATCCAAATGAAATTAATGCTGTCAGTTTTATAAAAGGAAGGCAACAGGGTGGAAAAATAGGAAGAACAAGGGGCAGATTATAGTAGACAGTACAAAGTTTACAACTGGGTACAATTATTGCACCATAATAGTAACAGAGCACTTTTGATTATGGGGGTCTCTGTCTCTTCTTCAAAGCTGATGTGGCTGCACCTTTTAAAAACTGTCTCAGCCTTTTTCTTTGTCTAAATCCACTCACAGAGGGGAAAGCTTTCTCTCACCAGTGAGGACCTTTTAAAGCACTTTATTTTCCTGCTCTTTGACACTGAGTAAATCTACAAAAAAAAGTTCTAATGACTCTGATGCCATTTCTTGGGCTGTTTCTATGGAAATGAATGTCAGGCCAGTTGAAACAAAGCAAATGGTTTGAAATAATCACTATATGGTGGTTATTTAAAACAAGGCATCCCATGTTTTTAGGCTTGGCCCCTGTTTCTATGGAAATGGGAATAAAAACAGCAGTCCAGACAATTTTTTATTTTATATACCATTTCTGTTGACAAAGGTTCTCTAAGTTCTAATTTTTATATACATTATAAAATTGAAATTGCACATGTTGCACTGATTGTGCTGTACGTGTATAAAGCCAGACCAGGGTTGTTTCAAGAAGGGAAAATGGGTTTACTTTTGATTAGGGTTTTTTATTGAAAAGGGGGAATACAGGTGAGGGAGGGGTATTCACATTAAGCTGGGGGAGGGGAGGAAATCCTAATTAAAGCAGAGCATTTGTGCTGATCTCAAAATCTATGATTGCATGATCTCCTGCCTTATCAAGCTCAAATCTTCCATCTGGGTCTTAGCCACTTTCACTATATTTTGGAGTAATGATACGATACACAGTTCATGTAGCATATTGATCTGTTTTTGTGATTTTACATGAGGTATCTTCCTAACATCTGATCCTCTGCAATCCAATAGAAGTTTTTTATTTACCATTCTGACTTTACAATGACAGGCTGTCCTATTAAGAGACTCAGTCAAATGGGAACAAACCCAGGAATCTAGTCTAGAAAGTTTTCTCTTATACCTACCATTTCTATTTATAATGCACAAAACAGAGTACTTATAGTAAAGATCGATTAATTATCCTGGGACAGTTAGCACTCATTCTACTTTTTCTGTTGAATTGATTAACATGATTCAGTCAAGGTTTTAACAGTGTAGTTCTAAGCAGGGTTACACTCTCCTAACCCAATTACTTCAATGGGTGTTTGGAAGAAAGCTGTCACACTGTTTAGAATTCCACTGCAAGTCTCATTGATTTTGGCGGGATTGACTGAAGAAGTCTTCCTGGGAGTAAACCCTATCAAATAGACCCAAGTAAGATTTTGAGTAGACCTACCACGGATTACTCAGTTGTTCTTGAAAAAAGAGCAGTTTCTGTCAGAGCTCTCTCAGCCCCACCTACCTCACAGGGTGTCTGTTGTGGGGAGGGGAAGGGAAAGGAGTTTGTAAGCCACTCTGAGACTCCCTTGAGTAGTGAAGGGTGGGGTATAAATCCAATCCAATCTCTTCTCTACTCTTTAACTGTCCCGTTGAAATTAAAATGGTTAACAGTGGCTGGAGTGTGTCATATATTAACATGCAGGGATGTTTTGGAAGCTATCCTAGGGAGGTCTGATTGGAAGAATGTTCCATTTTATTCAACAGGGCTTACTCCCAGGAAAGTGTTCTTAGCATTGCAGTCATTGGTAGTTTGCTTTTCCTTAAGATAGTGTTTAATGCTATGAAATATAATCAAACCATGTGTTTTATCCTTAGCATGATATTCACACAATCTTTATTCATCACCAGTAGCTCAATATCCTGCCCTAATTTAATGGATGAGGTGCAGCTCTCTGCACGATTTTTTTTTTTAAAGTTAATGTAAAAGGGGGGGGAGGCCTGGGATGAGTAAATTATATTGCTTATAACTAGTGACAGGGTAGAGAATAAATAAAATGCAAAGACCTTGACCTTTAGAGAATGACACATTTGAATGTGTATTTTGAGCAAAGGAAGGATTTATATTTATTTTGTATACAAACTGTTTTAAACTAATATAAAAATGACCTGATAACACAATAGGAAATTTAATTATAGAATCAAACTCCTGATTTTAACCTAGACCAGTGGTCTCCAATCTTTTTGGTATGGTGACCTACGTCCAAATTTTATGGGGACCCACTTGAAAACAAACAGCACATTCACCAATCATTAAAATTGCAAGAATCTGGGCCCCACTTTCACCGGCTTTGTGGTCCACTTTGGGAAACACTGACCTAGACCCTATTAGATTTGGAGAAACATGGACACTGCCAACTTTGTAGTGCCATTCTACAACTAAATATAGGTAAATAGCAATAACTAAGCATATAATGGAGAAGAAATAGGTATGCAATTCTCATTTATAATGACTAATTTTTCATTTCATTCTCTTATTAGTAAAGTTCAAAAGCTTCCCTCTGAAGTTATTTTGTGTATTGAGCATCACGTTTGGAATAATTAATCTTTTCCAGCATAATACATCATAAGAGAACAGTTTAGGAATGGAATATATGGGTGGTAGATACCTATTCTAATGTGCTAAATAGTCTAGTTATCCTGTAATAATTAATCTTAGAGTACAAAGGTGACATCTTGTGTATATACTGGAAAATTAGTTAAGCACCCTAGTGTTTTCATCTCAAACAGCAGAACTGGAAGCGAACAGAGAGCTATTGTGTACAAGTCTTTATCCCAAATCTCCCATCAACAGCTACCCCACAGTTAAAGTCACAAAATACGGTGCTCCAGGATCACAGAACTGGGATTACTACAGAACAAAGACAGCAGGTAGCCCTTAACAATGAAAAAAACCTTTATAGAAATTGCCATTGATAATATCCTCAATGTTTTGTTCATTCAAACGCCAACCCAGTGCAGAGTAGAAGCTTTCGAGGAGGAGGTGAAAGAGGGGCTCTGGGAGGACGGTGGGTTTCGGCTTAGCATCGATGTCCGGTGAAATCATTTGCGGAGCTGAAAACAATTGACTTAGATTGAAGTAACTCTGCTCGACTGGACTCAGACCTCCTACTTCGTTTTGGGATACCGACCAGTTCCGTAACATGCATCTATTTTGCTAGGAACCCACCTCGCTTGCAGTTTCTGGAGGAGACAACGGGCGACGGACCGCTTCCGGCCGTGAGTGCCGGTTCCGGTTGATGGTTACTGTAAGCAGACCGGTGACGACCATGGGCGCCAAGCGCAAAAGCCCGCCTGAGGCCAAACGGCAGGAGCAGCCGCCGCAGCCCAAACGGGCCCGCAAGACGAAGGCAGCAGAGTTCTCCGGAGCCCAGTTCAAGTGCATGTTGCGCGAGCCCAGCACCGCTATGAAGGGTGAGAGAGCGAAGGCGCTGTTGGGGTTTCCACGTGCTTCCTAGACAACAACTGCTGGGTCCTTTGCATTTCTTCCTCTCACAGTTCCTTCTTCGGCCCCCACTTAAACGGCTGTCCCAGGCAACACCTAGTGAAGTAATATTCCAGGACTTGCGTAGTTGAGGTTCCTCACCTATGTCCACAAGTTACAAAGAGTGCATGTACAATCTGTGTACAGTGTATGCTTGATTTTTTTATGTGTGTGCTGAGTAATTCTCATATTACATTCAACACATAAACAGCGGGATGTTATTGAAATCTTACATTTATCCGGATTCGGGTTCCTGGTTCCACTTATAAAATGAACATGTGTTGACTCTTTCTTAGTAACAGCTGTACACACATACATGCAAGCTGTATGTTTGTTTATTGTAATGTGTGAACAGACTTAGTATTAATCATAGATTTAATACCTCATTAATGAACTTAATCCATCCTGTCCTACTCCCAGTCAGGATAGTTTAAGAGATTTGAGAATCACCAGGAATACTGCTTTCATGGCCAATGATGAACCTTTCATACACCCCGGGGCAATTATTCCAACTGCTTTTTATTGTAAATTTCAGGCAGTAATGTGTATGCTCTGTATGGATTGTACATGCAATCACTGTAACTTGTGAACAGTGTTCCAGAGAAAGCAGAGAAAATTTTCTATATATTGGTACTTCTGTATTGTTGGAACGCACTGTTCTACATGAGCCAGTTTGGTGTAGTGGTTAAGTGCGCAGACTCTAATCTGGGAGAACTGGGTTTGATTCCCCACTCCTTCACTTGCACCTGGCTGGATGACTTTGGGAAAGCCATAGCTCTGGCACAGCTGTTCTTGAAAAAAGAGCAGTTTCTGTCAAGAGCTCTCTCAGCCCCACTTACCTCACATGGTGTGTGTTGTGGGGAGGGGAAGGGAAGGGAAAGGAGTTTGTAAGCCGCTCTGAGACACCTTTGGGTAGTGAAGGGCGGGGTATAAATCCAATCTCCTCCTCCTCTTCTTCTCCTTCTTTCTTTCCTGCTCATATGAGATAGTTGTTAGTCTTTACTTGTGTGTTTTATTCTTGTCACTTTTCCCCTGCATCAGTGGGACAATGAGGGGTCTAGTGGACAAGTGTTAAACCATAAAAAGTTTCAAATCCTATCTCAGCCATAGATGAGCAAGGAGGTTTATAAACTAGGATTTTGCAGTGTTCTTCAATAAGTGAATAAGGTTTGCTAGTAGGCCTAAGTAACTGTGGACCATAGTTGGTTACAGTGAGGAATGAAATAGCACACTTTCAATAAAGAAAGAAAACATATCTTTGTTTTATTCCAGGTTTGGAAATGTTCATATCCATAGCTAAATTGTTACCATCAGCAGAACAATATGATGTTGTGGAAGGATACATAAAAATTTCTGTTGAGTGTGCAGAAATTTTAAAACTTCTAGATGGCGAAAGGAGGCCGGAAAGTGAGGTAAGTATTTCATGTAGTGCAGCTGGACTTGTACAATAGAAAGTGTACTAGTAGTGTATGATTTGCAGTATAAGGACAACAAACAAGAATAAAAAATTAATCTTGTACCTGGAGATTGTTAAAATAACATTAAACATTTGTCAAACTTATGGGGCTCATTTGTGAAAATTCTCTACACATCTGATCCTTCACAAAGTCTGTAAAACTGGTCATTAATTTGCACGATCAGTGGAATCTATGCAGTTGCTATCCATGCTTTTATCCTGCCTTCCTTTGGGGTTGCATTTTTCCAGCTGTGGATATGTTGTATCTGGGACAGTGTGATTCTTCCCCATATGCCACAACTGTTGCTATTGGGATTGCTGGTTGAGATCTGGTTCCCTCTTCCTCACAGATTTTGTGTGCCTGTGCCGTTTTTTTTTAGAGTGAAATGGATCTGCATACTCTGAAGTAATCTGTGCAGCCCGTCCACTCATACAAAGCTTAAAAAACAACAACAAAAATTCAAGGAACAGAAAGGCTACTCTTATAGCTTGATCAGCTATTTTATGAAATGTAATTTTAAGCCTATGTGAACTAAAGTTTTGGATGGAATTTCTTGCTGTTTTCACAGGTCTCCCACTTTACTTTCACTCTGCACTATTTCCAAGGGTCCTTCGACGCTCAGGAACAGTTTTTTGGGTGGTGCAGAGAGCTGCTGAAGAAGGGAAGAAGTAGGACAGTTCTGTTCCTGGAGCAAAATTCGCACTCATGTTTTGATTTCCTTTCTAGTTCTGAAGCCCCTGTACCAGTCTGGCTGCAGCACCTCCCCCCCTTTAAAGGTTGCAAATAGCAGCTTTGCTATCTTGTTCCCCAAGATGGGGTATTGTGTTAGTAGCCCTGGGAGTATGGCACTTCATACAAGTGCATTCAGTCAGAGCTTTCCTTTGTACACCGCTTTGCCCTGAGTCGTAGCTCTCTGCACGTGGGAGAGCTGTGAAAGGGGGAGAGACCCCCCCCCCAGTGGTAGAGGATTCTTACACTATCATCTTAAAGAGAGTTAGAGTCTTCTAAGTGCAGTGAAGTCAATGGTCTTAGAACGGTGTAACTTCGTTTAGGATGTCACTGCTGTGACCTGCTGCTGGAGGAAAGGATGCAGTGGAGGGTGTGATCTTCACCAAAATGTGTTGAGAGTACACTTCATTAAACTGCCTGCTTGCTATCAAAATATTTTTGTACAAAATTACCAGTTTCCCTGTGATTGTGGGTTTTAAGTCTACTTTAACTTCTACTTCAGTGTGAAATGGTATGCAAAGCTCAGGTCCAGCACTGGGATTTAGTGTGGCTGCAGTCTAGAGCTGCTGTCCCAAAATAGCACACCACAGCAATGGAGGTTTGGTTGCAAGTTCTGACAGGATGAGAATAGAAGCTGTTTACTTGCAGAACTTCTTCCTTCAAAGCTGGGCCTTCCCCTCTTTAACGTTCCAAGTACACAATTATAGGAAACAATCAAAGCATATTTTGGAGCTTTCTTTCTAGCTACTTTCTTTCTTTATAGCTTTCTAGGAGTTCATGGCTCTTCAAGTCACTTAAGTATCATTTTGTGTTTTTTCTGTTTTTGTCTTGAAAATATTTGTATACTGCAGATGCTGCTCATCTTTCAAGCTCTGGAAAGCATTCTGCTGCGAACAGCAAGTGATCTTTCCCATTTTCATGCTGTTGGGATGAACATAGTAAAGAAGCTGTTCAACAGCTATATGAAATTAATTTATGCTGCTCTATATTCTGAAAATCATAGGTAAGTTAATTGTCAAACATACAACCTACAGTTGTTCATCTGAGAACAGCTTGCCTGCATCCCAGTGAACCAGGCGCAAAGGATCAGATTCAGATATTCCATTCTCCCAGTGGTGCAGTCTTTCACTGGCTAATCATGCCTTGTGTCAGAGGAACGATCCACCATTACCAGAACAAAACCCTTGTGTACCACCCAAAGTTCCAGTAGGTTTGATTTTTAGTTGAGACTTTTCATATTCTTTGTCCCCTTAACTTTTCCTTTCAGGTATATTTATTTGTTTATTAAATACATAAGCTGCCAACATAGATTTAAAAAGCCTTCAAGGTAGCATTTTGCTACTTCTTCAGAGACCACTGTTACACAGGCACAGTACAATTTTTGTTTCTCTGTATTTTTTATCTCCTTATACTATAGTATAGTACTATAGTATTGGAGAGATCACCTAGCACATGTACCTTAAAGTGATCATTGTATTAAAATGTAGCTTGGTTTCTTGGGCAAAAAAGACATTTTGTTGCTTGAAAAAGAAAATCCTCACCCTCATAGTGATAGAAATATAATAATAAAATACTGGAAACTTGCTACTTTTTTATGGAACACTGAAATCTGGTGTTTAGAGTAGGCCACCTCACCCTGCCTAATGCCAGTGCTAAGACCAAAACTTAATGGTGTTTAGCCTTCAAGAGTTGTTTAAATACATGGTCTATGATTTTTAGTTATCTGTAGTACTGAAAACATGGGTTTGTTTCTTTGTAAGTTTGTGATACTTGTACAGGCATATGGGGAAAATGATGGTGACAGTTGCCAATCAGTGGCAGTCATTGGCCTTGATCCAGAAGGCCACTGTTGTGGAATGGGCTTTGTTCCTGACTTTCTTGACCCTTAGTCTTTGTACTGCATTGCAAGCACCTTTTAATATGTCTCTTGCAGTACAGCTCAAGAGCCTATAGATGAAGAAAGTAGGAGAAGTATGCATGAAAAAGAACTATTTTCTCCAGAAGTTGGTGGCCGAAATTCTTGAAAATGTGCAAGATTCCAATACTTACCTACAAAACTGTTTTTTGTTTTGCTATTGTGAAAGTACTACTTTTTTGATGTATGGTATTTTTAGTACAAATGCTGACGGATTTATAAACATCTATGAATAGTTGTCACTATTCTTGTTTTTACTAGTTGTTACTATTACTTGTTATTAGTATGTAGCTTCTTTTTTGCTAACACTGTGGGTGTGTTGGTCTGTATGAAAATATAGAAACCTTGCTGCAATTATGCTTTATTGAAAACATCCTACAGCTCTAGTTCACCCCAACCTATTTGTATTACAGAGTTTGATGTCCCTAGACATGATCCTTATCCAAGTTCGTGCTCTACCTTGATACGGAGAGTAGAAATCACATTTCATGTAACTTGGCAGGAAATTTTAGAGATGGGTTAATAATAGTGCTAAGTATTTTTGGAGTATTCTAATCACTTCACATTCCTTTATCCTGGTAATCCTCAGAAGAAAAGTACCTTACCATTTTCGCAAACGGAGGGCTGAGTCTGAAAAAGTATGGCTTGTTTAAGGCTATCTGGGAAGTACGTGCCCAAAGGGTATAGAATTGGTCATCTTGTCACTACAATTGCTTTTAGGCGCATCATGATTAAGGTTCTCCACTTGTGGAATGTTTTGATTGAGAATCAGATTATATAATATTAAGAAAGTAAGAGTGGCTAAACTTCTGTCTGTATTAAAGGAAGTGTGGATCTCCCGTTTGCAGTTTAAAGTAGTTATGCTTGTTAGAGACTTTCTTTTATTCCTTATTCATTTTAGCCTTTTATACATGAGAAAGCCAAATAAGGTGCTTATGTTTGGACTGACAACGAGTACTGCTAAGTGTCTATTGCCTTACTGACATAGCTGTAGCCTGCATCACTTTTATTTCAAAGATGTCAGTTCTTAATTTTTTCCCACTGGTTTGTTTGCCAGTGTATCATTTAAATAGCACCCTCTCTCTCATTTTATTCATGCAGATTGTCTCGTTTGTGTCTCACCTTGCTATCATCAATGGTGACACAGGGGCCAGATGCTGCAAGGGACATCTACAGCCACTTTGATTTTAATAATAAGTTCTTGTCTGGGTTAGTAAAAAAGAGAGATTATAAGGTAAGAGGAAACATATACAGTGAGTGAATAGTGATGGCTCAACAATGTTGATTCTCCATAGCTTTCAGAATACTGTTTCTCTGGTGTTGCTGCTTCCATCCTTGCATTAGAGTGTTCATGCTTTCTTTTGCTAGTGTAACTGTGCTACCTTCACAGTTGCTCCTTTGCATGTCCAGGTGCATGTAAAAGTTTTTTCACTCTCAGGGTTTATGTTCCATGTATATGGACTTAATGGGTAAGTCAGTGGTACTCACTCTGTGGCTCTTGGGGAGCCACATTTGCAATTAGAATCAATCAAAAGAGCCACATTTACTTTCATCCCTAGCTTGAGACCTGTAACCTCAAGGAGACTCCCGCAAACCCTGCTGGGCCATGGGCTTGCTCAGCTTCTTGAAATGTGAGTCAGCTTCCACTTTGGTGGACAGAGCTCAGAAGAGCCACAAGTGGCTCCCAAGCCACTGCCTGAGTATCACTTGGGTATGCGATGTCTTGTATTTTATGTAACATGCAACAAAGACATAAGTGTCTTTGTATGTATGCCCAGACTGACCACAGTGGAGGCAGCATAACTAGTTAATATGCATGTAAAGGGGGATCTGTGGTAAAACAGGGGAGGTAAACCACCTGAGCTAATATATGGTAAGTATAAAAATAGTTTTCATTGTTAATAGACAATGAATTGTCTGCTTGAAACTACAAACCCATTCTTTTATATGTATTTCACATTTCATTTTGCACTAACAAATTGGCATTTGCCTAACATATATTCTGAATGTCTCTTAACATTTATCTAGGGCAAACCCGATGTCCGTATGGCATACATACAGTATGCTCTCTCCTTCTTAGTTATTGGTGATGACATGACCCTTGGACACATTCTAGAGTTAAAAGGTATTTGACAAGGGTTTTTTTCCTTAAAGACCTAAATCATTCTTTTTTTATTAAAGTGGGATGCCCATATTTGGAAGAAGGGTAAGGTAGTATCAGGTAATCCTGCCCTAGGGGAGGGGAACCACAAGTGATCAAAAAGAGCACCCACCTTTCTCTTTTCCCTGTGCTGTAGGGCTGGCAGCATTGACTCCACCACTGATTCACTTCAGCACAAATGGAGAGGGCAAAGGGCTCTTTAACCTTTTCCTTCCAGTGTGAACAGTACCAGAAACTTCAGCAGAGAGATTCTCACATCCATTAGCTTGAGCTTTATCCCGTGCATTGGAGTCAGCAGCTGAGAAGTCCCATTACTGTTCATGGAGGGGAGTGCAGGGTATGAAGCACCCTTGTGTCCTGTAATTTGTAACTTAAGGCCTGGTTAAAACATGACACTGACTCCATTAGAAGTACTCACCCAAGAGGACTTTACACGCACAAAGTTTCACTGAAGCTCTTACCTGTGCAAAGCAGTTATGCAAAGTCCCATGGGTGAATCATTTAGCCTCAGCCAATGCTGCATTAAAACTGGACTTTAAGTTGTGTAATGTGACTGCTGTCTCAATGGGAGAGCCCTTTGTCTTAGCTAACTCTGGGTAAAGTGACTCAATGCATAAATGGGCCTCCAAGCTGTGTATCCATATTATATTTGTGTCATAAAAAGTAAGTTCCTAATATCAACCAACCTTTATGTATGAATTGAAAAGAAATACAGACATGAGAATCTAATCTAATAGCCTAAGCTAAATGCTGCATCCTTTTTTAACAATAAATATTCAAATATCAAGTCAAAGTGCTTTTTTTTGTTTTTGTATTTTGAAATATTCTTAAGTATTCTAATAGAGCTTGACACTATTCCTCACAGGTTTGTGAAGCTTTGTTGCTCCTTGGAGGTGTAAAGTACTTTTGGTGTTTAATGATAAGCTACAGTATAGAATTATCAAAGGAAGACTGTATGAACTGTAGTCTCTGATGAAGAAATGAAACCCCTAAGACTACCTGGGCTCTGCATTAGTAGTAGTTCAATTTAAAGAGCTTAAGGATTGCTACACCTATATAGGCATATTGTGGAGTTCTAAGCCTTGCCAAGCTCATTTTGGCACTTAATAGATATTCTATGACTTTTGAAACTATTGGTCCGGTTCAAGGTCTATATCTTTATTGATACCATTGTTTTTTTCATTGTGTATGCATGAAACAATAGAAAATTGGATATTAGAATACTTACGAATATTTCATAGTACAAAAACAAAAAAATACTTAGACTTAATATTTGAATATTTATTGTTTAAAAAGCATACAGCACTTAGCTTAGGCTATTAGATTAGATCTTTTACATATGTTCACTGTTTATTCTGGGCATTGGCACTTACAATGTAACACATACTATTTTATGCACCAGTAACATTGATTTCATTTTTCAAAATACTTTCTGTCTTCCAGTTATAGTTTGTAATGTTTTATATTGTTTTGTAGATTTCTTTCCTGATATTTTTAGAACTGGATTGAAGGAAGATAGAATTTCTACAATTAGCCTTCTACTTTCCACATTGACAGCGAAGGTATTATCTTTGAAATGGCTTTGTCCTCCAGCGTTGTCTTTGATTTCTGAAAATAGCTTTGCTGTGGTTTTCCAAAGAATCTCCTGTTACTAGTTGCTGCAATGCTTGGCTGCAATTTAGTTTTATCATTGTTTCTGTTATGGACTTTTTGTTGGATCATAAAGCACTCTAAGACCTGGGACCTATAATTAAAAAATGCTTACATTTGCTTTCTAGGCAACCAGAACATTGATACTGCAGATCAGTTAGGAAACTGAATACTTTATACAGATGCAAACATGCTTTGTAAGATGGCTTTAAATTTAGTTAGCTGTGATGTAGGCCTTCCAAATAAATTGGAATAACATCTTTTTCTTATGACTTTTGTCAAGTGAGGTACTGTTTTTGGGGTGGGGGGCGTGGGCTGTAGCTCAGTGCTGGAACATCTGCTTTGCATGCAGGATGTTCAAACTCCAGCATCCAGTTTAAGATCCTTTGGATTCTCTTCCAAAAAGTACATGATTAATGTGAGTCTTGCTGAAATTATATTTCATAACAGAAATCACTTTGAGCTTGTGTTCTGGCCTCCATCATACTCTTAGTGATGGCTTGGTTTGCCTTTGCTGTGGGAACTAGCTCCAGGATGTAATTTCTGGTTGGAAGGTGTTCTATCCTGCCGTGTTATATGAAAGAATCAAGAATAGAAGAAGAAAGTGAGAACGTTTTTGTGCTACACTTGAAATTGTGGGAACTTCATTGTGTTATTTGTAGGTGGTTCACAACAGAAGTATCAGTAAGACCCAGAAGGTGCGCTTTTTTACTGTAGATGCGTTGAGCCACATTGCTTCACTCTATTGCTGGAATGGAATCACTGATGTCAGCACTGAAGATGTTAAGGTATAATTGTTATATTGTCTCTAGAAAGAAAGACATGGCCCTATGGTTGTGATGATGAAATGATTTTGTATAGGGTAAGGAGTATTTGTAGTTAGGGCTGGTTTTGGTGCATGTGTGTTGGGGTGGAGTCAGTAGGCAGATTTGTAAGCATTGGCCCATATTGTTTAGAGACAGAAATGCCAGGGGGATTTATTCTCACTTTTCTCCTCTCTGATTATGATCAGAATGTATTTTTCTTCTCTCTGTACATGCTGGGGCAGTAAGTATGTTTATCATGTACTACTGCATTCTTTTAGGCCCTCTTTTGTCTTATTTCACAGCAGGGACACACATTCTGATCATTGAAACTGCTGTACTAAAAAAAGCAAAAAGTTATACCTTAACCCAACCCAAACACCCCCCCCCCAATTCTTTCTGTTCTTTGCAGGCTACCCAGGACCCTGAAGAGGCAGGGAAGATTATAGTAAGGGAATTGGTTCATAACTTTTTAATGGACCTCTGTTGTTCTCTGAAACATGGCATTAACTTCTATGATCCAAGTCTTGGCACAGCAGGCAGGTAAAGTATTCAAGTTGTTCAGGTGCTTATGATATTTAGGCTAGAGGTTAATCATTTGATTCTTAACTGAAGTACTTTCTTCAGCCTTGTCTGATGAATTGTGGGCTGGAATAGTGGCCCCACCTGGTAGCTTTCACATAAAGCTAATGGGGTGGGGGTAAGAGTGAGATGTCTGTATCCCAGCTTCACTCAGAGGCACAACTTTTAAGGCTGGCTGGGATCACGTACGCTGCATTCACTGCTGCACTTCTGCACTGGGCTTGGCAGCACATGGGGGTTGTGGCAGCTTCCTGGCAGTTGTCCCATGCTTTGCTTTGTTCTCTCAGCTTCCTGGCAAGTACTTACAGAGTGGTCAGCATGGCCTGCATAGAAAACTGAATGGCATTTTTCTGTGGATTCCAGGTTCTTGTTTTGATTTAAAGAGGATAGATTTTCAAGAATGTGTTTTCTATGATGGACAATAATTGCTGTTATTGAGTGAGAAGCTGGCTCTGAAGCTTTAATAGTGTGTATGCAGGCAATAGTCCTTTGAGGGAGAACCATTTTCCATTTCACCTTAAGAATGTTCTTGTGGAAAAATGCTTAAAGGAGAGGGAGGTGGAAAGGTAAACAAAGTTAAGCCCAAACATTTTGTGTCAGAAGTCAGAGGATCACAGAATCTCTTGGGCTCATAACTAATTTTACCCATATCTGGGTTATCAGACATCTCTTCTGAGTCCAGTTCTCTTCTAATGTACTGCTAATTTCTAAATGCCAAGAATTCTTTCTTGCAAATGAAAATACATATCTGTCAATGTATTTGTTTGAATTTCATTCAAATTTTAGTGATTAATTTCAGTGGCTTATGTTAAAGTATGTCAAATTGTGTAAAAAGCCTTGTTTGTAATAGAAGTGACTCTACTTCTGTTATAAACATAAAACTGGGTCTACAGTAACCTGATCAAAATCTTCATTCAGAGCTTTCCCTATCAGTGGCAAGCTGAGAAGAATCCAATCCCTTATTTCTAATAATGCTTTTTTCTGCTTCTGAATGGCCTATGGGCCATAATGAAGACTGACTGACTGACTAATACTGTTAGCATTTGTGTTATGACTGTAATTTGACAGATGTCACCATGATGCTTCCCCCCCCCCAATCTGTCTTTATTAGAGGAGGGAATTTGGTGCTTCTGCGCTTTCTCCTGCGTTTAAAGACTGCTGTGGAAGATGAGATGGTTGCTGACCTTATGGTGAACATTTTCAAAGTATGTCCAGATTTACTGAACAGATTCTTTAAGGAATCTCAGTATTCCTTTGTTCCCAGACTGAAATCAGCTTGGCTGGACAATATGAAATTGTTAAGGAAGGTAAGAACTGTACAAAATGTTTACAAATTTCTGCTTCATTAAGGTCATGATAATGTATCATAAGGGCTCCCCAGGTGAACATCTTGTATTTTTTGTGAATAGTAAATGAGTATGCCTTTGTTCAGGGCTTGTTCATACATTACTTATTGGAGATTAATTTCGAACTAGCAAGATTCATGGGCTGTCATGCACTCTTTCATTGTGTCCCCCCCTTCAAGTCGTAGCCAACTTATGGTGACCCCATAGGGTTTTCAAGGCAAAAAATGCTCAGAGGTGGTTTGCTATTGCCTGCCTTTGGGTTATAACCAGTGTTCCCTCTAAGCTGAGTTAGTGTGAGCTAGCTCACAGTTTTTTAGCCTCCAGCTCACACATTTTTCTCTTTGCTCAGGAAGGATGGCTCCAGAGCAAACTAACTTATGCAGTAGCTAAATCGCTTGCTCTCAACTTTAATGCCAGTAGCTCACAAAGTAGAATTTTTGCTCACAAGACTCCACAGCTTAGAGGGAGCATTGGTTATAACCCTGGTATTTCTTGGAGGTCTCTCATCCAAATACTAGCCAGGGCTGATCCTGCTTAGCTTCCAGGATCTGACAAGATTTGGGCTAGCCTGAGCTACCCAAGTCAGGGCACTATAGGAAGGAAATATTGTCTGATCCATGCTGTACTGTATTTATTTGAATGAGATGTCTCCCCCAGACAGAAAACCTATCTCTGAAAACAATTGCATTACTATGTCTACTTCTGTTAGGCTTTGGAGAGAGAAGATGCAAAGCAATTATGCCTGTGACCATTGGAAACCATAGCAACGTCTTATTTAAAAATGAAAGCAGCTAAATTTTGGATCTGATATGCTCTATGCTTTTACATTGCTTGTGTAGAATACACACATACAGAGTAAAAGGCATTTTATGATCTTGACCCTTTTCTGTAAATAAACTGCTGTTATCTGAACTGGGTTCTTCAGAATGAATGCATTAACTGGAGACTGAATATGACTGCAGTACTTTTTTTACCGTGTTTATTGAATTCCTGCAATAGAGTCTGTGCCAGAGTTCTATAGAGGCTGCCAAAGACACAGTTGTGGGACTTGGCTGTTGATAGAAGTTTGCAGAGCTGATACATATTTAGTGCTAGAAATTTGGAGGAAAATGTTCTAAAGAAAGTAATCAAAGTTCAACTTAAGTCGAATCCAACTAATTGAGTTGGATTGACATTAATGCATATGCTTTATTCCTTGTACCTCACTTTGGATGCTTGCAGAAGGGTGAGTCAGAAAGGTAACTAACAAATTAATGTGTTTGTTTTTTAAAAAAGGGAACAGTGAACATTAAATTAATTTTATTAAGAGACTGGATTTGACTTTGGAGAAATTATATAACAGTGGCTGAATTAGGAACTCTCCAAAAATTATGAGTAGCTTTCATATCAATAAAGATATTCAAATGTAGTGTTTCAGTTATTTTAAACAGGAAGAATGTAACAGTTGTCATTCTTAACACAATACATACTCTAGAAAAGACGGGAAGATAGCTAACTGCTGAGGATAATGGACTTTAATTTAATGATACTACTCATTTAAGCTACAAACCTTGAGTTGCTTTGACAGCTCATATGCTAAAATTGGAACCACAGAGCGAAGATTAGCATGAAAATGAGAGACAGAGAATGGCATCCTTTAAAAAAAAAACCTTGTAAAACCTTGAAGTTTTTAGCCTGGAAAAAAATAAAGATAGAAAGTAAACACAAAGGCATTTGAAAAGGTGGTAAATATTTAGCTGATCTGGAAAAAAAGTAGATGATTTAGGGAAAAGATTCCACCAAAAGTAGGCTTACAGAGTCATAAAAGATCTCTGGAGAATTATCTATTCTTCCTGTGTGCTTCTTGGGTAAAGCATTTTAGCAGTGTGTACTGTTCATTGCTACATGAATAACAGGGTTTTAAGACTTGGTCTACAACATTCCTTTTCAAGTTTATATGTCATTAATCTGACTCCACAATATATCACGCTCCCCTAAAAATACATTACAAACAGTTAAAAAGATGAGAGATCATAAAATATAAAACTATAACATAGCAAAAATGTCAAAGATGTCATTGGGGGTGGGGAATTTGCTGGTTTTAAAAATTGTTGTGCAGTTAGCAGTGTTCCTATATTTCACACAAAACTGGAAAGAAACTAATGAGTGACTTGTAGTGTATGCATGCTGTTACTTTAGGTGGCCAATCCTGTTTGTTGTCATAGCTGCTGCAAGCTGAAGGAAAGTTTTGAACTACAACCAACTACAAATGGCATTCTGCTCTAATGAAGTGAGGCTATGTTATTTATCTGTACCCTGTGTACAAATCTGTTCAAAACAGGGAGTGGACATGGCCCATGTGTGCTGGCATTAGGAAGATGTCATTAGTGGTTCTTCCTTGGCTGCCCAGCTTTTTTGCCTAGCACTGTTGGTGCCCTATGACAATTTTTGCCTACCATGCAGCAGTGCTGATTTTTACTCTGACACAGGGCCAGGGCAGCCTTCCAGTGCCAGATCATGGGGAAGCGGGCCTCTTAGGAGCCTGGCATTGGATACTGTGCTTACTGCTGTTTTACAGAACTGTTGCTTAGTGTTGTTTAATAATGGTTTAAAGGCCATACTTGGATTCTTATCATTCTATTGGCCAAATTCCAATTTTAATGGAGATAGATAACAACAGCTACCTGTTTTTAAATTCCAGATAATCTTTCTCCTCTGTGAAATTGGACATTTTGGACTTTTTATTAATGTCTTCTAGATAATACTTTGGATTGGAGTGCTGGATTGGAGTGCCACAGAATTATTTTTGTACCATCTAAAAACATGTTTTGTTTAATTTCAGATCTATGAGGCTCAGCCAGAGGTTTCCAACTGTTTTAAAACTGCAGAGTTTATTCCATTTCCGAAGTTGCTTTCCATGGTGATGGTGACAACTGTTCCAGCAGTATGCAATAAAGCAATGTTCACCCAGGGATTAAATGTAAGAGTTTTTTATCATTTGTGTGTGTGTATAGGGAGGAGAGTTCTTCCAGAAGCAGCAAGGGCTACAGGGATGACTACCAGTGCAATGTATAACAGAGTTAATACCCTTCTAAAACCATTGACTTCAGTAGGCTTGGAAAGGGTATATATCTGCTTAGGACTGCACCCCTCCATGGGTGTGGCACACCTGGCACTCTACCACATGGGTAACACAGGAGGATGTGGAAATGTTTTCAAACTGTGGCCCTAGGATTGGAGCAGGTGTACTAGAAGGGGGAGCAGCAACAGAGAGTTGGAATGTGGAAGGCGAGGATGCTTACCCCCTGCCCTCTGAATCACTGCTGTCCAGAGTCCTGCTGTCCAAAGAGTGTTAGTAACTGCTGGTGTCTCTGGGCAGTGCTAACAACTCTTTTGCCTCTGTGGAGAGCCCCAGGGCCAGGAACAGATCAGGAGAAGGAGGCTCTGAGATCCCTGGTGATGCCCTGTTATGGCCGGGCTCCAGTGGTCTGGCAGGATGGGTTTGGTGCCCGGGGGCAGGGTCCTGTGGTACACAGCAGGTGGAGGACTCTTCCCCCACAGCAAGCACCCTTCACACCCATTTTCACCCTCACGGCACACAGAGGTGTTCACACTAAGGAGGGGTGGGAGGGTATAAATGGGTTCCGTAACTGGGACTCCAGAAATGTAATCTGTCTCTAATTTGGAAAGATCATAGATGAGTGTGCAGCAGGGTGAGGTTCCCTGTGTGTTTGGTGTGTGTAGCTTTCAGGGAGCTCATTCTGTACACTTTTGAACCTGTGCCTGACATTTCCTGCTTGACCTTAGTCCTGTTGGGCTTGCAGTGCCACAGTGGCACTGGTTCTGCTAGGCACATTGCACTGGTTTTGGTGGGTTTGCAAAAATGCCCCCCTCCTTCAGTTTCTACTGAAGAGGGGGGGAGATAGCCACTGGTCTGATCCAACATAGCTTCTCTTATGCTCTTGGACTGGATACCTCTGTTCCAACTGATTCCACTTCTTTGGTGTCCTATTCCCACATTCACACCTTTAGCTTAAAGGTAACTCCCGCTCCAAACTGGAATAGCTCTGGTCAATTTGTTGTTGTTATATTGCTAATCTGGATAAGGATTGTGTCGTTTCTCTGTGCCTTGATTTTTATTATTTTTATTTTTATTGTTGTTGTTGTTGTTGTTGTTATTATTATTATTATTACCACCACCCTGCCCTATTCCACAAGTGGGCTCAGGGCACCTGAGTATTTCCTAATATTTGCTTAGGATAAGCCTCCCCACTTTTGTACCAAATGCCTTAATAAATTCCATGTATCCCTTTAAAAATATTGAAATCAGGGCTCTGTCATACTTTAATTATAGAAAACTTGCTACATCTCTTTAGGTAAAACATCCCCATTTTCTGCTCCCTGCACAAACACACAAACTAGTTCCCCACTGTAGTCTGAACACATGTTCATGTGTTTGTGGGGGCAAGGTGTGAAAAGTGCTTTAAATGCTTGGGAGATGCTTATAGTAATACTTGTTGGCGGTTCTTTCTCTTTAAAGCTTAGAAGTTAAGTCATGAATTCATATACTAAATGATATTTTTAAAGCCCTTTAGTTCAAAGTGAATTAGATTTCTCTAGCTTATTTTTTAAAGAATGGAAGTAGTGCCATCTAGTAGCCTTAGTCATGAAGTCATGGGTTGTATTTCCCCTTTCCTTCTGACTAGTTGTGAGGCTTTGTAAGAATTGCTGTCTTGTTTGTTGTTTGTCTTACTGTATATAAAATGGGATATCTAGTGTAGGCCACTAGTGAATCTTCCAGCTACTGTCAGTCCCTTTGCACTCGTGGGAGCTTGGCTTGTACATATACAGGGATCCTAGGAATGTGAGCTGGAACAATGTGTATGGCTTGGGGGAGCCTGTGTATCACAGACCATCAGAATGGTGTTGTGGATAGGATAAGCATATAAGAAAAACTTTCACACAGTAGCCACCCAGGGCCTCTGGAGGTCTGACAAAAGGGTATTGAGGCTTAGGTTGGACTTTACTGTGAAGACTTGGTTTCATACCCACTAAGCTAACTGGGTGACCTCGGGCCAGTTATCATCTGCCCCAAAAGTGTATTGTAAGGGAAATCCATGTATACTCCCTTGGGTTCCTTGGAGCCTGAAATTCTGCAAGAGTGCTGAGTAAAAATCCTTGGAAACTCTTGAACTAAGCAAGATCTGTTCTGAAGTAAATTTGTATCTCAGAATTGTATTCATGTAATGACAACTGCTGTGTACCAACTATAAAAAGAAAATAAATGCATTGGGGCACAAAGCATGTCTTGGACATTGTCCCAGTGAGAATCTGCTAATGAATCTCCCAAAGTCCACCTAGGTACACAATTATGAGAAGAAGTAAGGGACATTTTACAATATGAGGTTCCTACCACATACTTATAAAAATATGAGTTTGTATTTTACATATTTACAAAAATGTGAACTTGTATTTTATCTATTATAGAAGTGAGCTACAGATTTATTATTTTTTAATTCAGTGTACAGCAGTCACTACACTGATCACAGCCAATAGGAGATGCAAAATAAATACATTTATCTTTTTATTAGACCAGCTTAGTGTAGGAGTATGTAACATTTAATACAATTTTTGTCTGTTATCATCTACACCATCATCCAATACAGGATAGTCAGTTTACATGCTTTGCATCTTTTTCTGTCTTTGAGAAAGTTGTATTAGCCTGTTAGGGGGAAATCTATTGAATCTATCTGAGTCTCTTGAGTATTCGCTAGTTTTCTTGGTCATAAATTTTCATTTGAACAACTGAAGGAACATAGATGAGCTTTTTCTTTTAATGTGTGTACTGAGCTCAGTTGGTACCCATGGTACATTCTCAGTTTAAAAGAGGAATGTGATGCATGGTGAGAGAAAAAAATGTGATGTAACCTCATTAGTCTCCGAAACATAAGCTGGAAGGTAGCAAAACCGATCATTTATTACTTGCCTTTAAATGCCATTTTCTTTCCAGTAAGTTTTTGTAAGTAAATTTGAATATTAATTGAGCTTGAATATGGAAGATGAGGTTGAAGCAAAGTAACAGTTTAACCCTCTTTTTAAATTTTAGATAGCCAGTAAAACAGTGAAAAATACAATCTTTTCACTTCTGTCAACAATCCTGAAAAGAACACTGAAAAATATTGAACATTGTCTGAATGAGAAGATATGGGAGAAGTCTGAAGTCTACACTTCATCTATGATGCAGGAATTTGTTCAGCATTACAGGGAAGCACTGAGCAAGGTACAAAGTAAAGAAACTGGTACAGAATCACAATTTGTGTTACAGGAAATGCCTCAGTATGCTCAAGATCTAGTCTGTTTTTGTATTGTAGAAGCTAAACACTCAGAGGTATTCTATTGACATTTTTCCATATTAAATAATATTGGCGTGATTTTTAATCCTTGATGCTTAGAGTACTAAGAGAGAGGTTGTTATAAAGGTAAAGGTTCCCTTGCTCAAAAGCCAGTCGGATCCGACTCTAGGGTTGCGGTGCTCATCTCCGTTTCCAAGCCGAAGAGCCAGCACTGTCCGAAGACATTTCCGTGGTCATGTGGCCGGCGTGACTAAACACCAAGGCGCACGGAACACTGTTACCTTCCCACCGAAGTGGTACCTATTTATCTACTTGCAATTTCTTGCTTTCGAACTGCTAGGTTGGCAGGAACTGGAACCAGAGATGTGAGCTTACTCTGTCATGCAGCACTCTCGGGTCTCGAACTGCTGAACTACTGACCTTCCATAGCCTGCAGTTCAGCGTCTTAACCACTTGAGCCACCGCAGTCCATCTGAGGTTGTTATGCGAGACACTAAATTAGTGTTCAAATTAAGCCTTTTGGGAGACTTGAGGATTTGTTGTGGAATGCCTGATTGTGGGGAAGTGGGTTCAGGGAATTACACACTTGAAATTATATTGTTGGAATAATACTGAACTGATGGCTGTAGTGTACTGTTAGAGGTGGAAAAATGGTTTCCTGCTTTCCTGAGGTAAAACTGAAGCTTCTTGAAGCTTTGAACTTCTGCAAGGGTACTGAGTAAAAATCTTTAGGAACTCTTGAATTAAACTTTTCTGAAGTAAATTGATATCTAAGTTATCTAAGAACAAAAATCAACACCCCCTCTGCCTTCCCACCATAATTTGGGTTAACTAAAGCAGCACTTCCATAGATGAAGCCGTTTAAGCTCAAAATGCTTGATACCTTGTTCACAAAAGTTAATGATGGTCAACCTTTCTTATATAGGAGATGATCTATCTCTTTTCCTGTGTTTCTGCTTTGTAAATAATCTTTTATGAAAGGATTGTATAACTGTTCATTAGTTGATGCTAGCCTTTTTCAAAAACCTAGCTTTTACCAGATATGACTAACATAATAGCAGTCTGGCAGTCACTTCTAAAGCAAGAGAAGGAACAGGATGGACAGAGAAGGGAAGAAGATCCTGCTTCCATGGTGGAGGAAATTACTGAGATTGTAGACCATGGTAAGAAAATTGTATTCATCTTATCTGGCATGCATGTGAATGGTGTCTATTAATGAGTCACATCTGATGATACTTTATGTGATGATTTAAAGTTGCTCATTTCCATCTTTTGATCAGCTGCTGATGACTTCTTGTGGGGGGATGTTGATACTTTTTTAATGGCATTTGAGAACATTCTTAAAGCTGAACTCTTGTTTGAAGGCTCTTCATGACTTGTCTTACAAGAGTCACTGTCTGCCCTGTATGCATTCCTCCAGTCCGTGCATGTGCCAAACTTGTACTGGATGCAAAATTCAGCATCTGAAAATCTTCACTTAGAAAGAAATTAACTCTGGCCTTTATAGCAGTAAAAATGAGTTTGATAAGATTTCAGAAAGTGGTGCAGGAATTCTGTTCAAGAATTGAGGGCTGTACTGTTTTATAGTTCTTTGTCCTGCCTGCCTCCCACTCTCTCACTTGTGTATTAAAACGCTTCCATGTCTGTGCTTTCATAAGTCAAATGGTATGACCTTGGGTCATTTACAAGTTCTTTCTGAGCTGTTCTCTCACGAGCCATTCTGGAAAGAGTTCTCTCAGCCTCACCTATCTCACAGGGTGTGGAGAGGGGAAGGGAAAGGAGATTGTAAGTCATTCTGAGACTCCTTCAGGTAGTAAAGGGCGGGGTATAAATCCAATCTCATCTTCTTCCTTCTTCCTCCTCCTCCTCCTGCTGAATACATTATACAAAATATGCAAATCTGCATAATTTATACAACTAGAAAAATTGCAGTTTTCTTGATCCAATTGCTTAATTTTATATTTTGTAATACATTATTATATTTTAGGGCAGAATATATGCTGTCTTGACCCAAGTATTATACAAACAATCTCTGTTTTCCATAACATATAATTAAATCTGTTGTATCCTGGCAATTATGTTAGGATTTGTCGGAGCATCTTAAGCAAAACTGTCACCTCAGCCCTGCTTCCTGTGAAGTGGTTTTGTCTCATGCAAACTGTCATGATGAAAGTGCTAAAATAGTCAGTGTTACTGTTTCTAGTAATTGTTCTCTTGAATCGTTCCCCCATAGACATAAATGAGATCTTGGGATCTGAGAGTTTCCTCAGGATCGTTTTAAAATTATGTCTGTTGGTGGCGGGGTAGTTGAGAGATCTACCTTGCCTACCAGATAGTTCAGCAAATTTCAGTGATATATTAAATACATGTTTATGTTTTTGGTGAGTGCCATATTAAGATGAAAAAGAAGAGATTGGATTTATAGCCTGCCCTTCCCTACCCAAAGGAGTTTCAGAGTGGCTTACAATCTCCTTTCCCTTCTCCTCCCCACAACAGGCATCCTGTGAATTTGGTGGGGCTGAGAGAGCTCTTTCGAGGACTGCCCTTGAGAGAACAGCTCTGAAAGAACTTGTAACTGACCCAAGGTCAGCTGCATGTGGAGGACCCAATTCTCCCAGATTAGAGTCAGTGCATAATACTGAATGTAATCATTGGCCGGTGTTGCTGACTCTGATTGGCAGTAGTTCTCCAAGGTCTAGGTTTTGTACTAGCAGCCCTAACTAAGGCTTACAAGTAAATTATTTCATCCCCGGGGCTTTTTTGGGTGTCTTTGACTATTCTGGTCTGAAACACACTTAACTGAAAGTAGTTAATAGCTCAAATTCTCCCCAAAACTATTCCATAAATTAAAATCCTGTCTTATAGTTTTGTGCAAGCAGAAAAAGCAGAAAATAGACCATCAATACTTAATAGGTTAGATTGGGTAAACTTTTTCCTTGTCTTTTGTCTGTGTCAGGTAGGTTTCCTCCTCCTGCCAACCATGATCTCAGACAGATGTTTGAATAGGATATAAACACATAAAACCAAAAAATGGATAAGATTGAATAGCACAATAGATAGCTCATATATAATTCAGGAAAAGAATTCCTGGTGTGATGGGTTTTGCCTAAGAATATCCTATTCAAGCATTATGTCCATGTATGGGTGTTCAGGTACCTGAGATTTGTGGCATGCTACATGTGGTCTTGCTTCTGTACCATATAAGTGGACCATTGTTTGAACTGTCCCAGTGTCTCTGACCCGCTGAAATTATTTGCAGGAGTACTCTTGGTACTTTTACTTTCTAAGGAGATGAAGACATTAGAGAGTTCCTTTTCAGGCTTCACTCTTAACCTGTTTGTTAATATTTGGAGCCAGGGAGTTTTGGGAAAGAGATGCCTGTCTGCTGTATTCTTATGTGTCAGAGTACTCAGCCTTGATAAGACTTAAGGAAATTGTTTCTGCTTGTTTTATTTTTGCAGTGTCTTTTTGTCATGAAAGATCAACAGAAGGATCACGTTCTCTTATATATATTACATAACAGTTGCAACTAATATTATTGTTGAAGGGAAATTTAGCTCTTACACCACAAACAAAGGTCTGCAACGAAGATGGCTTTTTATGAAAGAAGATATAGAGGCTCTTAAGGAAACAGAGAGGCTCTTTAAGAGAGAGGTTTTTTAGGAAAGAATGGTTGTAAGAGCTAAATTTCCTAAAGAGGGGATATCCCCCTTTTAGCTCTTGAATGGTTACAACAGAAGCAATCTTTCTCCGTCTCCCCTATTGTTGATCTCCCCCTATCCCCATGCTGTCCTCTTATGATCCCAGCACTATTTGTTCATTTTAAAATATTTCTAATCTCACCTTTCTTTTACATAGCTGGGTCTCAAAGCAGGTTACAGCATATCAATAAAACAGTCAGATCAGTATCATCACTAATTCTTTATAAATGTGGAGTCTGCAGAACTATAGCCTTGGGATAGTATCATTTGAATATTCCCTTACAGTGCTGCTGACGGCTGCTGTCCCATTACAGGGGCAGCATCAGCCGCTGCCACCAAAACAGGAATTATCCCATGCCAATGGCTTCATTTGGTTACATTTCTCATTACCGTTTTCCCTGACTACTGTTGTTTATACAACTGTACTGTCACTGTCAGAAGAAAAAGAATATATAATAATTTACAGCTTTGCAGGAGGCATTGTTTTGTTGTGGACTTTTTAAAAAAAATTGTTAACTCATTTTTAAAGGTTCAGATGATGCAGAGACCACTCTTTTGAAAGCTGTAATACTTCATGTTATATGTCTCTATCAGCAAGTTGTTCCTCACTTGGTGGCACAAAGCAACTTTGATTTTAGTAAATTAATCAAAGGTAAGTGTACTTTAAAATTATTGTCACTGTGTCAGATCCTGCCTAGATTTCTGTGGGTGCAATGGGGGGGGAGCAAAGTTCACTGATTCCCCCTCCCCAGACAACCCAAAATGTCCCTAGAAATGCTGCCCTGGGGTACTAGGAACCAGGGATGTGCATTCGGCTTTCCTGAATTGAAAAAAGTATCAGATTAATATCTTATTGGTATTTATAAGTATTTCTAAAGCCGAATGCAAATTCAGGAAACTTTTTGGCTACTGAATACAGTTTCTGGAATTTATTTGGCTTTCGGGTAGCCCAGTACCGACTTCCCTCCTTTGTGGCTTCCCTAGTTAATTTCACTCCCCACCAGTCAGCTGTGGGAGTGAAACTGACCAGGGAAAGCCTACTCTCTCTGCCTTCCCTTCTCCAGCTGCCCCAGGGCTGCTGGAGAAGCACAGGCAGAGGGCCCAACCATGTTTAAATGCCTTTCCTTCCCTCTCCCAGTTCAGAGAGGGACATAAAGGCATTTAAATATGCCTGGGTTCCCTGCCTGCTCTTCTCCAGGGACCCTGTGGCTGTGGGGCAACTGGAGAGGGGCAGGCAAGGAGCCCAGGCATTTTTCCATGCCTGTCCTTTGCTTCCCCAGCCCCCCCGCCACGGCCTTCTTTTTTCCCCCCTTCCCTCCCTGAGTTCCGCAGCAGCAGAGAGGCTCAGGGAAGGAAGGAGACATGTTTCAATGCCTGCCCTCTGCTTTCCCAGCCCTTCCACTGTGGCGGGGGGACTGGGGAAGCAAAGGGCAAGCATGGAAACATGCCTGGGCTCCCTGCCTTCCCTTCTCCAGCTACCCTGGGTCAGCTCGAAAAGGGAAGGCAAAGAGAGAAGGAGTTTCACTATCCTGGCTGGTCTGCTGTTAGGTTTAAATGGCTTCAATTAGTCTTGAAGTATTGGCTTCAAGTAGCTTCAAATGGCTTCAAGTAGTCTTGAACATTTGTTCACTAGAAAACAGACTCTGTTTTATCCATGGTTTCTAGTGGCTTGGATTCTGGCTAAGTTTTAGGGAGGGGGCAAATTTCACCAATTCCCCTTCCCAGATACCACCTTAGATTCCCTTGCCAATCTATTCTTGAGTGTCCCTAATAGGGATGGGGAAAAAATAGTCAGTATTTTTTGGCTTCGGGTATGTGAGACCCGAAAAATATTGATAAATGCCAAATATCCCCAGTCCAATACCAGTAAAGTACCAAGACTGGAGAAATATTCGGTATTGCTGAATACATATTCGGGTCTGATGTATCCGGCAGAAGGGATGGGAGGCATGTAAAAAATGCCTCTTGAAGTAGTCTTGAAGTATTGAAATGGCTGCTGCATGTAAAAGGAGACAGACTTGTTCTCTCTTACTCCAGGTGGCAAGAAAAGATTTAATGAGCTGGAGTAAGGTACATGGGAATGGATTTGAGTTAAAACATTAGGAGAAACTTGCCTTTGTTAAGAGTGATTTGGCAACACAGCCGATTATCTGTGAGGAGTGTGGACTTTTCATTGCTTGAAGTCTTCAGGTAGAGACTAGGCATCTGCCAGTGTGTTCTGTCTTGGATCTCCTGTGTTGAGCAGCTGATTCTATGTCTAAATTAGCCATCATTTCATTGGAAGAAAATTCTGTCAAAATAAAAACAGATCAGTTGGGACTTGCACAAGGCTATAGTCCTTACACTGAATGATCTATAGCACTAAGGTCTGTGAGACCTATTGATACCAGTGAGCAGAACAAAAGTTGACCTGGCCCGCTTTTTAACAACAGATTAATGTGTGTAAATCATCAGGTAAAGCTTTTCAAAGCCTGAAGGTAAACATTGTCATCTGCCTACCCGTCAAGCTGCTCTTAAGGTCTCAGCTATAGTGACTAGATGAAAAGTATACTACTTCAATGGGACAAGATTCAGTGTTTTCAGGACTACAACACAATATGATGTATTGAAAATTAGCTTTTAATATTCTGGAGAAATCTTAATTGGCGTATCCTGATTTATCTGAAATTTCTTCTATGTTTATAAATGTGAATTATATTTTATTACAATTTCTGTCTGAAGCCATTTCCCGAGATAGGAGGAAAATACAAAGCAATATTTTCATTTTCACACCCCAGGTATTGTTACGGAAAAAGGACTGCGCCAGGAGATTCCTCCTGTTCTACAGCATCATATTCTAAAGGTAGCTCTGGAGTTGCCTGCAAATAAGTTTTCCTGGTTTAAAGTACAGGTAAGTGTGTATGTGTGTGTGTGTGCCTGCCTGCCTGCTGGAGAGATTTATTTTAAGAGCAGCCATGTGCTATGTTCATTGTTATGTTAGCTTTCCTGTGTCTTTGTCACTGGCACTGTTGATCTTTAAGGCCATTCTCTCTCTCTTTCTCTCTCTCTCATTTCCTAAAGGTCAGAATTGAGAGAGCTGCTCCTTGATTTAGATATTTATTTACAAAATTTGTAGCCACATACATAATAACAAAAAATGTAAGAAATATCAGAAAATTAAAATATCCTTACAGATTATAATTTAAAATAGAGAGTGGCAAAAATGGAGCGCTAATAGGCCATGGGTGAGGTTAACCAAATCAATTAAACATAATCTGTTGTAAGCACTGTCTGAAATGGGTAAGTTTAAACTATTCTCTGAAAAGCTATTGCAGAATGAATGACCTTGTTTCCTAAATGAGTTGACTTCTTGGCCCTGGCTGTGACCTGGTGGAACGCTCTGCCAACCCCCATCAGGGCCCTGTGAGACTTAATACAATTCCGCAGGGCCTGTAAGGCAGAGACTGATGAGATGAGGACAGTGACGGTTTCCCTCCTCCGCTGGCACCCTCCTCTTTCCTTTTTCCTTTTTCCATCTTGCCCACTTTGGCCTCCTTCTTACCCTGCCCACGAGATTGAAGAACAGTCCAGAGCAGGTTTCAGATCAAATTATAGACGCCATCGGAAGACTGTGAAACTTTGGGATGAACTGATAATTGATACAGTGGCGGTGGCGAGCCCGGGGCCATCGGTGGAGGTGCTGGGGGAGGGTCTTCCCCCTTCCTCGGAGCCCCCTCGAGAGGTCGGGAGGTGGGACGGCGCTGCGACAAGTGGCTGTGGACTCAAACCAGCCCCAGCAATGGGAGCAGTGATGGGAGCCAGGCGGCCGTACGATTGGGGGCCACTGAGGGCCAGGAACTGTGGGAGCCCTGCAGAAGGGGAACTGTACAGGAAGAGTGGAGAGTGCCGGCAGACCACAGACCTTCCCCCGGATCCATCAGTATTGTAGGAGGGCCCTGAAGATTATAGTGTAGACTTTAGAACTTACAGCCAGGGAGACCTGGGGAGCAGAGTGCCCCCAGTGGCTGGCCCGCGGGGAAAAAAAACACCATCCGACAGGGAGAGAGGTTGTGTTCCTTTCCCGTTCCCGCTCCTGGCAGAGGGGGAATCAGTTTGCTCTTACCGGACTGGTAGCAACTCTTATGTGGTTGCTGATGTTTGGGAGGGAGTAGGTTGGAGTATTAGTCTGCTAAGAGTGTAAATTTCCTTTTGGGTTTGAATGATTTTTGATTGTTAGGAAGATTGATAGAATTTTTGTCAGTGATTAGATTAGGTGGGCTGGGAGGGGGTTACCGGTGACGATCTCTGAGCAGTTGATGAGTAGTTAGGGCAATCAAATGGCGTAATGTTAGATAGCAGATTAGGTTGTACATTGTTTGCATCAGCATCAGGGACAAACTGCTCTTAGTGGCTTGGAGGACAGCTCACCTAGGTAGCCTGTTACGGTCTGAGGGTCTTCGTAGACTGGCTGGTGCAGCAATGCTAGGTGCTCTTGGGGAGGGGGAAGTATAGCGGTGTGTCCAGGCAGGGTGTTAAGGGAAGGATGCGGAGAAATGGGATGGCTTGGCACCCTTCCAGCCTGCGACCCATCCCAAAGGTTGTTGGCAGTGGCGCTAGGATTAATAACCGCCCTCTGTCATTGGTGCTGTGTAACGCCAGGTCCATTAATAATAAGACTATAGCCCTTCGGGACTTTGTCATGGAACAGCAGGCAGACCTGGTGTGTATGACCGAGACCTGGGTGAGGGACAGGGAGACAGTAGCTCTCTCCCAACTTGCCCCGCCTGGGTTCTTGGTCCTCCACCAATCGCGGACTAGGGGGTGAGGGGGAAGAGTGGCGATTTTCATTCGGGAGGCTTACTCTTTCAGGGTGCTCCCACCATTGGAGATCACAGGCATGGAGTGTGTTGGCCTGGTGCTGGAGGCCGAGGAGAGTTGGCTGGTGTACTGACTGCCTAACGCACCAGCCAGTAGCCTGCCGTCCCTGATGGAGGCTGTATCAGGCTGGGCATTGGAGCACCCTAGACTGTTGGTCCTGGGTGACTTCAACACCCATGCCGATGACGTGATCTCCAATCAGGCAGCGGACCTAGTATTGTCCATGGTGGCACTGGGACTCTCCCAATTTATATCATCCCACACACACCGAGCAGGGCACATGCTCGATTTGATCTTTGCGGCTGGGCTGACAGTGGACTGGATTACTGCATTGGCAATACCATGGTCAGACCACGATGCACTGAAGGCCCATCTGAATGTCCCACCGTGACCCAGTTTAGGTGGCGAGCAGCTTTTAGCTCGCCCGTGGAGCCAAATGGACCCAGTACAGCTTCGAATGGCTCTATGGGATCCAAATCCCCCTGGCGGCCCATTGGATGAGCTGGTGGAGGACTGGCATAGCCGACTCTCCACAGCCATCGACAAGATCGCTCCCCAGCGCCCTCTGCGCACTCGCTCCAGGCAGGCTCCGTGGTATTCCCAGGAGCTGCAGCGTATGAAGCGAGAGCTGAGACGGCTAGAGAGACAGTGGCATCGGGTTCGCGATGAGGCAACAAGAGCATTTATAGGACGTTTATGAGATCCTATGAGATGGCAGTCAAGGCCGCAAAGAGAGAATTCTATGTGGCCAGGATTGCATCTCGCCCAGCCCAATTGTTTAGAACGATTCGGTCATTAACAACTCTGCCACAGGGCAGACAAAATGCTAGGAAATTGGATATTGGCTGTGAGGCATTTGCAAGCTATTTCGCAGATAAAGTCTTGGCGCTCCACTGCGACCTCCCCATCACAGTTGAAACAGTGAGGGAACTCAAGGCCCCTTGCACACCTTTGGTTCTGGGTTTAGATTGCTTTAGCCCACTCATCCTGGAGGAAGTCGACAGATTGCTCATATCTGTGCACCCAACCACATGCAGCCTTGACATGTGCCCCTCCTGGCTCATTAAAGCGGGCCACGAGGGGTTTCGAGGTGCTGTCATGGAGATTATCAACAAGTCCCTCTCTGAGGGGCAGTTCCCTGGGGCACTCAAGGAAGCAATGGTCTGCCCCCTCTTGAAAAAACCAATCTTGGACCTGACAGAATTGGCCAACTACTGGCCGGTGTCCAATTTGCCCTATTTGGACAAATTAATCGAGAGGGCGGTGGCGATACAGCTACAGAGCTTCCTGGATGATGCTTCCGTCCTAGATCCACTCCAGTCCAGTTTTCACCCAGGACATGGGACAGAGACAGTGCTGGTCACCCTTACTGATGACCTGTGGAGGCACCTGGATCGAGGCGGTGTGGCAGCACTGTTGTTAGATCTGTCAGCCGCGTTCGGCACGGTCAACCACCAGTTGCTGACCCACCACCTCGCCGACACAGGGATACAGGGGTTTGCCCTTCAATGGCTTGCCTCATTTCTCCAGGGTCAGGGACAAAGGGTGGCGCTAGGGGAACAGCAGTCCCGAAGACACCTGCTCAGATACGGTGTGCCTCGGGGCGGTGCTCTCCCCAGTGTTGTTTAACAACTATATGCGCCCCCTTGCCCAGATTGCCTGGAGGTATGGGCTTGGGTGTCATCAATATGTGGATGACACCCAGCTCTATCTGATGTTGGGTGACCGGTCGGACTCCAACCCAGAAGACCTGAACCAGGCCTTGCAAGCCGTGGCTGGGTGGCTCAGACTGAGTCGGCTGAAGCTGAACCCAGCGAAAACGGATTTCCTATGCCTGAGTCGGGGTGGTCGGAGGTTAGGGCTCCCTCTCCTGACCTTCGATGGGGCGCCTCTGGTGTCACCACTGAAGGTTAGGAGTTTGGGACTGCTCCTGGATTCCTCCTTAACTATGGAGGCCCAGGTGGCAGCCACTGCCAGGTCGGCCTTTTACCATCTTAGGCTGATTCGGCAGTTGGTTCCCTTCCTCGACCACGATGACCTGGCTACAGTGATCCATGCGACAGTCACCTCGAGACTGGACTAATGTAATGCTCTCTACATGGGGCTGCCTTTGTCGCAAATCTGGAGGCTGCAGCTAGTGCAGAATGCTGCAGCCAGGCTGTTGGTGGGTCTCCCTAGATGGGAGCACATCCAGCCTGCGCTGAAAGCGCTGCACTGGCTGCCAATAGCATACTGGGTTCGCTTCAAAGTGCTGGTTCTTACCTTTAAAGTCCTATATGGCCAGGGTCCGACATACCTGAGGGACCGCCTTTCCCTGTATATACCCCACAGAGCACTACAGTCCGGAGCACAGCATCACTTAGTGGTTCCTGGCTCCCTGGTGGAATGAGCTCCCAGAGGAGATCAGGGCCCTGCAGGACTTTGTACAGTTCTGCAGTGCCTATAAGATGGAGCTCTTCCACCAGGCTTTCAACTAGGAGCCACCATTGCCACTACCATCAACGGAGTGGCCTTATGAAGATCATGCTCCAGTGGCGCAGCAGATCGGTACTGTGGTACAGGGATTGAGGCAACATCTATTCGACACCATCTTGGTTTAACTTGAGAGTAACAGCATCGAGCACTTTATGTAATTTCTTGGTAATTTATTCTGTTTTTTCTGGTTTTATGCATTGGCACATGGTGCCCCTGTTTGTTAGCCACCCTGAGCCAGCTTGCGGGGAGGGCAGGGTAAAAATCTAAATAAATAAATAAATAAATAAATAAATAAACGGTATTTTTGTATATTAATTTATGTAAATTGCCCAGAGCCCTGTGTACTTAGGGATGGGGCGATTCAGAAATAATAATAATAATAGTAATAATATTTTTAAATTATTATTATTATCATCGTCATCATTATCATTATTATTATTATTGACACCTTTGAGTATACATCTGTGAATTATGGGAAAGATTCCTATTTTCCCCAACTTCAGCTCTTTCCATTTCTGCAAGGAGTGTGATTATTTTTCTCTTGCATACATGTAGAGCAGATATGATACTTGGGAAAATGCAAAGTGAAACCCAGTGGTCCCAGGCACACAGGATAAATAATAACATTGTTCTTTGGTATGTCTCTGCAAATAGTGTAATCCTCCTTTCAGGTGTCAAAATCAATTAGGACATTCTAGGGCTGCTTTTTTACTGTTTGCAGTTTGCTTATTTCTGTTGCATTTTAATCCTGCTATAAGAACATAAGAGAAGCCAATGTTGAATCAGGCCAATGGCCCATCTAGTCCAACACTCTGTCTCACAGCAGCAAAAAATACCAGGTGCCATCAGGAGGTCCAGCAGTGGGGCCAGGACACTAGAAGCCCTCCCACTGCTGCCCCCTCCAGCACCAAGAATAGAGTGCATCACCTGCCCCAGACTGAGAGTTCCCATCTATACCCTGTGGCTAATAGCCACTGATGGACTTCTGCTCCATATGTTTATCTAATTCCCTCTTGAAACTGTCCATGCTTGTAGCTGCCACCACCTCCTGTGCTATGATGACCCTCTTTTACTTCCCTCCCTCAGAAGTATGATTTTCCCTCCTTTTTTCTTTCCCTGCCTGACTAAGCTGCCCTAGCTATTTGTTTTCTCCTTCCCTGAAAAAACTGTGGCTGTCCCACCCTGTCACAGTCTGATATTTTGCTTTTGCCTCAGCCCAGGAACCTGAGGGAAGGGTCAAGATCGCCCTTCAATTTAAACCACTGAAATGGCACTCTAGGCTTTTGAAATTCAAAAATAGCAAACATTTTATTCAGCATAGAGGGGGAAAGGTCAGGTAAAATCAGGAGTAAAACTTCTGAGGTAACTTAATAAAGAACTCTGAGATAAATCAGTGCATGCACAGACTTCATATTTTTAAGCGATTGAGAATTTCTTAAGCTTTTCACAGTGACTTAGAATCTTTAAGATGAGAGGCTTTTGTTTCAGTGTTTCCTCAACACACTAGTATACTTTTTTTGAGAATTCACTGACTCTTTTGGTTTCCAGAAGGGTTAGGATACTCTATCATGTACCCAAACTCTTTCACTGAACCACCAATACTTTTCTTGAGCTTCCTGAACCATGTCAGTACTCTTCTTGACCCTTCTGGTTTCAAAAGACAGTCTCTAACCATGCCCAGACCAGGAATCTCTCCATTCTTCAAATCTCCCTGTTTTAATGGGGTAGAGAAATCATTCTCTCTCTAGAAGATCTATCCCCTTTTCTTGGCCTGAATGGGAGTCTTAGCCTAACTACCTCCTCTTCCATGCCAACCTACCCAGTGCCCCATCTTTGTTAAATTGCTCTCAGTCAGGGCTGAATTCATACTGAATTCTCAGCATCCAGTTCAGAAGACTTTCTCTGCTCAACTGATTCTAACTAATCAGATCTCTTCGAGCAGCCTGTCTCTCAAGGCTTTCTGGCTTTGTGAAGAATCAAGCCTCCACAGTCCTTTATCTGTTTGTACAGCACTTCTAAGCTTTTAAAAGTGCGGTTCATCATACCTACGCTTTTTCCAAAGAGCTCATATGTAGTTTGTCCTTACATTGTATCCTTCAGACCAACATGGTTGCCCACATGATTGTATCCTCGTGACAGCCCTTATAATTTCATACTTCAAACCTCAGTGCTCTTTTATAAATATATGTTTGCTGCATAATGTAGTAGTAAAAAGTTTGGATTAGGATGATACAGGTTCAAATCCTTCTCATCCCTGAAGCTCAATGGGTGACCATTGTTAAGTACCATTCTCTTATCATTTAACCTACCTGCCTGAAATACTGTGTGGATAAAACAGAGAAGGGAAGAACATGTATGCTACCCTAAGCTCCTTGGAGAAAGGTCTGGAGGACTATTGAACTGATAATTACACAGGTGCTGCTAATTAGAGGATTTTGGAAAGCTTTAGTGTTTGTGGAAAGCCTGGAAAGCATTTTATCATGCAAACAATAAAATGTTTTCTTTTAGGTTGACTTTGCAGCAGAGAAAGCTTGTACTGAAAGATCAGTATTTTATTTATTGATGAAAATGTTTGTTACAAGTAACCATCCTCATCTCAAAACATCAACAAAGAAATTGATTATTAAGGTAAGCTTTTGCATTGAGCTAGTCATCAAAATATTTCGATGTCCACAGAAAATGGTTGACATTTTGCTGGGGGATTTAGGGCTCAGCAGTATATATGAACACCGTGTTTGGTATCTTGTTCTGTTCTGAGCCACTCATAATATGCTTATCCAATCCAAAGAAATTGTTTCTGTCACTTAGATTTTACTTAACTTTTTTGTTTTTGTTGGGTTTTGTTGGAAAGTAAGATGCTGAACTTGGGGAATATAAACTACAAGAGGCGGAACCCGCGATACTCGCGGGGGGGGGAGTATTCTGGCCGCCAAGCTTCCCCCCCCAGCAGCGGCGGCGGCAGCAGCGGGGAGGCCAGCCGGCCCGCCGAGATTCCCCCTCCCCAGCAGCAGCGGAGGGCGGCGAGGCTGGCCGGCCCCTCAAGCCTCCCCCTCCCTCCTCCCCCTCCCTCCCCCCCAGCAACAGCGGCGGCAGCGGCAAGGCCAGCCGGCCCGCCGAGATTCCCCCTCCCCAGCAGATTCTCCCCCCCCCGGCTCCGGCGATCCTCCTCCTTCCCCCCACCCCCCGGCTCTGGAGGCGAGGCCCGAGCGGCTTCCAGCTGCCGGGCCGCCGATCTCCTCCCCCCCCGGTGATCCTCCTCCTCCCCCACCCCCCGGTTCCGGAGGCGAGGCCCGAGCGGCTGGAAGCCGCCGGGCCCGCCGATCTCCTCCCCCACCTTCAGCTCTCTCCTCTCCCCCCCGGCTCCGGTGGCGAGGACTGAGCGGCTTTTAGCCGCCAGCCGCCGCAGAGTTCCCAGAGCGTTCCCTGCGCATGCGCAGGAAATGCTCTTACTTTTTGGGGATTCTGATATCCCCCCTAGACTTTTAAACACTTTTTAGATTTTTCTGCACACGTGGGGACTGCCCCACGTGCGCAGGAAAATCTCCCTGCCCCCCAGGTGCCCCCGATGTGCGGATTTAGATATCCGCACACAGGGGGCCACTTGGGAATTAGATATATAGAAGATATTGCTTATGAAACTGGTTTGTTTTTTTTACACTGCACTTGACATGCTTCGAATCAGCTCTCTGATTTGACTGATATTACCATATTGGGACTCTATGGATTAAGATTATGTTCCTTGTGGCCATTGATCAGTAGCTTGACCTGTTGCCTGAAGTCCTGCTGTTGGCAATGAAGTGTTCTGTGGATGAGAGTTCAGAGATGCGGGGGCAGGGAGGTTATATAAACCACTTGTGGGTGATTTCTAGGCAACCTGCTATATAGCAGTTCTGAATGATTGAACAGTGCTATTAGGGAAACCTAGGTAACTGGAAACCAGGTCTGGAGCCCAAGTCCGTGTTTCCAGAAGCTAGGTCTATCCAAATGGCTAAACTGCAGCCAGAGGTGGTTAGGCCTGACATTCTTGTGTCTAGGTCTACTCCCATGCATTTAGTTCTGGAACATTTAAGATCCTTATGGAGTCAATTAGGTTGTTCACATGAAGTCCCTTCATTAACAAAATTAGTTTAGTTTTGATTTTTTTGCTCAGACTTTCATACTTCATATATTTCTCTGGCTGTTACTAGGCAACCACAACAGTATTGTCAGCCTCCAAGCTTTGATTTCTGTCAAAAGGCAGGGCTAAAGAGCCTTTCCCAAGGTTGTTTTAGCCTTTGAGGGAGGATTTATTGGGGCCTGGCCTGGCAGAAAACATCAGGGGATTTGTTACCAAAAAGCTTGCATGTCTCATCCAGGCCTGGCTGCATGCTACTGTTCAACAGCAGATAGGTCACAAAACCATGTGTAGGGCAGTGGTTAACATTTCAGACTAGGATCTGGGAGACCCAGGTTTGAATCCCTACTCTGCCATGGTGCTTACTGGATCACTTTGGGGCAGTCACACACAGGGTTGTTGTGAGAATAAAGTGGTAGAGAGAGGAATAAAAAGCTGAAAGATAAAACAATAATAAAAGGTACTGTGGGTCCCCATTGTGGAGGAAGGCAGGGTATAAGTTATATAAATAAATAATATATAAAGCTGGAGATGGGGGCAGATAAATTGTAGGTTGGTGGGTGTGTGAGAAATAAGCAGGAAAAGGGATTGAGCTATAGGGAAAGGAAGAGAAGAAATAGGGGGCTAAATGAAGTGCTCCTCCCCACTTGTAACATACTAATGTCATAATTACTTAAAAATTGATGTGTGCTTTTTATTCTTAGCCCAACCATTGCTTAAAGTTTATCCTCTCTTGTTCTAATTGTGTATTGATTAAATATATTACAGTTTGCATCCTTAACATAACATAAATGGAGCCTGCTAGTAAACCTCTATCTAATAAGAATCATTCAATCAGGTTTGTTTTCAACAAAAGGCCATAACAACCAGGACCTAATTTACAAATGTAGATTTGAATGAGTACAATTATTTGGAATATGGCAGCTACTCAAATAAGTTTCAGCCTAAGTTTCTTACAAATGATTGCCAAGCCAACATATAATATTTGCTATGAAACTGCATTTGACTCGAACATCTGCCAGAACTCATTACCTTACAGTTCAGTGAAGACTTCACATAAGAGGAAGCCCTATCAGCTGCCCTGTCCAAAAGGGGGACATGTGGATCTCTTCTGGGGTTTGTGCTTAGAGAGAGTACAATAATAGAAATGTCTTTCACCACTTTGGCTGCCCAAGTGCAGGGTCTTGTTACATAAGCACCCTGGCCTGTCAGTTTTCAGTAGCAATTGTGTGCGAGATTTGAAAGTGAAAGAGTTCTTTCATTTACAAATTCAGCTGAAGAGTCTTCGTGACAGAGTAGTTAACATACTTAAATTACAGTGAAAAGTTTAACATTTACACAGCTGCTAGATCAGACTTGGCATCAACATATTGAATCCACAGGCTGAGCTAAAATTGAGGGGTATGTAAATACCCCCCTTATCTTTTCGGAGGATTTTAAAAGGCTTTTTTCCTGTGCAGGGTGCTCCATAGAAGAGGTGTACTCTTCTGCACACAACCCACATTCTCATCAAACCTGGCATTAAGGTGATGACGGCAATCTATTATGAGCTTCTTTTGCAGCCTCCAGTGGTCTGCAGATTAAACTCAAAATAGTGCTACGTTTTCCTTGTAATATGCAGTCACTCAGCTTTGACTATGCTGTGATGTCACTGAAGTTAGATGAAGTTAATACAGAACAAGAGAAAATGTTATCAAGGTGAAGAAATCCACAAGCCTTGTTAATCCATTGTAGCAAAAAATGTTGCACTTAAGAAGGTAATTCTGATAAAAATTGGTCCCAAAACTGTAGCCAGACATAGCTGCCAACACCAACCAATAAGGTAGGTTTATCTCTAGAGGAACATTGCAAGCCCCGCCCTCTTTTGTATGGAAAATGCTTGCTCTTGAACATTTGGCTCCTTTATAGGTAAAGGTAAAGATTCCCTTGCTCGAAAGCCAGTCGAATCCGACTCTAGGGTTGCGGTGCTCATCTCTGTTTCAAAGCCAAAGAGCCAGCGCTGTCCAAAGATGTTTCCGTGGTCATGTGGCCGCATGACTAAACACCAAGGCGCACAGAACGCTGTTACCTTCCCACCAAAGTGGTACCTATTTATCTACTTGCAATTTCTTGTTTTTGAACTGCTAGGTTGGCAGGAGCTGGAACTAGAGACGGGAGCTCACCCCGTCATGCGGCACCCGGGTCTTGAACTGCTGAACTACTGACCTTCCACAGCCTGCAGTTCAGCGTCTTAACCACTTGAGCCACCGCAGCTCCTTTGGCTCCTTTATAGGGAAGCCCTTTTTTGTGACTTGATGTGTAATTAGATTTCCTTTATTTTTTTGTTTTGGGATTGCCTTTCGGTGGCTTTTTTCCATCCAAAGGCTACAAAACATATTACATGATGTGAATTTTGTGAGCTTTTACAAAAAACCAGAAATAGTTTTTCAGTTTAAGACAGAACAAAGCCATGCAGAATCCCTAGTTAGAATGCTGTCATCTTAAAGTGATTGACAACAGTGCAATGCTAGTAAATATATGTCCATACTAATGGCTGCTGTCATAATGATTGGCTTTCGGTTTTGGCATAAGAGGGAGATGTCGTCCATCTTGGAGTTTTTTTAAAGTTAATATGATTTATTAATAGTCTGCCATGCTCAGATTAATCAGAATCTTCTATTATTTATAAATGTAGCATCTTTCAAGTTCTAAGTGGTATCTGCCTGAAGTGCTCTTGGATAGTGAAGGGGTTCCAGTATTGTTGATTAACATCGAATTTAGAATAGTGATTATAAAACCAGTAGCCCTGACCCACTTATATATGTGTAAATTCGGTTGCAATTCTGCTTCATCATCTATTTGGCAGCAAGGTGGTTGAGGGTAGGACTAAAAACACTCCTCTGCTCCCCCTCTTGATTGCTATGATTCCTGTTTATTTTAATGAGTGAGAAGGGGAATGGAAATTTCTGATGAAATTGGCCTTTTGAAGTACTGTATGTAAAAGGAAAATTTTGCAGGGGGAGATAGCTTGTGTTTACATTTTAATGCAATATGCCTTTGAATAGGTGGTTTGTAGTTATAATCCAAGTATTCCACCATCTGTTGCTGCAATGTCTTCATATCAAAATTAGACATACTGTTCAAAAATAGCAACTGATAGCATTATATAATTGTTTTTTGACAGGTTTTGCATGACAGTGGGGTATTTGAGTATACCTGGAAGGAACTTGAGCTGTGGCTTGAACACTTGGAGAACACTGTAGAAGCCAAAAAGGAAGCAGTGATTCAGTTTTTGGAAAGGGTAATGAATTAGTCAGATGAAGAGTGCCAAGAATAGCATTAGCAGAAATTTATTACCTTTTGTTGTTGTTGTGTAACATGTTTCAAAGAATCACAAATTAATTCTGAGAGCTCACGTCTGCTAGACATGGAAGGGGAACAAAGGAAATGAGATGCAGGAAAGGCTTTTGTTAGAGATTTCCACTGCAGTAATAGCACTGACAAAGCACGAAGCTGTTGCTATAGGTGAATGAAAAAAGAAGTCTGAAAGGAAAGGCAGATTATGTATCTTCAGGTTAAACTTAATTTTCCCATTGACACTCTCAGTACACAACTGCTTTCTTCTCTTATGGAAACAACAAGTAAAGCAGGGAAATCATGATCCAGAAATATTACTTCCCAGGAGCTCACAGGGGGGAAAACTTGATTCCAAGAATCACTGTGGCTTGGATCCTAAGATTCCAGTTTGCTAAGTAATAGTCTTCCCTCCAGTAGAGACCAACTCTCACTTAATGGAAGAAAGAATTGGATCTAACCTGTTATTCTTAATTGGTGAACAAGAAGCAAAAGTTGTAGCCACAAAATATTTAAGAATAAAATATTTTCGAAGGATGAGGAATTACAAAATGTTTTAGTGAGATCTGATATTAACAGTCATGATGGTTTTGCCTGTTTGATAAAGTACCTCTTCCTTAAATCTTTGTATCAAATAAGCTTTTGATGATACATAACAAAAGTGGTGTCTCTATAAGCAAGAACTGAGTAGTGCCTTACATTTACTTCATAAATATATATTTAATTTACTCACTTAACTATTTATACACTGCCTTTTCCACCAACCAGCAGTCAACAAACAATAAGAACTATCGATTACGAAGAAAAATCAGCTACCTTACTCTCACAATAATACAATGATCCCCCAAGTGATTCTCTTTTCTCGGCCCTGGTCCCTGCCTGGTGGAATGAACTCCCGTGTGAGATCAGGGCCCTGCAGGATTTATTACAATTCCACAGGGTCTGCAAGATGGAGATCTTCCACTGGGCTTTTGGTTGAGGCAGGTCGGCCTCCTTAGGTTGGCCTCCATCTGTAGCCTGTGTCCTGAGATCCAAAATCTGAAAGATCTCTAAAAAAAACCTATTCTAATACCATCAACCACTGAAGTATCTGGTTTTTTACTAGAGTTGTATGGCACATATGACTTATGTTATTTTATACTGTGTTTTAATGTGGTTTTAATTGCATTGTATTTTATACTGTTGGAACCTGCCCTGAGCCCGTTAAGGGGTAGGGCAGGATATAAATCCAAATAAATAAAAATAATAATAAAAAAGAAACTAACATAGAAGCCTTCACACATCCTTGGGAATGGCATTCCTTAAAGCCAGAGCTAACACCGAGAATGAGCAGGTGTGAACAATGGCCAACCATCCAACTCAGAGGGCGAGCTCAACCAGGAGGAAGCTCTGGAAATTTCTGAGCTCTTCTTCCAAGTTAAATGGTTGGCCATTGCTCATTCCTGCTGTTCTGAGAGTGAAATACACTACCATCACTTGATAATGTTCTTTAGTGTGTCACAAAGTCTGAATGCCCACAAGTTGCCTAATGTTTCCAGCTCCACTGCTGCACCTCCTGATGGCACCTGGTATTTTTCGCCACTGTGTGACAGAATGTTGGGCTGGATGGGCCATTGGCCTGATCCAACATTGGCTTCTCTTATGCTCATCTGTATACATATATTAAAGAAAGATGTTGTGACAGATGCCTTATCAGGTAGTTGAAACTTTGATTGTAGGATTATAAGTGGTCATAAAAATCCCAGGCAGAATTAATCAGTTTAGATTAAAAATCCTTTTTAAATGTTATTACTGTGATCTTCTTTCCTTTCTTCTTCTTTTTTTTTGGCCCCCCGAAGGGGATTTTTTTAATTGTTTTTTTCTAATTGTACATACAGAAAAGAGAGAGGAAAAAAACTACAATACACAGAAACATAGGGATGGGGAAACTAGACTCTACGGGTGAAAGAAAAGAAACCCCTCTAAAAACCCAAGAATCGGTGATCAGACAAAGCTTTTAAAAATAATAACTCTGCCTCTTGAATGCAAATTGACTTTCGCCGAAAATGATAATCTAGCTAATAAAACCTTTCAATATTTCCCCAGCAATCCCAGGTTCATAAAGAGCTGTGCCCTGCAATAAACATAGTTAAGTACTCCAGAGAACAATAACAATCTACTTTTTCCCTCTCAAATGATAGCCTGTTTTGGGGGCTACTGCCCCCAACTTAGAGTCCGAGTCCTCATCAGAAGATCCAGTCTCTCCTTCTTCTTCACTCTTCTCAGTGCCATCAGGGGCTTCTTCTCCCTCTCCTGATGGCTGACTGTGCTGACGCAAAAATTCACAAGCTTTTTCAACAGAGTCTATCTTTTCTTTGCCATTTTCAAATCTGAAGATTAGTCCCTCGGGTACCAACCATCTGTAGATGACTTTGTGACTTTGTAGAAATAACACCAAGTCTCTGTATGTCCTTCTCTTCCTTCTTATCTCAAATGGAACAGCCTTCAGTACTTTAATCTCCTTGTCTTTCAGCTTCAAGGTAACTCCGTTGGTCGCTTTCAATAGTTGATCTCTCACTTTTCTTCAGGAGAATCTTGCTGTAACTTCCCCTGGCAGATTATTCTTTCTAATAAATTCAGAGTAAAATCTGAAAACCGTATCTATTTCGCTTTGAAGTTGATCTGACGTTGTCTCTGCCAAGGGAGCCAACAAATCACCCACAATCTGTTTCAGATTCTCCCCTCTCTCCTCCTCAATCCCTTGAAGTCTCAAGACATAGCTCGCCCTTTCCATTTGCAGCTGTAACACACGAGACTCTTCAATTTGGCACTTCTTTTCAAATGCCTGCAGTTTTTTATTCACCTTTTTCAAGTTGGAACCAATCTCTTTAAGCTCATGCTCTGCTTTTTTGATTTTCTGTGTGTTTAACACCGTTTGCGCTTGTTGTGCGTCCAACTTATTATCAATAGCTGTAATTTTCTCCAGCAGAGGGCGAAGTGCCTTCGACAGCAACCTTTGGAGTTCCGCAGTTGAGTCCTGTCTAGGCACAGAACTTAAAGGGCTGGAACTTCCTGAAGGAGGCGTAACTTTTGCTAGTTTATCCTTAACGTCTTTCGGGGGCGCCGTGTTTGAGGATTGTTTACTTTTTGTAAAAGTTTGTCAAAGCCTCTGGAAGTTCTTAATCGAAATGGCAAACTCTCACAGTCTCTTTATTTCCATTCAACTGCTTTTTACTGCCACCCCCTCCCTTTTTTCTGACTTTAAAATCGCTTGCAAACAGTCCTTTGTGGGGGGAAGTCTCCTCATCCCCTCATTTCCTTTTGTGGGTGGTTCTCACTTATACTCTGACTCACATTTTTAGTTATTGTCTCTCTGCGTTCATAATCGCTTGATCACCGTACGCTTGCTCCGATGTGCTGATCTTGTTGCCATTCAGGACGCATTACAGCGGACCCATCAGAGCTTGGAGGAACCCCCCTTTTCTGGCTTGTCTCGCCGGGGGGGGGGGTTCTTTAGCGCCCCATGGCTTGGAGTCCAACCTAAGGACTTCTAGGGTGGTATGGACGATCGCGCCCTCACCCAGCCACAGGCGCTGGCAGGCTTCTCCTGGAGCCCTGGGAGAAGACAACTGCCATGGCGATTGCCAAGACCGGAAGTCTTCTTTCCCTTCTCTTGAATGAGTAGTTGAATGTCTTTTTAAAAGTTATTGTTATTACTTTTTGATTTTCAGTTACATATGGCCAGACCAGTGGGATATGCAAATATATAATTCTGCTGAGGAATTGTACCCTTTAGCCATAACAGTTCAGTGTAGTGGCTAAGAGCGGCAGATTCTAATCTGGAGAACTAGGTTCCATTCCCCACTCCACCCACATGAAGCTAGCTGGTTGACCTTGGGCCAGTCACAGATCTTTCAGAGCTCTCTCAGCCCCTAAAAATGAGTCTAGCTTGCCACCTTAGCACAGTGCTAAGAGCTACAACCTGCAGCTGCTAGACAATCCTAGGATCTCCTGGTTATTCTACACACAATGCCACACAATAATTATTATTAATTATTCTAACAGTGAAGGGTAGAAGCTGAGTGAACTTATCAGGCCCAGACTGAACTTTGATTTTCATTAGAACAGTTCCCACTGTTGAAGAAACATGCTTCTATTCTACTACAAATCACCTGGTCTTTTTGGCAGTGAGAACTATTTTAGCAAAAATATTTTTTTTTTGATTGCATGCACTGTTCTCTGTGAACATATTGTGTAGCATATATGCCTAAAATTGCATTACATTACTTTAGAACAGGGGTCCCTAGCCTTTTGAGTCTGTGGGCACCTTGGGAATTCTGGGACAGGGTGGTAGGCGCAACTACAAAATGTCTGCTGCAGAACGTGGACCCACATACAAACTAAGAAGTCCAAGTACAGGGGAGAAGAGGGGTAATTTTAAAAATACGTTGCAAAAGAGGAGAATGAAACCAACACTGTGGTGGCAACTGCTGCCACATCAGTATTATTTTAATCTGCACAGCCAGTTGGATCTCCAGTGGCTAATCAGAAGTCATGCTAGGCAAGAACCCCACCTGGCCCCACCCCACTTCCCAAAAAACATTTGGTAGGCATCATGGTGCACATCACAGGCACATTAGGGATCTCTGTATTAGGACCGTATGACTGATGTTCATTTTCCTTTGCAGGTCTTGGTAAAATTGGTGACCAGCCCCTATCCTTACACTGATAAGGCAGCAGATCTCGTCCAAGAAGCCAGTATTCTTCAGGTCAACCAGTTCAAACAAGATGCTGATAATGTTAGCATACCCATCTCTCACATTGATGGTATGCCATCAACTTTGGTGTCCATGGAGTCTTTCTGCAGATGTTCCACTGATGTTCTTGAGAATTTTCTGGTGTCAGCTTTTCAGAAATCAAACATTAATTATACTCTTGACAAGTAAAAAGCTTAAGCAATTAATTTGTTTACCTTAATAAACTAAGGTTTTTCTTTTTTAAACTAGATGCTCTGGATATGATTGATGTCCTCGTGGAAGGCAATGAAGGCTTAGATGAAGAAATTGGATCCACGTTAAGTGAAGACATGGTTGTGAGCACTTTTCCATTTAGTGCTGTCGTTCCATGTGCTTTAGAAACCAGAAATAAGTTGCTTCTTGAGTGTGATGGAAGCACAAAGGGTACATTCTTCTTATATTTAATTGTTTTGATTGTAGTAAAATCGGCAGATAGTATTACTTGTAACCATTATGGAAAAGATTGTTAAGCGATGGCTTAGTGAAGAGCTTCTTCTGGCTACAGTTTCTTGCCTAATAACTTCATTAAAACATCCATTCAATTTTAGACATCTTTTTGCCTTTTGTTCAGTTTTTGTCATGCTGGAATTAAGAGACTGACTTTCTGTCTTCATGGTCATGAATTCCCCAACCTGAATAGCCTGAGTAAGGAATCTGGATATAATGATATTGTAAGAGCAGCACAACTGAGAAGCAGATCAGAGCCAAGGTGACACAGACCATTCTTTCCTGATTCCATGGAGAACTAGTTTTTTGAAAGTGAAAGGCAAACATTTCTGTTTTGCCAGGCAAGAGGAAATAGTGCAATGATGTCATCCAGTGATTTTTTAAAAAACTTTTTTTTGTATTCTTTTGGAAAACTTGCGTTGTGGACAATATATACCAGACTTCTCTAATATCCAAACAGATTATTTTGAAAACCGTTATTTAATTTGAAAAAAAACCCACAAAAACTTGTGTGCTTTATTTGACTTTTTGGAATCCTGTCAACTGTGTCTCCCAAATATCTTCACTGGTTCCATTTTTTCCTGTTGTACCCGTTTTCCCCTTTAACTGTGACAATACCCTGGATGTATGTAAAGTGTTGGTTTAACCCTATTTTTTAGAGTCTGGAAACTGACAGAAATTATCATTTTTTAGGAAATGAAGGTGTGCAAATGGCCTTGAGTACCATTTACGTTCAATACATTCTATGCTGCAAGTTTCTGCTGTCTGCTTTAATCCACTAAGACCAGTTCATTGCAGGCATAGTTAAGTTTGTTTGAAATTAATGACATCTAACTCTACTTTTGATTAGGCTGGTTCTCTGGCAAAAATTAAGAGCCATGAAGGACAGTTGAGACTGACTGTGTGTAAGAGTGATCCAAACTCCTGCATGTCATGATGCTGTAGGAGGCATTAAGATGTGCTTAAATCCATTGAAACCTTTCACATAGTTCACACACACGACAGTGTGATGTCTTTTTAGTTTGGGGGGATAACAAGTGCCAGAAATGCTTTGGAGTGTAGAATCAGCTCTGGCACAGTTTGTGAACTTAATTCAGTTAAATACTTCTGACCTGCTAACTGAAAAGTCACAGGTATGGAAGGTTTGTGTTTTTTTTCAAATTAACAGATCTAGCTTTGAACATTTCAAGTTAATAAGCCACAACATCCTGTCTGAGATTATTATTTCTGTTTCTTCAGGAGAAACCATAGTGGACTATCTCATCACTGTTTGCACTGACCTGCTACATTCTCAAAGAGACCCCTTAGCTCTTTGTTTGATGTTTCAACTTTATGATAGAGAACTTCAGTCTCTGAGTTCTTCTAACTACCCTCAACTCTACCAGTTCAGCCGCTACTACTGTCTTTGGATACCACAGCAAACTCAAGAAGCTTTGGTAGGTGAATCCCCACAAAACAACTTGGAAGAGTCAAGGACTGAATGGAACTCCAACAGCACATTTTTTTATGTTGATATGTATTTACAGTCTTTAGTGTTAATTGAGCCATGATTTATGTGTTGTTTTTGTGTTTCTCATTATATGGATTTTTAAAATAGTTCCAGCCACTCAGCAGTGTGTCTGAAGATCAATTCCCATCGTTGGATTCATCGTTTTCCTCCTTGTTGAAACACAGTTATGAGAAAGGTGCTGCCTGTCTCTTGGAAGATGGTGTGAAGGAGAAGTTAAATGAGGCAATTTTACATTTCCAGCCTCAGAAGCTCTTGTTAGCCTCGAAGCATGTCCTGTTGTACCTAAAAACCACAGTGGAAAATTTCAGCAGCGTAAGAATTTTTTTTCCTCTTCTGCATCCTTTTCTGAGCAAAACTAAAATATTAACTACATAAATGCTTTCTTTAATATTTTATTCCAAGACTAAGAGCAACATCAATTATGTGGCAGCAAATTTGTGCTTGCCACCACAAGTATGAGCAACTAAGAGCTACAGACGGTCTTGACTCCTAGGCTGACTTACTTTGCTGTATGCATATGATGTGGTTTTATGAGTATACATAAAATACCTTCTGTGTGCCTGTAAAAAATATAACATGTGGAATGGCCACAAAATAATACAAAGATATAGTTTCCTTGCTGATTCCTTTCCCTAGTCTTTTCCTCATCCTGGAATGTGTGTCTTTTCCCAGCAGTTCAGCAGCAACTCTGGTCTTTCCTTTCTCATTGTTTTTATGGACCTTCTGAAGAATATATTGCTCAGAGGTAATGACATAGAGTTGTGTAGACAGCAGGAAAAGGAAAATGCCCAAACAAAACCTGATCTTTTTGTGGATATGGAGTCTCTGACTGCAGTGGAAACTTCAAATGACAAGGTATTAACTTGAACCTTTCAGTAGCGTTGCTCAGTTGTAATATTTGTGGGCTAACACTTTCAGTTTTAGTTGTTTTTCCTCATTAAAGTGGAAAGCAAATTCAAGGTTTTAAAAAGCGGACTTTGGGTTGAATAATTATAAACTAAATCCCTTTGGTTTTATGGCAGTCTCTTAATCATATGCCTTCATTTACATCCATTTTTTTCCTTACAGTGGGCTCTTTCAGTTCTTCTTTACTGTAGCTTCTGGAAGCAGCTTTAAGAGAAAATGACTCTCAGCTAGCTGGGACCTAGATTGGAAGGAAAGGGGAGGAGCTGGGAGAAACCAGTAGTAGCCAATTATTCTGTGTGCAACCCCCCCCCTTTACTTATTTGTCAAGTAAGCTAATTCAGTGTTTGAAGGTATAGGCTCCACTAGGGATATAATGAGTATACAGTATGGATAAAAGAACATGCTTATTTGTCCTATGACTGTTAACTATGTGGTGATGTCTTTTGTTGTAACTCTTTTTGCTGCAGATACTGGATATCTTGCTCCCTTTGGTCTTCAAGCACCCTACACTGGAGAGTTGGTTCCTTGCTGTAGAACAGCATTCTCTTCCATATCACAATTTAAGCCCGCTTGCAGTGAAGCATCTCTCTGCTCAACTGAATAATTGCATCCTTGAGTTGCTGAAGGTGGCCTGTCCACTGTTACAAGCCAGGAATCAACTGCTTGTTATCTCTAGATACTTTGAAGCTGTCACTAAAACAGTCTTGAAAGAACTGCGCAATGGGAGAAGAGGAGGAAGCAAGACATATTGCACAAGGTCACAGCAGCTAGAGGCTTTGCAAGATCTGCACATGTACATGGACTCACAACAGCTAGAAGAAGTCACATTGGCTATGCTGCAGGTTCCTAAAGCAAATCTAGCCACCAAGAAATCTGAAACTTCCTCTGGCAAGAAGCCATGCCTGAGTGTTTATGGAGAGATTCTAGTGCAGCTTCTCACTGAGAGCTACCAAAGAGGGTCCCTGAAGGGAGAATTATTTTTTTCAAGAGAGCACATTCAAGGGGTAGGAATTCTTTTGTCTACAGCAGCCACAGAGGAGTTGGAGAAGGTCTTCATGCATGCTATAGAGAAAGAGCCTATCTTTGCCCAGGCAGTTGGAGTTGATACTCAGATTTTCTGCCTGAATCATGCAACAGAAACTTCCCTTTCCATTGCTGCTTTGCTGATTCAGTATTGCCGGACTCACCTGCTGCAGTTTGAGCTGTGGTGTCTGAAGTGCGGGACTGACAAGTACTTGAGACAAAACATGGGCTTATTTCTGCCACTCATCAATATGTATTTGCAATGTCAAGAGCAGCATCGTTTCACACGCCCATCAAAAGGTAACAGACAACTTACTGATTAGTCCTCACATATGCCATTGATTGGTTCTTTAGGAGTTGTAAGTATTTTTAGTCTAAGGCCTAGCCCACACATGCAGGGACAGGCCACAGATCTAAAGTGACAGAATGGACTGTCTCTTTGAAATGAAAAGTCTTGGGGGATCATATTGTGGAATGGCCCTATATTAAAACCTCCTTGCAAACAGACAGTCAGCACAGCCAGGAAAGAGATGAGTTAGAACCTTTCTGCTTATTGTGTTAACTTTCCGTCTGCTTTGAGTTTGTATTAAGATAAAAAGGAACATTTGAAGGTAAAATCCGCTACCTGCATTGTGAAGTGGTTCAATCCATTTTTACCAAACTGCTACTTCATTTTTCTGTATATGTGAAACAGGCCTTTGTTTATTGGGGGAGACAATCTTTTGCCTCCACCCTTTTACTAAATCTTTGGGGTAGCTTACAGAACCAAAAAACAACAGTCAGTTGACAAAAATTGCAGTAAAAGCTGTAGAAAAGAGCAAGAGTCCAGTAGCATCGTATTAGGCAGACTAACATGCCTACCCATCTTGATTTATCTGCAGTAAAAGCTGTAAGAGCAAATCATGAACTGGAGATCAGTTATGAAGTAAAACTGGGGGTGGGGGGGACAGTAATCAATTATAGTCCAATTTCTAAGGGCAGAAAAGAGTTTTAAATGCCAGTATTATGAATACAGTTAATATATTTGTCTTTAATCCTAAAAATGTATCTACTTCTAGAAAAATGAGCCAGCTCGTGACAAAATATTTTTTCCTACATTCTAAGGGTTACAAATACATGTCAGTTTTATTAATTAAAAAATGGCTCTTAAAAATTGTTTGCTGCAATTCAGCATGTCATTTGTATCTAGCCTATGACATTATCTAATTTCATCAGCTGGTTTCTCACTTCTGAGCCTCCCCTTCCCATTATTTGGGGTGGATCCAGCAATTTGCTCGTACAAGGACCACAGACCTTTCAGTTTCCACTTCCACCAGCAGTACCTTCCGCTCTTGGGAAAGTTGATTCTGAGAGTCAAAGGACTTTTGTGGAATAATAGCCACTGGGGTTGGTAAGCTGCAGTGAGGAGGGAAATACGTGCAATCCCTTCCTTCTCTTTCTCCTTTCCCATCAACAAAGCTCCACAGACAGAAAAGAACTTTTTACTGTGTAAGCAATTATTTAACAGCAAGTGTGGCTAAATTTGCAGATGACACGAAGTTGTTCAGGGTGGTGAAAACCAGGGAGTAGTGTGAGGCACTCCAAAGGGATCTGTTGAGGATGGGTGAGTGGGCGTCAACGTGGCAAATGGGGTTCAATGTGGCCAAGTGCAAAGTGATGCACATTGGAGCCAAAAATCCTAAATATAAATACACGTTGATGGGGTCTGAACTGGCAGAGACGGACCAAGAGAGAGATCTTGGAGTCGTAGTGGATAACTCGATGAAAATGTCTAGACAATGTGTAGCTGCAATAAAGAAGGCCAACACTATGCTGGGGATTATTAGGAAGGGAATTGATAACAAATCAGCCAGTATCATCATGCCCCTGTATAAATCATTGGTGCGACCTCATTTGGAATACTGTGTACAGTTCTGGTCACCACATCTCAAAAAGGATATTATAGCATTGGAAAAAGTGCAGAGAAGGGCAACTAGAATGATAAAAGGGTTGGAACACCTTCCCTATGAAGAAAGGTTAAAATGCTTGGGGCTCTTTAGCTTGGAGAAACGACGGCTGAGAGGTGACATGATCGAGGTTTATAAGATTATGAATGGGATTGAGCAGGTTGAGAAAGAAGTACTTTTCTCCCTTTCTCACAATACAAGAACTCGTGGGCACTCTATGAAATTGCTGAGCAGTCGGGTTAGAACAGATAAAAGGAAATACTTCTTCACCCAAAGAGTGATTAACGTATGGAATTCACTGCCACAGGAGGTTGTGGCAGCTGCAAGCATGGACAGTTTCAAGAGGGAATTGGATAAACATATGGAGCAGAAGTCCATCAGTGGCTATTAGCCATAGGGTATAGATGGGAACTCTCAGTCTGGGGCAGGTGATGCGCTCTATTCTTGGTGCTGGAGGGGGCAGCAGTGGGAGGGCTTCTGGTGCCCTGGCCCCACTGCTGGACCTCCTGATGGCACCTGTTATATTTTGGCCACTGTGTGACAGAGTGTTGGACTGGATGGGCCATTGGCCTGATTCAACATTGGCTTCTCTTAAGTATTTTGTGAATTTTTACAGCTGATTTTGAATACAGTTTTTTTTTTTTTAAATGGTAGCAAGCATGCAGTTAGCTTGTCAACCATCAGCTTGCTGCCTTTTGTTTGTTAGATAATTGCAGGGCTCTTTTTGTAGCTGGAACTTCTTTGCATATTAGGCAACACACCCCTAATGTAGCCAATCCTCCAAGAATTTACAGTAGTCCCTGTAAGAAGAGCTCTGTAAGCTCTTGGAGGATTGGCTACATTAGGGGTGTGTCACCTAATATGCAAAAGAGTTCCTGCTACAAAAATAACCCTGGATAATTGCCTGACACAAAGGCCATGTTTATTAGTCCAAGATACCAGGTAATGCCTATAATTATCAAAAGGGGAATATTATTTTACATATTACATTTCTTCATTGGTGGTAGGAGGGTGTTCTGCAGGTGGGTTACTTTTGTTGCATGCTCCAACATGCTCTATTTTCGTTGGCTAGCTAGATTGTCCCATCCAGTAGGGTGAGGCCCCTCCCAGCTTCATTGAACACTGAATAGTATGCAAAGAGCTCTCAACCAAGTTTGCTTGGCACAGCCTGTTCTATTGGATATTTTATCTGCTGGGAGAGAATATGGTCTCTCTTGGCCTGGTAGATTTACTGCTGTGTACAACAAGAATCTGGTATTTTATTTTAAAGACTTTAAGCTGTACAATATTGTGCACTTCTTCTTGCTCATCTATAAGCCTATGACATTCCATTCTGTAGCTGAATTTTTATCCTTCTTTCCTATAGTTTCTTCAGCTGTTCTCTGTGTTCTAAGAGAATCTTTGTGGCCAAAACTGTCAGATGTATTCCTGAATACAGATATGTTAAAGCCATTGACAGATGAGTGTCAAGTTCTTTCCAAGTTACTGCCATCTTTACAGGTGGAAGACTTGACAAATCTAGTTGAAATGTTACCTGTAGCTCTTGATGCAGCGGGAAGTCTTGAGCGGTAAGTCCATCTAATATTCAAGTCTACATTGTGACCATTGCAACTAACCATCTAAACTTTTATTGGTGCTGCCATACACAAATATGATTTACAATATGTTGACTCATAAGCATTGTATAAAACAGGCAGTTATTTCAGAAGTGTATAAAATGTCACTAAAAAAGAGCTAAAAATGTTAAAAATACCAAATAGATCATCCTCACTTGGCTTCAAGGTACTTTGGGTTTTCCCAAAACAGGAAGGGAGTCTGACTAAGTTCTGTCAGACTAAATCCACTTTTTCTGTCTCCTTGGGGGAATGGCAGATAGAAAATACTTTGTGGATACTTTGAAAACCTAATGCTCAAAGCTTTTAAATTTGGAAGTTGGCTAGATCAGGCAACAGAGATTTCTTTCTTGAGTGCTGCCCAGTGTCAGTTATTGAAGAGAGATTGTTCTTAATCCTTTACCAGAATAGAGGCTTGCAACCTTTATACAGAATAATTGGACCAACAAAATCTTGTGGTGGTCCTTACATTAAACCTAATAGTGGATCTGTCTTTAATTGGGTAGAACGATCTCATAGTACAAAGTGTCTGCAATATTTTGGAATGGCTGACCTCCTCTATAAAAATGCTATCAAGTATCTCCTCTCCTTGCAGCCATGTAGTAGTGAGGGAAGAGCATTAGTATTAAAACAACAGGATGGCATTATTGACCTGTTCATATTTCTTGCAGCTGGGTGGCTGCAGATGCTGTATCAAGAGCACTGAAGAGCTCTGAAGAGAAGCTGTATTCCTGGAAGAAACACTTACTAGCTGTCTGTATCAAAGGGTTAATCCTCTCTTACAGCAATAGCAAAGAACAAGAAACTCATTCAGAAATGGAGACTGCCATGCTGTCAAGGCTAGAAGAATTATTGGTGAGGACTGGGGTTTTTTTGCTTGTATCTCCTTCCTTTTTTTTCTCTTTATCCTTTTGCACAGGATGTTGAGTTGTAAGCACAACAGTGGCTGAGGAGTGTGATTAAAACAGACAAACTGAAGTCCAGTGGCACTATAAAGACCAACAAAATTTATTCTAGAATGAGCTTCCAGGAAACAGAGCTCACTTCTTCAGATACAATAGGAATGCCATGAATTTCAATACATGCCCACTAGGGAGCGCATAAGCACAACTATTTGCACGTTAATGCGCAAGCTTCCTTGCAGTCTCCTCTGCCTTTCCTCTACTCACAGTGTCCTTAAATACAGTTCCAGCTGAGAGGATGACAACAATAACAAAGATAAATAAAAACAGCAATACATTAAACCAAGGTACTAAAAGAAATAGCCAAATGAGCAAAAACAATTAAACGGCAACAAGTAACATCCATTTTATGGCTTATTCAAAACTAACTTAAAACCTTAGAACCTTAAAAGCAGCCCTAATATAAAAATAAAATTAAGAACATCAATAAAAATGTAGAATTTCTTTGAAAGCTAATTTTGGGGAAATAGTTCATTTAGCCTCAGTCTGGTGCACCCAATGAAACTAATGGGCAGTAGATTCAGGACAGACAAAATTACTCAATGAGTAATTAAACTGTGGAATTCACTGCTAATGGCTGTAGTGTTTGCAAAGTGCATGCATGGTTTTAGACAGATTCATGGATAACAGCCCGGAAAACCTACAACAACTAATGAACTCCGGCTGTGAAAGCCTTCGACAACATATCATGGAGAACGGTTTCTTCAGTGGCTACCAGCCACTGTGGTGTCTAAAGGGAACCTCCATATTCAGAAGCAGTAAATATCTGAAAACCTGGAGGCAACATCAGGGGAAATGCCTTGGTCTCTACACTCTGTTTGTTGTGCTTCCAGGGCAACTGGTTGGCCATTGTTGAAACAGGATTCTGGACTAGATGGACTACTTGTCTTGAACCATCAGGGTTGCTGTTCTGTTTCCCTATACATGAATGTTCCTTTCTGAAGCAGGCTCATAGCATTTGGTTTAGACAGTCACTGTAACTTTGAATGCTTTTACTTGTAGGTAAATCCAGTTGGTTTTAATGGAAATTTGTTCTAAGAAAAAGACTGTAGTTGGGAGATGCATGCAGAGCCGAAAATGGTACATCTGATGTCCTTGAGAGTCAGATTTTTAAACAAATTATGCGTTGGTGTAATACATTACCCTTTACTAGTGTTACTTTTTTGGTGCATTGGCTTTCATATATGCTAGTTCTAAAATTCAAAATAAGGGCAGAGGTTACTGAAAGTTTTAATATTTTATCCCTTTCACCATAGTATATGTTAAATGTTGTGCTGTGTTTCCTACCAATCCAGCATTCAGTAACTGAAGTGGTTCCAGAGGACTGGCATAATTTTGTGAAGATGGGACTCAAGTAAGCAAATTCTATAATCCAGCTGTGGTGCATTAAATACTTGGTGCTTTTATAAAGAGCTAGTTGTTAAAACACAACTTTGCCATGTTCTAAATACCTTCTCTTACATAGAAATAGGAGTTCTTGTATCTATGCAAATAATCTCTCTCATTAAAACTTGGCATATTTCATTGCTACTAAAGTTGTGACTAGTGATGTCAGAGAAAATCAGAATTATTTGGTACAGAATACAAATTTGCATAGTTTGTAATGCTGGGGTGTAATGCTGGGGTTTGTAATGCTGACTTGGTTCCAAACAGAGCTGAGGGAAATGTGCTTGTGGCCAGCTGCAAGTGCAAGACACCGTTGAATGGTGATTTTGATTTTCCCAGTTGCAATTACCATTGTTCTTGCTGCAAGACTTGTCAAATTTGACCCTCATTTTAAATGAGTACCTTTCTGTTGATTCAGTCAGATATAGGTTCCATAAAGATGCATTCCTTGTATGCTGGTGTGAACATGGAGTTCACTGTTTGTTGAAACAGTTCATGAGAGGCACTGGGATGTTTGGAAAAGATGCTTAAGCAAATGATGTGTGGTGTTGCATTACTGAATAATGGATATTATCTGAATAGAAGAAAGTACAGTACAAGCATAGGATTTGTGAGCTGTTGCAGAACCTCAGCTATACTCTTGTATTTTGCTGTAGTTCTTTTGACTTGGCTGTAAACATGAAGGAGGTGTCAAAAATCCCAAATCGTTGAAAACACAGCTGCTGGAAGCAGGATAAATTATGTGAAATAAGTGAATGTGAGCAAATTTTGCTCAACAAGGTCATAAGATTGAGGTTTCCAGTCCAGAATCCACATTATTTTATTCGGCATTACGTATGTTGTGAATACTATGAAATGATCCCTTTTCAGTCTTCATTTAATCCTTGTTGTCGGAAGTACAGTCATCTAAAGCACAACTGGACCATTCACAAGCCAAACCAGTATCTGGGCATAATTCTTTTCTTCATTAGCTTTACTAGCAAAGTGGTTGGGGGGGGTATTTTTTTTTGGAGGGGGTTGTTTTTGGTCTTACCATCTTTTAATGTCTTTCTCCAAGGTACCATTATAAGGACCAAGATTTCATGAAAACTCTAAATGCAGCTATAAATTTGTTGTACCAGAAAGAAATGTATCTTAGTCAGAGATTAGTCAAGCCATCCGTTCTTTATATGATGATCACGCAGCACTCTTTATTTTTGTCAACAATGCTGAGGTCAAGAGAAGGCGCTGACACGAATGTTCATACGAGAGGTATCTGTCCCTTTTTGTTTCCTGGCGTGTCTATATATAAACCAAGTGTCTTTCAAATGTTGTTTTTAATCTCTCCAGTTATCAGCCCACCTACGTATTTTCTGAGCTGTTCTATCTGGAACATGATTATTTTAGCATTGGATCTATACAGTTTAGCTCCCCTCCTTCATTCGCATTGCATTTTTTCTCTGCATGTCTTACTCAGTTCAGATACTTGCTCTTACCATGATTCTGAAATATTGAAATCATTCAAAGTATCCATATTTCACTAAGGGAGTAAGAAATGCTGCTTGATCAAATTGTTATGAGGAATCCTTGCACTGCATTTACATGAAACCACACGTACCACAAAGGCACAGGAAACAACAGAAATCCAGTAAGTGCAGAAGACCCATTTCTTGATAATGATGAGATAAATCCCACCTCAGTTTGAACCCTAAGCCTTTCATCAAAGAAGTATCATAAAATCTGAATAATAATTAGATAATGATAATTAACTACACCAAACCCACATGGAGAGCCAGTGTTTGGTTAGAATGTTGGATCTGGGAGACCAAGGTACAGATCCCCACTCTGCCATGTAAGTTTTCTGGGTGACCTTGAACCAGTCACTTTCTCCAGTCGCAATCTACCTCACAGGGTTTTGTGAAGATAAAATGGGGGAACCATGTGTGCTACTGTGACTTCCTTGGAGAAGGGGCAGGATAAAAACATACTTAAATAAATGGTAATCATTAATAGACCATGCTGCATAGGATAAAACATGCAACAACAAATTTCAATATATTTATAAATGCAGTGAAGTAATTGCAAACATATACTGTGTGTGCGTGTGTTAAGTGCCATCAGGTTGCTTCCAACTTATGGCAACCCTATGAATGAATGACCTTCAAACATCCTCTCATTAACAGCCTTGCTCAGGTCTTGCACACTGAGGGCTGTGACTTCCTTTATTGAGCCAATCCATCTCATAGTAGGTCGTCTTCTTTTTCTGCTGCCCTTAACTTTTCCTAGCATTATTGTCTTTTCCAGTGACTCTTGTCTTCTCATAATGTGGCCAAAGAGCAATAGCCTCAGATTGGTCAGTTTACCTTCTAGGGAGAGTTCAGGCTGGATTTGATCTATTTGTATTTTTGTGATCCATGGTATACATAAAGCTCTCCTCCAACACTTCATTTCAAATGAATCAACTTCCTTCTTGTCAGCGTTCTTCATTGTCCAACTTTCACACCTATACATAGGATGAATTATCTTGATCGTGGTTGCTTGTGACACATCCTTACACTTAAAAATCTCTTCCAGCTCCTCATGGCTGTCCTTGCCAGTCTCAATCGCCTTCTGATTTCTTGAGTCACAGTCTCCCTTTTGGTTGATGATGGAGCCAAGGAATAGAATGCTATCTGACCTTGGGGTTCCATCTTCCAGCACTATTTTTTTTTTCATTTTGGAGTATCTCTTCATAGGTTTTTTGAGGTAAAAGATGATCAGAAGTGGCTTACCATTGCCTTCTGTACAGTACTAATCAAGGTTAGCTGAACTAGCACTGCCAGTGTCTGTGATAGATCCTCTGTCAGTGTCATCTTCCACTACTGCTGCTGCCCAGTAGCTACCCTTCAAGGATTCCTCTGCCCCCATCACCAGTGGAACTGTCCGTTCCCTTCTGCTGATGTGGCTGTTGATCCCTGAAGGGAGGGGATACACCTTAGTCTGGTGTCTCAGCTTCTTGGCTGAGTCTAAACTCTTTAAGGAATTGCTCTCAGCTTTGCTAACACACAGACCCCATCACCGCATGAAGGAGCATGTCCAAGAGGGGAAGACATACACTAGAAGTATATAAAAATCCAAATGTAAACTCCACTTTACCTCCTAAAGAATAAATAATAGTTAAAAATGCATATACTGCAACCAAATCTAAGAGTTCCATAACAAAACTAATATAAATAGGTGCTTAATTTATGTGGCTCAATCAAAGCTCAGTGTTTTTAAATTAGAGTGATGATTGGAATGTGTTGCATGTTCCTCTTATGTTGTTTGATTGTCTATCTTTACCATTCAAGGTTTGGAGTAATTAATAACACATTTTTGTGACAGTTGTCTGGTGAAGAACTAGCTGCTCAAAACATGTTGGCTATATAATGTCAGTGTCAGTATTCCCCCCCCCTTTACTGTTTTATATGGACATTACTTCTTGGTATTAAATGAACTTGAAAATAATCCACTCATTTTGGATAGCCTGAAGTCTTAATCCAGGTAACTACTATTTGTCAGTTACCCTGAAAACCACAGCTTTCTCCCATCTTTGATTACTGACTGGTCCTCATGGTTGTAACAGAATAATGCTGTTAGCTCAGTTGAAGACGTAGGCAGAGCTAAGACGGAAATAACAGGACTGCATGGACTATGATGTAAAAAGGGTCTTAGAAGAAAGGACCCAGGAAGACTAGAAAAAAAAACCTGTATACAGATGAGTTGATTAGCTCTCAGAACCAGCAGTCAGCACAAGTGCAGAGGTCTGTGACTTCCCATGTCAGAGCGGATGAGAAGGGGTGAACATAAGTTAAACCCAATAAGTCTTCACAAATAATTGATGTGGGCGTGAGGTAAGAAGTCTCATCTCTCCTAACAATTGCCCTTTGACATTTTAGAGGAAGGTCCTCCATGTATTAAAAGAACATAGATTGAATCGAAAATATCTGCTAGCCTTATTTTTAAAATGTATAAACAGGATTATGACAAAATGTTACTCATAATGTAACTTATATCTTGCTGTTGACAGTTGGAAATCACTGGGAAGTTTTCCTACTTGGCCCAAGTGAATGAAAGGGAGCTGTGTAAGGAAAGTTCTTGCGTTGTTCCACTCATAACTGTGTACAGGAAAATTTTGTTGCCCTCAAACCTTGTTGCCCCAAGGAGCAGCTGGAACAACCTTTTAAAGTGTTAGGTAGGAACAAAGTCATTTTGAAAATAGGAAATATGTGTTTCTGTTTTGCTTCAGAGGCATTAGTGGACATACTGTTGACTCTTGTGAAGCGCTGCCCTGAAGTGTGTGAGAGTAACCATTTTGCTGTGCTGCTTGGGGCCTATGGTGCAACTCTGAGTGTTGTAGGTAAGTCTGTATCTTCTTGGAATATATGTAGGTTAAGAATTCATAATGTCGAACTAGGATAGCCAACCTCTGGCTGTAGTGCAAGCAACTGCAATTCCTGGATGCTTCAAGAAAATGAGCAGAAATGGAACTAAAAGAAGAATGATTTTATGTGCACTTAGGGATGCAAGTGAACGAAGCCTTCCTTATCCCAATTCTGTTCTCTCCAAGTAATAATGAAAGGAGAATAAAGGAATCTTGGGAGGCTGTGTGTTTGTTTGTTTGTTTGTTTGTTAGAGTATTGTGTTTGAACTGATGTTGGGCGATATAAAAGCTCTGCTGAGTTTAAGCTGCAATTGCTGTTTCACACATGCAAGCCCTCATTTAACATGGCAGTGATCAAGTAATGCAAATGCTTCCATGAACTCACTCTGAGACCTAAAATGTATCCACAGATCATTGAATATTATGCTGCCATTTCACTATAACAATCAAATGCCTCCTGCTTTGTCTTGTCCATACAAGAAAATCCACTTGCAAATTATCACAGTAGTGCAATAGAGTCAGTTTACAAGCAGAGTCAGTTTTATTCAGACAGGAAATCTTTGAGAAGTAGCCATCAATGTGTGAATGTAACCCTGTGGCCTTCTCAGGTACATACCATATTTATCTTATCCTTTTTTTAGACCAGAAGATATTGCTGCTGCTGAAGTTGTATGAAAAGAATGGTCTAAGTCTTGTAAATTTCAGGTTAGATTATCAGCATCTTAATCAATGTGTTATATGGCTACTGTGCTTGCAGTGTTTCAGTTTAACTTTGCTGTGGATTATTTGCCTGTGGCTACCACATGCTGCGAAGTTTGGTGTCTTAAATGATGTTGAAACAGAGGTGGTTGTTGTTCAGTCGCACAGTCGTGTCCGACTCTTCATGATCCCATGGACCAGATTACGCCAGGCCCTCCTGTCTTCCGCTATCCGCTATGAAACAGAGGTAGCAGTATGTAAATTTTGACCGGTGTGGTCTCTACCCCAGCCCTCTACCTAACTCAAGTGGCTTCCAAATGTAATAAGTTCAGCACTCGTGAGAGAAACAGAAAAAGAACAGTAACTCTTATTTACTCCCAGGGACAGGGGATGATTCAGAAAAGAGGATAAAAACTATTTACAGGTGTAACACAGTCTTGCTGGGGCCATTCATTGATAAGATTACAGTTGATAATTTAGGAGTGTAGGAAGCACTTAGCAGACAGGTGTGTATTCTTGAAGTGAATATTGGCCTTCCCTCAACTGCAGGATTCTCACAATGAAAATGTGAGCTCCTCTCACCTACAGATCTTTCTCTAATTTCCCTCAGAAATTGAGGCTTTGAGACAGCTTCAGTCTCTTCATCAAGCTAGCCTGCTTTATCCCAGAAGACAGGTTCTGAGACTTCCAAAGTCTTCCCAAACTCTGGAGACAGTTTAGCCTGCTTACACACAAGGCAGACTTTGAGCCAGGGTCCCTCCAGTCTCTGTCTGTCTGAAGGCTCAGGTCCTAACTGATTAAAAACTAAGGAGTCTCTCTCGCTCCCTCCTTCCCATCTATCTCCTCCAGCCCTTCTAGGGATACTGATTGGCTGCTAGCTGCTCTGCTTACGCATTAAAAGGACTAAAGGAGACTTGGGGGCAGTGTTCCCTCTAAGCTGAGTTAGTGTGAGCTAGCTCACAGTTTTTCAGTCCCTGGCTCACACATTTTTGTGTTCGCTCAGGAAGGACGGCTCCAGAGCAAGCTAATTTATGCAACAGCCAAATTGCTCGCTCACAACTTTAATGCCAGTCGCTCACAAAGTAGAATTTTTGCTCACAAAACTCCACAGCTTAGAGGGAACATTGCTGGGGGGGGGGATCCAGAAAAGGGGAGGATGATTGCCCGTCCATCACACATGCCACATCCAAAAAAGCCATTACATGAAAGGCATTTTGTGTTCCAATATAGAATTAAGGTTAAAGGCACTCCTTAGGCTAGTAGTGTTCAGTGAAGTATAGAACATCATCTTTACCCTTCCCCATTGTCTCATATCTCTACCCTGATCCAGCAAAGGTTACATAGGGATCAAAACTGTCAGTCTACGGGCTCCCTCTCTCTTGAGGCTCAGCTGGTACCTACTTTACATCCAGCTGAAAATGGACAATGTTGGAAATAACCCATCTCCTGCCAATTGCTCTGGCTACTCCAGTGGTTGTGGAATATGTCTAGAGTTATGAAGCCCTCTTAATTTTGTTCATGACAGCAGTAGCTTACTTTTTCATCACTTCAGTTCTAAAACACATCAATATGTTACTGTTAGTAACTTAACAGTAGGCTACTGCTGTTTTTGAGGAAGCATAAAGCGTGACTCCTTAGTCTCCCATTAAAAGATTCCTGCTGCTGCCTCCTCTGGTCATGTTCACCAGCTGAAAGCAAACTGGATCCCCTGGTGCAAAGAGTTGTGCAAGTAATCTGGGTTGCCATCTCCCAAGGAGATGGGATTGGGAGGTCTTAGCCCTTACACCCTTATGTAAGGGAGGTCTTAGCCGTGCTTACCATGCTTTTGCCTGCAAAGGTGAGGTTGGTGGTAACAAGAGATGGAGCTTTTTCAGTGGTGGCACCTCACCTTTGGAATTCTATTTCCCCTCAAGGCTCAGCTGGAACTTGTTTTACTTCCTGCTGAAAGTGGACCACTCCAGTGGTCAAGGGAAGCAGTTGTGGAATATGCAACCCTTAGAGGTAGGAAAGGATTGATGGTTGCCACAAGATTGCCACAAAAATTGTTGCACTGCCGGAGTATGTTGCCTATTTGCAACCAGGGCAGGTGGCAGAGGCTGAGGAGAGGTATCCGAGATCCTGGCCCTTAGTTCAAAGCAATGGAAGAAGGATTTTTTAATCCCCCCAGCTCAAGCTTTGTCTTGTTTTGCTTTTCCATCCCTCAAATAAACAACATCGTCAATAAACTTGTGTTGAATGGTGAAGGCATTGTGGTGGCTACTGAAAATAACTGTGTGTTTGACTTGATTATAGTAATTGATATGCTTTACAGAAATCTATTTGGATGTAGGGAGAGTTGTAGCCTTTTTCTCTAGGTTAGAAGCTGGTGAACAGGAAACACTGTCAAAGTGAATTTTTGCTTCATAGTTTGCTTTGAAAGAAAAATGGTGTTGTCAAGGAAACAGATTCTAGCTGGGTTCTCGGGTAATAAAAGAAGTGAGGGGAAAGTCAATGCAGCTGTACCATTTATAAATCAAAATTGCTTTTATAATTGTCACCTTCTCCAGCTAAAGCATTAAAAACAAATTACTTCCTCACTAATCTAATTGCAGAATACTACTTTGGGGTTCTGCTGCTGTGGAACATCACAAGACGTGCAAGAGTTTGGGAAAATCACTGTGGCAACAGCCAAGCATGGAAGAAATTCTGAATCTGCTAGACCGGGAGATGATGATGAAGACTGTTCTCCATTTCCCACAGCACCGACATCTTCTTCTCCAAGAGGTTCCTTGGATTAATTGCAGATTACCATCCCTTTTGATAGACAGTTGGGGACCATTTTGATTTTAGCTGCTCAGTCGCATTCTGAAAAGTAGCATCCAAAATATTGAGGCATAATGGCAATGACTACAAATCAGTTGTGTCAGAAAATATTTTCCAGTGTTTTTTGTTTTCCTCAGTTACATTCAGTTTCAAACTGCAGCAACAAAACCCTTTGAATTCACTGAGGTTTCAAATTTGGAGCTAATTATAGTTTGACGTCCAGGGACTAGGGAAGTGATTGGATCCTTTAACTTCTGGGAAAGTTCGCTGTGGGCTGCTGCCTTGGAGTGGTACTGGCAGTCAGGAACTAGCTGAGCCAAATGTTCCCCATGTTGCACGCAGTGCCACAGGGTCCACTTGCCCTGGGTCATGGAGACAATGGCAGTGAGCTGCACCCATTGCCTTTGTTGTCTTCGCCCAGATCTGAGTGAGCACCACCCTGTGGTGATTCCTGCACTGTAGGGACCACTTGGTTCAGTTTGCCACCGACCTGTATTGATGTTCTAGTCTGGTCCAGCAGGGATTACCAACCATGCAAAAATCACTGTCAAATTGCACACTTTTAATACAGTCTTTGTACAAAGAGAGTGCCTGTTAAGTTAGTTCCAGTTCACATTAAGCTAGAGAAAGCCATAAGAAACACAGAAACAATAATAACACTGCTGTGAGAACTGCATTCCAGCTTTACAGTATTCACAGTGCTGGCATGCTTTTGGTTGCAAGGAGCCATCACAGTGATCAAAGTTCATAATATTTTTTGAAATTCTGCTTCCCATTGTTTTATGTCCTTTGTTTAGGAAGAACTGATACTACAAGGCAAAGGCAAAAACAAGGTGGATCTTCAAGATCTGTATGACCCCTGTTTCCTTCTTCAGCTCTTCAGTGAATTATTGAGACCAGGTACAGGAAGTCATCTTGCATTTAAGGAAATATGTCTGTAGATACAAACTATGGTTAAATAAATATATTTGTGCTATAGTCTGAGGGGTGTCTTGAAAGCAGGGATTCTCCTTGAAATGCATGCAGCAGTTACCTACCCTTTACAGATTTTAGCCTTCCCTTACTGACCTGTTCCATTTAGAAAGGGGTCTGCATCGTCTGTGTATTTGGAATTTTTGTTAAAGTCTTGCTTTTCACCTATTTTCTAAGAGAGTAATAATGGCCATAATCTTCCATTCAGAAGCTATTCCTCTGGCCTCTTAAACCTGTTGGCCTCTTTCTCAAATATCTGGCTGACTTTACTCAGTGTGTGAAGGGTTGATATGATCCTAGCATGTACTTACCCAAACCCTGCCTCTCTTGCTGCTGCCAGCTTATATGATATTCTGGCTTGAAAGCTAGAAACTGCCTGGATAATCATTCAGTTACACTACATATGTTAGCTCGCAAGAGCTAACAGAGACAAAGCCTGACTCCAGACACTATAGTGTTAAACTTTTTTGCCTTAACAAAGCTGACAGTCAAGATCATTTCTTGGTTGCTGCCATATAGGTTGTGTGGAATTTGGGGTATTTTAGAGATTAACAGCAACAGAGAAAGGTGCATAGCAGGCAAGACAGCTAGATCAAAATCTCCCATTTTCTCAAATTCTGCAGGGGTCCTTGGGTTTAAATGGTTTGACCAACAATTGAAATACCATCCTTTTAATCCCCTGCTTCATTTCTTGAGAAAAGATGACTTCTTCTCCTACCATTACAAGAATTGTTTTGAAAGCCACAATTTTTTTTTTTGAGTTGTATTCTCCATCAGGACTTTTAAAGGACCTTTTCATTGCTTCCCTCATTTTTCGATCTTACCTGCATTTTTGTCTCCTTCCGTAACTCTATCCAAGCTGTAGCTCGTGCTTTGACTCCTCTTAGAAATCCATCCAGCTTTGCCCCCGTTGCTGCCTCCCCAAGTTTGTCAATTTATGAAAGGATACTCCTACTTACTGTATGCCACAATGCTTCCTTTTATCCTCTAAAGAATTTTTTTAAAACCTGCTGCCTCCATAGAATCATTTGCAATCCCACTACTGTCATTTTGAACTTTCTCTGTGGAACAATCCTGAGCATGCTGGGCTGTATTAGCATGTGGTCCAAAGAACCTTTGTTACATTGTTGCTTCCTGCTGGTATTGTAAATGACACTGTATGAATAAATGTTCCATAATTACTCCTCACTGGGTGTGCAAGCCCCACATTAGTCACAAAAGGGAAAAAAGATCCCTCTGGTAATATCTAGAAGTGATAGTTATCTCAGCAGCCATTTCCCCTGATCTTTCCAAGGTTCTACAAACAAACTGTATGTCCAACATAAGTCAAACTTACTCCACATACTAACTGTTGACTTCATTTCACAAGGCTGGATCTTTGTTATAAATGTTTCCTTCCATGACCTATGTTCAGGTTTTCAAATGAATCTTCTGTTCCTCAGTTCCATATTAACCATAAAACAGAGAGTCTTTGTTGACAGTGTCCTTTAGCATGCGAGAACAATAGTAACAGAGTAAGGTGTGGGATTAACTCCGAACAGTTCTGCCTCCTGGTTCCATATTCACACAATCACGAGCTTGGATTAAAATCACTGTTCTACAAATCCATTTGCAATGAATGAAAAGAAAAACAAAACCTTTAACCAAATTGTGTTAATCGCTTCATGGGGTGTGTGTACATGTGTGTATAAAAGTATGGTTAAGGGCCATTACTTGATTTTAACTGATCTTGAATATGCATCCTGAGAGATCAGAATAGAATTAAGGGAAGAGAAAGGTGTTCAAAGGAAAGAGATGGATGAGGGTTGGTGGGAAATAACAGAATGCAAGCCCCTTAGGAAATGGGATGCAAGAAGGCCTCATGTCCGCAGGGTCTTGCTCTATGTGAAGGGGTATTCAGTTAAACAGAGGCATCTCAGGGGATGAGTTCTGCTACAGGAATGCTACAAAAAATGTCAGTTCTGTAATCAAGCCCTATTTAACTGGAAAGGACTATTTTTTGTGCACAACTGACCTTTTTAAAGGATTTTGAGATAACTTCCTTTATAGGTTGGGTGGGAGGAAGGGAGAGATGTGATTACTATTTTATTCTGGTTTTAATCTAGCAGTGTTTTTGAACTATTATTGTAAGCCACTTAAACTGAGGAAAGATGGGGTACAAATGTTTTAATAAATGAATTTGTTTTGGTTTTTGTAGAATGTGTTGTAGGATGTCCAAAGTTTATTGAAGTCAATGCTTTGGGGCTAACAATAGCAGCCCTAAGCAGTTATGACCATAACATGCGAGCAGCAGCATACTATGTCCTGGGCTCTTTTCGCTTTCACCTTGAAGGGGCTCGATTTCGAGAACAAAAGCAGGTAATAATATGCTAATTTTACTCCTGTGAGTACACAGTGGTTTAGACTCTAGCCTTGCAAAACTAAAACTTGTTTGGGAAGTATCTCACAGAACACTGTCTTGCTAATTTTCCTCGATAAAATATGTGAATATGCATCTTATAATTTTCTCATCCCTAAATGTGCAATTTCTTTAGGGACCTAACACATAAAAATATTACATATGGAGTCATATGAGAATACAAAACTCTATTTCTATTAGTAGTAATATGTCCAATCATGCCCCCATACCCATTTTGTGATATTAGAACATTCTTTTGTGATTTTCCATGGTCTGGAATGTGTGGGTTGCCTCTTCGCTCTTGTCCTTCTCCCCCCTCCCACCTAGGCAGTCGATTCATGTTGTCTCCCAAGTGTCCTTGGAGCTCTGCTCTGCCTGCTCTTGCCTTCCCGCTCATCTTTCCTGGGAATGTAAAACCGTTGCTTTTTGCTCATCTAGGTGCCTGCTTATTGGCCTCAGTGTATCAGGGGGTCATGTTTGAAGGGGGTATATCTTTTGTCTCTGTATCTGACCCCGCCATTCCTGACACAAGAGTTCATGATATCCTATGTACTGGCTTTCAATAAACAGAAACTTCTGAAGGAATGTTGTTGAGAGTTTTGACTGGGAGACCTGACACTAGGAGGAATCCATGTCTTTGATTAACTTCTGCAGTTTCTGTGAGGGAAGTCTTCTATTGTCATGCAAAGATGGATCTTGCAGATGTGATTTGACAGTTGCCAATGGGATTCCAAAACCTGCTTTCCAATATTTTTATTTTTTGCTCTCATGTTACAGTTGCTTTACCTTATGGATGTGGTGCAAAATGGAATCAGACAACCAAATCTCAGATTCACTTTCCCTTTAACACTCTACATTGCTAGAGTAGCCCAACTCATGCTGAAGCCAGGTACTGCAGAACAAGCTTATTTTGTTTTTCAATCAATAGTTCTCTAATGAAGTAAGAAAGATTAGAAAGACAATACAGGAGTGTTAACTGTTTTATTTGAATAAATGATGGCTTTGTGATGAATGGTAATTTTCTAGTCTGTTTTTCATGCAGTCATCTGCTCTGTGTGTTTATGTGTAAGATAGTGTAATTTTCATGAAAATTATATTTGATGGAAGAATGAAAATGAGCTTTCATTCAGGTGATTTGTTTCATAAGAATTTCAGAGTTTGCTATGCAGTAAAATAGGAGAGTTGTGTTTTTTAAAAGGAGAATATAAAATTATTCAATTTTTTCTATTCTCTTAATTGAATTCACATACTTATTTTTCCTCATGCTACAACAATTACTCTGTTTCTTTCACAGAGGAACATATGTACACGAAGCTGAACAAGTTCCTTCTTTCTCTCCAATACTTAAATTTGAAGAAAGTGCCAGGATTTTTTCAGCTATTCTATAGTTTTGATATAGAGGTAATGTAAATATCACCCTATCATGCTTTATCCTGCCCTTATTCCAAAGAGCTCAAGGTGGCATGCCTTGTTCTCTCCTCTACCATTGTATCTTTGCAAAACCCTTGTAGGGTTGGTGAGGCTGAAAGAGTGAGTGACTGGCCCAGGCTGCCCAGAAAGCTTCGAGGCAGAATGGGGATTTGAATCCCTGGATGTGCTCAGTCCTAGTCTGACATGTTAAACACTATGCCACACTGTCTGGCTGTGCATATGTTGCATGAATGGCCATTCCTAAATAGTATTATTGTTTTTCTGCTATTCCATGCCTAGAGAATTTTGTGCACAAGTGATACCAGCTAACTGGTTTTGAAAACCTTTGTTTAATTCGTGCAACAAAACCTCAACATGTCTTCATGCATAAATACTGCATTTTTAAAATCTTCAAAAATAGTTCAGAAAAAAAGATTTTGTGTCTAGCATGGCTGCCTGCCTCTCCCTCACAGCTTCCTATCATCCTCTCCTCTTCAGACATTGTTAACATTGTTTCCACACTATTTCTCCTTCTGCTTACTGCACTGCAGTTTACAGAATATAATTCAGAATTCAATGTCACATATTGATTTTTTTTTTAAATCATGACAGTTGAGTATGTTTCTCCATGTGTGTAGTATTGAATTGCACAAACCAATATGGAACCAAATTTTATGTTGGTGAACGCCCCATCATATGCCAAGTGCAAATTCACCAGAATGCCTGGTGAAGGCATTGTGTGAGTTTCATAGATGGCATAATAAAAAGGGCTACTGTAGCTGGGATTTGTAGTTTAGATCATGGGAAATCAGATGCTCTTAGTAAAAAATTTGGGCATCACCACTGTTTTTCTCCGCATTTGCAACATATTTTTTTCTCCGTCTCTCTTCCCCAACCCTGCACGTGTTAATCTATTAATTAGAGATATTTTAGCCTATGAATCCAGTGAAATAAGATGGAAAAGAGATACAGTGCAATTTGTTTGGTTTTCACATAATTAATTTTTGCATAATCTTGGTGGTTGTTCTCTTCCAGCACAAATTGGAACGGAAATGGGTTCTAGCAATTATTGGGGAAGGACTCCGAGATAAACACTGCTATGAGTTGTATGATTATCAGAGGATTTTCCATGTCATTCTTTCTTTCTTCCACAGCCCACTTTGTGATGAAGCTACCCAGGTAAAATGTAACTAAAACACAAAAACATCTCAAAAATCAAACAACTTTTTATTTAAAACAAAATGGATATTTGGTAACTTTTAAAACTAATCTCATTCAACCAGATCAAAAAGGGATCCAGTCAAGTTAAGTCTCTCAAATCTTGCCAATTTTGAGCCTGAGACCTCAAGATTTATTGATAAGATTTTAAGATAGAATCCAATTATTACATGTATTTGTCCAACAAACCAGCCCCTTCTGATCCAAGAAAGGTACTTCATGAAAACATGGAACCTGTCAGGACTAATTGCTTTCAGACCTGGAGGCTGCAGTGAAGAGGAGGAGGAGGAAGGAGGCAAAATTATTTCAGCAGAGCTGGTGCTTTCAGGAAAAAGAGCGAGTGATTTCTCGCCCTCCTCCCTCCTTGGTGCAGCCTCCCCATCTGCAATGCTATAAGCCTACATGGTTCTCTGAGGTCAGAAGGGACTCGTGGACAGAAAAGAAAGATCTGCATTCCTTGCACAAATGAATCACTGAATCTATCTCAAATGTTGTAACTTTTAAGTATGAAGTAAAAACAAACTTCTGTCTTACAGAATGTACACCTTGGCTTGCTTTCTTTTTGTTAGAAATAAAAGGCATGACTTAGCCCCAGCAAAATGGGTGTGGAAGGCATGACTATAACAAAGTACATCAGGAACTAGCAGGGGCAGATATACATATGATCTAGTTCAGAGCTTGCATGATGTGACAAGAATCTCTGGCTTTCACTTGGGCATCCAGCACCTGGTTGCTGATATCCAGCTAAAGCAAGATGGCAGCTGGATGGGAACCGTTAGTTGTATTCAGGAGGTCATTATTCTCTTTTCCTTGATATGTTTAGGGGCAAAATACCACTATACTTCCCCTAGAAGCTGTGATTGAACAGAAGTTAGGGTATGTATGCAAAGCTGCATTTCCCAGGCCTTTTGCACACTTCTGGGTTGTGCCCATACGTGCCAGATAATCAGGTGACAGTTCCAGATGGATAGCTTTGTTAGTCTGTTGCCACAAAAATGATGACAAGACCTGCAGTATCAGTTTGTCTTTAAGGTGCTACTAGACTTGTTGGATTTGCAGATAATTAGATGTAATTGCATTGCTATTGTTTGGCTTTTAAAAGCTTAAAATTGCAGCTTAGCTAAGTAATAAGGGTGTTTATATTACAGAACGATCCTGTTTTCTCTTTCAGCATCAAATTCTGGAAATACTACAAAATGCTGCCTATATCACCAAAGCTGCCTATGAGCTAATAAGAGATCATAGCCTTTTAACATGGCTATTGTTTATTCTACAGAAAAGGTACCTAGAAGGCTATTCAGGACTCAGTGCTGAATTAGTTATTATAGTTATTTGTACATTTAAAGTGGGAAAGTGGCTGAGAGAATGTAGTGTAGGATATTTCATTACCATTTGCAGTATTTTTCCCCTCATCTTTCCAGTTAAGTCAAGGTGGCTGTGTATAAATTTGGCCTTTTGAAACTAGTTTATAAAACAAGTTCTGTGCTTGTAATGTAAGTCTGAGGATTCTTACTGCAGCGTATAAGTCACTTAACCCATTGTGTTTATAGGGGAAAGCATAAGAGTAGGACCACGGAATGTGCTCTCTCAGCTTTCCCCCCAGATTCTTTGTGTCCAAGTTCTTCAGGTTGCTATCCAATACAGCACACTATTTAGCTCAGTGCTGGCCTTTCTCACAGACATTGGTCCTGGATTCACTGTTTTTCAGCAGGTCATTCCTTGTCACATGGAGGACTAACTTCTGTCTCTGCTGCTGCCATCCAGTGAAGTGGAACAGAACCACCCAGTCTGTTTTCCAAACATTCATTTTCCAGTATTCTCTGAATATATGGTGCCATGGTGTTGTGATGGCAAGTATGGGACTTTGGGCAGATGGAGAAAGGGACCCTTTGATAGGTGAAATACCTTGAAGTTGCCTATGTCAGTAAGGAGTGATCAGGATGCAGTTGGTACATTCCATGAACTTGGAGAGAAAATGTAGAGAACTGGTACACAATGTTCTCTCTAAGCTGTTGAGTCTTGTGAGCAAAATCTCTGCTTTGTGAGCTACTGGCATTAAAGTTACGAACAAGTGATTAGGCTACGGCACAAATTAGTTTGCTCTGGAGCCATCCTTCCTGGGCTAAGACAAAAATGTGTGAGCTGGAGGCTAAAAAACTACCTCACACTAATTCAGTTTAGAGGGAACACTGCTGGCACCCCATCTACTACAGGAGGAGAGCATCACCCAGGGAACAGTGTGCAAACCCTGCTCTGTAGAGAATTTTTGGCACTTGGTGTTTCATTGGAAGAGGGCCACCTCTGGAGTATCCCAACAGCCAAAGTGGTGCATATTTTTCAGGGACCATTCATGTTAATCCCCTTGTAACAACTGAGATAATGTTTTGTCTAGCCAAGAACATGAGAATGGATTGTTGTGAGTGGGTGAATAGTCAAGGTTATATCTAAAATATGTTTAATTAGGCACTGTTCTAAACTCCATTACTATAAATGTTTACATTTTTAATATTCTTGGGTAATTTTCTTACCCTGGTTGCATTTTTATTCACAGGATTCGTAGAGAAGTGGCTGTACAACTTTGTCCTTAGGTCATTCTCACCTGTACAATAGTAAACAGTGTTCCCAAAGTATAGCTAATTACTATATAGAGTTTGCTTTCTGTAAAGAAAAAAAGTATCCAGGATACAAAACAACCTCAAAATGCATTTTGCATTGGGGGATCTTTTTACCTCAAGCGCATTTAATGTATCAGGTTTAAATTACCACATGAGTTTATTAAGAAAACACTGATCCTGGAAACCATTTTTAGTGCTCTGGAGAGATAGACTTTGGTAATGATCCTTCCTGATAACCTGGAGAATATTTACTTCACAACAGAGAAAGATGTTCTTGGGGTAGAAAATACCACAAGATACAAACATGTGAGATTAATTTTATGTTTTCCTTTAAAATTTATGAATGTTTTAGTTTTCTATTATCTTTGATTCAAAATATTGTTTCAATTTTTTAATATTATAATTTTGTAAAGGGACTTATTCGGTAAAAACAGAGGGGCAGATGTATGTAAAAGAAATATCTTGCCTCACATCAAACTGGATTTTCAAGTTCTGGATGTTCTAGTACTGTGAAACACAATTATTTGTGCCACCCAAAACACGCTTTTTTGTGGGATTTTTTCTAACACAAGATACATTGGAATTTGTCTTGGAATAGAAATATACCCCAAATATAATATGTGTAAAAAAATTGCAGGGGCGTTAGCGGATTAGGCTTCCCCTTCTGCACAAATACTTGTATGTATTCATGTGTGTTTTTTAATTTATATTTTTCAGGTTTTTAGAAAACAAGATGTTAAACTATATAATATTCTTAGTCCATACCCTTTGGGTTACGAATTTAGGAGACAAACAGAAGTCACTCCGAATGCCTTGTGGACTAGAGAATCAGAAGTTCCTTCCTCTTCAACTTGTCAATGAATTTCTACATGTTTTATTAAAGTTATTGAAACACATCCGGCAAGTATCACTCTGTTTTCAATGGTGTCATGTAGTTGTGTTGCTATTTGATACTGTTAAAATAAATGCTAATACTAGCATGAACTCTATATAATCCCTGATCAATTAATCTTTTGCTCTTAATTATGAATGGCAACAAACCACTATCCTTATTTATTTAGAAAGTTTTGCTGCTAAGTAACTTGCAAAGGTCTAAGTATCTTACTAATCATATTACTATTACACTATTAACCCTTTTCTATTCAACGGGAGCCTATCTTCCTGCTTTATCTGAGCAATGACTGTGGAGAATTCTGTGACAAGCCCTTTCTATCAACTGAGGGGACCCACACAGTCTCTTGTGATTTTGGGGAACCCGGTTTGTTTTGATCTGTAAATCTGCCCCTCAGTTTACAGAATGTTCTTGGGATAACAAGCGTCAAGGCTTTGGGTTCACTGCTTGAGGTAAGTTTTGTGGTGGGCAAGAACATAGAGATCGCTGAAGCAGGAGTTGTATGTAAATAACAAAGAAGATTTATTTATTTACAGGCTGTTTTTAAAGAACAGATCAGCAGCTCATGTCTCCAGGCAGTAAAAAAAAGAAAGCTGGCTAAGTCACATAAAGTTAAGCTAGTTATGGCTTCAGAGTGTGGTTTGAATTCTCTTTAATGCTTACAGATAGAATCAGGCTTTCACTGGCTAGCCACAAGGTTGGATCCTTTCACCCTCATGGGATTCCACCCACACCAGCCTGGGACAGAGTAAATGGTACCAGCATGGTGACAGCCAGCATGGTGTAGTGGTTAAAAGCATAGTACTCTGATCTGGAGAGCTGGGTTTGATTAAAATTTTAGCTGCAGTTCTAGTTGAAAGTCTTTCTAGAGTAATGTTAGATCATGTAAAAAATTTAAATTCTTGCTATTTTCTGCCAAATAGTGCCAACTTGGATTTTGCCCAGCTGACTCAGTTTTTCAGCCTGTTAAGCTCCATATTGGAATACCATGCAATGGTAGTTGAAGCTTTCAAAGAAATGGGCAGATTCACTGTGAATGAGCATGTTCTGTCCAACAAAGATATTATATTGCTCCTGCACAAGTGGAGCATAATTGGCAAAGATGTGAAACTTCAAGATGATCTGCAAACAATTGCTCAACAGTACCAAATCAAAGAATTGCTTAGTAAGTTGAAAACATAATCTCGGTCTGTATATTTTTTTTACTGGATTTTAATTTTACGAAATACTTCTGAGAGCTTCTGAGCCACATTCCTAAGAACATAAGAAGAGCCCTCCTGAATCAGACCAGATCTAGTCCACCATTGGTATTCAGAGGTTTAGTGCCCTGCAAATGGAGTCATCATGGTGAATGGCCATCACTATGTCCACGAGCAGTGAATTCCTCCATCTACAGTGCCATACTCAGAACAATTACACCTTCTGAGACTGTTGAAACTTACTTAAGATGGCACTGTTAATTACTTGTTGAGTGAAGAATCACTTCCTTTTGTCTGTCTTGAATCAGTTGCCCATCAATTTCATTGGGTGTCCCTGAGTTCTAGCATTTTGGGAGTCCCTACTCAATTACCATTGAGCAAACTTCAGCGGACAGCGGAAGACAGGAGGGCCTGGCGTAATCTGGTCCATGGGGTCGCGAAGAGTCGGACTCGACTGTGCGACTGAACAACAACAACTCAATTACCTTTGTGCTATCAGATCTGGTGGGGGAGGGATGACTGAGGAAGAACTTGGAGAAAACCTAACAGTTTTAGTGTGAGTCCAGCATATGAGCCATCTTGTTTCTGAAACTTTATTCTTTAAGAAAGAGAAAAAGATTTGTTGAATTGTTACTGTTAGTTTAAAATATTTGAGAGTGAGGGTAAATATTTTTGGTTGGTAGCACTGAAGTCTATCAATAGCTATTAGCCATGGTGACTGAGGGTTACTTCCACATTCAGAGGCACTAAACCTCTGAATTCCAGAGCCAGGAGGCAACATCAGGGGAAGGCTTCAGCCTCTATGCCCCTGTCATGGCTCAGGTGGGGTGTCACCTGACCCTGCCACCACTCTGGTTCCAGGCTCCTCTGAGAAGGCCCAGAGCACTATCCCAGGCTTTTAGACCTCCGTTTTAGTCAAAATGAGCGTGAGGACCAGGCAGAGTGAACAATGAAAATAGTTTATTTTATAGGAGGTCAAATAAACAAGGTGCAGAATAATAACAGTGGGTGGAAAGAAAAGAAATCAAATGCCCTAACGCATCTGAATATACTGCCCCTAGCTCACTATTTCAAGTGGCCTTAGACTACTCACCCTTCCCTCAGGATGAGGGTTCCTTCCCCACAGCAGCCTCTCTTCTGGCCCTGTCCCCTGGGAAGAAGAACAGCTTTTTCTCTCGTACCCGTTCTTTTATTCCCCAGTCCTCTTCTTCCCTATTGGTCAAAATCGGCACCAAAATTTCCCAAGGCCTTCTGGAGTTTGTAAGCCCAGACTCCCCTACTGCTAGCCGGGCTCCCTGGGCCTAATAGGCCTCTGGTGGCACAGCCCAGATCATGACAGCCCCATTGCTGGCCCTCCAGAGGAACTGGTTGGCCACTGTGTGAGACAGAATGTTGAACTCTATGGACCATCAGTTTGATCCAGCAGGGCTCTTCTTATGTTTTTATGACATAAAATCTGTGACATTACAGTGATATGAAGACAGTTGTTAGCTTAAATTCAGATGTTTTCCAGAAGAAATGTAGGATCCTTGTCTGGGGTAGAATGTTGTGATTGCGTTAGGGCTGATGAATTGGGATTTTATGGAATACTTTTTAGAACTTCTGAGGCATTGGTTTAAGATTTCTGTAATCCTAATACTATTATATTGCTTCTTGTCTCATTTTCTGATTTCATCAATTTAAATTGTCTAAGCTGTCTCAAGTCTAAGTGAGAAAGATGCATTATAAATAAAGGAGGCTGAGTTATTAACGTGATACCTCATAGCTGATAAGCATAAGCCACTGGGAATTTCCCCTCTGCAACAATGTACCATTCAGTACATTAGTCTCCCCTCAACACCCGTTTTTAATAAATAAATAAATACACGGTTCATTCCCACTCTTCAAAAACTTACACATTTCATTGTGTCATCATCTAAAAAGATTTATTTATATATATGTTTAATTTGATTTCTTCCACTGCAGAAAATATTAAAGAAAAAAACAAACCACAAGTACCTTTTCGAACATCATCACAACATCAGAAGAATCAGACTGAAACTGACCAAGGTCCAGCTTCTCAGGGCAGCACCTTTGATTTAGAGGAATGTATATCTCCCCTGAGATTGGTCCTGATGCACTGGGAACCTGTGTTTCCAAATATTTCAGCAGAGTGTTCAAAGGAGCACAATGGATATGGCAATCCTGATCTTACATGCAAGATTGTTTACTTAGTATTCAGATGGCTAGTGAAGTCCCTGGTTGACAGAAGCTTCCACAAACAAAATATACTTTTGACTTTCAAATGGTTTAAAAGTTACGTTTTGCCAAATACCAGCGTGGTACAAGAGACTATTATGGATGAAGCTCTGAAAAGTGGTATATTTAAACTTTACCGCAGCCTCCAAGATGCCACTGAAGAGACTTCAGACCTGAATGATCTCTCCCTGCTTAATACTATCATGCTTCACCTAATGGATTCTCAGGGCTTGATGGAAAATGAATATCTTGCGACAGTGAAAAGGTTCTGCTTCTCTGCAATGGAAGAGAATGACACAAAGAAAAAAGGTAATGTCTCTTTTCAGCAAGACAGCAGAAGGGAAGCTATGCATATAGGGGACTTTCTGCCCCATAAAACTTTTTAAAGGAAATTTCTATTTACTTATAAAATAGAATTAACCAATATAGAGCAGAGGATCCCATGATTGTTGAATCTTTTGGCCCATAACAAAATTTTGAAGGCTCAATCCAATAACAGAAATGTTGGGAAGTTCCACAAAATGTTAGGGGTTCCAAGCCAGGATGTTTTATATGATGAAGGCAGCAGTTTCTAAATAGGTGATCCTGGCAGACGCAAAGTCCTCCTGGGCTCTTCTGAAGTACCTCCTCCTCCAGTGAAATGGAGGAAAGACAGGACTGGCTCTTTGGTGTGGATGAGAAGCTAGTGGGCACCACAGGAAATACTTCAGAAAGGGTCACGGTGCCCCTGACTAGGGTATGCAATTTTTTTTTTAATTTATTTTTCGGTTCAGGTCTGTTGAACCTGAAAAAAAATTCAGGATTCCCGAAAAATCTCAGATCCAAATACTGGTTTTCAGAAATCCCAAAATTTTTCAAGTCCATAGATCCAAACCAAAAAAATACCAGCCTGATCCTGGGGCTGACTTGGCTTCTCCTGCAGCCTGGTTTAATTCGAACTGCAGAAGAAGGCAGCTCAGAGCTGCACCAGCGAGGAGCGATTGGTTCCCTGCGGGCACAGCCAATCCCAGCTGGGCTGCCCCCTCCTACCACCCAGCAGGAGAAGGTAGAGCAGAGTTGTGCCTATAGGGAGGGATAAGTTCCCCACAGGTGCAGTGATTCCAGCTGGACTGCTCTCCTGCTACCCAGTTTAAACTGGGAGAAGGCAGCAGGAGAAGGCAGCACAGAGCTGCGCCAGCAAGGAGCAATCGGCTCCCTGTGGGCAGAGCCAGTCCCAGCTGGGCTGCCCTCTCCTACTGCCTGGAGCTCTCAGCTGCCCACCAACCCAGCTGATCTTGGACTGGCCAGAGCCAAAGTGGTGCGGAGTTCTCCCTCTGAGGTGGAGGACATCTCCAATGGGTTATTCCCACCGTGCCTGTAGGGAGGCAGGAAATAGTTTTTTCCCCTTCCTGTTGGCGCCTCCGGAATAGCCCATCTCCAGTTCTGTTCCTGCCTCAGTAGGGAGAAGCAGCAAATCTCTTAGGCTTAGCTGTTTCCTGCTTTTTTGTATCCTGTTTATCCAGCCTGTTGCCTTGCCCTTTTTTCTTTTCTCTCTCTCTCTATTTCTTCTCTTTTCTCATTCAGCTCCTTCCTTGGAGCGAAGTTTTCAAAGAGGTCTCAGGACCCGAAGAGAAGAACGCCGCCGGCTGCCATGGCGGCAAAAGACCTTCCCGAGGTTTTTTCCTCGGGCGACGAGGAGACGCGTGCACCGCGGCTGCGGTGACGCGAGACGACTCCGGGGCCGATCTGCCTTCGTGGCATGATCGCGGTACCCCGATGAACACGGCTGGCTCGGCACAGCACCCCAGGTGCCCAAACGACGCCGACAGCCGAAACAGCAGGCCCCGCCATTTTCCCGCGCTCTCGCGATCGGGCGGCGGCGGCCATTTTGAGGGTCCGGCTTCGAGCTTGTGACCTCTCTTACGGCCATTTCTGGAGCCTCGGGGACCGAAGGAGGACAACCTTATGTTTCCCCCACCCCTTCAGAAGAGGAGCAGGATCCTGAGACCGGCTCCAAACGGGGTAAGCTCCTTGATCACGGAGTTTTGATTCACTCTTCAGAATTATGGCCATTATTATTTAAAAAAAAAAAAAGACCATTCCGCTGGAAATGGCACAGCTCCTTCCTAGACCTGAGGTTTCCCTACCACAGGGTAATCGCTCTCAAAACCCTTTGATTCCATCCTCCCCTGGGTGGCCAACTAGGGCAGCTAAGAGGGTTCCCCCCCCTCCTCCTAGGAGACCCTTGGAGGAGCAGTGGAGGGAAGAAATAGAATCCAGTACCTCTTCCATTGAAAGGGAAGAGGGCGAATTTTTCTGATGAGGAGGAAGAATTAAAAACTCCCGGAGCAATCCAGTCGTTTTTTCAAACCCAAGGATTATCAGCTCCTTTTAGCTAAGGCTATATCCGTGCACCTTGGTGTTCAGTCATGCCGGCCACATGACCACGGAAACGTTTTTGGACAGCGTTGGCTCTTCGGCCTTGAAACGGAGATGAGCACCGCAACCCTAGAGTCGGATTCGACTGGCCTTTGAGCAAGGGAACCTTGACCTTTATATATAGGCCTTAGAGTTATATGTTTTGCCACCTTCAGAATATCTGAAGGCGGTCAAAAGCAAAATTAAATCCAAACCCGGGGGCAACCGGTAAGTCTTCCCTCCTCAGGAATTTACTGAGAAAGGTTTTTCCTTTCCTGAGTATTTGAGCGTCAGCTCAGAGCAGAGTGGGAAAAGCCCATGGTCAATAAGCAGTTTTCCCGCTTTTGCAAAAAAGTTATATGCTCTGCCTAATTATGCTAATGAGTTATTACAGGTTTCCTGTGGACGCTCCAGTGGATGCCATCCAGTCGACGGGTCTAGTATCTGAGGATGGTCGGGGTACCATCAAAGACCAAACCGATAAGAAGGTGGAGGCAACGCTCAGAAGGATCCATGAGGCAATTGCCATGATGGTAAGAGCGGCATCTACAACATCCATCGCCTCCAGAGCGACAGTCGTGTGGTTACGTAAGTTGATGCAGATTGTTCCAGAGAACAATCGGGCTGTGCTGGAGGGAAATTCTTGTGTCCTTAAGTCTAATTCCTTTTCAGCGGTCGCCACTCTGGACATTATCTCCTTTGCTTCCAGGGCCATGGCATCCACGGCGGTGGCCAGACGGCTACGCGCCTGACACGCGGACTCTCTCTCCAAGCTATTGTAACAGCTTATCCCTTCCTAGGAGATCGGCTCTTTGGAGAGGCCCTGGACAACTTCCTGGTGGAAACCAGGGATAAGTAAAAAAGCCATGCCCAGATCCCTACGCCGTTTCGATTGGCGAAACCCGCAGTCCCTTCGTACCCAGCACTCTCTCTCTAGATTTCGACAAGACACCAAAAGGCCTCGTGGGAAGCGTCCAAGCAGTCTGGCAAATGTGGTTCCTTCACACCCAGATTCCACAGGCCTTTCAACAGAGGTGTTCGGGGAGACAGAGGTGCCAAACCCAAACAGGCATGACTATCCCCCCTTCCGGTGGGTGCCCGCCTTTTACATTTTACGGAAGCTTGGACAGGCACACAGGCAGATGCCTGGGCAGTAGAAGTGATGTCACAGGGCTATCCGATAGAGTTTCTGCACCAGCCTTCAGGGCGGTTCCTCAAGTCACCAGCCAGCAAATCAGCGATCTGAATCTAAAACTGCGACGTTTTCGCATGGAAACTCTGGAGGCTGTAGCGGACTCTCTATCTCCCAACGAGTACCTCACTTCCATAGATTTGACGGAAAGCATACCTCCATGTGCCTATTCACCCAGCACACAAGCGATTTCTTCGCTTTTACAATTACGACCAACACTCCAAGTACAGAGCACCTCTCTTTGGTCTATTCACGGCACCACGCTTCTTCTCCAAGCTGAGCATCTATCCCAAGGTTCATCAGAGCTCAGGGTATCCAGGTTCTGCCATAGCTGGACGACCTCTGAATCAGGACCAGTACACGGGCAGACTCCGTCAGCAACACGGAGCGAACACTACAATGTTTACAGAAACATGGATTCCTGATCAACCTCGAAAGTAGTTCACTGCTACCGACGCAGCGTATCGTACATTGGGAACAGTAATCGACACCACTCGAAATGCTTCCTTTCTCCCGCTGGCAAAGGCTCAGAAGCTCTAAGAAGCTGCCACGAGGTTTTACAGCTGCAGATCCACACTCCTCATGGACCTAGCCAGACTTATGGGTCTGATGATTGCCAGCATCGACATGATACAATGGGCCCGCCTGCACCCCAGACCATTGCAGATGTTTCTACGTTCCCATCTACTCTCCTTCATGGAGGAGAGGGTCCTCTACCTACAGGTACCGATTGGAGTCAAGGAAGAGCCTAGGGTGGTGGACAAACATGAACAATTTGTCGGCAGGCAAGAGCTACTATGTCAGCCACACCAGGGAGCTGTTCACCGAGGCCAGTCTCTTGGACTGGGAGCAACCTTGAACTACACTCCAGTCCAGGGGACATGGCGGTCTGCGGAGAAGAATCTACCAATTAACCTCTTGGAATTCAGAGCGATCAGCTTGTCTCTGATTCCTTTTGCCCCTCAATTGTGTGGTCAACAAGTGTTGATCAGGACGGACAACATATCAACCTAGGCAGGTCTCGGTCATTTCAACTCCACAGGGAGGCGAGGAAGATCCTCTTTTGGGCGGAAAGACACGTCACCTCATTGAGAGCAGACCATATAAAAGGGTCCGAAAATATGCAAGTCGATTGACTCAGCCGAGTGGGGATACAGGAGGGAGAATGGGTTCTCCATCCACGTATCTTCAACATGATAGTGGCTCAAGTCGGACGTCCCATGGTGGATCTGTTCGCCTCCTCTATGAACCTCACGCTTCCGAGATATTTCTCCAGATTCTTCCATCCAGAGGCTGAGGCGACAGATGCACTCACGACACCCTGGCTCCAGGGTCTCCTATATGCGTTTCCGCCGTTCGCTCTGGTTTCCAGAACTACCCGCAGAATTCGGGAACTCAGAGCAAAGGTCATCCTAGTGGCCCTGAACTGGGCTCGTCACCCATGGTTCTCGGCAATACAGGAGCTGCCTATACTTCCACCCCTAGTTCTTTCTATACCTCCCAACATGCTGTTGTAGGGTCCGGTATGGCACCCAGATCCGGCCTGGCTGTGTTTGACCGCGTGGAGATTGAGCGGAGCAACCTATCGAAATTAGGTTATTCTTTCCAGGTCTAGACACCATTTTGACATCCAGACGACAGTCCACGGTCTGTATAGATATAACACCACATGTAAGGCGTTGGTGCGATGGTGTAGACGCAAGTCGGTGCAGCCACTGTTCCCTTCGATTGCTTCGCTTCTGGATTTCCTGCAGGATGGTCTGATTCGGGAATGAAGTCTGCTACTCTTCGAAGGCAGTTAGCGGCTCTGTCCTCTGTTTTCCCTTCCCTGGGAGGATACAAGATTTCCAAACATCCTCACATTCAAACCTTTCTTCAGGGAGCGTTGACAAAATCTCCGCTTCAGGTCCATCGCCTTCCAACCTGGAGGCCGAATACGGTACTCGGTGCTCTTACCGGCTCACCGTTCGAGCCTCTCGGGGAGGTGGGGTTGAAGTGGCTGAGGATGAAGAAGCTGTTTCTGGTCGCTATCACGTCTGCGGGAAGAGTGTCAGAACTCTGGGCATTGTCAGTGACATCGTCACTCTGCGTCTTTCATAAAGACAAGGTCGTGATTTGCACAGATTCTACCTTCCGGCCAAAGGTAGGCTCTAGATTTCACTACTCTCAAGAGATCTGCGTATCCACGTTCTGTCCTGATCCCAAGCATCCCAAGGAACGGATTTGGCACACCTTGGATGTAAGACGGGCTCTCAAGGTTTACATAGCCAGGACAGAGGTTTGCAGGAAGCCTGAGTCCTTAGTCGTCAATATATCTCCACCTAGGTCAGGGGAGAAGATGTCTAGATCGGCAATTGGTTCGGTTCTGAAGGCCTGTATCACAGAGGCTTACCGGGCCTCGGGTCAGGAAGTACCCAGTGGCATCACAGCTCATTCTCTGCGGAGCGCAGCAACCAACGCCGCCTTACCAATAGAGCTTCTGTTGAAGAGGTCTGTAAGGCGGCTACGTGGTCATCCATTTCCACCTTCATAAGGCACTACCATATCAACACGCTTGCATCTGCAGGCGCGGCCTTTGGGAGAAGAATTCTTCAGCACGTCGTTAACATGGAGGAAGATGACTACCCACCCGTATGAGGGACACTGCTCGGGGAGGTCCCATTGGAGATGTCCTCCACCTCAGAGGGAGAACGACCATTGGACTTACCGTGAGGGGTCCTTCTCCTCTGAGGTCAGGAGGACATCTCGGCCCTCCCATTTTCATCTTCCTCTTCTACTTATTCTGTGCTGATTTCTTCTCTTGTATTTCTGTTTATATTCTGCCTTGTTCATAGTTGCAGAGTTTTTCTTGTTTAATCAGTTGGTATTACTGTTTGCAGTTACGTTTTTCTAGGGCAAGGCCACTTCATTTAGGCTGCAAGCACTGCTTTCGGAGTCCCAGAACTGGAGATGGGCTATTCCGGAGGCGCCAACAGGAAGGGGAAAAAACTATTTCCTGCCTCCCTACAGGCACGGTGGGAATAACCCATTGGAGATGTCCTCCTGACCTCAGAGGAGAAGGACCCCTCACGGTAAGTCCAATGGTCGTTCTCAGCTCCCTGGCACCCCAGCTGATCCTCAGGCTGACTTATGCAATCCCTTTAAAGTTTAAAGGGACTGCATAAGCCTACCCAACAAACAGCTGAGAGGCAGGAGTAATCCGCTCCTGTCTCTTCACTGTTTTCAGATCTACCCGATATTCCCAAATATATCCAGGATTTTCTTGGGATCCCCCCCCCGGTTTTCCTGAGAAAACCCAGATACATTTGGGAAGTCAAAATATACCCCAAAAAATATTGATAAGGGTCACTAGATCCATATGCATACCCCTACCCCTGACACCATGTTGAGGACCACCAATATAGAACACTGTTATCTAATGATATTGAAACTTGATCTGAGAAATTAAATAAACCTATGCTAGCTGGATATGCTTTTGGGCAAAGTGTTGGTAGTATTAAAGTTTATGCTACTGATGTTATTTTTTTCCTGTATTAATACATTTTAACTGTATTAGTCATCTATTAAAGAAAATGGTAGGGATCCCTCTAACGAAATACCAGATTTTCTGTGTCATGAAAAATAATACAGTACATTTTAAAATATGCCAGGTAAAAGAACAGAAATGTGTTTTTATCACCTTTCTTAAGCAGAATTCTACTGACTATGTTTTTCTTATTTCCTAGCTGCAGGCATGTTCCTCACATCTCTGTTTATTGGAGATATTTGGCTGGGAGCACAGCAACCAAATATGTTTATAACTCATGTTAAACTGATTTGTGGAGCAAATGACAGAAAACAAAATGGTGACGTTCACAAAAGAAGAGAATCTGAAGAAGCTATAGTTTCTCTGTGCCAAGACATTTATTCGTACTTAATTCTTCACAATTCCTTTGAAGTCTTAAGTACCTGAATCCACTTGCAATGGTTTCTAAGCTATCTACATAGAGTTTTTAATACTCCTGTACAAAATGTAATCTTTGAGCAACCTTAAAAAAATAACATATATTGAACAGTGCTGGATTTTGAGAAAATATTTTCTATTACATTTTTCATAAGATTTCAAACTCAGATGTTAAGGCTGTTATGCCTCTGTCTTAAAGCTAACATTGATTATTTCTGTACTAAAACCAAAATCAAAGTGGCATGAAGCATTGATATAGAACACCCAAAAACTTTAAAACGATATTTTGGTAATTAAGGGGCTTTCTTATATGTTCTGACTGTTTCAATAGAGTTTAGTCAGAAAACTTGCAGATGATTGTACCAGTAGGGTGTTGTCATAGGTGAATATAATTTCTCAGCATTATTTAATGTGGGAACAGAAAACAATGTACGGACAGAAGAATGTGTTTAATCTGATTATTGGCTTTAAGAATGTGTTACTGACCTTATACATATATATATTATATGATTTTTAAATAAAATATGGCAAAACACAATGTTTAAACCAGTTTTCCTTTGATATCATTGCATTCAGAAATACGGTTGTATAGGTGGCATTGTACTGCTGTTTTAATATTACTTTAATGTCAGAGTGCTAGCCTGTTACATAGAGCTTACAATCTAAAGCTGTGTTGCTGGAAGAGAAGATATTAAGACAAAACATAAATATATGCATTTATATGTAAAATGCTTAGTATCAGTTTCTGGTCACTAGTAATTAACAAAGTCATGAATTACCTCAGCTGTGTGGACCATTTGGTTACCAAAACTAGGGCATTCTTCACTAAAGCTAGGGATTTCAGGGTGGGGGTTTGCAGTGGGAAGGGAGATCAGCAGAACTTGCCCCCACTCCAGCCAGCAGAAGTGAAGAAGAGATTGGATTTATACCCCGCCTTTCAGTCAGAGTCTCAGAGCGGCTTACAATCTCCTTCCCTTCTTCTCCCCACAATAGACACCCTGTGTGGTAGGTGGGCTGAGAGAGCACTGAGAGAATTACTCTTGAGAGAAGAGCTCTGAGATAACTGTGACTGACCCAAGGTCACCCAGCTGGCTGCATGTGGAGGAGTGGGGAATCAAACCTGGTTCTCCAGATTAGAGTCCACCACTCTTAAACAGTACACCAAACTGGCTCTCTGAAGTGCCCTTCTGCAGGTGGAAAACAGGGTATGGGCTCAAGCTAATAAAATCAACAATTTTAGATGAAATTTCTATAAATGTGCATGCTTTGTTGAAGTTCTATTAGGCTCCTTTCCTAAAACTACAGTTTTTTTAAAAAGAAACAGAAACATGAAAATAAAACATGAAAGTTCTATTTTTTGTTTTTTAAAGATCATTACACTAAGCAAACAGCAGTCATAGCAAGTGGTAAGTAACTCGGCTATGACTGCTGCAGGATTAGGTGGCGAGTAAATGTTTGCCCTTGATAACAAATGGCAGTATAACAAAATAAAAAGGGTAAACTGGCATAATCTGCTCAATTTCATTCTTGATTGATTGGAACATTTGCCTGTGGTCAAGATAGATGGTCAATATTTGAGTAGCATGCCAATCTGAGTTGGTTAAGGAAAAAGGAAAACAGTGGAGGGGGTCTGCTTAAACCCCTAAGAGCTTATCATATCCAGTAAGGTGAGAGTTCCATCTAGAGAGGGAGAATTTCTAAATACTTCCTCATCCCCATCCTTCCCACCATTTCTTCTAGGCCACCAGTCTGTGCCATTCTATTTCTGTGCATTACTTAATCTTGAACCTTCTGTTTCCTCCACTTGGTTTTCTGCAAGGGTTGGTCCAGCATGTTTAGAAACCACATCTTGCGAGTGGTTTTTTTGGAATAATTCCATGGAAATGTTTTGTGTGGTCTTCCATTCCTGTGAATAAAAATTTGCTCAACTCAGTTTAAATATTCCCATAAACTATTATTTACTATGGATTCCCCAAGGAAAAGATCAATAATGGCTAACAACTCACCCATAAAGGCTTTTTTATTTATTTATTTATTTTATTAGGTTTTTACCCAGCCCTCCTTATCTGCCACAAATGTTCTTGCCTTGTAATGTGTACTTGTAAGGCAGCATGTTCTAAAGTGTAATATTAGGGTGGAGAGACAGACCAGCATAAACTGCCTTGAAAATTGTCATATAGAGAAATTTCATGGCGGATACACAGAAATCACTGGACATGATAACATCTAGAGTAGACTACAGGAATGTGCTCTATGCAGGACATCCCTTGAAGAGTGTTTGAAGGCTACAATTGGTACAGAATGCTGACTGGAATGGGTGATGGGGCCATATCACTCCAGACTTGTTGCACTTACCAGAGCTCTCAGTCAACTTCCAGACCCAATTCAAGGTGCCAGTATTGACCTTTAAAGCTTGGGACCAACATCTCTTAAGGACCACCTACTCCTATATGAACCTATCTAATCACTGTGATTCATCATCAACCAGATTCAAGCACCTATAGGCTCTGGCTTTCTCATACAGTACGAAAAGCACATTACTTACTTTATTGATGTGTAACCAGTCTGAGAGATGTAGAACAAAATAAAGAAGAGAAATGCTACAAAAGCAGCAAGTCCAATCCAAAAGGCAATGACAATTGAATCTGTCAAAAAAAATACAGTACACAATATATCTGGTTGATCTTAGAGAATTTAAAATGCATTTTACAAACTGAATATTCTAGCACCTACAAAAGATTTTTTTTTCGCGTTTTGTACATAGAACATTGAACTACAGTGGAATGTACTTGGGAAGATAGGTCTTGGGGCAAATATACCCTTTCCAAAATCTTACATAAGATGGCTCTGTTTTGGTGTTTCACACCTTTCATGGGATTGTCATGTGTTGAGTTGTTAGTCTGTCCATCATTTACTCTCATCTCTGAATAAACAAATATTTATATAACAATTAATGCCAGCTTTTGAAAAAGTAAAATTAGGACTGTTCAAATGAATACCAACATATCACTTTAGTGTAGCATTTACAATAAGTGGCCAATATTATCAGTTAAAATGTAATATCCGTACAAAAGGCAAGTTTTCATTTAGTCCAGTTATTTAAAATTTCAAAGCTATTTATAACAAATGCAATAAAAGATTACATTTTAGAAACATGAAAAATATTTACTGTGTATTAATATAATCTACAGTGTTGACTCAGGATCATAAAATCCAGTCTAGAAAGACCATTTTGCATACACTGCATACATAGACTGAATGATCAGGAAAAGGCTGTAGCAAAAGTGCGTGGGGGTTGCTATTCTTTGTAGAGCTCCTTTAAAGTCAATGGTATTAGACTGGAGAAACTTTGCATAGGATTACACAGACAATCCAGCATCAGCTGTAAAAACAGCATTCCTCAAGCTGTCAGTACTGAACACCTTCTAAAGGGAAAACTGTCTGGGACCTAGCCTAATCACATTTTAGGTGGTGGTAGAAACATGAACTCTGTGGGTTAACAGCTCTGTACAGTATTTTCAATTCCCTCAACTAAGATCTTATACTAAACTTTTATATTTTAAATGGTTAGTCCCCCCCTATTTCCCCCTAACTTTTCATCTTTGAATAAGATGCATGAAGTAATACTTACATCTGTGCGCCTTCAGCTTTGTTGCATCAACTGAGGCTAAATCTAGATAGCCCACATAATATTCATAAGACCAAATATAATCTTGTGAATTTGTTCCATTAGCCATTTCAATAGTGCATCTCAGCCAGTTCAGAACTCTAATCCTAACATATACTTTTGTTTGCTGGTGCTGGCATAAATGGTTTGCACAAAGTTGTAGATTATGTTTCCTCTATCCTCAAGGACTGCCTAGAGGACAGACACCATTCAGCAGGACTGAAGGTCACTCTATGATGACAGCTGATTGGTGCCAAAAACAACAACAAATGATTCTGTTTTGTGTAGCTATACTATGCTATGCTATGCTATGCTATGCTATACTATACTAACACAGTACTATAAAAGAGACTTAAGAAAACAACACACAGCCAAAATACAAAACAAAATCTTCACAATCGGTAACCAGCAACACAACCAGGTGTGGTGTAGTGATTAAATAGTTGGATTAGGTTGGGGGAGGCCCAGATTCATATCCCTGCTGACCATAAAACTCACTAGGTGACCCTGGGCCAATCATTCTCTCTTAGCCCACCCTATCTTATATGGCTGTTGTGGGGTTAAAATGGACGACTGGAAAATCATATGCATCACCTTAGGCTTCTTCAAAGAAAAATAAATGTAATATACCCTTCAGTGCTTAAAAGGATAGACAATACTGAACACAGGGGTGCATACAAATGCATGCATATACACTGAATTCCCCCATGCCTTTGCACATTCAGGATAATTGGTAAAGAGCTGAAGAACGTATTAACTGTATGTGTCCAGGCAGAGTTCCTAGCTTCTGGGACACTCTGTCTCAGGGGTCTTTTCGGGGGGGAGCGCACCAGAGCGCAGCTCCGGGAGCTCAGGAGCCAAGCCCCGCCCCCAGCCGGCATCCCGGAGAGTCTTTCAGGCAGCCGAATGTCAATTTCAGCTCCATTATATCCTATGGGCCATTGAAGTCAATGGTGAAAACATAGGGTATATTCTGGGGGCTGGAGGGGAGGGGGTTTGAGGGAGAGGCTCGAAACTCACAGGATAGCTGATGGAGCCTCTCCCCAAGATACCCACCAAGTTTCAAGAACATTGGACCAGGGGGTCCAATTCTATGGGCCCCTAAACAGGTTGCCCCTATTCCCACCATTGTTCTCTATGGTGGGAAAAAAATAACTTTTTTTCCCACCATAGAGAACAATGGAGGAAATGGGGCAACCTGTTTGGCGGTCCATAGAATTGGACCCCCTGGTCCAATGTTCTTGAAACTTGGTGGGTATCTTGGGGAGAGGCTCCATCAGCTATCCTGTGATCTTGGAGCCTCTCCCTCAAACCCCTCCCCTCCAGCCCCAGAATATACCCTATGTTTTCACCATTGACTTCAATGGCCCATAGGGTATAATGGGGCTGAATTGCCACTGAATTTCTTTCATTCCCTCCTTTCCTTCTTTCTTTTTCCTCTTTCCCTCATTCTTCTCTTCTCTCTTTCTTTCTTTCTTTCCCACCTTCTTCTCTTCTCTTTTTCCTCCTTTCCCTGTTTCCCTCCTTCTTCCCTCTCTTTCTTTCTCTCTTTCTTTCCTTCTTTCCTTCTCTCTCTCTCTTTCCTTCCCTCTTTCCTCCTTCTGTGGCCCAACTCTCATGAGAAGGAGTTTAAACTTTAAACCCCTTCTCTCTTAGCTCCCCCACCCAGACCAGCTGGGGAAGGGAAGGGGAGGCTTTTGAAGATGCTTCCCCCCCTTTTGCTTCCCCTTCTGACATCACTTCCGGTGATGTCAGGGGGCGTGGCATATGCTAATAGCCTAATAGCTCATTAGCATACCATATGCTAATGAGCTCCTGCAGCTGTTCTTCTACGAAAAGACCCCTGCTCTGTCTACAGTACATGTACATTCCTTATGTTATGCTGATCACATGTAAGCACAGGACAAAGCTATCAGATGTCACCCCTCTTTTAACTCCTAAAACTTTTAACTCCTAAAATGAAATATGGTCTACCTCCAAGCTAAGGGGCTACGGAAATAACGAGCTAAACTGTATTGTTTTAAATGCACACAAAACCTTCCAGTAGGTTCCACTGTTAGGGTGTTCACAGATTCTTTTTTAAAGAGAGCGTATGTGGAATTTAACTACAGTCCTTTCACAAGTCGGCTCAACAGCCCGATCCTATGATGGTTAACTCAGAAGCAACTCCTACTGAACTTACTCCCTTGTAAGGAAGCATCCCTAAAGTGCGGTTTTGAAACCAATAATAGCACACGGCAGCCTCGGGGCTCAGCCAGCGGTACAGCGCTTCCCTATACCAAGGCAGGAGAAACTGACAGGCGAAGGCTCCATACGCCAAAACACAAAGAGCTGTGACGCACGCGCCAAAGCCCTTCCACGAGAAAGACAGCAATAGAGAGCTTTTATTTTGCGTCCTAGAGCGGTGCCGTCTCGCATTTCTTTCTGATGCTATCACGGAGGAGGGGCAGAGCTGGGCGCGGGTAGCTTGAAACAGAACGGCCGCTCTGACGATGGAGGAGGCTTCGTCGTTGCTCGGCCTCTCTCCTGGTGATCTTAAAAGCAGAGGACAAGAAAGTCCTAGGTCGGAGGACCTGCCCGTGGTGGTGTTTTTGTGCGCCGGGTGCAGACGGCCGGTGGGAGACACGCTCAGCTGTGAGGCCAGCGACGAAGACACCAACTGCGTCCTGCTGAAGAGTGAGCCTCTCAGGGGCGCGTGTATAATAAGCCGGCTTGCTTGCTTGCTTGCTTCATGCGCGGTTTGCGCTCCTTCTTCTCCCTTCTTGCCTCTACTTCTCCTTTCCTCTCCCCCCCTTTAAATTTTAACTTTAAGTAGCCTGTGGTTTGTGTGGGTTGCTGTTTGTCGTTCGATGGGGCTATTATCCTTCCTCCTTAAGGTTCGGCTTTAGTAATTAAGACTTCACTAAAAGTAAGCCCTCCTGAGTCCAGGGGATGGAAAACTAATAAACAATATTTTTGGGCCATTTTGTATGCAAATAAGTTTACTTGCGTTAAGTGGATCCGTGAAAGTACATAGGCCATTGTCCTTGTTGGCTGATACTTAATTGTGTGTAAAATGTATTTTTGAGATTGGCAAAGTTTTCTGCAACGTGAATCAACACTGAAGATGCAGTGGATACAAATGAAGATACTGTCCTGCAAATGGCTAAGATCAGCCACTGTCTGTACCTGAGCATTTTCTGTTGTGGCTACCACTTTGCAGAACAGTGGTCAGAAAGACTCCCACATTTATATCATTCTGCAGAATGTGTAAAATATAATTGTTGAGGAGAGCAATTTTATAAAGGGAATTGGGTTGTTTTTGTTGTTCAGTCGCACAGTCGAGTCCGACTCTTCGCGACCCTATGGACCAGATTACGCCAGGCCCTCCTGTCTTCCACTGTCCGCTGAAGTTTGCTCAATTTCATGTTGGTTGCATCGATGACACTGTCTAACCATCTCATCCTTTGCCATCCCCTTCTTCTTTGACCTTCAATCTTTCCCAGCATCAGGGTCTTCTCCAGTGAATGCTCCCTTCTCATTTGGTGGCCAAAGTATTTGAGCTTCAACTTCAGGATCTGGCCTTCCAGGGAACAGTCAGGGTTGATTTCTTTTAGGATTGACTGATTTGATCTCCTTGCAGTCCAAGGGACTCTCAAGAGTCTTCTCCAGCACCATAGTTCAAAAGAATCTATTCTTCGGCACTCGGCCTTCTTTATAGTCCAACTCTCGCAGCCATACATTACTACGGGGAATACCATTGCTTTGACCATGCGGACTTTTGTTGGCAGTGTGATGTCTCTGCTTTTTATCATGCTGTTTAGATTTGCCATTGCTTTCCTCCCAAGGAGCAGGTGTCTTTTAATTTCATGGCTGCAGTCACCATCTGCAGTGATCTGGGATCCCAGGAACGTGAAGTCTGTCACTACTTCCACGACTTCCCCTTCTATTTGCCAAGGAGTGATGGGGCCAGATGCCATGATCTTAGTTTTTTTGATGTTGCGCTTCAAGCCCACTTTTGCGCTCTCCTCTTTCACCCTGAGCAAGAGGCTCTTTAGGTCCTCTGCACTTTCTGCCATCAGAGTGGTATCGTCTGCATATCTGAGGTTATTGATCTTTTCCCCAGCAATCTTAACTCCAGCTTGTGATTCATCCAGGCCAGCATTTTGCATGATGTACTCGGCATATAAATTAAATAAGCAAGATGACAATATACATCCTTGTCGTACTCCTTTTCCTATGCTAAACCAATCAGTTGTTCCATATCCGGTTCTAACTGTTGCTTCTTGACCCTTATACAGTTTTCTCAAGAGACATGTGAGGTGGTCTGGTACTCCCATCTCTTTAAGAACCTGCCATAGTTTATTATGATCCACACAATCAAAGGCTTTAGCATAGTCAATGAAGCAGAAATAGATGTTTTTCTGGTACTCTCTTGCTTTCTCCATAATCGAGCGAATGTTGGCAATTTGATCTCTAGTTCCTCTACCTCTTCGAAACCCAGCTTGTACTTCTGGCAGTTCTCTATCCACGTACTGTTGGAGCCTAGCTTGTAGGATCTTGAGCATGACCTTGCTAGCGTGTGAAATGAGTGCAATTGTGCGATAGTTTGAACATTCCTTGACATTGCCCTTCTTCGGGATTGGAATGTAAACTGACCTTTTCCAATCCTGTGGCCACTGTTGTGTTTTCCAAATTTGTTGGCAAATTGAGTGCAGCATTTTAACAGCATCTTCTTTTAAAACTTTGAATAACTCAGCTGGGATACCATCACCTCCACTAGTTTTGTTGTTAGTAATGCTTTCTAAGGCCCATTTAATTTCGCTTTCCAGGATGTCTGGCTCGAGGTCAGTGATTATACCGTCGTGGTTGTCAAGGACATCGAGGTCCTTCTGTATAATTCTTCTGTGCATTCTTGCCATCTTTTCCTAATCTCTTCTGCTTCTGTTAGGTCCCTACCGTTTATGTCCTTTATCATGGCCAGCTTTGCATGGAACGTTCCCTTGATTTCTCCAATTTTCTTGAAGAGATCTCTAGTCCTTCCCAATCTATTGTTTTCCTCTATTACTTTGCATTGTTCATTCAAGAAAACCTCCTTATCTCTCCTTGCTGTTCTCTGGAAATCTGCATTCAGTTGGGCAAATCTTTCCTTTTCACCGTTGCCTTTATCTTTCTTTCTTTCCTCTGCTATGTGTAAAGCCTCATCAGACAGCCACTTTGCTTTCTTGCATTTCTTTTTCTTTGGGATGGCATTGATTGCTGCCTCCTTTACAATGTCACGGACCTCTGTCCATAGTTCTTCAGGCACTCTATCAAATCTAGTCCCTTAAACCTATTCTTTACCTCTACTGTATATTAATCGGGGATGCGATCTAGGTCAAATCTGAATGGCCTAGTGGTTTTCCCAACTTTCTTCAATTTAAGTCTGAATTTTGCAATGAGTAGCTCATGATCTGAGCCACAGTCAGCTCCAGGTCTTGTTTTTACTGACTGGATAGAGTTTCTCCATCTTTGACTGCAAATTATATAGTCAATCTGATTTCGGTGTTGCCCATCTGGTGATGTCCATGTGTAGAGACGCCTCTTAGGTTGTTGGAAAAGGGTGTTCGCTATGACCAGCGTGTTCTCTTGACAAAACTCTGTTAGCCTTTGCCCTGCTTCATTTTGTTCTCCAAGGCCAAACTTGTCTGTTATTCCGGTTACCTTTTGATTTCCTGCTTTAGCATTCCAGTCCCCTATGATGATGAGGACATCATTTTTTGGTGTTAGTTCTATGAGCTGTTGTAGGTCTTCATAGAACTGGTCCACTTCAGCCTCTTCTGCAGCAGTGGTTGGGGCATAGACTTGGATTACTGTGATGTTGAATCGTTTGCCTTGGATTTGGACCGAGATCAGCCTGTCATTTTTGAGATTGTATCCCAATACTGCCTTTCTCACCCTCTTTTTGACTATAAAGGCCACACCATTTTTTCTACAGGATTCCTGGCCACAGTAGTAGATATAATGGTCTTCTGAGTTAAATTCGCCCATTCCTGTCCACTTTAGTTCACTGATTCCCAAGATGTCGATGTTCATTCTTGCCATCTCATTTTTGACCACATCAAGCTTACCTTGATTCATAGATCTTACATTCCAGGTTCCTATGCAGTATTGTTCTTTGCAGCATTGGACTTTCCTTTCACCATCAGACACATCCACAACTGAGCGTCCTTTCGGCTTTGGCCCAGCCACTTCACTCTTTCTGGGGTTACTCATACTTGCCCTCTGCTCTTCCCCAGTAGCATATTGGACACCTTCTGACCTGAGGGGCTCATCTTCCGGTGTCATATCTTTTAGCCTTTTGTTACTGTCCATGGGGTTTTCTTGGCAGAGATACTGGAGTGGGTTGCCATTTCCTTCTCCAGGGGATCACGCTTGGTCTGAGTTCTCTGCTGTGGCCTGTCTGTCCTGGGTGGCCCTCCACGGCATAGCCCACAGCCTCATCGAACCTCGCCACGACAAGGCAGTGATCCATGAGGGAGAATTGGGTTGTAGTAAAATGGAATTGTTCAGAAGGATTACTGCACACCACTTTATACTATTTCAGGCCTGTAGCTATTGTGGGGCAGTTCAGGTTTCTGCCCTACCTAACAAACAAGAGGCATGCCACACAACAGCTGCTGCCCCTCTCCCCCTCCTCCCTCTCCTGTGGCATTAAAAGGGCCCTCCAGCTGATCGGTGGGAGCATGTAGCCCACTGACCAGCTGTTTTTCTAGCGGGGGCTGCCTGCACCTGATCTCCAAGCAGCGAAATCACCACTTGGAGTTCAAGGAAAGTGTGCAGCCGCCCCTCTCCCTCCTCCTCCCCTTCCCCTGCTGCCCCACAAAATTTCCCTATGCCCCACCAACCCAACATTTCTGAAGAAGAAGAGATTGGAATTATACCCTGCCCTTCACTCGGAGTCTTAGAGCGGCTTACAGACTCCTTTCCCTTCCCCTCCCCAGAACAGACACTCTTTGAGGTAGGGAGGGCTGAGAGAGCTCTTCCCAGAACTGTCCTTGAAAAAACAGCTCTGACAGAACTATGGCTTGCCCAAGATCATCCAGCAGCTGCAAGTGGAGGAGTGGGGAACCTGGTTTTCCCAGATTAGAATCCACGCATTTAACAACTACACCAAACTGGCTCTCTATGAGGCCGTATTATTTATTGCATGTATGGTCTTGTTCTTATTGTGTTGCACTTTAGCTTCTGAAATCCAGTTTTTACTGTTCCTATGATAGCCATGTCTTATACTGCTTTTATTGTATTTTTATATAATCTAGTCATGAGTCCATAAGTTTATTAAAACAGTCATAGACCAGCAGAAATCACAGACACATGAATCACAATGATAATAAGAGCAATAGAATAAATAGCAATTAGCTAATCAAGTTATACAATCAGGTAATACAAAATTACTAAATTATTAAACATTGTTAAAATTACTCTAAAATACATAAAACTTTCTGGTGAATTTTACAAGCAGCTGCAAGAAATTTCACACTAAAGGCTGTAACCTATGAATTTTCACCTATAAATAACATTTTAACAGACTCCGAATCCAGGCGAACAGGATATCTTCTAAGTAAAAGAAGAATAAACTTAGAACGGATCACTTGATATAAAGGGCAATAGAGTAAAACATGTTCTATTGTACAGGAACAGGACCTCTCTGCCATAGGCACCTTTTTGTATCATCCTTCCAGGACTGCAGAGGGAAGTGCTCGCCATTTGGCAAGAGAAAATGCCCCCCATTGGTCTGGAAACTCCAGTTGAGAGAGATAGGCAGCTGGGGTGACGACATACCTGGAATTCTCTGAGTCTAGGAAAGTTGGTGTTCTTAAAGTATCATACTGCCGTTCAATATCCAGTAACCTTTGCTGTATAATTAATTTCACCTGATCAAACCCCATGTCTTATATTGCATTTTTTATATAATCTAGTCTTAAATTTTGTAATTCTCATTAAAAAGGTGGAGTATCAATAATAGAGGCATATGGGGACGGTATCTGCCTAGTTTTGTTTTGTTTTTTAATCCTGTGCTAGAGAAAGGGAGAATAAGATTTTTATGCAAGTAGTTTTTATTTCCGTTTGAAAAAGCCCTAATACTGATAGGGATTCATCTAGGATGACCTTCTGCTGAGCCATCCTACTGATTTCCTCAGATTTGAATCCAAATTGCCTGATTATATAAGTTCATGTATAATAGTAATCATTGCAGCTGACAGCCTCTTCAGTAATAAGGGGAAGAATTAACTTAAATGTAACTATTTGTGTTGTATACCACCTAACTGTGTTTAAGGAAATTTTCCTGTTCTTAGCTTCTTCCAAATTGAATTTCATTTTTATTTAACAATGATTTAAAAACAAACAAACAAATTCAAACCTGTAACTACTGCAAGTATCCGTTGTCTTCCCTCCCTTTCCTACCTAGGCTTGTCAACAGCCTGGAGAAAAAAAATGCTGTTGTCTTCTTAATAGAGGCTTGATGAGATGTTATCAGGTGATGTTATTTACCTCTGTGCTATGAAAAGCTTCAATTACCCATTTCCACACATTGTCTATAGAGACAAGATATTTTTTTCTCCAAGCTGTTGGCAGCTTTGGTGTAGTGGTTAAGTGCGCGGACTCTTATCTGGGAGAACCGGGTTTGATTCCCCACTCCTCCACTTGCACCTGCTGATGTGACCTTGGGTCAGTCACAAGCTCGGGCACAGCTGTTCTCTCAAGGACAGTTTGTGTTAGAGTTCTCTTAGCCCCACCTAACTCACAGGGTGTCTGTTGTGGGGAGAGGAAGGGAAAGGAGTTTGTAAGCCGCTCTGAGACGCCTTTGGGCAGTGAAGGGCGGGGTATAAATCCAAACTCTTCTTCTTCTTCTTCTTCTTCTTCCATATTGTTGCTTGTTCATATCACTAGGAAACTAACAAGTGTTACAACAACAGCATAAATGTATTGTCTTATATTTGTTTGGTTTCTCATTAGGAATTTTTATGTTAAAGATCATCTTGCCAGAGTTGATGCGGAATAAAAATAAGGAATTCATCATTTTTAGAGAATAAGCCTTTGTGTTGTTTCTTGACTATAGTATGAGTTATTCAGTTGGATTAAGAGAATGCAAGGCCCGCTCTGAAACCGGTGGGATAGCAGTGCCTGAGCTGATACAGATGGGCCAAAATAATGTTTTCTTTCTTGCAATATAAAAACGCAACACCTTCCTGTTGGCAGTTCATAGCAATATTGGACTGGGCATATTATGATCTTTATATGTTTCACTTTGCTGACATGTCCAGCCAGCTCATAAAATAATAATTTTGCTGTTCTTCATTTTTTGGGAGCGGCCCCCCCCCATTTCAGGTGTTACTCTCAACATTTCAGTGGATAAAGAGCAAAGACTTTCAAGCCGGCCAGGTGAATGTGGTTGGTAAGGAATGTCTTTTCCAAGTGTAAATTAGATGTTTGGGGAGCCAATTCGTCCTTTTTAGAGCAAACCTTTATTTTGACTTAAAATACCCATGTAGGCTAACAAAGATCCTGTTACTTAGGGGAAAGCAGAAGAGAAATTTGGTGTTACACATTTTGAAATGTTGCGATAGGGTAGGATAATATATTTATATAATATAATATTGGTAATATTAAGAATTGTATTTTTCAGTCCATTTTTTCTGATTAAGCAAGACAGTTAACTTAGCTTTCAAGTACCTAGAATATATGTCATTGGATGTTATATGTGTGCATTTTTTACATCTTAGGGAATTTTGTTTTATATTTGTTTCTAGCGTTCTTTCAAATGTTAGTCAAGTTCATACTAGGGCTAAACATTTGCACTTTACTTGGAAGTATGTTCAAAGGAATAGCATGTTTAAGGCAGTATTTTGGAGTGTTAAATGACTAAACTGGGCAAAAAAGCTTTTGGTGAATGATATCTTGCCCCTTCTGCATGTTGAAAGAAGAGTTCAAAAGGGTCTCTGTTATAGATCATGACCCTCCATCTCCTTCATACATAGTGCCCACTGTACTCATGTGCTGTAGTGTATCCAGCTATTGCTAGTAAGCCAAGGCCCTCCCATGCCATACTTAACACACCCGTAGTGTCCTGTGGCTGTCCAAGCCTCTGGGAACACCCCCAGTCTTGCTCTCACGGGACCTGGGTAGTCACTTGTTGTTTGGTTTATCTTTAGGATTTTTTAATGTTAAGATCATCTTGCCAGAGTTGATGCAGAATAAAAATAAGAAATTCATCATTTTTAGAGAATAAGCCCTTGTGTTGTTACTTGACTATAGTATGAGATATTCAGATGATAAATCTGCTTAGCATTTATAGAACACTTAAACATATTCAAAAACGATAACATGCACTATTCAGCAATCCTTTAACTATCATATGTGGTAAATCAGGAGTATCCCTTAACTGATGAGGCAAAGGGATGTGAAGTCTGAAAGACAGTGGCTTGACAAAAGCCAGTTGATTCATGACTGAAGCAAAAATTGAAGGGGACCTGAATTAATAATTCAGTCTTGTAGTCTAGTTCCCTGACCTAGTTTCCTATGGATTCTTGTAAATTAGTAGGCTTTGGCTTATCAGCAAAGGTTGTAGATGTTGCAGTACATCCTGCACAGAGTCAGCACTGGCAGTGCAAGGCCAGAATGGGAAAAAGAGAGTTACAGTACATGCCACAAGGAACACTCACTCTCCACATCCAGGAGGTAAATCTTTAGTTCAAAACCTCTGAATTAATCTTGAGCCTTTTAAAGTCACATCACAGATTTTAAGAACTAATTGAGAAAGAGCCCTTTGAGACGAAATGGAACCGAGTACTGTACACAACTGTGTTATAGTAGCTGACGAACATCCACTCCAACACAATCCCATCTTGTTTCAGTGGAGTTTTCGTGATGCAGTATGTGTGTATACAGCCTTGAGTAGTTTTGTGTATATATCATCCTGTACACAGGACAATGTGCACTTCAGCCTAATAATTTATTTACTGCTTCATTAAGTCATTAGGTGTTTGAAAAGGAAGAAGTTGTTTTGCAAGAATAAAATATTTAGAAACTATAGCGTTCTCTACTGTATCTGTTCAGTGGAGTTTTATTTGTATAGAAAATAGTTGTAACCTTGAAGAATAGTAGTAGGTAACATTATGTAATGTTAGTTGTTAAAATGTTAAGAGCTAATTAGTAAGCTGTTAAATATATGTTAACTAAGTTGTCAAATATTTTGCTTTACAGCTTGTTTGAAACCTTGTTTTGCTCTGGGTGCAAAATGACTCTTGGAAGCATCTACAGATGCACCCCAAGACATCTTGATTATAAAAAAGATTTATTTTGTTTAAATATTGATACTCTTGAAAGGTAAGAGGAATATTAAGCCTGATAAATTTTCTTATTAGATTTGGTGATTGAAATAGTCTGAACCCTAAACAGTTGTCCTCAAACTTGAAACTGTTTTTCTTATGCAAGGAATTTATTGGGAAAGCATTAGACTTTATGCTTTTTTTTCACGACCTTTGCAAGTCCAGTGCATATTTATCAACATTAGAACTGGAACTTATTCACATTGGCATACAGACAGTTAGCACCCCAATCCCTCCTCTGTTAAGAACATAAGAAGACCCCTGCTGGATCAGACCAGTGGTCCATCTAGTTTAGCATACTTTCTCACACAGTGGCTAGTCAGTACGTCTGGACAGCCGCCAACATGGCATAGAAGCCAGGGCTTTCCTCTGATGTTGTCTCCTGGTACTGGAATTCAGAGGCTGACTGCCTCTGAATGTGGAGGTTTCCTTTACTTACCATGGTTACTAGCCACTGATAGACCTACCTTCCATTAATCTGTCTAATCTCCTTTTAAAGCTGTCTGTGCCTGTGGCCATCACTACACCCTCTGGAAACAAACTCTATATTTTAATCACTGACTGTGTAAAGAAGTATTTCCTAAATCTGCTATCCATCACCTTCTTTGGATATGCTTAAGTTCTAGTATTTTGGGAGATGGAGAAAAAGTTCTCTTTGTTAACTCTGTCCACCCCATGCATAATTGTATAAACCTCTATCATGTCCCCTCTTAGTTGTCTCTTCTAAACTGAAAAGTCCCAGGCTCTTCAGCCTTTCTTCATAGCGAAAATTCTCCACCCCCTAATAATCTTGGTTGCCCTCCTCTGTACCTTTCCCAGCTCTGTGATGTCCTTTTTGAGATACAGTGACCAGAACTGTGCACATTATTCCAAATGAGGCTGCACCACAAATCTATATGGGGCATTATAATATCTACTGTTTTGGTGGTGGCCCCTACCTGTTGGAACGAGCTCCTGGGGGAGATCAAGGCCCTGTGGGACCTCTCACAGTTCCGGAGGGCCTGCAAGATGGAGCTCTTCCACCAGGCATTCAATTAGGGGCTGCCACAGTCACAGATCCCGGCCCACAGCCTCTAACGGCAAGCTGATGCCATAATAAACCTTTGAGTGGACAGCCATCCCAGAACATCTGGGAAGGGGAAACCTTGGCTGGTAAATGTTCCACCTGACTGTGTCTTAACCGCCAGCACTTTGTTAGTTGCATTTTGCACTGTGTTGTATTCATTTTAGATGCTGTGTTTTAAATAAGTATTTGTTTCTAAGCTGTATTTTATACTTGTTTGTTTTAAGCTGCATTTTATATCTGTTGGAAGCTGCCCTGAGCCTGCTATGCAGGGAGGGCGGGTTATAAGTCTAATAAATAAATAAATAAAAATAATCCTTGACATAGAGTTTGCCTTTTACACCGCTGCAGCATACTTTCATTGAGCTATTTACTACAACCCTAAGATTTTTTTCCTTTCAGTTTCAAATAGTTCAGATGCCCTTAGCCTATACTTGAAGTTGAGATTATTTTGTCCCAGTGTGCATCACCTTACACTCACCAACATTGAATTTCATTTTCCAAATTGTTGCCCAATCAGCCAATTTGTGGAGATCTTCCTGGAGCTCTTCCCCGTCATCCTTGGTTTTCACCATTGTGAATAATTTTGTATCATCTGCAAACTTGGCCACCTATACTACTCACTCTCAGTTCCAGATCATTTATGAATACATTAAATAATACCAGTCCCAGTACTGATTCTTATCTGTCCTTACTGTTTCTTTTTTTCCATTGTGAGAACTGTCCCTTTGCTTCCTGTCAACTTAGCCAATTTCTAATCCATAAGAGAACCTGTCTCTTATCACATGACTGCTAAGTTTATTCAGGAGTCTTTGGTGAGGTTATCTTGTCAAAAATCTTTTGAATGTCCAAGTATAGACCATCTACTGGGTCACCATTGTCTACATATTTGTTCACTTTCTCAAAGAACTCCAGAAGCTTGGTGAGGCAGGACTTCCCTTTGCAGAAGCCATGCTGATTTTCCCTTGGCAGGCTTTGTTCCTCTATGTGCCTAATAATTCTGCCTTTGATTGTAGTTTCTACTAATTTGCCTGGGACAGATGTTAGGCTGACTGGCTTGTAATTTCCTGGTTCCCCTCTGGGCCCCTTTTTATAAATGGGTGTAACATTTGCTGCTCTCCAGTCTTTAGATACAGCAGCTGAATTTAGTGAAAGGTTACATATATGGGTTAGTAGATCAAGTATCTCACATTTGAGTTCCCTAAAAACTCTTGGGTGTATGCCATTAGGACCTGGAGATTTTAATTTCCCCAGTGATCTAGAATTTTTTTCTCTGGTCACCTCAGTCTGACTCAGTTCTTCAGACTCTCTTCCTGAAAATAGTGGCTGTGGAATGGCTACATGTGCCACACTTTCCACAGTGAACACAGTTGCAAAAAAACCCCAAAACTATTGAACTTCTCTGCCATCTCCCCATCTTTCTTTAGTAATCCCTTTATTCTTTGGTCTTCCAAAGGCTCAACTGCTTCTTTGGCCAGTTTCTTGTTCTGAAGTAAAGAAAAGTTTATTGTATATCTTAATGCTTTTAGCTACTGTCTCCTCGAATTCTCTTTTTCCATGCCTAATTATTAACTTACACTTCTTTTGCCAGAGCCTGTTGTCTCTTCTGTTCAATTCTTTGGGGCAGACCTTCCACTTTTTAAAAGAAGCCTTTTTGCCTTATAGTTTCCTTGACTTGAGTTGTTAACCAGGCAGGCATTCTATTAGACTTGGTAGTGCCTTTCCTACCCAGAGGAATGTGTTCTATCAAGGCTTCAATTAGTGTGGTTTTATATCTAAATTGTCATTTAGCACCAAGCACTCCAGCTCCCTCATCTTGGCTTGGAGATTTCTTGCATTGGATTATACAAATCAGTACAAGTCTGAAATGAAAAGTTTGTCATTAGGTAAAATCTCTTGCTAAACATTTACACTAATAATGGGAAACCATTGTTCTGTAAGCATTTCCTCCCTGTCATTTTTCTTTTCCTTTAGATACTTAATAGTTATTATTCATGAATGTTGTTCAGTCGCACAGTCGAGTCCGACTCTTCGCGACCCCATGGACCAGATTACGCCAGGCCCTCCTGTCTTCCGCTATCCGCTGAAGTTTGCTCAATTTCATGTTCGTTGCATCGATGACACTGTCTAACCATCTCATTCTTTGCCGTCCCCTTCTTCTTTGACCTTCAATCTTTCCCAGCATCAGGGTCTTCTCCAGTGAATGCTCCCTTCTCATTTGGTGGCCAAAGTATTTGAGCTTCAGCTTCAGGATCTGGCCTTCCAGGGAACAGTCAGGGTTGATTTCTTTTAGGATTGACTGATTATTCATGAATATCATATACCATATTTTCCTGAGCCAGTCATACATATCTGAGAACATATTCTTGTTCTAAGACTGTGCTATTAAGATTCTCACTGCTGCAAACATATTTAGTATCAATATTCTTAGTGTGTGACAATTTTATATACATTGTCCCATTATGATAAAGTTTAGGCATGATGCTTACATAGTTCTGCTTGCAGTATACCTACTGGAAATCCACCAATAGTCCAGCCATACAACAATAGCTCTGCCATCTCCAGTGGAGATTCATCCAGGCAAGCTCTCTGCCTATAGGACAGACCCTCAAGGTTTGCAAAAAATTATTATATCCAACCTGTAAAAAGTGTGTCCTACTGTGCTGCAGTAAGCATTTTCATAACTGCTTGATGATAAATGGCACTTCATTTGATACATTTTCAAGCTTATAGCTCTTGTTGAGTACTGGCCATTGCACTACTTATAACTGTTCATTTTTTCAAGTTACACTTTAGGATCCTCGGAACAAAAAGCAAACATTAATGAGGAACCTCTTACTCTTGAAAATCGAGCTGGTTTGGAAGAGTCATTAGAGAGGGTAAGATGATTATTCTGTGTTCACATGTTGCTGTTTTTCAGACGGAAATAAGTGAGGTCATCTGTTGGGTAAAATGGGAAAAAAGATGGACATATCTTTGTTTTTCTGGGTATGCTCATGTTCAAGACAAATAATGGCTTCATCTAATAGAAGTGGTACTATGCTAAATATGCTAAATCCAGCACATGTCTACTGAGTTCTGTAGCTTTCAGCCTTTGACTGTCAGTATCATTCATGTGTTAGGCATGGATAAGGAGTGTGGGACTATTCTGCCCCGTTATGTGATAACCACCGTCCTCTGACGATACTCTTAACATTTTGAAGGGGCAGGAAGACTCTGAACACAGAAACACTTATATGACCTTGCAATTTATTCATGGGTTCCTAGAACTGGGACCTGGGTCTTATATATGAACTAAGCTGAATTATTTTTTTTATTTTTCTTAACAGGCAGAAACAATATTGAAAGCACTGGAGCAACGATTATCAGTAGTTGAATCAAGTTTTGCATCTCTACATAATATGGGTTGAAAAATTATGAATATTATTAATCTGCATTTGTACACACTTGCTATTATTGGCTCTTGGAAAAGTTGTTGAATCATTACAAGAGATTTGTTGCTAAAATCATAAAAATTGTCATCACCTGAAGAAAGAAGATGCAGGGGGCTTTTTTGGTAGGGGTCCACAGTTTGATGAAGTTAGATTCATAAGGGATCCTGTTTTGTTTCTTTGCAAGTCATTTTTTAAGGTTTTCTAAACTTATGAAATACAAATCATATTGATACTCTCTCACAAGTTGTTTTTTAGTTTATGTACCTACTGACACTGTTTCAGCAGCTGATATTGACAGGGCTAACTTCTTTCTTCTGAAGAAAATGATATTTGAAGGATTGGCACCTCTTAGATGCATTGCATAAAACTTGCATAGCACGTAGCACTTCATGCATGATGGGTAGCTTTTTAGTCCTCTAATGTAACGGTATTACCATTTTGTTAGCCTGTCTTGAACTTGATTCAATCATCTGTCTGAATTTTTGTTAATCTTCTTAGCCTATATTATGAGAGATGGAAGAGTAAGATTTAAATCTTCTAAGAAACTGTAGCTGTGGGCTGATGAGACATTCTGAACATAAAAATATTTTGACCATGTTCAATGTTTTTTAAAATAAGGTAAGAAAAGGTTGCAGATCTTTAGCTGAGTTTTGTGAATATATTGTGTACCAGTTATTGCAATGGATTTTATCTTCAGCTTCTTTTAATGATGTGTGTCGCTTTGAAAGCAAAATACTTAAAATTAATAGTGATGTCACTATTCCAATAAAATTGAAATGGTAATTCTGCAGTTCAACTAGAAGTTGAATTGTAAAAGTGTTTATATTGTAAAACTCTGCCTTTATTCTCAAACACCTCCAAATTCAAAATTAAAGTTTCATGTAATTTGCCAGACTTGAATGTCTTTTATGTTCCAAATAACCTAGGTGGCATTAGTCATCACAGACTTCTCATTATGTTGTAGCACATTATGTTCCCTTCTAATAGGGGCATGCCATTCTATTTCATCCTCATTTTATTTTTTAAAAATGGGAAAATAGCCACTGTTTATAAGCAAAAGAGTTTGGAATAGATGCTTAAATATAGTTGTTTCAAACTATAATGCAGCTGGAAGCTCAAGCAAACATTCTTTTCTTTCCTGGCTATTTTGGTCAGATATATTTCTTGGTAACTTCAATAACATTAATAAGAATGACTTTTCAGTTTGAAGGGGGGGGGGGAATCACCCAGAAAGGAACAAGTTTTCTTAAACCACTGTACTTGTTCTTCAACCATGTTGCCTAATTGGCTAACAACCAAAACATCTTTTTCACTAGACTTGTTGCATCTTGGGGCACTAAAATACAGTGTAATGAAATTTTATTGAATCAAATCTCATATTAAATTTTGAAATATCTATATTCTGTTCATGCAAATAAATAGATCAGGTGCCAGCCAGTTATTATTTTTAAGTACTCTGGGGTTTCACCACTAGGTGTGTGCAAAAAAAAATCAGTATTTTTCAGGTTTGGATGTACTGAATTTGGAAATAATCGGGATTGCCAAATTTATTCAGCTCCAGTATACCTTATGTGGACTGTCCCCATAGGGTATACTGGAGAATGGGGTGAGTATATTCACGCTGCTTCCAGGTTCTCTCGCATGTAGTGCAGCTTGCAAAAGCCATTTAAATGGAAAGTTCCCGTTAAATAACTTTTGCAAGCCAAGCCACATACAAGTGAACGCAAAGCAGGGCAAGTTCCCTGCAAGCTCTGCTCTGCAATCTACCATCAGAAAGGAGGGAGAGAATATTTGAGATCTTCCCCCTCTCCTTTCCATTCTGCTGGCTTCTTGGAGCTGTAGCCAGCAGAAATGAGGGAGGGAAGATCTCAGACTTTCCCCCACCTTCCATTCTGCTGGCCTCGGGAAGATCTCAGATCTCAGCCCTGAGTCAATTATCCTATCTGCTGACCTCCCCTTCTCCCCCCAGGAATATGTGAAGCAGAGATCCAAATCAGAGGCAAATTCTTGCTCAACTCCAACCCATTAGTGGTGTTGATTGACATCAGTGAACTGAACAAAACCAAACAAGACTGACATTAAACACAAATAAATCCAGTGAATGCCAAACAAGACAGAAACAAGCAGGTTCAAAGCTTAGTCGCTCCAGCTTCCAAGCACAATGACAGTGCAGGGAAGGATTCTGCTGCTGCTGTGGCTGGGGCAGGAGGGTGGCTCAACTGCCCCTTCCTGCCCCCATCCTGTCCCTGCACAGCTAGCCATTTCTGGTGCTCCAAGCCAGCTACAGCTGCACCTAGTGCCAGCAAGGCAGCATATGGGTAATGTCCTCTTTGCAGGTGCTGTAGCCTGGCAGCCACAACCAGCCCATTGGGCTAGATGTTTCTGGGTGTCTTTTTCTAATTATATTGCAGAATACCTTTAGTAAGCAGGCAAAGGAGAAACTTATTTAAGTCACAGTACACGTTATGGTTCATATGGTTGTATACTTCAGGGCCAAGTATCAGCTGTGTTCTAGAGCAGGCAGTACATTTCATAACCTCAGTCTAGCACAGAGTCTCTGTTTAATTCCATTTGTTATTACTACTCACTTATATAGCATTTTATTACAAACAGTGGTCTACAGATGGTATTTTGTTTGCTTCACAACAGTCCTGAGAGGTAGGCTATAATTATTCATATATATATATATATATATATATATATATATATATATATATATATATATATATATATATATATATAAAATGAAGACTATTAAATCCGCATATATTAGCGGGATGTTTGTGTATGTACATTTTGAATAGAACTGAAGAACTCAAGAGTCCATGTGTGATATGATAATTGGACTAGGATCAGCAAAACCCAGTGTCAGCTATGCTGCCATGGCTGGTGTGTGGGTGTGTAGTGGCTGATGTAGTATTTCTTCTTATGCTGGAATGTTAACTTTCACTTTTCCTCACTGAGTCTTATAGCCTGAGCGTCTGACCACCTTGGTGCCTCTCTCCTGATGCTTTGCTGGGAATGTGAAACCATTAGTTTAGGAGCGCTGTAGCTGATGCCCTGAGTGGCTCAACCTTGTCAAGGGACCTCGCTTCAGATCCTGTATATCTAACTCCCTTCTGCCTTTAGGATTAGTTCTGGCACTAAATGTATACACAGAAGACTTGCCTTTACTGTACTCAATAAACTTGAACCTTTCTGAAGGAACGTTGTTGAGAACTGATTGCTGCAAGACTCTTGACACCCAGATTCTAATTCACACTTGTCATGATGCCTACTTGGTGACCCGGGGCCAGTCAGTTCCTCTCAACCATCCTGTAAAACAGGTTAGGCTGAAAGAGTGTGACTGGCCCAAGGTCACGCAGGAAGCTTCCATGGCAGAATGGGAATTCAAATCTGGGTCTCCCAGATCCTAGTATGATGCTGTAACCACTACACAATATTGGCAAGACAGGTACATCATGTTTTCTGTTAGGTGTTTTGTTATGTGTGTGTTTAGATGTTAAATTTTGCTTCTAAAATGCAACCTGCTCATAAATTGGAAGCTTTCTGTATTCTTGTTCAGAGTTAGTTGGATATAAACAAAGGGGATCTGAGGGCCACCTTCCTTGAATTTTGCCCAGGGCCCCAGAATCACTAATAACATCCCTGGATTCAACCCACATTATTTAAACTAGTACTTGTAGATATTATTTCTAAGAAGTAGGAATCTTGCTTTTGAAAGATCAAGAGTTCTTATCTGGGACTCTGGGAAAAGCATTTGTTATATTTCTTTTTGTATGCAGTCTCATACATACCGATTTGGGGTCTGTAATGTGCCTGTGATCTGTACATTTTTAAAGAAGAAGAGTTGGATTTATACCCCACCCTTCATTTGGAGTCTCAGAGTGGCTTAAAATCACCTTCTCTTCCTCTCCCCACAACAGACACCCTGTGAGGTAGGTGGGGCTGAGAGAGCTCTGCATGTGGAGGAGTGGGGAATCAAACCCAGTTGTCCAGATTAGAATCTGCCACACCATATTTGCTTTACTATATAAAGTGGTACTTACCTCACTCATAGACACCTTATTGGAGGTGGTAGATTCCTGTCTGACCCGTATTCAGTTTGACTTTTGGTAAATCTTAAATCAAATTAAAAATAGTTTAGACACTGTTACAGAAAGCAAGTATCTCAATCTGGGATGCAGCTACATTGGCAGTTTAGGAATGAAGTGGTAGTTTACACATCTGAAAGTGAGATCACACTGCTAGTGCAGTTTTTCAGTATTGTCACACATTTGCTGGTTAGAATATTGATGGAAGGATATTGGATAATGAATTTGTAGGCAACTACAGTACAGAGACCCAATTCTGTTAAACTGCACCGCTGAGAGAGCAAGTAGCAGGATGAGTTGACCCCACTGCTCTTTTAGTCATGTGATTTCATTTCAGTTCTTACAAATTTAAAATGCATTAGTGATTGGCAGCATGGTTGAACAAACACAGTAGTCCAGAGGCAAAGAAAGACATGTCCAACCCCACCCCTTCATCAATCATTTTTTAAAAATCCTGATGGAAAGAGTAACATCTAGGAAGGTTACAACCCAAGCCTTTGCATATTGGGGGCAAGCCTGCCTCCCTCCCTCACACGCAGGATTTTCCCTCTGTTTTTTCTTCCTTCTTGGCTGAACAGCCCCTTTATTTCCTTCCTTCCTTTTCTTTTTTTAAATAAATTTTTCTTAATTTCATCAAGAAAAACGGCAAGAAAATAAAGACAAAAAACAGAAGAAAAGACAGATATACAGAAATGAAATTCTACTTCTAAACCATTTTTAACATACACCCATAAAATCAATTTCTTTTAGGCTCCCTATGTCTTTTATATCTTATAATTAGCGCTCTTCCAAATATGCTTGTAACCATTTGTTAAAATTTCACCCATTTCTTTTTAAAGTCACTCTCTGTTTTTTCATTCAGTTGTTGTGACAGATTGTTCATCTCTTTTGCATCCATAAGTCTAAGAATTAGTTCTTCCCTTGTAGGCATTTCTTCCTTTTTCCAGTATTTCGCCTCATGTACATTCACGTTCATTGGTATAATATTCAATAAAAACAATTCTGGTATAAATGGTACAGTTGTATTAAGCATTTTTTGTAACATTTCATGTATCTAAATCCAATATTTTTTCACAACACTGCATGTCCACCACATGGAAAAATGTGCCAGTTTTATATTTGCATTTCCAACATACATTTGACATATTTGGATACTATTTAGCTAAATTTTCTAGTGTCATGTGCTATCTATAAAACATTTTATACAAGTTTTCCTTATAAAAAACCACTCTACTGAGTTTCACATTAACTTTCCAAATCTTTTCCCATTGCTCTATAGGTATATTATGCCCATTTATTCATCACATCTTTTACAACCTCATCTTGCAATTTCATTTCTAACAGAAACCCATAGAATAGTTTAATATGCTTCCCTTCTGCAGACAATACAATTTTATCTAATTCAAGCTGTGTATTATTAAATCCTGCCTTTTTATCCTTCACAAATCTAGAATCTAGTTGGGCTCTTTCCCACCAGTTTAGATTAATGCCTTTCTCTTTTAGTTGTTCTTGTCGAAGTAAATTGTCTTTGTCATCTAACAGTTCTTGGTACCTCCATAATAAATCCTTAGAAAAAGTTGTTGGATTAATGAAAGCTTCTAATGGGGAAACCCACTTTGGTGTCTTGTTGTAATATAGTTTTTGGATTTGTTCCCACACCTTGAGTAATTCCACTCTAAGTATATGTTGTTTAAAATACTTATGATTTTTACTTTTCTCATACCATATAAATGCATGTCAACCCATTTGTAAGTCATATCCTTCTAATTTCAAAAGTCTCATATCTTCTAAAGTGATCCATTCTTTCATCCACGTAAGGACAGCTGCTTTATAATACAATCTCCAGTCTGACTTAAGGACAGCTGCTTTATAATACAGTCCGACTCTTCTCCAGTCTGACAATGCAAATCCTCCTGTCTCTTTAACATCCTGTAGTAATTTTGATTCTTGGTTTCTTGCCTTCCCATATAAATTAACATTTTTTCTAAATCTTTAAAAAAGTTCTGTTTTTTAATCATAGGGATTATCTGAAAAAGAAAAAGCAGTCTTGGTAAGATGTTCATCTTCACTGTTGCTATTCTTCCCATAAATGATAGTTGTAGATGTTTCCATTTGGTGATATCCTTTTGTATTTTCTTTAAAAGTTTTATATAATTGTCCTTGTACAATGAGCTACATCTGTTAGTTAATGTTATTCCCAGGTATTTAATTTTTTTCTGGATTTCTATTCCTGAAAGATTTTGTATATACTGTTTTTGCTCTTGTGTGCGATTCTTTACCATTATTTTGGGTTTTTACGGTTTATTCTTAGTCCCACGTGCTGTCCATATGTCTGTATTACTTGCAAAACTTGTAGTATCGAGCTCTGAGGTTCTTCAGAGCTGAGCTCTGAGAAGGAGCAAGGTGTTTGAGCTGCCAGAGGGGTGAGTGGTATTTTTATCTATTTACTTTCAGCTGAGGTGCTTTAGCTGAGAAGGTACTGTGTCAGGGACTGTATTTGGGAGTGTGTGGGTGAGTTGTAACAGACTCCTGACTGCTGGAGTTAGGGTGTGAAAGGGTCATTGTTTGCCTGTAATTAAGTGCTTGGGTGAAATTGAATAGCAGACTCCTGGCTGCTGGAGTTGGGGTGTGAAAGGGGCTTTGTTTGACCGTCATTAAGTGCCTTGGGTGATTTTCAGTAGCTGCTAGCCACACCCTCTCCTGGGAGACAATTCCATTTAAGGCAGGAAGTTTGCAAGAGGCACGAGCCTCTGGGCGAGAGCAAAAGGGCAAGGCTCTTTGCCTGTGGCTCTTGGCCTAGGGGCTCTGTAAGAAGCCCAGGAAGAGCCAGAAAGCCAGGACCTTGGCTCCTTGGTAAGGTAAGTAGACTCCTACAACAGGAGCCATATAAATACAAAGGGTTTTAAAAGGGGGTTATAGAAAAGTATTTGTTTAAAAACAATTATGAAGCCAGAATGCCAGCAGGGGGTTGGGGGCTATCCAGTGTTTTGCATGGAGTGTCACATGTATGACTATCTGCCCACTGGTCAGAAGTCTTGGGTGTGTGCTCGGTGCAAGGAGCTCCTGGTTCTCAGGGAGTGAGTTTGCTCCCTTGAGGCCAAGGTGGCTGACCTGGAGAAGCAGGGACAGTCAGTTAGGTGCACGGGGAAGACTCTCGGGGACTTGTTAGATATGTCCCACTCTGGATCTGGCAGCCCGGCTGCTGCCAGGGAGCATGAGGGTCAAGGGGAAAAGGGGCACCATGCTGAGGATAAGGGGAATGTGCCCTCAGAAGGGACCTCTTCTTCAGCTGGTGAACGGGTATCCTTTCGTACCAAGGAACCGTCCCTGGGAAGGGTGGGAGGGGGGCTCTTGGTAGTTGGTGATTCGATCCTTAGGCAGGTAGACAGCTGGGTGGCGAACCCGCGTACTGACCGTATGGTGACTTGCCTGCCTGGTGCGAAGGTAGCGGACATTATGCGTGTTTTAGATAGGCTAGTAGATAGTGCTGGGGAGGAGCCAGTGGTCGTGGTGCACGTCGGCACCAACGATGTGGGGAAATGCAGTCGTGAGTTCCTGGAGGAGAAATTTAGGCTGCTGGGCAGGAAACTCAAGGCCAGGACCTCCAAGGTAGCCTTCTCGGAAGTCCTACCTGTTCCACGCGCAGGGCCGGAGAGACAGGCACAGATCAGGAGTCTCAATGCGTGGATGAGACGGTGGTGTAGGGGGAAGGGTTCAAGTTTGTTAGGCACTGGGATGCTTTTTGGGACAAGAGGGAGCTGTACAAAAGGGACGGTCTCCACTTGTCCCGAGAAGGAACCAGGCTGCTGGCGCTCAAAATCAAAAAGGTGGCAGAGCAGTTTTTAAACTGAATAATGGGGGAAGCCGACAGGAGATGAAAAATCTCTGGTTCGGGATGGCTCATCTCAAAGAGATGAAGGGGTAGCTATTACTTTTGTACAAGGAAATGGATTACAATTGTCCACTGAGACTGTGGCTAATGATAGGAACTGCCTGGCAAGGTCTCGAGGCAGCAAGAGGAAGGCTGTGGGCTTAACAAACATGGGAAACTATAAGTGTTTATACACAAATGCTAGAAGTCTCCGAGGTAAAATCGGGGAGTTGGAATGCTTGGTGTTGGGGGGGAAATAGACATTGTGGGTATTTCAGAAACTTGGTGGGATGAGGAAATTCAGTGGGATACGGTGATTCCTGGTTATAAATCATATCGGAAGGATAGGGGGAAAGGGTTGGAGGTGGGGTGGCTCTGTATGTCAGAGAGGGTATACCGTCCAGTAAGATTGAGAGGGTAAGAGAATTGGATTCACTTCTGGAAATGCTATGGGTTGAAATAGTGGGTCCAAAAGGAGGCTTAACAGTGGGAGTTTGTTATCGCCCACCAGATCAAAAGATAGAGGAGGATTATAAAATGATGAATGAATTAAAGATAGCGGCTAGACGAATTAACTGTGTTGTAATAGGCGACTTTAACTACCCACACATTGATTGGGTCAATATGAGTTCTAGTCGGGAAAAAGAGATTGCGTTCTTAGACACTCTCAATGACTGTGCTGTGGAACAGATGGTCACAGATCCTACCAGGGGAGAGGCGATCCTGGATTTGGTCCTAAGTAACACCCAAGACCTGGTGAGAGATGTAAAAGTGATTGCACCACTTGGGAACAGTGACCATAATGTCATTGAGTTTAACATTAGTACAGATAGGGAGTTGCCCAAAAAGACTGACGCAACCACTTTTAACTTTAAAAGGGGTAACTTCTCTGGTATGAGGGGACATGTGAGGAAGAAATTGAAAGGAAGAGTGGAGAAGGTCAAAACCATTGGGGAAGCTTGGAGACTATTTAAAAAGACAATCCTAGAAGCTCAGAAAAAATATATACCGCGGGTTAGGAAAGGTACAAATAGGTATAGAAAAAAGCCTGCATGGTTAACAAATAAAGTAATGGAAGCTGTAAAAGGTAAGAAGGATTCCTTTAAGCGGTGGAAAGCTAGTCTTAGTGAGGTTGATAAAAGGGAACACAGACTATGGCAAATAAAATGCAAGTCTGTGATCAGGCAAGCAAAAGGGGAATATGAGGAGCATATCGCAAAAAACATAAAGACCAACAATAAAACTTTCTTCAAATACATTAGAAGTAGGAAGCCAGCCAGGGAGGCAGTGGGGCCCTTGGATGACCAAGGGGTAAAAGGAGTAGTGAAGGATGATAGGGAAATGGCTGAGAAGCTGAATGCATTTTTTGCCTCTGTCTTCACTGTGGAAGAGGAGAAGTGCTTGCCCAGTCCAGAAGCACCGATTTCGGGAGGGGGTTTGAAAGACCTGAATCAGATTGCGGTAACAAGAGAGGAAGTCCTCCGACTGATGGACAATTTAAAAACTAATAAATCACCAGGCCCGGATGGCATTCATCCGAGAGTTCTGAAAGAACTCAAATGTGAACTTGTGGATCTCCTGACAAAAATATGTAATCTTTCTTTAAAATCTGCCTCCATTCCTGAGGACTGGAAGGTAGCTAATGTCACTCCCATCTTTAAAAAGGGCTCCAGGGGAGATCCGGGAAATTACAGGCCAGTCAGTCTGACATCGATACCGGGTAAGTTGGTGGAAACTGTTATTAAGGAAAGAATTAGTAGGCACATTGGTGAACAAAAACTATTGAGGCAGACTCAGCATGGGTTCTGTAAGGGAAGATCTTGTCTCACTTACCTGTTAGTGTTTTTTGAGGGAGTGAACAAACATGTGGACAAGGGGGACCCAATAGATATTGTTTACCTTGACTTCCGGAAAGCTTTTGATACAGTTCCTCATCAAAGGCTCCTAAGTAAGCTCAATAATCATGGGATAAAAGGACAAGTCCTCTTGTGGATCAAAAACTGGCTTATAAATAGAAAACAGAGAGTGAGTATAAATGGGAAACTTTCTCAGTGGAGGGTGGTAAGCAGTGGGGTACCACAGGGATCAGTACTCGGTCCGATGCTTTTTAACTTGTTTATTAACGATTTGGAATTGGGAGTAAGCAGTGAAGTTGCTAAATTTGCAGATGACACAAAGTTGTTCAGGGTGGTGAAAACCAGGGAGGATTGTGAGGCACTCCAAAGGGATCTGTTGAGGATGGGTGAGTGGGCATCAATGTGGCAAATGGGGTTCAATGTGGCCAAGTGCAAAGTGATGCACATTGGAGACAAAAATCCTAAATATAAATACACGTTGATGGGGTCTGATCTGGCAGAGATGGACCAAGAGAGAGATCTTGGAGTCGTAGTGGATAACTCACTGAAAATGTCTACACAATGTGTAGCTGCAATAAAGAAGGCCAACGCTATGCTGGGGATTATTAGGAAGGGAATTGATAACAAATCAGCCAGTATCATCATGCCCCTGTATAAATCATTGGTGCGACCTCATTTGGAATACTGTGTACAGTTCTGGTCACCACATCTCAAAAAGGATATTATAGCATTGGAAAAAGTGCAGAGAAGGGCAACTAGAATGATAAAAGGGTTGGAACACCTTCCCTATGAAGAAAGGTTAAAATGCTTGGGGCTCTTTAGCTTGGAGAAACGACGGCTGAGAGGTGACATGATCGAGGTTTATAAGATTATGAATGGGATTGAGCAGGTTGAGAAAGAAGTACTTTTCTCCCTTTCTCACAATACAAGAACTCGTGGGCACTCTATGAAATTGCTGAGCAGTCGGGTTAGAACAGATAAAAGGAAATACTTCTTCACCCAAAGAGTGATTAACATATGGAATTCACTGCCACAGGAGGTCGTGGCAGCTGCAAGCATGGACAGTTTCAAGAGGAAATTAGATAAACATATGGAGCAGAAGTCCACCAGTGGCTATTAGCCACAGGGTATAGATGGGAACTCTCAGTCTGGGGCAGGTGATGCACTCTATTCTTGGTGCTGGAGGGGGCAGCAGTGGGAGGGCTTCTGGTGCCCTGGCCCCACTGCTGGACCTCCTGATGGCACCTGGTATATTTTGGCCGCTGTGTGACAGAGTGTTGGACTGGATGGGCCATTGGCCTGATCTAACATTGGCTTCTCTTATGTTCTTATGTTCTTATGTTAAATACCAGCTCATACGCAAAAGCTTGAAGTTTATATTCCTCTCCTTTAACTTTTAAACCCTTAATTAGTTCATCTTGTCTAATCATATTATTTAATGTTTCCAATGTGAAGATAAATAGTAGTGGCGATAGGGGACATCCTTGTCTTGTTCCTTTATTAATTTTAATATTTTGTGTCAGATCACCGTTTATTATGATTTTTGGCCATTTGTGTTGTGTAAATTGCTTTGACCATAGTATAAAAATAATTTCCACATTTCCATGCCAACAGTTGTTCCAGGATAAAAGTCCAGTTTAAATTATCAAATGCCTTTTCTGCATCTAAAAATAAAAGTGCCATTTGTTTTTCTGGATGTGCTTCAAAAAATTCCAATACATTCAATATATTTCTGACATTATTTCTCATTTGTCTTTTTGGTAAAAAGCCTGATTGATCTTGGTGAATTACTGTATTCAACACCTTCTTGAATCTGCTTGCTAAAACTTGAGGCATAAATCTTGTAATCCACATTAAGTAATGAGATTGGCCGATAATTTTTAATTTCTTTTTCCTCTGTATCTGGTTTATGGATTAATGTAATCAATGCTTGGCTCCACAACTCTGATATCTTCTTCTGTTCCCATATATTTTGAATAGCCATCTTCAATGGTAATGCAATTTGATCCTCAAGTATTTGGTAGAATTCTGCTGGTAACCATTCCAGTCCAGGAGGTTTTTTTCACTTTTGATTTTTAATGGCTTCTATTATCTCTGCAAATGTGATTGGATCATCTAACATTTTCTTTTGTTCTTCAGTAAATTCTTCCCAACTATATTGTAGTAATTCTTTAATCTGCTCTTGTTTGGAGTTATGTTCATGGTATAGTCTACTATAAAATCTTTCAACTATCTTTTTTATTTCTCTGTGCGTATTCTCCTCTCCATCTTGTTCATTCCTCAAAATTTTTATGTGCTTTTTGTCAGCTTGTTTACGTAATTTGTATGCCACTATCTAGTAGGTTTATTAGCATTTTCAAAAAAGTTTTGTTTCGCATACACTATTTTCTTTGCAATTTCTTGTGATAACATACAATTTAATTGATGTTGCATGTTTTTAATTTTTATTCTTATATACACTGTTGTAGATTCAGTTTGTGTTCTTTCTTCTTCTCTTTTAATTTCTTCTTCAATCTGTGTGTATTTCTGTTTCCTTTTTTTCTTTACCAATACATTTTGTCTAATAAACCATCCCCTCGCAAAGGCTTTAAAGGCATCCCAAATTATATCCTGCAAGGATTCTGGTTGTTTATGTACTTTAAAACATTCTTGAAATTCTTCTTTAGTTCTAACAACAAATTCTGGATCTTTTAATAACCATAAATTCATTGTCCATCTATTTTTTCTCGATGTGTTGTGTAAAATCAAAAATAACGGATTGTGGTCAGCATATGTTAAGGGCAAAATTTCTGCTTCCACAATATCATTGACCATATTTGTTGATATCCAGGCCGTATCCAGTCTCGTCCATGACTTGTGCCTTGGTGAAAAAAAGTATATTCTTTTTTATTCAAATTTTGAATTCTCTATGAGTCCACTAATGTATGTTCTTCCACTAATTGTAAAAAAGCTTCTGGAAGTTCATTACCTTTTTTTGTTTTGCTGTTTGCCTCTTCCTATTCACACTTTTATCAAATACTGCATTATACTCTCCAATAATACATATTTCTTCATAGCTTTGATTTGCAATAATAGCCTGTAGGTCTTAGAAAAAAAATTCCTGATGTTGATTCGGTGCGTAGATATTAACAATAATTGTTTCTTTAGCTTGTCTCTGTATTTTCACAGCTATTACTCTTCCATCTTCTGATTCATACATCATTTCTGGATGTAGATGTTCTTTCTCATATGTAGCCACTCCTTTTTTCTTTTTACTCTTATCCGCTGATATGAAAACTTTTCCAAGTTTATTAACTTCTAAATACTTTTTATCCAATTGTTTAATATGAGTTTCTTGTAAACAGACTATATCCACTTGAATCTTTTTAATTTGTTGAAATACTTGTTTTCTCTTTTGTGGAACATTCAGACCATTAACATTTATGGAGACTATCTTTACCTTGTTTCTATCCATCTTTGTGTGATTTTTTGTGTTGGGTCCCAGTTCTGTTCTTCTCTTGTAATCTTGTTACTATGCTCCATGGTAGAGTCTTATCTTTTTCCCTAGGTCTTTGTGGTTTGGGTCCTTTTGCACCTTTATCCTGCTGATCCTCTTCTTTCTCATCCTTTTCTTCATCTTTTTGCTCCTCTTCTTCCTCTTCCTCTTCTTCTCCTTTAGCTCCCAAATCGTCTCCATATTTTTTTAGGAAATCTTCCACTTTAAAAATTGAGTTTATTCTGAGTCTTTCCCCCTTCACTGTAAAGAAGATACTTTTTAGGTATTAGTCGTCTGTAGGTTATATCATCCTATCTCAGCAGACTTGTGAGCTGGTTATAGTTCTTCCTTTTTCTCTGACTCTCCATGGAATCTCCTTGAGAATTGTTATTTCTGTCTCCTGCACCTTAAGTGCCTTTTTGCTTGCAATTTTCAATATCATCTCCCTCATTGCTCTTTTATGGAATCTCACATGAATCTCCCTGGGCACTTTATTACGCCTTGCGTAAGCTGAATTCATTCTATAAGCCATGTCTATTTCATCTGCAATAGCCTGGGTATTCTCTTCTTCCAAATATCTTGACAGTATTTAAGTAATTTCCTCTTTAACGTCTTTACTCTGGCTTTTCCAGAATATTCTAGAATCTCTAAATAAATGATGCTCTGTCTCGTTCCAACCTGATTAGAGAATCTTCTAGAAGATCTTTCTTGACCTCCAACAATTGACTTCTTTGGTCTAGCTCCTCTGATTTCTCCTGCAATTGGATAGTAGACTGCTTCAGTGTGGTGATCTTTTGTGCATTTTCAACAATTTGTTGTTTAAAATCTTGAGTTTGTGATGTTACTTGCTGAGCCAAAGTGCCAAACTTTGCTTGTAATGGTTCCACCACCACTGGCAATGCATTACATATTGCCTGGGGGATTGCAATCTCTACTGCTTTATTAACAGCCTCCTTGATAATATTTTTCATTTCCTGATTTTGCATCTTTGATAAGCTAGATGCTGTGGATTTTACTACACCTGGAGAGTGCTTTGCAAAGTCTGATGCCATCTCCCATTCACCAGTCACTTTTTCCTCCCAAGTCTTCTCCACACCCCTTTTTCCCTTCCCCACACCAATATCACTAATAATATTATTACAACAGTGTTTACTCTACTTAGCACTCAATGTTCCCAAACAATTAACCACAATGTTAATTTACTATGTTAGCAATGTTAGTTTACTGTTAGTAATGTTAGTTTACAATGTTAGTTTACTGCTCACCTTGACATAGAGAGTACTCCATCTTTCTGTGTTATACCTCTGAGAATGCCAGTTACGTCCTACAATGCCAAGACCACGGCCACACAACCCGGAAAATCTACAGCAACTAATTAACCACAATGTTAGTTCCCAAGCCCAATTTCAACAGGCCTCCTTACATTATTCAGCAGTCTAAATACTCAACATATACAGGTTATACTTGCGCCAAAATACTTCCAAATCACACTTTCAATCCTCTTTAAAACTTCCAATTGGCAAAGTTTTATTTTCAAGATATTATGCCCCAATTTATTATTAGGAAATTCAAAAGTTGATAAAACTCATACCCTTTCCAGGAGTCAGCACCTTAATCCATTCAGCCAAACCAAATGTAATAACTCTGGCAGCTCAGAGTGTGTACTCTATCCAGCAAAATAGTCCAAAGCAGGTTTAATCCATCATAACTCAGTCAGTTCAAAGTTAATAAGTAGGCCACTGGTCCATTCCAGTACAACAACACAGAATCCCAATATACTCCAATTGTCCATTTATCCAACAAGACCTAAAAATCAAAAATATATAATTTTCCAATTTAAACTGACAGCCTCATCAAGGGAAAAATCCAAGATAATCCAGTAGGGTTAGTCCATCAGCAAAACACATAAAGGCCCAGCATAATCCAATTGTCCCAGTGACTCCAAAATCAAAAATATGTATATTTCCAATTGTATCAGAAAGAAAACACAGGGAAACCAAAATTATTCCAAGGAAAAATCCAAAAATAAAATTAAAAACAAATAATCCACCAGGTTTAAATGTCCATTTATATCCAGATGTTCAAAGCAGCAGAGAAGTTAAAGGTTTAAAAGCAAAGTACATATTGTTTAGGAGGAGTAGAGCTCCAAGAGTTGGTCGATCACGCCTCTGCGCTCACGGCTTGCCATGAGCACTCCCTTCCTGGTCTTTGCGATAGAGCGATGAGGGGTCTACATGGGCAACAATGTGTCCCTGAGCCCCCAAATCAATCTCCCCATAAGCACCTCCCCAGGAGGATGTTTTGAGAGGCTTATGGCTGTCCCACCCTGTCACTTCACGAAAAACTAAAAACTAAAAAACATAGTAACTAATTTTTCATCTTTATTTATATTAAGCATAGTGCTTTCCCCATTTTTGTTTTTCAAATTCTCTGACTGGTCTTTTATTTGTAGTCTGTTAATTTGGCCATAATCACCTATTTTATCTCTCCAGTTTTTGTTGTTTGGGCATTTCTCAGCTTTCCATTTGGCTGTCCATATTATTGTGGCTTCAGTCAACATGCATCTAAACAATTCATGAAATGTTCTTTCAATATTACCTGGCAGAATTCCCAATAACATAGCCTCTGGTTCCATTTCAAAGTTGATTTTTAAAATCTTCCAAATCTCCACATGTGTACTTTCCCAAAACGTTCTTGTCTTTTTACAAGTCTACCACATGTGGCAAAAGGTGCCATCTGCCTCTTTGTATTTCCAGCAGGTCCCTATATAGCTCTTGTCCATATTTTTAATCTCTTTAGGAGTGTCATGATCTGTGTAGACCCCTGGAGATCTGTACAGGACTGGGCCTAGTGAGGCCTAAGAGACCTGCCTGGGAGTGGGAAGCAGAAGCCTGAGGCCTAGGGCCCAGAAGAGGCCTGTGTGGTAGTAGAAAGCACAATGCCTAGAGCCAGCTGCAACCAATGGGGATACTGGAAGTATCTGAGGTGATGTGTTCTTATACTTGGTTTCAATTTAACTGATGTTCTTTTTTTCTGCAGTCTTGCCTCACACAGGGGTGAGCTGAGGAGACTGGTCTGGGACAAAGTTCCCTCACTTGGGAGAGTGAGTAAGACAAGCCTGGTCTATAGTGGGCTGTAGACCTGAAGTAGTAACAGTTAAAGTGAAGTAGTTAGTTGCGTTAGCTTTGATTATTTTTCCTTTAAGCACTGTTATATCTTTTACAGCACTTTGCCTTATTTGCCTTGCCCCAGTATTGTTCTTATTGTTAAGTATTCTCTGCCTGGTCATCATGCCTGTGTTTTCTCTGCTATAAAAGGGGCATTTTGCTTGGGCTTGAGAGGGTACCCTGGCCCTTCTCAAGGGACCATAAGTCCAGGGTGGTGGCAGCAGAAGGGGGTGACCTGCTGGGGTCATGACAAGGAGTTATATACCATTGAAAGAAAATTTTATACCAGTTTTCTTTTAATTCTTGACTCTCAATAAATTTTATGCCTCTCATCCATAAGTTTTCCCATTGATGAAATGCTATTTTTCACCTTAAATTTTGAGTTCATTTCAACACACACATTTTAAATTGTTCAGTTTCTGTATCATATTGGAGTAAAAGTTGGTAGATTTTCCCTAAAAGATTATCTTTCGGTTGAGCAATTATTTTTTCAAAATCAGTTAGGTCTGTTGTCAAAGGCTTTCACGGCCAGAGTTCATTAGTTGTTGTAGATTTTCCGGGTTGTTTGGCCATGCCAAGACCATGGCCACACAACCTGGAAAATCTACAGCAACTAATCAGTTAGGTCTCTTTATCTAACTTCTGTAAGCATGGGCAGCTTCTTTGAGTCTAGAAATTAGTTGGAGATGTACCAGCCATTGTATTTTCTTTCCTTCCTCCTTTATTGTTTGCCATGATTTAATTTCTCCTTGTGGATTCAGCATATCTTGATAGGTTATAAAGTCATTGGTTTTTCTCTCATACTTATCATAAAATGCATCTATTGGTGATGTTATTGGTGAAGTCATTGGACTAAGCCTTATTTTGAAAGAATCCCAGGTTTTGGTGTAGTGGTTAAATGTGCAGACTCTAATCTGGGAGAACTGGGTTTGATTTCCCCACTCCTCCACTTGCAGTTGCTGGATGACCTTGGGCAAGCCATAGTTCTGTCAGAGCTGTTCTCTCAAGTTCTGTCAAGCGGTTCTCTCAAGTTCTGGAAAGAGCTCTCAGCCCCACCTACCTCACAGGGTGTCTATTGTGGGGAGGGGAAGGGAAGGAGATTGTAAGCCGCTCTGAGACTCTGAGTGAAGGGCGGGGTATAAATCCAATCTCCTCCTCTTCCTCCTCCTTCTTTGCTGTCTCTGATTACATGAGGCTTTTTTGGAGTTCAGTTTTTTTTCTTTACCCAAAGGATGTTGTGTAGCCCTTCTGTCTGGTCTTCCGTTTCTAATTTCATTAGTCTGTCGTTTGGATTTTTAATCCAATCTGCAATACAGACCAGGCTCGCTGCTTGGTAATATAGCTAAGCCTCCTCTCTTTTTTTTGTCTTGTAACACTTTAAATCTGATTCTTAGCTTTTTGCCATTCTATATGAACATATTTATTTGCTTTTGCCAATCTTTCAAAGTTTTCCCTTGTATATTAATTGATATAATCCGGAATAAAAAGTTTATTTTTGGCAATATATTCATTTTGATTACTGAAATTCTTCCCAGCCAGGATAATTTTAATATGGACCATCTTTCCATATCTTTTTGTATTGTTTTACAGATCACATCATAATTATCTTTAAATAAAGTTTTGCTTTGCCCAGTTAAATTTATGCCCAGATATTTAACTGGGTTTGTCGTTAGTTCACATCCTGTAATTTTTTAAAATATTTTCCTCTTCTTGCTTTGTTAAAAATTTGGAGATTATTCTTTCTTATTAATTTTAAATCCCGAGAAAGAGCCAAATTTTGCTATTTGTTCTATAACATGTTGAAACATTATATGTGGGTTAGAAATATCATTGCAATATCATCAGCATAACATTTTAATTTAAATTCCTCTCCATCTACTTTCAGTCCTTCAACTTGGGGCTCTTATTTTAGCTGCAAAAATTTCCATTGCAAGAATAAATAATAATGTTGACACTGGACATCCTTGTCTGGTTCTCTTTTTAATTTGGAATTCATCTGTTAATATTCTATTAATTAAAATTTTTGCATTTTGTTTTGCATGAATTCCATGTATTCAGTTTCCAAATTTAGGTCCACAATCAAGACATTGTAAAACCTTTTGTAAAAAAGTCCAGGAAAAACTGTCAAATGCCTTTTCAGCATCCAAAAAGATTTTTTCTCTCTTTCTCTACAAAGTCAGTTGCATCAATCACAAATCAGACATAATCTTTCATAAACCTCTTTGGTACAAAGCCAGTCTGGTAAGTATGTATTATTTTTGCTATGCATTTGCTGTCATTATTGAGGCGAAAAGTTTGTAATCCACATTTAATAAGGAGATTGATCTGTAGGATAGGGGAAATGTTGGATCATTACCCCTGCTTATACATTAGAGTTATATCTGCCTCCTGCCATGTCTGAAGTAATATCTTGTCTTCATTTATTTTATTCATTACCTTTTGGAGTGGCAACCTTATTTCTTCTTCCAGGCATTTATAATACAGTGCCGTTAGCCCTTCTGGGCCCAGAGCTTTGTTTTTTGTTTGTTTTTGTTATTACTTGTGAAATCTCTTGTTTTGTGATATTCTGGTTCAAAATATCTTTATTTTCTACTGTAAATTTTTGAATTGATGCATCTTTAATATATTCAAGCCCTTCTTCTGATTGATTATCCTTCTTGTAAAGCTTCAGCAAGGAAGGCCGTCAAGGGGTGGGGCAAATTTAGGGTGCAATACAAGGAATTTGACAGATTGCTGGACTTTCTGGTGGTGGAGAAGAGGCTCACAAGTCTCTTGGGGCTGTCATGGTTTGCTCCCTTGGGGTTAGCAATGATCGGGGTTAACCACGTGCGGCCCATAGACTTTAATGCAGTGTGCGATGAGCTCCTGGCTGTGTTCAATGAAATGCTCAGCTGCTACACCGGAACCCCAGTCTCCTTGGACCTCAATCCTGTTGTAAGGCTGGTTAGGATGAAGCCCCAGCAGCCCCCATTCACTCTCTGACCCAAAACTGATATGGAACTGGATCTCCTGGTGAGCCAGGGGGTCCTTGAGCCTGTTACTCATGCCTGGTGGGAGACCCCTATTGTAACTGCAGTCAAGCCAAGCTGATTACAAATGTACAATAAACAAGGCTGTGCAGGACCATGGTTATCTGGTCCCACTCATCAGCCATGTGTTGGCATCCCTGGCTGGTGCAAAGATCTTTGGCAAACTTGACTTGGCCCAGACCTACCAGCAGCTTCCTGTTGATGAGGCCACTGCTGAGGTGCAAACCATTGTAATACTTAGGGGTGCTTTCCAGGTGCGGTGGCTACAGTTTGGGGTCAGCATGGCCCCGGGGATCTTTCAGAACTTAATAGACTGTCTTCTCATAGGTATCCCTGGTGTCCAGCTCTTCTTCAATGACATTTCAATTGCAGCTCCCACAGCCGAGACCTTCGCGGAATGCCTGCCTGCTGTCCTTCTTCGCTTCAGTGAGGCTGGCCTGAAGGTGAAGCGGGAGAAGTGCCTCTTGGGGGTTCCACGGGTTGAGTTCCTGGGCTTTGCAGTAGATGCACAGGACATCCACCCCACGGAAACGAAGATCCGTGCCATCGCTGAAGCGTCCACCCTGTCATCCAAAGCAGAACTCCAGGACTTCTTGGGCCTGTTAAACTTCTACCATTCCTTCCCCCCCACAAGGCAGCCATGGCCGAACCCCTGCACCGCCTCCTGAACAAAAAGGCGGTCTGGGGGCCCCTACATGCCGCAGCTTTCCAGGCTGTGAAAGACCTGCTGACATCCAATGTGGTCCTTGCGCATTTTGACAAGTCCATCCCCATGGTCCTTGCCTGTGACGTATTGCCCTACGGGGTGGGGGCTGTCCTGGGGCACTGGTTGCCGGACGGCCGGGAGGTGTTTGTTGTGTATTATTCCCATACCCTGTTGTCAGCCGAGTGCAACTATGTGCAGATACACATGATGGCCAGAGTGAAGAAATTCCATGATTACTTGTACAGACAGCCCTTCACCATAGTAACTGACCATAAGCCCCTCTTGGGTCTTCTGGTGCCAGACCAGCAAACCTCGCAGATGCTGTCACCCTGAGTGCTCCAGTGGTCCATTTTTCTGGCTGGGTATAAGTACATGTTTCTACACAGGCTCAGTAAAGCAATGGGCCACGCGGACACCCTCAACCGTCTTCCCTTGCATTCCTGCATCCCGGACCCAGCTCCAGCCCATCAGGTCATGCTCCTGAGGACCTGCCTGACAAGCCAGTCCAGGTCTCAGAGGTGTGGGACTGGCTTCTCTCCTGTGTCCTGGACTGGGAGGGGAGGAGGTGGCCCACCAACCAGGTGGGCCCTGAGTTTGCTGCCTTCTCCTCCCATCATGACGAGTTGTCAGCTCACAAGGGATGTCTGCTCTGGGGAAGCTGAGTAGTGGTGCCCACACTGCTGCACCAGCACATGCTCGCTGCGTTGCACGAGACCCACCCGGGGATCATGCACTTGAAGGCTCTGGTCCACAGCTACGTCTGGTGGCCTGGCATGGACGGGAGATAGAGGACAGAGTGAAGCGCTGTCAAACGTGCCAGGAATCACGACCATCCCCATCAGGAGCTCCAGTCTGGCCATGGGAATCATCACACAAGCTGTGGGATCGCCTGCATCTGGACTTTGCGGGACCCTTCCAAGGTCAGCTGGTTTTCATCCTGGTAGACTCCTATTCCAAGTGGCTTGAAGTCATTCCAGTAGCCACCACGTCCTCCCACGCTGCCATTCGCGCCATGTGGAAGATCTTCAGCACGCATGGCATTCCTTCATATCTGACAACGGGACCACTATCACGTCGGCTAAGTTCCAAGAGTTTGTCCGATACTACAGAATTCAGCACATCCGCTCAGCCCCCTTTCACCTGGCCACCAATGGCCAGGCTGAGTGGATGGTGAGAACCACAAAAGAGTCCCTCTGCAGAATCACAAAGGGGGACTGGTGCCACAGGCTGGCAGCTTTTCTCTTCAGCCACTGCACGACACCTACCACAGCCACTGGCCACAGCCCCACAGAATTATTGATGGGTCAGCTGGACCGCCTACACCCAGATCGAGCCCCAGAACACGGACCAGCCCCAGAAAGTCAGGAGACTCCCCGGGGGTTCTTCCCAGGTGACCCTGTGCAGGGCCGGCTCCCAGTTGGGCCTGAAGATGCAGCCCATGCCGCACCCGCCTCCTCCCCCCCAGGAGAAGGGGGAGGGCGAGCTGCACCCTGGCTGGCTGCTCTGCAGTGGCAGCAGCAGGGAGTCCCCGCTGGCCACTGCCATGCCGCCCCCGTCTCCTCCCTCCCGAGGGAGGAGGGTGAGGGTGAGTTGCACCCTGGGCGGGTGGTCTCTACACTGGTGGCAGCAGAGAGATCCCTCTGGCCATGCCGCCTGCGCCCCCTCCCCCCCAGGAGGAGGGGGAGGGCGGGCAAGCCCTGGGCGCTCTCTGCAGCGGTGGTGGTGGTAGTGGGGAGATCCCACTGGCTGCCCCCACCTCCTCCCCCCAAGGGAGGAGGGTGAGGGCGAGTTACGCCCTGGCAGGGCACTCCCTACAGCGGCAGTGGCAGTGGAGAGATCCCGCTGGCCATGCCGCCCCGTCTCCTCCCCCCCAGGGAGGAGGGGGAGGGCGGGCGAGCTGCACCCTGGCCAGGCACTCTGTGGCGGCAGTGGCGGGGAGTCCCTGCTGGTTGCCGCTATGCTGCCCCTGCCTCCTCCCCCCCAAGGGAGGAGGGGGAGGGCAAGTTGCACCCTGGCCGGGTGCTCACTGTAGTGGTGGTGGCGGCAGCAGAGAGATTCCTCTGGCCATGCTGCCCCCGCCTCCTCCCCCCCAAGGGAGGAGGGGGAGGGCAAGTTGCACCCTGGGCGGGTGCTTTCTGCAGCAGTGGCAGTGGAGAGATCGCTCTGGCCATGCCGTCCACACCTCCTCCCCCCAGGAGGAGGGGGAGGGCGGGCAAGCTGTGCCCTGGCCGGGCGCTCTGCAGTGGCGGCGGCGGGGAGTGCCCGCTGGCCACTGCCATGCCGCTCCCGCCTCCTTCCCCTGAGGGAGAAGGGTGAGTTGTGCCCTGGCTGGGCGCTCCCTGCAGCGGTGGTGGCAGCAGAGAGATCCCGCTGGCCATGCCACCCCCGCCTCCTCCCCCCAGTGAGGAGGGGGAGGGTGGGCGAGCTGCGCCCCGGCCAGGCGCTCTGCGGCGGCGGCGGGGAATCCCCGCTGGCTGCCACCATGCTGCCCCCGCCTCCTCCCCCCGAGGGAGGAGGGGAAGAGCAAGTTGCACCCTGACTGGGTGCTCTCTGCAGCAGTAGCGGCAGCAGCAGAGAGATTCCTCTGGCCATGCTGCCCTGCCTCCTCCCCCTGGGAGGAGGTGGAGGGCAGGTGAGCTGCACCCCAGCCAGGCGCTCTGCAGCGGCAGCAGCAGGGAGTCCCCGCTGGCCGCCACCATGCTGCCCCCACCTCCTCCCCCCAAGGGAGGAGGGAGTGGGTGAGTTGCGCCCTGGCTGGCTCTCTCTGCTGCAGCGGCAGCAGTGGGTAGATCCCACTGGCCACCACCATGCCGCCCCCACCTCCTCCCCCAAGGGAGGAGGGGGAGGGCGAGCTGCACCCTGGCTGGGCACTCTCTGCAGTGGCGGTGGCAGTGGGGTGATCCTGCTGGCCGCCATGGCACTGCCATGCTGCCCCTACCTCCTCCCCCTCAAGGGGGGAGGGCGGACAAGCTGCCAGGCGCTATGTACTGGAGGCGGCAGCAGTGGGCACCCAGTTAGGGTGGCAGGGGGATTTTCAGAGGTGGTGGGTGCCATTTGGTGCCCCTGAGGGCCGGCGTGCCCTAGGCAAGTGCCTGGTTCACCTAGTGGACGAGCTGGCCCTGACCCCGTGTATGCACAAAACTTCTCGAGGGGTCGAGCATGGGTCCCCTCAAGGATTGTTTGGGTGACCGGGCCTCTTTCCTACAAAGTATCGACGGACGAGGGCCAGCTGCTCAAAAGACACATAGACCAGCTCTGACGCAGACTTCTTTCCGTGGACCTGGAGACAGCAGAAGAAAGTTAGGATGAGTCCGAAGGCCCCTATCGAAGCCACCAGACCCTCGCCCTCCACACAAGCACCTACTGAGGCAAGTGCACCACCACCCACCGGAGGTGATGGCGATGCCCTCAGACCTGACAGGACACTCAACCCCAGCAGGGATCCAGTGCCCCCACATCTCCCAGAGATGCCCACAAAACAGGCGAGGACGACTCCGGTGCCACCTGCCCCAGCTCCCAAGCTATGCCACTCTACCAGGGAGTGGCGGAGTCCAACACACCTCAGGGACTTTGTCTGTCAGTGTCAATCTGAACCATGGGGGGGAGGGGTGTTGTGTACCTACTGAGGACCGCACACATGGTCGCCTTGCACATGGTCATGTGAAGAAGCAAAGCTTTGCATCCTGAAACAATAGCCAGCTCAGATCCTAGATCGGACCTATTGGGTAGTCAGGATCCAAGTTAGAAACTATGGGAATTTGGGTGCACTGTAAATAAACCTATCACAGGTGTGGGGCATGTGTGGGGTGTGGCATGCAAGGGGGATTTAAACAGGCCTCTGGGCTGGCTGGTTTGTCTTCAATTTCTGATACTGAATAAACTATGAGCTGATCACTAAGCTACGCCTCGGAACTCAGTATATTTCAAAGGACAAGGAGAAAAATGTTTCCAGGGAAAGTAAGTATGAAGGACAGGAGAGTGTTCTGTCCCTGAATGGAAAAACAGTAGCTGTTTCATCTCTGAGCCTATGGGCATGATCCTGCAGCATCCAATAACCTTGTGAGGCTTTCCTATTCCCTAGAGAGGAGTTTCAAGGCAAGCTGCAGGCTGCTTGGGGAAGGTGGAGAAAGCGGGAGATGGATCGTTGGAGGGAAACACAGCAGGTGTTAGTTCAGGGCTGCCTCAGGGAAAGGGCATTTGGATCAGCCTCAGCAAAAAACAACAACAGAGTTTGAAGAGCAGTTCTGCTTGATAGAATGGCAAAATGGTTTAACTCTACCTCTGGGAAAGGATTGAGTACTCTAGTGATGATCAGACTAGGGATGTGCATAGTGAAATTTCAAAGGTATACATGGAAATCACTGGTCTGGGTTACTACCATGATTTTCTGGAATAGTAGCACAAATCTGGGATTCTTAAATTATGAAAAACCCATCCCGGAACAAGCCATGTGATTTTTTGTCGTTGGGTGCTGCTTGCTGGCTATAGCATGTGCTCCTGTGTTTCTTTGTGTCTACTGATTTCTTAAGCAAGGGCATTTCTCCCTTCCAATCAGATCCTTGCAAGAGAGGGGCGCAGAGCACTTCCAGTCAATCAGCTTTGGAGATAAGCCACAGACAGCTGTCTTTCCCTCCCTCCTTTGTGGGGGCAGAGTTCTTTTCTTTGCAAATCCTGTGGCTGGGAAAATAGAGAGCTGGGGGCATCTTGTTCCAGGGGCTTGTAGAATTCATGCCCTTGTTCCAATTTTCTTGAAATGGGGTTCTTTACAGGATAGGAAGCACTCACTTTGCTGCAATTTTGATGTCATTTGGGTGAAAAACAGCCACCCCAGCCCTCCTGAATTGTCCCCAGAATAGAATAATGAAAGTGTAATTATGATAACTGGGGGCAGCTTGTTCAGGGGCCTGTAGAATCTGTCCCCTTTTTGCTTGAAACTTGGGGGTTCTTTAGAGGACAGGCAGCACTCCACTGCAATTTTGTTTCATTTGGTTGAAAAACAGCGTCTCCAGGCCCCTGAGAAAATTCCCTTATAGGAAATAATGGCAAACCAAAGGAAACAGATGGGAGAGGGATGTGCTAAGGAAACCACTTTCACTTAGTGAAAGGAAACAGACCACAACAAGGAAGGATGGCAAATGCAGAGTTTTCAGTGAAAAGGTATGATGTTTTTATTGTCAATCATTGTAAAAGTAAGAAAATGCAATTAGCATTTTTTAATGCCATGGCCAGCTGGAGCTCTCCTGCTAGGCTGCTGTTTGACCACCATTTGAGGTAGAGACAAGTGCAACTGTGCAGAGAGTCACTTTTTTGGGGGGGGCATTAAGTCACAGAGGACTTTATGGAGACCCCGCATGGGGTTTTCAAGGCAAGAGACATTCAGAGGTGGTTTGACATTGCCTGCCTCTGCGTCACAACCCTGAACTTCCTTGGTGGGCTCCCAACCCAATACTAAGAAGGGCTGAGCTTGCCTTGCTCCCAAGGTCTGACAAGATTGGGCTAGCCTGAGCTATCCAGGTCACAACTCAGATACTTTGGATGTCTGTAAAATCAAACCTCATTGTTTAATCTGCTTGAAAATTAAGTGGTTTTTAGATTACAGGGAGGACTATGTTCTGTGCTAATTTGGTGTCATTATCTTTATAAACAGCTGCAATATACTCAAATACATTTCCCATTGAAAATAATAGTCCTGAACCAGGGGTCTTTTCGTAGAAGAACAGCTGCAGGAGCTCATTAGCATATGGTATGCTAATGAGCTATTAGGCTATTAGCATATGCCACGCCCCCTGACATCATCGGAAGTGATGTCAGAAGGGGAAGCAAAAGGGGGGAAGCATCTTCAAAAGCCTCCCCTTCCCTTCCCCAGCTGGTCTGGGTGGGGGAGCTAAGAGAAAAGGGGTTTAAAGTTTAAACTCCTTCTCATGAGAGTTGGGCCACAGAAGGAGGAAAGAGGGAAGGAAAGAGAGAGAGAGAAGGAAAGAAGGAAAGAAAGAGAGAAAGAAAGAGAGGGAAGAAGGAGGGAAACAGGGAAAGGAGGAAAAAGAGAAGAGAAGAAGGTGGGAAAGAAAGAAAGAAAGAAAGAAAGAAGAGAAGAATGAGGGAAAGAGGAAAAAGAAAGAAGGAAAGGAGGGAATGAAAGAAATTCAGTGGCAATTCAGCCCCATTATACCCTATGGGCCATTGAAGTCAATGGTGAAAACATAGGGTATATTCTGGGGCTGGAGGGGAGGGTTTGAGGGAGAGGCTCCAAGATCACAGGATAGCTGATGGAGCCTCTCCCCAAGATACCCACCAAGTTTCAAGAACATTGGACCAGGGGGTCCAATTCTATGGACCCCCAAACAGGTTGCCCCATTTCCTCCATTGTTCTCTATGGTGGGAAAAAAAGTTATTTTTTTCCCACCATAGAGAACAATGGCGGGAATAGGGGCAACCTGTTTAGGGGCCCATAGAATTGGACCCCCTGGTCCAATGTTCTTGAAACTTGGTGGGTATCTTGGGGAGAGGCTCCATCAGCTATCCTGTGAGTTTCGAGCCTCTCCCTCAAACCCTCCCTCCAGCCCCCAGAATATACCCTATGTTTTCACCATTGACTTCAATGGCCCATAGGATATAATGGAGCTGAAATTGACATTCGGCTGCCTGAAAGACTCTCCGGGATGCCGGCTGGGGGCGGGGCTTGGCTCCTGAGCTCCCGGAGCTGCGCTCCGGTGCGCTCCCCCCGAAAAGACCCCTGTCCTGAACACTGGAAATGTCTGGATTTGAATCCCAAACCAGTAATTTCCCTCCAGAAAATAAGCAATTATGGCAAAAAACCCCAAAAACCCATGTTTTCAGGGTATACTCCTAGAGCAGTTTTCATACAGTTTAGTCTGACTCTAGGGAAAAGGCAGGCTGGTGTGGGTGGAATTTTGTGTGCATGAAAGTATCTAACCTGATGGCTAGCCAATGAAAGCCTATTTGTAATAAGCGTTCAAGAGACTTCAGACTATACTCTGAAGCCATAATTAGCTTAAATTTATGTGCCTCAGATAGTCTTCTCCTTTGACTGGAGACTTATACTGCTGATCTGTTCTACATTCTGTAAATAAATAAATTTTTGTTATTTGCATACAATGCCTGCCTCGGTGATGTCCATGTTCTTCTTGCTCACCACAAAATTCACCTCACAGCAGCAAATACAAAGTCTTTACACTTCTTATGTTAAGAACATCTTGTAACTGAGGGAAAGATTTACAGTTCAAAACGAACCTGGTTCCCCAAAATCATAAGAGGCTGTGTAGGTCCCCTCAATTGGAAGAAAGGGCCTGTCTGTCACAATAAGTCAGACACTTAGTTAAGTGGGACTGACTCCCAGGTTGATGGATGTACAGTATTGGAACACACATATTTTAGTTCTGAGCAATTTTTATTTTCATTTTATTCCTGTAGGTTAAGGCAGTTTGCAAATTCAAATTTTGGTTTAGAAACTGAATAAAGATACCTTTAGTATTTGATTTCTGTATAGTCTCTCTCTCTCTCTTTACCTTGAATGAATGTTGAAATAACAAATAATGCATAATAATTGACTGAATTTCAGAGAGAGGTCCCCCCATCCCAGTAGCTAGCAAACATTAGAGACTGCTTTGTAAGTTTTTTTCCAGTGCTCAGGATAACTTCACATTAATGCTTCCCAGTATAACATGACTTTTACTGTCCTCCTGAGGTGAGACACCCTGAAGGTGCTAACATTTAAATCATGTGTCATCATGCACCTGGAATCCCTAATTTTGTAGCTCATGGAACACAATGATGGAACCTAGAGAGTTTAGCCACAAAATCAACCTCCTCCTTTGTGGAGTGGGAAGGTAAGAAATGATCTTATTGTGAATGATTGGGAGCAGACCAGATTAGCTTTTCCTCTACAAATATACCAGTTTGATATTTGAGCATCATTGTATTTGTTTTTAGTTCTACCACAAGGTGGTGCATTCTACGAACTTTTTTTCTTTTGCCTTCTTGCTATATTTCTTCATTGTCTAACCAGTTTTTAAACTATGAGGATTAGCTCCACAAATTTTCATGAGAATCCAAACCAAAAACAGCAAGGGGGTTTTGTTTGCTTGTTTGTTTTTTGCTTTGAATATTCCAGATCTCAGCTTGAAAAGTTTTATGAGAAATTCCCTTGCAGTTTCTGCTTGATAACTTCTGCTTTTCCCTCAACAGATGATTAAATTTTCATGACTCAGACTCATCGTATATTCTTCCTTTTATTCCTTAACAAGTGGAAACTCCCAAGGAATTGCAAGAGGCATCTCACTTCTCCCTCTTCCGCTATTTCCCCTTTCCCTTTCCTGAAAGGCTCCATAGTCTCTCCCCTTTTCCTGCTTCCTTCTCTCCTTCTAGGGTTGCCAACCTCTGGGAATCACAACAGATCTCCCAACTACAGAGGTCAGTTCCACTTAGGGTTGCCAGATAAAGGAAATCCTGGAGATTTGGGATTGAAACCTTGGCAGGGCGAGGTTTGGGGAGGGAAGCAGCCTCAGCAAAGTATAATGCCATAAAGTCCACTCTTGAAAGTAACCATTTTCTCAATGGGAACTGATCTTTGTCATCTGGAGACCAGTTGTAATACCAGAAGATCGCCAGCTACCATCTGGAGGCTGGCAACTATAGTTCCCCTGGAGGAAATGGCTGCTTTGGAGGGTGGAGCCTATGGTATTATACCCCTCTGAGGTCCCTCCCATCCTCAAACCCTATCTCCCTTAGGCTCCCCCCCCCAGGGCCGGCTCACCCACTAGGTGAGCTAGCCGCTTGCCTAGAGCGTGCCAGTCGCAGGGGCGCCAAACTGTGCCCGCCCCTCCACGAAAAGCCTCCCGCCATCTCCCCGCTGCCGCCATCAGTGAAGAGCACCCCAGCAGGGTGCAGGAGGCGGTGGCGGAGCTTGCCCACCCTCCCCTTCTCCCCTCGGGCTCAGCCGTGCTTAGAGGGAAGAGACGGGGGGTTAACCCCCCCCCCAATTTCTAGGAATCTCCTAACCTCTTTCCCTCCTCTTGGCAATCCCCATATCCCCTCCCTGCCTCATTTCCTCCTTTCTCAGCCATTCATCACCCTACCTTTTATCTACCTCTCATCTTCAGCTATATTTATTCTTTATTTACTTCACTTATACCCCATCTTTCTCCACAGTGGGGACCAAAACAGCTTACATTATTTCTTCTCGTTGTTATCCATACAACAGTCTCTGAGGTAAGTTAGGCTGAAAGAATGTGACTGGTCCAAAATCACCCAGTGAGCTTCCACAGCAAAATGAAGATTCAAACCTGCATCCCATAGACCTTATTCTGAAGCTCTAACCACTATACAATACTGGCTTTCATAGGGTGGCTGCTGTTGAAAAGTAGCAAGCAGCCTGACCTTTTGGGTCATGCAAATCGGGTGGTATCACCAGAGGTTGCTTCCAGGCCTAGGGTTGCCAACCTCCAGAGAGGACTTGGAACTATCTTAGAATTACAACTGAACTCTAGGCAACAGAGATCCGTCCTGCTGGAGAAAATGACTGCTTTGGAGGGTGGACTCTATGGCATTATATTCGGTTGAGGCATCTCCCCTCCCCAAATCCTGCCCTCCTCAGACGCCACCACAAAATCTCCAGGAATTTTCCAACCTGGAGCTGGCAACCCTAGCCAGGCATGGCCCCAACAAGTTCTCCCTCTGAAGTGGAGGACATCTTGAGGGTCCAAACAGGGAGGCAGGAACAATTTTTTCAACTTCCTGTCTCTTGCCTGTGGGAGTCACCCTCTTCAATTTCTTTCCTGCCTCAACAGGGAAATATTTATTTATATTTATTTATTACTTTCGATTTATATCCCGCCTAGCCATAAACTGGCTCAAGGCGGCATACAGTAGTTAAAATATCATAAAACAATAAAATACAATTTATACAATAAAATTCAGTAACAAAGGTTACATAAAGCAGGTAACAAATAGGGTTTGCCTTTTTCTACACTAAAATCTTTTTCATTTTATTTTCCAATCACTCTTCTCTAAAAGTTTCTTCTATTCTATTCTGTCTTCCTCCTCTAAGTCCAGTTTGGTGCAGTGGTTAACGGGCGGCCTCTAATCTGGAAAACTGGATTTGATTCCCCACTCCTCTACATGCAGCCAGCTGGGTGACATTGGGTCAGTCACAGTTCTCTCAGAGCTGTTCTCTCAAGACCAGTTCTCTCAGAGCTAACTCAGCCCCACTGTTAAGTATAAGACTTAAGGCAGCAGCTCATAATAAGTGATTCAGCTTTTTTTACAAGATAGGAACAAACACAAAAACAAGAGAGCAACAGGCCCTCCTTTTAAACTATCCAGGCTGGCATAACCACGCCCCTTGTTGCTTTAAGAACCAATCAGAACAGTAACATGACAACCAATAATAACATCTCCCTCCAGAACCTTTCTAGTATCCTGATTGGTCTACTACGCAAAGCAGCCAATCAGAGTTTGCTGTTTTCAATACCAGGCTTAGATAGGGGTAAGATTCAAGCTCAGGCTATTTATGTATATATGTTACATAACACCCACCTATGCCACAGGCTGTCTGTTGTGGGGAGAGGAAAGGAAGGAGACTGTAAGCTAATCTGAGACTCCAAGTGAAGGGCAGAATATAAATTCAACTGTTCTTCTTTTTCACTCTAGCAACAGTGGCCATTTTGTGGCAGCTGCAGCAACAGAGAGTGAGACCAATAGGCTGCACAATTATGGTGCAGAAGGACAGCAACAACGAATTTCTATTCAAAGGAGAAACTGACCTATCCTTAATGTCCGGCACAAGAAAGACTGCCAGGGAAACACAAGGCCCACAGTCAGCTAGCCTCAGCCGCTGTAGCCAACCCCTTGTTGCAAGGAGAGGAAAAGCACACAAAAAGCACCACTTTGTGAAGAACATGCCAGAGCCCATAGCAGGTTTGAGCCTTTTTGCTAACGATGGCAGCCATTTTACACAGCCACAAATACTTCATGGAGACAGCTCTCATGGACACAGCCAATTCAGAGGATATGGAGCCTGGGTTTTCTGTCACATCTCAGAATTTTGTAGCGGACATCCAGGGAACTCATTGCTCAGTCTGGAAGAACAAGGCTCCCACTCCAATGGCAGCAATGCCAGCGGGCAGATAATTGGTCAAGTAAAAAAGCCCTGGGTTTTTCATCATCCCCATGAGCTCATATCTATAGTTAGACAGACTATGAGGGAGGATATTCAGCGCCACTGCCTGAGTAGCACAATGTCCAAGGGAAGCCAAAACCAAAACCAGGCTGCAGCCTTACTCACTCTCCCCACCACCAGGCAAAAGAACAAGGAGAGATAGATCTGAGGGGAGAGGTGCATATCTACCCACTAAAGCAGCCCAGAAGGAATCCTGTAATAGAAAAAGGAGGAGAAATACATTGGGATGGGACTCAGATTCTTCTGGCACTGAGTCGGGAGAGTTTCTGTCAGATGATCAAGATGAGGAGGATATTGAAATATCTGTACAGAAAAAATAGATTCCTTAAGGCTGACGACTACCAGTACTTCCCATCAAAAATCTCACTGCCCTAGGGCTCCAAGAGTTCCCAGGAGGCAAGGAAAAAACCTTGCAGACCCTACTCAGAAAACTAGACCTAGAGGAAATAAATCCAGGTGGGCAGCCATGTTGGTTTGAAGCAGTAGAACGAAGTTTGAGTTCACTGGCACCTTTAAGACCAACAAAGTTTTATTTCATGTGCACACATACTTCCTCAGGTACACTGAAATGGAAGGTAACAGTTCATTGATATATATAGAGGGTGAACAACAAATTGGCACACTGACAATGTTTTAACAGATGCAAAAACTAAACAGGAATAATAAGTTTGCATGCTCACCATTTGTTTGGACTCAGGGGAAAACACAGTAAATATGTCAAAATGGGAGACTGATTGTGTAAAAGTAGTCTACTTAATTGTGGAATACTATGGAAAATCAACCAAGACCATGCCTTCACACTCCACTCATCTCCCAAGCATGGCAGTAATTAACAGCTTCCTTTTCTTTGAGGTGGTGGAGAATAAAGAATGGTTGTGCAGTGTATGTCTCCTCTGTTACTAGACTGGAGAAATACATTCCAATATTAATTGCATTATATTACAATCACTATTCCAATATATTATTTAAAAAGAAATTCACTAAAATAAAGAGGATGTAAGGACTGAATGGGTTTAGCATATGTAGTGAGATCAGAACCTAATATCCTTGATAAGTCCTGGGGAGGTTTTTGTTCCGAGTGTTGTAATAATTTGTAATTAAAAACTCTGGTGTTTCAAGAGATGAGGTTTGGGAAAGAGTGCACCAGCCTTCTCAGTGAGAGTGACTTAAGGTCTCTAAAGGCAATTTCTAACCATACCAAACCAGAGATCTCTCCACACTTCAGAACTAACTCTCTGTTTGACTGTGTAGGGAAATTTTCCTCACTAAAAGATCTATCCCCTTTCCTTGGCCTGAATGGGAGTCTTTGCCTACTTTCCAAACTTCCTTGCCAATTTCCCCCCAGTTCTCTGCCTGTGTTAAACTGCTCTCAGCTAAGGCTGAAATCAGACTGTCAGTACTCAACTCAGTCAAGGCAGAAATCTGACTAAATCCTCCTCAGAATCCAGTTCAGAAATCTTTCTCTGTTCAGCTGATGCTAATCAATCAGATTCCTTTGAGCAGCTTGTCACTCAAGGTTCCCTGTTTCTGTGAACAATTAACCATTCACAATCTGTAGTTTATGCAATAGCAAAGTTTTGTAGTATAGCAATTAGTGGAAATGTTTGGAATTATCATAATAGTTTTTTTGAGCTCTATGAATATTAGATGGTTTAAAGAGATGTTTTGATCTTATGCTGGTTTTGGACTATAATAAACATTGACTGACTGACTGTTCACAGTCCTTTACCTGTTTGTCCAGCACTTCTAAGCTTTAAAAGTGCAGTCTGTCACAATAGTAGGTTATCAATACAGCCAGGAACTGTTTGATTTATGACCAAATGCAGTGAAAATTAAACTAAATGCCCAGAGATGATGCAAGCTCTGATTGTTGATATTATAATCCCAAACAGGTCTACTCAGAATCCTACTCCAGTCTACTCAGTGGGCTTATTCTTTGGAAGATGTTCTTCAGGTAGCACTGGCGTACCGTTTATCTGCCTTATTTTTGTCTCATCCTTCCTCCAGGAATTCTTGTTCATTTTATCTTCATAACTCTGTAAAGTGGGTTAGACTGAAAGGATGAATGGCCCAAGGTCACCCTGTCAGTGTTGTGGCTGTGTGCCAATCTGAGCCAAGACCTCCCAACATTCCTGCCACTGCACAATACCAGCTCCATTTTATATCACAGGCAGGGTTTTTTTGTGGCAGTACTTACTGGTATGGCGTACCAGTACCCTTTTCTGGGGGGCTTGCCCAAGTCCTAAGGGAGAATTGGTAGAAATCAGTGCACCCTTATATATAAGCACCAACACATGTTCTTTTTACAAAATAAGCACTGTTCACAGGTATTATTTTTTTTTTAAAAAAAAAGATAGGGAGTGGACTCCATTAGAGGGAGACGGTCTAATTTCATTCAACCGTCATTTTCTTTTCAAGCACTAATCTTTTGTCTACTCAGGAAGCTGTTAACATGCAATTAAAGTGCCAGTTTTATGTCATGTTCCTATATGCAAAATCAGGTATGTTTTTAGATTCAATCACTCTTATACACCATCTCTCTATATAATAATTCTGTTTTGGAGAGGCAAGATTCCATGCACTCCCTCAGCCACTGGCCCATCAGCCACCACTCAAGAATACTCACGTGCCATTGGCTGGGTGCTGGGTCTTCTCCTCTTCCCTGTCCACTCCCCCTTCAGCCACTGTGCCCTGTCAGAATTACTGGCAACTGGCTTCCTCTCTTGATGAAGATGCTTTTCCTGCTTCCCTCCAGTGTGGGACTACTGTCTCCTCAGTGGCTACTGTCCCCTCAGTCACAAAATGGCAGTTACCTGTGGTTGTAAGATGACTGTGGTTCTTTGTTTAAAATGTTCCTCCATAAAGTTTAATTGAGCTGTAGTTCCAGAGAGGGGCCTGCAGGAGTATCACTCACTGGGTCGAATGGGGCTTCCTCATCTGCTGACCTACAGTTCCCAGCTGCCTCAAGGCCAAAAAGTGCGGGAAAACAGGGATTGTCTCAAGGCAGTCTTTGACCCTGGGAGGCAGCAGAGATTCAGCCACTCCACAGTTGGCTGGGCTCGGGAATGAATGGAAGTTTCCCTGCTCTCTTGGGCAAGAGAGAGAGGCTGAAGTACAGCCAGCGGCCAGTCCAAGGAAAGATCCTATCCTGAGCCCCAGGCCTGTAGCTAAGAACTTTTTGGTCAGGGGGCCCATGTTTTTTTCAGGGGGCCCACCACCAAAGACTGGGGATGGGGGGGAGAAGAAGGCTTTGCAGGGCCGTGGGGGGGGGGAGAGAAGGCTTTGCAGGGCCGCGAAGCTCACAAAGCAGAATTTTTGCTCACAAGGCTCCACGCCTTAGAGGGAACATCGCTCAGGACCCAGGGCAGGGCTTCTTTCAGGGTGTCTCCCAGGATGACCACCAGCCTCCGGCAAGCAGAGGTCAACCTCCCACCACCCCACCCGGGGGGAGGAAAGGGCTGCATTGCAGGGGGGTGGCAAGGACTCTTCTATGCCCCGGTTCCCATCTGAGGTCCACACACCCCTCCCCAAATAATGTCCAGGGATTTGCCACCCAGGAGGGGCGACCCCAGCGACAGCCAGGGCCTGGCATTTGTCGTCCCCCCTTCCAAGAGCTAAACGCTTATTCCACCCCACCCCCGCGTGCATGCCCTTACTTCTAAGGAGACCTCCCCGTGGGGTTCGGGCTGTGCCGCTTCCCCTGACGGCTGCCGCCGCTGCTGCTGCTTCGAAGCCCGCCCCCAGTGCAGAACCCCCTCCCCAGACACACATGCGCGCAGGACAGGAGGCGCAAAGGGCCCCTCCCCACTTCCGACGCTCCCCCCTTGCTCGGCCTCGCTGGCAAAAGGCTCCGCGGGCTTAACCCTTGCAGTGCTGCAGCCAAGTGCAAACAGCATCCTCCCGTCCCCTCCAGGAGGGGCTGCAGCCGGGACGCCGCCCGGGCTGCTCAGTGGGGGGGGGCTGCTGGGGGGGAGTCGCTGTGCTGCACAGAGGGGACGGACAACCGGAGGGGGGGATCCTGCACAAAGGAGGCTGAAGCTGGGTCTCCCCCCCCCACGCTCCTTCTTCACCCGCCTCCTAGAAGGGCTGTCAAACTCAGTGGGGGGGGGTTGGATTTGGACCCTCCTCCCTTCAGGGGCTCGCTGCCTCCCCCGGGGAAGAAACTCTCTGCTTGCAGCCACCGAGAGGGAAGGAGGAAGAGGGGGATCCCGGCCTGGGACGGAAAGCTTTTTTCCAGCGCCTGCGGCTCGGAAGGGGTTGAATCTGTTCGCTACAGAGGCCAAGCATGGAGCGGGAGGGAGGGAGGGAGGGTTTTTTTTCTTTTTTGGGGGGGAGGAGGAAGGGTTTGGGGTTCTGAAGTGGGGAAGAGAAGAGGGAGGGAGAGAGGCATGGGGCAGAAGAAGGGCCCAGCCTTGCAGCCCACTTCTGGGAAGGGTTCGCTCTCAAGCAGGTCATTTCTCTCTTGCAAAGCAGGAATGCCTGCTGGGGAGACCAAAACCAAACCCCCCGCCCGCCGCCGCCCCCAGCCCGCGAGACTCTTGGCTCCTCTCACAGGCACACCGCGGGAGGGGGTGGCGCAAGCGGCTCCCCGGCGAGGGCCGGGGGAAGGGGGCCAGAGGGGGGAGCAGAGGATCAGGGGAGGGGCCCGCAAAACCCGCGGGGGGGCCAGCCCCCAGGGCCCCACGCAGGCTACAGGCCTGCTGAGCCCACAACTTCCAGAGGTAGAGAGTATTGTGTGTAGGGAAAGAGGATTGTGTTTAACCCCTGTTGATTTATGCCCTGTTGGTTCATAATGTGTGCTTACTCCTACAGTGTGTATGTGCTCCATAACTGTGTAACTAGTTTCATAAGTTCTTTAATTTGGGCTAATAATCTGTGTTGTGCTCTGACCACATAGTCTCCCCCACTCTGCACAATACCAAAGGGAGGGAGTAGCCCAGGGGAGCAAGGAAAGGCCAGATCCTTGGGTTGCCAACTTTCCAGGGATCCCCCAAAGATGGGGGATTCCATCTCCAAATATGGAGATTCAGCCAGAGGGGTCTAACTGTCCCTCTAAAAAGGCAGTGATGACTCAGTGAGTCGTGGCAGCGAACTTAAGGAGTGAGATATGCCGATGGGACAAGGGCAGAAGGCAAACAGCTGACTTGTAAACTGGAGCCCGTTTCACCACAGTAGGCAACCAAGTTTGGTTCAGACAAAGGAAGGAAGCCCTTTGAAGGCCTTTGTGAGGAAATCATTGGGGCCAGTCCTGACTAGGGTTGCCAGCTCCAGGTAGGGAGATTCCTGGAGATTTTCTGGTAGAGTCTATGGAAGCCAGGGTTTGGGGAAGGGAGAGGCCTCATCTGAACAGAGTGCCATACAGCCCACCTTCCAAAGCAGTTATATTCTCCCAGGGGGGGGGAGAGACCTGTTGTCTGGAGTTCAGTTGTGATACCTGGTGATCTTTAGGCTCCACCTGGAAGTTGGCTGCCCTAGGCATAGCAGTCAGTGCTTCAGAGTACGGTCTTCTAGATCCAGGTTCTTGCTGTAGAAGCTGAGTGGGTGATTTTGGACCAGTCACAGATTTTCAGCCTAACCTACCTCACAGGATTGTTGTGCAGATCAAGAGGGGGAGAGGAGAATGATATAAGCTGCTTTGGTCCCCATTGCAGAGAAAGACTACTTTTCCTCTGGGAAACCATTGCTGCCAATCTCCAGGTGAGGGCTGGAGATAACTCAGAATTACAACTGCTCTCCAGATGCCAGAGATCAGTTCCCCTGGAGAAAATGGTGGACTCTGTGGCAGTCAGGGCTTCAGAACACAGAAAATGGTACACTCTGTGGCAGTTAGGGCTTCAGAGTATGGAAGCGGCTGCAGGTGTGTGTGTGGGGAAATGGAAAGCTGAAGAGTGAGGGGGAAATAAAGGTAGGTTGATGCTTGGCTGGGAAGGAGATAGGGTTGCCAACTCCAGTTGGGAAATTCCTGGAGACTTGAGGGATGGAACCTGGAGAGGGTGAGGTTTGAGGAGGGGTGGGACCTCAGACAGGTACAATGCCATAGACTCCACCCTCCCAACCACTGTTGCCAATCTCAGGAGAGGGGAGGAAATCACTCAGAATTACAACTGATCTCCAGGATGGACAGGGGGGGAGATGCAAAACTGAAATCAGAGGGGCAGATAATGGCAGGTTGATGCTTGGTTGGGAAGGAGATAGGGTTGCCAACTCCAGGTTGGGAAATTCATGGAGATTTGAGGGGTGGAGCCTGGAGGGGGTGAGGTTTGAGGAGGGGTGGGACCTCAGACAGGTACAATGCCATAGACTCCACCCTCCAAACCAGCCATTTCTTCCTGGGTAACAATTGTTGCCACTCTCCAGGTGAGGGCTGGTGATCACTGAAAATTACAACTGCTCTTCAGGTAGCAGAGATCAGTTCCTCTGGAGAAGATGGTGGACTCTGTCATTATACCCTGCTGAGGTTGCCACAGCACATTGACGCTGAGTGCCCAAGGTCTTGGCACTCTCCCAGAGCCTCTTTCTAGAGCTCGTTGTATTTATTTCAATAACGGGCCTTATTCCTAGTCTAAAATAAAAATAATTTTGATCATTTCTCATTTTGTCTGTGTAGAGGCTATATGAAGAATTGCATGTTATATATCCTTGCTACACAATATCAAATGCCTGTTCCTACTATATTCTGATGCTGTTTCATTTTTAAAAGAACTGTATATATAATATATAAAAGTATCAAAGAAATTTCTCAGTTGGATATAACCTACTTTTCTGCTGAAGATAAAGGAAGGTGGGCTCCTCTTTGACCACCAAAAATGGCTATACTAAGAATCATGGAGCCTGCATGTACAAAGTCTATCTAGGACAGGCACTATAGTATGACACTGGGCAAGACTAAGTGAAAAAACTGGTTGGATCTAACCCTCTGTATGTTATTTTGTAGTTACTAACACAACTCTCATTTTTTGTCCCTTCCGTTTCCCCCCCCTCTCCTGTCACATCACATCAGCTTCAACTTGTAGATAATTATTCCTCTTTAACTCACTGATAATAAATTCTTTTGAATGTTGTGATATAGGCCATGACACTATGCTACAGACATGCAATAAAGAAATATAGGCTATAATTGTTGACCAAATAGGGACACAGTACGTTTGTTCAGGATAGCATCTGCTCTTCAGCATCATGTTTTTCATTGGATTTCCAAGGGAGGAACTTAATCCAGGACATTGATGCTTCTTGTTTACTGGATGAAAGAGTGACCTTTTTGTGATTTCCTGCATGGCTAAGGCATGTTATTAAAAGAAGGAGCCTGGCTGCCTCAGACAAAGGGTCTCCAGTCATAGGGCTGTGGGGGGTGGGGTACAGATAATCCAGAGCAATCCAAGTGGAAAAACAATTACTGTGACCCTTCCCCAGGCTAAGGAACTCATCTGGGCCCTTAAAGGAGGATTTTTCAAAAGTCTTTGGAGTTTCCAGTGCTTTTTTCATTCAAAAGGGAGACATGTTATGCATGGTGTGCTAAGTAGTGTTTACTTTCTTAAAAAATATACCCAAATTTAAGATTATCCACTTGCCCCCTTGAAATATTTGTATTACGGCAATTCATACATATCCACAAGCATCCACAGTCCATAAACCACCGCTGAAAGAACACTCCCACTTTCTTTAGGAACTCAAGGATTCTCCCCAGAAGAAACAGAAAGCTTTCGATACTTTCTCTGTAGTTTTTTCCTTTTTTTTTTTTTTTTTTTTTGCAATACTGCTTTAGGATTTATAATAAGGTTTCTAGATCTTAGTTCCAAGCTGAATTCATATGGAAAGTGATACCATGAAAGTCTGGGGTAGAACTTCAGGGATGTACCATTCTGCCATGTACCCTTTAAATCCACTGATAATAATATATAGCCTGTTGGAATGGAGGGAGAAAGAGAGATTATGCAGAATTGTGCAGATGATCTAAGAAATTCCTAGACATTCTGTGGAACCTCTCTTCTTCCCTAAGGGTTGCCAGCCCTCAGGGTTTGGCTGTAAAAATCAGTTTTTGGAGGCTCATTCTCAGGTCTTCAGGACAGCAAAGTGGTATCTAAGAACTGTTAGCTAACACACTTTTGATAGTTTTAACACTGCTTATGGTAACTATATGTAAATTGGAGATGTGAGAGAAATTATTTGATATTAACAATTTGGCATAGTGAATTTCTACATTATTTTGTACTTTTGTGTGTGGTGAATAGTAGGGATGGGCACAGACACAAACCCCGAACCAAAATCCGGGCCGAACATTGCCTTGTTTGGGGCTCGGATGGACCGGTTCAAAGGTCATGTGTCCGGAAGTTCAAGCACCTGATCTTTTCACGCTCATCTTGGAAATGTTTGGGTACTTTCATCAGAGAAACCCCACCCCTGCCATTTTGCACAGAAAAGTGGGTATGGGTGGGATTTTTTGGTTGTTGAAGGACCAATGCCGGGCACCCGAGGCTGATAGGCATCTCCGATTTCCAATCAAAGTCCATTCTTCTCCCTTGGAATGGGAGGGGTGTGTGTATATGTTCCCAGGCGGGGCGTGACTGTCCTTTGTTTTGCATTGCAGTCTCTTGCAGTGCAGTGCTCCATTTGTGCATGGAAAAAATCTCATGTTGGGCCTGGGGTGGGTCAAAATTTACTGGGGTCATTGGCTGGCTGGGTGGAGAAACCAGCTGGATCTCTTGGCGACAATACCAGTTGCCAGACAGAAAACATCCTCTGCTTCCCTTTTCTCGCAGTGGCGTATTATTCCCGGGCATTGACTGCTGCTGAGAGGAACTATGCCCACATTGATAAAGAGGGACTCGCCTTAGTTTCAGGCATGAAAAAATTTCATGACTTTTTATACAGATGCAGGTTCCTCATGGTCATGGACCATAAACCGCTGCTGGGACTATTCATGCCAAACCACCAAACCTCATAGGTCTTATCGCCTCGTATGCTGCACTGGACTGATTATTGGCAGCATATGACTTCAGCCTTGTCCACCAGCCAGAAAAGGCTATAGGGCACGCGGATGTGTTGAGCCAGTGTCCCATTACAGAGCCAGTTCTTGACTTGGCTCCTGCGTGTGAAGTCATGGCCATTGAAGAACCCCCTCAGCTGCCCATGCATGCTTCTGACATCGCAGCTGGATCAGCCAGGGATCCCACAATCGCCCATGTACTTAACTGGGTGTGGAGGGGGTGGCCGAAGGATCGGTTCTCTGTTGAATTTCAACTGTATAGCTCATGGCAACAAGAATTGTCGGTGCACAAGGGCTGTTTGCTATGGGGGAATAGGGTGGTGGTGCCTCCCAACCTAAGGAAATGGGTTCTAGAGGCTCTGCACGAAGGTCACTCGGTCATAGTCAGAATAAAGGCTCTAGCCTGGAGTTATGTTTGATGGCCCCACATTGACCAGGAAATAGAGGAGTGGGTAAAAGTGTGTCAACCATGCCAAGAATCTCAGCCAGACCCCCCTCAGGCTCCCATACATCACTGGGAAACACCACGCAGACCATGGTCGAGACTACATATTGAGTTTGCGGGGCCATTTCAGGGGCAAGTGTTCTTCATAATAGTCAATGCATACGCTAAATGGTTAGAGGTGGTACAAATGTCAAAAATTACTTCAGCTGCAGTCATAAAAGCACTGCGTCATATTTTTGCAACCCATAGGTTGCCAGACATGGTAGTGTCAGGTAACGGGACACAATTTACCTCAGCTGAATTCCTGGAGTTTTTGGGTAACAACTAGATTGAACACATCACGTCCGCAACATTCCTCCCAGCCACAAATGGGAAGGCTGAATGGATGGTGCGGACCACAAAGGAAGCCCTGTGGAGAATGATCCAAGGGGACTGGGCTCAGAAGCTGGTGTCCTTTATGCTGTATCAACATATAATGCCACACACCACCACTGGGAGGAGCCCAGCAGAGTTGCCGATGGGACACCTCCTGACGACGCTACTGGATCAACTCCACCCCGATCCTTGGGGAATACTGACCATGTCAGCTTGGAATTTGACATAGTGAGGAATGTGAAATCAGGCCATAGTAGGACTCACATCCTGGACTTCAGGAAGGCTGATTTCAAAAGACTCAGAGAAATATTAGGTAGGATCCCGTGGCTGAAATGCTGAGGGGGAAATCAGCACAGGAAGGATGGGAGATGCTGAAAAATGAAGTGCTTAAGGCACAATCGCAAACTGTTCTGGTAAGAAAGAAAGGTGGGAGATGGGTAATGACGCCGAGGTGGCTGAACAAGGAACTCTCTGAAGAGCTGAGACTAAAAAGGGAAATGTACAGGAAATGGAAGGGGAGCCAAATTACTGAGGGTGAGTACAAGAAACAGGCTCGAATTTGTAGGAAGGGTGTCAGAAAGGCTAAAGTGCAGATGGAACTGAGGCTTGCGAGGGATGCTAAAAATAACAAGAAAAATTTCTATGCCTATGTTCAGAGCAAAAAGAAGAACAGGGATGGGGTAAGCTCATTGCTAGGGGAAGATGGTCAAGTCTTAACAAGGGATGAAGACAAAGCGGAATTACTCAACTCTCACTTTGCATGAGTCTTTAACCATAAAGCGAGCTGTATACAAACTGAAGAATTCAGGGCATATAAAGAAAGGAGGAACTGCCAGTCCAGAGTAAGTAAGGAAATGGTTAGAGAGCATCTAGCTGCCTTAAATACTTTCAGATTTCCAGGGCCGGATGGCTTGCATCCTAGGGTGCTAAAAGAAATTGCAGATGTTATTTCAGAGCCTCTGGCTCTAATCTTTGAGATATCCTGGAGTACTGGTGTTGTGCCGGAACACTGGAGAAGGGCGAATGTTGTCCCGATCTTCAAGAAGGGGGAAAAGACAGACCCGGAAAATTACAGGTCTGTCAGCTTGACATCAATACCTGGAAAAATTCTAGAGCAGATTATCAAACACTCTGTCTGGGAGCACCTTGAACAGAATGAGTTAATTGGTAGTAGCCAGCATGGGTTTATCAAGAATAAGTCACGCCAGACCAACCTTATATCCTTTTTTGACAGAGTTACTAAAATGGTTGACTCTGGCAATGCTGTGGATATAGTGTATGTAGATTTCAGTAAAGCATTTGACAAAGTTTCTCATGATATCCTTGAGAATAAGCTGGTTAAGTGTGGGCTGAATGGCGCAACCGTTGGATGGATTCATGGTTGGTTGAAAAATCATACCCAACAAGTGCTCATAAATGGCTCTGCGTCTATGTGGAGGGAAGTCTCAAGTGGAGTGCCACAGGGGTCGGTCCTGGGCCCGGTGTTGTTCAATGTTTTTATAAATGACCTGGAGGAAGACATAGAGGGGATGCTTATCAAATTTGCCGATGACACAAAGCTGGGTGGGATTGCTAATTCTGAAGAAGACAGAGTCAGGATTCAAAATGATCTAGATAGGCTGGAACAGTGGGCTGAGACAAATAAAATGAAATTCAGTAGAGATAAGTGCAAAGTCCTACACTTAGGCACAAAAAATCAAAGGCACAGATATAGAATGAGAGGGACTTAGCTTGACAGCAGCACGTGTGAAAGGGATCTAGATGTTATAGTTGATCACAAGCGAAACATGAGCCTGCAGTGCGATGTGGCTGTGAAGAAAGCTAATGCAATCTTAGGATGCATTAGCAGAAGCACTGTGTCCAGATCACGGGAGGTGGCAGTTCCGCTCTGTTCTGCTATGGTCAGGCCTCACCTGGAGTATTGTGTCCACTTTTGGGCACCACACTTTAGGAAGGATGTTGACAAGCTTGAGCGTGTCCAGAAGAGGGCAACCAGGATGGTAAGAGGGTTAGAATCCAAGTCTTATGAGGAAAGGCTGAAAGAGTTGGGTATGTTTAGCCTGGGAAAGAGAAAACTTAGAGGGGACATGATTGCAGTCTTCAAGTATTTGAAGGGCTGTCATTTAAAAAATGGAGCAGATCTATTCTCTCTTGTTCCAGATTGCAAGACTAGATCTAATGGGTGGAAATTACAAGGGAGTCGATACTGGCTAGATATCAGGAGAAACTTCCTAACTGTACGAGTGGTTGAGCAGTGGAACAGTCTGCCTCAGGAGGTGGTAGATGCTCCTTCCCTGGACATTTTCAAGCGGAGGCTGGATGATCATCTTTCGGGTATGTTGTAGGTATGTAGGGCTATCTTTCAGCTACGCTCCTGCAGAGTGCAGGGGGTTGGACTAGATGACCTGCAAGGTCCCTTCCAACTCTAACGTTCTATGATTCTATGATTCACCACTGACAACCCACCACAGTGGGAAGTCCAGAAAACTCCTCATTCCTTTAAAGTTGGGGACACCGTTTTTGCCCGGAACTATGGGGAGGGGCACCTTTGGTTCCCAGCATCCGTCACTGAGGTAACTGGTACTCTTTCGTACATGGTGCAAACTGCAGACGACAGGCAGTTAAGGCGCCACATAGACCAACTTAGGCAAAGATGGGCTAACTCAAGCATCGAGGACTGTGCTGAGCCTAACGAAGTTCCAATCCCCACAGCTGAGCAAATAGGACCTTTGAATTTCGAGGTGGGTGTTGCAAATCAGGGCATTGAGCCAGTCACCGGGTCAGAATCAGGGCAGAACCCAATCTCTGACACTAGCCCTTTAAGAAATAGTCCCACTGGGGAACAGGGTAATACAGGAGATGAAGTCACAGAGACATTACCTCAAACTGAACCAGTAAGACGGTCACAACGAATGCAGCAACCTCCCTCTTATTTAAAAGATTTTGTATGTTCAAAGATTGATTCATCTTAGGGGGGAGGGATGTTATCTATTGGTATACATAATGCCTGAGCTTGAGATTCAGCTCTATGTAAGTCTGGTATTGTAATTCATGCAAGCTGATTGGATGCTCTGTGCAGCAGCCCAATCAGGATACAAGAAAGGTTCTAGGGGGAGATGATTTGATTGGTTGTTATGTTCATATTCTGATTAGTTCTTATCGCAACAAGGGGTGTGGTCTACCAAGCCCGGAGAGTTTAAAAGAGAGCCTGTTGATCTCCTGTTTTGTGTTCATTCCTATCTTGTAAATAAAGCTGAATCAATTGTTATGAGCTGCTGCCTTAAGTCTCATACTTAACAGAAAATTATAGTCTTTCTCCACAATGGGGACCAAAGCAGCTTATGTTATTCTTTCCTCCTTTTTATCTGCACAACAACCGTGTGAGGTTGGTTGGGCTGAAAGTGTGCAATTGGTCCAAAATCATCCAGTCAGCTTCCACTGCAAGATGGGGATCTGAACCTGGATCTTGCAGACCCTACTTTGAGGCTCTAACTGCTGCACCACACTGATTTTCATAGGGTGGCTGCCGTTGAAGAGTAACAAGCAGCCAGGCCTAGTTTAGTTATGCAAATCAGGTGGTATTAAGTCACCCAGAGGGTGCTGTGTAGGAATGCCAGCCTCCAAGTGGGATCTGGGGATCCCCTGGAATTACTGCTCATCTCCAGACTACATAGATAACTTCCCATGGAGAAAATGGCTGCTTTAGAGGCTGTACTCTGTGGCATTAGATCCAGTTGGGGCCTCTCCCCTTCCCAAACCCCGTCCTCCTTAGACTCCACCACAAAATCTCTAGACACATTTCCCAGCCTGGCACTGGCAACCCTAGTCAGGCCTGGCCCTAAGGATCCCTCCCTGAAAGGTTAAAATAGGCCTGGAAAGGGCCCTTCCCCCTTCCCTTTTACTGACAGAACAAATTAGAAGCCTTCCCCCCCCAACGTTCTAATCGCTCACTGTCGAGGGGGGGGGCTGGAGTAGATCTCTGCAGTAGCCATTTCAGAAGGTATTGGTAGGGAATTTTTAAATACTTTTTGGATTTTTTTCCAAACCCACAGAATCCCCTGAGTCTGTAGAAAAACCTGTCGGGGAAGAGTGAGCCTTCTGTTGGCGGAAATAAGTATCTGCTTGCAGAGGGGACTTGAGAATTAGTATATAGATGCAATAATGATGAAATTGATATTAAAGTTGCAAAATAGACTAGTAGTAGGATTTGAAGTTTGAAGTGTCCAAGATAAGAAGCACTGTATCTTATAGAAGATGTCTTAAAATTGTGATGAAAGGGATGTTGGGGAGAAACATTTTCAGTTTCTTTTTTGATATGCACTGTAATGTATAAATAATCTGTGATATGTATAACTTGCTATGTAATCCCCCTTTTTCTTTGTATCCTTTTTTCTTCTGTATCTCTATTATTATCTTGTTCTATAAAATTGTGTGTGTGTGTGTGTGTGTGTGTAACTTGCCTTTCCTTGTGGTTCAAGGCAGCTTACAATAATAGTTAAAAACATTTTCAGTGAAAACCAAAAATAAAATAGCAAACCCTGAATCTCTTCCCCTCCTTCCCTTAAAAGATCCCTGCTGTTCAAACCCCTCAGACACCCTGGCAAACAGGCAGGCCTTCCAGGGCATACTGAAGATCTCCTAGGAGGGGTCCCCCTTGCCTCTTCAGAGAACCTATTCCACAGAGCTGGAGCAACAATGGAAAAGACCAGGGCTCTAGAGGGTCAGCATCAGACTGGCCACCCAAAGTCGTGGGATAGCCAAGAGGTGGCTGCCTCATGACTGTAGTTGGCACACAGGAACATATGGAAGACGACATTCCTTCCAATATGTGAGTGCCAGGTTGTGGGGAGCTTTAAAGTTCATAACTAGCACCTTGAGTTGAACTTGGAAACAAACTGGCATCCAGTGTAGGTGTTTCAAAATGAGCAACATATGTTCTTGGCAGCTAGCCCCTGACAATAGTCAGGCTGCCACATTCTGGACCCGTTGTAGCTTCCAGGAATCCAGGTTGTCTTCAAGGGTAGCCCCATGCAGGACTCACTGCAGTAATCCAATGGTGAGGTTGCAGAAGCAGGGATCAGCATGACCAGATCAGCTGAGTCTAGGTAATGAGAGAGTTGGTGAATCAGATGCAGTTGATAGATGGCACTCCTGGTCACCATGCCAACTTGTCTGAGAGTCTGGGATGTTGGGGCATGGCAATGCTTCCTTCTGTATCTCCATGGATCTCATCCTGTCTCATTGGGTGAGGGAAAGCACCACAGTTTATGCATCTCAAAATTATAACACAGGCCCCCAAAGAAATAAAAGTGGTCCTCTGAATGCACTCAGTTTCTGTTCTCCTTTGTTACCTGTACATAGCCCTATACGCTTACCAGCTGCGGGGGGGGGGGGGTCATCAGTACAGCCACTGTTTGTCAGTATGGTGCTCACAGCAAGCTACTTGTCCAGAAGCCTCCATATCTACAACCTCTTTTTCTAAACCCAGCTTCCCTCAGTGCAACCCAACATTCCACTGGCCCTTGGCATCTTTCTTACTTTTATTTGACTTTCCTTTTCTCAACATGCTCTGTTGTTGATGTTTTTTACATTCCCTTTCTTTCAAGTCCTCCTTTATTCACCTGACATTCACACATGAACCCCCAATTCCTTTCATTCTCTTTCCCTTCACCATCCTATGTTCTTTGTCCCTGGACCTCATGGCAGGAACTAAATGAACATCCCAACAACGTGGACTACTTTTGGACTGGATGTCAGACTCTTGGACAAAATTACTCTCAACAACACTCTCTGGTAGTGATTTGTTTATTGATGGACTAGGAATAAGGCCCATTGTGGAAATAAATACAACGGGCTCTAGAAAGAGGCTCTGGGAGAGTGCTCCGGCTTTTGGCACTCAGTGACAATTTGCTGTGGCAATCTCAGCAGGGTATAATGACAGAGTCCACCATTTTCTCCAGAGGAACTGATCTTTGCTACCTGAAGAGCAGTAGTAATTTTGAGTGATCTCCAGCCCACCCCCAAGATTGGTAACAGTTGTTCCCCAGGAGGGAGTGGCTGGTTTGGAGGGTGGAGTCTATGGCACTGTACCTGTCTGAGGTCCCACCCCTCCTCAATGCTCACCTTCTCCAGGTTCGACCCCTCAAATCTCCAGGAATTTCCCAACCTGGAGTTGACAACCCTATCTCCCTCCCAGCCAACCATCAACCTACCTTTAGTTTTCCATCTCCTCCCCCATCCTTCCTACAGAGCAGTTGTAATTTTGAGTGATCTCCAGCCCCCACCTGGAGATTGGCAACAATGGTTCTCCATCAGGGAATGGCTGGATTGGAGGGTGGAGTCTATGGCATCGTAGCTGTCTGAGGTGCCACCCCTCCTCAAACCTCACCCTCTCCAGGCTCCATCCCTCAAATCTCCAGGAATTGCCCACCTGGAGTTGGCAACCTGATTAGGACTGGGCCCAATGAGTTTTCTCCCTAAGGCCAACATAGGTGTGGAAAGGGCCTTTTACTGACAGAGGAGAAAGTACAGGTGCCAACTCTGATTAGGGAAATACCTGGAGATTTGGGGGGTGGATCCTGTGGAGGGCAGCATTTGGTGTGTGTGTGTGTAAGGACTCAGCAAGGTATAATGCCATAGAGTCTGCCCTCCAAAGCAACCATTTTCTCCTGGAGAACTGATCTCTGTCATCTGGAGGTCAATTGTAACAGTGGGAGATCTCCAGGTCCCACCTGGAGATTGGCAACCCTGGGGGAAAGTCAGCCGCAAGCGGGGAGTTGAAGAAAATGGTCTGATGGTCACTGGCCCACCTCGTTAGCCAGCCAGCCATGCTGAAGCTAAGCAGGAGAAAGAACCTTTTCCCATTTATTCTGACAGGAAAGTGGCCATTGGGGAGGGGGTTAAGCTGAAAGTCCTTTGTTTTTTTACTCACAGAACCAAGCTTGGCTGCCTACCAACAGCCACTGAGGGGACAGTCCCTCACAGTAGTCATGAGAACTGTCTTCCTCAGGAGAGAGAGCTGGTCTGCCAGGGGGAGTGGGTGGGGAAGAGGAGCAGACCCAGCACCCGGCCAATGGCACGCGAGTCGCGAGTACTCTTGAGTGGCGGCTGATGGGCCAATGGCTGAGGGAGGGCATTTTACAGCCAATGGGAGCACATGGAATCTTGCGAAACCAAAAGATAAATATTTATAAGGAGAGATAAAGATGTTCCAAGCTGAGACTAGTACAGTGTCAGAACTAAGGTTCTGGGAGCAAAATCCCCAATTATAGACCAAACCAGGTCCCCCTTTGGGTCTCTTCCAAGCATACCCCACAATCGTCCCACCTAGCTTTCGTGCTCTCTACATCCCCACTTGTGAATATACTGTTATTTTCTCTGACAGCAAAGCAGGCACAATCATCTTCAAGGTCATCCCTGCGTAGGGAGGTATCTTAGGAAGAGTTACATTGCCACTACAACATAGCAGTTTACACTCACTCACTCCCTGCCCTCAGGAATTTCCCTCCCTCTGCAGGCCCCCAACCCCCAAAACATGACAAACGAGAGTTTGAGTTTGACACTGGATTAGAATAGTGGTCAGGAACTATATTCCTGTGTATTGCTCCATTCTCCAGATACTGGGTTGAGATTGGAAGTGCATTTTGCCTCATCTTTTGGCTCCTTCCTTGATGGTCAAGCTCTGTAATAAAGCTGCTCTCCCCTAGCAGCAAGGGCACAATGGAACTCATGCATCTATGTATAGTCAAAATATGTGGCAGGGTATGAGCTTTCATGAGTCACTGCTCACTTCTTCAGATATCTTCTTCAGGTATCTTAAGAAATAAGCAGAGACTCATGAAAGCTCATACCCTGCCACATATTTTGTTAGTCTTTAAGGTGCTACTGGACTCCTGCTCTTTTCTACTGCTGCTGACAGACTAACATGGCTACCCATCGTGATCTATGTATTGTCAAGTCTGTCTGCATCCATGTACTGTGAAGTCCTGAATGTGATATAAGGGCAGATGCATAACTATTTTTCCAGAAACAGACCCCTGAAGCGGTACACTAATTGGCACTGGATCTTTGCCTTTCTAGAATGATAAAATATTATGTATTTATATACAGTATTTATACAAAGATAAAGCCAGTCAGCTACCACCTCCACAGCCCTTGATTTGAGTAAGATTGCACTGCCACAGCAGCTCAACCACATCCAGCTACTCAGTGGAAAGCCTTCAACCACAGCTCTGAAGACATGTCAGCTGGGTCCAATACCCCTGGCATGCCCATCATTCTCTAATTTCCACGGAGACTGAGCTGACTGGGGAAGCCAGGGAGGATGTTGGCGGTACCCTTCTCTTCTTCCAGTCAACATTTGTTTTCTTCTGGTGGCAGCAATACCAGAGAGGTCAAAGGAAGCCATAATTCCTGTTAGCCTAGCAGCCATATGGAACAGGAAGGCACACCATGGTAAGCTTTTCATATTCCACTGCCCAGACTAGTATTCTTCCGCTTATAAAAGGTTCGTTGGCTCTTTATGTGTATAAATGGGTTGCTGTTATATTATTACCTACTATTATTTACTGCTGTTGTACTACTATCTACACTGTACAGGGGCAGCATCAACTGCAAGGTCAAGAAGTGGAGACTAACAAGGAGCACCTTATGAAAGTTTTTTTTTAATTCACTGGCAAATTCTATAAATGAAAAGCTTGCAAGCCAGACTCTGTCCAGTTTCTTTGCCATTCAACAACTCTGTTGTGTCTTAACAGAACTGCCGCAGCTGTAGAGCTGTCATTCACAGCAGACAGCTGTACACTAGTGTCTGAATTATCCTGTTCCTCACATTCTAAGTCACTGAATGTTATGCATAACTGACGATATAGTTCCTTTTTATTAATAGCACAGAATCAAATTTTTCCATCCAGCTTTGGTAAAAGCTATTATTAAATAGAACGAAGATGTCTGCCTAAACACAAAACACTACTGTACTGTGCAACAGTGCTGTATATTTTCTCATTATTTATGCTATATATTTAAAAAGCAAGAGTTTTGGGAATAAATAAAAATGTCAAGAAGACATAAGAGAACTTAAGTCATTTCTTTGAGAGCCAGACCACCCTATAACAGGGGCAGTCAACAGCATTGCATACACAATGGAAGAGAAGTAGGGGGAACATATTTTAGCAAACATTCTCCACAATGTCTTATGAAAGTGAGAGGTTGTTCTTATACTTTCACAATAGTTTTAACCAGAATCAAATGTTGTGAATGCTGGGTCTTCCATATGCCATCAAGTAGTATCCCAAAGTATTCAACAATTTAGCTTTTCTTTTCAGACATATTGCTAGAGTCAGAGGTGTGTTACAACCAGGCCTGTAGCTACAGTGGGGCATCTTGGGGCTTGGCCCCCTGACTTGCTGGCAAGGCCCACTGACTTCCCATCCAGCCCAGGGCCCCCGAACGACAGCAGGTACAGGGAAGGAGCCGGGTATTCCTTTAATTCAATTAGCCAGTGCCTCCTAAGAAATTTAAATGCCCCCCAACTTAAAAAATCCTGGCTACGGGCCTGGTTACAACATATTCTTATATAACTGTATCCCCTGACAACAACCTTGGAACAACCCTGTAGCTGAGCAAGGGCAATTTGCCTAAGGCTACCCCAAGAATTTCATGGTGTGAGATGGAATTTGAATCCAGATCACTCGCCTCCAGGTCCAGCTGTCTTGCTCACTGCATGCCCCACCACTGGATACAAGCTAAGTTTCTGAGCTTGGAATAAATTCATTCCCCTATAATATGAATCCTCCAGTCTTGTATAAACAAGTAACATTTCAAGTTAAATGGAATTTTAGCATTCTTGGGATGTGCTTTTACAAAAGAGCATTGTGTTCCTCTTCAGTGACTTAAAGACACTCAACAATTCACAGAATAACAATTCACTGTGACTAAAATGATTGTCGTCTTTAAACTCATTATTTCTAAAACATTTGGCTTCAAGAGCTAGCAGAAGAGGAAGGAAATGCATGTCATATCACTCATTACTGATAATTACAAGGCTAATGTTTCTTGCTATAGACATTTAGTGCTCTTTTAAGTAAACTCACTGGCATCATCATCATCAGCTTCTTGACTGGCAAGGGATAAAAAATGTAGGGAGTGCACATCTGGAAATCTAAAGGCCCATCAAACAAATGAGTAGGAAGACTATGGATAGCAATTTTCAACATCACTGTCATCCTTTGAAGTCCACTAATAAATGTTACATTTTAAGTGTCTTTCTCTGATTTCCTGCACAGATGTACAACATATTATTATCAATTACTATGAAGAATGTAAAGAAATTCTGGCCAAGATGTAGTGTGTGTAGGAGCAGGATCTGAGGGAATAGCTGCTTCTTGGGGCCAATCAGGCTGGCATGCAGGTGATATCTGAACAGAGTATGGATATTTAGCTTTTCAACTGGAATGTCACATGAGTGGCTGCAAGTGAGGGGGCAAGAGCCTTGAGGGAGGAGCTGCTTAATCATTTTCCTTCCTTCCATTTTACAGTCAGAATCACAACTCCTCCCCCCCCCCAGTTATTTGCCCAGCCACAGGGGAAAAGACAAGAGGTCTTCTTTTCTTTGACAGGTTGGTTTTGATTGGAAAATCAATAGGATGACATAAGGTTAAGCAGACCCTCCCATTCCTCCACTGAAAATAGCTGCCTTCCCTGGATGCTTTTCAGTTTAAAACAAAAATGCTCTTCATATAACTCTCCCTATCTTCTTGCTTGGCAGATCTCCTCTGCAGTAGCCCAAGAGTTCAGACACAGTGATCAGACACAGTTTTTAAGCACCATTGGCTACTGAGCACCCAACTGTTGCACCCCTGCTTGCAGATCACTTTGCTGATTTTATCTGTTTCCCGCTGCATCCATGCCACATACCCCTCCAACAATTTGGTTTTCATAGCAAGGTATCTTCTTCAGAAACTTTTGTTCCATGGCATAGTTCAGTATCATGGTGCTCAACAGATTTTACCTTTTAAAACAGTTTTTTACCTTTTACCAGTTTGGTGCAGTGGTTAAGTGCACAGACTCTAATCTGGGAGAACCGGGTTTGATTCCCCACTCCTCCACTTGCACCTGGCTGGATGACCTTGGGCAAGCAGTAGTTCTGATAAGAGCTATTCTTGAAAAAGAGCAGTTTCTGTCAAGAGCTCTCTCAGCCCCACCTACCTCACAGGGTGTCTGTTGTGGGGAGGGGAAGGGGAAAGGAGTTTGTAAGCCGCTCTGAGACACCTTTGGGTAGTGAAGGGCGGGGTATAAATCCAATCTCTTATCTTCTTCTTCTTTTAATATTAAACAGTGTTGTACTGAGCAACTGGCATCCTGCAGTTATTCTGACTGTGACATTTGATATCATGCTCCAGTACAGGAAGTGTAATTTCTAAGTTAAGTGGGTTCAAAGAGTCACAAAAACACTGTGGTATAGTAAAGAAAATATGGATTCATTGGAAAAGGCATTTGGGGCTTGAACTGGCTGACCTGACCTTTCTGATGAGACAACAAAGAACTGCATTCAAAGCAATTACTGTATGGTCTTTGCAAAAACAACAGAACAAAGTTAAAGCTCAAAAATTGTCATGAAAAGAAAAAAGAAAAAGCATAATAAAATAAGTATTTTACTTTTTAAAAGGGAGGGAAGGAGTGTAGTTGAGGGAAAGAGTGAATCTGATCTAAGGAGAAGGATATGTCATAGATAAGGGGCTATCACCATAAAGGACCTGCAAGCATATATTCAATTAAAAGTAGGGTTTTCCCCCCACTGGAGCACACTGACTTACTGTTAAATGACACAAGGGGGGGTTGTACACTGAATAAAAGTAAATATTAGCACTTCTAGATAAATGTCAGATTATATATATTTACTGGATTTTATGTTAGGTAGTAAGAGTCTGTGATCTATATTGCCCTCTGTTGTTAATCTTCTAGGTTTCTGTATGTGAAATTGGCTGAGAAAGTGAGCATAAGTATCTCTGATCAGTTTGAATCAAGGCCATAATTTCATAAAAATTAGAGGTTTAAGTGAGTTAAGGATTTATCTCAAGATATCCAACTATGCAAAGTCCAAAATCTGAACCGTAAGTCCATTACTTTGAACATTTCTGAAACTGCAGACAATGAACAACAATCACAACTGTTATGCCCTGCCCTACTGACCTCAGGGCTTGATGGATCTAACTCAGTGTTATTCAGTGAGATTTCAGTGTTCACTAATTACATTATTGTTGATCATGATACCACTTTTTGCAGTTTCTGAACTCAACGTGTTTTAGGGTTGCCAGATATTATGACATGATATCCTGATGAGAACCCTCCCCTAGTCAAACCCAACCCTCCCTAGACTGCATTTCCAAATCTCCAGGAATTTTCCAACCCAGAGTTGGCATTTTCACTGAACTTTGGACTGCTTCTCAAACCTGTAGCATCTTTCCCCCTCAGAGACCATAATGGGTCTATCAATTTTTCATACACTATTCTGGATCACCGTGAAAGCTAAACATTCAGAGACAGTGTCTTATTAATTATATTAAGCAAGACACAGGATGATGATGATTTGATCATGCTAGTCATTTCCACACATAATTCAATTCTTCTGCCCCCATTTATTAATTTATTGGAGCAACTTCCAAATTTTCTGTTTTCTCTGCTACATTGCAGTGTCACAGAATGTAGGTCACATCTGCTGCAGCCTGAACTAGACAAAATGAGTTGCTTACTTCCAAGTGGACAAGAAGTCTCATCTGAACAGACATCTTTGCTGACAGATGAATGCACAGCCTAATAACTGCATGGGAATCGTCTTTTTGCATCTACAAATGGGTTTTTTAATTCAGGTCTGGGGCATAGTAACTGTCACTGTTTCAACCATACTGCGCTTCTACTTAGAAAACTGGATTTTCCAATCTGTCACTCAGTGCTTACATTAATTAATTCTAACTACCAGTTTGCATAGTGGCATTTTACACTGGGTTTAGATCCCAACACTCTGGTAAGAAAAGATGGTTTTAAAATGTGCTAGAAGTGATTTAGTTCATACCTTATCTAATATTGGTAATTATTAACTTCTTACTCTTAAATCAATGCAAAATTATTTTGTTTCTCTAGAATTTCTATAGCTTTCTGCCAGAAACAGGATTGTCTTCTTGCATTAAAAGCTTGGTGGTATCGACACAAGTCACTGACTGAAAGTTAAAATAAAAAAATCCTAATTACACATAATGCATTTTCCCCCTTTTCCCCTTTTCTTTTCTGTACCCTCAAATAAATAAATAAATAAATTAAAAATCCTAATTACACTTTCCTTCCACTCCCAACTAAATCACTAAATATTGTTCATTTGTGATAGATGTGAACCACTATGAATACACTATGAAATGTTAAATATTTATAAAGAAATATACAGTAATATATATTATATATTACAGCAATATATTTGTGAAGGTGAATGGAGGGTGTTTTAATTGTTCATTAAGAAGTACTAGCAGTGATTGCATGGCAAACTAAATGTTACAGGTTGTGCTGAATTCCTATAAATCAAGCTAGGGTAGAGGGTGATTTAAAGCGCAGCATGGGTGAGGAAGAAAAGGAGATGACTTTTTTTGTCATCCATGCTTTCTCCCCAAAATTGCTTTCCCCCAGCCATTTTTCTTCCAGTGGGGCCACTGCTTCCAGTGTTGGAGCCCTGGCAGAAGAAAAAGGACTGCAGGTGTAATTAGTTTTAGTAGATGCAAAAGGGTGGGGGAAGGATTGCACAGGACTCATTTCTAAAACTGTCCAACATTATCCCCTTTAAAATACACAATCCTTTTAGATTTAAAATATACAGGGTGTTTATCTGATGGCCTTCCTAAGTGCCAACTTCATTTTTCTCTCTGTTGACAAGCTAGTCAACCTCTTGCATTCAGCTGCTCACAAATTCTCTTCCTCTGGCAAGTGTGTTCTTCCTTCACAGAGTATACTTTTTTTCAAAGCTTTGCTTGCTGTGATCAGATTAGTCTTGAAATGTTTTTCCTTATTATTTTTTATCTTTTTCCTCCACTTAAAACACAGAGTCTTGTGGGATCTGATTTGAAAAGACAACTGAATTTGGAATCCAGCATCTTCTGAAGGGACTGAAGGAAGAAGGAAGAAGCCACCAGCATGAAGAAGAATGTGATGGCTTCGCTTTGACCCTGATTTCCTATAAAAAATGATAGAGGATCTCAGATCATATTAGGTACCAGTTCAGTGAAAACTGTCCGTTTGGTTACACATGAACCAAGTGTACCTTGGCAGTTGCGGAAGCAAACAGAGTTTGTGTCATCACAACTGACTCCCACAGATATTAGCACAATGAAGACTGTGACTAATACAGTGCAGCACAGTGCAAAGAGCAACCCAGCTGCAATTCAAGAGGATTTGCTACTTTGGTGCCCAACATCACTGTGTGATTTAATTTAGAATTAGAAGGAAGCTGCCAAGAAGAGGGACCACAGATTTGAAACACAGCAAAACTCCTTCCTTTTACCATCCATGGAGTAGGCTTATCTATTGAAGACCTATTGTGGGGAGGTGTGGAGACATGCCCTTCACCCTCGAATTCTCCCCAATGTTTCAATTATTGTGACTGCACTCTATCTGTTCATAGGAACCCTGCAGAAAACTAATAGCTGGCAGAAAAGAGAGGATTGAGGGAAGGAACCATCAAGCTCCAAGACCAGAGTGCTCAAGTTCTTGGCTATGGTAATGACTCTGACAGAAGCAGAACAATGGTTTACTACCACATACTCTGCTGGAAGGTGACACTCAGGAAACAGCCAAATTGCTAAAATATACTCTCTTCTTCTTGAGGCAGGAAGATCAATATGAACCTAAGGGGGACAGATTCTCCCAAGGGTAGATTACAAATTCTCTGGTCACAGAAAAAAAAAAAATGCTCTTTTACTTTTGCATATTGCTCTTGTCTTGGAACACAAGCCATGAAGGACTAAGCTTTAACTAGGGACTCAATTTTGTGAAGATGGCCAGAGACAGTGGGGAGGAGACCCAGCCCAGAGAACTAAGATAATGCTGAACTATAAGTGACTACAACTTTAAGGAAAGCTAGCCTGTTCTAATTAAACATAATTTAGGATAAGTTCCAGGTGTAGGGAAAGGGAACTGCATGTTTTTGTCTTTTCTTTTTTCCCTTGCTCAACTTGAATGCTTGAACAGAAACGTGTTATTTTTAATTCATTTAGTAAATTTCCTTATATTTTGAATTTTCTAAACCTGATCTCTGGAAATGCACCACACCTATTCCATCTTGCTGTCTGAAGTGTGATAACAGAGAGGGGCAGTGGATCGCTCACTGTCTTGGAGTACAATAGTTAGAAATTGCAAAGTTGTGATAGATGCCCCATGCTAGCTTGTGCGAGTGTAATGATAGGCAAAGTCTCTAAATGGCAATGCAGGTACAAAGTGCTAGATGTGCAATTCTTGGGGTCACTGGTGACAGCTGGTGTTATCCAGCCTGTTTTTGGCACCCCTGGGAGCAAGGGAAAGATGTGGCATTGCCAAGTAGAGACTTAGGACAACTACGGGGTTCTCCAACCTCCTGGGGACCAACTCAAAGGTGCTTATAAACCTGTTTCTTCATGGGTGGAAAAGACATAGTGATGTCACGTGGCGGGGAATGTTTTTGTTCATTTTTCTTGGGAGCTAAGGGATATAATGGTGTGTATTAAGATGGAATAAAAATAATCATAGTGTTATGAAATGTATGTGTGTTTTCTCCTCATTGCACCTGAAGAGATGGGCTCTAATCCATGAAAGTTTATGTTGGAATTAACATTCTGTTAGTCTTTAAGGTGCAACAAGACTTTTGATTGTTTTTGTTTGTCTTTGTAATACTTCTGTGAGGTAGATCACTTACTCTTCAAACTAATGAGAAACTTGCCCAAGACCACACAGAGAGACCATAGTTATAGTTCACTGTAATTCTCTAACCACCTCACCATATTGGTTTACATTAAATTGGACTGCTTCTCACTATGTGTATGCACCAGGTTATTCTACTGCAAGTCAATGGCATGTAAAACATCTCTAGTGCATGTCTGACCTCCTATGCTCTTAACCACTACCAAATCTAATAAAGCACACAAAAGGAAGCAGCTGACAGCAGGTTCAAACACTGGAATGAGAACTTTCCCCTCCTTTCCACATGCATGGAATTACACAGAGAGATCCCTTTGTGAACAGGTGGGAGTCATTTCCTAGCTAGCACTCCAATTTGGTCACAGACAACTGTATACATGTTCTTCCACAAACTGAATCAAACTAGAAGTATATGAAATTCACTACAGGTTCATATGTAGTGCATAAACACTTTTAGTACTGAAATGCACAACATATTTGGCCACACTTGAGATCTAGCTGTCCAAGTGTTGCTTGATTATATAAAGAGACCCGGCTCTTACCAAAAGGAACTGTAGTGTAGGAGATTCTTCATAACTCCTCTGAGATAATTACCAATTAACTTTTAATCACTTATGGTCATGCATTCCATCTCCAAATACAATAAGCATTGCATGAAGACAATTCCCTAATGCACTGATCCTTCAATACATTAAAGATTCTTCAATGGAAGAAACACTGCTCCATGATGTCTCCCCACTCACTCCCACTTGCTTAACAGCTGAGGGAATAAAGGCAGCATAGCAATGGGAGTGCTTTACCTTTTCAGGGTGTATTATCTCTGAAAAGCACAGCTCGCCATCTTATGGCTGTGATCCACACAGTGTCTACTTTGCCCTACATCACAATGGTAGTGTCTTAATACCAGAGATATGAAGGACATGTTGGTGATAATATATTAAATAAAGGAGAGCTGTGCAGTGGTAAAGTGTGGGCATCATAGTGTTTGGCTTAGAAGAAATAACTGGAAACATGAGACAAAATTATAACAAAGAAAAATAGAAAACTTACTTTACTGAGGTCATTTTCATGCCCATCTAATCAATCCTGTCCAAATAGGAGTCCCTACAAGAGGTCCCTAAAAGCTGGCCATGTGCATGGAGAGTTACTGTGGGCAGGCATTTCTGGGTTTGCCCGCCTTCTCCCATGGAGGGGGGGGGAGAGAGAGAGAGAGAGAGAGAGAGAGAGAGAGAGAGAGAGAGAGAGAGAGAGAGAGAGATGTGTGTGCTGAAAGACAGAGGAAGAGGGCTGTATTAAAGGAAACACCTGGGTTACCTGCAGATAATGTGAGGCACAGCACTCTAGCATGAAAAAGAGTGAATACTTTACTTTATCCCTGATTCTGAGACAAGCATGTTGCCTCTCAATACCCAAGCACATGGCGTTGTCCTTATTCAAAAGGACACATTATGGGCTTTTATACCAGCATTCTAATACATAATACATGAGCAAATGGTGAGTTAACATTGCTTTTCCTAAGATCAAACTGAGATACATCTATCATTAAATCTGACTTAGTTTCCTATAGAGAAGAGCAGATGGTTGACTAAAATTGGCATGGTAGAAACATGGTTAGTGTCTGCCTAATACAGTGAATACAGATTATTAACAGGAAACTCTGTGCTAGCTGATTTAAGAATGTTCTAGCATAAAACACGTTCAGCCTCCATGCTGTCTGGAAATTTTCACAGCTGATGGAAAGGTATATAGTAGGTGATATGTTGGGTTCCTAATCTAATGGGTCCCAGTAGAACAGATAATGTTTTTCCATACTGTTCAATCCCTGGAAGTTAACCCCCTCACAAACACACACTATGACTAATATTCAGGCCTAACATAATCTACCAAATATGAATATGCAGTAGGTTTTAACTGGCAATTGTGGAACATACAAAATGCGTACAAGATGACAACGGGTAGTGAGCTCTGGTGCTCGGGCTCCTCTGTTTTAAATTAGTTTAGTAAGTTCCAGCCATTTAAGGATAATCGGGAATACCACATTTTGCCAACTATGGGGACAGCGGACTATAATTTATGTAGTGCTTTGAGACACTGGTGCTACAAATATCGCCACTTCTTCTCCCCTTGGTGCGGCCCGCACTCAATGACACTGTCTGGAGAAGCCTCAGTGCAGCGTAATAGCCTCCCTAAATATCTACCCTCTGGTCTCCGGTGAGGGGTGAGCCCGACCGTGCTGCTGGGAGGAGCTGTGGCGCAGTCCGGAGGCCTCTCCAAGCATCTGCTTTATTGCCTCTGGAGTGGCCTAAGATCGTCGATGCCGCTTGGGGGGGCCATGGTGCAGCACGGGACCCCCTGCAATGGTGAGTGGGTGGACCGTGGGGCACCCAGGGCTATATCTGTTTTGATTGACTGTGTAGTTGCCACCTCGACGGGGCCAGTTTGGGGTTGCTACCACAGCAGCCACTGCTGGTCTGGCAGCGAGTGGGAGTGCGGAGATGGCAGCAGCGATGTGGTCATGGCCAATGGTGAGGGGGCGTGGAGTTGGCTCTTACCTCCCTTGGGACCCTCTGGCTGTTTGGGCAGTGGACCTGTTGAGCTGTGGACAGTGACAGATTGGTATTGGCATGGGTTGTGGGACAATCGAAACACCGGCCCTTTGAGCCCTGCAAGCCGGGCAGGGTGTGTGGAGTGGGGCAGGCTGATGGGCTGTGATCCCCCATCCCTAAGTTTCCTTGACTGGAATAGGCAGCAGGACCCTGAGCTTGCGAGGATTCTGAATTACAGCCGAGGAGAGTTGGGTGGCCGAAAACAACGGAGCCCCCTAGTGATGAGCTCAGGGAATACCTTCAAGTGGAGAAAGAGGGGGTGGAACATCTTTTGTTTTGGCAGCTGTGGACCCAGATAGAGAACTCATTCCTGCTTGGCAATAGTTTTGTGTGAATGTTGATGTGGTGAATGAGGGGTATGTTGGTTTTGGTCTGCTTGTGGGGATGAATGCTGTACAATTGATTAATGTGTGTGGCTGATTGTGATTACCAGGGAACCGAATTGTTTAGAAATAGTATTGATGTAGTTAGGACTCCTGGCATGGACAGTTAGAATAGATTGTTAGTATCATATAGCAGCATTCAGTATATTTGGTAGAAGAAGAATTGGATAGATTTAATTTTTTGTTGCATCAGGAGGGGATTTTGTGGATCTGCCTGTCACTCATCTCACTGGTGGTTTGAAGCATAGTGGAGACTGGCCAGTGTAGTAAATGTCTGGGCAGCAGATTCCAGTGCTCTTGGGAAGGGGGAAATATTGCGGTGGACCTAGGCGGGGTGTCAAGGGAAGGACGCAGAGAAATAGAATGGCTCGGTGCCCTTCCAGCCTACGGCCCATCCCAAGGGTTGCCGGCAGTGGGGCCAGGATTGAAAAAACTCCTCTGTCATTGGTGTTCTGTAATGCCAATTCTATCAACAACAAGACCACAACCCTTCAGGATTTTATGATGGAACAACGGGTTGACCTGGCATGTGTGACCGAGACCTGGGTGCAGGATGGGGAGATGGTAGCTCTCACTCAGCTCGCCCTGCTGGGTTTCTCAGTCCTTCACCAATCACAGACTAGGGGGCGGGGGGAGGAGTGGCTAGCTTCATTTAGGAGGCTTACTCCTTCAGGGCACTCCCATCCATGGAGATCGCAGGCTCGGAATGTGTTGGACTGATGCTGGAGGCTGAAGAGAGTTTGGTGATCTGGCTGGTGTACCAACCACCTAATTCACCGGCCAGTAGCCTGCTGTCCCTGCTGGAGGCCATATCAGGCTGGGCACTGGAGCACCCTAGGCTGATTGTCTTGGGTTATTTCAACGTCCATGCTGAGGACACAGCTTCCAGCCAGGCTACAGACCTAGTGTCATCCATGGTGGTGCTGGGACTCTCTCAATTTGTATCGGCCTCTACGCATTGGGCAGGTCACATGTGCAATTTGATCTTCACGGCAGGGGTGAAGGTGGACTGGATCACTGCAGAGGCAGTGTCATGGTTGGACCACCATGCCCTGAAGGCTCATCTGAATGTTCCACCCCAACCCTGTTTAGGCGGCAAGCAGATTTTGGCTCGCCAATGGAGCCAGATGAACCCTATGCAGCTCCAGATGGCCCTATGGGATCTGAGGCCCCCTGGCGGCTCGTTGGATGAGCTGGTGGAGGACTGGCATGGTCAGCTCTCCACAGCCACCAACGAGATCACTCCCAGGCACCCTCTCCACACTCGTTCTAGGCAGGCACCCTGGTATACCCAGGAGTTGCGGCAGCTGAAGCGAGAAATGAGATGGCTAGAGAGACGGTGGCATCGGGCTCGCGATGAGGCGTCAAGAGCATCTTATAGGACATTTATGAGATCCTATGAGATGGCAGTCAAGGCCGCTAAGACAGATTTCTATGTGACCAAGATTGCATTTGCAAGCTCACGCCCGGCCCAATTGTTTAGTATGATTCGGTCTTTGACAGCTCTGCGTCAGGGCAGGCAAAATATTAGGGAATTGGATATTGGCTGTGAGGCATTTGCAAGCTATTTCGTAGATAAAGTCTTGGCGCTCCACCGTGACCTCCCCGCCACAATTGAAACAGTGAGCGAACTTGAGGCCCCTTGCACATCTTTGGTTCCAGGTTTAGAGTGTTTTAGCCTACTCAGCCTGGAGGAAGTGGACAGATTGCTCGTATCTGTGTGTCCAACCACGTGTGACCTTCATCCGTGCCCCTCCTGGCTCATTAAAGCGGGCCATGAGGGGTTTCGAGGTGACCTGAGGAAGAGTATTAACAAGTCCCTCTTAGAAGGACGGTTCCCCGCTGCACTCAAGGAAGCGTTGGTCCGCTCTCTCCTGAAAAAACCATCTCTGGACCCGGCCAAATTGGCCAACTATCAGCCGGTGTCCAATTTGCCCTATTTGGGCAAACTAATTGAGAGGGCGGTGGCGTTACAGCTACATGGCTTTCTGGATGATGCTTCTATCCTAGATCCTTTCCAGTCTGGCTTCCGCCCAGGTCATGGGATGGAGATGGTGCTGGTTGCCCTGACTGACGACCTCTGAAGGCATCTGGATCTAGATGGTGTGGTGGCACTGTCGTTGTTAGTTTTGTTGGCCATGTTTGATACAGTCAGCCACCAGTTGCTGGCCCATCGCCTTGCCGACATGGGGATTCAGGGGCTTGCCCTTCAATGGTTTGCCTCTTTTCTCCAAGGTCGGGGACAAAGGGTAGCGATAGAGGATCAGTGGTCCCAGAGGCATCCTCTTGATTGTGGGGTGCCTCAGGGGGCAGTGCTGTCTCCGATGTTGGTTAACATCTACATGCGCCCCCTTGCCCAGATTGCCTGGAGTTGTGGGCTTGGGTGTCACCAATATGCAGATGACACCCAGATCTATCTGATGTTGGGCGGCCAGTCAAACTCCAACCCTGATTACCTTTACCAGGCATTGCAAGCTGTGGCTGGTTGGCTCAGGCTGAGTCAGCTGAAACTAAACCCAGCAAAGACGGAGGTCCTGAGCCTGAGTCGGGTCAGTTCGGGGTTGGGGCTCCCTCTCCTGATCTTCGATGGGGCTCCTTTGGTGCCAGCGCTGGAGGTTAGGAGTTTGGGTGTGCTCCTGGACTCCTCTTTAACGATGGAGGCCCAGGTGGCAGCCACTGCCAAGTCGGCCTTTTACCACCTTCAGCTGGCTCAGCGGTTGGTTCCCTTCCTTGACCACGATGACCTGGTCACAGTGATCCATGCGACAGTCACCTTGAGGCTAGACTATTGTAATGCTGTCTACATGGGGCTGCCTTTGACACAAATCCGGAAGCTGCAGCTAGTGCAGAATGCTGCAGCCAGGCTGTTGATGGGTCTCTCTAGACGGGACCCTATCAGGCCTGTGCTAAAAGCGCTGCGCTGGCTGCCAATAGCATTCCAGGTTCGCTTCAAAGTGCTAGTTCTTACCTTTAAAGCCCTATATGGCAGGGTCCGGCATACCTGAGGGACCGCCTTTCCACATATGTTCCCCAAGGGCACTACGGTCAGGGCCTCAACATCTCCTGGTAACTCCAGGCCCCAAAGATACCAAACTGGCTGCAACTAGGGCCAGGGCCTTTTCGGTGGCAGCTCCTACTTGGTGGAATAAGCTCCCAGAGGAGATCCGGGCCCTGTGGGACCTTGCACAGTTCCGCAGGGCCTGTAAGACGGAGCTCTTCCACCAGGCTTTTGAGTAGGAGCTGCCACCACCACTGCACCACCACTATACCATCACCGCACCACCGCCACCAAATGGAGTAGGTACCATCAGGAAGCGAGATGGCCCTGGGATGAAGAATGGATAGCAGTGCTGTCTGGAACTTACTTTGTTACTTCATTGTTCTGGGACCATCTTTATCAGAACCCCATCTTGCTATTAAGAACTCTGGTGACAACTAGAGCACCTGCATTTTATTGTATTGTCTAAATTATTGTTTTATCCTGTTTTTAGCTGTATTAACCTTGTTAGCCGCCCTGAGCCTGCTTGGGGAGGGCGGGTTATAAATCTAAAAATAAATAAATAAAACATTTTATATGTATCTGTCTTGATTGTGCTCAGTATCTCCTACAGCTTCTGTATGAAAATGTAATTGGGCCATAGCTTATAGACCCCTTTTTAGATGAACAAACTTTTAAATGAAAAAGATTTGTATTGATTTAATCTTTTATTTTCTTGGTTGTAGTTCAGTCATTGTTAAATATAAGTAAATACAGGGGTCATTTCCTGCCGGAACATCCTGGAGCAGCACTACAGCAGTAAGGAGCCCAGGCCCTGCCCCCCACCTTTCCTGGGCTGCCAACGGAGAGGGAATCAATCAATCAATCAATCAAATATCTTTTATTGGCATAAAATATTGAGAACAGTTCCCATTATAGTAAAACAATCCCATAAAATTTATGGAAAATAAATAACCCTAAAACCATTATAGAAATATGCCAATGGAGAGGGAATCTCCATTTAAATGCCTGGGTTCCCAGCCCAATCTTCTCCAGGTGCCCTGCAGCCATGGGGCACCTGGAGAAGATTGGGCAGGGAAGCCAGGCATGTCTTCTCTCTCTGTCCTCCCCTTCTCCAGCCAGTCTGCCTCAGCAGGTTGGCTGGAGGGGGGAAGGGGAGGCTGGCAGACATGCCATCCTTTTCACCTGAGCCTCTCCACCTGGAGAACAATGAGCGGGGAACCCAGGAATGTCTGCCTCCCTGCCCTGCCCTCCCCTTCTCCAGTCAGCCCGCCGCTGGCCCCTGTATTTACTTATGTTTAATAGTGACTGAACTACAACCAAGAAAGCCATTCTACACATGCCTGGGTTTCCTGCCTGATGTCCTCTAGGTGCCCTGCAGCCGCGGGGCACCTGGTGAACATCAGGCAGGGAACCCAGGCATGTCTGCCTCCCTGCCCTGCCCTCCCCTTTTCCAGCTAGCCTGCCATGGCAGGCAGGCTGGAGAAGAGAAGGGGAGGTAGGCAGACATGCCTCCCTTCCCCTGAGCCTCTCCATTTTTGCGGAGAAAGTCAGGGGAGTAGGGGGGATTTAAATACCTTTCTTTCTCTTCCCCAGATGGGGAAGGGAGAGAAAGGCATTCTAAACATGCCTGAGTTCCCTGCCTTATCTTCTCCAGGCAGGGAACCCAGTCATGCTTGCATGCCTGCCCTTTGTCAGGGGGTGTGGCATATGCAAACGAGTTATGCAAATGAGCTCCTGCACCTCTTTTTTTTAATGAAATGACCCCTGAGTAAATACATTCTCACTAGACAATTCTGTTTATACATTATACTTCATACCTAGCCTTCAGGATGCAGTCTAAGCATAATCTATGAAAAATGTAATCAAACTTGATTTTTTAGAAATTCCAATCTGTACAATTCTTAAAACATTAAAAATACAGTTAGAGAAGCAAGAAACCACAAGGACTTGTGGGGTGAATTTGCCTCTCCCCCACTATTCCCCCCCCCCATAGTCTCTCCCACTTTCCAGCCTCCTCTCCTTCCCGTCCATCAGCCAACTTACCTGTGGTGAGGAGGGCGAAATAAAAACTGAATAAAATAAATAAATAAACCTATCTTTTTCATCTTCAGTTATCCACCATACCCTACACCTGCACAGTGGGGAACCTCCCAGGACTTGCAAAGCGCACCTATTTTCGCCTGTCTCAACTTCCCACACTATTTCCTTTCCCCCTCCACCTGGCAAACCCCATATCCTCAACCTTCACGACTTCCTCTTCTCCTTCCAACCCACCCACCAACTAGGGATGCTGGTCCCCAGGTGGGGGCAGGGGATCCCCCAATTTGGGAGGCTCCCCCAGATGCCAGCCAGCTGGATGGCAGGGAAGCCTCACCCCAACAGTTATCCGTGACCCCCATTGAAAAGAGTGGGTGCTGTGTGTGCCTGCCCCGCTAGCTGTGAATTCATGGCTTGCAGGTCAGGTGCAAGCAGCAAATTCATGGTTTATAGGGCACAGTTTTCAAGAGGGGGCTGTGGTCACCTGCCCTGTAAGTGGCAATTTCGTGCACAGTGCCCACTTTCCCCCCAACCATTTAAAGGGAAGATTCTCTTTAAATGGTTGGGCAAAAGCAGGAAGTGTGCATGCATGGTGCTGTGTCCCCAATATGATGACACCATTCTGCATGATGTCATCATGTTGGGGATGGGCCCTTCCTCTCCTGGAACACCCCCCAAATCCCCCTGCCAGGATTTGGAGTACTGTGCCAGGATTTGGAGTACAGCATTTGGAGTACTGTGTACAGTTCTGGTCACCACACCTTAAAAAGGATATTATAGCTTTGGGAAAAGTGCAGAAGAGGGCAACTAGAATGATAAAAGGGTTGGAAAACTTTCCCTTTGAAGGAAGATTAAAGCACTTGGGGCTCTTTAGCTTGGAGAAATGATGGCTGAGGGGTGACATGATCGAGGTTTCTAAGATTATGCATGGGATAGAGCAGGTAGAGAAAAAGGTACTTTTCTCCCTTTCTCACAGTACAAGAACTCATGGGAACTCAATGAAATTGCTGAGTGGTTGGGTTAGAATGGATAAAAGGAAGTCCTTCTTCACCCAAAGAGTGATTAACACATGGAATTCACTGCCACAGGAGGTGGTGGCTACAAGCATGGACGGCTTCAAGAGGGAATTAGATAAACATATGGAGCAGAGGTCCATCAGTGGCTATTAGCCACAAGGTATAGATAGGGACTCTGGGGCAAGGGATACTCTGTATTCTTAGTGCTTGGGGGGGTCAACAGCGGGAGGGCTTCTAGTGTCCTGGCCCCACGGGTGGACCTCCTGATGGCACCTGTATTTTTGGCCACTGTGTGACAGAGTGTTGGACTGGATGGGCCGTTGGCCTGATCCAACATTGGATTCTCTTATGTTCTTATGTAACCCTACCACCTACCTTTTATCTGCTCCTCTATCTTCAGCTATATTTATTATTTATCTACTTCACTTATAGCCCAGCTTTCTCCACATGGGAGACCCAAAGCACCTTACTTCATTCTTCTTTACTTTATTTTATCCTCAGAACAACCCTGTGAGCAGGGGTGGATGGGGTTGGTGGTGAAAAATCCTGAGAAAGGGCTGCACCCCCAAAGGACGAAGGGAGAGAAGAAAAGGGAGTCTGTATGACCTTGCCCCTCCCTCCCAAAGGGGGGATGAAAGGAGGGAGAGGCAGGCTGCCTAACCAATTGGCTCACAGCTGCTTTCCTTGACTAAGACAGGTATCAGGAAGGCCAGGTGCTAATTCCTTGTCTTGTGCAGGTCGGGCACTACCTCCCTCATTTCATCTGGGTGCCTCCCTCACCTTGCTCAGGCCTTGGCTGGACTAAGTGTGTAACTGGCCCAAGCTGTCCCAGTGAGTTTCCAGGGCAGGATGGGGATTTGAGTTCCTTTTATGAAACTCTAACCACTACATCACACTGGTTTTCATAGAGTGGCTACTGTTCAACAGTAGCAAACAGCCACACCAAGGTATGTCATGCAAGTCCTATGGTCTCAAGTTGAGCAATGGTTTCTGCTGGGTGTGGTGTTAGCAGCCTAACCGCTCCTCACACTCAGAGCATCTTGGGGAAACCACTATCAGGGCCTGAGCAAGCCAGGACACTGTTCAGATATGGATGCCAGTCACATAGCTCCATGGGAAAGTAAGAGAAATATACTTTGATTAAATCAGGAGGTGGTCAGAACAAATGACTTTCTCCCACCCTAAAGGTGAACATAACTCAAATGGATTACTCAGGACTTATACAAAACATCTCCAGAAGACTTCCTCAACAACTCAAGCAGGCAATTACTCTCAAAACCCTCTTTTGCATATACACAATCACCTTTTGTCTTTGCTATAGCCTAAGTGAAACTTAATCTTTTTACCACCGTGTCACCGGTCTGGCTAAGCCTTCCTGGGTCATTAACAGGAATATTAGTGGCTGTCAAGCCATGGCCCAAACTTTTCTTTCACCCCAGTAAGGCAATCATTATTATTGTTCGCTAAATATTTCCCATTAGGAAGGTTGCACACCTTTCCACTGCTTCAGGGCACAATTCTTCCTATAAGAATCTGCCCCAAAATGCACTTAGTGTGTCTTGTGTTCCTGGCACCAACACATGCACCCCCACATCTGGGCTTCTTTTTCTCTCCTTCATAGAACAAAATGCTGGCTGTTTCTTTCTAGCTCTGAAGCTTCTGCAGACCTCTCCAAGACTGGTAAATATCACCCTATTCCTGAAACACTGTTTTCCCAGCCCTTCTTGCCTTTTCCAGTTAGCTCTTGAATGTTCTGTATTTTGTTGAATGAAGCTTTCTTTTTTCTTATTTTCCTTGTTAATAAAAAGACCCTTTAATTTGAATAAAGTGCCTGTTACTCTTAGCTACAGTGACCCATGCAATGGTCACTTCCAGACTTGATTACTGCAGTTTGCTCTACACAGACTTACCCTTGAGGCTGACCCGGAAATTACAACTGGTGCAGAATGTGCTGGCGCACCTGCTGACATTGATGCCTGTGCGGACTCATGTTTGGCATGTGCTCCGCCAATTGCTTTGGTTGTCAGTTGAGTACCAAATTCACTTCAAGGCATTGGTAATGACCTTTAAAGCCTTATATGGCCTGGGACCAACATATCTAAGGGACTGCCTCTTCCCATATATGCCTCAAAGAACATTACGCTCTAAAGATCAACACCTCCTGTTGGTTCCTGGCCTAAGGGATGTTTGTCTTGCCTCAGCCAGGGGCAGGGCTTTCTTTGTCCTGGCCCCAGCCTGGTGAAACATGCTCCCTATTGAGATCAGGGCCCAGTGGGATCTTCTTCAATTCTGCAAGGCCTGCAAGATGGAGCTGTTCCACCAGACCTTTGGCTGAGGCAGCGGGCACCCATGTATGGCCTCCCTGAGGTTGCTGTCACCCACCCACCTACTGACAACTGGCCTTTATTTCATCTGCACCATTGGGCCAGAATCTTTGGTCTTAAGCTGTACTCATCAATTTTAAAGTTTATATTGTCTTTTAAACTGTAATTGTATTTATTATAATGATGTTACCCGCCGTGAGCCTGTCCGTGGGATTGGAGGGATATAAATACAAATAATAAATAAATTATAATCAATAAATGTTTATTTCAAGAGTCATCACAAGGACAATCTCCATAAACATTGGTGTTTAGATCCCAGTTGCCCCCTCTCACACAGTCTCCTTTTACTAATTCCCCCCAACTAATTGGAGACCAATGTTCCTTCTAAGCTCTGGAGTCTTGTGAGCAAAAATTATACTTTGTGAGCTACCAGCATTTAAGCTGTGAGTGAATCTACATTTGACTATCACATAAACCTAAGCCTATCTCACAAGTTTGTTGTGAAGATAAGACAGGGGATGAGAAAACAATGGACAGCACTCTGTGCAACTTTGGGAATGTACAGGATTAAAATGTACTAAATATCCAATTTAAAAATGTGTAGGAATCCACTTCCAATCTGATTTCCCAGACATATGTCCACACTGGAGACTGCCCCTCTGGGTAATAGTGGCTCAAATGAATCCTCCTTAAAAGGCCAAAACAGCCCTGGAAAGGGACCTGTTCCCTCCCCCTGCCTTTTACAGAGAGAAACCAAGCCTGTTGTGGTGGCCTAGCAACAGCCACTGAGGACATTCATTTCTTAAAGCTATGATACTCCTTAGGGATGGGCACTTTCCAAATTTTGCCCCAGATCGAACCAAACCAAACTGACCCCATTTCCAAACCGGTTCTCAAACCAGACTGCAGCCAGTTCGCAAACCGGTTCGCAGATTGGTCCAGATGCAGAAAAGACCCCCGGGGGGTCCCAGGGGCACAAATTCTCAGCATAATTCCAGCTCACTCTACCCAGGGAGGGAACACTGGCTGAGGAAGGGAGGATCAATCGAGGAGGCATGCCTCTCCTTCACTTCCCCAGCCACCCTGCCAGGAGCCACACAATATGTGTGAAAGAGCTGCACGCAGCTTCCGAGCCAGAGTTTGGCCACCCCTGGTTCAGAGCAATGAAAACTGTGCATGACTATGACCCAAGGGGAAACTTAGCGAAAGAGGAAGAAAGGTGTGATGTATAAATTCCATATCACTAATTTGAAACAGCTAGACAAATCTTTCACTACTGACCTGTAGTAATGGCCAAAAGAGCCACAGAGTGCTCAAACAGGCCTTTGAGCACATTTAGATATAAATTTTCCATTGTAACTTTTTGCCACTTCTTTCCCAACAAAATAATGATGCAAATGCTGATATACTTTATAAAGGCACAAGGTCTTCTGAAAGCATATCTGGAAAATATATCCAAACATGTCAGACTGAAGGCTGTCGTCACTGATATTGTAAACAAGATGTTCATTAAACAGATGTCTGTCTGGAAAAAAAATCCCGTCTGAGGCTTTATCAGGATGCAAAACAAAGTTTCATGCAAATCACCAGTGGGAAACTACACATCTTTGTTTGGTATTAGGGCTGAGAGAGGCATCACATTTCACTAGATGAATTAAACTACATTCATTCAGTGGGAAAAAATATATTTGCCAATGCATTAATATTTACATGCCCAAGGGAAAGTGCATTTAGTCAGATTCTGAACATATGCCAGCATCAGTCCAGCATATATAAGCAGAATACTGTATACATCCAACCACATAAAAGTTGTGATACCTGCCAGGGTTTGATTAACGAATCACATCCTTGAGAACACTTTCTTATAAGATTTTTAAATACACAGATGAGTGCAATCCTGTCTCAAGATGAATGTAAATGTCACATAGAAAAATGTTCAGGCATGCTTGTATCCCACCAAAGTCTTATATTCTTTGGACTCAGGTTCTGGAGTTTTTCCAAATGTGCTTTGCTGGGAAATAGATATGTTGTCATTCCTAGGCAGTATCTTGTATCAAACTGGTATATTTTAAAAAAGATTTGGGAATACTCACCTGTATTTTAAAAGACTGATGTGTGGATTTCAGGTCCGCTCAGGATCCATGTTTCTCCTCCACAAATTCAACTAGTCCTTGTATGTGAGATTCTGTCAGACCCTCAGAAATATAACATATGTATACTATGATAGTCAGCCAGGTTTGTCACAATTAACATACAACCCCAAATCTTTCTACACAATGCCACTATACTTGCCCTCAACAACCAAGAGGAATCAACTCCTTGAGGACTGCTAGAAAGCCAAGATTGAAGTATTAATTTTCAGCAGAGAAAAAGTAAACTGGTGATGGGATGGAGCCACAGAACACTGGTTCACACTGAAGGTGTTGTTTGGTGCAGTAGTTTTATATAACCATACAGATAGACCAAAACAAGTTCTTTATCACTCAGTTCTATGAGATAGAATGCTGGTGGAAACAGCTAACCTGGTGTGTGTCTGCTGTTGCCAATGGACTATCATCCAGAATTTGTTGTATGGAATAGCCTCAGAGTGTAAAGGGAAGGAAAAAGTGTTTCTATACTTCCTAGTTGGAGAAGGGTGCCTCACTCACACCAATACCTTGGAGAAATTTCTCAGAGATATAAGATTCTGTCCCTTCTGTCCTTCCTCCTCTGTATCTATATATTTCACTTCTTCAGAAACCTCATATCAAACTGGTTGTCATCCTTGCACTCACTTCTTTTAAATCCTTCATCAACGCATCCACCTTATCTGCTAAAGGCCTGGTCTACATCAATATACACTCATGCCACATGAGCTCTACAGGAAAATCTTCTACAGAAGAGTCTGGGAACAAGATATAGATGAATTTCTAGGTGATGCTTATTGGCAGAACACATAATCTTCATTTGCTACACTGTCAATTTGTACAAACATGAAAGAGGCATGACTCAAAGTCCTAAACTGCTCAGTAAACCACTTACACAAGATACCATATATTGCAGATTTTAGTGCACAATGCTGGGAGGAATTTTCAAATTGGGAAAAAATGCTCAACAAGTCAGTATATCTGGAAGCATATTGTGACAGCTTTCCAAGGCCAGTCCTTTAGTACATCATCACTTCAACAGACATTATCTTAGATTGGTCATTCTTCTGCCTTCCCCAATACACTGGGGATTCCAAAGGGAATAATGTCCAGGGATAAAATTCTGGCATGGATAGAAAACCTACTTGAGCTGTAGCCAATAACTAAGGTATGGCAGAACAGCCCTGCTGATCGGCGAGCACCCATTCCATTTACCCCTCTGAGGCATCTAGTGACCACCCAAGTTTTCCACCCAGCAATGTGCCACTCAGGGGTCTTTTCGTAGAAAAAGAGCTGCAGGAGCTCATTAGCATATGGTATGCTAATAAGCTATTAGGCTATTAGAATATGCCATGCCCCCTTGACATCACCAGAAGTGATGTCAGAAGGGGAAGCAAAAGGGTGGGAAGCATCTTCAAAAGCCTCCCCTTCCCTTCCCCAGCTGGCCTGGGTGGGGGAGTGAAGAGAGAAGGAGTTTAAAGTTTAAACCCCTTCTCACTAGAATTGGACCACAGAAGGAGGAAAGAGGGAAGGAAAGAGAGAGAGTAGAGAGAAGGAAAGGGGAAAGAAAGAGAAGGAAAGAAGGAAAAGGAAAGAAGGAGAAGGAAAGAAGGACAGAAAGAAAGAGAAAGAAGGGAAGAAGGAGGAAAACAGGGAAAGGAGAGAAGGAAAGGAGGGAATGAAAGAAATTCGGCGGCAATTCAGCCCCATTATATCCTATGGGCTATTGAAGTCAATGGTGAAAACATAGGGTATATTCTGGGGGCTGGAGGGGAGGGGTTTGAGGGAGAGGCTCCAAATTCACAGGTAGCTGTTGGAGCCTCTTCCCAAGATACCCACCAAGTTTCAAGTAACTTTTTCCCCCACCATAGAGAACAATGGAGAGAATGGGGGCAACCTGTTTGGGTGGCCATAGAATTGTACCTCTTGGTCCAATGTTCTTGAAACTTGGTGCATATCTTGGGAGAGGCTCCAGCAGCTACCCTGTGAGTTTGGAACCTCTTCCTCAAACCCCCTCCCCTCCAGCCTCCAGAATATACCCTATGTTTTCACCATTGACTTCAATGGCCCATAGGATATAATGGGGCTGAAATTGACACTTGGCTGGCTGAAAGACTCCGGAATTGGCTTGTACAGCAGAAACTGACATGCGGGAGCCTTTCTGCCCTTGGAAGCTGCACTCCCCCCCCCAAAGACCCCTGGTGCCACTCTCCTAGACTGCGGGAACCTTGGAGGATTGTTTTTTTTTTCTCCCTGTATCCTGTCCTGAAATCTGTAAGCAAGGACAATCAGTTCTCCTCAAGTGGTAGTACCCTCAGGCTTGAACAGCAAGGCTTGAGCATTGACAGAAGCCACAGACAAAGATCTGGAGGCAAGGTACGGGGGGGGGCGCAGTGGAACAGTGGCACCTAGTCAGTGCCAGATTTATGTATAGGCTAAGTAGGCTGAAGCCTAGGGCCTCTAAATCTAGGGGGCCTCCACAGCCCTGCCCCCCCAGCAGGGAGTCTCCCCTATCCCAAAATTGCGAGGGCAGGGCAACTCGGGCCCAGCAACTATGAGACGTAGGGCCAGCCAGTGGGGCCCAATTTGAAACTCTGGGGCCCAATTGGAAAAAAATTTGTTTGACCCCAGTTCACAGTCAAAGTCTGCAGAATCTTAGAGACATAAATAAAATCCATCTAGATTGCCCTGGAGTGGGGGCCCCCTTAGGAGTGGCCCACAGTGCCCAATTTGGCCAAATTGCTCCAATTGCCTTAAGGCCAGCCCTGATTAGACTGTGCAGGGGTTGGACTGACAAGTCCTGCCCCTTCTAGGTCCCTGGTGCCACTATTCAGAGTACAGACTCCAGGACTCCAGAGCCAGCAGCCCAGAGTCAACAACCATCACCTATGAATGTACGAGCACTTTTATTACTATACCGTTGTGTTTTTATTGAATTCTGTGTTTTAGTTGTTTTAACAAATTGTGTATAAGCTGCCCTGAGCCTGCCTTGGCAGGGAGGGTGGGATACAAATCTAAATAAATAAATAAATAAAGCAGCTGCACAGCCTTCCCCAGCTCAAAGGTCAAGTCAGTAGTGGTACCTGCTGCACTTTAATTAGTGGGAGAGTACAAGTGGGGGGCTGGCTGGGGCAGATAGACCAGGCAAGCAAGCTCTCCCAAGTCCCTTCCATTCCTTCCTTCCTCCTTGGCTTGAACAGAGCAAGCACGTGTGACTGGCACTGGCCTCACCCCTCCCTGGCAGGGAAGTCTATCTTTCACACTTCACAGAGCCCTATCGGTGCCTGCAGCATGCACTTGCAACCCCTTTCTCAGAACTTCTTGGATATGAAAAGAAATATTGATGGTGTCAATTGTCATGCCAATAAATCCAAACAATACTGCTTCATACATTAATAGTAGATGAATTGTTCCAAAGCCACTGCTGAATCTAATCAAAGTTTTACATATTTATTTTATATAACATTTTTTGGCAGTTGGCTCTTTTAAATGGCTAGTATTGATTGTTGGATGGGAGCCTGGTGTTTGCTGCTGCAAGAATTATTAGATGAGAAATTATAGTTTATTATTAACCTATGTTTTTGCATCATTTTCAAGCCTCCTAATTGCATGTGTCTTGGAGAAAACTATTTTGAATCCTTTTAGCAATTTTGGGAGTTTATAAACTTTTGAAAATGTTTAGATTGGAAAATGATGTTGTGCTACAGGGTTGGCTTGTTGGATGTGACAGAATAGACTCCATCTTGTGTTTAAGAACATACATAAGAACATAAGAGAAGCCAATGTTGAATCAGGCCAATGGCCCATCTAGTCCAACACTCTGTCACACAGTGGCCAAAATATACCAGGTGCCATCAGGAGGTCCAGCAGTGGGGCCAGAACACTAGAAGCCCTCCCACTGTTGTCCCCTCCAGCACCAAGAATAAAGTGCATCACCTGCCCCAGACTGAGAGTTCCCATCTATACCCTGTGGCTAATAGCCACTGATGGACTTCTGCTCTATATGTTTATCTAATTCCCTCTTGAAACTGTCCATGCTTGTAGCTGCCACCACCTCCTGTGGCAGTGAATTCCATATGTTAATCACTCTTTGGGTGAAGAAGTACTTCCTTTTATCTGTTCTAACCCGACTGCTCAGCAATTTCATAGAGTGCCCACGAGTTCTTGTATTGTGAGAAAGGGAGAAAAGTACTTCTTTCTCAACCTGCTCAATCCCATTCATAATCTTATAAACCTTGATCATGTCACCCCTCAGCTGTCATTTCTCGAAGCCAAAGAGCCCCAAGCGTTTTAACCTTTCTTCATAGGGAAGGTGTTCCAACCCTTTTATCATTCTAGTTGCCCTTCTTTGCACTTTTTCCAATGCTATAATATCTTTTTTGAGATGTGGCGACCAGAGCTGTACACAGTTTTCCAAATGAGGCCGCACCAATGATTTATACAGGGGCATGATGATACTGGCTGATTTGTTTTCAATTCCCTTCCTAATAATCCCCAGCATAGTGTTGGCCTTCTTTATTGCACTTACACACTGTCTAGACATTTTCATTGAGTTACCTACTATGACTTTTTGGAAGTCAAGGTAAATAATATCTATTGGGTCCCCCTTGTCCACATGTTTGTTCACTCCCTCAAAAAACACTAACAGGTTAGTGAGACAAGATCTTCCCTTACAGAACCCATGCTGAGTCTGCCTCAATAGTTTTTGTTCACCAATGTGCCTACTAATTCTTTCCTTAATAACAGTTTCCACCAACTTACCTGGTATTGATGTCAGACTGACTGGCCTGTAATTTCCTGGATCTCCCCTGGAGCCCTTTTTAAAGATGGGAGTGACATTAGCTACCTTCCAGTCCTCAGGAATGGAGGCAGATTTTAAAGAAAGATTACATATTTGTGTCAGGAGATCCAGAGGTTCACATTTGAGTTCTTTCAGAAATCTCAGATGAATGCCATCCGGGCCTGGTGATTTATTAGTTTTTAAACTGTCCATCAGTCGAAGGATTTCCTCTCTTGTCACCGCAAGCTGATTCAGGTCTTTCAACAACCCTCCCGAAATCAGTGCTTCTGGAGTGGGCAAGCACTTCTCCTCTTCCACAGTGAAGACAGAGGCAAAAAATGCATTCAGCTTCTCAGCCATTTCCCTATCATCCTTCACTACTCCTTTTACCCCTTGGTCATCCAGGTTTAGTTTAGGTTGCTTTAGTTTAGGTTGTTTAGTTTAGTTAAAATGGTCACCCACCCTGGGAAGTAGGGCAAAACTCCAGGGTAGGCCTACAAACCCCAGATGCCTCTATGGTCAAAAAGTGTGGGAAAGCCAGGGGGTGGAGTCAGAAGATATAAATGCTCCAGTCAGCCTGGGAGGCGGGAGTCATCCTGCGACCCTCAGAGAGGCCAGGAGGCTCTTGCTGCAGATTGCAAATAGTCAATAAAATCTTTGTTCTTTATTTAAACCCCCAGTCTGGTGCTCTGACCATGGACTCTCCCCCGCTCTGCCCACTACCAGTGCCTTAAGAAGGGTCCTGAGAGGGAAAAAGCCCAAAATGTGCAGGTACCAACCTTCCAGGAGAAACCCAAAGTTAAGGGTTTTAATCTCCAAACCCCAGGAGTCAGCCAGAGGGGTCTCACTACCCCTCAAGAAAGGCATAGGGAAGTCAGTGAGTGGTGGCAGCTACTGAAGAGTGATAGAAGCCCACCAAGGAGGTGGGAAGGTGAAGCGGGGCTCACAAGCCACAAACCGGCTACTCAGTCCACCAGGGCTGAGAGTGGGTGCCTGTTTCGCCACAGTGGAAAACTGAATTCTGTAACCCTTCAGCAGCAACCATCTGTACCTTGTGCCAATAGCCACTGATGGACCTCTGATCCATGTGTTTATTCAGCTGAAGATTAATTTTACTTTTTAGTTTTAGATTCTAATCTGAGCGTGAGTAAAAGATTTGAAAGTGGTGCTAGCAAGTGCAAGAGAAGAGACTTGAAAATGCTATGGTAATGAAGTTAAGACCTATCACTGCTTTCGTGCATCAACCACTCATTGAAGCAACAAGAGCCAGCAGTGAAGCCATCCAGCTTGAGCCAACTACCAGCATGCAATCAGACAAAAACCTCCCTGAAAGAAAAACAGCAAAGCAGGATGTGGAACAGCAAGCTGATTATGAGGAAGGAGCTATGATGCTGGCTCAAACTGAAAATATAGAACTAATTCAAGAGTCAACACTGGACAGGGAGAGGCTAAAGAGCCACGAGAAAATAATGTAAATAGATTTTGCAGTTCACACCTGGTAAGATAGGCCAAGTCCAAGGTGTTCCAGATGCAGATAAAGACAATGCCAAACATAGATCTACTGTAACAGATGCTGGTTTGTGGTCAGAGTTATCACATGAGGAAGTATCCTATTGCATAGAGAGGGTTCCCTCTCAAGTTCTGCATCATTGTGGACCATTTTCAAATTCCAAGTGAGTGGACAAAAAGCAGTCCAGGTTTTGCACAAAAACTCTTTTTTATTCAACAAAAGCAAATGGGGAAACCTATAGCCCAGAGTGGCTTGTATATTCTCCCTCAAAAGGCTGGATTTATTGCTTTGTTTGTAAACTCTTTCCAAACCTTGCATCTTCTTCTACAGCTTTAGCTACTGAAGGGTTTGATGACTGGCAAAACCCCCATCTTATTCAAACTCATGAAAACTCAGAGAAGCATAGGAATGCCATGTTGGCCTACCTAACAAGGAAGCGAAGGCAAACGTTAACTTCCAAGCTAGAGGAGGAACAAATAAAAGCAGAACAGCAGTACTGGTGGCATGTCATGGAGAGAATTATTGCTGTAATATGCACTCTTGTAGAACGAGACTTACCATTCAGAGTAGACAATGAACACTTTGGATCTCCAAATAATGGCAATTATCTTGGTCTTTTAGAACTAATGGCAAAATTTGATCCATTTTTACTTGCTCATATCAATTGGTATGGACATTCTGGATCAGGTAATCCCTCTTATTTGTCAAAAACTATTTGTGAGGAAATGATTCAACCCATTGCAAAAAAAAAGTTAAGGATGCAATTCTGGCTGATGTGAGAAAGGCTGGATATTTCAGCTTTTCAGTAGATTCCACTCCTGACATTTCACATACTGATCAGTTGACTTTAATTATCAGATATGTATCACCTGAAGATGATTTGCCAGCTGAGAGATTTTTAACTTTCCTTGAGCTAAAAGACTGCTCAGGAGAAAGCATGGCTGATTTAGTGTTCACCTATTTCACTATTGAGCTTGAAACTGACTTTAGAAAATGCCACAACACTGCCAACATGGCTGGCAAGTACAATGGTATGCAGCAAAAAATCATTGAAAAAAACCAATTTGCAAGGTTTATTCCATGCGCAGGTCACTCTTTAAATCTGGTGGGCCATTCAGCTGTGGATTGCTGCCCTCATGCAGTGAACTGTTTTGGCATTATCGATGAAATTTATACCTTCTTTTCATCCTCCACAAAGAGATGGGCCGTTCTAAAATCATTTTTGCCACCTCAGTCTAAAGTGCCTAAATACTTGTCAGACACTAGGTGGGACGCACATGCAAAAGCCACAGAAGCTGTTTTGGAAAGTTACAGTGCTATCACTGATGCCTTCAGTCATTCAGTCATTCGTACTCTGATGTTAATGGGAAGGGAGAGACCAGGCTTCAAGCTAACAATCTTTTGCAGAAAATGGAAGAACTGGAATTTGTGTTTATGTTGCATTTTTGGACCCACGTGCTAGGTCATTTTCACAAGGTCAGCAAAACCCTTCAGATATCAGACCTGTTATTGAGTTCTTGTGCAAGTTTGTACAGTTCACTTCTTGATTTTTAAAGGAAAATTAGAGAAGATTTTGATGAGCTTGAGAAACAAGCAAAAGCCACCTTGCCAAATGTTAACTACAAATCAAGGAGATGAAGAGTAAGGGAACGGCAAAGAAATGACAGAAGTGCACCTGATGCCTTAGATGCACTTTCTTCAAGAGATAAGTTTAGGATAAAATCCTTTATTCCTATATTAGATGCACTTGAAACCAACTTAAAAAGAAGAAATACTGTGTACAGTGATGTTGCACAATTGTTTTCCATTCTTGCTAATCTGACAGCATCTAAGCAAGAAATTCAGCAAGGTGTTGAATTGTTGATGGAAGCATACCCTGAAGATATTGACCTGAAACTTACTGATGAACTTTTGCACTTTCACCTATATGTGAGACAAAGCCATAGGCTTACAGAAGAGCACTCTGTCTCATACAGACCTTTATCAAATTATATACAAGGAAAAAATTCAGATGGCCTTTCCTAATGTGGAAGCAATCTTGTGGCTGTTTCTTAGTTTTATGGTCATTAACTGCTCAGGAGAGAGGGTTTTTTCAGGACTCAAAAGAATTAAAAATAAATTAAGGGCCACAATGTCTCAAGAGAGGTTGTCCACACTGAGCATTCTGTACATTGAAAGTGACAAATTTAGACAAACAAATTTTGATGAAGTTTTGGGTGATTTTGCTATGAGGAAGGCTAGACAAAAACATTTTTAGTCTTACTGTATTTGATGGTTGTAGTTTACTTCTTAATATGTATTTTAGAACTGACTGTTTAATGACAACATAAAGTAGATTCTAAAAGTGCCACACTGTCAGGTAAGCATGATCATATTATTTACACTTCCCAGGCAATATAATTTGTAAATTTAAGGTTTGGGTTTTTTTAAGAATAACATTACAACTTTAAGAATAACACTACAACAAATTTTAACATTTATGCATTTTTTCAATCACTATGGTATTTAACAATAACACCTTATGTCCTTTAGAGGAGGAATTGTGAATTGCAGAATTTTAAATACCTGTCATGATCCTTGGCTTCACTCAATTTTGTTTCTAACACTCTTCCATTTCCTTCTAATCATGAGGGTGGGGAATTGGGAGGAGCCTCACAAGTGAATAGCCTAGGGCCTCTCTTCATCTAAATCCAGCACTGCACCTAGTGGACCAGTTGATCTCACAAGGTAGCTTTCTCAAGCCTTTGCTTAAGTACGCTGAAAAATAATCAGGCTCAGCTGCCCTGAGGGCAGGTGTTGAGCTCCTGTGGCTGCACTGTGCTTGGGCCAGAATCCTGCGAAGAATTATTGTTCTCACCCTCTGGCTCTGAGATGGGGTTGCATGCAGCCAGTCAAGCACTTCATCTCCTGTGGGCCACCTTGGCCCAAGCCTTCTGCTGTTGCCATTCCTGCAGGGTGGAAGTGTCCCCTGAGGGACTATGGGCTTGGGTTTGCATCCTGCCCTGTGGATTCCTGGTGACTAGTTCAGAGTCCTGTGGCAAGGCCTCTATTGCAGGCTCAGGGAGGATGGCTTCTAGTGCTGCTGGACCATTGTCAGTAGGTGCCTCAGCTGTATCCAGCTCTCCCTGGTCCTGCTGCTCCTTCCTTGGCTGGTGGCCTTGAACTCTTCCTCTGAGAACTCCCAGTCCGAGTTGCTGAGCTGGTCAGTGGGAGTCATGACACCCTCTTTTGGTCCTGCTGCCACCCACTAGCCATTTTAGGAATTAACTGCTGAGAGGACCAGTGCTCCCAACTTTCTTTCCTGCATTGTTGTTCTAAGACTCCACTTCATGCCTGTGTTTCCTTCTACATAGTGACTCGTTACCATGGGGGCAGCTTACTGCACTTGCACATTCCAGGGGAACAAAGTTTGAGTCCAGTGGCACCTTTAAGACCAACAAAGTTTTATTCATTCCAGGGGAATTATTGATTTGGCAATTAACCATCTCCTTTCCCCTGTTGCCTAATTTGAATAGAATGTTCAAACAGTGGAGATCCATGTGGAATGGGGAATGACTACCAGCATTCAAAACAGTAAAGACTTTATTAAAAGTAAAACTTCTATACACAGACTACCAGCACAGCAATGGGCTGACCAAAGAATAAAAAAGAAAGTTGTAAATATGCAATTCCTCTGGCCCTCATTCTGTACATGCCCGAGCTGATCTTATTCTAAGGCAGGATCTTTAAGCTTAGAATTACAGAATTCTAAAATCTTCCCATTACCTTAGCCTCTTTGTCTAGGCAGGCAGCCCTTTGTCTGCTCTACATGGCCACAGTGGCCTTCAGTTAGAGCTCAGGTGTGAGAATTGCTTCTTTCACATGGAATCAGACAAAATTGACCCTTTCACTCTGTGCCAAGGGATTTTATTACTTCTGCTTGCCTATCCCTTGTGGGTCAAAGAATCCTTTCCTGAGGTCTCCAGGAAGATACAATCTAGCCTCTGGCAGTGTCTGTGTCCCTTCTGGATGTCAGATTCCAGTTAAGGTGTGAACTCACCATTCCATTGTTTCCAGCCAGGAAGATCATAAGCATTTCCAAAGTTTTGGTGGTTGGTACTTGAAAAGGCTTGGGAGCAGTTAACTGCCCCCTTCCTGCCAGTTTCCAGCTAGGAGAGGGAAGTTTTATCGAGCCCAAACCTCCAAATAAAATGCATCTCCCCACATGAGGTATGAGGTAATTTGACAGAGACAAAAATATTTTTTTTTAAAAAAATAAACAAACTAAAGTTTATTTGACATTATAAAAATTTAGAGGAATATTAACAGGTAATATGAAGATAAGGGTTTTCATTTTAAAACCATTTGTGTTAAGTAAACTCCCTTTTCCAGGTAGGCTTTTATACTATGATATACTCCGGATCAAACTGTTACACCAAACACAGCCTCAGCTCTCATTTTGTCTCTCTCTCTCTGATTTCCAAAGCAGTCTAATGGGCTAAATGAATAGATTTCTGTGCTGTCCTTAAGATCACTCTTTTGATAAGCTAACCCATTCACCAAACTCTCTAACTTTCAACTGTCAAAAACCTAACTATCAAAACTCAACTGACTTACTGCTTCCAGCCCACAGCTCCTATTGGTAGTTGCAGCCCACTCTTATTGGCTTTTTTGGTGCTGAGGATATTTTTCTCTGTGTCACACTTATTTAAACCCCCCCCCCTAATCATTTCTTTCAGACTGAGCATCCTGTATCCTTCCACTCCATTCAACACAGTCTGAAGTCTTCATCCAGCCTTCCTCTGGTGGAAGGGCTACTTATGCTTGAGAAAGAAACTTAATGCTGGAGGAAAGCTTTAACTTTGGTAGAAAGCTTTAACTTTGCAGTAGAAGCCAAAGTACCCATCAAAATTTTGCTATTCCCCTGATCCTGGTATTCTCCACAAAGACATAATCAAACAGCCAAATGCTGTTTGCGGCAGCCAAACTGTTTAGCATAGTGCCAGTTTGGTGCAGTAGTAAAGAGCAGCAGAAAACTAATCTGGAGAACCAGGTTTGATTCTCCACTGCTCCTTGGATCAGTCACAGTTCTCTCAAGAGCAGTTCTCTCAGAGCTCTCTCAGCCCCACCTACCTCACAGGGTGTCTGTTGTGGGGAGAGGAAGGGAAGGAGATTGTAAGCCGCTCTGAAGGGAGAGGTATAAATCCAACTCTTCTTCCTCCTCCTCCTCCTCTTCCTTTTCCTCCTCCTAGCATGTTGTTCAAAATCACCACACCAGCTCTCAAGAAAATAATGGCTTGGTAAGGCATGAGAAGTAATGTTCATGTGCAAATTTACCTGGCAAGTACAAAAGCCCCTGAACCCTGTTCAGAAGTGGTATCTGATGGATTTTTTGATTCCTTTTTATTTTGTACATTGGCCCAATCATCCTGTGATTCTATTCCTGCACAATACCAGTGTGTTTACTTTATCAGAGGTCTCCTAAAATGGAACAGCATCTTATAGCCAACTGTTCCCTTATCTTTTGTCACCATCGCAATGTCTCCATACTCAGTCTCCATAGCTACTACATACAAGATCAGTTTGCTTTCTTTTCATAGAACCCAATTATACATCTATTAAAGTTTTTGATATTACTTTTTCAGTTTTATGTATATATGTTAATGTCAATCTTTTTAAAAGCCTTTTTATAATTTTTATATATGTGGTAGCTTTCATATGTCTCTATTCATACTTGACTTCTCAGTGCCTGAGACCTTCTTATGAAATTACATTAAAACAGTAAACCCATCAGCTCAAGGAATGGTTAAAAAAATATTAACTGTTGCAAATCTGGTGGTGGCCAGCCATTGGAAAAAGTATGGAATGTGTTCAGGTTTGTTAGATTTACTGCACGGGTAGATAAAAGAAAAAAATATTTATTAGATTTATTGGATTATTATGCTATGCCAAAACAAATGTTTGCAATAAAGGGCTAATGTAAATATGGACATTTGTTGTAATCAGTGTTATTGTAGGTTAGGTTGATCATGTATCTATTTTGTTTTTTATGATTTTAATGTTATTATTCTGTGTTTTTCCGTTATTGTTAAAGTAAAGTAAAGTATCAAAAAATAAAACAAACTGCACAACAGATGGGCTCAAAGACCTAAGATGAGCTTGATGATTATGTAGGCCACAACAATAGATATCATTACAAGTTGTCGGTGGTGGTGAGTTATTTATTATCACTGAACAGTTAAAGACCAAATGCCAAACGCTTGAAAATGTAGAAATCAAGTTGTCCTCTACCAGCTGCTCTCATCTCAAGCTGCCAGCTGCATTGTCTCATCTTTTAAGACCTGCCAAGGGGTATTAATGTGCTACATTATGCATATAATATTACCAGTGAGATTAGATGAATCCTTATTATGGTGTTAATCAGGGCTTCTGTTGTTATTTCAGTATTTTGCATGTTACTATTGTGATCTTAAAATTCTAATAAGATGAAAAATGAAGGCAGGGAATATTACCAGCTTTCCAAGGACTTCACAGCTTTGAGGATTCTTATTTCATTAAAAATTGTGCTTAGGAATCATGATTAGGGTTGCCAGATCTGGATTGAAAAATGCCTGGAGACTTGGGGGGTGGATCCAGAAGAGGGAGGGGTTTGGGGAGGGGAGGGGCCTCAGCATGGTACGATGCCATAGAGTCCCCCCTTCAAAACAGCCATTTTCTCCAGGGGAGCTGATCTCTGTCAGCTGGAAATCTATTGTAAAAGTGGGAGATGCCCAGGCCCCTCCTGGAGGCTGGCAACCCTAATCACGATGCTTGCAGTTTCTTTTGCTACATGCAATACTGTGATTAAAACACAGCCTACTTACATTCTTCCCCTATACTCACAGATTAGCAATAAAAACCATGTTTTACTCATAGGTGCCAGATGAATTGAAATTGTTCCCAAAATGTGCCATGGGCAGTGCCATCCTAAGCACAGTTACATTCTTCTTTGACTGACTTAGGAGGATGTAACTCTGCTTCAGGTAGCACTGACAATTACTTTTTTAAAGAACAGAAAAACCTGGTATGAAGGAATAGGAGTAAAGAGCACTTTTTAGTCTTTATAATTTTGATTCTCAAACCATACGGAAGGGGAGATTGCACCATTTTGTATGAATAAGGCAACACATATATTTTCCAACTTCAGTATGCACCATTTTGACTGAACAATGCTTTTTTAATCAGAAATGTTATTAATGTTTAATATATGACATATAAAATATATGAAAAAATTAAGCAATAATCATAGTTGTTTAGAGAAAAAGAGTAACCATTTTCCAGTCCTGAGATCTAGGGATGCTCAAACACCCACTGGTTTGTTCACACCTTGTTCACCATTAGTGAATAGAGAGCTGATTTTGTTGACAAGACTGTGCATCAACTGGTTCATGGCTGTTGTTTCACCATATTCCTTCCTAACAATGCGATATCTTGCAATTGGCTTTTTGAACATGTGTATCTTTACACAGTCCCATTGACTTCTACTTCACCCCCTACCCACTACATCACTGCTCCAGTCAGCAGGAAATAGGCAGTTAAATCAAACCACAGTCAATTAGTCATACATCAATGCTGTATTTAAAATAAATCCTTCCATTTTACATTCATCAAAGTAGCAATGCTAATGGCTTCTCATCTGTTTGGAACAGCAGAATTTTTGCACATGCAGTTTTGAAAACCCCCAATATGAACCCATTTCAGAGGTATTCCAAGTTGCTGTGCTGAACTGAGAAGACATGAAGATTGGTTCATGTCTGATCATCACAACTGAAGTTGGTAATTCACAGCATCCTTACAGAAAACATGTTTCCACTTAGTATAAAAGAAAGAAAAAAGAAAAACAAAGGTTATTTTTGGTCACATTTAAAACTTGGTGAAATATTCATGCCCAGCCTAATGATTACACAGGTTTTAAAATGTAACTGTTGATTTTATTTATTGATATATTTACAGTATTTATAGTCCACCTTTCCCACTTGCACTCAAAGTGGAATACACAGAATGAGTCAATACAATCGACAGGATGGTGTATTCAATAAACAATACAGTAGGATTAGGGTTATGGAACCAATCAGAAATCTAAGAACAGGACTGAAACAAAGCATAAGCATTTTAATCTAATTAATTTAGCTGAACTGTATTTTAAATATGATGTATAACACCCTGAGCCCTCTGCCAGAGGGCAGTTTAGAAATTCAACAAATAATAATAAGTCTTAATATGACACATTAAATGATAGAAAAAGTTACATAGTAGGATCCTAGTTTCAGTAAGCTAAACACAGTAGTGTTAGACAACAGTCCCTAATGACTTCTCTCTCTTTTTTTCTTTTTTTCTTGGCCCCCCGAAGGGGAATTTTTTATTTGCATTTCTATAAACTACAACAGAAAAAAGGGAGGGGGAAATCTACACTCTAAAGGAGAAAGTAAAAAGAACCTAACTAAAAACCCAAGTGTGGAGGTTATACAATGCTTATAGAATAGTTGATACTCTTATTCAGTTACTTTAAGACATGATGAGTGCCCGCCAATCATCGCTTCTGTTAACAACATCAGCTTATCAGACTAAACAGAAAGTGATTCAATAGTTAGAATACAGAAAGTCACAGCTCTTTAGACATATTGGCTTCTCCTTTTACGCTTTTCTACCCCCCGCCCCCGTAGGCAAATTATTTAAAACCAATGTTCCCTCAACAAGAATATTATAACAATTTTTCTTCTTCTGTCTTCTATATGACTTTTATAACTCTGGATCTGTCCATTCAAGATATAGACAAGGTTACTTTTTTTCCTTTTTCCAGGGACATCTTATCTTCCTTAGATTTCTTGAATCATGAGAGATTTTCCTTTTGTTGCATTAAGAGCACGCTTTTTGGAGAGTCCAGCCTTTCTCTTGGCAAGCAGATCTTATGAAGCTGGGGTAACAAACCCTTTACTCCAAACAAATATACTGCTTTTTGGTCTGCTTGCCAGTCCAACCGCAAGAAAAACATTGCTTAGGATCTCCTTGCTGTTCATAGTTCTCTATAATCAAAATTATACACCAAACACTGTCCCTTTAAAAGTTCAGTCACTTTTAGTACAGATCCAGGTCTCTACTCCACTTTGGCCACCAGAGTGCCCACGATTTACTTTGAAGACAGAGTCTATGGTAAGGTCACATGACCTGGCTTTCCACAATTCTCCTTCCTGGAGAAAGCATTGGTCCCGCCTCCCTCTTTGCCTCTCGTCGCCATCTTTTGGGGATGTTTACATTAACCGAGGAAGAATGCCAAAGTCTCTAAGGTCTGTTTATACACTCCATTTCTTTTTGGAAAGACTCTCCATTACAGTCCATCGCCCCCCTAATGACTTCTCTGAGTAACTTTGGGACTCACTTCATATTGCCTGTGAAGAAAAGCTCTCTTGAATAATTCAGTTTTGCATAGTTTGTGGAAAGCCAGGAGAGCAGGAGCCTTCCTCAGGCAAGCCATTCCACAAGGTAGAGGCCACAACAGAGAAGGCACATGTATAGGCAGTTGCTGATTTTGCCCATTTGCAGGTTGGCACCTGCAGAAGACATTGCTCAGACGAGTGAAGCTGTGATAGCGGTGCATAGGTGGAGAAGTGCTCTTGCAAATATGAGGGTCCAAGGCCATAAAGGGCTTTGTATGTAATAGCCAATACCTTAAATTGAGCTTGGTAACTGATGGGCAGCTAGTGGAATGACTGTAGAATATGCATGCTCCATCCATGTTCCCACTAATAGTTAAGCCACAGCATTCTGGACCAGCTGGAGTTTCTGCACTGATTTTGAAGGAAAACCAACGTACAGTGCATTAGAGTAGTCTAGTCTCAATGTTACTGTGGTGTGGAGCCAGGTGGCCAGCCTTATCAAGGTAAGGGGCCATCTTACAGGCTAGGCTGAGTTGGGAGAAAGCCTTTTTTCAGCAGCATTAACTTTCTTCTCCAGCAATAATGTTGGGTCGAGTATAGCCCTGAGGCTCTTAACTGAGGTCAAATCTGCATTTGCATTTTTAAATCAGTTTCATGCTGTATTTTCATTTTTAAAACAGTTTCGTGCTGCTGTGACACTGTCTTTCTCTATGACTGAATCTGCATTTGTCTTTCCTACCAGTGTCCCCACCTTTTGACTCTGCCTTCAAAAAAGCTGTCCACATTTGGTGTCATTTTCACACCTCAACAGTGCTAGCATACTTTCACATGTCCACATATGTTTATCGTCCTTTCGGGGCAGCTCCACTGTCATTGTACCTCCGCACTGCTTTAAAAGAATCTTCTCCAAACAACATTCAAACAAGCATAGAGAAAGATGGCATCACAGTAGCACGCAACTGATTTAAAAATGCAAATGCAGATTCGACCTATGCTTGATGACATCACAGCGGCATGAAACTGGTTTAAAAATGCAAATGCAGATTTGACCTGAGTCACCAAGGGTCAGCTGAACTCCATCAAAAGTGGGAAGCACAATGTCCTTCAAGATCTCCACCTTTCCAACCAGCATTATATCTGTCTTTTTGTGGTTTTATGGTTTAACATTTATATATTCTGCATAGTTTTGTGTTGCTAGCTACTGGTAACATGCAAACCAAAAGGGCCAAGAATCAAGGCTGATAAAGTAGCTTGAAGTGTGGGGAGCGGATGCTTTCCTTGCACTTTATTCTCCTGATTCATGGACACCGTTTTAGATTTAATTTGGGAGATGGTCAGCAAAGAGATTTCAGAGTTGAAATTTCAGGCAAGAATCAGCAAGGTCCAAAAAGCTCAAGATATTATTGACACATAACAGTTACCTTTTTATTTGGGTTGCCTTAAGAGAATTGTGTCTTTGAAACGATCATAGGCCTATTTAATTGCAAGACCAATGATACTCAGCATGTAAAACTACGGTGCCATCCTAAGCAGAGTTACACCTTTCTGAGCCCATTAACTGCAATGGACTTAGAAGGATGTAATGTTGTTTAGATGGCAGTGCTAGTGACCTGAGAATAACGGTTTGAGATAAAGTGTGTGTGTGTGTGACTGATCTTCACAGCCTCACTAAATCCCTGCCCCCACATGTACTTTAGGTGGCCAAAGTGCTGTTGCTGATTGAGAGGGATTAGATGGCAAAGCAGAACTACAGCAAATCCCCACCATTGCTCATTTCTCTGAAGTAGAAAAGGATGGCGAAGGACCCAGGATAATAGGCTTGATGTGGATATAGCTGTCTTCATGTGGTTTTGCTATTTAGTTATGCAATTGTTACCACACTGAGAGTGAAGATCCAAGATAGAGTGCTTAGAAAAATAATGGTAAAAGGAATAAGACTCCAGTTTGGATTTCATTCCCCGTGATGCAGCTGTCTTCTTTGCCAGCTGTCTACAGAAGCGAAACACCTGTATTTTTTTATCTGACCCATATATACAGCCTATCAGATATTCTGTAATTTATGGGTAAGCATTTGTTCTTTCTCAGATGTTGTTGGGGGGAAAAGTCTACATCATGCTTATAGTTAAAAGAATGAGCTATTTTTAGAACGCTTGCATGTTCCTCCTTAGGCAGCAACTGACTTTAATTACATTTCATTGAGCCTGTTTAATATTTCTGTTGTTGACATCAACTGTGAACCACACATGAATTTTACATCTCTCAAATAGCCCTGCTAAATTGTTTTTAGGGCCCACTTTTAGAAACTTTAATTGGCTGCTCTTAACATGTGGTATCTTATTCTAATAGTGGTCAGCCAGATCTGAGGATACTTAAATCAGGCGCTTGGAGCTGTGAACAGGCAAGACAGATCTTTCTACAAAAAACCCTGAAATCTAAGGGTGAGGGAGACCAATGGGGGGTTAAAACCCCCAAAATGATAAAAGGAGCACCTGTATCTTTAACAAACCTATCCCCTCAGTGGCAGTTATTAGGCAACCACAGCATTCCAAGACTCGATTTCTGTGAGTAAAAGACAGGGGAAAAAACAGAGAAGGGGCTGTAATGTATGCTGTGAAGGTGTAATGCACCCATTGAAAACTATGTGAAGCTTCATTCCTAGACAAGGATTGAAATCCCACACTTTTGATTGGTTGTCTAGGAATCACTGTCCAATCTGGACGAACCACAAACTCTTGGGGGGAGCGAACCTTATTGGTTGTTATCCGAGTAATCGCATTGGTTACTTTCTGTAAATAGGCATGGCTACATTAGCCAGGAATGTTTAAAAGGAGTGAAGCTCCACTGTTTGTTTGTCATCTGTTAGATCTGTTGTTTGCTGTTCTGGTTGACTTGAGCTGTTGCTGAATAAAGCTGAATCGCTTTCTGAAATCACGTTAAGTGTCATACTTAACAACTGGCGATGAGGATGGGATTCTAGGGCAGGTAGGCAGCCCCGCTAGTACCATGACGGATGGAGAAGCCAGCAAGCTCTGGTCAATCAAGCTCTGGCACCACTGGTCCAAGTGGCTGCACCTGGGGTGACGATGGCCAGTAACCAGAAGTTTGAGGCATTCGAACCCGAGATGGAGGACTGGGACTCATACCTGTCGCGGTTTGAGTTCCACCTCGAGGCAGACCAGATTGTGGAGGAGTCCCAGAAGAGAGCTACACTACTGAGCTCTTGCGGGAAGGCGGTGTTCAACATCGCACAGTCCCTGGTAGCACCTGCTGAAATCAAAACGGTGCCACTGAAGGACATAACCAAAAAGCTGAAAGCTCACTTCTCACCGCAGCCATCAGAAATCGCGTGTTGGCACGCATTTTATAAAAGGAACCAGGCACCCAGCGAGTCCATTGCTAAGTATGTCGCAGCTTTGTGCAAGGCCGCCCGGCCGTGCAACTTCATGGACATCGAAGAGGCTTTGTGGGATCAGCTGGTGTGTGGCATGAGGGATTAATGTCTACAGCAGTGCTTGTTTGCTCGTACAGCCGTGACCTGGGCCATAGCATACTCTGAGGCAGTTGCTGCAGAGGCCACAGAGAAATCTACTCAGGAGGTCCGCCAGCGGCAGGTGCCAGAGGAGCCAAGTGTGCACCACCAGGCTGTCAGCGAGTCAGATGATGACACGGAGGATGACGTCAACAAGACGAGGGCAAGTGAGGACAAGCGGACCACAGTGAGGCCTTCACCCAGCAGGGCATGCGCTGGTTGTGGCAGGAGCCATGATCGCGATCGCTGCTGGGCCAACGATATCGTATGCCAGGCATGCAGGAAGCGAGGTCACCTGGCACGAGTTTGCAGGACAAAGAAGAGGTCTCCACCGGCATCTCCTAAAGGAAAGCCACGCTCACGAGCTGCTATCAAAAAGGCGTCTGCAAGATGACAGTGTGTTGTTCCTGCCTGTCAGCAGTTCTGCACACCGGAAGCAGGAAAAAAATCAGCGTCACCTTATGGCTGGATGGCGTTCCATGCACTATGGAGGCCGACTTGGGATCATCAGTGCTGGTGATCTCCTTGAAGTCGTGGCAGTATCCGTTCCTGAGAAGGAGTCGGCAGAGGCTGAAACCTGCAGACACACAGCTGTCCGATTTTCAGGGCAAGTGTATTCCTCTGGTGGGGAGGGATACATTTGAAGTTCAGTTTAAAGAGCGTAAAGTGTTATTGCCTTTGTTGGTTGCTGAAGGGGACCGGGTTAATTTGCTTGGCCTGGACTAGTTTGGGGGAGGCCTGGGAAGGTACAAGGGCCCTCCAATCTCATTTGAATTAGAGCCATCAGTGACCCCGGTTAAAATACCGAAAGGTGCCCATTGCCCTCAAACCCCACATTGAGACGGAGCTGGACAAGCTCATCGAACAAGGGGTGTTGGAACCTGTACTGTTTAGCAGGTGGGAAACCCCTATTGTGACCCCCGTGAAGCTGGACGGCTCAGTTAGAATATGTGCAGACTACAAATGCACTATTAATCGTGCTTTACAACAGCACTCATACCCAGTGCTGGCGTCTTTGGGGGGTGGGCGAGTTTTCGCAAAAGTCGATCTGGTGCAGGCATATCAGCATCTCCCTGTGACTGAGGAAGCTGTGGAAGCCCAAACTATCGTAACCCATAGGGGGGCCTTTAGAGTGAATAGGCTCCAGTTCAGAGTAAACGTTGCCCCCGGAATTTTCCAGGGTCTCATGGAAGGGATGTTAAGGGGGTCCCTGGAACAGTACCATATTTTGACAATGTGTTAATTGCAGGAGGTTCTGATGAAGAACTAATGGACCGGGTAAGGGAGGTGTTGGAACGTTTCAAAAAGGCGGGCTTAAAGGTAAAGAAGTCCAAATGCCTTATTGGAGTTTCAAGTGTGGAGTTCCTGGGATTCCAGGTTGATGCTGATGGGGTACACCGCACCCAGGAAAAGGTGGTTGCCATTAAGAACGCCCCTAGCCTGGGAAATAAGAGGGAATCGCAGTCTTTCCTTGGGCTGCTTAATTTTTACCATTTCTTCTTGCCACATAAAGTGTCAGCCTTTCCAGGGCTGTTTTGGCCTCTGAAGGAAGACTCATCAGAGCCAGGCCTGACAGCAACCACTGGTTGACTTGATACCACTGAGTTGCATGACTCATCTAGGCCTGGCTGCTTGCTACTCTTCAACAGCAGCCACCTTATGAAAATCAGTGTTGTGTAGCGGACGGTTAGAGCTTCAGAGTAGGGTCTGGGAGACCTGGGGCCAATCTGCATTTGCATTTTTACCAAACCCACACCGGAACAGAAAAAGATGCAGTTCAAAACCACCTTCAAATACTCGGGCCAACACTGTGCTGACTGCAGAGTCACCCCCAAATGGCCATAAAACGGTCATAAATCTATGCAGACAGCCACTATAAAACCAGAGATCAAACGAAGTGAAAGCAGCATGCAGTCTAGACACGGCCATAAAATGCAAACGAAGTGAAAGTGGCATGCAATGTAGATGGGAATTTCTGTTCCAGTGTGGATTTGGTAAGACAGTGGAGCAAATGCTAGATGCAGATCAGGCCTCTGCCTCAAAACTTGCTGTGGAAGCTCACTGGATGATTTGGGGTTAGGTACGTGCTATCAGCCTAACCTACTTCATAGGTTTGTTGTGAGGAGAAAAAAGGAGGACAGGAGAATAATGTAAGCTGCTTGCTGCTTCAGTCCCCACTGTGGAGAAAGGTGGGGTAAAAATGAAGCAAATATATAATAAATACAGTCGAAGAGGGGAGGAAGATAAAATGTGAATGGCTGAGAAGGCAAGAATGAGGCAGGGAAAGGGGAAAGAATATAAGGAGGGAAAGAGGAAATCGTGTGGGGAGGGGGATAGGGGGAAAGTGAGGTGCCCCCCCCCACAAGTCCTTGACGATGCCCTATCATGCAAGGGGGCCTAACCCAGTGGCCAGCACCGCAAAACAGGGCCATAGTTTTCCTAGGTAGAGACTGCTGGGGGGTTGAAGCTGAAGACAAAGAGGCAGAAAAACGTAGGTCAACTGTTGGTTGGGAAGGGGAAAGGAAGCAGAAAAAGGGCTATGGGGGCTTTCAGGAAGGAGAAAGAGGAAATAGTGGGGTGGGGGAAATTAGATGCCTCTCACAAGTTCTTGGGGATTCCCACTTGCCATACTATAATACTTCATTGATACCAGTTCTTAAGCCCATTTCTGCAATTAGTTCTTGTTTGTCTTATTTAATTACATTTTTGTTTATCTGTGAAATAACAATCTGAGAGAGAGACTGGACCCTGTGACCTCTCTCATCATCCTTTATTTTTAACTATTAGTCTCTCACACAGTCACTCAATTTCCAGTCTCTCACACAGAGAATCACACTTGAAAGATTTATGATGGGATTCACCCCAAGCCCCTCTCTGCCCCTGCTCTTCTCCTTTCTCCTGTTCTATAATTTTCCATATAAAAATGTGGAAAATGATTTCCTCTTCATAGCATCAGAAGAAGCCAGGTCTGACTCACAAAAGCTCATACTGGAATAAATGTTAGTCTTTAAGGTACCACTGGACTATTGTGCTAAATTATGAACATACTGACTTGTTCATTTGTCCCATATGGAAAGTCCAATTAGTTTCTGTTTTGGTAGAGGAAACAAAATTTAATTTTTCTTCCTTCTTTTCTGTGGAACCCATATTATAATTTAATTAGGATTGGATGCAGTAAAATCAGCATGTCATCTTCTTCCCTTCCAAAAAGAAGTCAATCATCTGCTTTCCCTATAAATCTAAACCCACATTTTTTATTAGAAATAGAAAAACAAGCTTTAACGTTGTTTCATGCACTCTGTTCCCTGAACAGCGGGAAGTCCAAGGTAGCCTTTTCATGGTGAATTTCCTGTGAAATGGAGGAGATTTAAGGTGTTTCCCCAATAATCTGATCATTTTAAAAAAAGGCACATCAAGCAGATATTACCATATATGTATGTGGTATAGTGTAGTGTTACTGTTTGGTCTGGAGTGTAATCTCTGGGAACTGAATGGGGTGGTAGTCCTATTGCATGGAGCTTTCCTTAGTTTGTTCGGTTCTGAGCAAGAAGTGCATGCTAATTTGAAGAAGCCTGTGAAGCTCTCTCTGCTTGCAGTTAAGTTGCAGTGCCAATGTTCTGCTCTAAATAAAGAGAATATTTCACAAGGCTACCTGAGTGCTACCCTAACAATAGAACCCACTGGGGCTTGGGAGCCTGAGAGAGTCTCCCCCCCCCCCAAGCCACAAAGGGAAATGCTACAGTTACAGAGTGAGCACCAGCAGCTGTTGTTGCTTCTAAATACTCCTACCAAAGATTCACTCAGTATCTGATAAACCCTCCATGGCCCAATGAATGCATGCTTGTGGAGAAAGTAACATGAGCCAGCATTACCATCTTGACAAAAATATCTCATTCTTGTTAGCATGGGAACTGAAAAAAGACCAATAGGAGAGATGTGATTGGATGAATAAATCTTTGTATTATTTTGCCTGCTTTCTGTTTATCCATTGGCACTCAATTCATATGTCAAGAAAAATCCAAACTGCTACACTCCTTCCCTCTTCAAACCTCCGGCTCTTGTTATACAGTGGATGACAAGATGGAAGACAGAAGTGTTCAGCCTAGCTACATGGCCAGATGTAGCTCACTGATGTTAGTTTCCATCCCAATAACCTGTATGCTTAACTAAGATTAAAATCACCTCTGGAGACTCTGTGGGCTATGCAAATGGAGGAGCTAGGAAGTGGCAGAGGGAAGGATTGAGTGAGGCAGGCGATTAACAGGTTTGTGTCCATCACACTTGCGACTGCAACATCTTAACTGCCTAGAAGCCATTGGAAGCATGAGAGTCATAGTGTAGAAGGTCCGCCAAGATATCATATTTACGTCGCTTTTCTCTAACTTGCCATGGTATATCTTTAAGAATTCTAATCTCTTTCCCATATATCATCAATTTTTTTTCATTGGCGGCTTTGAGAATTTTGTCTCTCATTGTTTGTTTATGAAATTTTATATGAACCTCACGTGGCGTTTTATGTCACTTGGCATATGCAGAATTTCTCCTATAGACAGCCTCTATATCTTCAAGCACTTCCTCCTTAGTTCCTATATTAAGCTGCTCTGCAATGTTTTGTGCCAGTTCCTCTTTTAAATTTTTATCTAATTGTTCGGTTATATTTTGGCATCTTAAAATAAGTCCTGCCTTTTCTACTTCCAGAAGAATCAGAGATTCTTCAATTTTATCTGTTCTTGTCTTTATTTCTTGAACCTCTTGATTCAGGTCTTCAACTTTCCCTTCTAAGTTGTTTGTGGCTTTTGCCATTTTGGCTATTTCTACTTTAATTTCCTCAGTATCTGATTTAATTTGTTTTGAAATTTCCTCCATCTTTATTTGAATAGGTTCTATTTCTCTTTTAATCAAATTTGGTAGTAAATTCTCTGCTGTTTGTTGTGTTGATTGTGCAACACATTCTTGTATTAAGATTTTAAGTTCTGTCATGGTTATTTGAGATAAATTCATTTTTAGCTGGCTTATTCCTCCAACTTAGCTTGGCGATGCTGTAGAGCTCTTCCTACTTGCACCTGATCCAGATGCCATCAGATATCTTTTAATAATGCTAAGTTATTATTAAGTTATGTATATGTCTCCTTGATTATCCCTTCTCAGGCTAATATAAGGGTTTTTCAACCTTTCCTTATTGCCAGTATGCTTGGATCTTTTCTTTTACTGGATATTTGCTAAGTATTTTTTTAAGAATAACTGTGAATAGAATAAATAGTAATTGTTATACTGCCAGCCCCACAAAATATCTATTAATACTATTGGTACTATTCCATGTATCTAGTAATAATACTTCCTTTGTCCCTTCAATATTTCTTTAGGTTTTAATCAGTATTTGTTCTGTCCCTTTAAAAGAGTTGTCTTCTCCCGTCTCTCTGTGCATTGCAGTGGCTCTGTGGTCAGTTACTGCATTCAGTAGGACAATCACACAGACTTCTCCTCTCCACTTCCGTGTTTTGTTGGGCTAATTATGTCAGATAAGGCGTGCCTCCTTTCTCCTTCTGGCATCTGTGCTGTCTACTCTCGTGTCATCTGGCATCTGCGTTGTCTCTTTGCTTGAAAGTGCTTCGTCATTCACAGCAGCTGAGGACGATCTGGTTAAAGAGGCAGAACACCAAAGAGAAACAATTTATGTAGCTTCTACTTTTCTGACACCATACAAGGTAAATCATTTAACATCGTTATTTTCAGTCAAGGCTTAATTGAGCTTTCTTCCTTTCCTTGGCCACTAATTATAAAGATCAAATGCTCTCCACAAAACTGTGATGTTATATCTCTTTTTTTAAATTGGGCTTTCTCACTTATCATATACTTTCATTTCTCATTATGTTTATAGCTTCCCCCTCCACCCTTACAGATAAGATTATTTTTTAACACTTAGCTTTGTTAGGTTTTCCTTCTTCCTTTTGAGTATTAATGCTGAACTCCGGCAGTCCTTGTGAGCTCTTCTAGTGCTCCGGCGAGAAGAAAAATCTTGTCTGGCTTCCTTCCACTTTCTGCTTCAGAGACAAACCTACAGTACAGAAAAGGATCGCCACCCTTTCCTGTTGGGTTGAAGAGTCTCTTGCAAGTACTCTCCCTACAAGAGGGTACTTTGACCAGGTGATAAATAGTCAATAAAAGTGTAGGGAAGGGCTAAGATGCACGGAGCTTCTCAGCGTGCTTCTGTCTTCGATGAGCCCCAGCTGCTCCTGAATAAACTCAATACTGAAAGCGCAAGATTTTTTGAAGAAATATGGAAAGAGACTCTCATCTGATAGGGGGAATTCTGAAGAAGAGAAATCAAATAAAGGAAAAGAAGACGATCCAATCACAGGATAGCCAGGGAGAATCAGATATTGATTGAAAAGAAGGGGTCAAAACAATATCACAAATGGAAACAAGGAAACGGACCAAAGATAAGCAAGCTGATAGTAAAGTCATGTGATAATAGAGATCAAATCAGAATCCTTACAATCAATGTGAATGGACTTAATTCACTGCAGAAGAGGAAAAGGACATTCTTGCAGTTGCGAAAACTAAACTTGGACATAATTTGCTACAAGAAACCTAGACTAGAGAAATGGATCAGAAATTATTAGAGTGTAACAGACTGGGGAAAACTTTTATAGCTTCGGACCTAAAGAAGAAACAAAGAGGCGTAGTAATATATATTAAAGAGAAACTTAACCCTAAACTTGTCTTTGCCTCTGAAGATGGCAGAATGTTGATGGTGGAAATTCAAAGAGAGGGAAGGAAAATTTTAGTGACTAATATCTATGCAACAAATGACCACCAAGAAATTTTTTAGCAACCCATGAATACAATTGGAGATTATAATGCAATATTCAATAAAATACAAGACAGAAGAACAGCTAAATAAACTAAAAAATATGGAATACTTTTACCAAAGACGTTTCTTCAGCTAGCAGAAGAATATAATTTAGTTGATGCTTGGCGAACAAGAAACTAAATAACAAAGGACTTTTTATTCCCAATGAGTTTGATGTAGAAGCAGATATTTTACCAAGGACTTTTGCCCTGTAGTTTTGAAAATGACTGTTGCTTCTAAGAAATTTGACTGGAAGCTGAGTGTACAACACTTGAAAAATGAGAAGTTCATGATGGAGACAAAAAGGAGTTAGAATACTTTTTTAAACAAAATATACAACAAAACAAAAGAAAGACAGGTTGAAGAGATATCAAGAGTTGAAAGATCAATTAATAAAGCAAGAAGAAAAGCTGGAAAAAATATCCAACGGTCAACAAATTGAAAACAAAAGTTTGCAGGTTTTCGGTTTCGGTGCTGCGAATGGCGGCCGCTTCTCGGGACGCTCCCGGAGGCGGTCAGCCCACGCGCGGAATGGGGGGGTCTTCGCGTTTGTGAAAGACCCTAGTGAGCCTTAGTCAAAGGCTCCGAACCGGGGGCGCATAGGGGAGTAGCCTCTTTGCCGGCAAACTGCCGGGAAATTGAGGCTTTCTCCCCGCCCCAATCGGCCCCGCCGCGTAGTGCGTCCCGAATGGGACTTAGCAGCCCTGCCGACTTCCTGGAGTGAGGAAAAGCGGATGAATTACTATGAAAAGAAGAAATGGCATCTAATCGTGAGTTGAAGATCTATTGTGAAGCGAAAATTAAAACCCCCCCGCAAGCGGATAAGCGTATGGGAGGAGGGAGGAGCTTCCACCCTCTTCGAAGAAGCGAATTTTTAAAGGAAACGCAAAGGGGGGTAACAAGAAAAAATGTTGGTGAAAGTACCGTTGGGGTTTTATAGAAGATTGCGGCTTTAGTTGCTTTCTGGGGGATGTGGCACGAACTCTGAAAAAGTAAATAAAAAATAAAATGTCGATGCTGGGGAAAATCCTGCTTAGAACGGAAGAGAAGAGAGGAGGGACTTCTGCTCCAGTCAACCCCCCCCCAGAACTAGCTGTCAATTAACAAGAGACTGAGATACTGCGCCACCTGCTAGTGTAAATGTAAAATATCAATGAAACGCTTTTAAAATGGAAATTGTTCTCATCAGACTATAAAAATAAATGTTGGAATCAATAAGGTTGATGGCAGAAAATATATAGAAAATTAATTTGATGCTAAAGTTCCAAGTTATGGATGAAGAAGGGAAAGAAGATCTCAGATTTATTTTGACGAAAGTCTTGACACCTCTATCTGGCAGTGGAGCGAATAAATAAAAAGAAGAGGCGGATAAGGCTCCCAAAGCCTACTCCGCCTTTAAAAAAAGGATATACTCTGCCAGTAGAAAGGGGTGTTGAGCTTAGCAAGTAATGGAGATCTAATTTCAACTTGAGTGTTAATGGAGCCAACGAGAAATGACTGCCAGAAACAACAAGAAAAAAGAAGCGAAAGAAGATGGATTAAAAAATTTCTGAAGAGACATACCAGCACAGAGGAGGAAGCAGCACTCAAAACTTGGATTTTTTGAAGAAGACGGCGGCTCGGGGGAAGGAAGTGACGGAACGGGAGGCACTAAAGCTCAAAGGACTTAATGATAATTGGAGAGACTTAAAAAGGAATTTGTTCGTGTAACATCTGAAAAGATTTGATTTAACCCCAGTGGACTTTACTAACTTTACTAACAGAATTGATTTGGACTTTGCAAAGCTGAAAAGAAGATCTTTCAACCGTGATGGATGCCGACAACTGGAAGAAATAAAACTAACCTTTACTAACAGAAAAAAAAACTCACTCCGCTTTTTTTTCTCTTCCCATCTGTCTACCTTACCCTTTTCTTATAAAAAAAATAAAATTCTCTCCTTTTTTTTAGGAGAGTTATTTCATAAAAAAAAAGAAAACAAAAGTTTGCAAAACAAAAATGCTAATAAATCAGGAAGATGGTTGGCATACAGACATAGGAAAGCAAAAGAAAAATCTTTAATATATGTACTGAAAGATGAGAATGGCTTAGAAAAATATGGACAAGAAGAACTCAAGAGGATAGTAGAAAACTTCTACAAAAAACTATACCAGGCAGAAAGTATCTCAGTAGATAAACAGAAGCTGAGTTCAGACTGGCAGTTTGCCCTGCTATAGCCATGTTTCAGTCACATTTTACAAGCGGATTAAATGCCTCGTGTTCCCCACCCATAGTCAACCCGTGCTGTTCTGCTTCACTCCCGCGTTTAAAAGATACCTGGTAAAAGCGGTAGCAAATCCCTGAGAGCCCATTTATCCCGCTTCATTCTGCTTCCGGGAAGTGTGAACGCCAACCTTTAAAAGCTGGGAGCAACCCGCGTTGTGCATAAGGCAGCAGTGATATGATTGGCTGTGCTCCGCTCTACTGCCGAATGTGGTGCCGGTGCAATGGGATCCTCCCCAAATCGGCCAGATGTGCATGAGCGCGTGAGCACATATGCACTCATGCACACATGCACACATACACACACACAGCCGAATTACCAGGAAAAAGCCATTTACAGCCGCGCCTCTGGGCCAGCAGTCTGAACGCTCCCGCGCACCTCCTCCCAGTATGCTCCTGCATCAGTCGGTGTAGTGTGACCAGGAAAACCTGGAACACTTTGTTCCAGGGCTTTTTTGCCACGACTGGCTCCCACTTCAAACTGCCAGTCTGAACTTAGCCAGAGAGAGTACCTTAAGGAACAGAACAATCTTAAATTAAGTGAAGAACAGAAAGCAAAACTAAATGGATCTATTAACAGTAGAAGAAATTGTAGACAAAAAGAAAAAAAATAAACATTTTGGCATGTGTCAGAGTAAGTCTAAGGATTTTTTTAAAAAAAATTGTTTTCAACGTTGAAAAGTTTAATTGCAACCAAGAGAATGACGTTTGTTGAAAAGCCTCAGTTAAATATTGTTATATTATTTTCCCCCTGCCTTAAGCACTTGGGTAACAGTTCACATCCACTTTGTGTTTCCTTTTATCAAGACTGGTAAATTACTTTTATGCAAGGCTATTTTGGAGTTAAATACAATGTTTTTTTAACAGCCTAGCAGTTTTTAGGCTTTGGGTAAGTGAATGAATTAATGGTGTTTAAGATTAACACGCTAAAATTTGAACTGGTTAAAAGTTCTTTTGTTCTACTGTACTGCTAACCGTTACATAAGACATTAAACCATAATGTCTTTCATTTGACTCTGGTAGGTGTCCCAAAAATACTTAAGACAACTGACGGCACTCTTACAAATGGCCAAAAGGACAAACCTCCCTCTATGGATGAAAGTTATTTCCTGGTGCTGACATTCAAGAGTATAGGTCCTGCTAAGCACATCATGGTTATTCTGTTTGCCTACACAGCCACAGCTCTGCTATTTTCTAATTCATGCCTTACAAAGTATAAATAGCAAGAATCTTGTTCCTTATATCCAAATCCCAGCATTGCATGTTGTACTAATCTACAGAAGTTAAGCCAATCTACAATCCAAAATATGGGAAGAAAACATTTTATAATTCTATTTTAAGCCTGAACACAAGAGTTTGTAGAAAAAGGATTTTATCATTTCACCTCTTCTGGGAATGTGGGAAGTGAAGGAGCACCAACAATTTATTTCCTTCCTTCCTTCCTTCCTTCCTTCCTTCCTTCCTTCCTTCCTTCCTTCCTTCCTTCCTTCCTTCCTTCCTTCCTTCCTTCCTTCAATTTATATCCTGCCCTCCCCACAAAGCAGGCTCAGGGCGTGTTCCAACCACTGACTTCGGTTTAAGTCAGATAGAGCCTCCTATTGGGATATTTAGTTAATACAAGTGGGGACCCACAAGAAGCTTGTGGGGAGGGGGCATCCCCCACCTTTGCTTCCTTCCCTCTCCCCCCATCTTCCCCTTTCTTTCTCTCCCCAAGCCAATCCCTGCTTCTTTGTCTTTCTCTCTCTGTCTCTCCCAAACCAATCCTCCTTCTTTCTCTCCCTCCAAGCCAATATTCCCATCTTTCCTTTCTCTCTCTTCCCCCAAGCCAATCCCCCTTCTTTCTTCCTCCCTCTTTTTCCCTATCTTTGAGCCCAGCAGTGGTGGCAGTGCCTGGGAGCTGATCCAAGCCTGGAGTAGCTCCTGGTGGTGGCCAGGTCCAGTGCAGCTTCTGGTGTCTGCTGCAGCCAGGCCCTGAGTCTCTCCCAGCATTCCCCACAGTTGCGGCTCTGCCCAGAGTCTCTGCTGGTGTTCTGCACTGCCACAGCAGGGCCTGGAGCCTCTCCTGGCCTTCCCCACTGCTACAGCCAGGCCCAGAGCAGCTCCTGGTGTTCCTTGCTGCTGTGGCTGAGCCCGGCGCCTCTCTTGGCATTCAGTGCTGGTGTGACCGGGCCTAGAGCAGCTCCCATAGCTGGGCCTGAATTAGCTCCACAGGAGCAGAAGCAGCCAGGCCCTTAATGGTAAGTTGCTTTATCTGCACATGTGCAGACTACTCTTTTTATTTTGGGGGAGATTTTAAACCCCTAATGTATTTTTTTAAACTTTTCAGATTTTTTTGCAGACGTAGGGGGTAACCCAAGTTTCCAGAAAAACTTGTTCGGGGTAAGTATGCCCCCTATCTGCTGTTTTAGATCTCCACACTAGGGGACTGTTGAGAATTATATATACAGATAATAAAGTTTTGCCCAGTCACAGAAGCATGATACTGAATTCAGTAAATAAATCTCCCAAGAAGTATATTGCAAAAGGTAAAAACTTACATTTATTCTAGTAGATCCAGTTCACATTCAAGTTACAGTCAAAAGAAGAGAAAGAAGCCTAACCTAAGGAGCATTTTCCCTATCACAAATGGCCAGCTTGTCCAGCATCATGTGTATGGGAATATAATGGCATTCATTGTATTTACAGGAGAGACCTGCAGAGTCTCCACAGAAGACCATGTAAAGTGAGAGTGAAAGGACAAAGAGAGAGGAAGGGGTCAGAGGGCAGCTCTCAGGTTAAGACAAAGGGAGGCATCTCATTCAAGGAGATAACACCTATAGACACTTAAAGTGATGTAGCACTCCCCCTCAATGTCCAAGCATGCTGAGCTGCTCACTCCAAAACCCCCTACATGGAGGACTCTCACAGTGTGATTGAGAAATCTGGTTTTTCTAGGCACATAGAACTATACAAACATAAAGCAATGTATTAAGAGTGGGCACAACACACACAATCCTGCTTCCCCTCCCCCCATTCATTGTCTGTGTGAAAGTAACAATTTTTTTAAAAAACGGGTATATTATCTTGATGTACAAACACTAATGCTGACTCATTGCTTAAGAGGAGGATACCTGAATGAATGGCATTTTTTGGTGATCATCAGTTGTGATCTTTAAAATGGTATCTTTAATTTAATTGTAGCTTTTGATGTATATGTAAATATAGCTTGTTTGTTACAAGTATAGATATGTTCTTGGCTGCCCCAAAGTCCAGGGCCGGCTCCAGGTGTCTGGGCGCCCTAGGCAGGACAGCCTGGGGCGCCCCCCACTGGGGATGCCAACCTCCCGGTGGGACCTGGAGACCAGGGGCGGAGCGCTGGCTTTCCCGGGGTCTCCGCGGCTGTGGGGTCCCCGGGAAAGTGGGAAGGGGGCGGTGGGGGTCTAGCCGCCGCCGCAGCCCCCTCCCTCCCAAAGCCGGCTTTCCCGGGGCCTCCGCGACTGCAGGGTCCCCGGGAAGGTGGGAAGGGGGTGGCGGGGGTCTAGCCGCCGCAGCCCCCTCCCTCCCAGAGCCAGCTTTCCCGGGACCTCCATGGCTGCAGGGTCCCCGGGAAAGCGGGAAGGGGGTGGCGGGGGTCTAGCCGCCGCCGCAGCCCCCTCCCTCCCAAAGCCGGCTTTCCTGGGGCCTCCGCGGCTGCGGGGTCCCCGGGAAGGCGGGAAGGGGGCGGCGGGGGTCTAGCTGCCGCAACCCCCTCCCTCCCAAAGCCGGCTTTCCCGGGGCCTCCGCGACTGCAGGGTCCCCGGGAAGGCGGGAAGGGGGTGGCGGGGGTCTAGCCGCCGCAACCCCCTCCCTCCCAAAGCTGGCTTTCCCGGGGCCTCCGTGGCTGCGGGGTCCCCAGGAAGGCGGGAAGGGGGCGGCGGGGGTCTAGCCACCGCCGCCGCCCCTCCTTCCCAGAGCCGGCTTTCCCGGGGCCTCCGCGGCTGCAGGGTCCCTGGGAAAGCCGGGAAGGGGGCGGGGGTCTAGCGGCGGCGGCGACAGTGGGTGCTCAGTTAGGGTGGCGGGGGGCGCTTTTGGGGGGGAGTGGGGCACCATTTGGCGCCCCTGAGGCTGGAGGCACCCTAGGCGAGCGCCTAGTTCGCCCAATGGGCGATCCGGCCCTGCCAAAGTCTGAGGATTATAAAAGCACACAAAGATGAAATCCCTTGCACATATGTCTTGTCTCATGTGCAGTCCTGGTTTCCTCTTTTATGCTACACTCTCCTATTCCTGTTTCAAGTATGTGAAGATGGCGTCCTCCAGTCCAACATCGTGCTATGAATTGCTCTTTTCTGACTTCACATTCCAGGTTCCAAAGTTAAAGGTAAAAAATGTCCTATTTTCAGATTTTTCTAGCATTCAGGATATGTTAAAATATGGGTGTACAGAGTCCTGCATTTCAACTTTCTGCCTTTGGGGCAATGTTGATATCCTATTAGCATATTCAGTCAATGAGGCCCAAGGATCTTTGTATAGATAGGGGATGTTTGATTCCTGTTGCTCATACATATATGCTTAATGATCTTAGAGATCTTTTAGAAATATACACAATACAAAGATGTAAAGCTAGTATGGAATTTGTAGGAAGGCATAACTGCCTTTTTTCAGACATGATAGTTGGATTTCAAGCAGATTTTAAAATACACATATAAAATAACAGTGCCATAGTTATGAGATCATTTGTGTATCTTCAATTAAAAGCAAATATATCAAGCTGTACTTTCAAAGGCACTTCCTGCATCTTGTCCCCAAGGACCTAATCACAGCAATTAGGCAATTCTCTCAATCCCTTGGGTAAGATAGAAATGAAAAGGTTTGTTTGTCCTTGGCGTGATTAAATTTGTATCTTTAAAAAAAATCTTGCCCATGTTCATTTCTTCAGGCATAAGTACATAAAACTCATTTGATTTATACACAGAGAAAAATCTCCCAGGGTACATTAAAACCATTGCATCTATCTCACCACAATGAGAAGCCTGAGTTTGTACATACCTTGCATTTTGTGTGAACCCTCTGTAGGCCTTCAGAATACTAGATAGGAAACTCTCAATCTCCTACACTTGTCCCTGTGCTGCTGCAGATCCAGGGCCGGCCCCAGGTGTCTGGGCGCCCTAGGCAGGAGAGCCTGGGGCGCCCACCCCACCGGAGATGCCAACCTCCCGGTGGGGCCTGGAGAGCCGGGGAAGGGGTGGCTCGGCTCCCCCGGACCCCTCGCAGCCGCGAGGCGCCCGGAGAGAGCCGGTGAACAAGCGGGCAGCTCTCCCGGGCCCCTCACAGCCGCGAGGCGCCGGGGAACGGGTGGCGCGGCTCTCCCGGGCCCCTCGCAGCTGCGGGGCGCTGAGGAGAGCCGGGGAACGGGCGGGCGGCTCTCCCGGACCCCTCGCAGCTGCGGGGCGCCGAGGAGAGCTGGGGAACGGGTGGCACGGTTCTCCTGGGCCCCTCGCAGCTGCGAGGGGCCTGGGAAGAGCCGGGGAAGGGGTGGCCTTGGAATGCCCGCCCCTTCCCTCCCAGTGGACGGGCGCTCAGACTGGCGGCGGCCAGCGAGCGGGGACTGTCCCCGCTGGCTGGCCGCCGCCATGCCGCCCCACCTCTCCACCCCCCAAGGGCTTCTGAAGCGCCCCGGAAGGGCGCTCAGACTGGCGGGGCGGCGGCAGCGGGGAGAGTCCCCGCTGGCCAGCCGCCACCATGACGCCCTACCTCTCCACCCCCCAAGGGCTTGGGGGGAGCCGCGGGTGGAGCGCCGGTCGCCCCTTCCCTCCCAGTCCCAGCGCCGGCTGGAGATGGGGTGGAGCGCCGGCTTCACCGGGGGCAGGGCCGGGGCGCTTTGGCGCCCCTGTGGGCCCCAGCGCCCTAGGCGAGCGCCTAGCTCGCCTAGTGGGCGAGCCGGCAGTGTGCAGATCCCTGCTGGAAAGATACTGGTGGTGAAGAATTCCTTCCTCCCTGAGCTAAAAAGTGTATTTCCTCCCTATATAAAAATCAGGAGGAAAAGAGACTGTAGGAACTTCACACTAAGTATTATGTTTTATGTCTAAATATGCCTGAGCTTCAGCTGTCCTGATTGGTTACTCTGCACAGTAGACCAATCAGAGCATATCGAAAGGTTCTGGAGGGAACAGAAACTATTGGTTGTTATCTAAGCAATTTAATTGGTTATTAACTTATTTAGGGGTGTGGTTTCATCTGCCTGGATAGTTTAAAAGAGAGTCTGTTGCTCTCCTGTTCTTGTGTTGGTTTACTGTCGTGTTTGAATAAAGTTGAATCACTGTTAAGAGCTGACTGGCCACCCTAGGACAGTCTGAATGAAAGCTCTTGCCCGGAGCCACGCATTGACTCTGACATTGAGGAGTGGGTGAAAACTTGTCAACCGTGCCAAATTTCAAGACTAGACCCTCCATACACCCCTGTGCAGCACTTGGAGAACACTTATAGACCGTGGTCCCAGTTACATATTGATTTCGTGGGACCATTCCAGGGGCAAGTGTTTTTGATTGTGGTTGACTCATACTCAAAATGGTTAGAGGTGGTACAAATGTCCAAAATGACTTCAACTGCAGTAATTAAAGCATTGCACCACCTGATTGCCACCTACGGCCTGCCAGACACTATAGTTTCCGATAACGGAACACAATTTACCTCCACTGAATTTCAGGGCTTCATGTCAGATAATTTAATTAAACACATCATGTCAGCACCATTCCACCCCTCCACTAATGGGCAGGCAGAGAGGATGGTGTGGACCACAAAGAAGGCACTCTGAAGGATGGTCCACAGGGACTGGAGCCAGAAACTGGCGTCCTTCCTGCTGTATTAGCACACAGCAACCAGAAGAAGCCCTGCAGAGCTCCTGATGAACGGATGCCTGACATCACTCCTCGATCATATGCATCCAGACCTCATGATGGACAAATCCCCGCAAGGGAAAATTCTGAACACACCCCGGTCATTCTGGGTTGGAGATACTGTGTTTGCCAGGAACTATGGCGAAGGACATTTATGGATTCCTGCGGCAGTCATCGAGGTCACTGGTACACTCTCCTACATTGTCTGAACAACTGACGGTAGAGAGTTAAGGCGCCACGTTGGCAACACTGGGCAGACACGTGCTCCGAGGTTTCTACAGAGGTGACCGAGGGCCCTAGTACACATACCAAGCAGTTGGAACCTCAGATCCCTGATGTGCCCACAGACGTTGGGCCAAGCACAGGAGCCAAAACCAGGCAGCCCTCAAATTCCAACACTGGCCATACCGACTGAGTAACGCTCAGCCCCACAAAAGACCAGGGTAGTTCAAGTGCCCAGGACACCGAGACACAGCCTCTGGCTGCAATATTGAAGTGGTCACAAAGAAGCCGGTGTCGACCATCACACCTTAAAGATTTTGTTTGCTTAGGAATTATTTCTTCTGAGGGGGAAGGGATGTTATATTTTATGTCTAAACATGCCTGAGCTTCAACTTCACACTGGTATCCTAAACTGCATGTCCTGATTGGTTACTCTGCACAGTAGACCAATCAGAGCATATTGAAAGGTTCTGGGGGGAACAGAAACTATTGGTTGTTATCTAAGCAATTTAATTGGTTATTAACTTATTTAGGGGTGTGGTTTCATTTGCCTGGATAGTTTAAAAGAGAGCCTGTTGTTCTCCTGTTCTTGTGTTGGTTTACTGTCGTGTTTGAATAAAGCTGAATCACTGTTAAGAGCTGACTGACGTCTCATACCTAACACTAAGTTAGACCAATGGGCTATAGCACCTGGGTCAACATTCTGTCTCCTGATGGCACCCAGAAGTTCACAAAGTGGGCAACAACATGCTAGTTTCTAGCATTCTGTGTTGCCAACAATGGCTAGGGAAATTCCTTGAGATTTGGGGGTGTAGCTTAGATAGGGTGGGGTTTGGGAAGGAGAGAGACCTCAGTAAGGTATAATGCCACAGTGTCCACCCTTCAAAGGAGCCATTTTCTCTAGGAGATTGATCTCTGTAGTCTGATAATCAGTTGTCATTTCAGGTCTCCAGGGCTCACCTGTAGGTTGGCAACCTTGTGTACAGTCCCTGTTGCTGTGACCTCCTAGTGAGAAGAAAGGTGCCATCCAGCCACTCCCTGCCCATATTAATTATCCACTCAGCAAGAAAGAGAGAGCTATCCTTTTTTTAAAAAAATAAATTTATTTATATTTTAAATAAATACAAATCCAAAAGTTACTTTTACATTTTCAAGTTTGGCTCCACATTATTATTCAACCATGCATATACTTTTGACCATTGCTTCTGGTACACTTTATTATCTTTACCCAGTAGTTCAACATTTAATTTATCCATTTCGGCTACTTCGATCAATCTAAATATTAATTCTTCCCTGATGGGAATCCACTCGCTTTTCCAAAAAGAGAGAGCTATCCTGAGTGCAGAGTGGATGTAGTTGTAAGAGAAGCCCCAGTGAACATGTCAGCTGTGCCATCCTGTTTAACAAAATTCAGTACTCCCAGAGGACAGTTTGGGCCTGGAGTTGGTCTTCAACTGGAAGCTGATGACTCACAGCTGAGGAGAACTGGACTAGTAACATTATTTTTTTAGCTTTTTGTAAGAGGTGAGAATAGAGTGAAAAGAAGAGAGGGTGTATATCAGTAAAGTTAATGGGTCCTGTGTTACAGATTATAGTGGTGGTTTTCCAGCTAGAAAGGTCAAAAGCTGTTGATTTAGGGGAAAGGATGCAAAACAAGTAACACATTCTAATAATTATACGGAGTAATAACATTTTATTAGGAATAATGTTTTCCAGGATGGTGATGATGGGATGCAATTCATTCAGGACTTGCCCAGCAAAGACATATCTGAGATAAATGGAAGCTGGCTAGAGCACAGTTCCACTCTTTCATGTCAAGGAGACATGTGCCAGAGATGTCCCTGGTGAAGAGTGCCCACAACCCATATCATCATTTACTATTCAGGCTGCCTGCATCATCACCAAGATCAAAGAAATTCTAGAAGCCAAGTCTTTAATGAGCAAAGCAGGTGTTTAAACTTCTGAAATCCCACACCATTGTATTATGAAACCTCTCCTGGGAGCCTACATTTTATGATCTATTAAACAAGTACATAATAAGTATTGGAACCTAATATTTGTGAGTAGTCTGCAGATATCATGTCTGCTGTGCACAAATGACTTTAGTGTAACTGTAGAGGAATGAATTTGACGAACAAAGATGTTTACATTTTCCCTTGCTCTTGTTATCTGGTCCTGACCCAGTTATAGTTTGGTGCCATAAGAATTCTGACCCTGCACCATTCTGTGTAGCTTGCTATGCCAGCACTCACTGGCATATTGCACTCATAGCACTCATATGCACTCATAGCAGCAAAGGAGAAAGTACTACAATAGCCATAGAAACAAAGCCTAACATAGCAACACTGACAGACACCCTCACAGCATCTCCAGAAGCTCTGGCACCAATCATTATGTCACTCAGAAGCAATGCCCCCACATTAGTCATGGATGTATTTATTTTAGTCAAGAATCAGCACACTGTGGTGGCCAGGTGAACCCAAGATGTCACTACTATAGAACGTATATTCCTTTCATACACAATTCATAATCAGGGCTGTCTGAGAGTTCCCTATAGTGATAGAAATTTGCCAGTAGTTTGGAGGGGGTGGATGGCAAGGTGAATCAGGCATGAAATTACATTGCCATCAGTCATGGAAATTGGCCTCTCAATTTGCTGGAGGAAACATACTGGCAATAGGAGGCAAACAGCAGCTGGAAGGCATATGAGGTCAGGAACTGGCCCAGGGGAAGGGGTTACGGTTAAGCTAATCACTCCTGTTACTATGGCCATTCTGCCTCCATTTTGTGGCCCCAGGCTCTATTTTTGGTTTGTGACCAGCCTGACTGTTCTCTTGTCTTGGAGAAAGGTTGTCCGTCCTTGTCTAAAGAATTGTTTCCAGAAAAAAGTTAGGGGTGCATCAGTCAGATAGCATGTGCATGTGAGATATAGCAAGTTAGATCGGCCAGGAGAAAGGAGGCAGCAGACCATTTCTGCATGACTGGATTTCAGCCTCAGAGTATAATGGCCAGCTAGCTCTGCATGGAAGAGTCAAGCTTTAGTACAAACAGATAAATCAGAGACTTGTATTAATCAGCCACAGTTAGTTCTGTAGGTATTATCCAAGGATATTCTGATTCAATCAGAACACAATAAAATAAGTACTATCATGATTTGATATTCTTTTAAAAGCTAACAAAAAGTAATACATTCTAGCTAAACGCTTGTTATATTGTCTTAAAGTCCTCTGATGTATTCTCTGATTTGGGAATTTGTAACTTGAAGACATATGCTTCTCATAAATGCTAGTCAGTAATGGTTAAGTAGTTAAGTTTGTATACATTAAAATGGTCTTTTGTATTGGCATATGACATCACATCAAGATATAGCTGTACTGATACTAGGACTGTTCAAGGATTGTATTTCAATAGGGGGTTTGTTTTGTTTGGGGGTGTTTCTGTTATTTGTTGATACTGGATTTTGAGTTGGCATTGTATGAATTCACTGTATCTTTGAAAAAAATAACAACAAAGTGTGTGTGTGTGGGGGGGAGAACATGATGCCCTTATTGCTCAGTCTCAGTCTAGACTCATAGAAGGCAACCTCCAGAGATTGCAAACACTGTAATGAAAGGAGGCTTATTGTGATGATGCTCTGGCCTAGATGTTTTCCACAGGAGAAGAGGCTTGTGTGGTTTCCCCTTTGCTGGTGCAGCTGTCAATGCAACACAGGGGCAATAGGGCTTCCACATGGCAGATTTCCCAATGTTTTCCTTACCCTAGTCCCCCAGCTGTGCTTTCACCTCTTTCCAATCCCATGAAAATCAAACTTTCCCCCCATTATTCCCATTTAACAAGAGCTGCCTGTGTCAGTCTGTGTCATGCTCAGTCTGGGCTCAGCTTTGGAATTGTATCTCTGTACTCTGAGCACTGATTCACTTGTCATTCCCTGTCTCACTCCATATGCTCTACCTTCTGGACTGTTTTCTGGACTGTTACTTGAATTGCTGCCTGAATTCCTGTATGGTGCAATTTCCAAGAGGCACCTTCTGGAAATTCATGTAGTGCTTTTCCATTGCATCTTTACATTGTTCATATATCTGTTCACCTCTCTCTCTCTCTCTCTCTCTCTCTCTCTCTCTCTCTCTCTCTCTCTCTCTCTCTCTCTCTCACACACACACACACACACACACACACACACACACACACACACACACACCACTGTTATTCAATCCTATACTGCATTCACATGGATTGATCTGCTTATCAATGTGGTGCTGAGATTAAAGGGGAAATTAAAGACTAGGAAGAATACTGTCACATACCCATGCAACATGGTAGAAAAGAAAGGAGTACAAGAAAAACATAAGGGATATATTTCCCACAAACTTGCATTGTTGTATTTTCGCAAAGAGACCTTTCAAACAATTTGTCTCTTTCATGGAGCCTTCTGTTTATTTAATGTTTACATTAGAAGTGAAATTGACTAGTGCCTCCAAACATCTAGTTGGATGTGACTGAAAATAAAAGGGTGGAAATAACAAATATCCTCTTAAATACAGACAAGCCAAACAATGGCTTGGATCCTGAGACCTGGGTAAGGGAAACTGTCACCCTGAACCAACTCACCCCACTTGGGTTCTCAGTCTTTCACCAGTCTCGAACAAATGGGGGGGGGGATGGCATTGCTTATCTGTGACTCTTATTCCTTCGAATTACTCCCTGTCCCAACAATCTCTGGCATTGAATGTGTTGGTCCAGCATGCGATGTCGAGGAGAGTTTGGCTATCTGGTATCTGGCTGGTGTAGCAACCGCCTAATGCACCAGCAGATATCCTGTCTGACCTGTTAGATGCAGTATTGGCTTGGGCAGTGGAGCACCCCAGGCTTTTGGTCCTGCGGGATTTTAATGTCCATGCAGACAATGCGGTGTCTTCTCAGGCCAGGGACCTAGTGTTGTCCATGGAGGCACTGGGCCCCTCCCAGTCTATATCGACTCCCATGCATCAAGCAGGCCACACACTGGATCTGATTTTTGGGATGGGGATAAATGTGGATCAGATGGCTACAGATGTGGTCCCATGGTCTGACCACTTCGCCCTGAAGGTCTGGCTGAGCATATCATGCCCTCCCTGTTTAGGTGGTGAGCACATTTATGCTCACCCATGGAGCCAAATGGACCCTGGTGGCTTCAGGAAGCTCTGCGGGATTCAATGCCTCCTGGCAGCTCATTAGATATGCTGGTGGAGGACTGGGAAAGCCATCAATGAGATTGCCCCCTGGCGTCCTCTACTCCCTTGACCAAAGCAGCACCTTGGTGTACCTTGGAATTGTGGAGAATGAAGCGGGAGTTAAGACAACTAGAGTGAAGGTGGTGGCATGCTCACGACAAAGTGTCACGAACATCCTATAGGATGCTTATGAAAGCCTATGAGATGGTGATGAAGACTGCAAAGAAAGATTTCTATGCGGCCTCCATTGAGTCTGCAAGCTCAGACCTAGCCCAATTATTTAGAATTATTAGGTCTATTACAACTCTGCCATAGGGCAGACCAAACAGTAGGGAATTGGCTATTGGCTGTGAGGAATTTGCAAGCTATTTTGCAGACAAAATCATGACACTCTGCCATGACCTCCCAACCACACCTGAGACAGTAAGGGAACTGGAAGCCCCTTGTCCGTCTTCAGGTCCAATATTGGACCACTTCAGCCAACTCTTCCAGGAGGAAAGTGACAGGATCTTGGCAGCTGTGAGACCCACTACCCGCCTTCTTGACCCTTGCCCTTCCTGGCTAGTGAAGGCTTGCAGGGATTGGGGTGGGGCAGTGCTGCTGTTATTACTAGATCTGACAGCAGTGTTTGGCATGGTCGATTATGATCTATTGATCCACTGCCTTGCCGATGTAGGAATTCAGGGGACTGCCTTGCAATGGTTTTCCCCCTTTCTCCATGGTCAGGGACAGAGGGTGGCACTGAGCGAGAGGACCTCCCTGCGATACCCACTGGAATATGGAGTGCTGCAGGGGGGAATTGTCTCACCAATACTATTTAACATTTATATGCAACCCTTGCCCAGTTGGTCTGGAGGTATGGGCTGGGTTACCATCAATACACAGATGACACCCAGCTCTATCTGTTATTGGAACAACACAGATGACACCCAGCTCTAGCCTCCTCACTCTGGTAAAGGGGCCTATATGACTTCTGTCATCCCCTTACCTTTTACCTCAGGAGCCCAAACCTTTCCTGACAGAAATAAAAGAATGGCACCGATAGTGTGGTTTTATATAAAACAAGAAGTTTTATTCTATATAAAAGGGTAGGGGTGACAGAAGCTCCCAATGAGAATCTAAAGCAACTACTGAGCGATGCATTGACCCCACTGACGGATTTAAAAGTAGAAGATATTCTAAGCTAAATGGATGTGGCCTACAGAGCCTATTCTATGTATATCAAAAAGAATAATCTGCCAGGGGAAATTGTTGTGAGATTCTCAAGGAGACATTTAAGAGATTTAATTTTAAAAGCGACCACAAACACACCCCTGAAAATCAGAGGCAACAACATAAGGATACTAAAAGACATTCCATTTAAGATAAGAAAAAAGAGACAGAAGTATAAGGAGTTAATCCTTTTCTTACAAACAAATAGCATTGCATACAGATGGTTAATCCCCAAAGGCATTACTTTCAAAATAAAGGAAAGAAGAGAAAAAATTGACTCTGTTTTCAAAGCTCGAGAGTTTTTGCGGCTGCAACTGGGAGATCCAGAAGAGGAGACGAAAGAAGAAGAAGATAGCAAATCTACTGGCGAGTTGGACTCTGTGTCTTCCAATGAGGAGTCTGATGCAGAAAAGGGGGCGGCTGCTCCCAAACAAAGCTATCAACTGAGAGAGCGCAAGGAGAAGCAAAAGAAGAACTGAGACTCTGAAAGTTCATATAAAACCTTTATTTTATGAGATGATTTGAGGAGGGTTCTTGAATTGGGAAAATAGTTAAGTTGATGCAGAAATGGGATTATTAGATCACGCTCAATGCTTTTCAAAGCTTTTTATGGACTAACATGGATACAAGCATTATTGAAGATCTCCATCTCTTGGGGTTTTAGTTAGTTGTGGTTATCTTTTGCTTTTCCCTAGGTGTAGATGTTTCCCTCCCCATTTTCTGTTGTAGTTTGTAGTGTTTAGAAAATGCAAAAAAAAAAATTCCCCTTCGGGGGGCCAAAAAAAAAGGAGAAAGATACCATCTTGTGGTAAGTTTAAAAAATTGAAGTCTGATATTGAAGATTCGTGACTTATTCGCTTGGGAATCCCAAATTGACAGCCATTGTTGAGTTGTTAGCACTCTTTGAAGATCTTTGTGCCAAGATTTTTGTCTAGGTCCATCAGGATTTTTTTTTTTAAATAATTTTTATTAGTTTTCCACAAACAAAATTGCAAACTAAAAGAAGAGTAATGACTTGTCTTTCAGTCAGTTTGAATCTCTCCCTTATAACAATGAATTAATCTAGTAAACTAGTAATTTTGCAACTATATGAGTTAAACAATATTATCTCTTTTCACTTAAAAATTATCTAAGCAATCTACTATTGATTTCATTTGATAACATATATTCAGAAGTAAATTTTCATATTTTCTCAGCATCTTCTTATCTTTAGCAAAGCCCTTTGCTTTATAATCATTCTTGCTACCTTTCAATCCAATAAAAATACATATCATTGCCCATTTTTTCCACTATCATCTGTCACTGCTTAATTTCTTTTGAATATAACACATTCCATTTGGTTACATTTTAGTAAACGTTCCCTGACCCAATCTTATTGGAAGATAGGTTTCGTAAACACATTTTATACAAAAAGTTTAATTTTCTTTCTCTTTATCTAATATCTTCTTCTCAATAAAACCTTGTTTCTGTGTCTTTTTCCTTTGAAGACTGCATAGGTTAGTTTTGAAGTTAACAGTATGTAGCTTAAGTTTGTATTTGCATGCCTATGTTCTATCTTCTCTTTTCTCTGAGGTGGCTTTTGCTTCCAGAATTTGATTGTTTCTATGATTACCATTCTCTTTGGTTCTGTAGCACCCACTTCCATAAGTGGTTTGGCTTCTTTTCTTATTGGGTTTGTGATTTTATACATCTTCCTCTGGATTGAGGAAAAATTCTCTTGCTTGCAGTTTTTTACTGTGTCTGTGAAAGTTTGATGCAAAAATTTATCTGTGTCGTTTGTAAATTGTAAAGTAGTTAAGCTTTTATTATATAGTTCAGCACAAGTTTCTTTGATTGCTAACTTAATGAAATCCACAATCATGCATTTCAGTTCATCGCACGGGAGCTGGGTCAGCTTAATATCAGCCAAGTTGTCTGAGCTTACAACATTTAGCCCATTATTCGCTTGAGGATCCATTTTTTACACAGTCTTTATAGTCTCAGTGCAGCTAAAATCAAAGTGCATGGCTCTATCAACAGTCTAGGAGCCAAACCACATTGCAAAATAGATAGCTGTAGTAGACATAGTAACAACTGAGATTCTTTCCACCAAAGTCAGGTGATTGTTATTATCCAATGTCTTCTGAGCCCAGAAGACTTAAAAAAAAAAAAATGATGTTACAGGAAGTTATTGCCATATAAGTAAGCTCTGTTTCAATGTCCCTGTTTTTTCTTCTCTTTTTAATAATAATCAAAGACTTATGCAGTTTATATTTCCCATAGCAAGTGATAGAATGCTCAGATAACAATGTTTGTATCCTTTTTTTTGTCCCTTATGGTTCTTTAAATGGTGTATACACAACTTTTGCTAGCCATTTATGCCAAGGAGGGGGGAGGAACCGCTCCTCCTTTCCTCATCTTTATAGATGCTCAAAGAGGGCTTAGTCAAAGGGTCTCTGGATTCTTTAATGTTGCTTTTTACAGGTACTCACAGTTTCTTAATCGATGGAGGAGATGAGGCTTTGGACTCTCTTTGTCAGGTGTCCACAGCTTATGCAGACATGGCGGACCATGTCTGCGCAGCTCTGTTCTTCCACTTCAAGACGATCCCGAGCTTGAACCCGTTCGCTACCTCTCGCGGGGTGCTCAGATCGCGTCCCCTGCTCCCAACCTCTCTTCGGGAGGTCAGGTGGAACTCAGGAGCCCCAGAATTCTGTGGAAAGACACGGAGAGTCAGGGGTGCCCAGGAGCAAGTCCAAGCGCCCGCTGTGTTGCTGTGCTGCAGCCCGGAAGTCTCTAGGTGCATCAGGATTTTGTAGAGTTTTGAAAAGAGTCCTTTCAGTCGGTCTGAGAATTTGTCTACGTTGATTTCAAAGTTGGTTTTGAGTCATGACAGGGAGGCCATTTCCAATAACCATTCTATAAAGCTTTTGAGTTGGTGATATCTAAGCCAGGGAATCTTAGTATCCAACCGTTCTTCGAAATAACTTTTGAAATGAAACACACCTTTTATAATCAGATCTTGAATCTGTCTGCACCCTATAGAAGTCCAGTTTGAGAAGGCCCCTTGTTCCATTCCAGGTGGGAACGACTGTTGATATGTATATGTAGAAAGAGGAGAGATCTTTGGGGCCAGAGCCTTTTTTTGAGATCCCAAATTCTTAAAGTGGATGCTAGGAATGCATTTTGATCAATAGTTTTCGGTCTGCATTATGAAGGAATCCAGATAATAACTTGAAAGGTAAAAGGGGTGGCATATGATTGCTCAATGTGCATCCAATTTGTTATAGAGAGTTCTGTTGTAATATTTTGACCACATTTGAGAGAGCAGCTGCCTGAAAGTAGTGACATAACAAAGGCAGTCCAAGGCCACCTGAAGACACCAGTCTGCTCAGATGGCAGCGGACAACCCTAGATTTAGTTGAGTTCCATAAGAAGTTGGTGAGAGTACATTGCCATTTGTTAAGATCTGCCTCTGTGATGAAAGTAGGCAACGCTCAAAATAAGAAAAGGAAGCAGGGAAACAGAAAACTTTGAATCAGTTGCATGCGGTCTGCCAAAGAGGGCCTTAATTTGTTCCTCTCCTTTACCTGCCATGCAAGGAGGCAAATATTTTTTGCAGATTTGTGCCAGAATTTTTGTTTTAATATTACTAGATTCTTCTGAATCGATTTGAGTTCTAGAGAGTCAAGAACTTTCCATTCCGCTTGAAGTTTGGTATATGTCCCAGCATCTAGAATACAGAGCATCACTTCCCTCAGACTGAGAGTTCCTATCTATACCTTGTAGCTAATAGCCACTGATGGACTTCTGCTCCATATGCTTATCTAATTCCCTCTTGAAGCCATCCATGCTTGTAGCCACCACAACATCCTGTGGCAGTGAATTCCATGTGTTAATCACTCTTTGGATGAAGAAAGAATTCCTTTTAACTGTTCTAAACCGACTGCTCAGCAATTTCATTGAGTGCCCATGAGTTCTTGTATTGTGAGAAAGGGAGAAAAGTACTTCTTTCTCTACCTGCTCTATCCCATGTATAATCTTATAAACCTCGATCATGTCACCCCTCAGCCGTCATTTCTCCAAACTAAAGAGCCCCAAGTGTTTTAACCTTTCTTCATAGGGAAAGTGTTCCAAACCCTTTATCCATTCTAGTTGCCCTTTTCTACACTTTTCCCAATGCTATAATATCCTTTTTGAGGTGTGGTGACCAGAACTGTACACAATATTCCAAATGAGGTTGCACCATTGATTTATACAGCGGCATTATGATACTGGCAGATTTGTTTTCAATTCCCTTCCTAATAATCCCGAGCATAGCATTGGCCTTTTTTATTGCAGTTGCACACTGTCTCGACATTTTCATTGAGTTACCTACTACAACTCCAAGATCTCTCTCTTGGTCAATCTCTCCCAGTTCAGATTCCATCAACATGTATTTATAGTTAGGATTTTTGGCTACAATGTGCATCACTTTGCATTAGGCCACATTGAACCCCATCCACCATGTTGACACCCATTCGCCCATCCTCAACAGATCCCTTTGGAGTGCCTCACAATCCTCCCTGGTTCTCACCACCCTGAACAACTTTGGGTCATTTGCAAATGTAGCCACTTCACTGCTTACTCCCAACTCCAAATCATTAATAAACAAGTTAAAAAGCATTGGGCCGAGTACTGATCCATGTGGTACCTCACTGTTTACCACCTTCCACTGAGAAAATTGCCCATTTATACTCACCCTCTGTTTCCTATTAATTAGCCAGTTTTTGATTCACAAGAGGACTTGTCCTTTTATCCCATGACTATTGAGCTTACTTAGGAGCCTTTGATGAGGAACTTTATCAAAAGGTTTCTGGAAGTCAAGGTAAGCAACATCTATTGAGTTCCCCTTGTCCACGTGTTTGTTCATTCCCTCAAAGAGAACGAAAAGGTTAGTGAGACAAGATCTTCCTTTACAGAATCCTTGCTGATTATTCCTCAATAGTTTTTGTTCATCAATGTGCCTTCTAACTCTTTCCTTAATAACAGTTTCCACCAACTTATCCAGTATGGATGTCAGACTTACTGGCCTGTAATTTCCTGGATCTCCTCTGGAACCCTTTTTAAAGATGGGAGTGAAATATCCATTGACCATTGTCTCTCTGTGACCTTGTCTGTGCATGCTTGTATTTAATAGTCCAGCCAGGCATGATCAGAGAGGTGCCTGAGGCTGATATTGGCAGATTGTAGATGTGGAAGTAGCAATGAGGAAATCAGAATATAATCGATACGGGTAAAAATATTGTGTCTGGCTGAGAAATAGGAGTAGTCCCACTCCAATGGATGACACACTCCCCAGGTGTCACAGAGATTAAAGACCTTGAGCAATTTTGCCAATTTGGTACCTGAGGTTGGCTGCTGGTATCTTTTAGGTTTTACATGGGAGCGATCTAGTGCGTTGTCAGTAATAAAGTTTAAATCTCTGCCAATGACCAGCTCTCCCTCCTGAAAGGTTTGCACTTTAGAGAATATGTTATGAAGGAAGGAGATTCGATCATTACTGGCGGCATAGATGGAGGCAAAACACCATGTTTTCTTCTCTATCAAGCCTTTAAGAAATATGAAGCGACCCAGGAGGTCCACCAGTTTCTCCTTCAAAATTCACTCTTTTAGTGAAGAGTATAGTCACTCCCCTGGATTTTGAAGAGCCCGGTGCCTGGTATTGCTGGAGGAACAATGAAGACTTCAATATTGGGCGCATAGCGGAGTGTAGATTTGTGTCCTGGAGGAAACAAATGGCTGGGCATATTTGTCTTATATATTGTGCAACTCTTGTTTTTTAACCAAATTATTCATACCTCTGATGTTAACCAAACAAATCTTGAGAGAGTCCATTTTGGATTTTAAGAAAGGCTATTTAGCTTATTACAATATAGCAAGGATATAAAATGCTGGATATCCTCCATTAATCTGAGCAACTCTGTAAGAATGTAAAGCTATGTGGAACTACAAACACTTAGGTTCTAAACTGTAATCAATAAAGTGCAAATTGATAGGGGTAAGTGCAATATAATTCATTGTTAGTGGTAAATCAACTGTGAATTTGATTGGATGAGTATAAAAATGATTTTAACTGTTAAAATTAATTAAAGGTATGGTAATCAACCAAGTAATTTAGATGCAATTGATGAACTATATTCACTTTGATGAAATATATAAAAAGGACTAAGTCAATCAGTGGACAACTTCAATGTAACAATTAATAAAGCTTCAATTCAAGATTGTAGACACAGCACACCTCTAAACCATATCCCCCCCATCTTTATACTCACAAAACTATAATAAGACCTCAAAGGCTAAGTATGTCTGCCTTTTAAACCTTAAAGTGCACAAAAATTAACTCTGAGCAAGGTGCTGTGGTCTTAAAGACTATACCAATGGACCAACTTTGGAATTTTCTCCCCTCCCATGAAGGGTAAGATACCAAATGTGGTCTCTTAACTGGGGAGCAATCAGAAACTGTAAACTCTCCCCCCCCCGGTATTAAGAAATAAATCTGTATTTGGACCAAACCAAACAAGACTCATTATGTAAATGTCTATACAGGCAAATATAATAACAAATGTAAAACTATACTACAAGAAGGTGATATGCTGAAGTCTTCCACTGGTTCAGATGGTGGGAGTCTGAGGGGACCACTCTGTAGTCATTGGAGAAGTAGATTTGCAGGGCAAAAGACCATGTTTACTATTTTTTTCTGGAGATCCGAGGGACTGAAGTCGTCTTTTTTGAGTGCACTGGCCAGTATTCGCTGTTTCAGAAATCCATAGGGCTTCCGGCTTCCGGTCGGAGTAAAATGGCGAATTGACACACTTTGCGAGTTGTGCAGAGTGTACTGCGGTATCTGACGACAGCCTGGGCTCTATTTGGCCCAGCGCAGCACTCCCCAGGCGGGGGGGTGGCAAGCAAGCAGCCAAGCCTGAGGGGGAGTTGAGATCGGTGTGGATAAGCTTCGGAGGAAGCTTGTTTACACTTTGATCTCCTTCCGTGAAGAGGGCAGTTGCAAATCAGCACTACAGATACCAGCTGGGCTGAGAATTCAGCATAAATTCGTCATCTACCGACCTCTTTAACATCAAGTTTAACATCGATTACAGAAGAAGCACCGCGAAACCCCGAGATTACAAGCAAGGTAACAAACGATTAAGCGCTTACCGGTTTAAAGAAGAACGCGAAATTGAAACGTATGGATAAGCGTAGAAACCTTTGATGAACTATTCCGCTTGATTTAAAAGTAAAATGAAAGCTTTCCTTTAGAGAAAACGGCTGAAAAGTGACTTTGTTTTGCATTCCTGTGGTCAATCAAGTCTAAACTTTATGTAGCAGAAACGAAACTAACTGTGACTCTATAATACAGGAAGTAGGCTAGAGTGGACGTATTAGAGGTTGTTGTGCCGGAAACAGACGGACGTTTGATTGTGTGACACCACCTTTACCGGAAGTTGGATTACAGAGACGGACAGATAAACAGGAAGTTTGGAAGGAGCCTACTCTAGCCAGAAAACCATAGAGAAATTGCGCCCGACATTTTGAGGAGGACTAAATTTTAAAAAGTTATTTTTAAGCCGAAAAAGCGCTGATACAAGTTATAAAGGTGGCGATTTGGCTTGAAGATTGCTAATATAAAGATTGATTAGTACTGAAGTCGCTTCCAAAACGGATTTGAGGTCAAGACCTAGAGCTGCGTCATCACCTAGTCCAAGAATGACTGCAAAGGAAAAAAAGAGTGGCAAGCGGCTATGGAAGCGATGGAAAAACGGATGACCGAAGTGGTGCAGAATCTTGGAAAACAAATAGAATCACAGCTGCAACAACAATTGCAACAACAGCTGCAAATACAACTGGAGCAAATAGAACAAGTGCAAGTCCAAGTACAGAAAAAAAATATGGAAGAACTGAAAGAACTGGTACTGACAGAAGTGTCAGGGATTAAAAAAGATACAGAAGAAGTCAAGAAAGAGGTCAAAAGTCTGGTGACAAAATCTGAAGAAATGGAACAGAAGGTTAAAAAATCCCTGTTAGAAAATACAAGGCTGGAGTCTATGATGGAATATAGAGCTACTCAAAATCATCTGAGATTGAGAGGGATAGAAGAGGAGGAAGATCAGGACTTACGAGCTCTAGTAATCAATACATTGACAACTTATGTAGGGGAAGATGTTGGAGATTTGGATCCAGACTTTGACTTGATTTACAGAGTAAATTCAGCTTATGCCAAGAGAAAGCAATTACCCAGAGATGTGATTGTTCAATTCGTGACAACAAAAATGAAGGAAGATGTTTTCAAGAAACAATTCACACAACCGTTGGAAATTAATGGAAAAAAAATAATAATTCTGAGAGAAATTCCGAGATCGATCTTACAAGACAGAAAGAAATTTAAGAAATTGACAGACAGACTAAAAGAAATGAATATTAGGTTCAGATGGGAGATTCCATATGGACTTTCATTCGTGTACAATTCGGTGAGATCTACTCTTAAATCTGAAGGAGACCTATACAGATTTAAAGAGAACAATTTTGATGATTTTAAAGATATTTAATTCAACACAACTATGGATTACAAATTTTTATCTTGGAATGTAAACGGACTAAATTCACCGAGTAAAAGAAGACTAGTGAATCATTGGCTGGAGAAACAAAAATGTAACATAATTTGTTTACAAGAAACACATATAAGAAAACAAGATAACAAATACCTGATTAATAAAAAATTGGGAGAAGAATTTCATTCCTCAGCAACTAATAAGAAAAAAGGAACAGTGATTTATGTTTCAAAAGAATTGGACCCTAAAAGAATCTTCTCAGATAAAGAAGGGAGATATGTTGGCGTGGAAATATTGATGAACAGAAAAAAGACATTGCTTGTAAATATATATGCGCCCAATGGTGCAAAAGAGACTTTCTTCAATGACTTGACTAAAGAGTTGGACTGTTTAAATTATGATCAAATAGTCCTAGCTGGAGACTTTAATGGTACAGTGAATAACATATTGGACAGAAAATCCAAAGCAACTGGAGAGACAATTGGAAAGTTACCAAAAAAATTTTTTTCAATTGATGAAGCAAGAGAAACTGGAAGACGTTTGGAGGAAGTGGAATCCCAAGACTAAGGACTACACTTTCTATTCTAATAGACATAATTCCTTCTCCCGAATTGACATGATTTGGATGTCAGAGGAGATGGCGCAAAAAACTTATAAAATACAAATTTTACCGAAAATTAATTCTGATCATAATCCCTTACTCTGGATATCTAAAGAAAAAACTAAACAACTATATTGGAGAATTAATGAGGACTTATTAGATCAAAAATTAATCAATGAAACCTTAAAAAAAGAAACGAAAAATTTTTTTGAATTGAATTTAAACAAAGGTATGGATATACAAGTTGTATGGGATGCGTACAAAGCGGTAATGAGAGGTATGCTTATCTCTCTGAACTCCAAGGACAAAAAGCAAAAGATCCAACAACAGAAAGATCTTCATGAAAAAATTCGACAAAAAGAAAAGGAATTAAAGAAAAGACCAGGGAAGAAAAAGATTATTAAAGAGATCCACTTTCTGCAAGATCAACTGAATGTTTTATTGAACAGAGAATTATATTGGAATTTGAAGAAATTACAGCAAAAAGCATTTGAGGGTGCAAACAAACCAGGAAAGTTTTTAGCGTGGCAATTGAAAAATAGAAAAGAAAGGAACTTTATATCCAAGATTATTGAAGATGGAAAGGATGTTATGAATTTGAATGGTATAAAAAGAGCTTTCTTCAAATATTACGCCAAATTATTTAAAAAGAAAGGAATTGATCAACAGAGAATTAAGAAATATTTGGAGACTATTGAAGTTCCAGAGTTGGGAAAACAAATTAAGGAATCATTAAATGGTTTAGTAACGAAAGAAGAAGTGACAATGGCGATAGAAGATGCAAAGTTGGGCAAAGCTCCAGGACCAGATGGCTTCACAGCAAAATTCTACAAGAAATTTAAAGAGGAGCTAACCCCCATTTTAGTACTTCTGTCAAATGAGATAAGAAAGACCAAACGGATCCCAGATTCATGGAAAGAAGCAAATATTTCACTGATACCTAAAGAAGGTTTGGATTTGACTCAAGTAAAGAATTATAGACCAATATCGCTATTAAATAATGATTACAAATTATTTGCAAAAATAATTTCGGAGAGATTGAAAAAATATCTGAAAGATACTATAGCGGAAGAACAAGCTGGATTTTTACCAAACAGACAAATTAGAGACAATTTAAGAGTGGTAATAGACGCAATTGAATACTATGACAAGCATCCTGAAAAAGAAGTTGGATTCCTCTTCCTAGATGCGGAAAAAGCTTTTGACAATTTAAACTGGGAGTTTATGCTGCAAGTTATTGAAAAATTGGACATTGGACAGTTCTTTTTAAACATGATTGTGGCAATATACTCAGAACAAAAAGCGGCTTTGAACATAAACAAAGAAAGGACGGATTTTTTCCAAGTACAAAAGGGAACACGTCAAGGCTGCCCGTTGTCCCCATTGTTGTTTATTTGGATGTTGGAAATATTATTGACAGCAATAAGAAAAGATAATAGTATTGAAGGACTTTCAGTGAAAGGATTCGTATACAAATATAGGGCATTTGCAGATGATGTGATGTTTATGATTCAGGATCCTATTGAGAAAATACCACATTTGATGGAGAAAATTGAAGAATTTGGTTCAGTTGCGGGTTTCTACGTTAATAAAAACAAAACTAAGGTGATGTGTAAAAACATGACGAAGCAAAGACAAATAGAACTTCAAGAGAAAATTCAATGTGATGTAGTTACAAAGACTAAATATCTTGGAATTGAATTAACCATGAAAAATATTGACCTGTTTAAAAACAATTATGAAAAGGTGTGGCACAGAATTCAGCAAGATATGAAGAAATGGGACACTTTGAATTTATCACTGATGGGAAGAATCGCAACTGTAAAAATGAATATTTTACCGCGTTTGATGTTTTTATTTCAGACAATTCCAATACTAAAACAAAGGAAAGTATTGGATTCGTGGCAGAAAGAATTATCCAAATTCGTTTGGGCAGGAAGAAAGCCAAGGATTAAAATGAAAATTTTATGCGACGCAAGAGAGAGAGGAGGCCTACAATTACCAAATCTAAGACTGTATTATGATGCCGTCTGTTTAACATGGTTGGAACAGTGGATTAATCTTGAGAATAAGAAGTTATTAGCTTTAGAAGGGCATGATAACAAATTTGGATGGCATGCATATTTATGGTATGGAAAAGTAAAAATGGACAAATTTTTTAAACACCATTTTATAAGACAATCACTGTTCGAGACATGGATGAGATATAGAAAATTCTTCTCAGAAGAAAGACCACTTTGGATAGTACCAGCTGAAGTGATTAACCCACATTCAAGAAATCAAGGGTTAGATTGGCTACCTTACAAAAATCTTTTAAAATTAGAAGGGAAAAATTTTGTGTTACAAGATAGATTTGATCTTGAATTTGAATATGATTGGTTGAAATATAGACAGATTTATGATTTATTTAAGACCGATAATAGAGAACATGGTTTCAGAGAAAAGAACATTGAAATTGAAACTGTATGGCTTGAGAAAGGTAAAAAAATGATTTCTAAACTGTACAAGGTTTTATTGAAATGGTACACTGAGGATGAAACTGTAAAAGAGCAAATGATAAAATGGGCTGTAAATGTTAATAATGAGATATTAATGACATCCTGGGAATATTTGTGGAAAAAGTCAATGAAAATTTCAACTTGTGTAAATGTTAAAGAGAATTGCTATAAAATGATGTACAGATGGTATATGACGCCTAAAAAAATTGCTATTATAAATGAAAGTATGTCCAACAAATGTTGGAAATGTAAAAAACATGAAGGGTCTTTTTACCATATGTGGTGGACATGTGATAAAGCAGTAAAGTATTGGACTGAGATCCACAATGAGATACAAAAAATGTTGAAATGTACTTTTAAGAAAGACCCACAGATGTTATTGTTAGGTCTTAAAATGGAAGAAATAAATGTAGCCAAGAGAACACTACTATGGTACTTGATTACAGCAGCCAGACTGACTTTTGCTCAATGTTGGAAACAAGATAAAGTACCTGAAACATGGGAATGGATTAAAAAGACGTTGTTTTTGGCAGAAATGGACAAACTAACAAGAAAGTTAAACAACGAAGAAGACGAAACTTTCTTTGAAGACTGGAAAGACTTTCAAAAATACTTGTTGAAAAATTGGGACATTAAACGTGGTTTGATTTGCTTTGATAGTTATTAAGAAGAAAATGAAATAGAATTAGATTTTTGAATTGTTACCGTTTGTAAGAGAAAATAAGTTTAGAAGTAATTGTAACAGAATAAGAGAGATATTAATGGGGTTGGAGCAGTGCGGGAAGCCTTGTTTTGGGGGGGAGAAGGGAAATTAGAAAAATGGATATGTAGGTAGGTTTAAATTGTATGAACATGTGATATATCCAATAATAAACTGTATTTACCAAGAAATCCATAGGGCTTCCAATAATTCTAGTCCTGATTCTTCATCGGTAGCTTGCAGAACAGATCCTTGGTGGTTAACTTGTAGTCCTCCTGCTGCCAGCCATTTATATCGGATGTTTGCTTGCTGGAGGAGGGAGGTACTGGGCTTCAAAGATTTCTGAATTTTTAGAGCCTCCTGTGGTACATCAAGGAAGACCAGAATTTGGTAATCTTTATACATTAAGAACCCCTTGGCTGACGCCTCTTTCAGTACATGATGTTTGGTCCTCCTATCTGCAAATTGGACTAATAAGTCTCTTGGCCCATGACGCCTTGGATTGTTGGGCAGCCCCTTTCTTTTTTTATTATTAAATATATTTATTGATTTTCAGAAAAGAAAATAAAAATAAAAAGGAGAGAGTCATACATTTTCACAGTACTTATTTAGGATTCTCATACATAACATGATATTCTACAGTTATATCTTCTCATAATTATTTAGCAACATTATACAATAAAACGATAAAAATAGAAAGTTATATGTTTTGTATTAATCTTATATTCAACTATATAGTCTACTATCATTTCCACTAAACATAATCTAGAAATTGAGTTAGTCAACTTCTTACCTAAGATCTTTATCTAAAAGGGAAAGTAGTACATAGTTACTGACCAATCCAATTACCTTTATTGGTATGTAAGTGCATAGTTAAAACAAAAGAGAGCCAAGATATTCCCTTGTTTAACCTGTTTCATATATAGTAGATATTTTCTCTTTACTATATATCTAATTTTAAATGTTTCTAGTATATGTGATAGCAACAATACCTTAAACAATTAATGAGATGGGGAAAAAGAGGAAAGAGCAGAAGGTGAAAAGAAAGAAAAAACAAGATTATAATTTTTCAAGCAAATACGTTAAAAGCTTCACTCCTTATACCATTATATTAAGTTTCACTGTTTTTAGGATCTTCATCTGTATACGTCTCTAATTGTACAAATCATAGAAAATTTCCATTTGAACATTTCAAACACGCGTCTATCAATTTTTTTCCAGATTTTCTATTGAAAGCTTACTTATATAATCGTAAACACATAGGCCAATTAAATAAGTTTCCAATAAAGTAAATCTTAAGGAATCTCTATTTAACCATTAAACTTTTCTGCCTTTTCAATTAAAATCTTCCTCCAAATATGTCTAAATATCTTTAACTAAATTATTTTATACCATACTAATGTTTCCTTTCTACAAATTTTAACATCAACAGATCCCTTTATACTATCATTAATCTTCCTCATTTTTACCCTTTAATTATAAATTTGAATTGGGCTATAATTCATATTAGTCAGTTATTCATAGAACAGACAGCATTACACACCAAACAGTTTATAATATTTAGTCTATTTCTTCCTCCTTTGTACTCTTTTCTTTAAGACTAGCATGCTTTTGTGTCGTTCCTCTTTGAATAGGAAAAGAAATTCCCTTGTTTTGTTCCATCTGTATTTAAGTTCTGGTTTATCTTGCAAAAGGAAAGTCTTCTTTATCATCATCTTCACAGCAGAAAGATTTACCAAGTTGTTAATAATGTTGTTAAATTGGCCTGTGAAATTTCTTGTCTTCTCTTTGGCTGTAAAAGTCAGTTCTTGGTTTAAAATCTGCTCTTCTGGTGTAGTCTGTTGTTGTGGATCTTCCTGTTCCATTGTAGAATCCTTTTGCTCCTTATCAAAGAATCTCTGAAATACTTCTTGGATTGCTTTTTGGACTGCTTTTTGGATTATTTCTGAGAGTTCCTCCTTTCCTTCCTAAAAAATTGTATCACTTGCAAACCATCATAAGCATCTCAGCTGTCCAGATCATTTTATGTGAATTGGGGATCCATCTTCTCCTTCATGTCAGAGGGTTTTATTTATATCCAGTAGAAGTAGCAATCTCTGAGCTATGTTTTCATTAAGCCTCACCACTGTTCCCAAACACAGTTTTTGTACTACTTCCAAAGGGCTTCAATGTAGACCAAACAATACACAGTTTCCTTTTAAAGCCCTTATAACGCAAGAAGCAAAGTTTACTTTAACTTTGGAAAAATAAAGCCAGCAACTTGCCTTTAATTTCCCAGTAAAAAGTTTGTTAAGTATTTTCCTTTTGTTTGTTAATTATTTCCCTTTTACCCTCAAGTATTATTATGTAGATCTTTCCCAGTCTTGTCCCAGTACGAGAGGAAAGAGGGGGAGGAAAATTCCACTCCTCAGTCCTTCCTTGTTGGGAAGGTTTAAGGGGGGTTTAAAAAGCTGTAAATCATAGAATTTTAGTTGTTGTTTGTTGTGTATTTGTTTACTCATAGTGTAGATTATATCTTCTTCGGTGTTATGACGAGGTTTGGAGCTCTCTTGTGCAGCTGTAAAACAGCTTCTGCAGCCATGGCTCCATGCCTGCCTTTGTGATTCGGCTTTGGGACATTCCTGAACTCCCAAAGTCTTCGGGTTTTATTGGACCCAGCTTTATTATCGGAGAAGCAAATTAATTCAGCTGCAACCCCTCCCTGTGATTTCTTCTGTAATGTATCCACTGGAGAACATGGGCTCAGGGCAGCCATGTGCTTGGACTGGTTCTAACCGGTCCACCATGTGGCCAGGCGAAGGGCCTGAGCTTCGCCCCGAAGAACAATGGACTAGAGGATCCTGACTCCCCTCCAATAGAGGAGCAGGAGTTTATCCAATCAATGTAAATAGCGAATCACCATGTTTGTGTGTGTGTTTAGGGTGTGGTTCACTTGGGGATAAAAGCCGGCCTGCGAGCCGGCTTAGGTGTCTTGTTCTGCAACTAATAAAGTATGTGAGAGCTGAAATCACTAGTAAGTCTCAGTACTTTTCACTGGTGACGAGGGTGGGATGCCAACTCCCTCCATGAACAACGACCACGAGACGAGCACCGCTAACCGCCCCAACACCGAAAGCACCGAACGCCACCGCCGAGCTTCGTGTCCGCTTCTCCGGTTCCTGGACGCAGCACCGCTCCCAAGCACCGTTGACCCCGAAAGCAGCCTCGCTTCCAACGCCGCCAACTCGACACCGCGACCTCCACGGGTGAACGCAATGGCCACCAGCAACGAGAACTTCCCTGCCTTCGACATCTCCCGTCCCGCACATTGGGAGACCTGGATCGAGACGCTGGAGCGTCACTTCGAGATCCATGGCATCACGGATGCGGGTATGAAGAAGGCTTACCTCCTACGCTACTGTGGCATCGAGGCACACCTCCTCCTGAAGGACCTGGTGAACCCCTTACAGCCGAAAGATGCGGCCACCACCTATGAGATGCTGGTCAAGGCGTTTACCGACCACTTGGCCCCAAAGCCCACCAAGTTCGCGGAACGAATGGAGTTCTTCACAAGAACGCAGGGCCCCGACGAAACATCTCCGGAATTCCTGGCCGGCCTACGCCATGCAGCAACAAGGTGTGCCTTCCCCAGCCTCACAGATGCCCTCCTAAACCAGTTCCTGGTGGGGCTGAAGGAGACAAAGCTGCGCCGCAGGCTCATCAGCCGGGACGACGGAGGCCACCATCAAGGAAGCAGCCGCCTACGAGAAATCCCACGCGGATTGCTGGCCAAAGACGGTCCATCACCTCCAGGACTCCGGCCCCTCAGATGACTCGAACGATGAGGAGGTCCTACAGGTAAACCGACGATTGCAACAACGCACCCAACGCCCCAAGGGATTCCCCACGGCACCAACTCAGCCCACCGCATCTGCCTGTGCCAGCTGTGACGACGCACACAAGCGCCGGACCTGCTGTTTCCGGGACGCTGTCTGCAGGACCTGCAACAAGGCCGGACACCTCGCCCGAGTCTGCCGCTTCAAGGGCAAGCGCCTGGGATCCAGTGCCCAGCTGGATGCCGCAAGTCTGCACACCGTGACGACCCAGCGCTGGCAGATGGTATGTAACTTGCCCCCTGAAAGCCCGGACAAGGTGCATGTGACTGTCCAAATAGAGGGGTCCCCCTGCCAAATGGAAATAGACTCGGGGTCCTCTTTCTCTATAATTTCCACGGAAACCCTCAAAACGCTATGCCCCAAGGGGGACCCTGACTGCACAAGCCACGGGGTTTGAAACTAACGGACTTTAACAAAAACCCAGTGGCGGTCCGTGGCTGGGGCAAGTTTCAGGTCCGATTTAAAGGGTTCTCGGGCTTGCTGGACCTGCTGGTCGTGGAAGGGCGCCTCTCGAGTCTCCTGGGGTTGTCGTGGTTTGAGCCTTTGGGACTCCAAATAGCAGGAGTAAACTACCTCGGGACCGCAGACTGGGAGGCGATGTGCCACGATTTTCCCAAAGTGTTCGATGGGACCCTGGGGAGGTACAATGGGACCCCGATTTCACTAGACCTGGACCCCAAGGTACGGCCCATCCGCATAAAGGCACGGCCCCCTGCCATAGCCATGCAGGAAAAAATAGAGGCCGAGCTCGACCGCCTGGTCACCCAAGGAGTGCTGGAACCGGTCGCGTCAGCGCGCTGGGAAACCCCCATTGTGACGCCAATTAAACCTAATGGGGCTATACGCATTTGTGCAGACTACAAATGCACCATAAATAAGGCCCTGCAGGACCACGCCTATCCGGTCCCGGTAGTGAGCCATGTCCTGGCCTCCCTTACGGGGGCCAAGGTTTTCGGTAAGCTGGACTTGGTGCAGGCTTACCATCAGCTGCCAGTGGACATGGCCGCTGCGGAAGCACAAACCATCACAACCCACAAGGGGACCTTCCGGGTCAATAGACTGCAGTTTGGGGTTTCGGTGGCGCCAGGGATTTTCCAATCTTTCATGGATTCCCTTCTTAAAGGAATTCCAGGGGTTCAGCCCTTTCTAGATGATGTCATCATCGCGGCACCGGACTCCACCACCTTCGCCGAACGGCTGCGTCAGGTCCTGCAGAGGTTCGACGATGCCGGCCTCAAGGTGAAGAAGGAAAAATGCCTTCTGGGGGTGCCCCGCATCGAATGTCTTGGTTTCGCAGTCGATGCACAAGGCATCCACCCCACAGACGAAAAAATTAAAGCGATCACACAAGCCCTGGTTCCCACGTCCAAACCGGAACTACAGGCCTTCCTAGGCCTCTTGAATTTCTATCACGCGTTTCTGCCCCAAAAGGCATCAGTGGCTGAACCCCTCCACCGGCTGCTGGACAAGGATGCACCATGGGCCTGGAAGCCGGAGCATGCGGCGGCATTCCAGGCAGTAAAAGACTTGTTGGTCTCCAACACGGTACTGCACCATTTCTGCGAAGCGTTACCGGTTGTTCTTGCATGTGACGCGTCGCCCTACAGGGTGGGAGCGGTGTTGGGGCATCGGTTGCCAGATGGCCGGGAGGTTCCGGTCGCCTATTATTCTCGGACCCTGTCTTCTGCAGAGCATAACTACACGCAGATAGACAAGGAGGCGCTAGCGATAGTGGTGGGGGTAAAAAAATTCCACCATTATCTCTATGGCCACCCGTTCGAGATCCTTACGGACCACAAGCCTCTCCTGGGCCTCCTCGCGCCCGATCAGCAGACGCCGCAGATGGTCTCGCCTAGGGTTCTCCGCCGGTCCATATTCCTGGCGGGGTACTCTTATGCCCTCACCCACCACCCAGGGAAGGCCATGGGTCACGCGGACACACTCAGTCGCCTCCTGCTGCCCGCTACGGACCCGGCCCCCGCCCACGTCATCGCTCTCCTAGAATCGCTGCCCGGTCGCCCAGTCCACGTCAGGGAGGTGGCCCGTCTCACAGGCCGCGACAAGGTTGGACTGGGTGGGGAGGGGGTGGCCGACAGCTAGACAAGACCCTTTGTCACAAGGTGTGATGTCAACCTATAAGGGGTGCCTAATGTGGGGAGGTAGGGTGGTCATCGCAAAACCATTACAGCCGCGGGTACTGAAGGACCTTCATGAACATCACCCTGGGGTGGTCAGGATGAAGGCTTTGGCGCGGGGGTATGTCTGGTGGCCAGGGTTAGACCGGAATATTGAGGACATTGTAAAAAGGTGTCAACCCTGCCAGGCCTCCCGACCCGCACCCCTGGCGGCCCCAGACAGGGCCTGGGAATCCTCTCACCGCCCCTGGTCGCGCCTGCACCTCGATTTTGCGGGCCCGTTCCAGGGGCAGCTGTTTTTTATACTTGTAGACGCCTACAGCAAGTGGCTAGAGGTAGAGCCGGTGCCATCTACCTCCTCCCGTGCGGCCATCCGAACGATGTGGCGGATTTTCAGCTCGCACGGACTCCCTGACACCCTGGTCACCGACAATGGGACGGCCTTCATGTCCAGGGAGTTCCAGGAGTTCACCCAGCAGCACGGGATTCGCCACGTAAGGTCGGCCCCGTTCCACCCCGCCACCAATGGCCAAGCCGAACGCATGGTGAGAACGGCAAAAGAGGCGCTCCGCCAGACAGAAGGAAAGGACTGGGACTTCAGGCTGGCGCACTTCTTGTTCGGCCAGAGAACTACGCCCCATGCGACAACCGGCCGAAGCCCGGCGGAACTACTGATGGGCCGACGTCTCACCACCAGGCTAGACCGGTTACACCCCGATCGAGCAGCCGAGCAGGAGCCCTCCACGGAAACCCCAGTGGCGGCACGGGGGGTTTTCCCGGAGGACCCGGTGTATGCACGGAACTACGCGAAAGGGCCCCCATGGATTCCCGCCCGAGTAGTACGGGTCCGAGGCCCCCGTTCTTATGAAGTCTCCGGAGAGGATGGCCAGATCCTGCATTACCACATCGATCAGCTATGCCGCCGGGTGCTACCCCCAGAGCAGGACGAGGGGGAGGAGTGGAACGAGCCAGCTCAACCAGTCGCGGGGGTGGGCACACCGGAGGAAATCCCTGTGGACTTCAACTCCAGACAGCCAGCAACTGCAAACGACACACCGGGCGAGATGGTGAGCCCGGCCTGACACCAGAGCGGTCACCGGTCCCCATGGTCGCCTGAGAGGCCGTCAGTTCCCCCATGCCAGAACCCCGCCGCTCCACGCGGGCGCGGCGGCCTCCCAGCTATTTGAAAGACTATGTGTGTGGGTGTTTATCGGACCAAGGGGGGAGGGGTGTAATGTATCCACTAGAGAACATGGGCTCAGGGCAGCCATGTGCTTGGACTGGTTCTAACCGGTCCACCATGTGGCCAGGCGAAGGGCCTGAGCTTCGCCCCGAAGAACAATGGACTAGAGGATCCTGACTCCCCTCCAATAGAGGAGCAGGAGTTAATCCAATCAATGTAAATAGCGAATCACCGTGTGTGTGTGTGTTTAGGGTGTGGTTCACTTGGGGATAAAAGCTGGCCTGCGAGCCGGCTTAGGTGTCTTGTTCTGCAACTAATAAAGTATGTGAGAGCTGAAATCACTAGTAAGTCTCAGTACTTTTCATCTTCCATCTTCATTTAGCCTGGAAGAAGGCTCCCTCCCTCGATTCAGCTGGTCTGGCAACATCCATGCATGCCACTGTAACCTCAAGGCCAGAATACTGTAATGCGCTCCATATGAATCTGCCCTTAAAGTCAGCTAAAAAACTCCAGTTGGTACAGAACACCATAGCTTGGTTACTATTGGGAACTGGGCAGAGCATTCTTGTCACATTTATTCTACATTTAGTTCATTAGTTAACAGTCACTGGGTTCAATTCAAGGCACTGTTCATTACCGACAAAGCTATTGATGGCCTTGGAGCCATATTCCTCTTCTACTGTGTGCCTCTGTGTGAGCTCTGCTTATCTGATCAGTCTTCTTAGACTCCTTACCCCTGCATATGGATAAAATCAGCAATGGTCCATATACTTGCATTCTCTGTTGCAGCTCCCAACTTGTGCAGCAGCCTTTCTAAGGAGATCAGGAAGCCCCCGCACTTCTACTATTTCACAGAATGAGCAAATCAGAAATGTTCAGGAGAGTATTTCTATAAATGTCCTATAAATAACAGTAGCATGAAGGAACAGCACAGGGTTTTTTTTACAGGGAATAGGATTGCAGTCTATTGCACTGTCTACTAATTATATCTCATGTTGCTTCTACTGCATTGGACTCTACTTTTGCAACCCACTGTCTGCATTATGGTATGTCATGACTTAGTTCTCTGTTTGCATCAATATAACTAATTCTCAACATGGTCACATCTATGGATATTTAAATCCAGAGGAGGGAGCCATTAATAGAGAAGATCTCTCTCTCTCTCTCTCTCTCTCTCTCTCTCTCTCTCTCTCTCTCTCTCTCTCTCTCTCTCTCTCGTGTGTGTGTGTGTGTGTGTGTGTGTGTGTGTAAGTGCTGTCTGGTCATTTCCAACCTGTGGCAAACCTACAAATTAATGACTTATAGAATGTCCTATTGTTAACAGCCTTGCTTAGGTCTTGCAAACATAGGCTTCCTTGATTAATCCATCTCATGCTGGGTGATCCTCTTTTCCTGCTGCCTTCAACTTTTCCTTGCATTATTGTCTTTTCCAGTGATTTATTTTCTCATAATGTGACCAAATTATGATAGCCTCAGGTTAGTCATTTTAGCTTCTAGAGAGTTCAGGCTTGATTTGATCTAGAACCCGCTTATATGTCTTTTTGGCAGTCCACATTATCCTTGAAACTTTCCTCCACTACCACATTTCAAATGAATTAACTTTCTTCCAATCAGGCACTTTGAGGGAGGGATCATCATCGCCAGGCCCACCAGCAACCACTAGGCAACTAGCTCCCATGCAACTTGCATGATTCACTCAGGCTTGGCTGTTTGCTACTGTTCAATAGCAGCCACCCCATGAAAGAAAGTGTTGTGTAGTGGTTAGAGTTTCAGACCATGATATGGGATGCCCTAGTCTGAATCACCAGTTTGCTGTGGAAACTCATTGGGTGACCTTGGGCCGATTACACATTCTCAGCTTAATTTACTTCACAAGGTACAACTGACAAGAAGAAGATGATATAAGATTGGTTCCCCAATGTGGAGAAAGCCCATAGTGGAGAAGTGTGTTATAAATAGACTGAAGATGGGAGAGAGAAAATAGGTAGGTTGGTGGGTGGTAAGGAGAGAAGGAAGCAGGGAGTGTTGAGCATAACTGAGGGGTCTGCCAGGAAGAATAAAGAGGAAATCATATGGTGAAGGGAACACAGAAGAAAACAAGATGCTCCCTGCAGGTCCCCAGCATGCAACTGGGCCCAGCCCGGCAAGCCACCACTGTGTAACTGGGCCATAATTTCTCCAGGTACAGGCTGCCAGGGTAAAGGAAGGAGGCAAAGATGAAGACTGGGGTAGATTGGTTGGATGGTTGGATGGGAAGGAGAGAAAAAAGCAGAAAAAGGGAGGACTTTCATGGAAAGGGAAGAGGAAATAATGTTTTGGGGGAGGTAAATGAAATGGTCTGCACAAGTCCTTGCAGGATTCTGCTTGTTATCTTCTAATTCTGTAATGCTATTCCTGTTGCATTCTTTGTTCAGTGTTTTATTTCATCTGTTTGAATTTATTTATTTATTTATTATATTTATAACCCACCCTTCCTGCAAGCGGGCTCAGGGCGGCTCACATTGCCTGGCATAAAGTGCCAAGGTTCATATAAAGTTAAAACATTTAAAACATTAAGACATTTAACACTATTAAAACATTTAAAACATTCAAAACACTTAAACATTCAGCGGTTTTGATTAAAATGCAGTCAATAAATAGCCAAGATGGCATAACCTATCATGCAGGCTCCTAGGTGGATTGGCTTGATCTCATTACAGGCCACCTCCACCACAGATGTTAATAGTGGTCATTGGTGGTAGTGTGGGTGGCTCCTAGTTAAAGGCCTGGTGGAAGAGCTCCATCTTGCAGGCCTTGCAAGATCTGTACAAGAACTGTACAAGATCCCGCAGGGCCCTGATCTCCTCTGGAAGCTCATTCCACCAGTAAGGAGCCGCCACTGAGAAGGCCCTAGCTCTAGTAGCCACAAGCCTGGCCTCCCTGGGGCCTGGAACAACCAGTTGATGTGGCGTCCCTGACCGTAGTGCCCTCTGGGGTATATATGGGGAAAGGCAGTCCCTCAGGTATGTTGGATCCTGGCCATATAGGGTTTTAAAGGTAAGTACCAGCACCTTGAAGCGAATTCGGTATGCTATTGGCAGCCAGTGCAGCCCCTTCAGCACCGGCTGGATGTGCTTCCATCTAGGGAGGCACATCAGTAGCCTGGCTGTGGCATTCTGCACTAGCTGCAGCCTCTGAATTTGCACCAAGGGCAGCCCCATGTAGAGAGCATCACAATAGTCTAGCCTAGAGGTGACCATTGCGTGGATCACTGTAGCCAAGTCGTCGCGATCAAGGAAGGGAGCCAACTGCCGAACCAGCCGCAGATGGTAGAAGGCCGACTTAGCAGTGGCTGCTACCTGGGCCTCCATTGACAAGGAGAGTTCCAGGAGCAGTCCCAGACTCCTAACCATTGGTGCAGGCACCAATGGTGCCCCATCGAAGGCCGGAAGCGGGAGCCCCAACCCTGAACCGCTCTGACTCAGGCACAGGACCTCCATCATCCCTGGGTTTAGCTTTAGCCGACTCAGCCTGAGCCAACCAGCCACGGTGTGCAGTGCTCAGTCCAGGTCTTCTGGTCTGGAGTCTGACTGACCGCCCAACATCAGATAGAGCTGGGTGTCATCAGTGTATTGGTGACAACCCAGCCAAAACCTCCAGGCAATCTGGGCAAGGGGGCACATATAGATGTTAAAGAGCATTGGGGAAAGCACCACCCCCTGAGGCACTCTGCATTTAAGCAGGTGCCTCCGGGACTGCTGTTCCCCTATTGCCACCCTTTGTCCCCGACCTTGGAGAAAGGAGACAAGCCACTGCAAGGCAAGCCCCTGTATCTCCATGTCGGCGAGGCAGTGGGTTAGTAGCTGATGGTCGACTGTATCAAATGCAGCTCACACATCTAACAGCAACACTGCCAAACCGTCCCGATCCAGATGCCTCTGGAGGTCATCAGTACGGGCAACCAGCGCTGTCTCCATCCTGTGTCCCAGGCAAAAGCCAGACTGGAAGGGATCTAGTATGGAAGCGTCATCCAGAAAGCTCTGTAACTGTATCACCACCGCCCTCTCAATTAATTTGCCCAAGTAGGGCAAATTAGAAACCGGCTGATAGTTGGCCAATTCCCTAAAGTTTGGTCTGCCCTGTGGCATAGCTGTTATAGCCCGAATCGTTCTAAATAATTGCACTGGGCAAGAGCTCGCGGATGCAATCGTGGCCGCATAGAATTCCTTCTTAGAGGCTTTGACTGCCATATCATAGGATTTCATAAATGTCCTATAAGATGCTCTTGTTGCTTCATCTCAAGCCTGACACCAACGTCTTTCTAACCATCTAAGCTCTTGCTTCATAAGCCGCAACTCCCAGGTATACCAGAGGGCAAGCCTAGAGCGAGGGTGCAAAGGGCACCAGGGAGTGATCTCATCGATGGCTGCGGAGAGTCGGCTATGCCAATCCTCCACAAGTTCATCCAATGAGCCGTGAGGGGGCATTGGATCCCGCAGAGCCGTTTGAACCTGCATTGGGTCCATTTGGCTCCGTGGGCAAGCTAAAATCCACTTGCTGTCTAAACAGGGTTGGGGTGGAACATTCAGACAGGCCCTCAGAGCATGGTGGTCCGACCATGGTACTGCCAAAGCAGTAATCTGGTCCACTGTTACCCCAGCCGTGAAAATCAAATCGAACGTGTGCCCAGCCTGGTGAGTGGTGGTCATTACAAGCTGGGAGTGCCAGTGCCGCCATGGACAACATCAGGTCCACCGCCTGAATGGAAGTTGCATCATCAGCATGGATGTTGAAATCACCCAAGACAATCAGCCTAGGGTGTTCCAGCGCCCAGCCTGATACGGCCTCCATCAGGGCCGGTAGGCTATCAGCCAGTGCATTAGGCAGTCGGTACACCAGCCAAATTGCCACACTCTCCCCGGCCTCCAATACCAGACCAACACACTCAAGGCCCGTGATCTCCAATGATGGAAGCGCCCTGAAGGAGTAAGCCTCCCGAATGAACATCGCCACTCCTCCCCCCCACCCCCTAGTCCGTGATTGGTGTAGGACCAAGAATCAGGGAGGGGCAAGCTGGGAGAGACCTACTGTCTCCCCATCCCGCACCCAGGTCTCAGTCACACAAGCCCGATCTGCCTGCTGTTTCATCAGGAAGTCTCGAAGGACCATGGTCTTATTATTTATAGATCTGGCATTGCACAACACCAATGCTGGAGGGGGGTTGCCCATCCTAGCCCATTGCCAACAACCTTTGGGATGGGTCGCAGGCTGGAAGGGTGCCAAGCCATCCTGTTTCTCCGCATCCTTCCCTTTACTTCCTGCCTGGACCCACCGCTATACTTTCCCCTCCCCAGGAGCACCGGAATCTGTTGTCCAGGCATCACTGCACTGCTGATCTTCGCGTGAGCCTCAGATTGCTGGTAATCCAAAGACAAAGACAGAATTGTGGTTTTGGGTTTTGTAATCCACATTTCGTAATCCACATTGAGTCTCAGTGAGAAAGACAGGATACAAATGAATTAAGTAAATAAATAAATAAAATAATGAGGTACATCCACTCTCAGCTTGTGGAATTATTAGTGTAACTATCACCGCAAAATATATTTCATATCTAACTGTTCAGAAAATACACTGATTTATAAGCTAAATCTGACCACCTTAAGTCTGGAATATTTTTTCCGTGATCCAGAATAGTCCATACATTTCTCACTCAAGGATGTTGTCTCTGATTTGTTAATGAACCAGCTTGACTAAACATAGACCTCCTTATTTGGGCCTTTAAATAGCACACTATTTCTATTTCCACTACTGGAATTCCATATGACTCTCTTCTCTATTGGATTTCATGGCAGCTTTTAAGAACAAATTGTTTATACTACAAACTCACTCATCACTAACTAGCAAATTCATATTTGATATTGTTAACATTTAAAAATATTTAGCATCTTTTTTTTTCTCATTCTGCCTGTTTTTAAGATTGCTCGGGGATTGTGCAGTTGGTCATGGGCTGTGCCCAAATCCCTTTCTAAAGGTGCTTATGTGCAGGTGGGGAATGACTGGGCTTTCCATATTAATTTTTTTGCAATGCACAGTTCTGAATTCTGAAGGTAAAACAAGTGAGCTGAGTTCACATGAGTCAACTTCAACAGAGGACCTTCTGTGTCTGTGTATAGCATATTTCATTCATGCCATTAGTCAACTATTTTTCTGATAAGGCCACAATTTAATTTATTCAAAGAAACTGAAGTCGGGCACAGTATATTTGTTAGGTTGAGAAGCTGTTAGCAATTAAGGGCAACTGACCATAGAAGATGGGCATGAATACAAGTTCTGGAGATTTGTTCTTCGGATCAGAAAAGCCAAGTGCCCTTTCCTATGAATATGTTAAATGAGTAAGCTATATGACTCCTTAAATAGCTGGTGTTCTGATGGAAAACCATCAGTGCATCCCACGATTGATGATAGTGGAGGGTTAACCAGCAGAGTGTACCAGATTGCAGTGAAAACCTGAGAGCTAAAATCTCTTCTTACTTAAATTTTGCTCATTTAGCAAGTGCATTTCCAGCCATGGTTGCCCAACAGTGCTGTGGTGACCCCTGGGAAGAAGACCATAGAGGGAAATCACTTTGCAGAAACGGCACTTATCTTCCTCCTGCCGGTTTGGTGTGATAGCGAGTTTGATGTAGTGGTTAAGTGTGTGGACTCTAATCTGGGTTTGATTCCCCACTCCTCCACTTGCACCTGCTGGATGACCTTGGGCAAGCCATAGTTCTGGCACAGCTGTTCTTGAAAAAGGGAAAGGAGTTTGTAAGCCGCTCTGAGACTCCTTTGGGTAGTGAAGGGCAGGGTATAAATCTCTTCTCTTCTTCTTCTTCTTCATAGTGCTTTTTGTAGTTACAAACTGGAAGAGATATTTCCCAACCAATTTTTTCTGTTGTAGGAGTACTCCTTTCACATACTCATGTGTGAGTTCATGGTGAGGATTTCAGTAAGCTTTTATACCAGCTTTATATTAAAGTACAGAAACTGTATGTAGAAATGTTCCCCCTCCCTGCATGATTTTTGCTAAGAGCTCCATATTGCTGTGGTATCCAAGTGAATTTAAAAAAAACCAAAGAATGAACAACAGAAGAACAAGGTATAAAATCTCTCCTAAAGACTAATGTACCACAGAGGTTATTGCATTGCTGGGCCAGGCTTTACCCCAACATCATGTTTAAATCTTAATATGAAATCCACATTGGCTTAATGCCAGCTAAGCAAAGAGCAAATCCTTTCTGCATATGACATTCTTGGATCAGCATCGAAAATGCAAAACACACATGTGATGTAATGGATTTGTGGCCTCCCTGACCCAAGAAGTGAATGTCCTTCCTTGAGAAACCAGATCATTACAACTCAATAGCCACTCTTTGTCTGGATACATCTTATGGGAGATAGAATGCCAGTCATCGGAAACCAGTAGGAAGCGAGGATGCTGGGATGGGGGGGAAATACATCACACTTTGGGCATGACATCACTTCCAGCAAAAACTAATAAAATGATAGATTTTTGTTCTAATCCTAGAGTGTCACACTGATGTCACTTCAGCAATGTGACATCACTTACAGATATTTGCAGGTGGTACAACACCACTTTTTTAAAAATATTGCCTGCTGGCCATCAGCAGGCTAGAGAGAAACAGAGAGGAAGACCTGGTCTCCCTACTAAGGTTGTGCTCACATGTGCCAGAAAATATGGGGGGAAGCAACATATGTGTAATCTTCGGGGGGGGGGGCTCGGGCTATCCCCAAAATTTTCAGTGGTGCTGATCCTTCCCACAGGCAACCAGTGCCAGCTTGCTCTGTGTTCCTCCTTTTTCCCTCTGGCATCGCAGCTTCCTTTCCAGTGGGGCTGCTGCGGCTGTACGCCGAGAGGGGTCATTCATCAGGACCCATTTGCAGATGGGGGCTGCGCCCTGGAGGGAAGGTCTGGTTTCACCTGCCAGGCCTACAAGCAAAGAAGTTTTGTTGGTGGGGGGATGGAAGTTGTGGCTTCCTCCGAGCCCAGGCGCCTTTCTCTGGTGGGTGCAGCCAGGCTGTTGTTGAGCTAGAGCCCAATGATGGTGAGAGACCCCTGCCAGCAGGAGAGCCCTCCCAATGCTGCTGCAGCTGCCCTCCCTGGCCGCTGGGTGCTCCCGTGTGGCCCCTTCGCTGGGGCACAGCAGTCCGGTCGGGGGAAGGTGGAGCCCTGTAGCACGCTGGGCTGCTGCTGCTCACACAGTGACCCTCCTTGGGGTCACAGCTCCAGGGGCTGGGGGGGTGCAAATCCTGATGGGCCGCTCTGCCGCAGCAGGAAGACACCTGGGAGTGGAGCAGCCAGCCCAGCAACAGGGACGCGGTGGTCAAGCTGAAAACAGGAGGCGCCTCTGTGGCGCAGCTGCCCCCTGTCTCATGGGGGGGGGCTTGGCCTGGCCTCTGGAGCCTCCTTGCTGAAAACAGGGAGCTGCTGCTGCTGTGCCTCAACTTGGGGCAGAGGGCTCTTCCCAGACTTTTGCAGGTACATTTGTCTTCCTCCCGACCCCTGAGCCAGAAGGAAGGAGGAAGGAAGGAGGAAGGAAGGAAGGACAAACGCCCCAGCTGGTAGTTGCCCTGAGGCTCTTTGATGATGCTGCCCTTTGTAAGAGAGGAAGGGCTGGAGCGGGCTGAGCTAAGGTCGGGCTCGAGGGGAATCTCGTCCCTCCAGGACTGGGAAAGGAGGCCAGAGTTTGAAGTGGAGGAGCCCCAAGTTTGAAGTGGAGGAGCCCCAAGGGATGCCCTGTGCTATCCAATCCAGGTGTTTACTCAGGATGGAGGCCCAAGGGGGCTGACTGGCATGGAATGGAAAAGCTAAAGAGAGTGTGCCAGAGAGAGAGAGACAGAGAGAGAGAGAGAGAGAGAGAGAATGAAAGTGCCAGCAATGTTTTCTTCCAGCTGTTTTCCCCTGTAGACTTCTTGGGGGGGGATGCTAAAGAGAGCATGCCAGAGAGAGAGAGATGGATTCCCGTTTCCATTTATAATAGATTGGGGGGGGGGAACGTAACAGTACATCTTGCATTCCTTATTTGTAAAAGGGAGCAAGAGTCCAGAGGCACCGTAAAGACTACCACAGTTTCTCTCAGGGTAGGAACTTTCATGAGTCACTGCTCACTTCTTCAGATGCAGCTAGAATAGGAGTCCATCTGTCCTTATTTCTTGGAGAATGAAGTGATTTCAGATGCCAAATGACAATAGCAGGCATTGTTAATGAGAGAAACAACCTAGGTCTCAATTCAGTCCAGGAGTTTGCATTGTCTTGAGCTTCATTATCTGTTGCAATTCAGCACTCTCTCTTTCTAATCTAAATTCCTTTGTAAAAGAAATGCTACTCTTAAGTCAGCAACTGAATGTTCTGGAAAGTTAAAATGTTCCCCCACTGGTTTTTGAATGTTGTGGTTTGTAACAGCAGTAGAAAAAGTAAGACTCCAGTAGCACCTTTAAAGACTAACAAAATTGTGGTGGGGTATGTGTGGGGTATGTGCTTTTATGAGTCACTGCTCACTTCTTCAGACTTATTTCCACTCATTCTTTGCATCCTCCTGGACTGAATCCTCTTGTACCAAATTGGGACCTAGGTTTCCTGTCTCATTACCAGTGCAGATATCTCTTCTCCTACTACCCCTCTGCATATCACACCCAATCCAATCAAGCTGGCTATTGCTATTCAGCATCTGCATGGGACTTGTACCCACTAGTAGGATGAGTTTGAAGTGAGAAGAAGATTGCTCTGTACATTGCTCAGAAACTGAGTGCACAGCAGCTCTTTGGTATTCTGGCTCAGAGACTCCAGCCCTGAATTTACCAAATGACGGCATCTGTGATGCCATAATTTAGTAAATTTCAGTACAAAGTCACACTTATGAATAAGGCAGAAACAAGATGCCTATAAATGAATGTCCAGGAAAACTTTTAAAATGTTCCCCTACAGACTTTTCTGTGTTGCCTTCCTTACTGTCAAATTTGGGACTGTTTGTCTTATGCACATAATACATATATTTGCAGATCTTAAAGTGTCTGTGCCAAAAGTTAATTTTTTAAAAGGACACAGCAGGAAACTGCTGATATACCACTATAACCACTGGCCAACTCTCACTTTTTCCTGGGTTTCGCCCAGCCCACGAGCATGGCTAGGGGGGTTTCCAGCCCCCCCTAAATTTCTGGGGAGCTCCTTCCTAAATCCCACATGGCCCCACCTCTATAGATAGTGACAATGGCCTGTGATGTCACTGGCTTCACCCTATGATGTCACTGGGCCTTGGTTCTTTTAAGGGCCTAGCATAGCAACGCCTCTGGCCCATCCCCAGCCCCCCTGAAATTGGAAAGTCTATGCCCTTGGGAAGCGAGGCTATTTTCCCTGGAGGAATTTGACCTGCAATTGCGTGATCACACAGTCCTCAGAAGCTGTGGGCACAGCCCGCCACTGCATGATCAGACGCAACCGTGGGTGAGTCAGGGGGCTTTTTGCCATTTGTTTCTGACATGCTTAAATGAGGAATTGATGAATTGCCCCTCCACACTGAGGGCTCCCTATGGAGTTTGCGATGATGCCCATACTGTGAAGGAGGAAAAAAACAATGGCACGGAGTCGGGATGGCCTGATCAGACCATCCCAACACCATGAGAGCGTGCTGGAGCAATCAAACAGGGGAAAGTCCGTCCATAAGAACATAAGAACATAAGAGAAGCCAATGTTGGATCAGGCCAATGGCCCATCTAGTCCAACACTCTGTCACACAGTGGCCAAAATATACCAGGTACCATCAGGAGGTCCAGCAGTGGGGCCAGGGCACCAGAAGCCCTCCCATTGCTGCCCCCTCCAGCACCAAGAATAGAGTGCATCACCTGCCCCAGACTGAGAGTTCCCATCTATACCCTGTGGCTAATAGCCACTGGTGGACTTCTGCTCCATATGTTTATCTAATTTCCTCTTGAAACTGTCCATGGCCCATTGTAACCTGTTTCTACCAGATTTTCCCCAGTGTCTTTTAACTCCACTTCTGTGGCAGAGCAGAATGGGTTGCCGATGGCTGTGGGGTGCTTCCCAGATGTTGTTGTCTGATTGCACTGTTTAAATCTGCCCAGGGTCGGCTCCAGGTGTCTGGGCGCCCTAGGCAGGACAGCCTGGGATGCCCCCCACTGGGGATCCCAACCTCCCGGTGGGGCCTGGAGACCGGGGGGCGGGCGGAGCGCTGGCTTTCCTGGAGGCTCCGCAGCTGCGGGGGCCCCCAGGAAACCCAGGGAAGGGGGCAGGACCCCCAGAAAAGCTGAGGAGGGGGCAGGGGGTCTAGCCGCCTCCCCTCCCTCCCAGCACCAGCTTTTCTGGGGGCTCCGCGGCTGCGGGACCCCAGAAAAGCCAGGAAGGGGGCGGGGGGTCTAGCCGCCTCCCCCTCCCTCCCAGCATCGGCTTTTCTGGGGGCTGCGCGGCTGCGGGACACCCAGAAAAGCTGGGAAGGGGGCGGGGGGTCTAGCCGCCTCCCCCTCCCTCCCAGCGTCAGCTTTTCTGGAGGCTCCACGGCTGCGGGACCCCCAGAAAAGCCGGGAAGGGGGCGGGGGTCTGGCGGCGGGTGCCTCGTTAGGGCGGCAGGGGGCGCTTTTCGGGGGGGGGAGTGGGGCGCCATTTGCCGCCCCTGAGGCCGGCGCGCCCTAGGCAAGCGCCTAGTTCGCCCTATGGGCGATCCGGCCGTGAATATGCCCAGCATTTGCACCTGTGGCAGGTCTAATTGTGTGTATGATCACAGCCTTAGAATAGCAACACAGACATAATAACTTTATACAGGCTTCCATGATGGAATTCTGTGGCAGTGATTCCCTACCTTTTTGATATGGTGACCCACATATCCAAGTTTGCTTGGTGTGGTGAAGCACTTAAAAAACAGAAGATGCATAAATCAATAAATATAACCACGTTGGGGTCAGGAGTTGGAACCCACAGGTTGGGAAAGGCTGCTCTTTGGCAGCATATCTAAGACTTTATTTTGATGGCCATAGAGTTTTTCTTTTTTTCTCAAAATTGTTCAGATGCTTAAGTAGTCACAGGCATGGTGAGCAGGTTACAAAACAAATTAACATTACAGCCTGGGCTCAGGCAATCCCACCCCGCCCCCCTCAGGTTACAGTGTCAGAAAGTTTTATATATAATTTAATTCACTAGTTCACAAAAACCTTAAGTGAGATTTCACCACTGAATTGTAACTTTCCATTCAGCCTTCAGATCAATACAGGCATTCACATGAGACTGGTTATTTGACAACTAGGGGCCAAACACAAAGGCCTACACAATTTGTAACCTAATACATTAAATGTAGCCCACCATCTATTTATCATAGCCTGCCATGAGTTTGACAACCTTTGGTTGTCACTGAGCATTAGGATGACAGATTTTGATTTAGGCTCATGATGGACAATGATATCTAGAAAGAACAAATTAGCTGGTTGTGTTAGCCCCAAATCACAATCAATTGTGTTACCTGTTCCTCCTCTCTCTGTTGCTGATAGCTATATATCTAATAGCCAAGGGTCCCTCTGTGTGCAGGTATTTATTTCTGCAGATCTAGGGCACATGGAGGGTAAAGAGATTTTTCTGCACACTTGGGGTGCTCCCCAAACCCAAATAAAAACACAGAGTTGTCTACACTTGTGCAGTCTGGACTCGTGGTCCTCTGCGCTGGACTTGGAGCTTCACTCGGTGGCCAGCCTCCCCGCAGCCAGCAAGACGGCCCCAAAGTCATGGGGCAGGAGCTGCCACTGCCAGGTCATTTCCAGGCATACAGCCTCCCCACAGCCAGCAAGACGGCCTTGAAGCTGTGGGGCAGGGGCTGCCACCAATGGGTCCTTCCCAGGCAAGCAGCCTCCGTGCAGCCAGCAAGATAGACCTGGAGCAATGGGACAAGGGATGCCAACACCACCGGGTCCTTCCCAAGCAGCCGGCCTCCCCACAGCCAGCAAGACAGCCCTGGAGCTGCGGGGTGTGGAATGCCACCGCCGGATCCCTCCCAGTTGAGCGGCCTCCCCACTGCCAGAAAAATGAGGAAGCTGCAGAAAGGGAGGCAGAAGAGGAGGAGATTGCGAGGTAGAGAAATAGGGGAGAGAAAGAGTGGCAGACTGAGAAGGGGTGGGGGAAAGAGGACATTGTGTGAGAAAGGCTGGGGTAAGCGGGGTGAGACATACAAGGGGTGAGAGGAGAAAGGGGGTAAGAAAGGATTCCTAGAGGAGGGGGTAGGGAGGAAATCTGACAGAAGGGGTTAGAGGAGAATGGAAGGTACGGGAAGAAGTAAAGAGTGGGTGCAGAAAGACAGGAGGGAACTTTGACAGAGAAGGGAAGGAGGGTAGCAAAGGTGGGGGAAATGCCCCCTCCCGGCAAGTTTCTTGCAGAGGTTGTTTGCCATTGCCTTCCTCTGCAAAGTCTTCCTTGGTGGTCTCTCTTCCAAGTACTGACCCTTCTTAGCTTCTGAGATCTATACCTTGCTGCCATCCCTCCCAAAGAAACATCATTTGTATGGAAATCTTTAAAGAAATCACCCCCACCCATCTCCCCACTTACTGCCATTTTGGATCATACTTTATGTTGTGATGCTGATGATAGTATGAGTTCAAACATTCACAAGGTTTATACCCAAGATCTTAGAAAGAGTCGCCAGCCACTCTAAAAGTTTGTTCCAAATTCCAAAATATTCCAATCTACTAGCTTCAAATCCATGACATCTGCACTCTACCATGAATCATAATATATCAAAGCACCCTTCATCATTCACGCAAAAGATAAAGATGGGCCCCAAAAGTTGCGGTCCCCCTTTTTTGATTCTGTATGTCATGTGTGTGTTATGGCCTTAGATTCTTTTTAATTGGCCTGCACAAAACTGCTGTGATGTATCATTCCAAATTCTTAAATGGTACATGACATTGCTTACGTGGGCTCTTTCATGCTACAGATTTACAGGGTTGAAGGCATTAAAACAGAAAACAGAACACACAGTCTTTAACTCTGGCCTAAAAGAATGCTGTTGTGATGGCTTCCCTAGAAGTAACCCCATAAACATAAAGTATGAAACACTCAAAGCACTAAAACAAAACAAAACCCTTGAGAAATTTCTAGTATAGAACTGCTGAACAAGGGAAGATTCTCATTTCCTGTCACTTTGCGACAATTGAAATAATAGCTGCTATATAATGAACATAACATCATTTGGCACTAGGGGAAGTTTCAGACACTGAGAGAAGGAAGTTTAGAACTCTCACAAATGAAGAGCTGCCAAGTCTGAACTCTGAAGAGGCCTTATGCTTCACTCTCCTGCAAAGATTGCAGGTTGCTCTCTTTCCTTTTGATCTACCAGCAAGTAGTTCTGTGGGCTTTATAAGGGGTTGGAGGTGCTGAAAAGTTTGATTTGCAGTCCTGGAACTTCCAGCTGTTTCAAATCTCATCTGACTGAAATTTAGAAACAAGTATATTGGCCCCAAAACAAACATTTGTAGTGTATTATTCTGGCTCAGCAGTTCAAGATGACAATTTATCTTTCAGCTCCCTTCAAAGCTCTTTTGTTTTGACATTTTTGCTGAGAAATGGCTTGGTGGGGAGTTATTTTTTCCACTTGTATTGGTGGCCTTTTTGTAGTTAAAAGGGATATATATGTAAATTTATTACCTTTATACTTTCACTACTAGATTACATAGGGCATCTTACAAAATCAGCTGATTGGTGGGGAACAGGTGGCTGTCGATCAGCTGGAGGTCCTTTTAAATCTTGTAGGAGGGATAGAGGGAGGCAGGTGCCATTCCACACTTCTCAAAAGCACTTAAAGGATCCCTTTAAATGCTTTTGAGAAGAAGCAGGGGGCCATGCACACCCCCCCCATTCTTCTAAAAAAATCTTCTCAAAAAAATCTTGGAAGGGGGTAGAATCCCAATAGCCCTACTGTAGCTATGGGCCTGTCCCTGGGTTTTCCCAAATCACTCCAGCACACTTTATTTGTATAACAGCAGACTCTTTTGGTGCCCAGAAGGCTGGTACCCTCTTCCTAGTACCCAAACCCCTTCTCTTGGAACACCAGAAATCTTCTCTTGGAACACCCCACTCCTGCAGGCTTTTAAAATCAAGATTCTTCAGCTCTGCTAACTACTAATTCTGTTCTAGCCAACTGCATAGAGAATTCACCCTTGAAAGATTTATGACAGGATTCACACTTTTTACCTCAGCTCCTTCCTTTTTTACATAGCAAATTTACACCTGAAAGCCATGTGACAGATTTCACACCAATCCCTAATGCCGATTGGAGGGGCATGGCAATTATTGGTGGGACATTGCTCCTGTTTTGCACACCATGGCTATGGGCCTGTTTCACAGTTCTGTAGTTTTATGTACAGCACTTTTAAGCCTCTTAAAAACTGCAGTCCATCAGACATGCCAATACAATTAACAGCAGAACTGAAATTAAAACTTTAACTGCCTATAAATCACAAAACACTAAAGCTAGACTAATAATAATTATCCAGACCAAGATAAAAACCTTTTAAAAAGTAGAAATCAATAAAATCTGTTGCAGCAATAAAAGTATAAATAAAAATCCACCATGAAAAAAACTATCAACCATCGAGTTCAGCCCCCATTGAAGGGCTTTCTGAAAAGAAACATTCTAGAAGGCTGACAAGGACTGGGCTTCCAGGAGTAGGGAATTCCTGAGCCTAGGCCAACCAAGAGCTTTTTCATTTGTCTTCCCACCTCCCTTCAAGGCAAGCATGCAGAGAAGGGAAGACAATGCCAGTAGATCATTATTGCATCTAAATGATAGGAAATTTTTGCACATTCTAGTCATACACCACACTTTCTCCTATGACACTTAGATATGGCAGAAAGTCAAAACAAGGCTCATGAGGTTATTACAAGGTTCATGTGGGGCAGAGGGAAAGACTTATGTGTTGATACCATTCCAAACTCTGCACAGATGGCAGCAGTGATTGCCATGTGTTGCTGTCTAGATCTCTTTGTCAGTGCTCCAGCACAGATTCTCATGGGAGCAACGACCTGCAGGCCTATTCCATTCTACTGCTTTTAGTGGTGAGTAGGGTTGCCAACAGCCCTGAAGACGAAAGTCCTGTCCCTTTAACAGAGGTTTACTATCTGGGAAATGGGCAGGGGAAATTTTTAATGGCAGGGAGATAAATAACATCACCAGTTAATTGCTGCAGATCACACTGATTAATATCAGCTAGATGGACCAGTTTAGAAGCTGGCAACTCTGCATGTCTGTAGTGTGCAATGAATGAGAAACGTGGATATTTATTGTACAAAATAAACTAATACTATGAAAAGGCCCAAGCCAAATGTTCAAAAACCAGGACCTATGACATTGTTGTGATATTATCTGCAGGAGGGGCTGAGGGTAGTTAAAAAGTATCTATGCTTGACTACATATTTACCTGGAAAAGATATCTACCACTTCAAAGTTCTGGGACACAGGCAGAGGAAGCATCTGCTGGGTCTTCCATCCTTCTGCCCTGTTAGTGTTTTCATTCATCTTCTTCTCCCTCCTGCTGTAGCACATAAGCATCTTTGCCCCTAGTAGGCAAAAAAGGAGAGTAGGTGATGGGACTGATGGAAGAGCAGTGAAAAAAAGTGCAGTGGCTCCTTCAGTGCTTTTAAATCAACAGCCATATTTGGCTGAAGATCTGGTAATGGACTGTGCTGCTCACTATGCTGGCCAACAGGCCTGGAGAATAATATCTTGTCACTTTAATGAGAGGCTTAATGGGATGCTATTCACCTGGTGATCTTATTTATCTGAATGCCATGAAAAGCTTCCACTGCTGATTTCCACACATTAAGCCTCTGGTAAGATCCACCACATAAGCACATAATGGAGCTTCTGCATGAGCACTGGCAGACCCATGTCCTCTCCTATTATGTTCCATCAACAGCTGCACTCATCAGAGCAAAGCCTTCCCAGCCTGCAAATGGGAAAAACTGGCAGCTGCCATTCATGCACATTCTCTGTGATGGCTCTCATATTCTGGAACAGCCTGCCTGACACTATCAGGAACACCTCCATGCTTCTATAATTTCTGAGAATGTGTAAAACAGAAATGTTCAGGAGCGTATTACCATAATGCAGGAGTCCCCAGAACTTTTGACCCTGTGAGCACCTTTGAATTTCTGACACAGAGTGGTGGGTGCAACCACAAAATGGCTGCTGTGGGAGGTAGAGCCAAGCCCAAAATAGATACCGTGGGAGCCAGACACACACCCAGACACACAGGTATCCCAAGTGCAGGGGACAAGAGGAATATTTTTTTTAATGTACTGGGAAAGGGGTGTGCATGAGAGAGAGAAAGAATAAAACTAACATTGTGATTGCAGCTGCCACTGAAACATGATTTTAATCTGAACAGGTGATCAGATCTCCAATGGCCAATCAGAAGCCCTGCTGGGCAGGAGTCCCACCTGGCCCCACCTACTTTCTAAAAACACTTGGAAGACACCAGAAAAGGTGTTGGCAGACACCATGGTGCCCATGGGTACCAAATTGGGGGACCCTGTTATAAAGGGATCAGAACTGTAATATAACGGACTAGTGAGCAAAGCCCATTGTGGCCTAGACAACGGGCCCTAGATTGGAAGGGAAGGTGGGTGGAAGGAAGGGTGGAAGGTAGAAGCGAGGTAGAGAGAGAGGGGGGAGAGAGAGAGACAGAGGAGGAGTGATGACCCTAATGTGGGAAGAAAGGAAGGAAAGGTGTTTGGAAGGTAGGAAGAAGGAAAGCAAGGCAGGAAGGAAGAAGGGTTGAAAGAGAGAGAGAGTGGAAGGAAGGAAGGAAGGAAGGAAGGAAGGAAGGAAGGAAGGAAGGAAGGAAGGAAGGAAGGAGAGAAGGTAGGGAAGAAGGGGAGAGAAAGAAGGGGGGAACAGTGGGAGAGAGAGAAAGTTGTGAGGGGAGAAAGGGAGGAAGGAAGAAGGGGGAGAGAGGGGGAGGGCACCTGAGCAAGCTTCTGCTGGTGGCAGGTGAGGCAGGCATTGGGAGAAGTGAAGGTGGCATGATCGTGGGTAAGCGTCTCCTCAGTGTCTGGCTGGTGGGGGGCGGGAGGAGGTACGAGTTGGGCAGGGTAGGGCCCTGTGGAGGCGCGCAGTGGCTCCTGCGTGACCAGGAGTTCTCTCCCTGGAGCGTGAGTGGGGGGGAAGGGCCGAAGTCGGGCAGGCGGCAGCTTGTCCGCTGCCGCTGGCAGGTGTCTCATGGTTGGTGGGTGGGTGGGAGGGAGGGAGGGAGGGCCATGGCGGGCATGTGGCACCGCTGGCCCCTCTGGGCTTTCTGGAAGAGCAGGCTTTTGGGGTGGTGGCCGAAATCAGGGCGTCGGCCAGTAGAGAGCGGTGTAGAGTTGTTGCAGGTGCCCCAGCCCTCCCTGGGTTCCCCCGAAGCGTGGGGGCTGTAGAGAGAACTTGCAGCAGGCTATGGCGGCTGGGCTCACGGCGGAATCCCTGGCCATCGGCCCCCTCACTGTGAGCGCACAAGGGAGCGGCGGGGCAAGGTGGGCAGCCGGGCGGCACCGTGGAGCAGCGGGTCAAGCCAGCTGTCCTCAGCCGGCCTCCGAGGAGTCGGTGTAGGGGGCGATTGGGGAAAGTGGCAGACCTCAGCTGGCCAGAGCTCCATGCGGGGGAGGTCACCAGTGGGCGGTCAGCCCCCCACCCACCAAGCTGAGGGAGCACCGGGCCCAAGCAGGCAGCCTCACACCTGTCCCCGCCGTGGGCCGGAGATGGCGGGGGAAGTCAGAAGGCGTCACCCATCCTTGCAGGGGTCAGTGGAGGCGGGGGCCACAGATCGTGGCATGGGGCAGCAGAAGTTGGCGATGGAGGGAGGCACTGTAGGGCCCATGGCCCCATGGCAGGAATGGCTCCGGGGTCCACAGGGCGCAGCTCCAGCTGCTGGAGGATGCATTTGGTGCAGCGGCTGGCCACAGACTGCAGCCGAGAGGCGTTTGCTGGCTGCGTGGGTGGGAGTGAGGCCATGCAGCCAGGCAGGGGACCCAATGGCCAGGGCCCGTGTTTGACTGGCACCCCCAGCAGCAAACTGATTTTGCCGCGCATTTTGACCTTATTTGGGCATGACCTTATTTGGGCAAGTTGGTCGACCACTACTCAATTATATAATAGGGAAGGATGAGTTCAGGAGCTCACTGAAGGATGCCACATCAGAATGACATTGCAGTGAATGTTCAAGACACAGAAAGCCTCAGACTTATTTCTTTCATGCTCCATTCTCTGATCTCTGTCCTTCTTTGATGAGGAAACAGCAATGTCATTGCTTTTAACTGTCAATCTAACATTGCTGTCACTCCTTATGTTTCATCCCTTCTCATGATCAAGTAAAAAAAGAAAGAAAATTTTGCACAAAAACTTTCATCTTTCACAGCATTTGTATTTATTTACTGTCTTGTATGTAAGTGATTCCAAAAGGGCTTGTCCCCATGTACTTAAGCATATGCATATACATGTTTACAGGATCATGGCCAAGGAGATATTCATATTCCAATATTAATTTGCATTTGCTGTCAGAAAGTTTGTAGACCTTTAAAGCAGGGTGCTCTGGAAACTTTCCAAGTTCTGAACATATCGTGATGTTAATTACATTTAAAAGCTATTGGTTTTGCAGACTTTTTGGTTGTCTGCCAAGCTGTGTTTCCTGCTGAGCTGTTCAGTGTTCTGTTTTACATCAGTGTATTGGTATTGTCAGCCTTCCTGTCTCAAGTCATGAAATTCCAGGTGTATATCTGCCATGTCTGCAGCCTGCTCAGGGTTACACAAACATTTGAAAGGTTTTTAGACTTTCAGTACAGGCCAGAAGGCCTGGATATACTCATCTGCAGGTACACTGTTCCAGAAGAGTACCTTTCAGTTTTTTAATAGTAGTGGCTTTGGAACCACAAAGAGCTGGGATTAGATTTTTCATCTCTGCCTGAAGAAGCTTATTGGAGATTCTGGCATCCCGGAGAATGATATGAAATACCAGTGGATCTTCTATAAAAGCCTACCGACCCACACTGGTGTTCCAAGATAGTTGTGCTCGACATCCATTATTCTTACCTGCTTTAAAGTATATTTAATTGATACCACAATTTACCAGTGTTGTTTTGAATATCAGAGCCCAGAATTTAAAATGCTAATAGAGTGACTCGACTCTGTTAATGTACAGAATGTATTCCCATCATTGCTGAGTAAAGATACCAGTCTTCCTGGGCATGGTGCCAAAACTTTGGAACTCCCTCCCCAAAGAGATCCTTCGGTCTCCCTCACCTGGTGTCTTCTGCCAGTGGATGAAGACGTTTTTGTTCAGTTTGCCATACCTCCAATAATGGTTATTGGCCCTGTTCCCAGGTCATGATGTTATGAGTGCTTGTATGTTTTTATTGAACAGTTTTAATTACATTATTGCTTTATTAAATTATTACATTGATTTTATTACATTGCATATATACTTTATTTTAAATGTTTTTATTTCTGAAATGCTTTAAAGTTTGATCTATGCTACTTTCGAGACCCTCTTTGGGTAGAAAGTCAATATATAGAAATGTTTTCAGTAAGTTAAATAAATAAATACGCCCCCCACAACAGCTTGAACTAGTTAAGTGTCAAGCTTCCCAGGTCTAAGGCTATGAGTTCAAAGAAGTACTTCTATTTTAGAAATTAACTACTGTCTGAATAAAGATGTCTTCCCTGCTGATGGAGCTTCCCATATGCACTCTACTTGGTCTTGTGACTACACTGTACACTAGATACATGCTTCCTGACTTAGGAAAACTTCTCAATCTTTGCATATCTTCCTTCTATTCTAATAGATGATAAACTATTCCACATTTTATAAGACTCCTTTATGTAGCTAATAGTATATCTATGGAGGTGGATGACTCTTGCTGGCTGATAGAGCCAGCATGGTTAGAACATTAAGCTAGGATCTGGGAGACCTAGGTTTGCATCCCCACCCTGCCATGGAAGTTTTCAGGGTGACCTTGGGATAGCCACCCACTCTCTGCCTAAGCTACCTCACATGGTAGTAGTTGAGAAAGTGAAGTAGGGAAGAACATGGCAGTAAACAATTTTGGGTGTCCACTGGGGAGAAAACCAGAGTATAAATACCTAAATAAATTATCCATGAAATGATGTCCCTGTTGAATCCTGGCTGGTCACACCAATTCAAGCAGTCTGTGTCTATCTTTTTTGAAGAGTCCTGTCAGTTGATGTTGGCATCTGCAGCTCCTCTGGGTCTTAAAAGTCCATGGACTGGCACACAAGGGAGCTTCACACAAATGTCCTCATGCACACTGCTATCTAGTAGCAAAGGCAACTGATAGCACAGCCAATGCACATTGCTGTTATTGTGCCAGAGACCCAGTCCTAGAATATAGGATCAAGCTGTTTGGAGGATCAAACTAATATTTCCTCTTCTCCCAAAGGTTCATTGGGCTAAAATCCATTAATACATTAGCACTTTCAGAACAAGTCTGCTTAGAGTTCCTTCCCTCATCCTCCCAGTTCAATTTCCAATTTAGCAAATTTCTCCTAACCAGACAGTACCTAGTATAGGTTTGCTGCACCTGGCCCAGCCTGACAACCAGCTGCAGACTGGGTGGAGTGGGAACATGGGGTTGGTGGCCATCAGCAATTGTGTGATTCTCTAGGAGTCTTCAGAAACTCTATGGTAAAACTATAGAGTTTTTGGTGATTCCTAGAGATGACTGATGTAACCTCCTTGGAATGTGGTGATTTTTTTTTAACTATTTCTTCTACCAGTGAGCACATGGCAACCTTAACCTTGTTTGTCAAACAACAACAACAGAGGGTTGGGCTGACGAATCTGTTTAAGAAAATAAAAGTCTCTGCTGTTCTTAAGCTACTTTCAGCTACAATCTGATGGGAAAGAAAGAAACTAGAGTTCACATATACGTCCTACATCATACCACCTCAATTAGTCTTTAGAAATGACCACTAGAGGCCTCACCTTGCTTCCACAGCAGCACCTTCTGGCAAGGAATGGGTAATGGCATTGATGTTGAAGGGTTTCTTTAATGTTTAGAATGCAAAACATAGGCTGCCATAACACACACTAAATAATCAGTTCAGCTCAGATTTATTGTTATAGTCAGTGACCAGCACACTCAGTCAAACTAAACAGTCCCCTTTCAATGCACTTTCCAACTGGATTTTGCCGGTTCACACAGTAAAATCCAGTTGGAAAGTGCACTGAAAGTGGATTAAAAGTGGACTACTTAGGCCCTGGTCACATGGGAGGATTTGCCACATGAGAGGGACGGATCGGGGGCACATCAAGCGGGTGCAATCATACCGCAACATCTGGCAAGCATCGCGCACCTGCCCCTAACCTGTCCCATCCGGCCGAAAATGCGGATCGAAAAGGTACTAGGCAAAATGGAGTACCTACCAGAAGATCCGCAACAACAGCCGGTGTGGGATCGCGGATGCACTGGCAGCCTGTTGCAGTCTGTGACCTGCGCATGGGCCCTAATGCGAGACCATTGTGTTGCCTCGCTAGGACTCCAGACTTTGTCTTCCCAGTGTGATAGGGTGCTGATGGAGGGAGGACGGAGCCACGGGGGAGCGTAAGATCGTGCTCCTGTGCTTCTTTTATCTCTGCATCTAATATGCCTCTCTTCCCCAACGGATTTTCCCGCTTGTGTGACCGGGACCTTAGTGTGTGTGACCACAGTCTTAGAATAAAGCACTTTGAAGCTGCACTGTGTATTTGGATAAGCCTGAGTAAGAGAATGTAAAGTTTTTGTGGCTGACAGGAAGCAGTGTGGGGAGGGGGTAGTCTACCTAGGTATTCTGTTGCCTTTTGAGAATTGATACTGATTTAGGATTAGTACTGCTTTTGGTGTGCTACTTCTATCCTGTAAATTTGTAGAGAAATATAAATTACCACAGTAATCTCACCTCATAAATAGGCTGACCCAATAACACAACCCTGGAACTGCTCCTGGTTAAAGAAGTGGGGAGTACAAAAAAGTTACGTGTGCAGGAAAAGGGTTCCAAAATACATTCATATAAACATTTTAAGATAAGTAATAGTGATTGACTGTCTTATGGAAGCTTGAAATAGTCAATTTGTGCCACTAAAGGAAGACAGTAATGGATTTAATCTTGTTTTAATGTCTATACTCCTGTCTCTGTTTCCCAATTGAATAAGGTCCATCCATTCCTCCATCCATGGAGGTGTAGGTTACTTTGGATCTGGGCATGGAAATTCAGCATTTAATATTTCCATATTACAGCTTTGCATGTTTCATCCTGAGAGAGCAATTCTCATATCCTGCATGAGGTGAAGCCAAGGTTCTGAGGTCCTGTACAATCAACGTCATCCATTTTTATTTCCCTCCAAGTTTGGTGCACTATGTGTAAGTTCCATTTACACCCTCTGACACTATTACAGCTGTCGTATATGATCCCCTCTAAGGTGGATCAAGTGAGGTTTGTATGGCTGTAAGGGGTGGCTCCCTCTAATCATATGGATCAGATGCCAAATGCATGGCCATTACAGATGGCTGCCACCTGTATGGCTACCATCAGAGGTTCCTTTGGGGGGTTTCCTGGTCAACATCTGTTCCTTATCACTATTTGAGTAATAACTCAGCCCCTCAGCCACCTCTTGTTCCTCACCTTCATGTCCTGGGAAACACGTTAATATGGATGTCTCCCATTCACACATTTGCTCTTCCCAGACCAATGTCTAAAATCCGAATGCATTGGTTACTGAATGTCCCATTTTGTTGACTGTACTAACTCACTATGCACAATACGCTTTGAGCCTCAGTGAGACAGACAGACTATAAATAATGAAAATAAATAAATAAATCTGGGTTCTTGTTATTCATTAACATAAGAAGAGCCCTGCTGGATCAGACCAGTGGCCCATCTAGCCCAGCATCCTGTCTCACACAGTGGCCAACCATTTCCTCTGGAAGACCAAAAACAGGGCATAGAGGCTGAAGCCTTCCCCTGATATTGCCTCCTGGCTCTGGAATTCATAGGTTTAGTGCCTCTGAATGTGGAGGTTCCCCTCAGCCAGCATGGCTAGTAGCCATTCATAAGCTTATCCTCCATGAATCTATCTTATCCTCTTTTAAAGCTGTTTATTCCTGTGGCCATCACTACGTCTTCTGGCAGCGAATTCCACATTTTAATCACTCACTGTGTAAAGTAGTATTTCCTTTTGTCCATCCTGCTTTTGAACTTACTGCCCATCAGCTTCACTGGATGCCCTTGAGTTCTCGTATTTTGGGAGAGGGAGAAAACTCTCTCCACCCCATACATAATTTTATAAACCTCAATAATGTCCCCCTTTAGTCATCTATTTTCTAAACTGGAAAGTACCAGACTCTTCAGCCTTTCCTCACAGAGAAGGCTCTCCAACTCCCTAATCATCTTGGTTGCCCTCCTCTGTACCCTTTAAATTTTTATTATTAAATTTATATGCTGCCTCTTGCCACTAAGTGGTCTTGAGGCAGCTAACAACAGCTAAAATATTAACAGATATCAGTTAGAAATGTAATACAAATAAAACTAAAAGGCAGCCCATATAAACAGACCAGACTAATGGAAAGCTAAATTTAGTTAAGTCCCACAGGGTATAAATATTTAAACAAACAAACAGCTGGGTCCATCAGGATGGGGCCACCACAAAGAAGGCCCTCATCCTGGTGGATGCCAGGTGAACATCCCGGGTGTCATGGGTCCAGGTCCGGCTGAGGCTGACTCCTCCTCAGATGAGGAAGAAGCAGGGAACAACTCAGCCTCTTCTAGAAACAGCCCAGAGGAAGAACCCTTAGCAGTACCTGAGGAGGAAGAGTCCCCAGCAGCTGCACAAGAGGTGCAGCCAGAAGGAGAGACCATTCCTGAGCCTGGGCCAGCCATCCCAGCTGCAGACACCCTAAGGCCAGACTCCCCACCTAGTTCCCCTGAGTGCCCCAGACATAGGGCACATCAGAGGCTGACCTTGCAGGAACGAAGGAGAAGTGCCAGGCTGCAGCTCCAGCAACGTCAATGAGAGGAGTGGTAAGCCTCTGCAGATTCAACTCCCAAGGGAGGGAGGATCTGTTTAAAACCCCTAGGTGCACCTGCTCCAGCGTGGCAACAACTCTGCAAAATCAGACCTGCTTCTCAGCGTGCAGCAGTCACTCTTTGCCTTTGGAAATCTGCATTCTTGAAACTACTTCCTGGCTATCCGATGTTTGGTTTTCTCACTGCCCTTGATTCTGGCTCGTGTCTTCAGATTCTAGCTTATTGCCTCGGTGGCTACCAGCCAAGTCAGCACACCGGGGGTCAGGCACCACAAGTAGGTTGTGGGTTGAAGAATGCAAATTTTTGGGGGGGACATGTTGGAATAGGTGGTCTGCCAGGTATGAAGGTCAAAGACTGTTTAGGGCTTTAAAGATAATTTTAAAAAGAGATAGGAACCCTTTGAATGACAAAAAACAGAATGTACTAAATAGGGATGGGCATGAATTGGGAAAATGGAGGTTCATCCTGGTTCGTGGTTTGTGAGGTCCCATGAACCACAAACTGAGATGAACATCCCCTGATTTGCAAACTGGTTCAGTTCATTAGGTTTGTGGACCTTCCTTCCCTCCTTTCTGCTGACAGCAGGTCCCTGAGGCAAGCAGAATGGAAGTAGGGGAGATCTTGGGAGTGTTCCCTTTAAATGGCTTTGTAAGTGGGTGCCGTGTGTGAGTGAAGTCCAAGTGGTGAGTTCACCACTTCCAGGTGGTGATTGTTGAAATGCTGAAAAGGATTCCTTCCAACAGGGGGAGTGAAAAGGATTGCTGAAATAGCTTCCAACTGGGAAGGCATTTAAATACCTTCTCAGTTCACTCACGTGAGTTGCGCTACCGTGGTGGCAACATGACTTGCAAAAACCACTTAAAAGGATCCCTTTAAATGATTTTTGCAAGCTATGTGGCCGTGGCAGTAGGGCTTAGAGAAAGCAGTTAAAGAAACCAGGCTGCCATGTGCCACAACATATGGATATGCTGAAGAGATATGTACCTGGGTCAGCATCTTCCTCTTCAAGTGCTGCAGGAAGCTGTTATGTATTAGGTCAGGAACATTCCAGGACTATCTACCAGAGACTGGCTGAGCTTGGAGCTCTAGAACAATAGCCCACCAGGACTCTGGAAGTGACCAATGAGAAACTAATGTTATGTAAGTAGCCTATTGTTGGGAGTTGGGTGTGGCTTTTACATGCTATTTAAACAGGGCTGCTGCCCTGGTGTTTTAGTCTTGTTCCTGAAATCACTTAATAAAGTAGAGCTATTCTCTGTAATGTGTCTTGAACCCAATATTTAACAGAAGCAGCCCAGGAATGCAACCAAGGATACGTTGATATAAAGCCAATATGTTTATATAACGATTCAGAGTCTTCTGAGGCATCCAGTGTCACTCCATCAACTCAAATGCATGATTTAGAGCTTGTTATAAGAACATAAGAGAAGCCAATGTTGGATTAGGCAAATGGCCCATCCAGTCCAATGCTCTGTCACACAGTGGCCAAAAATACCAGGTTCCATCAGGAGGTTCACCAGTGGGGCCAGGACACTAGAAGCCCTCCCACTGTTGACTCCCCCCAAGCACCAAGAATACAGAGCATCACCTGCCCCAGAGTTCCTATCTATACCTTGTGACTAATAGCCACTGATGGACCTCTGCTCCATATATTTATCTAATTCCCTCTTGAAGCCGTCCATGCTTGTAGCCACCATCACCTCCTGTGGCAGTGAATTCCAAGTGTTAATCACTTTTTGGGTGAAGAAGTACTTTCTTTTATCTGTTCTCACCTGACCACTCAGCAATTTCATTGAGTGCCCATGAGTTCTTATATTGTGAGAAAGGGAGAAAAGTACCTCTTTCTCTACCTGCTCTATCCATTGCATTATCTTATAAACCTCGATCATGTCACCCCTCAGCCGTTGTTTCTCCAAGCTAAAGAGCCCCAAGCGCCTCAACCTTTCCTCATAGGGAAAGTTTTCCAACCCGTTGATCATTCTAGTTGCCCTTTCCTGCACTTTTTCCAGAGCTATAATATCCTTTTTGAAGTATGGTGACCAGAACTGTACACAGTATTCCGAATGAGGTCGCACCATTGATTTATACAGCGGCATTATGATATTGGCTGATCTATTTTCAATACCCTTCCTAATAATTCCCAGCATAGCATTGGCCTTTTTTATTGCCGTCGCATACTGTCTCAACATTTTCATTGAGTTATCTACTACAACTCCCAGATCTCAATCTTGGTCAGTCTCTGACAGTTCGGACCCCATCAATGTGTATTTATAGTTAGGATTTTTGGCTTCAATGTGCATCACCTTGCACTTGGCCACATTGAACCCCATATGCCACATTGATGCCCACTAGCTCATCCTCGACAGATCCCTTTGGAGCGCCTCACAATCCTCCCTGGTTTTCACCACTCTGAACAACTTCGTATCATCTGCAAATTTAGCCACTTCACTGCTTACTCCCAACTCCAAATCATTAATGAACAAGTTAAAAAGCATTGGATCAAGTACTGATCTCTGCAGTACCCCACTGCTTACCACCCTCCACTTAGAAAGTTTCCCATTTATACTCACTCTCTGTTTCCTATTAATTAGCCAGTTTCTGATCCACAAGAGGACCTGTCCTTTTATCCCATGATTTTTGAGCTTACTTAGGAGCCTTTGATGAGGAACTTTATCAAAAGCTTTCTGGAAGTCAAGGTAAATAATAGCTATTGGGTCCCCCTTGTCCACATGTTTGTTCACCCCCTCAAAGAACACTAACAGGTTAGTGAGACAAGATCTTCCCTTACAGAACCCATGCTGAGTCTGCCTCAATAGTTTTTGTTCATCAATGTGCCTACTAATTCTTTCCTTAATAACAGTTTCCACCAACTTACCCGGTATCGATGTCAGACCGACTGGCCTGTAATTTCCCAGATCTTCTCTGGAACCCTTTTTAAAGATGGGAATGACATTAGCTACCTTCCAGTCCTCAGGAATGGAGGCAGATTTTAATGAAAGATTATATATTTTTGTGAGGAGATCCAAAAGTTCACATTTGAGTTCTTTCAGAACTCTTGGATGCATGCCATCCAGGCCTGGTGATTTATTAGTTTTTAAGTTGCCTATCAGTCACAGGACCTCCTCTCTCATCACCTCAATCTGACTCAGGTCTTTCAACACTCCTCCTGAAATCAGCGGTTCTGGAGTGGGCAAGCACTTCTCATCCTCCACAGTGAAGACAGAGGCAAAAAATGTATTCAGCTTCTCAGCCATTTCCCTATCATCCTTCATTACTCCTTTTACCCTTTGGTCATCGAAGGGCCCCACTGCTTCCCTGGCTGGTTTCCTGCCTCTAATGTATTTGAAGAAAGTTTTATTGTTGGTCTTTATGTTTTTTGCAATATACTCATATTCTCTTTTTGCCTGCCTGATCACAGACTTGCATTTTGTTTGCCACAGCCTGTGTTCCCTTTTATCAACCTCACTGAGACTAGCTTTCCACCACTTAAAGGAATCCTTCTTACCATTTACAGCTTCCATTACTTTGTTTGTTAACCATGCAGGCTTTTTTCTATACCTATTTCTGCCTTTCCTAACCTGTGGTATATATTTTTTCTGAGCTTCTAGGATTGTAGTTTTAAATAGTTTCCAAGCTTCCCCAAAGGTTTTGACCCTTTCTACTTTTCCTTTAAGTTTCCTCCTCAAGTCCCCTCATATCAGAGAAGTTACCCCTTTTAAAGTTAAAAGTGGTTGTGTCAGTCTTTTTGGCCAATTCCCTATTTATGCAAATGTTGAACTCAATAACATTATGGTCACTGTTCCCAAGTGATGCAATCACTTTTACATCTCTCACCAGGTCTTGGGCATTACTTAGGACCAAATCCAAGATTGCCTCTCCCCTGGTAGGTTCCGTGATCATCTGCTCCATAGTACAGTCATTAAGAGTATCTAGAAACTCAATCTCTTTTTCCTGACTAGAACACATATTGACCCAATCAATGCATGGGTAGTTAAAATCACCTATTACGACACAGTTTTTTTGTCTAGCTGCGATCTTTAATTCATTCATCATTTCATAATCCTCCTGTATCTTTTGATCCGGTGGGCGATAAAAAACTCCCAGTGTTAAATTTCCTTTTGGGCCCACTATTTCAACCCATAGCATTTCCAGAAGTGAATCCAATTCTTTTACCCTCTCAATCTTACTGGACTGTATACCCTCTCTGACATACAGAGCCACACCACCATGGTATATTCCATGGTATCTTCAAGACTATGTGACATGGCAGGGAACAGTATAGTGTTTTGGACTTTCTAGGTTGCTGTACAAGGAAATGCTGGTGTTCAGTTATCTGAACAAGAGCAGTTTCACTTTCCAGTTCAAATTCAGTTTGACTCTGGCTAGCAGCTAGTTCAGTTCAAAGCTTCCTCCTAATGTTCCTCTGTGGTTAAAATAAAATTTCTATTAGTTACGCACTTTCTGTGTGGCCTTTCCTTCATGTTACTAAACACATGACTCTGGATTAGTGCTTAAGTATGCCTCACTATTGTAGCCAAAAGCCATCAATAAATTCCAAGGTCACTAAACAATCAAATTTGGAACACAATTTTTTTCTGGATCCTACATATATTTTCCCATTCATTTAGTACATCATCAACTGAAGTTTCTCAAGAGATTTCTCCCCACCCCACCCCCAATTTCCAGCTGTAATATTCTTTGATGATGCCTGGGAGAAAGGGAAGATAAATCACTCCAGCTCTAAAGATTACAGGAAACCAGATTATGAGTGTGAGAGATCAAATACCTCTGTTGCTAGGTTATGGATTGTTCTATTATGACAACAATGAACACTGAATACTGGCACTGTGCATTAATATAGCAGCTGGGTGCATGTTGAAAAGAAATCTGTATTTCTACCATATCACAGAATCTATTTTAGGATAATCCATCAAATATAGATTTATCAGTTCTAGTAAAGATTTTCAGTAGCCAGCAGTAGTCATGCTATGCAAAGATGTATAAGAACAACTTCAAATTCTATTCATTTTCCACAGACAAGAACTGGATCAGATCAGTGGTCCATCGTGTCCAGCATCCTGTCTCACACAGTGGCCAACCAGTTACTCCAAAGCCTGCCAAGCCCCCCATTTCCCACTGCCACTCACAACCCTGACAGCACTTTGGAAAACCCAGAAGTGACACCAGTCCTCTCTAGGCATTATCATAACTTCTATGGTTTAGAGTTTCCAGAAATTCCTAGAGATGACTGACATCACTTCTAGGGAAAGACACAAACTGGGTGATGAGCCAAAATGTGAACTGACCTTAGCCTGGTTTGAGGGTTGTAAGCTGAGGCTTAGCACCCACGTGTTTGCCATACAAATATCCAAGCTTTTGGGCATGGCTCAGAGCAGCTATGAAAGTGAAACTCACCCACAAAGTCTGGTGCAAAAATGCTAGGTAGTGGGTTTTTGGGTTTTTTTTAATTTACCAGCCTTGGAAACATGAATAGGGACCCTCAAAGCTTGACAGGCCATGCTGCCTGCCAATAACAGAGTTCTCTTCACATTGCTCGCAATGGGAGGGGACGATGTTCCCTTTGTTCATGGGGTGCAGTGGTTTGCATTAGGGTGGGTGTACTAGTGCATGAAAGAGCTTTGCTTCTGGGCGTGGGAGGGTTGCTTAACCAGCCTATTCAGTCAGGTGCTGGGGGGTTTAGCTTTGCCCCAGGTTCCTCTGAGTTGCCATTTGTTTTTTGTTTGTTTATTTCCTTGGTACAAAGGGTGGGAAAATTGTGACTGAATTCCTCTTTCACATATCAAGCATTTTGGTTTAGTGGGAGTTCGCTGCTGTCAGCTTTACCTTCCCTTTTCTTTTCATTTTGTTCCCTCCTCTCCTTTGGGTTGCAGTGGCAAGATTGCTCTTTGGGTGTTTTTGATTTCAGGCTGCTTTTTTGGGAGGGGGCCTTCCAAGTTAGTTACTGCCTGGGGTGCCTTACTCCTCTCGACTTCAAACACCATCCCACTTCTCTTTGGTGGTGTACCTGCCTTGTTCCAGAGTTACTGCTTGGGATGCCTTCCTTTGACTCCTCTCCATTTTAAACACCATCCCGCTTGTCCTTTGGGGCTGATCGGCGTGTGCTTGCCTTGTTCCAGAGTTACTGTTTGGGGTGCCTTACTCCTCTTAATTTCAAACACCAACTCATTTCTCCAGAGCCAGTTCGGTGTAGTGGTTAAGAGCAGCAGACTCTAATCTGGAGAACTGGGTTTGATTCCCTACTCCTCCAGATGCAGCCAGCTTGGTGACCTTGGTTCAGTCCCAGTTATCTCAGAGCTCTTCTCTTAAGAGCAGTTCTCTCAGAGCTCACTCTCTCCCCACCTACCTCACAGGGCATCTGTTGTGGGAAGAGGAAGGGAAAGAGTTTGTAAGATGCTCTGAGACTTCTAGTAAAGGGCAGGGTATAAATCTACCTTCTGGTTCCATAGATTCACAAAATGATCCAGTCTGAGATGGTCAAGTAGAGGACACAGAGAAATCACGAGAGAAAAATTTAACTTGAGCTTTATAGGAATGGTCCAGGCCAAAGTAGCTAGTGACTTTAAAGGAGGAGGATCCATAGTGCAGGGCTCCAAAAACTACAAACAAAAAAAGATCCTGGGGCTAAGACTTTGGATCCAAATAGGAACTCCATATAACAGCTGGGAGTGTATCTTGTCCTTAAATACTTAGAGTACTAGGGAAATATGTTGCGTACCCTGAGTCCTATACAATCTCTAAATGGCAGCTATTGAGGTTCTGGTACTGGCCATGGTGAACTGCAGATGGAAGTTCCAAGAAACAGAGGAGTGGAATAAGATACCCAAGTAATTAAAAACATGGACTTGTTCAAGGTGATGACTATGTAGAGACCAGGATCACAGTTGTTGATGCCCTGACTTGAAAAAAACAACACAGTTTTTGATTTTGAGTAGTTAATCCACAGTAATTCTGAGGCACAAATAGGAGGAAAAGGCTTAAACCTTGTCAAATATGCACTCCTGACAAAGAAAGAAGTATGTTATCATCTGCATATAGTAATACAGGAACTGAAAGGGTGACAAGTTTTGAAGCATGAATGTCAGATGCTGAAAACTTATGGTGTAGATCAGCCAAATTGAGGGACTAGCTCTCCTGCATCTCATGTGTAACAGATATGGGATTAGTTAGGAGAGTACTGATTGCTGCAAACTTATTTATTACTGTGGATTTGTTTAAAGGGACAATTGTCAGGAATCAGGATCTTCGACCAAAGAATACTAATTTTCTTTAATGGCTATCAATATTTGTTCATTTGGAAATGGATTCATAATAGTTTTCTCTCTTGAGATTATTCCTAATTAAATATTACATAGATGCCAAAAGTCTCCAGTCCAATTCAAAGGAAACCAAATCCAGGTAGTGCTGAACCTGGGACTTCTCACTGCTCAGAGAAGTAGATAGTATTTTATTTTTATTTTATACCTCATGTAGATATTAATTGGTCCACATGATTATGAGGCTGAAAATGGTCAAAGAGGCTACACGTTATGCAATCAATTGGTGTACTTGCAGTAGGACAGAGACAATCGGGGGCTCCAGTGTCAAGGCCACAAGCTGAAAAACATTCTGTAATTTTAAAGCCTAATGCATATAAAAGAAAGAAAATCCATTTGGCATATCTCTTTCTCTGAATTTTCCATGTGACTTGTCCACATCTGCAAATCCAACACAGTATAATGACAAAATGGCAGGAAAATGAACAGGTCCTACACTTGACGATAAAACAGCAACACTGCACAACAGAATGTGTACATTAGATTCTTGTATCACCACATCCAGACTGCAGCAAGCAAAGCTCTCTATAAATATAACTTAAGAGACAACAATCCCTGCTGTGCTGACATGTTGCTATGTAAACCACTAAGGAATGGCCTCCAGCACAGTAGCTTGCTCTAAATATTTTCTGTCACTTTGGGAAGCTTTTTAAAACCCTCAGATCTTCTTCATAATGATTGATGCTTTGAGCAAATTTCCTGTGCTCCAGTTGCTACTCTTGTTTCTACCAACATATATTTTGAAGCATGATGGGTGTGGCAGATTCAGTGAACAGAAGAAGCATTCTTTTAATGTTACTTACTTCCTTGGAGGAGGAAAACCAGAAATTCATTTAAGAATTCATAACTGTGTTGAGGCAAGTGCCAATCAATAACTTTGCAAAGAAATAAAAAGAGTGGTACATTTTCATGCTTCTCAAGCTTACTTTTGTGACTTATCTTCCTCTTGTTTTACAGTCATGGTCATGTGAGTTCAGAGCTATTAGGTTAGGTTGAGGAAGAGTGACTGAACACCTGGAGAGCTCCACAGTGCACTGGCTCTCATACAAGTTCAGTCAAATTTATCTTATGCATATTTACTCAGAAATAGATCCCACTGAGTTAATTTCAGTATACTCACAACTTAATAGGCACAGTAACTAGTTGAACTTTTCTGTGGGAACAAGTTGGCTTGCAAGCCACAAACCTGTGAATATCATATAGCCATTAGAAACCTCAAACTACTATGTGCATTTCAGGCAATACCTTAATAAATAGTCAAACAATTATGTCCTTAACATTGCATATATCTCTATCTTTATATAATCCTTTAGATATAACATGCTACCTTTAGAGAATACAGTAATTACTCATTTTAATATCAGAGAATACAGGAAACACTTGACTTTAACATTCTGAGAATTTTTATCTCCAGTGTGCTTTAATGGAGACACACTGGAGGCAAACCACGTGCAGCCTTGATCCGTGCCCTTCATGGCTTATAAAAGCTGGCCATGAGGGGCTATGAGGTGCCCTCAGGGATATTATCAACCAGTCCTTCATTGTGGGCCTGTTCCCAGGGGCACTCAAGGAAGTGATGGGCTGCCCCCTCTTGAGAAAACCATCCTTGGACCTGGCCGAATTGGCCAACTACCGGCCGGTCTCTAATTTGCCCTATTTGGGCAAGTTACTTGAGAGAGTGGCGGCAATTCAGTTGCAGAGCTTTATGGATGACACTTCCATGCTTGACCCATTCCAGTCCAGCTTCCGACCAGGTCATGGGACTGAGACCCTCATGGATGACCTCTGGAGGCATCTGGATCGAGGCGCCTCAGCAGCACTGTTGTTGTTAGACCTGTCAGTGGCGCTTGATACCATCGACCATCAGTTACTGATCCACCGCCTCGCCGACACTGGGATTCAGGGGCTTGCCTTGCAATGGCTTGTTTCCTTTCTTCAAGGTTGGGGACAGAGGGTGGTGCTAGGGGAGCAGACATCCCAGAGGCACCCGCTGGTTTGCAGGGTTCCTCAAGGGGCGGTACTGTCCCTGATGTTATTTAACATCTACATGCGCCCCCTGGCCCAGATTGCTCAGAGGCACAGGCTAGGGTGTCATCAATATGCAGATGACACCCAGTTATATCTGTTGCTGGGCAGCCGGTCCGACTCTACCTCAGATGACCTGGAGCGGGTGCTTTGTAACGTGGCGAGTTGGCTTAGGCTGAGTCGATTGAAATTGAATCCAATGAAGACGGAAGTCTTGTGCCTGAGTCAGAGCGTATAGGGGGTAGGGAACTCACTCCCAACCTTCGATGGGGCACCATTGGTGCCAGCGCCGAGGTTTAGGAGCTTGGGAGTGCTCCTGGATGCCACCTTAACAATGGAGGCCCAAGTAGCAGCCACTGCCAAGGTGGCCTTTTTCCATCTGCGGCTGATTAGGCAGTTGGTTCCCTTCTTCGAACACAATGGCCTGGCAACAGTGATTCATGCTATGGTCACTTCAAGATTAGACTACTGCAGCGCTCTCTACATGGGGCTGCCCTTGTCTCAACTAGTGCAGAATGCGGCGGCTAGGCTGTTGATGGGTCTCTCTATATGAGACCACATCCGGCCTGTACTGAAGGCACTGCACTGGCTGCCAATAGCTTGCCAGATTTGTTTCAAGGTGCTGGTTTTGACCTTTAAAGCCCTATATGGTCAGGGGCCTGCCTACTTGAGGGACCGCCTTTCCCCATATGTGCCCCAGAGAGCACTGAGGTCAGGGACTCAGATTCGCCTGGCTCTTCCTGGCCAGAGAGATGTCAGGTTGGCTGCTACCAGAGCCAGGGCCTTTTCAGTGGCGGCTCCATACTGGTGGAATGAGCTCCTGGATAACATCTGGGCCCTGCGGGACCTTTTGCAGTTCTGCAGGGCCTGTAAAACAGAGCTCTTCCACCAGGCTTTTGGCTAGGAGCCGCCACTGACCAATGTGCCACCGAAACATGCTATGGCCTACATGAATATCACGTGGATATCACTGCTGGTAAGGGGATTGTATACTGATGCCACCATCACTTTGCTTTGTACTGTTAGATTTTATGATGTTAGGGATCTGTTTATGTATATTTTATTGTATTTTATCACACTGATTGTTTTACTGTTTTAATGTTGTTCGCCGCCTTGAGCTGACTCCCGGCAAGGTGGGATGTAAATTGAAAATAATAAATAATAAATAAAATTCTCTGTATGTTTGATTTGAAGATTGGTAATTTATAGTACAGCGCTGCAGTGGCTCAAGTGGTTAAGATGCTGAACTGCAGACTGTAAGGTCGATAGTTCAGCAGTTCAAGACCTGAGTGCCTCATGATGGAATGAGCTCCGTCTCTGGTCCCAGCTACTGCCAACCTAGCAGTTCGAAAGCAAGAAATTGCAAGTAGATAAATAGGTACTGCTTCAGTGGGAAGGTAACAGTGTTCCATGCACCTCAACATCTAGTCATGCCGGCCACATGACCATGGAAACGTCTTTGGACAGCACTGGCTCTTTGGCTTGGAAATGGAGATGAGCACCGGATCCCTACAGTTGGATCTGACTGGCTTTCAAGCAAGTGAAACCTTTACCTTTAATTTATAGTACATTCCCTGTTTAATTTTTCATCTCTGCCATTTTGCATCAGACTTCATGTACCAAATTTGATGCAAATTTCCCTCCTCCTCAATCCCACCCCTCCCATATCTCTCCATATGGATGAGTCAGAAGGGGCAACGAAGAATTCCTTTCCTTCTTCATGGGTCTCTGCTTGTATTTTCTAATGAATGTATGTTTCACCTTTCAAAAGATCAGGGCCCATACTGAGTAAAAATAGGAAGAAAATTAAAAAAACACATATTTTTGTTTGGGATAGCCCAGGCAAACGTCTTCAGATCTTGGAAGCTAATCAGAGCCAACCCTGGCAAGTATTTGGATGGGAGACCTCCAGAGAATACCAGGGCTGGGAAGCCAGAGGCAGGCTATCAAGTCACTTCTCCGAATGTCCTCTGTGCCCCTGTAGGAGTCACCAGAGGTCACCATGATTTACAGGCACAGGCACACAGACAAAAAAAATGCAAAAAAAACCCCCACCCAAACCCCACATATTTTTGAGTTGTAAAGTATGGAAATAAAAGTCAACACAGTGGACAATGGGCAATTTCCTAAATGTGCCTAACAGAAAAGAAACACAAAAGTTACAATCCTAAGAAAACTTTCTGGGGAGTAGGTTCTACTGAATAAAACAAGACTTCTGAGTAGGATTGCTCCCAGTCATTGTCTAAAAAAAAAAATGTGGCGAGAAACTCAAAATATCTCATTGGCTCTTTCAACCATTTTGCCACTTCATCACAAGTCAAAATCTGGATAACGGAAATTGAAATCCAAAATGATCTGTACTGATCTTCACCATGTCTAGATGTTTTCCAGATGGTTGTGAAAAGTATTTGTTGGATCTGAGAAGTATCTGTGTTTTAAGAGTTTTTAGGGCTCTCAGATTTCAAAACCCTACCATGAGGCTGGAACTTGCATCTACAGCTCTGCAGAAATTAAAGACCCTTCTTATTATATGAGGGAACACAACTTGTAAAATTAAATTAAACAAGAGTTATTGACCTCTCTGCTTAGTGGAACTCAATTCTTGGTTATTTGTTTTCTGCTATAGGGTAACACTAAACTCACTACCAGGCAGGTGGTACTTCTGTGTTTTTGGAAGCAAAGTACTCTCAGAACTTCCTGGAAAATAATGATGTTCTTTGTGCAGACAAGACATTACAGTTATTCTTATAAAGGACTCTGGCATGGTCAAAGCTTTAGCTTTGTAATGTTACTGAAACAATAAAATCTTGAGGCTTGCATACTATGAACAAGTTTCATATGAGCTAATCTCTGCTGTGGAGCACATGTCCTCTTGCACTAGCACCTCCACTTGCACAAGATCAATTGTTTTCAGTGTGCCCTTGCACAAACAGAAATGCCAGCACAAGAGGATGAGCATGCTATGGCAGAGACTATCTAGGCGATACCCAACTTGTGTACAGCAACCAAGCCTAGATATTTGTTGTGTATTGAGAGCTTCGAGTGAACATTCATTGTTTGAGAAGCTCTTTGCAGCTACATTTGGATTGGCTGCCCTTGCCGAGCCAGCCAATCAGGGAACATCAGCTTGAAGCATGCTGTGCAATTAAGGGTCCCTAAGTGCCTAACTGCTTCTTGGTGTGGTTGTTATTTAGGAGGGTGTTTTGGGCTAGGGGTTTCTGTATATAGTTGTGGCTTGCCGTGTGTGTGTTGTTGTTGAGTTACTTAATAAAAAGAGCTATGCTGAATTTAGCACATAGTCACGTGAACCCCTTATTTAACAATATTTACTGTATCAACTGCATTTCTTCAATACTTCTGATTTGCCATAGATGGAAAAAGTAGCACAACAAAGTTTAGTGCTTTATATCCACTTTCTTGTTACACCCAATGTTTACACAAATAATGTTCAGATTAAAAGTTTGTGTTAAACATGAAGGTGAATGGTACCTGTCCACTTCCTTGCTCTTAAATAGCATTTGTCTGCATTTCCCACTAGAAGTCTCTAAACCACCTTTATTAATGATTGTAGCATGTAATCAAAGTAAAATGTATCTTCTTTTAGCCTCCAGTAGCGTGGAGAGAACTAGCAGCACATCTACAGACTTTTAAGTCCACAGGCCTTGCATATTTTTTAAAATACATTTCAGAATTATAATAACTTCATAGCAAAAATGAATGGTACATATAAGTAGTTCTGGAATTAGACTGATGGTATGAGTAATAGTGAACAACCTAGTATTCAAGTTCATAAAACTGACTGAGTTCACTACAGATGTAAGAAAGCTCATATTCCTTAGTGTACCATGCCTCTTAACCGAACAAGCTGTCCCACTGTGATCAGAAGTATTATATGCTGAGAACCGTAACATAACAGCTCTTACAGCCAGTTCCCATCATTCTATATCATTTTGTCATACTCTGAGCTGCCGTGTTCAGAATGTAGATCCAGATGGTCAGCCATGTTGGTCTGAAGCAGTAGAACAAATTTAGAATACAGTGGCACCTTTATGACCAACAAAGTTTTATTCAAAGAATGAGCTTTTTTGTGTCAAAGAAACAGATGGCAGGCAACTGGTCTGGTCTTTGACCTTCCATCCTAAGCAAAGAACTTTCATTTGAAGCAGGAAAGGGAGCCCTCATTCTGGGAACTGATTTAGAAAGGAAGTAGAAAGTGGGCAGTAGGTTAGGGGGCAGGCACTGAAACAAGGAGAAAACAGAACAACGTGTTAGTTCTTAGAAAAATGGCATAGGCCTTTAAAGCATCAAATAGGAGCAGTTTGGCTAGAATGAGTGCAGCGCCCTTTTAAAAACATGGATATAATTTAGGGATCTTTGTTTTCTTTTTGAACCTCGCAAAGCAAAGGATCCGAAAGCACTGAAAGCCAAACAATCCAGGCCTGACTGGGTGTCAGCTTGCACTCCCACTGATCTTGCATTTTGAATGTCCCCAGTGCCAGAGAATTAGCACAAGCAATCAGTCAGCCAAATACATGACCAATGGTCTCAAGCACCTCCACAGAATTTAGCACAAGCAGATTTTATTGTCCTAGAGGCCAATCAATACGTGCACTCTACCATGGTGAGTGGGCTGTTTGAATCACAACAGTGAAGTGGCAGCTTTATATGGCAAGCTGGTGGTGTGAAATGGCTCCCTGTGGTGTACTGACAATTCAGGCAGCAGCAAGAAAAAGCAAAGGAGGAAGAAACCCAACCTTAGCAACAGGGTGGGTACTCAGAAGGTTGAGTATAACAAACTATGGCCCCGTCACACGAGTGGGATAATCCGCAGGGGAAGTGGGGCTTTTAGAGCCAGAACAAAATGAAGTGCGGTAGAACAATCTGACATTCCCCCGAGGCTCTGTGCTCAGGCCTTTGGCAGCCAATCACACAAAGCAAGGCAACACAGTAGTACCGCGTTCGTGCGCATGCGTGGGACGCTGATGGGCGCTGGCTGCAACAGGCTACCAGTGCTTCCCGATCAGATGCCCGCACACGCCGCACATTTTCCAGAAGATAGTGCCTGGTTCCTAGTATCTTTTAACTCCGCATCTTTGGGCCGAAGCTACGGGTTGGAGATGGGTGCGCCACATTTCCCAGATGTTGTGGTGTGATCGCACCCATTTAATCCGCTGGTTAGCCGTCCCTCTTGTGGGGCAAATCCAACGTGTGACTGGGGCCTTAATATAACAAAGTATTTATTACACAGTGTAACAATTAACAATGGACAGATACATAGGAATGCTAAAATCCAACCTATAGAAATTGCATGTCAACTGAACACGAATCATATTTGGTTTTAGGCCACTGAAGAAGGCTCTCAGAGCCAAAATGTTTCATCTGGTCTAGTGGCTTTTTATGAGATATTCTGTTATGCGATTCACGTTCAGTTGACATGCAATTTCTATAGGTTGGATTTTAGCACTCCTATGTTATCTGTCTTGTTTTTAATTAACTGTTACACTGTATAAGAATTCCTTTGTTGTATTTTTAAGTTTGTTATACTCAGCCTTCTCAGTACCCACCCAATTTGGGCAGCAGCACGAGTCCTCTTCCAACCCTACATCAATCTGCAATAGTATAAATGGCCCAAACCACATCTGAAGCTACTGCACACTGATGGCTTACCATGAGTAGCTGCTGCTGTGCAGTCACAGTTCTATGTGGCCATGCAGATGGTAGGGTACAGTGCCCTTAATATAGAGCAGAAAGAGGGCTCGGAGGCACACAACTATTTATATAAAGAACCATTAATTTTGTTTCAGCTAGTCTGTAAAGACTCTTGAGAATTATATAATGAGTAGTGCAGCAGCCACAAGTATAGCCCCATGTGGAGATGGTGGTTCACATGAACTGCCACCTCTGTAGTGCAGCCATACTACAAGTCCAGTGGTGACCCCCCCACACACACACACGCATCCTAATATGTCTGCAGGCAGGCTGCCTGCAAATGCGAAACAACACTTAGGAAATACCTTGTACTGTAAGGTGAACAGGGCTGGCTTGCTTACTAGGTGCTCGCCTAGAGCGTGCCAGCCAAACTGCACCCGCCCCCTCGCCAAAAGCCCCCACCCCAAGCTTGTGCCGCGCGCTGGCCACCGCCACCTTTCTGGGTGCATGCTGCTTCAGTGCACCCCTTCAATGCCCCTAGAGCAGCGGAAAGGCACTTTTTAAACTGTAACAGCCTGCAGCACCTCCTGCACCACCGGGAAATGGCTGCAAAAAGTTCCCTTGCCTCCCCCAGCCCCCGCAATGCACCCCTGACCTCCCCACGGCCTCCCCTTTCCCCACTCTCCTCCGTGAAGCCCCGAGCCTCCCCTGCTCTACTCGGCTGTGCCCCCTCCTCCTCCTCAGGTTCCGCAGGGCTTTCACTTCTCTCTCCCCTGCAGGCACACCATGAGGAGGCTCCAGCACGGATGAGGGAGCTCGCTCAACTTCCCACTCCAGTGCACAGAGCCATGCCAGCCACGCTGAACTGCCGTGTGATGGAATTTCTCACCTGGCTGGTGCCTTCCTTGCTGTTGCTGTGCTCACAGCAGAGAAGCCTTCCTACCACCGCCCCCCTCGAATAAGCAAGCAGGAATTGCTGCTTTTAAGCGTTAACTTCTGCACTTAGCAATGGGCACTTTGCTGGTCCCCTAGTTGGCAAACAAGTGCCCAGCATTGCCACTGGGGGTGGGAAAGGAAATTTTTTCTAAGCCGCCCCCTCCCCCAGGCAATTGGCACTTGTCCCTCTTCTCCACAGCTGTCATGCTTTTTTTGGTGTGTTTTTATTAATGGGAACACAAAGCATGCAGTTTGCTTGAACCCCGGCCACGCTGAGCCATCCGTTCCGGAGTCGTTGCTACCATGGGTCACTTTGGCGCCCAGGCAGGAAGGAGGGGGAGGCGGAGGGAACCCATTGCAAAGCCTCGGGGGGCATACCTCCAAGGCAGGAGCAGCATCGCTGCCAGCGCCCGAGATCTGGGCTGCATCACTCAGTGATGGGGGAGGGGGAGAGGCGCGGGGGGTGCCACAAGACAACCTTGCCTGGGGGGGCACCACAAGACAACCTCACCTGGGGGGGGGTGCCACAACCAAGCCCCGCCTAGGGTGCAGAAAAACCTTCAGGCCGGCCCTGAAGGTGAATGCATCACACTTACCCGTGTACCATTTGATAATAAAACAGTAAGATTAGCAACAACTGTTTCATTCTGATACTTACATATATTTACTATGTGGTCACAAAAATACAACTCTTTTGTGCTTTCCTCAGTGTTTTTCATTGGCTCTGCCCACCCAATAAACAAAAACAAAAAAACCAAACCTGTGTTTAGTTCAACTTACTATTTGCAAGACATTCAGGTACAGAATTCTGAAGCATGCACAGGATGGTATGCTGATTATCATCTTATAGGTCTAATCATATTCTATGGGTAAATACCACAAAATATAGGTTGCCGCTCCTACAAACAAGCAATGGTGTCTGGTCTCCAGATTCTACAAGAATTTTTCTTTTTTGTTGTTTCAAACATGATTAATAAGGGTGGTATTCTTTGAATTTAAGAAAACACAGCTGCAAACACATACTGGTATTAAACATGCCAGCATTTCATTGCAACAAGGTGTTTTTTATGTACATTTTTATCAATTAAACTGTAAACAGTGTTGGAAACAGTTAAGCTTAAAACACAGTTTGGATGGTTCACGAATGGTAGGGGCTGCTAGAGTGAAGATGTTACCAAAATTACACAATGGCTGGAGTGCTGGGCTTTCAGAGCATGGAGTCTATAGATCGTGGCCTTTTTTACTGGAGTCTAGCACTCCCTTATAAAGGTAATGAAAATTTTAGCAGAAGGCTAGAGAAATGACAAGCATCTAAAAACTGGTTGATGGCTAAGAATCTTAGCCATCCCATTATTCATATTTTATATTTTGCATTACAAAATGAAAAAATAAAGCATACAATCCAGTATTATCCCAATTACTATTCCAGCATGCTATAAATTAAGTAATTTGTTTTAAAAAGTTGTGCTGTCGCATATATTCTTTACTCTCCCACACTGTGTCAGTTTAGCTAACAATGCCATGGTCTAGACACCTTTATAACACTTTTACCAACAGCACTCTTCCTAATCCCATTTTATATTGCTACTAAACTTGCCTGGATGGCTGGGAGCCTAAACATTTGATTCTGCTGAGGGTTTTTGTTTTTTTTGCAGTGAATAATTTGAAACTTCTCCAGACTTGCAGGTCCATGGCAATGTGGATGATCCTTTGACTCAAGCAAGTTGCACAGAGTCCAGGTACAGCCTGCAGCTTTATAGGCCTGCTGCTCAGTAGGTGAACTGTGTCTCAACTGTACAATATCAGACTACAGGTAAGGGCTTTTATGGTGGAACATCCTCCTTCCCCCCAAGAAAACTCCTATTTATAGAACACTAGCATAAGTCTAGGGTAGCATCCTACTCTCTGACACCTGGTCTTCCAGGTGCAGAACATCTTTCTGGATGGAGGGACATTTAATTATATGAGTTCTCACATGCAAAAAATGAGCCCATTTTTTGAGGTACGGTGGGGTATAAATAAATAAATATATAAATAAACAAATAAATATGAAGTGGTACAGTCCAGAAACAGGACTATCACTTCATCTGGTATTGATGTGAACTCTACTATGGTGCCAATACTTGCAGATTTGGGTATTGTGCCAGTTGTATATGCTAGTTATGAAAAAGCAAATATGCAGAATTCAAACAACTGCATGGTCCTTGATGGTAGTACTGGACAAAAGGACCACCAACTCTGAACCAAGTGTCCTCATGCCTGTTTCTAATATGGCATTACAGCTACTGGAAGGGAGCACTCCCATCTGGGATATGCTCATACAGTGGGTATGTGGTCCACTGACGTCCAAAGATTTCAAGATGGCTGTAGCTAAAGAGCTGGTGATGCTCTTGCCACTGTCCACTTTCTCCCATTGCTAGTCTTGACGAAATATTTATAAGTGAGCTAAGATTTGGCCTGTATTTTCTGAATATCAAATTCATCACAGTGGGAAAAAAATTGTCATGTCATCTTTGCCCTTCCTAATGAAGGCATCAAATGTTTTAAAAAGCATAATTTAACATCAAGTCCAATGAGAGAATTATTCTTAATGCTGCCTCTGATTTGTCTTTTAATAAGGCATTAACATCTACTTATTATGTATGCTAACAACAAGAAGGGCAGTACATGTGTCATTAGCAATAATCAGCCACTGTGCCAGACTAATGTTAATAGATCTCAACAACAGAAGCCATGTGCTAGCAAGGTAGAGATAAACCATAGAACAGGCTTTGGATAAAACGCTGAAAAGTCATAGCAAATGATATGCACAAAAAAGCCTATTTTCTTATTCATATACTTCCTTTACTATGAAATAGAAAGAGCTGCAGAGTACAGAATATGTTTTCCTTTTGCAAAAGATAATCTTCACAGTTTGTAGCACTACTGAATTTTAGATACCAACTGCATCGATGAGCCTGCCATTTGCAAATGGCACTGGAGCCAGCAGATGTGTTCGTCTGATAACTCCTCTTAATGCACTGCAGTTTCTCAGCAACACTTTCAAGTATGGTCAATGTTGTTTTGCTAAAACAGAGGCTATACACTTTCCCCCAAACAGTTCCAAAGAAATGGTACAACCATACAAAGAAGAGATGATCAGGTGGGTTTTGTTTGTTTTTTGCAGTAGAACGTATAGGACTATTTTTTTTAAGCACTCATGGCTAGTCTTAGGATGAGAAGAAGAGTATGAGCACAGATTTCTTTACAGCCAAACTGGTTTTGAGATGATAACGTTTTCTCTTTACAGTAATACTTCTTATCAAATGAACATTTTCTTTAGAGAAAATATACACTGGTAGGTAGCAAGGGAAGAGACAATAAAAGCTCCTTTGATTATCAGTGTATTCTTCTGAATGTCTATCTTTTTTACTTTTGTTTCTTCTTCATCCTGGATGTGAATTAGGAAAACATGTTTGCCTGAAAAACATAAATAAATTCATGGTTCTTTATTATTGTTTGTCTCTTTGAGTAATATGATCAATGCCTGTGTAACTGAAACACAGATGATACTATTCAATAGTAAGTCCATCTGCCGTGGTTTGGGAAACCAAATAAGCAGTTTAAGAAATTCTATTTTCAATGTTCAAGTTGATCTCTTAGGTAGAATGTCCTTTGGTTGGCAAATGTATAAGCAACAAAAGATTACAGCAAAAAGGACCTACACAGAAAGATTAGAGAGGTCTTCCAAGTCTTCCCTCAGTATTCAAAGGCCCACTGAAATATGTGGCTCTAATTTTTTATAATTGAACGTGATAAGAATATACAGAGAGAACATCATGATTCCAAGCTTTAACTACTTCTAAAGGAAAAGCAAGTTTCAGAAATCAGTGCTACTTAACTTTAGGAATTTGGAATGGTTACTTCAACACTGGCCATTTATGGGGTCTAATATGTTGAATGAAATTTGCGTTGGACTCATTTGCTGCAACTGAGGCATTCTTGCTTCCAAAGTTTTCTCAGTGGGTGATCCTACTGACTGGTTCCTTTTCCGCATCATCTGTCCAATACCCATCATTGGGAATCGGCCTCTGCTTTTCACACAGTTAGGGCTCCCCAGGGGATTACAGGTGTTATTTAATTGGGTTGGAGACACAGCTTCCTCTCTAAAAGAACTGGTCTTTTCATCATATGTGAAAGACAGTTGAGTGGGGTGAACTGGACTTTTAGTAGGACTGGGAGAAGTACCTCCAGGCTGGAAGAGTGGAGACAATGTCCTTTCACTGGAGGTTCTGCGACCAAAATTTACTGGTGAGCTTAGGATTCGATACTGGTGAGTGGGAGACAGTTGGTCTATTTGGTCCTCTCTATCACCAGTTTCAAAAGAATGTACAATGTTCAAAATTAAAGGAGAATCCAAATTCTGGCTTCCAGGGCTTGAAGGCTCTTGTTGAGGGGAATCTTGACGCTTCGAGAGTCTTGGCGTTCTTGGGATAGGTTGCTGAATTTCCAAGTATTCCAAAGAATAGGAGGTAACACAACCTGTCTTGGCTGTTGCTGATTCATGGTAAGGGCTCAAACCACTAGGAGACTCTGTAAAACAGTACAAAAACAAATCAGAGAAAACCTTCTGTGAGATAATTTTAGTCCTCTGGATGCAAGGTCAGAGCATAGCTAATTAAACTATTGAGAGCTTTCCTGTGCTAAGAAACTGTGAAAAGGGTTTCAGGTTTTGGGATAGTAAAAGCCAAACCCTAACAAAAATACCTCCGAAAATAATTTGTTAAACATAGGATTAATTCCAAATGTGTCTTTGCCCATCTGTGCCTACTTCCTTTCTGTTTTTATGATATAGAAGCTAGCTTTCTCTCCATAATTGACTCTATGTTGTCATTTCACCTACGCTTGATTATCTGAAGGCTAACCCAAATTCATAATTTTCTATAATCAAAGTATATTTTTCTGTCTAGGTTATCACAGACTTCCCCTAAATCTCTTATTCTGCCTTTGAACCACATGAAGTGCCTTATACTGAAACAGATCTTTGGTCCATCCAGATCAGAACTGTGCTCACTGACAGCAGATCTCCAGGGTCTCCAGTAGAGATCTTTCAAATCACCTGCTACCTGATCTCTTTAGCTGCAGATGGCAAGGACTGAACATGGGATGTTCTGCATATGCTCTACCTTTATCCTTCCTGCTGATCTTCTGATACTTTCAGATTTATTCAGGAGGATAGTCATGTTGGTCTGAAGCAGCAGAACAAAGTTTGAGTCCAGTGGCACCTTTAAAACCAACAAAGTTTTATCCAAGGTATAAGCTTTCGTGTGCAAGCACACATCTTCAGATACAGTGATACAAAATTTGCTCAACCATTACATATAGGCAGAGAGAGTGTGGGGAGGTTAGTTGCTTGCACACGAAAGCTTATACCTGTCAGCTATGCTGCCATAGCAGGTGGGGAGGCAGATGAGGCTCAATTCAGGTGGGGAGGGCTGATGACACTCTGGGCTCAGGTCCCTCCTGCCCAACAGACACCCCCTGCCGGCACAGGTGCCACCCATATTGGTACTGGTTCCTGGAGGGCCTGGAGGCCCGCTACCACCTGTCCCTGCTCCAATGGCAACGGTCCTTGACCAGCCAAAGGAATTGCTGGATGCCACATTTGATGGGACGCCCAAGAAGTTAGCCTTCTTTGTGCTGCAAGTGCAGAAGTTTGTGCGGGATTGGGGCCATCTCTTTCCCACAGAGGAGTGTTGGGTGAATTACATAAGATCAGAACTGCAAGAGCGCGCAGCTGATTGGTATGTCAGCCTCCACAACCTGTGCAGGCCTGAACTCTGCGAGGTGCAGTCATTTATGTGGGCACTACGTTGGCAGTACGAGGACCCGATGGAAGGGGAGAAGGCTCGCAACCACATCCGGAACCTGAAGCAAGGGAACCGATCAGTGCATGAGCATTCCAATGAATTCAAGATGTACATGGCCAAGATCCAAGGCTGGCCGGAAGCGGTACTGGTCAAGCAGTACCAGTTGAGAGTGAACCACCAAATCATGGAGAACATGCTCCGTAGTATGCATCCTATCTCACTGAATGCTTGGTGTGTGAGCCAGGGATGCCGAGAGTCGCCTCCAAATGATTAAAATGCACACTCCTAGGGCATACCCAAAGACACCCAGGGCGCCCTCCAAGGCGCTGTCACCAAGCAAAGAGAGCTGGTGCAAGATTTGTGGCTGCAGCAGGGGCTTTGCCTTTGTTGTGGAGAGTCCGGCCATTATGCCGCTTCCTGACCTGCAGTCCTCACCTTCCCGACCCCGAAGGGTCCCAAGAAGACAGGGGGCGAGACCCCTTCACGCAAGGGAAGTGGACAGCCAAAGCTCCCGAGGGCTCTGCAGCTGGGCACCACAAGAGGAGGTGCCTCCTCCAGTGGAGAAGAGAGTCGTGAGCCAGTGGGAAAAGGCCAGGACCTGTTGTAAAAGTTGCAGAGCAGCAGGTCCGACAGCAATCAGCACTACAAACAGTGAGCAGCAACCCTTTGTTTTGCATGACTGTAACGGTTCTTAACCCTGAAATGGGAACGCAGATGCGGGTGAAAGCTCTGCTAGACTTGGGGTGTGTGAGAGACTTGATCAGCACTTCTATAGTAACAGGGTTGGGTGTCCCAATGCAAAAGCTAGCCGAGCCTCTGACTTTCATTCAAATGGATGGCTTGGCTATGATAGAGCTGTGTAGGTACCAAACAATACCTATTCGGATGGGGACTGCGTCCCACTGGGGACACCAGGCCTTTGTGATAAAACCAATGGGCCAATTCTCCATGGTTCTAGGCAGTCCATGGTTGCACAACCACGACTCGCACATCTTGTGGAGCAAAGGGACTGTGAATTTCATAGCTGAGGGGTGCCAGAACCACACCTGGTCACATAAATGGGGAGAAGCCCCCCCCCCCTCCCGGGATCCTTGGTTCAGGTCTGCCTGGCACAAGAGGAGTTGAACTCCATCCTGAAGGAATATAGAGATTTGGCTACTGTTTGAGGAAGAAGAGGCAGATGAACTGCCTCCCCACCATAATACAGATTGTACTATTGAGATCTTGAAGAAGGCCAACGCTATGCTGGGGATTATTAGGAAGGGAATTGAAAACAAATCAGCCAGTATCATCATACCCCTATATAAATCATTGGTGCGACCTCATTTGGAATACTGTGTACAGTTCTGGTCACCACATCTCAAAAAGGATATTATAGCATTGGAAAAAGTGCAGAGAAGGGCTCCTAGAATGATAAAAGGGTTAGAACACCTTCCCTATAAAGAAAGGTTAAAATGCTTTTGGCTCTTCAGCTTGGAGAAACGACGGCTGAGGGGTGACATGATCGAGGTTTATAAGATTATGAATGGGATTGAGCAGGTTGAGAAAGAAGTACTTTTCTCCCTTTCTCACAATACAAGAACTCGTGGGCACTCCATGAAATTGCTGAGCAGTCGGGTTAGAACAGATAAAAGGAAATACTTCTTCACCCAAAGAGTGATTAACATATGGAATTCACTGCCATAGGAAGTGGTGGCAGCTACAAGCATGGACAGTTTCAAGAGGGAATTAGATAAACATATGGAGCAGAAGTCCATCAGTGGCTATTAGCCACAGGGTATAGATGGGAATTCTCAGTCTGGGGCAGGTGATGCACTCTATTCTTGGTGCTGGAGGGGGCAGCAGTGGGAGGGTTTCTAGTGTCCTGGCCCCACTGCTGGACCTCCTGATGGCACCTGGTATATTTTGGCCACTGTGTGACAAAGTGTTGGACTAGATGGGCCATTGGCCTGATTCAACATTGGCTTCTCTTATGTTCTTATGTTCTTATGCCAGGGCACAAGTTACCCAAAGGGAAGTTATATTCTATGAACTCAGAAGAGAAAGGAGCTGCGAAAGTTTATTGACAAAAATCTGGCACAGGGCTTCATCTGCCCTGCCTCCTCCCCGTTTGCTGCCCAGGTGCTCTTCCGGAAGAAGAAAGACGGAGGGCTCCAGCTGTGCACGGACTACCAAGGCTTGAATGCTGTGTCGGCCACTAACGCTTACCCCCTCCTCCTTATCAAAGTTCTCTTGGCAGAGGCAACCAAGAGGAAGATCTTTACCAAACTGGATCTTCGGGATGCTTACTTCTGAGTGCACATCAGGGAGGGGGACGAGCCAAAAACTGTGTTTAACACTCCATTGGGACAGTTTGAGTACCTCATGCCATTCGGGCTCCAAGGGGCCCCCGGAGTGTTCATGAACCTGATGAATGAAGTTTTGCACAAGCACTTGTTCAAAGGGCACGAATTTACTTGGATGACATTTTATTATATTCACAAGATTAAAAAATCACACGTAAAACTGGTGAGGGAGGTCCTACAGACACTTTATGACCACAAACTGCTTGCCAAGCTGTCAAAGTGTGAGTTTCTTCAGACAAAAGTTGACTTCCTGGGCTACCATATTTCTTCTAAAGGGTTGGAGATATACCCACATAAAGCAGCTGCTGTGTTGGGGTAGGAAGCCCATCAACTCCAAAGCTTTTTAGGGTTTGCTAATTTCTATAGAATCTTCATCTCCAATTTTGCCCAGGTGAGCCTGCCCCTGACAGACTTATTAAAAACTAAAGGGAAGGGGCTGCACAGCATGAAACCTGGGGCACACCTGGACTGGGCAGCGGAATGCCAGGAGGCGTTCAATAAACTCAAAGTGCTGTTCACGTCAGAGCCAATGCTTGCCCATCCAGACAAAAATTTAAAAAATTATTGTATAAGCTGATGCTTCCAATGTGGCCATGGGGGGTGATACTCAAGGAGGGAGTGGATGGGCAGCTTCACCACCTGGTGAATGTGTCAAAAAAGTTTAATGTGACAGAATGGAACTGGGCAGTGTGGGACAAGGAGGCAGCAGCCATTAGATTGGCGCTTTCCAGTTGGCGACATTGGCTACAGGGGGCGCAGGTGCCATTCAAGGTTTGGACTGATCATAAGAATCTCGAAGTATTGCGCACTCCCTGAAACCTGAATGCCAAACAACTCAGATGGGCGGAGTTTTTTTCAAAGTTCCGCTTCACTCTCCATCACATCCCAGGGAAAGCCAACTCATTGGCTCTGTCCTGCCTCCCACAACATGCCAGCCAAAAGGAGGAGGTCATTGACTTTATGTTCATACCTTCCCAGCTGGGAGGGGCAGTGGTCACCAGGGGCCAGGCCAAAGTGGAGTGCGGGGGGGGGGAAACCCGTGGGTAGTCAAATTCAAAAAGGCATTCTCTGATGAAGATTGGGAGGTGGTTTCTGTTGCTCCTGGGACGTTGCAGGGTCCTAATGGCTGTTGGTATCGTGGCTGTAAACTGTTTGTGCCGGCAGCCCTGTGAGGGGCGGTGATGCACTCAGCTCATGAAACGAAGCTGGTGGGGCATTATGGCTCCCTAAAGATTTTACACTTACTACAGCGCCAGTTCTGGTGGCCTCACATGAGAGCTGACATTTCCCAATATGTGGGTTCCTGCCAAACGTGTCTGATGTGTAAACCCCAGCCTGGAAGGTCCCCAGGGTTCCTCAAACCTCTGCAAAAGCCCGATCAGCCCTGGGAGGTGATTTCCATGGATTTTATCATGGATTTGCCACCTAGTAAAGGGAAAACTGTTATTTGGGTGGTAGTGGACTTGTTCTCTAAACAAGCATATTTCATTCCGTTCAAACAATTGCCTACTGCTAAGATTCTTGCTTGTATGTTTATGCACCACATTGTGAAATTGCATTCAGTGCCAAGTAAGATAATCTCCGATTGGCGTGGCCAGTTTGTTGCCAGGTTCTGGAAGGAACTTTTACAGGTTCTGGGCATTGAACAAGGCCTCAGTAGCGCTTACCACTCAGAAATGGATGGCCAGTCAGAATGGGTCAATCAGGTGCTGGAGCAGCTGTTGCCCTATGTGGAACAGAGCTATAACTCCATCCATTCCTCCACTGGTGTGTCACCTTTCAAAGTGTTGTATGGCTACGAGGGGCAGCCCTTTCCTACATTGGGAACTGCTGTGAACCCCTCCCTGGGGGACCTGGACTCTTGGTGGAAGGGGCTCCAGGACCACTGGCCCATCATTCAAAAGACTTTGGACAAGGTGAAGGCCGCCTATAAGGCTCAAGCTGATAAAGGGAGGGCCCCGGGGTGGGATATTCAATCTGGCTCATCTGTATATCTTTCTATGAAGAACTTTAGAAGCTTGCAACCCAGTAGGAAACTGGGCTGGAAATATGTTGGACTGTTTAAAGTGTTATGATTGATTAATGATGTCACTGTTGAACTTGAATTGCCTAAATTATTGCAGGGTATTCATCCCATTTTTCATGTCAGTTTATTAAAACAGGACCCGGGGCCGAATGATTGGAGACACCACCCTCCAGCTCCTCTTCCTCTGATGCTGAATGGGGAGACCCACCACGAGGTTGCCCAGATCTTGGATTCTAAATGGCGTTGTGGGCACCTGTTCTATCTGATTCAATGGAAGGACTTTAGGCTGGGCCATAATGAATGGATGGAACACTGTCATGTTAATGTTCCTAAGATGTACCTTGATAAACCTGGTGAGGGGGGCCTTCGGAGGGGCAGGATGTCAGCTATGCTGCCATAGCAGGTGGGGAGGCAGATGAGGCTCAATTCAGGTGGGGAAGGCAGATGACACTCCTCCTCATGCCTCTGGTATTTTGTCTTTTGATTCCCACTCACCACCTTATCTTGTAGCTCAGACGAATGACCTTGGCATTGCTTTTTGCAGGCTTTGCTGAAAACCTCGGCTCATTAGTTTTAGGCGCAATTTCTTGCTTTGCTTATTGGCTTACCTGCATCAGGGGTCTCAGTCTGAATTCTGTATATCTGTGCCTTTCCCGCTTGGAACCCAAGTTCTGACACTGACCGTGTAACAGACTGACTTGCTTATACTGCTCAATAAACTTGATCCTATTTAAGGAACATTGTTGGCACTGTTTTTGGCAAGACTCTGACAATACCTTGAATAAAACTCTGTTGGTCTTAAAATGCCACTGGACTCAAACTTTTTCCTGATTTATTCTTATTTAATTATTACAATTCTACCCCACCTTTCCCCACCAAATTCAAAGTACTAACCAGAATGTCTGCCTAGCTTCAGCAAAGCTGTTGGATCATGTGTCCTGGGTTTAAGATTCCAGTCTTTTTATGTCCACTTTTCCATATATATACCCCCCTCCTAAACAACAGAATTTCCCTGATGTTTTCTTGGTGGCTTTCCCTTATCCCTTTACAAGCACTAGAAGAAATGGCATCCTTTTGTCATCTTCTTTAGTCTCCTTCACATAACTAGGAAAAATGAATGACTATTAAATCAATTTAAATCTAAAAAATATCCTATATTGTGTAATGGACTCTGTTCTATAACCTTCAAGCAAACATCTATCATATTAACAAGACATAGATGGTTCTTTCACATACCTTTTTCTGGAGCACTGCCTTGGATAGTTTTGCGATCACTCAATAGAGCCTTGGCATTTTGTATCTGTGCCATAAGGCTAGAGGAAGGCTCTTTGTAGGAAGAAGGATTTTTCTCAGATTTCTTCAGGAGTGGATGAAGATGCTCTTCTTTTATTTCTTGTTCTTTGACCTTTTTGTCCTTCATATTAAACCACACAAACAAAAAAGTGGGTTTTATTAGAAGCTCTTTCAACAAGTTTTAAAAATGGCAGAAATAAACACTGTTTTGGAGATATATTCAAAGACAGCAAGTACATCCTGCATGTTGTCTTTTGTTGATGTTGTTTCCCTGAAGAACACTATTTCAGGAGCTTTGTTTCAAGACCTGATGTGACAGCATCAGATCAGTTGTTGCCAATTCCTTATAAACCTACTTCTCTGCCACCATTGTGCCAAGAGAAACTTGTCCAGCTCAGTTGTTCAAAGTGGTTTGTGACTTGGAAACACCTAAATCCAACTCTGCTGGCAATGGAAATTAGTCCCCCAGTTGTAATATTTTTGCAAGGTTCTTTGCTGATAAAATCATTCTTGTGTGAAGGCCAAGCTGAGTGCAGATCTGGTGCCTGAGATATCAGAATTGCCTGCTTGTTCTTTTGTTAAGGAGAGTTTCAGATTGATCCTGCCTATGAATGCTGACAGAGTCCTTGGGAGTGTGAGGGCCACCACTTGTGCTCTGAACCCATGGCCATCCTGACTTTTAAAATCTGGCTGGGAAAAGGTATTGGAGCTATTAGTGAAGATCATCACTTCTTCTCTAAGCCTCTGAAGGAGGTAGTTATTAGATCTCCATTCAAAAACCTGCCTTGGTTAGGGATGAGGTGGCCAATTACAGGCTAGACTCCAATTTATCTTTTCTAGGGAAGGTGATAGTATGATGACAGAGCAACACCAGGGCCTCCTTCATGACACATCTGCCACTGACCCATTTCAATCTCATTTCAGGCCTTGTTGATGGCTTTGGTTGCACTGGTGGATGATCTTTGCTTAAAGTTCGACGGGACAATCTTCCCTGTTGATACTGTCAGACCTCTCAGCAGCCTTTGACACAGATGGACCACTCCATTCTTATCCATCAGCTTAAATATGGAGTTGGAGTTAAAGGCGTAGCCCTTTGGTGATTTCACTCTCTCCTGTGTGACCAGACACAGAGTTTCCACTGGAGGTGCAGAATCAACTGGGTGGAATTTATCTTGTGGAGTGCTACAGGATTCTATTCTTCCACTTAATACTTTTTAATATATAAATGAGGTCACTGCATAAGATTATCCAGAGTTTGGGGGTTGGGTGTCATCAATATGGAGGTGATATCCAGTTCTATATTTCATTACACAAGCCTTCAGATGCATTCATCTTGGTTCTGAACTGGTGTTTTGAGGCTGTGGTCAGAGCCTAAGGCAGAACTTTTTATGTGGTAAGGCAGAACTTTTTATGTGGTAAGGCAGAACTGAAGCTGAATTCAGGCAAGGCAGAAATATTACTGGTTGGGAAGGCTAATATTCTAGAGGGACTAAAATCCAATTGTCCTAAATGGAATTACATTGCTTTTTTTCAGCAGGTTAAATAAGAGCTTCAGGATGCTCATGGACCCTGCCTTGCTCTTCGAAAAGCAGGTTGGCTTGGTGGCCATTAGTGCCTTCTATCAACTGCATCTGATTTGCCAGCTCTCATTGCCTAGACTCAGGTGATCTGGCCATGCTGATCCATGCTTTGGTAACCTCTCAGTTGGATTACCGTGATGTGCTTCATGTGAGGCTGCCCCCAAAGACAACCCAGAAACTGTCAGACTCGGGTTGGCTGACCATATGAACTTGTTATTTAGTGCCTTGACATTCTGATGTTCATTACTTTACCTTTTCTTCTGTCTTAACCCTTTCCCCCTGTTCCCCTCCCTGAGTGTTATTTTCACACTGATGCTCTTATCTTCCACCCTCACCTGCCACTAGATTCCTAAGGGGAGGGGAGAGAGTGAATGTGTGTAGGAGTAGACTTGCTTGCCAGTGTAACTCTTCTATGGAGCCCTCAAGAGACTCTTTCACATGGGAAGGTGTCCTTGGGAGAAACGACTTTGATTAGCTAGAGATGGACCCTATATCTCTCACGGTCCGTATAGAATTGCTGACATGTACGAATGGAATGTGTGATTGTAACTATATGCACCTTTCCCACCTTAATCCCTCAGTTCTGACAAGAGTTCAATCCCTGCACATCTCATATCTTCTAATAAAACTTTCAACCAAGAAAGTGTGTGTGAAGAGTGACTTGACTGGGACTCTGACAAAACTACAACTGTAGCAGTTTGACTTCTGTTAGGGGCTAACTGCTGGGAACATATGTTGCCCATTTTGAAATAGTTACATTGGCTGCAGATCTGTTTCCAAGTTCAGTTCAAGGTGCTAGTTATGAACTTTAAAGTCCTTCAGAATCTGGGACCCAGATATCTGAAGGACTGTAGATGCACCAACAACAGTCACCAGGCAGCCATCTATTGGCTATCCCAGCACTTAGGGTGGCCTGTCTGGCAATGACCAAAGCCTGGGCCTTTTCTATCATGGCTCCAGCTCTGTGGAATGGGCTCCCTAAAGAGTTGGGAGCCCCCTCTCCTTGGAGAACTTCTGTTACAGGGCTTTTGAGGAAATCTGATTTGGCAGGCATTGTTTAATTGGGGAGAGAGAAGAGATTTGAGGTTTGTTGTTTTATTTTTTCTTTTAAATGGAAAATGTTTTAACTATCATTGTAAACTGCCTTGAACCATGAAGAAAGACAGAACATAAATGTAAACTTACATTTATATTTATAGGGGGGATACAAATAACCCCTCTACAAAGTTAGGTCTGGGTTGATATAAACTGCAGAAAGGTGGGAAGAAGGGAGAACTGAACTCTTAACTCACACTTCCCACAAAGCTGTTTCTTCCACACTGGACTTCTTCCCCTGGGAGAAAAAAACAGCTGGAAGAAAAAAGAGCTCAGCTCCAATATTCCCATAGGAATTAGACAAGACTCAGGTTGGGTCATCATGATGTCTAGTTGTGCCCTTGTGAAGTATGAAAACAGGGATAGCTTCTTACAGGGGTCATTTCATAGAAAAAGAGCTGCAGTAGCTCATTAGCATATGCCACACATCCCTGACATCACCAGAAATGATGTCAGAAGGGGAAGCAGAAAAGGGGGGGAGGCATCTTCAAAAGCCTCCTCTTCCCTTCCCCAGCCAGCCTGCTAAGGTAGACTGGGGTGGGGAGCAAAGAGAGAAGGAGATTAAAGTTTAAACCCCTTCTCTCTAGAGTCATCTTTCCATCATATTCTATGGGGCCATAGAATACAATGGAAAGATCCAGAGAGAAGAGGTTTAAAGTTTAAACCCCTTCACTCTTCGCTTCCCCACCCAGCCCGCCTTGGCAGGTGGGCTGGGGAAGGGAAGGAGAGGCTTTTGAAGATGCCGCCCCCTGTTTCTGCTTCCCCAGCCAGCCTGCTTATAGAGGAGCCCCCACCCTCTCCTGGCTTGCCTGCCACCACAGGCAAGCCAGGAAGGGCTGGGGAGAGAGTGGGGAGACAATTAAATGCCTCCCCATGCCTTCCTTGGCTCCTCCACTTGGGCAGGGGAACTGAGGAAGGCTTCTAGAGACCCCCCGCCCTCTCCTGGCTCTCCTGCCTTGTGGGCAAGCCAAGAAGGGCTGGGGAGAAAGCAGGGAGACATTTACATGCCTCCCCATGCCTTCCTTGGCTCCTCCGCTTGGCGGGGGAGCTGAGGAAGGCTTCTAGAGCCCCCTGCCCTCTCCTGGCTTGCCTGTGAAGCAGGCAAGCCAGGAAAGGCTGGGGAGAGAGTGGGGAGACATTTAAATGCCTCCCCGTGCCTTCCTCAGCTCCTCTGCTTGGGCGGGGGAGCTGAGGAAGGCTTCTAGAGCCCCCCCCCGCCCTCTCCTGGCTTGCCTGACTCACAGGTGAGCCAGGAAGGCCAGAGGGTAGAGCAGGGAGGCATTTAAATGCTTCTCCATGCCTTCATCGGAGCGCGGGGGCAGGACTGCCGGACTGCCAGAGCAGCACTTTGGTGCGCTCCAGCCCAAAGCGACCCCTGGTTTCTTATATCTTTTACATTCAGGCACAGATAGCCAAGTTCAGAACAATTTGTGTGGTTCTCTCACAATGAGCCAACCGCTATGGATACAGCTATTTCATCATATGCAAGGAACATCTCAGCAATATTATAATGATTTGACTGCCTTACCACATAAAAAGACTAACCTACAGAATTGTTTATTGATGTGCTCCTACTGAAGTAGCAAAAATCCTTCAATAAAAATTTACATCTAAGAAAGATTTCCCAGTTACAGTTAAGTGGAAACCTCAAATCAGTCCATAAAAGACACACAGCAATTTCTAAAAATAGGAGCTGGGGTGGGGGGTGTTGTGGGGAGAATACAGGCACTAGTTGTGTCCTTAGGGAGAATACAATGTGCCACACAGCAAATGTTTAAAATGATCCATTAATTCATGATACTCAAATAATTGCAATAAGTTTTAGAATGTTCCCAGTACCTAAATAAATGATTAAATCGGGCTACAATGTGCATGCATAGGGCAGTGGGTTGGATCCAGCACAAGGTTTCTGCTTGCACTTGAGCTTTTGCAGAAGCAGAAATGCAAGAAAAAGACTAAGTCAAAATTTACTGTATTTTCAATTGCATTTTCACTTGCAGAATATCTTGTACAATAATCTCCAGATTCCAGGAAGTGAATTTAGCAGCTTGTTCATTCTCAAAATGGCTCCCTGAGGTACAAGATGGGAAAGGGAGGAGATTGTTTCAACTAGGATGGGAACTGAAAGGGTTGCACAAGATCTTGTGGTCTCTCTTCCATAAGCGGAACTACAATAAGTAGATTTTTTTTCATTTGTATATCATTGGATCTGACACAATGTATCCAGATTTTTGGAAGTTCAAAGTCAGTGCATTGATAGAGGAGCACAAAAAGGGTTTACTGCCTCTAAGGATTCCAGACCACTGCACAAAAATGCCTGTGCTGTTCTGACATATGGAAGGGTATGGACACAGGAGATAAATGAAAAGGGAGAGGCAGATCCTGGGAATGAAATTAATATATTTTTTTTTAAATAATAAATTTTATTAAACGTCTTCTCAAAACACACCACCACCAATATCAAATAAAGGCTGATAAAAACCTCATGTGGAGAAACATAAAAAAGCACTTAGACACATCAACAAAGGCTATAGCAGCACAGTCGTAACTATTTTAAATTACTCATGGTATCCTGGCTAAAGAAACACAGAGGCAGCTGGATGAAAAGACTTAATTAAACTTCACAAACACAATGACAACCAAACATGAAGCTGCAAGAGGTGCAGGATGTGGTACATAAGAACATAAGAGAAGCCAATGTTGAATCAGGCCAATGGCCCATCTAGTCCAACACTCTGTCACACAGCGGCCAAAATATACCAGGTGCCATCAGGAGGTCCAGCAGTGGGGCCAGGGCACCAGAAGCCCTCCCACTGCTGCCCCCTCCAGCACCAAGAACAGAGTGCATCACCTGCCCCAGACTGAGAGTTCTCATTCTATACCCTGTGGCTAATAGCCACTGGTGGACTTCTGCTCCATATGTTTATCTAATTTCCTCTTGAAACTGTCCATGCTTGCAGCTGCCACGACCTCCTGTGGCAGTGAATTCCATATGTTAATCACTCTTTGGGTGAAGAAGTATTTCCTTTTATCTGTTCTAACCCGACTGCTCAGCAATTTCATAGAGTGCCCACGAGTTCTTGTATTGTGAGAAAGGGAGAAAAGTACTTCTTTCTCAACCTGCTCAATCCCATTCATAATCTTATAAACCTCGATCATGTCACCCCTCAGCCGTCGTTTCTCCAAGCTAAAGAGCCCCAAGCATTTTAACCTTTCTTCATAGGGAAGGTGTTCCAACCCTTTTATCATTCTAGTTGCCCTTCTCTGCACTTTTTCCAATGCTATAATATCCTTTTTGAGATGTGGTGACCAGAACTGTACACAGTATTCCAAATGAGGTCGCACCAATGATTTATACAGGGGCATGATGATACTGGCTGATTTGTTATCAATTCCCTTCCTAATAATCCCCAGCATAGCGTTGGCCTTCTTTATTGCAGCTACACATTGTGTAGACATTTTCAGCGAGTTATCCACTACGACTCCAAGATCTCTCTCTTGGTCAGTCTCTGCCAGATCAGACCCCATCAACGTGTATTTATATTTAGGATTTTTGGCTCCAATGTGCATCACTTTGCACTTGGCCACATTGAACCCCATTTGCCACGTTGACGCCCACTCACCCATCCTCAACAGATCCCTTTGGAGTGCCTCACAATCCTCCCTGGTTTTCACCACCCTGAACAACTTCGTGTCATCTGCAAATTTAGCCACATCACTGCTTACTCCCAATTCCAAATCGTTAATAAACAAGTTAAAAAGCATGGGACCGAGTACTGATCCCTGTGGTACCCCACTGCTTACCACCCTCCACTGAGAAAGTTTCCCATTTATACTCACTCTCTGTTTCCTATTTATAAGCCAGTTTTTGATCCACAAGAGGACTTGTCCTTTTATCCCATGACTATTGAGCTTACTTAGGAGCCTTTGATGAGGAACTGTATCAAAAGCTTTCCGGAAGTCAAGGTAAATAATATCTATTGGGTCCCCCTTGTCCACATGTTTGTTCACTCCCTCAAAAAACACTAACAGGTTAGTGAGACAAGATCTTCCCTTACAGAACCCATGCTGAGTCTGCCTCAATAGTTTTTGTTCATCAATGTGCCTACTAATTCTTTCCTTAATAACAGTTTCCACCAACTTACCCGGTATCGATGTCAGACTGACTGGCCTGTAATTTCCTGGATCTCCCCTGGAGCCCTTTTTAAAGATGGGAGTGACATTAGCTACCTTCCAGTCATCAGGAATGGAGGCAGATTTTAAAGAAAGATTACATATTTTTGTCAGGAGATCCACAAGTTCACATTTGAGTTCTTTCAGAACTCTCGGATGAATGCCATCCGGGCGTGGTGATTTATTAGTTTTTAAATTGTCCATCAGTCGGAGGACTTCCTCTCTTGTCACCGCAATCTGATTCAGGTCTTTCAAACCCCCTCCCGAAATCAGTGCTTCTGGAGTGGGCAAACACTTCTCCTCTTCCACAGTGAAGACAGAGGCAAAAAATGCATTCAGCTTCTCAGCCATTTCCCTATCATCCTTCACTACTCCTTTTACCCCCTGGTCATCCAAGGGCCCCACTGCCTCCCTGGCTGGCTTCCTACTTCTAATGTATTTGAAGAAAGTTTTATTGTTGGTCTTTATGTTTTTTGCGATATGCTCCTCATATTCCCTTTTTGCTTGCCTGATCACAGACTTGCATTTTATTTGCCATAGTCTGTGTTCCCTTTTATCAACCTCACTAAGACTAGCTTTCCACCGCTTAAAGGAATCCTTCTTACCTTTTACAGCTTCCATTACTTTATTTGTTAACCATGCAGGCTTTTTTCTATACCTATTTGTACCTTTCCTAACCTGCGGTATATATTTTTTCTGAGCTTCTAGGATTGTCTTTTTAAATAGTCTCCAAGCTTCCCCAATGGTTTTGACCTTCTCCACTCTTCCTTTCAATTTCTTCCTCACATGTCCCCTCATACCAGAGAAGTTACCCCTTTTAAAGTTAAAAGTGGTTGCGTCAGTCTTTTTGGGCAACTCCCTATCTGTACAAATGTTAAACTCAATGACATTATGGTCACTGTTTCCAAGTGGTGCAGTCACTTTTACATCTCTCACCAGGTCTTGGGTGTTACTTAGGACCAAATCCAGGATCGCCTCTCCCCTGGTAGGATCTGTGACCATCTGTTCCACAGCACAGTCATTGAGAGTGTCTAAGAACGCAATCTCTTTTTCCCGACTAGAACTCATATTGACCCAATCAATGTGTGGGTAGTTAAAGTCGCCTATTACAACACAGTTATTTCGTCTAGCCACTATCTTTAATTCATTCATCATTTTATAATCCTCCTCTATCTTTTGATCTGGTGGGCGATAACAAACTCCCACTGTTAAGCCTCCTTTTGGACCCACTATTTCAACCCATAGCATTTCCAGAAGGGAATCCAATTCTCTTACCCTCTCAATCTTACTGGATGGTATACCCTCTCTGACATACAGAGCCACCCCACCTCCAACCCTTTCCCCCTATCCTTCCGATATAATTTATAACCAGGAATCACCGTATCCCACTGATTTTCCTCATCCCACCAAGTTTCTGAAATACCCACAATGTCTATTTCCCCCCAACACCAAGCATTCCAACTCCCGATTTTACCTCGGAGACTTCTAGCATTTGTGTATAAACACTTATAGTTTCCCACGTTTGTTAAGCCCACAGCCTTCCTCTTGCTGCCTCGAGACCTTGCCAGGCAGTTCCTATCATTAGCCACAGTCTCAGTGGACAATTGTAATCCATTTCCTTGTACAAAAGTAATAGCTACCCCTTCATCTCTTTGAGATGAGCCATCCCGAACCAGAGACTTTTCATCTCCTGTCGGCTTTCCCCCATTATTCAGTTTAAAAACTGCTCTGCCACCTTTTTGATTTTGAGCGCCAGCAGCCTGGTTCCTTCTCGGGACAAGTGGAGACCGTCCCTTTTGTACAGCTCCCTCTTGTCCCAAAAAGCATCCCAGTGCCTAACAAACTTGAACCCTTCCCCCTACACCACCGTCTCATCCACGCATTGAGACTCCTGATCTGTGCCTGTCTCTCCGGCCCTGCGCGTGGAACAGGTAGCACTTCCGAGAAGGCTACCTTGGAGGTCCTGGCCTTGAGTTTCCTGCCCAGCAGCCTAAATTTCTCCTCCAGGACCTCACAACTGCATTTCCCCACATCGTTGGTGCCGACGTGCACCACGACCACTGGCTCCTCCCCAGCACTATCTACCAGCCTATCTAAAACACGCGTAATGTCCGCTACCTTCGCACCAGGCAGGCAAGTCACCATACGGTCAGTACGCGGGTTCGCCACCCAGCTGTCTACCTGCCTAAGGATCGAATCACCAACTACCAAGAGCCCCCCTCCCACCCTTCCCAGGGACGGTTCCTTGGTACGAAAGGATACCCGTTCACCAGCTGAAGAAGAGGTCCCTTCTGAGGGCACATTCCCCTTATCCTCAGCATGGTGCCCCTTTTCCCCTTGACCCTCATGCTCCCTGGCAGCAGCCGGGCTGCCAGATCCAGAGTGGGACATATCTAACAAGTCCCCGAGAGTCTTCCCCATGCACCTAACTGACTGTCCCTGCTTCTCCAGGTCAGCCACCTTGGCCTCAAGGGAGCAAACTCGCTCCCTGAGAACCAGGAGCTCCTTGCACCGAGCACACACCCAAGACTTCTGACCAGTGGGCAGATAGTCATACATGTGACACTCCATGCAAAACACTGGATAGCCCCCAACCCCCTGCTGGCATTCTGGCTTCATAATTGTTTTTAAACAAATACTTTTCTATAACCCCCCTTTTAAAACCCTTTGTATTTATGTGGCTCCTGTTGTAGGAGTCTACTTACCTTACCTTACCAAGGAGCCAAGGTCCTGGCTTCCTGGCTCTTCCTGGGCTTCTTACAGAGCCCCTCGTGCCTCTTGCAAACTTCCTGCCTTAAATGGAATTGTCTCCCAGGAGAGGGTGTGGCCAGCAGCTACTCAAAATCACCCAAGGCACTTAATCTATCTTTATCCTTATAATGTGGTTTCCAAGGAACAATTACACAAAAATGAACTACCATGGGTTAAGAAAAGTTGACAAGGGGGCAAGGGGAGGATAAAAGCATGTTGACATCTATTAGTATTTACTAGTGATGGGGACTATTTAGAGTCAGTCCAAACCCTCCCACCAGATTTGAGGGATCTATCCTTGACACCCTTCAGTCAATTTGAAGGTGACAGACTCTGAAACGGGACCAGAAAGGTTTTTTAAAAAAATTACGCCCATGCCTGTTCCTAATGCTATCCTATCATGTCATCTATAGTTCCCATGATGTCTAGATGTTCTGAATGCACCATGCAGGGAGCAGCATGATCTTCATGACCTGTACCCTTTTAATGATAACATAACACTTCTAGAGCAGCTGAATGAAATATTTCACAAACCACACAGAGGGGAGATAGCTATAAAAACCCTAAAACAGTTACAGATGATGATGATGATAATATCAAATTATAACTTCTAAATTTTTCTAATGGCCATTATTTCCTTGTTGGTATAGTACCCATCCACCACCCTACCAAACCCGGCAAATCAATATACTTTTGGAGTTAAAATGTAATTAAACAGCCTTCAGAAAAACTGCCCTCCACCATTAAAGATATTAATGGTGGAATGAAAGTAATTTTAAAAGAAAAAAAATATTTCCAATACAAGATGGTGCAGAGGAATGGCATGTGTTTTCATGTTTCATAAAAACTAAAGAAGATTCTGTTGAGTTAGCCTATGAGAACTAGCCATTTTGACTCATGTTTAGATCTGACTGCTCAGAGAAAGATGCTAGTCTATACTGGTCAGCAAGCCCTAGGAATTGATGCAGTCTAGAAGATATTAATTTCTATTTCAACAGTTTCATCAGAACACCATAAAAAGTACTGTATATTGTGAACAGTAAAGCATTGTAACACATTTACCATGGTCCTAATACAACCTTTATTCTCATCCATACGCTTCAGGCTTCTGAGGCTGGCTACTATTATTCCCATCATACAGACAGGTATCAATCTCACCTAGGCCACTTAAAGAATCTATGGCCAAGTTGCTTAAACTAATCCAACTCTATATACTGGAGATAATTTTCTGTTGCATTTTTTTTAGATTACTAAAATGACGCTGAAGAATTTTCAGCAGGTACGGCAGGACCCTAGATGTCTGCCTGAATCTCAATGGTAACTTACTGATGCACTTTCATGTATGCTTTACATTCAGAATAGCTTTTGGCAAGTGGCTGTCTGAAGCTGCAAGCAAGATTGAGAGCAATGTACTGTCTGAATGCAATCACTGAAGAACATCGAGCTGTCATTGTCTTTGTCTCACGTCTATTTCAAATGGAAGAACCTGACTGCGCCAGAAGAGTCCTTAAAAATAAGATCCAGCACCTGCTGGTTTCAGATGCAGGCATACATTTGATCTAAAGTCTGGCACTAAGGCAGGACCTGATAAAAAATGCAGTCAAAATTATTACTGATCACAGGGGTTCTGTCTTTGTATCAGCAAAAAATCTTAAAGCATCCATACTTCTATTATTGAAGATGGGTAGCCATGTTAGTCTATCCACAGCAGTAGAAAAGAGTAAGAATCCAGTAGCACCTTAAAGACTAACAAAATTTGTGGCAGGGTATGAGCTTTTGTGAGTCACTGCTCACTTCTTCAGATACCAAATGAAGAACGAATGAAGTATTCTATTTTGACGTTAGTTTGCAACATATCTTGCCTATGTTAACAACAAATACATATGAAAAACGTTATGGATCAGAGATATAAAATAATATCTAACCGCCCAGGCAGCTAAAATAAATGTTGCAATTAACCACATTATCACAACAGCAAGCTTATGAAATGTATTCTTTTTGCCAGTGCTACAGGTTTTAATATAGCTGTGACTGTCAGGTTCACTTTGCATCAGTAAAATTGCTGGAGCAGATGGATCTAATAATGAACAAAGAGGGAGGAGGGTGTCTGCATTTCAGAGTTGTTGGCAGAGGAAAAACTATGTTCTTACCCTGTTGCTAAACAACACAGAAACTCAGGTTGACTTAAACAGCAGAACTCTCAGATTCTTTTAAGTAGCTACCAAAGCACCTGAGCAGTTCTTGATGTCAATGTATTTCTCATACGATCTCTATGAGACTGAAAAAGAGGGAATATCCCTTTTACATCAAATGGAAAATTCTAGCTAAGATTTAGATTCATAAATTCATTATGTTGGTTTATACTTAATGCAACTATTAAAACCTCCAAATAACTTGTTGCCCGATTTACAGTCCTTCCCTTAGGAAGAAGAAGAGTTGGATTTATACCCTGCCCTTCACTTGGAGTTTCAGAGTGGCTTACAATCTCTTTCCCTTCCTCTCCCCACAACAGGTACCCTGTGAGGTAAGTGGGGCTGAGAGAGCTCTGAGAGAACTGCTCTTGAGAGAACAGCTCTGAAAGAACTGCAATTGACCCCAAGGTCATCCAGCTAGCTGCATGTGGAGGAATGGGGAATCAAACCCAGTTCTCCAGATTAGAGTCCGCTGCTCCTAACCACTACACCAAATTGGTTCTGTCTATACCAGCACTTCTAAGTGTACTTGTACATCAGGTGCAGCTCCGAGCTGGATTCAAGCCTTAGGACTGGCATGAAAGTGTTAAATGACTGCTTGCGTGATAATACTCCCTTGATTTGCACAACCCAGTTGAATCCAAGTTATGTATGTTCCCTCATTTCCCTCTTCCTGCACAACCCAGTTGAACTCAAGTTATGTATGTTCCCTCATTTCCCTCTTCCTGCTCCTGTTCACTGGAATGCCCTCCCTTCTGACATTCAGTTGGCCCTTCTGCTTCCTGTATTTAAAAAGCAGTTTAAAACATATCTGTTTTCCACAGACTACTCTTTCAGCACATCTCTCTTTCTGCTGCCCCTCCCTTACTTATCTTGTCTGTCATAGTTACACCATATGCCTGAAGGCAGGGTCTTTCTTTTTAAAAACCTTTTGTTACAGCACCTTTTGTAGGAGCTTTAAAACAACAATAATAATAATTATTATTATTGCTTATGTAACAAGGTTCCTTTGCTTTGCATGACAGTTGTAGTAGTGGGAGTACTGAGGTATACCACACTACACCACCTCCCTGGTTTGCCAGTAAAAAGATAAGGTAACTCTCAATAATTCCACTCCCTACTGCATGCCTGTAAGTGAACATCTGGATAACAGACTGAAATGTCTAAAGATGCTTCCAAAGTGCTAGAAATCTTACTAATTTATTTATTTAGTTAGTTATCTAAAATATTTGTACCCCCAACTGGGCTTAAGGTGGCTTGCAACAGGAAAGCAACAGAATACATTAAAACAGTAGGGAAAAATGAAATCAGCACCAGCATACTAAAACAAAAAAACAGACAGACAGACAAAACACTGTATTCAAATAAAGCAGAAAGTGCAAACATCATTAAAGAGGGTATATAACAAGAGACACTTGTACCTTTTCCTAAATATCCAGAGAGAAGGAGTCCAATTGAATACTGGGAGACTTCCAAAGTTTTATATTCATGGGGTGGGATCCAGCCAGTTTTGCCATCCAATCTCACCTAATCACCCTTGTTATGTATTGAACTGTGACTCAAGCATATTCTTTCACATGTTAAGCTTGCTTCAGAATGTGGCTCCTCAGCTGTCGCATTACTATTGGTCGGTTTCTGCGAAACCTATGCAAGTAGCCAATCACTGTGTGATAATGTATCCAAGAGGGAATGTCTCTGATTGGACTTTATCTCGGTGTTGTGATTGGCCTTTAACTTATTGTGGGTGTGGCTTTGACAGCCCGGGAGAGTTTAATAGAAGGAGCTGTGCTCCCCTTGTTGTGGTGTGTTCCTGAGTTGGTGTTGCTGTTAAATAAAGCTGAAATCACTTGTTGAGCTTATTCCATTGTTGAATCTCATACTTAACAATTGGCGACAAGGATGGGATGCTAGAGCGGGTAGGCAGCCCCGCTGAACCGAGACCGCAATGGCAGACGAGGACACACACCCAGCCGAGCCGGCTGAGGCTCCACGAGCAGTAGTGGCAGCACTGTCAGCCCCGATGGCCGTCAATCCGGCATTCGAAGCGTTCGACCTGGCGACGGAGGACTGGGACTCTTACCTGGCACGGTTTGAGTTCCACCTCCAGGCAAACCAGATCACCGACGAGGCGAGAAAGAAGGTGACGCTCCTGAGCTCCTGCGGCAAGGCCGCCTTCGACATCGCCCAGTCCCTGGTCACCCCGACTGAACTAAGCGCGGCAACATGGGCTGATATCACGGCCAAACTTAAAGGCCATTTCTCGCCGCAACCGTCTAAAATCGCATGCTGGCATGCTTTTTACAAGCGGTGCCAAGGGCCATCTGAATCTATAGCCGAGTTCGTCACCGCCTTACGGAAGGCGGCAAGGCCATGCGAGTTCACCGACTTGGAAGAAGCCCTCCTCGACCGCTTGGTGTGTGGCCTTCGGGACGAGCACCTTCAACAGCGTCTCTTCGCCTGCACCCAACTCACGTATGTGGTAGCTTACACTGAGGCCATAGCCGCAGAGGCCGCTGACAAGTTGATGCGAGAGGTTCGACAGCGGCAGACTCAGGTCAGCAAAGAGCCTGCAGTTCACCAACAGTCCGCCAGCGAGTCCGACAGTGACGCTGACGGCGTGTGCTGAACTCGAGAGACACGCCCACCGTGGACCAGACCGAGAACTACAACGACCTGTCCCTGCGCCGGCTGCGGCGGTAAGCATGACAGAGACCTCTATTAGGCAAAGGAGCTGATCTGTCGCTCCTGTGGGAAGAGAGGTCATCTGGCCCGAGTTTGTCGAGCGGCCTGGAAATCGCCACCATCTTCGCGACGTGCAGACCCCAAGGTTTGGCCCTGAGATGACGGCAGGACACCCAACTGTCATCAGACCGACACCTGCTGCTGCCCATCGACCGTCCTGGCAACCGGAGACAAGGCCATTCGAAAGATCCACGTCACGCTTCGACTGGATGGCATTCCTTGCATGATGGAGGTGGACTCCGGTTCGTCCGTCACAGTCATCTCCACACAGACGTGGCAGCATCTGTTCCCGAGGAGGAGCCGCCGCCGCCTGTCTCCAGTGTCAACACGCCTCACCGACTTCCAAGGACGACGCATTCCGTTGGCGGGAAAAGCTACCTTCCAAGTGGAGTTCAAGGATCGGAAGGCTGAGCTGTCCCTCCTGATTGCAGAGGGTGAGAGGGTCAGTTTGTTGGGCCTTGATTGGTTCGAGGCCTTGGGCATCACTATTACAGGTGTTAACCGCATTGGTGAAAATAAAAGAGACTCATTGTATAGAGAGTTTCCTGAAGTGTTTGGGGAAGGGCTTGGAATGTACACTGGCCCCCCGGTTTCTTTTGATTTGGACCCTTCAGTGCGTCCCATATGGCTGAAGTACAGAAAGGTACCCCTCGCTCTAAAGGCAAAGATCGAGGCGGAGCTGGACAAGCTGGTTAATCAGGGTATCCTCGAGCCGGTGCCCTATGGTCGGTGGGAAACCCCCATAGTAACGCCTGTAAAGGCAGACGGGTCAATACGTATATGTGCTGATTATAAGTGTACTGTGAACAAAGCACTTCAGCAACACTCCTACCCAGTGCTGGTGATCAGCCATGTGTTGGCATCACTGGGAGGAGGAAGGGTTTTCGTTAAGTTTGACCTAGCCCAAGCTTATCAGCAGTTGCCCGTAGACGACGCAACTGCTGACGCTCAGACAATTGTCACCCACAAAGGGGCATTCCGGGTCAAAAGTTTGCAATTTGGGGTAAATGTCACCCCAGGTATTTTCCAGGGTCTAATGGAGGGGCTCCTGCGTGGGTTACCCGGCATTGTGCCTTATTTCAATGACGTTTTGGTGGCGGGCTCTGACGAGTGTGAACTGATGGCTCGACTCAGAGCAGTACTGAGCCATTTTAAAGATGCCAGGCTATGGGTTAAGTATTCTAAATGTGTGGTTGGGGTGGAAAAAGTCGAGTTTTTGGGTTTCCTCATAGACGCAGATGGGGTCCATCCCACACCGGACAAGGTCACCGCAATACAGAACGCACCCCCCTCAGTCCAAGTATGACCTCCAGTCCTTCTTGGTAATCCTAAACTTTTATGGCGCCTTTCTGCCGCACAAGGCGTCAGTCGCTGAACCTTTGCATGCCTTGCTCCACAAGGATGCCAAATGGGAGTGGGGTGAGCGGCAGAGGCATGCTTTTGTAGCTGTAAAAGAACTTCTGTCATCAAGTGCAGTCCTGACGCACTTCGATGAGAATAAACTGCTGGTGCTTGCAGCTGACGCGTCCCCTTATGGGGTGGGCGCTGTTCTCAGCCACCTGATGCCGGACGGATCTGAGGCACCGATCGCCTTTTACTTGCGGTCCCTCACTAAGGTGAAAAAGAACTATGCCCAGATCAACAAGGAGGGCCTCGCCCTAATTGCTTGAATTAAAAAGTTCCATGACTTTGTTTATGGGTGGCGGTTCCTCCTTGTAACTGACCACAAACCACTTCTGGGCATTTTTTCTCCGGACAAGCCAACGCCAAACATCTTATCGCCCCGGATGCTACGGTGGGCTGTGTTTTTTCAGCTTATGACTTTGAGCTGGAGCACCGACCAGGGAATGCTATTGGGCACGCCGACGCCCTTAGCCGCTGCCCCACACCACTGACTGACTCTAACGCAGAGCCAGAACTGGATGTTTTGGCAATTGAGGAACTCCCGGAGGCACCGGTTACCTCCTCGGACATTGCTGCTGCGTCGGCAAAGGACCCTGTGATTGCCTGGGTTCTCAATTGGGCGTGGAGGGGGTGGCCAACGGGGAAAGTGGAGGCGGATTTTAAACCGTTCGTTTTCCGCCAAAACAAGTTGTCTGTTGCTAAGGGATGTTTGCTCTGGGGAATCAGGGTAGTGATTCCCTCTAAGCTCAGGGAGAGAGTCCTGGAGGCCTTGCACGCTGGCCATCCAGGGATGGTACACATGAAGTCTCTCTCCCAAGGGTATGTGTAGTGGCCCAAGCTGGACAAGGACATAGAGGTATGGGTTCGGAATTGTATGGCATGTCAGAAGTCCCATCCAGAACCACCTCATGTTCCTGTCCAGTCCTGGGAAAAGTTGAGGAGGCCATGGTCCCACCTCCATATCGATTTTGTGGACCCATACCATGGGCAAATGTTTCTGATCTGTGTGGACTCATACTCCAAATGGTTGGAGGTTGTAAATATGGGGTCAACTGGGTCCGGGGCTGTCATCAACGCCCTGCGCAAACTTTTTGTGACTCGTGGGCTGCCGGACTGTTTGGTCTCGGACAACAGGCCACAGTTCGTATCAGCCAAGTTTGAGGGGTTCCTCAGACAACCTCATCCGCCACGTTACTTCGGCGCCATTCCATCCGGCCTCCAACGGTCAGGCCGAACGGATGGTACGGACGGCGAAGGAGTCACTTGGGTGCCTGACGTGCAGGGACTGGAGCCAGAAAATTGCCTCTTTCCTCCTGAGGCAACATATCACCCCGTGTTCAACGACGGGGAGGAGCCCAGCTGAAGTGTTAATGGGCCGTAAGCTGGCTTCATTGCTAGACCGCCTGCACCCTGACCTCGACCAGTCAAGGCAGCGGTCAGAAGCCCCGGCCCAGGGGAGAGTTTTCCTTGTTGGGGACAAAGTGTTTGCCTGCAACTATGCGGAAGGTCATCAGGGGCTACCAGCCGTGGTCACCAAGGTAGCAGGGTCCAAGCTGTACATGGTCCAGCTTCCCAGCGGATGGGAGATACGCCACCACGTAGACCAGCTCAGGGAGCGCTGGGCAGACTCAAGCGCCGAGTCGGTGCCCGAACCTGAGCTGGTCCCCAAGCAGGAGGGGCCTCCTGCCGAGGAGGTGAGTGCTGCAGAACGGGAATCGGAGTCTGGGCAGACCCCAACTCCAGAGCCTGAGTCCCCTGTTTTTGTTCCCCCTGTCTCTCCTGCGAGAGAGGAGGTTGTCAGAGTCCCTGAAGAGTGTGCCGCTCCACCGCCATGGGAGCAGAGACCGCTGCGCCGATTGAGCAGAAGCCGAGGTGCCACCCCCTACCTAAAAGACTACTTTTGGAAGGGTAATGCTCCATCTTAGGGGGGAGGAATTTGTTATGTATTGAACTGTGAATCAAGCATATTCTTTCACATGTTAAGCTTGCTTCAGAATGTGGCTCCTCAGCTGTCACATTACTATTGGTCGGTTTCTGCGAAACCTATGCAAGTAGCCAATCACTGTGTGATAATGTATCTAAGAGGGAACGTCTCTGATTGGACTTTATCTCGGTGTTGCGATTGGCCTTTAACTTATTGTGGGTGTGGCTTTGACAGCCCGGGAGAGTTTAAAAGAAGGAGCTGTGCTCCCCTTGTTGTGGTGTGTTCCTGAGTTGGTGTTGCCGTTAAATAAAGCTGAAATCACTTGTTGAGCTTATTCTGTTGTTGAGTCTCATACTTAACAACCCTCCTTACTACAGCCCCCATTGAACATGGCTTTCGGACATCCAGTTTCCATCACTTCTAGCAATGGTGGTCAATGTGCTCTCCTTCCTTTTTCATCAGTGGAAAAGCTGGTTGGATCCAAGCATGATGCAGTTAAATACTTATTTCAGATACTCCCGTTGCACTGCACTCTGGTTTGTTGTATGTGTGGTGGGAAAAAACGTGTATCCCAGAGCTGTACATAAGCTCTTCATTGGCTCAGTAAGGGTGAGAAGGAGTCACTGCAGGACTTTTTTGCAACTGAAATACTGGTCTAAAAAGCTCTACAGCTACCACTATAAGACACTGTGTATATTTCTTCACAAGCTAGTGATTTGTTGGTTTCCTCATTCATAAAAGGGGAATATGCCCTTATTACCAGAGCAACAATTATATTTCCCCTGAAAGATGGATGTTCCTGCAGCTTCATATAAATCATTTCTGTTTTATGAGAGGAAGTTCTGAGTTCAGTGATATTACAAGTATTAATGTTTATATTCATGAAGTTACTGCGTGCCATTTTCCTATACATAGATTAATCTCTGTGAAAGAAAAAAGTGCAAAGACTGAAATAGGGAAAGATCATAGGTCAATGATGGAATGTACAATTTCCATTAAAAAGCTTGATCCTGAGCATCCTTAGGGATCTGAGATAGCTGGGCTGGAAGAGAACACTGCCTGGGGTCTTAAGCACCTGCCCAAGGCTGATCAGAATAGACAGCACTGGGCTAGATAGATGAATGTCACTATATAAGGAAGATTCAAATGCTTATTTAATGTATAAAGTGGAAGGTGATTTTTCTTCTTCTTCTATGCCAATTAGGTAACCCAGTTCATGCAATAGATGGGGGTGTAGGGATTCTGGGGAAGTGCACTCACACTGTACTTAATGTGCATGTGTAAAGGGCGATCAAGTCCCAGCCAAGTGAGAAAGCAGAGGTGGTTTGCCATTGCCTTCCTCTGCAAAATCTTCCTTGGGTTCTTCCATCCAAGTACCAGCTCTGCTTAGCCTCTGAAATCCAATGAGATCAGGCTACACCATGCTACCTTCCCTCCTACTGCACTTAATACTTTACTATATATATGATTATTCCATTATTTATTATGCTTCATTTACTTCAGTCACCTGTGATGGATTAGCCCACAGTAGAAAGGTGATACATGGAAGCTTAGATCTCTTTATGTGTATACTTGGGCAAAAAAATCCAGTCCCATGCTGACTAGAGTTTTTAAAAAGGTTAATATGGAATGAATAGTTTCAGTGGCTCTGAGCTGATTGCATATTACAAAGCCCTTTTGAATTATATATGTGCTCCTGTGCTTCTCAGGTAGGTACACAGGAGAAGGGGCTTCAGCCTGCCCCTCGTTCCATTTTCTTGACCTGAAATGGCACTGGAAAGCTGCTTGTTTGCTCATCTGGGAAACCAATGTGTAACAATGGCTATATGTAAGCTTACTAACAGAGCAAAAGGGACATTTCAGATTGGGCAAGTTGCCTGGGGTATGGAAGGGGCTGAATGTATGCCATAGTGCTGATCCTAATCTGACCTGCCAATGCCTGGGAAGCCTGGAACTCTCAGTGCTACTACAATCCAAATCCCTTGTGGCAGCCACAAATATAATGTTGGGAATCAGCCCTTGCAGCTACTGAAAAGAGGAAGAGAAACCTTGCACAACAGGTCACCTAATCTAGCAGATTGACAGCAGTCTTTTCAGTGCTTTAGATACGGAGGTAGATTTTTCCAGCCATGATACTAACACTGAGACATTTGAATTCACTATCAGGTTATCTTAACTGTTATGACATTCAATATGTATTCTAACATTAGGCTGTGAATCTCTCATGTTGGCAAATGCTGAATATATTGGTAAATGGAAAGAAACAGCTTCAAAATCTATGTATCAGTAAACAGCTTAAGAGATAAGAAACAAAGATATTTGTTTATCCTAGTAACACTGATAGTTAAAAGAAATGAGACAATTACACGTAGAAGGATATTTGTTCTTTTTTCATTTCTTAAACTAGTGCTGACATATGCATATTGGGAATATTTTCTTTCTACTTATTGACATATTTAACACTTGCCAACAGATATGATCAGTGTTGGTGTTTTGACACATTTTGGGGTGAGCCATTTGAGAGTTGTTTCTTTTTAACAGCCATAGTTCAAGAGTCCTCTGGGCATGGAATGCTTTTTGTATTCTTTGCAAAATCCAAACAATTATCCCTTTTAACAACAATCAGTGGACACACTCAAATTTTGCATAGTTCCAAAGAAGTATAACTTGAAGTTACCTCATAGGAATCCTTATTTGATTTGTATTTTTCTATCCAACATATTTGGTTCATGTACACATTATCAGGAATGTCTGCCTTCTGGAAAAATAAAAAATAAATGTGAGATTTATGTGGGAACATCTTACAAATATTTCCCTTCAGAAATTACTGCTGATAAATAGCATAATATATTAATATTTTCCCCTAAATAAAGCTGTATCTTGAGATACTGTACGAAGAATGTTGCCATTCTCTAAAGAACTTCCCTTCAGGTAAAAGAGAAACTAATTATATGCAAATGACCAAAAAAACCCCCCATGGAAAATGGCACCTGAAAATCATTCAAACACAGCCAATTTCCTTGATGTTTAAAAGTGCAAGGTCATTCCTTTCCTGAGGAACAAAGAGTTTACAAGAAGCGTCCTCATTCATTTTAGCTCTAACTAAAAAGACATCCATAGGGAGGGAAGGCATCATGGTATAGCCAGATCTTGTCAGATCTTGGACACTAAGCAGGGTCAGTACTTGGAAGGGAGACCACCAAAGAAGACTGGAGAGGAAGGCAATGGCAAACCACCTCAGTTTCTCATTTGCCTTGAAAGCTCCTTGCTGGGGTTGCCATAAATCATCTGATGGCATTTTACACACAGTCAAAAAAACCTGACATCCATAATTTTCCAGACAGACTAAGGTAGTTTCCACACACAAAAGGGCTTGTGTAGTTTCCCCACTGCAGATAAAGCACTTTGGCCACACAGCAGGTTTCCCTGCAGTTTCTCAGCTCTACCCCTCCCCCATAAAGGACATCCCCCTCCCCACGGCTACTGGAGCTTTTGAAACTAAAAAAACCCTTGGAAGTAGAATATTGATATATTGATACACTGTTGTAACAACAGAAGTAACAGGTTCCCTTAATTCTCAGTTGTTTTTTAAAAAGCAAGCTTCTAGCCTATTGAAAAGATACGCCTTTTTCCTTACATTGCTGCAAAGACAGGGACTAGAGACTTACTTTTTAAAAAATGAAAGCCAAGAATTCAGAGAACCTGTTACACCAATTGTTGCAATAATATATTGATATGACAATATTCTGACAATTTTTTAAAACAATAAAAAGCCCCCGCCAAGGCAAGAATAGGAAATGGCTGCTGCATGGATAGGGTCAGTGAAAATGGCTGCCACATGGGTGGGAAAAATCCAAATTCTCTCACCCACAGTAGCCATCTAGGCGATCTTTCTTAAAAATTGGAGCAAAGCAGGTTTGAGAAAGACTGGGACAGGTTACGGAAACCTTTGGAGGTACACGAATGCATCACAATGCTGTGGAAAAGCAAGGGAAAAAATGCTTCTTAAGAGTGTTGAATCCAGGGCAGATAACCCATGCAGAAATGGCCTTACACTCTGAAGCAGAATTCATTCCAAATAATATTTATCTAGCTTTAACACAGTGAGGCTGGTTGTTCTGTCTTCCCAACAAAAACTGGGAGAAGAGAAGAAATTATTCTCTGTTTATGGAATCTTCCTACTACGGAAGAAAAACAAGTTGCTTACCTGTAATTGATGATCTTCGAATGGTCATCACACCTGTGGGATATAGTAAGCCTGCGCCGAACCCAATCGGTATTGCTAAAGGGATTTTCGCGCCCACTCCCCAGTCACATGCCCGGCTCCAGTGCGCATGTCCAGGGGAGGAGCATGACTATCCTTCCAATTCCTTCTGACTGCTGCCCTCAGTCACAAAGTAAAAGGAAAGGACCAAAAGCAGAGGGGAAGGAGGGCGGGTGGTGTGAATGCACAGATGACCACTCAAAGTCATCAGTTACAGGTAAGCAACCTGCTTATCTTCTTCGTGATCTCTGTGCATCACACCTCTGGGAGACTAAAAAGCAATAACCATCTACCTAGAGGAGGGAGCTGAAAGTCCTAAACATGCGCCACCTGCAACACAACCCGTCCCGCCACCATACGCAGCATTACAGATGTCACCAAGCAATGCACCTCGCAGGAAAGCCATGGATGTCACAATCGCCTGGGTAGCGTGTGCTCGTAGCAGATCCGGGAGTGGTTTCTTGGCGAGCAAGTAGCCGAGCTTGATTGTCTCCACAATCCATTTGGATAGATCCTGTGAGTACAGCTTCTTTCCCTGCGTGAGAAACAAAAAGGACTGGGGTCTTCCAGAAGGGCCGGGTTCTGTCCAGGTAGAAGAGCAAAGCTCTTTTTATGGCTAAGGTGTGCAGACAACGCTCCTCATCATTCTGAGGTGTTGGAAAAAACAGGGAGCACAATGTCTGCTTGCATATGAAACTCTGAGAATACCTTTGACAAAAATGAGACATCTGGGGCCAAAGTAACACCATCAAAATGAAAGGTCAAGTAAGGAGAGTCACAGCGAAGTGCTGACAACTCACTCATCCTTCTGGCCAAAGTAATAGCTACCAGGAAGGCAGTCTTCCAGGAACAGAGTTGTAGACTACAGGTAGCCATAGGTTCGAAGGGCTTCCCTATGAACTTGGTGAGGATCAGGGGGAGGTCCCACGCCGGCAGGGGCCCCTGAGATGGAGGGAAGAAATGTCTAAGTCCCTTCAGGAACTGTTTAGTACGTGGAGGAGAAAAACAAAGTGCCCATCTACCTCAGAGTGGTTGGCCGAAATGGCTGCTAAATACACCCGCAGTGAGGAACAACTGAGACGTAAATCTAAACATGATAACAAAAACCCAAAAATCGTCATCAGGTCAGTGGGAGGAGGGGGTAGCTCTGACGACTGGAGGTAAGTTAAGAAGGTCTTCCACTTCCCAGCATAGGAAACCCTAATGGAAGGCTTACGACAATTCAGCAGAACATGGTGTACTCTGACTCTAAGAGTGGTTAATGCTGTGAGCTTCAGATGTGGGATGTCGTGATGCAGCACTTGATTCTTCTGAGCCAGGAGAAGGTCCAGTACTGGCGGGAGATGAACAAAGGAGCCCTTAGAGATGTGAAGGAGCGTGGGGAACCAGTGTTGTCTGGGCCACCAGGGAGTCACTAGAATGCAACGTGGCCTTTCCCGTAGTATTTTGGCTATCACCTTCGTGAGAAGGGGAAAGGGTGGGAAGAGAGAGCGGGTCCTCCCCTGCTCTTGAGCAAAACAGGCAACATTTCTTGTTCTCTTGCGTTACAAAAACATTGACATCTGGATGGCCCCACTTTTGGAAGATTGGCAGGAGGTATGTGCCACGATGCGCCCCCTCTGCTCAGGAAGTTTGCCTGCACATTGAGGGTTCCCAGTAAATGGGCTGTCACTACAAATGTGTCCCACGATTGGCACTCGTTCCAAATGTCTGTGTCCAACTGACATAGGCATTGGGACACCGTCCCGCCTTGATGGTTGAGATAGCAGAGAGCCGTGGTGTTGTCTGTGAGCACCGCCACTACCTGTCACTGCACCAAGTGACAGAAGGATCTCCGGGCGTACTGAATGGCTAGTAACTCCAGAAAGTTGATATGATGATGAGTTACCTGAGGCTCCCACTGAGCCCCTACAGACAGTCCTTGAAGGTGTGCTCACCATCCCCAGAGAGACGCATCTGTGGTCAGGGTTAGTCTCAGGTTTGGAGGGTGGAATGAAGCCCCCACTAACAGGTTCCGATGGTCTTCCCACCAACGGAGGGAGGCTAACATGGATTCCGGGAGGGTAAAGCATTGAGACTGACACTGTCTCTGAGGATGAAACTTCCAGACAAACCAAAGTTGTAACAGCCTCATCTGAAGTTTGGCAAAGACAATGACCGATGTCGTCACTGCCATGAGTCCCAACAGCCACTGTTATCTGTCTTGAGGATACCGTCCTCTGGACTCTGAAGAGGGTGACGAGAGAAACAATGTCCTCTGCCCACTGGGGAGGAAGGAACGCCCTGCATAGAGTTGAGTCCAGGACTGCACTGATAAATTGAACATGAGTAGAGGGTATAAGCATTGACTTCTTCAGATTTACGCATAGCCCCAGAGCTGCTAACATATCGAGGGTCAGGGCAATGTGACCAAGTAGGGTTACGAAGGTGGAGCCATCTGGAATTTGCAGGAACTCTATGTGATATCCCCCCTGAATTACAGAGAGGACCCACTGATCCGAAGTTATTTGTTGCCAGGCCTGCAGGTACGGGGATAGGCAGGTGGATGGACGAGGTGGTGGACCGGAATCAAAGGCTTTGCTTGGGAACCTCCTGGGTCTTGGGCCTAGACTGTGGAGCTGATGGAAATTTGCCCTTGGACTCATAGGAACTGGAGGAGGTATTTGAAGATCTCTGCCACTGTCTTTCGGGAGACGACTTGAAAGATGGCCTGTGAGACCAAGATTTATTCCAGGATTTTCCTCTAGATTGTCTGGCAGTTGCAGTAACTCCCAAGTTGCGAGACATCTTAAGACTTTTGTCCAGGTCCTGCAGGACCAAATATGTGGTGGAACTGAAAAAACCACCATCTTCGAAAGGAAGATCTTCAATGATCAGTTTAGTGTCCTGCTGCAAGGAGGTGGCACGCAACCAGGTGTGGCACCATAAAGCTACTGCCGACATGAGGGTCTTAGAGGCCACATCTAAGTTATGCTTGGTGGCATTGAGCTGATGCTTAGCCAGGAGCATGCCCTCTTTCTGAAGGCATCTAGCCAGTTGGTTAAATTTCTCAGGGAGTGCTGCAACGAACTCCGACATCTGTTCCTACAAAGCGTATTGATATCTGCCCATGCAGGCAGCATAATTTGACGCTTTGATGCCCAGGGCTCCCATAGAATAAAATTTTCTACCGAAGGAGTCTAACTTCCTTCCTTCTTTGTCAGATGGGGCAGGATGACTATGTTTGCCCTTAGATGCAGAGGTGACAATCACAGAATTAGGTTTGGGATGGACAAACAGAAATGCAGCTCCTGCTTCCTGCACTTCGTACATATGATCCATTCTCCTGTTAGAGATGGGAATGGAGGCAGGTTGAGCCCTAGAGGCTTTAGCCATCTGCGAGAATACCGAAGTCATGGGAAGGGCGATCACAGTCAACGTGTCCATTTGAACGATGTCGAAAACGGAGTTGGTAACGACGGGCGGTGGCTGAATCGTGGGAAGGGCTAAAGTATTGGCCATTCTTTTAACAAAGTCATCATAGGATTTCACGTCCGCCAACAGGAAATTGGGAGATCGTCTTCCACTTGCTATAGTGGAGACGGCTGAAGTGGAGTGGAAGCATCTTCATCCCCAGAATGGGAAGCATCGGAGGAGCTTGAGCGCTCTGAAGGGTTGGAGAACGACGGCGGGTGAACAGGTGTAGATTGCATCAGGTCTGATAGGTCGCTGAAGTGTGTCAATGTCGACTCTTGAATCTGATGAGAGTTGCTCATCGGTGCCGATGGCTGCGGTTTCACAGACAGTGGATGAGTATCCCGATACCGAGAGATCCAAGATGACACAGACTGCCGATCCCATTCCATGGGAGGCCGTGGAGGGAACCAGGGCATGCCACCTGGAAACAGGTACACCCCGTACATGCATTGCCACTGGCGTTGGTCCCAGGGCAGTTGAAAAAAGTGCAGGTGACGGATCCCGACTGTCATGGCCCTGTTGGGACGGGTGAGCTACGTTCGCTCCATGTTCCGAATGAAGGCTCTCCATGCTGGGAGACTGTGGAACCTGTGTCAGGTCCATGTCTTGCTCAGAGTCTATGAGCTGAATTGGCCGTGAAGAAGGTGAGGACTGCACATCTTGTAACTGCCCATGGCCTGAGGAATCAAGCGAAGCAGCTCCATCTGAGGTAATCCCTGTCGATATCGGGATTTTAGTTGAGGAGCTCTTTTTGTGCTTCGTGCGCTTGACAGGCCACTCATCCTTGCCCACCTGGTTTTTCTTAGCGGGTATATGGGCTACGGACTGAGATGCCGGGATCAAGCGTTTCAGCACTGATCTGTCAGTATTGGATTGGCTCGGTGGCAGAGACCGTTGAGCCATCAACCCTGATGTAGGGTTCAACATAGAGGCGTGCTCCGAAGAGTCCTGTGACGATGCCATTGGAGAGAGAGCAGACTCAAGTAGCACCACCCACAGTCTCGCTGCTCGGTTCTTCCTCGTCTGACGGGAGAATTTGGCACAGTGGGCACAAGAGTCAATGCGGTGCACTTCCCCCAGGCACAATAAACAAAGGGAGTGTCCATCAGGGGCTGCAATTTTACTGCCGCATTTCCAACACCGTCTGAAGAAGCCCCACCATTTGGCCATAAGCCGTAGGTGGGCAGAAAAAGTCTGCCAAGGCAGACGGAAGGAAAAATCTAATTATCTAACTAAACTGAAAACTAACCTTAGCTAACTACAGAACAGAAGAGAAAGAGGCCTAAGCCAAACCAACTGAGGCATAGAGAGTCCTACCAGCACAGTGGTCAGAAGAGAACTGGCGGGATAGTCGTGCCCATTCCCTGGTCACGTGCACTGGAGCCCGGAACGTGACCGGGGAGCGGGCACGAAAATCCCTTTAGCTTTCTACAATACCGATCGGGGTTGGCACAGGCGCACTATATCCCAGAGGTGTGATGCACAGAGACCATGAAGAAGATGACCTACTTAAAAAGTATGTCATGGAGAGCAACTACAATCCTTGTTTCTTTATTCTGGCTTCAGGTTGAAATAGTGACTGACTGACCCACTATGAGCAGATTGTTAATAAAGTCCATGTTAACATAAAGTGATTTGTCAATTCACTATAGACTTTTTCACGCAAGCTGTGCTCATGATGAGTTGCTAAGAGGACAGTTGCTCTGCTACAAGTATAGTAACTTAGTTTCTGACATACCAAAATGGTTTTATGACTTGTCCTCTGTTCTGAACTAGCAGTTACACATAAGAATCATGAGGATTTAAATGGTACCTTCTTTGGACTACTAAAAGCAAGATAAAAAGTTAAAGGAATGAATCTTCTTTCAATAGGCTTACATTGGAGTCAATAATGGATTAAATTCATTTAATAATTGATTTAAAACCTTTTGATTAACTAAAACATGTTGCCATTAAAAACGTTATTTTATTTTTAGTTCAAATACTTACAAAAATTCTAATGGACATGTGCCATTTTAGAAGAAGCATTCCTCCTTTTGAATTGAGTTGAATACTTTCAAGTACATTCACATGCAATCAGTCTGAAAACACTTCAACAAACGAGTATTTTTCCTAGCTTCAATCCAGAAACTTTAATCATTCCCAGACATAAAATCTATATAAAATATTCTTATCTCTCAAAACATCATCAGTATACCAGACATCAGTTAAGATTACTTGGCAGTAATTCCACTGGATTGAAACCAAAGTCATCTTCCACTAGTGGAACTAGAGTATGGATTTTCTCTGATTATCCCCTTTCACTGCAGACTCCATATTGTACCCCACACTGTTCCTGTGATTCTATTGACCTTAAAGAACAACATTTCATGGAGTGCAGTGGATGTAGTGGTATTAAGCAAATTTATTCTGGAACACTTTTTATTATTAGCTAAAATTTTCTCTACCACAGTGACCATCACTGTCCAAGGTGAGAAGCAGATCTGGTCCCTTTCCTTTTTGTGTTACAGATTTCAGCCTCTTTGTTTTGTTGTACAAAACTTAGTAGGAGTTGCTGAAAATCAAGCCAGCACTTGTCCCCATACTCCTATCCTGGATTCTGTTTTTTGGTCATGCTGGAGTATGGTAGAATGTGGGTAAGTGGATGTAGAATGTTTGGAAACGGCTTTTACATAGAAACATTTTATTCCACCCTAGGGAATGAAAGATTTCATTCCACCCTTGGTTACTTTGGGAATGATCTAAAGATGTGAACAATTTTTTTAAAAAAGTTTTAAAGGCTCTGACACCAGAAGTGAGTGAAACTGAGGGAAACATGCTGAAAGAAATGGCATGCAGGTCATTAAGGCTTTAAGCCAGGCAGGCAGGTACCAGATACCAAAATATTGGCCATATCCAAATGTTAGTTACTATCATTAAGGATTAATTATAATAATGATGAGGTATTTTTATTCAGATTTTGATTATGTCCAATGCCATACTTACTCTGAGGCCTGCCAAATACTGTTCCAGCTTCTTATTAAGCAGAACGTAGATGGCAAGAGTGTGGCAAGCTCTGTTAGAAAGGATAGTATTGATCACATCACTGTTCTTATAGCCCAGCTTTTCAGTCATGTAGAGCAGCACACTTTGGCTGATATCTTCTAAGTGGATTCTACAAAAAGAGAAACGGGAACAAGTTAATCTTGCTGTTTTTAAAAGGATTAGAACTATAAAATAATGGAACAGCTCAGGAGGTCTCTACTGTAAGGGATAGTACTATAGTCTATTGCAATGTTTATTGCATGTATCACCTCCCTTTTTTAGCCCCCTTTCTTCATTTATTGTATGTCATGCCTTGGACAGTTTTCTGTTGCACTGTTTTCCAGTTCTGTAATTCTAATCCTACTGCACTGTTTATTGGAGGTCTTTACTGCCTGACTGAATTATCTTTAATAGTTTGTAATCTGTTTTAAATCAGTGAGAAAGGCAGGCTAAAAATGAAGTTAGTAACAACAATAATTTGCCTCTCTATAATAAAAATGTGTGTGTGTGTGTGTGTGTGTGTGTGTGTGTGTGTGAAATAACCAGGTCTATGACCTTGTGAAGCTGCATTATGTTTAAAAGAAAAAGCCAAACATTAGTGACCTACATTAAGGCATCAAAAATTTTGGCATTTTGATTCTACATAGCGTCAGTTTGTTCAAACAAGGTATGCAAATACATAAACATACACTGGAAACATGCATGCCCCATAACACACACATACATGGGCTAATTCCTTTTTGGGTGGTTGAGCATTTGTGAGCAAATATCTTTACTGCTTGGTTGTAAAGCTTTAGCTGAGAAGGTGCTGAGTACAACCTCTAAAACAGCTTTTTAAGATATCATCACTGAGTCATAGATTATGGATGGAATCCTATGGATCCCTTCCACTAAGGGCAGCACTTCTTTCCAAGAGCCTCCTATTGATATAAGAAGCTCTTTCTACTGGCAATGCCTATCACATTGATGCAAGGTTCATTGTGCTAAGGAAGGGTACTGTCATTAGTAGAATGGACTGGTACAATCCAACCCATTGGATTTAAGATCTTCAAATGGTTCAGCATTGTTATCTGAGACTATATTGTCAAAAGAAGCCAGTGCTTCTGCTCAGTATCATTTTCAGGGCATTATTCCCAAAAATGTATTAAATATACTGCATTTATTTATTGCATATATAGAACATGAAATGCATTTGCATGTGTTCCAAATATATGGGTGTGATCCAAGTGCTTTAGGTCCCATTGTTTTCAGCAGAGATTTAAACAATTCAAACGATAAGGAATTATCCATCTGCCAGTTTTTTTCAACTAAAGCAATGGGATATGAAATGCTTGACTGTCACTGGACCATGCACTGCATATATAAATCTTGATTACACTATACATATATATCCTTCTCATCATTATAGATCCACATCTCTATATATTCAATTGTTTCTGAAGCATGCCGTTAAACTGCCTGTAATTAATTGCCTTCAGAAAACTGAGAGTAAGTCTATTAGCGACACTAAGCTTTAAAAAAGCCATAGGGAATTATTTGAATGAAAATATTTGTAACCCCTTTTCTTTATTCCTCATATATTTTTCAGCTGTATCTCCTGTCTGCCAGTAAAGCCAATACAACCATCAAATAACAATGTTTATCATGTATAATGTTAAGTTTCATGAAAGTAACACGACACGAAGAATTTCTTGGTGACTGTGCCCTTATTCTGACTTGGCTGTCTTTGTTAGTTTTCACTCAAATTGTAAATGTTAGATGGTCTGCTCAGCTGACACGTCAATCAGGCACAACTTGTATTTTTTCTTTACTTGACAATATCCTTCATGAACATCAAAAGGATTTCATATTCTTGGATCATTCAAAATCGATTGAAACCAAGGCATCCAAGTGTCAATGGAATTTTTTGTTCTATCTTTACTCCTTAGCCTGCTTCACTGACATAAACTTATCTAGAGATTTTTTCAGAGGGTAGTAGCAGAAGAAGAGAAGAAACTGGATTTATACCCCGCTCTTCAGTTGGAGTCTCAGAGAGTCTTACAAACTCCTTTCCCCTCCCCTCTCTGCAACAGACACCCTGTGAGGTAGGCGGGATTGAGAGAGCTCTTTCCAGAACTGTCCTTGAGAGAACACCTCTGACAGAACTATGCCTTGCCCAAGGTCATCCAGCAGCTGCAAGTGGAGGAGTGGGGAATCAAACCCAGTTCTCCCAGATTAGAGTCTGTGCACTTAACCACTACTCCAAACAGTAGAACACCTAGATTTAAGTCCAGTAGCACCTCAGAGATCAACAAGATTTTCGGAGTATAAGTTTTATGGAAGCTTTGACATTCCAAAGCTTATACTCTGGAAATCTTGGTGATTTCTAAGGTACTACTGGACTCAAAACTAGCTGTTCCCCTCACTGTGGATCATGTTATTCTTTTATATCATATTTAAAATTCTGCTGGGGTATCAGGGTTAAGTCTGCACTGACTTTGTTGGTGTGGTGTTTTTTTGATGGGTGGAGGTCCAAGTTTGGCAGAGGGTGGCCTCTGGGAATGGACACATTTCAAATAAATTGCACATTTATGAAAGAAAAAAAACTATAGTTTCTTTTTCACCCCACAGTGACTGTAATGCCAAAGTCTGGGGAGTAAAGTATAATTTAATTTATTCAGTTAGCATTGAGACTGTCCAAAGTCACTGTTTAATCTGATGCTTCATATCAATAAGCAGCTATGTGGGTATAGAAAGAGTATTCAGGTCTTCGGCAGATATGTTGGAAAACATATGAAAACCATTTGTGGGTTGTTATCACTTTTTATTACTGCATATTTCCCCCCATCTGCAAGTTCATACAATGGAACAGACATGTGCAATCATCATGTGTGTTTATCAATACGTATCTTACACTGTTTTGCAGTTTGCACTAGGGGGGCAAGGTTTAGGAAATTCAGAATGTTTGAAGGGCTTCAAAGATTAAGCAGCAGAACAGTAATGCTTGACAGTGATTCATTGCATCCTCCTGCCTCATCTACTAAAGCAGTCATTTTTTTCTTCTGTGGTTCATTTACCCACCACTTTTGGGGCCAGAAGCCAGCTCCCAATTTCCTTATAATCACAATAATGTTTATATACATCAAGTAAAATCTGAACTAGAGACTTAGGAAAGGTACCAGCCTCCTCTGTTGTATTAATATGTTACATAACCCTCATTACCATAGTAACTAGCACCTCATAATTACTGAAAGTTTTTATCCTCACAAAACCCTTGCTGAGGTTGGGAAATATCATCCCACACATTAACAGGGCCAGGACAAAGGCACAGAGAAAGCAATGCAACTTTCCAAAGGCTTTGCCAGAGATCTTGGGATGATACAGGAATTGATCCCAGGAATCCTAGGACCAGCTCCAGTATACAAACCATAAGAAATGATTTTTCTTCTCGTTCTGCATGGCTGATGAAATAAGATGAAGGAGAATGCGAAATGACAGCTAATACAGCAGGCTAGGAGTGTTTGCTCATTCAAGCCTCTTTTCTCATTTCAGCTAGCTATAATGACTTTTGTGGAATTTTATCCCATTAGCAGCAGTACCTTACTTGGTTTAGTCTGTGTTTTGTACTTTACCTGTTTGGATATGTGACACTGTTTAATGGTTTGCCATTTTCATTCAGCCATCGATTTGCTAAAGCTTGTTGGATGTTTGGCCTCTTTGCAGGATCTGGCTCTAGCAGAGATCGTAGGAAGTTTATAGCTGCTGCAAAGACATGGAGGAAAAACAAAACAAGTGTCATATGTTTTGTAATTGAATTCAGCAGCTGAGTAATAATGGCAAGCAACCTTACCAAAAATGTTTTAACCCAGAAATATACTATCTAGAACCTTATATTTATGGCACAGAGAAGCGTACTGGTTTGGATACATAATGGATTGTTTGCAGGCTCTTGAAGGGAACACTGCTCATACAGATGGATTAGACAACTTAATGACTTGTACTCATGTCTTCTATGAAGATAATGGGCAGCCACTGCAGGCAGAAGTATTTCACAGGCACATGAAAGCCTTCATACCAAATAGGTTGATAGGGGGCAAAGGCATCTCTGTCTCTGTCTCTCTCACACACACACACAAACACTGTGTTTAAATAAGAGAGAAAGGTAATAACTTATGTGTAGTCTAAAATAAGCTTTGTGTACATCCAGGAAAAAAATCAATATAGCATACTTCATATAATTTGAACTCTCAACCTCTCTCTTAAAATATGGGATGCAATCCACGTGCAATTTAAATTTTAAAAATCCACTTAAAACAATTGTAATATTCTCAACGGCTATGCTCAAACATAATGACAAATCAAAGTCTATTTTTACAAGAATGAGTTTTGCAAGTCCATGGAATTTTAAGGATTCATTAGGGTACCCTGCAAAAATAAGTATAACGAATACAAATTCTGTGCATCTGGAACAAATCATATTCAACTAAATGAACCCACTGAATATTGAAAAGATACAACAAGACAACATCTGATTAATTATTCATAATTCATACAATATTTATACTGCAAATTACTCTTTTTGGCAAGTTTCAACCTACCACAACCTTCTGAAGTAAATCACTCTATACTGATGCAAATGGGGCCTCATGAAAAATTCAGAGTGAAAATGCCACTCCTTTCTGTTCCCCCACCCTCCCACTGCCCATGATCTTCCCCACTATTGCTACTGCCTCCTTCCTCCCCCCATTTCTCACTGTTGCTTAGCTGCTATGGTGGTCAAGATTTGCAACATGTTTTATGTAAATTGTAAGATTTGGGAAAAAAACTCACTTTTGTGTTCTTTGATTATACTGCGAACTTAGATGGGGTGGCGGTGGTGGTGAAGGAGGAGGAGAGATTGGATTTATACTTCACTACCCAAAGGAGTCTCAGAGTGGCTTACAAACTCCTTTCCATTCCCCTCCCCACAACAGACACTCTGTGAGTTTGGTGGGGCTGAGAGACATCCTTTGAGAACTTCTCGTGAGAGAACAGCTCTGAAAGAACTTGTAATTGACCCAAGGTCATAACAGCAGCTGCATGTGGAGGAGCGGGGAATCAAACCTGGTTCTCCCAGATTAGAGTCCATGCTTCTAACCACTACACCAAACTGACAGCCCAGCCTGCCTAGTGAGTCCATGGATGCATTCATGGTCGGTGATATGTGCTGGGAGATAGACAGGGATAGTGTGATCCTATTAATTCTCCTAATTCTCTTGGTGTTGTGGGTCAGTCAGGAGAGAAGGATGCCTCAGGAGGAGTGCTATGTAGCCAGCTGTGAAGCAGCAGATACCGGCAAGCAAGAAGATGAACTACAGGCTTGTCAGAGTTCCCAGCTGACAACTGATGCAGAGCCACCAGTACCTTCTGGCCCTGTTCCAACAAATGAAACCCAGGTGGTCGTTACCAGCCTTCCAGTTTCACCCACACCCTTAGAGCACCAGAGATGAAGCCTTAGAATGGATCTCCAAGACAGAAGACAAAGTACACATCTCATGGCCCAATGCCAGCTGCTTGCTGATGATGAGTACCTGCAGGGTTACTCCCAAGCAGTTACAATAATTCTTTTTTTAATAACATTTTATTTTTAATTAAGACAAACATACACAGATCGGGAGGTTCCATTTCATCACTAAAGTAGCTAGTTAAGTATCTCATACACTGTCTAAATATTTATTTTCTATATTCCACCTTATTTTTATGTATATTCTTTTGCAATTGATTTAAAATAAAGTTCCTGTTCCTTTCAAATTGGTTATATGTCAGTCTAGTTTATAAGATCCTGAAAAATTGTATAGTCTCTCTTGTCCAAAGGGTTTTGGCCTTCTTCTCTTACAAGTATGTGTAATCTCACATATCTAGAAAGTGTAATCTCACATATCTAGAAAGTTTTAACCATTTTTGTAGGATTTCTTCTTCATTCTCTGGTTTCTCCTCTTAAGTTTTAAAGTCTTAATTCTGTGTCTTTTCCCCTTGTATGTAAGAAAAATAACTTCCAGAAGTAGCCCTCTATCTTCAATTCTTTAGATGGTTTGAGGTTCCATATATTCTTTATTTTTCTCTCCTGAAGGAAAATTTCATTTTCTGCTGTAAAGATTTCCTCTCTTGTCATTCTTTCATATAATCTCACATTCAGTTCTCCAAACATCTTATTTCTTTTTATATACATTGCGTTCGTTCTGCAGACCATGTCATTTTGGTTGCAGCCTTCATCTGTATTTTCTGTACCCATATCTCTCACAAAGATGTATGCCATGTCAGTTTGTTCTTTCAGCTGGCTGATCTGCTGCTGTAGAAGTAAGTCTAGCTTAGATTGCACAGAGTCCAGAGCCATTTTCACAGCTTTTTCTTCTACTGGAGTGATTGTAAAGAAAGTTGGAGATCTGTAACCATTAGTGTTAGAACATTTTTTCCTTCTTCTACTCCAGCCATTTTAAAATATTATGTTAAAAACAGAGAATCTCTCCAGCTGACAATAAAATCTCTACAATCATAGAACATTCTATGCTTACCCAGGCAAGACCGACAATCTTATCATCTAGTTGTAATACAGACTTATCAGTTGTTTACAAGAAACTCAGAACATAATATAATTTTCAATTTTCAACAAGCCGCAAAAGTATGCACAATGACTTATAAGGAAATGATGTAGTGAGAGTTAAAAGTACATGCTCAATAGTTCATTAGTTCTTCTTTTTTTCTTCTTGATTTTAGTTTATGGTCCAGATAATAAGATGTAGAAATTTATAATCCAAATTAAATGTCTTTCTATGAATCCTTATAGCTCAGTTATAATTCCAGGGAAGATAGGTTTCTATTTCAATAATATAGAATCTGATACTTACAGTATTCCAGAGATTTAAAATCCACAATACAGTTTTGTAATCCAAAGTATAATGATATCACATTTATAAATCTGTTTCACAATTTTCTTCTCAGATATCAACCTTATCTTCTTTAGCACAGTAAAGTTCCTTTCTCTTCTTTTCTTAGCCACTTTAAAGAAGGCGGGGAGATTCCTCACTCTTCCCTTTCTTTCCACCCTTACAAACAGTTTAAAGGGCTTGATCAGTGGAAAAGTTCCTAGTAATGTTGCACTTAAGGTTACTCACGGTGATTTATCTTCTTGAATTGTTTTGTTGAGATGTTCTGTTCCCTGTTTTCCCAGGAATCACAGCTTCACATCCATGGCTGCCATGGACACTCTCACTGAGATCTTGCTGGGGGTGGTCTTGGACTTCCACCCGCTTGCTGCCGCTCACAAGGAGTCCGAGTCAAGACCCTTGCCATAAGCTCCTCTCTGGAGAACTCACTGGAGTTCGGGAGCCCTCAAATTCCTCTTAAGGATCCAGTGATCTGGTGGCTTCATGGGTTCAAGTCCCGGAGCCAGCTGTTCTTGTCACACTGAAAACCAGAAGCTCCCAGTTACAACAATTCTTGCAACTGATGCCTATAAAAGCCAGACAAAGGAGACTGCTTGGTGTGGAAGCAAGAAATCACCACCTGGTGGACTCTGCTCCACTCCAGTGACCTTTGTACTGGCTTCGGACTTCCATATTGGACCTGCTTCCTCTTGTATATGACCTTGGACTGCTAGACCTTTCTAGGCTGGGACCACAGTTCCCTGTAGCATGCGTTTATGCGCAATCTCACAGGGATTTCCCCTAGTGGCCACACAGCTTCTCCTTGTCTGCGAACAGGATTCCTCTGGGACGCCCCGCCCTCCCTCCCTCCTTCCTTCCCTCCCTCACCCACCCAGCTTGCCTGCTAGTGTGAAATAGGAGCTGCCCTCTCACTTGCTTCTACCACGCTGCAGTTTCCCACGCTCTCTCAACTCTTTCTTGCTGATTGCTCCTGGAGAACATTACTTTGAAGCATCAGCCAGCTGGGGTAAGTAGCAGATAGGCTCGGGCTGCCAGGGGAGGGCTGTGTGTGAAGCTGTGGTGCCTATGGAGAGGGACACATGGCCTATGCTCACAATCCAAGGGCCTCCAGCAGGCTCGATGGGGGAGGAGAGGGGAGCATGCAGGCTGGCCCCGGTGAGCCCATGGGAGGGAGAGGCAGGAGGGAGCGCCCAGCCTGCACTTGTCCTCCAGCCGGCTTGAGGGGAAAGAAGAGGAGCATGCAGCCTGGCCCCGGTGAGCCCATGGGAGGGGGAGGCAGGAGGGAGCGCCCAGCCTACACTCGTCCTCCAGCTGGCTCGATGGGAAAAAGAGGAGCATGCGGCCTGGCCCCAGCGAGCCCATGGGAGGGAGAGGCAGGAGGGAGCGCCCAGCCTGGCCCCACAGCGGGCAGGAACTTCCAGCAGGCCCATGTGGAGGGGGTGCATGAACTGCACTCACCATCCAAGGGCCTCACTCCAGCAGTACCATGGGGGGAGGGTATGTGCATCCTCCTGAGCCCACCATCCAAGGCTTCCAGCAGAGTTGCCAGCTTCCAGGTGGAAACTGACAGGGAATTCCCCCCACCCCCCAGTTATTACAGCTCAACTCCATATAAATTAGTTCCCCTGGAGAAAATGGATGCTTTGGAGGATGGACACCGGCATTCTACCACACTGAGGTCCCGTCTTCCCCATGCTCCACCTCCAAACCTCAGTTTCTCAGTTGGCTTGAAGAATTTTCAAAAAAGAAAGCTGTGCAGCAAGGACCAAAACCACCCATGGCACTTCCTGCATGGATGGTTATTATGGGGTAGGGATGCCAGCCTCCAGGTGAGACTTGGGGATCCCCTGGAATACCTCATCTCCAGACTATAGAGAGCAGTTCCCCTGGAGAAAATGGATGCTTTGGAGGGTGGACTTGGCATTCTACTCCACTGAGGTCCCTGTCCCCCCCAGGTGCCATTCTGAAACCTCCTGGAGTTTCCCAACCTGGATCTAGCAACCTAGTCCTCCTTCTACCCCCCGCCAGCCAGGGGGGATATAGCAACTGTATGCTGGTGAAGGAGGGGGGGTCAAAGGGAGTGGAGGAAGGGGATTTGGCTTTCTTTTTGCTTCATTTAGGGAAATCCATTCCCATCCCTCTCTCCATCTCTTTGTAAAGTCTGCAAGACTGGCCAGCCAGATTCTGGTGGCCTTGATTCAGCATGAAAGACTTAAGTAGGTGCACAATAAGTTAGTTGGCTTAATTAGGTGCACAAGAAGTTAATCTTTCAAGGCTGGCAATTTTTGTGTGATGAGTTTCTTGTTCCTGTTCTCATAGACTGTGGTAAAGTGATTGGTAGACTCCTTGTTGCCGTGAGTAACTACAGTGAAGTGAAGGTAAGGCTGTCTTGTGCTTAGCCATCTAGGAAGGGGTGTGAATGAGTACATGAATGGAACTTGTAATACAGCTAGTAGTTTATATTTCATGTTTGTATGTTTTGTATGTATTATTATTAAAATATAGTTTAAATATAATTTAAAATAATGTATTCTGAGATTTTTACAAGGTTAGGAAAGTAATCTAAAAAACTAATTTACATGATAGTCAAATGTAGACTCACTCAAAACTTTAATGCTACTAGTTTTTTCCGCTCATAAGGTAGAATTTCTGCTCACAACACTGTGGAGCTTAGAGGGAACATTGGCTGGGACTGGGAGGCACTGTTTTATGGTGGTTCCAGGTGGTGCTGGAAGACTTCTGCTCTGCCTCTTGACCTCTGTGGTTCCTTCTTGTCCCCCATGCTTTTTAACATCTACATGAAGCTGCTGGGAAAGATCCTCCAGAGATTTGGGCAGAGTTTCCACTAATATGCAGATGACACTCAGCTCTATCTCATGATTCCATTAGATCCCAGGGAGGTTGTGGAAACTGTGAACAAGTACCTGGAGGCAGATTTGGAGTGGGAGAGGGCTAACAAGGTGGAACTTAATCTTGACAAAACAGAGGTGCTATTAGTGGTGGAAAGGTTTGACCCAAGAAATTGAATATGCCCTGTTCTGAATGGGGTCGTATTTCCCCTAAAGGAGCAGGTTCATAAGTTGGGGTTGCCAGTGGACCCAGGCATCCTGTGCCCTAGTAATATGTAGATTAGGTTACTTCAATGTGTTGTAATTGGGGTCACCCTTGGAGATTGTCTGGTTTGTACAGAATGCTGCAGCCAGAACATTGACTGGGGACCATATCACTCTGGTCTTTTCCTTTTTTATTGATTTTTTATTTTAAAAAATAAAGTAATACTATAGAGGGGATACAAAAAGGAGAAGAGGGATTATCTATATATAATAATCTTCTTAGCGTATTGGCCATTTCCAGTTCTCCCATTGGCTGTGCAATGTGTTCCATCAGCCACTGGCCCATCAGCCGCCACTCAAGAGTAGTTGCGTGTCACTGGCTGGGTGCTGGGTCTGCTCCTCTTTCCCACCCACTCCCACTTCAGCCACTGTTCCTTGTCAGAATAACTGACAAACAGTTGTCTCTCCTGACGAAAACACTTCTCCTGCTTGGCTCCTCTGTGGGACTAACTTTTCCCTCAATGGCTGTTGATAAGCAACCAAGCTTGGTTCTGTCAGCAAAAAGACAAAGGAAAGAAATCCTTTCCAGGCCTCTGTGAGGAACTCATTGGGGCCAGTCCTGACTAGGGTTGCCAGCTCCAGGTTCGGAAATTCCTGAATATTCTGTGTCTAAGGAAGTCAGTCTAAGGAAGCCAGAGTTTGGGGAGGGGAGAGGCCTCAGCTGAACAGAATGCCATAGAGCCTACCCTCCAAAGCAGTTATTTTCTCTGGGGTGGGAGGGACAGATCTGTTGTCTGGAGTTCAGTTGTGATACCCGGCGATCTTCAGGCTCCACCTGGAGGTTGGCTACCCTAGGCATAGTAGTTAGCGCTTCAGAGCAGGTCTGTCAGATCCAATTTTCTTGCTGTGGAAGTTGTGATTTCGGACCAGTCACAGACTTTCATCATAACCCCCACCCACTGCCAGCTTGGCCACTTTCCTGTCAGAATAAACTGTGAAAACGGCTCTCTCCTGCTTGGCTCTGCCATGGCTGGCTGGCTACTGAGGTGGGCCAGCGGTGGTCAAACCATTCTCTTCAACCCCCTGCTGTGAGGCTGACTTTCCCCTAGGGTTGCCAATCTCCAGGTGGGACCTGGAGATCTCCCACTGTTACAATTGATCTCCAGATGACAGAGAACAGTCCCCCTGGAGAAAATGGCTGCTTTAGAGGGCAGACTATAGCATTATACTCTGCTGAGTCCTTCCCCTCCCCAAACACTGTCTTCCACAGGATCTGCCCCCCAAATCTCTAGGTATTTCTCTATTCAGAGCTGGCAACCGTACTTTACCCTCAGCGCTTATTGCTAGGCAACCAAGCTTGGGTCTGTCAGTCAAAGGCAGAGGGGAGGAAAACAGTGTTCCCTCTAAGCTGTGGAGTCTACCAAAAATTCTACTTTGTGAGCTACTGGCATTAAAGTTGTGAGCGAGCGATTTGGCTACTGCATAAGTTAGTTTGCTCTGCACCCATTCTTCCTGAGCTAAGACAAAATGTGTGAGCTGGAGACTAAAAAACTATGAGCTAGCTCACACTAACTCAGCTTAGAGGGAACACTGGAGGAGACCCTTTCTACACCTATTTTGACCGTTGGGAGAAAACTCAGTGGGGCCATTCCTGACTAGGGTTGCCAGCTTCAGGTAGGGAAATTCCTGAAGATTTTATGGTAGAGTCTACAGAAGCCAGGGTTTGGGGAGGGGAGAGGCCTCAGCTGAATAGAATGCCATAGAGCCCACCCTCCAAAGCAGTACCACTACTGACCTGGCCCTTGAGCTGGGGAAGGCTGTGCAGCTGATTGTTGACCCTGGGCTGCCGGCTCTGGAGTCCTGGAGTCTGTACTCTGAATAGTGGCAGCAGGGACCTAGAAGGGGCAGGGCTTGTCAGTCCAACCCCTGCACAGTCTCATCAGGGCTGGCCTTAAGGCAATTGGAGCAATTTGGCCAAATTGGGTCCCACGGGCCGCTCCTAAGGTGGCCCCCGCATTAGGGCTATCTAGATGGATTTTATTTATATCCCTAAGATTCTGCAGACTTTGGCTGTGAACTGGGGCCCCACAGAATTTTTTCCAGTTCGGCCCCAGAGTTTCAAATTCAGCCCCACTGGCTGGGCCTGAGTCTCATAGTTGCTGGGCCCGAGTTGCCCTGCCCTCGCATGAAGTCTTGGACTTGCAATTTTGGGATAGGGAAGACTGCCCGCTAGGGGGGGGGCAGGGCTGTGGAGGCCCCCTAGATTTAGAGGCCCTTGGCTTCAGCCTACTTAGCCTATACATAAGTCCAGCACTGCTCTTCAGAGCTAACTCACCCGTTTAACTGGGTAGGGAATTTCCTGCTCTCTCTAGAAGATCTGTCTCCTTTCCTTGGCCCAAATGGAAGTCTCCGTCTAACTACCCACTTGTCCTTGCCAACTTTCAATAGTTCTCCTGTCTGTGCTTAAACTGTTCTCAGTCAGGGCTCAATTTCGAAACTATCAGTACTCAACTCTTCTCAGCTAGGGCTGAAATCAGTTTCACACAGTGGCCAACCAGTTGCCCTGGAGGGCCAACAAACAGAGGTTACTTACTTGAGACTAAATCCTATTGAAGATTAAAGGCACTTACTTCTGAGTAAGAATGCCAGTCTGAATAATGTCAAGGACAACTCTATGTTTACATGAATTGATTGTGCTAACAACAAATTGCACATTTTAGTACTGTCATTTATTTCATGTTTGCTAGCTTTTAAATTAAATGTGTTCTACATATACACCCCTGAAATCATGAGTTTTTCTTCAGTAATTTAAAAGATAAGTGTAAACTCCAATCTGAAAAGGCTCCATATAGAAGGCTTTCCCATGTCAAAGAAAAAGACATACTGAACTGCAGAAAGACTTTTCACTCCAATTTATAACTAATTATAACTAATTTCAGCTTCACATGTCACTTGCACAAGAACAGTCACCACATGCAAGTGTCTGAGTGGCCCATCTGGTCAATTTACTGGTGACAAGAGGAAATATTCAGAGTGCCAAAAAAATCTGGATGAATCCCACACAAGTGCTTGAGAAATATGACCACAACAATCCTTTCCTTCTGCAATAAAGTACAGCAATGCAAATAGAAATGGCAAATTTCATGTGTGTGTGTGTGTGTATGTGTATATATATACACACACACACAAGAAGAGGGACCTGCGATATTCGAGCCTCCGGCGATGTCCTCCTCCCCCCCCCTGGCCCCAGCAGCATTACCCAAGCAGCTTCCAGCCACCGGGCCTGCCGATCTCCTCCCCCCAACCCCAGCTCCAGCGAGCCTCCTCCTCCGCCACCGCTGATCTCCTCTTCCCCCCCCTCCGGCTCCAGTGGTGAGGACTGAACGGCTTCCAGCCGCCAGCTGCCGCAGAGTTCCCAGAGCATTCCCTGCACGTGCACAGGGGGCCACTTGGAAATTAGATATATAGATATATGCACTATATCTCCTCCTCTTCTGTAAGAGCAATTTATGAAGAAATGAGTCTGGACACTCATATTTTACAAAAAGAGAAGATAATTTGCCTTTAAAAGTCTATCATCTATGGTTGCATTGATGAGCAATCCACCCACAAGTGTGCAAAGGTATTCCCCTGATTGTACTTAGATCAAATGATGATGTCAAACACTTTCCACATGGTCATGTTCCATGGCAGATCAGGGCACCAGGAAGAGAAAGGCCTTTTTTGTCCATTAAATCAAGATCAGATGTTACCAGTACAGAGTAAGAGAGACTTTTGTACTACGTAACTGTACTAAACATCCTGCTGGAATCTTATTTGTTGTTTGGGGCCTGGATATTGTCCAGTTTAAGACAAGCATGATATCAATAAGAAACTTGGAAGCAAAGGCCCACAAATAAATGGTGGCCCTGATCAGGGCAGAAAGGGAAAGTTTTGTAACTAAATAAATAATTTTTGTAACTAAATAAATAATTGGAGTATCTATGGGTGCCTTGATTCCTTTGTCCTCTTCCTTCCCCGTCCCACGATGATCTCTCAGTTCCTCTCCCCTGTAATTCTTTCGGTAATGAGAGAGGGGATCGCTCACTACTTAAAATATTGAGCTGCCTGGCTGATGGAATTGGGCTCAAAGAGAAGAATAGTATGAGGCAATTCCCTAGGCAGTGAAAGGATCATTTGAGGAAGGAGGATAGAAGTAGACTGTGGACAAGTGACATGACATTTCTGACAGCTTGAAGCCAATGCTCATGCAAAATGTCTGCTAATTTTCTGCAAATGTAGGGGGTACAATCTCTTCCCCACCCCCCAATGGCACAGTGGATGTCCGCATGCATATTTAACACTTTTCCTAATAGAAGAACTGATATTTTAAAGGGGGAAACAACATTGTGATTATCTTGACAGAACATAACTACTTTTTCACATTACATATACTAACAAACAATTCAGTTTTAATACTACCTGACAGTTTCATCAGATATCAAATTTGAAGTAACAGAAGGGATGAAAGTCTCTTGGAAGCTGATATTCTAGGAGCTGACCTAAAGATTTTTTTATTGTACCATGAATGCAGGTGGGGGCTTGCATGTCTGAATGCTCTCCATGTTAAAAAAACACCTCCCTGCACATGGAAAGCTCGCATATCATACAGCTGGGTTCTTATTTGGTCTTCTCTGAAAGGCTAGTGTTCTACATGTTGGAAGTTTTATTGGGGGGAGCATTCAGAACCTTATCCCTCTACCTGAATTCTAAGGGATCTGTTTTTCCCCCTAGACATTTATCTTGTTTCTGAAGGATGCTTCACATGAGACGTTTTTGTGTGTGTGAATGACTCCTGAGGACAGGGTTGCTGAGAACCCCCCATGTTCCCCAGACAGGTCAGACCCCCAAACATCTCATGTAAAACTGAAAACCCCAGAATGACAAGGACCCCATAATTTTCTCCTCCTAATTCACCCTTCTTGGCAACATTTTTGGAGCATAAAATATACACACACTGCTTCACATGTAAAATTAGTATGCATGTATTTTGGGGCCCTTTAAGAGGCCCTAATGCAATCTTGGATATCTACCATGTTATTTTAAAGAGATGTACCAAAAGACAGTATATATATAACTTCATACAATGTGCATATGTATATTGTTTCCAATATTCTACTTCTGTACAAAACTCTCATATAAACCAGCCTTATGAAAGTTCAAACCCACCATAATGTGTTTCTTATCCGAGTTTCATATGTCATAGAATCTGTTCAAGTTAGCTTTCTCTTCCCTGTTCTGGGTCAGTTACGTGACAGCTGGAAACACTTGTTCTTTGCTAAACATAGAACAGATGTGCTATCTACCTCCTGAAGCTACTTTGGTGAAACACTGAACCACTATTCAGAGCCAGTTGAGTAGCCAGCATGCATTTATTAAGGCATAAGTGTTTTAAGGTGTAATCACATCATTCTAGATTCCACAACAGCTTCCTGTTTTATGTGAAAAATAACTAAAGGTCATCTCCCGTGTTACAGTTTTCCATTTTTCTCTCCTGTGAGCATAACCGTGATGTAGGAAGAAAAATACCACTAGTTTTGTACAGATGTAGATCAATCAACCGTTTATTTCTATACAAATTCAGCTTCGAAGAATCAGTAATAATAATAAAAAGAAATAGAACTAAAATAAAGGGATAAAAGGTAAGGGGCACATGACGGGCACAGGCACTTAACACTGAGCACAAATTATGGAGTGGTGAAGAGGTATTTTCCTCCAACTGGGAGGCTACTTCTGGGCTTCAATCAGGCATTTGTATATCCCACATGCCCGAAGGCAAAATTTTGCAGCTTTATTAGCTGTCTACTGGGAAAAGTCTGCAAGAAGGAGGGAGACATATAGTTCTTCAGATCTTCCTGGTAAAGTTGACAGAATTGGAGCTATATATTGAAATTGGATATTGTTGTAAAATGGGCAGTGCAGCAGAACGTGTTTGATAGACTCTACTTTCCCTGCATGGCATGGGCAGAGCCATGAGAGATTAGGATGCAATGGTATCTACCTTCCACTAGGGTCAAGGCGAGGGCAGAATGTTAAAACGTGCAAAGGTAAAGATTCTCCAATATTTGGAGATTGTGAGGGATCTGAGGCAATCTGCTGGTTGAAGACATTTAGTATATTGGAGAATAATTGGATGTTTCCATGTCTGTGCTCTGTCCGATTGTAGAACTTGATCCCAGAGATGCTGTTTAACTGTTTCTTTTGCTTTTTGGTGCCCAAGGCCCATTGGATTGAAGACAAGTTTTAACCAGTAGGTGGCTGTAAAGAGCCATATATGGGTCTCCCAAGTCTCCAATCTAAGGAGGGCATTTGGGATGCATCGCGGGACTACCAAGGATTGATCTCAAGAACTTGGATTGTACTGCTTCCAGTGAGCATCTTTCTTTATAAATACAGCATTGGGAACCATATAGGACCTGGGAGACAACTTTTCCTTGGAAGACCTTGATTGCTGCAGGGATAAAGGAAGCTCCTTTTTAAAGTAGAATTTTTGAATGGCAGAGGATGCTCTGTGGCATTCTCAACATCATGCAATGCTTGAGCTCTCCAGTGCCCAGACAATTGGAAGATTATACAAGGTATTTAAAGGTTTTGGTTTGTTCTATGTTATGGCCCTCTATTTGCCATCTGTGAGTTCAATTTTTTTTTTTTTTGGTAAAGATAAAGACTTTTGTTTTTTGATAATTTATCGCAAGCTGCTCCTCTTTGCGGTATATGGTGAAGGCACCGAGTGCTCTCCTAAGGCCCACTTGACGGTTTGTCTTATTGGAGAGATGGCCTTGAGGACTGCACCTTACTTTGAGAGTTTCCTTCATACAGCAAGCAAATAAGTATGTAGAGTCTTTGATCTATTGAGGAGTTCACAAGCTTTGCCCAGAGCCTGTTTCTGGGGATGCTGTCAAATGCTGCTTTGGCTTTGAAATCCACTAAGGTGGCATAGAGTGCTCCATTTGGCTTACTTCTCTGCTAGGTGGCACAGACACTGGTCTCTAGTAGAGTGGGCAGCTTTGAAACCTGTTTGTTCATCCATAAGAATGTGTTCCCGATCTAGCCAGTCAAGGAGTTTCCAATATAGATATCTTGAATATAGTTTACTAACAGCACTGAAGAGGCTAATTGGTTGAGAACTGGCAGGTTTTGATTTTTCTCCTTTCTTATATATTGGGACAATAATTTAGGTTCCCGTTAAGCTGCACCAGGCTAGGTTCCCATTTAGCTGTTCCAGTGCAGCAATTTTTTTTTACAGCGCAGGGGCAGGAGGTTCCCTTCCCAATGGCCATGCAAGCCTGGGCCAAGGTGCATCTTCGCAGCTGGAACGTGGGCAGGTGGCCTGGCTTTATTTTAAACTGGAGTGCAGATCTGGGTTCATGCAATAACCCATTCAGAGACCGGCTTGGCCTTCTCACCGTTCTGCCCTGTGTAATACTTGGCATAAGGTTGCCAGGTCCCCCCTGGCCACCGGAAGGGGATGGGGGAGTAGGGTTGCCAACTTCAGGTTGGGAAACTCCTGGAGATTTGGGGATGGAGCCTGGGATGGACAGGGACCTGAGGGAGGCACAATGCTGTAGAGTCCCCTCTCCAAAGCATTCATTTTCTCCAGGGGAACTGATATTTGTAGTCAAGATATTTCTCCAGGGGAACTGATATTTGTAATTCCAAGAGGTCCCCAGGTCTCATCTGAAGGGTGGCATCCCTAACTGGGTGTGTGTGTGTGTTATGCAGATATTTTCTCTCTGTGGGAATGTCAGAAGACTTTTAGAAGAGGGCCTCCTGAGAATTCTGGCTGTTTCTCCTTCTGTGTATGCCTGTAGGAAGGTGACTTCTCTGTGTATAAGAGAAGCAGGCTGACTGGAAAGTCTAAATGGCCAAGGAACAAGCCCAGTTCAACAGCCTCTCTGATGCTCAAGCCAGGGCCAAGCCATCCACCCTCCAAGTATTACACATCTTCTTTATTCAGACTTGGAGTCTCAAAGCAGCTTACAATCTCCTTTCCTTCTTCTCCCCACAAAAGACACCCTGTGGGACTGAGAGGCCTCTGAGAGAACTGCTGTGACAGAGCTGTGACTGGCCCAAGACCACCCAGCTGGATGCATATGGAGGAATGGGGAATTAAACCCAGTTCTCAGATTAGAGTCCACCACTCTTTACCACTGCACCAAACTAGCTTAAGAAGGACAGGGTTTAGAAGCACACACCAGTGAGGTGGGGAAAATCAGAGATTGTATTACTTGTTCTCACAATTAAAAAAAAATAGCAATTTCAAATTTTGTGTTTTTCATTCTTCCTAGTTTGAAAATTGGTGGGCGCAAGGGGGGGGGGCAGAAGGAAGCCTCACCTAGTGTGCAAAAAACCCTGGCACCAGCCCTGGCTGGAGCACCCTGCTGGGAGCCATGCAGGATCGCAGGCCATAGGCAAGTTTCTCCCTCCTTCAAGTCAAGCTTTAGAAAAAAGCAGTAATGCACCTTATATTTTTCCTGTGTTTTTTTCCCAATCTGCTATAAATGCTCCTGCACAATTTCAGTTCAGAATAGCTCTGTAAAGTCCAGGATTCTCAGTTCAAATCTCCTTCCCCAGACCTATACACTTTCCTTGTATGCTATTCCTTTTGCCACTGGTATTTAGCTGTCTGTGAGCCTAGTTGGTACCTTGCCACAGAATGCATTTTCATGTTCTCTCTTTCTCGATAATGCAGCAATCTCACTTTGAAGAGGGCATTTTCCCAATTTGAACAGAGTTGGCTAACGATTTTCAAATAGCATTCTCAGTATTGGCTCTCAATTAAAATAAAATACCATGACTGAGTTGGCAGGCAGAGGGTGTGTATGCTTTATTATTAGAAGGGGGGGGAAGATAAGGCTAAGGCATGAGGATAGGATGACTTAGCTAACTTAATGATACTGTTCATGGCTATGATGTATAAATCATTTCTAAAATATAGTTTGAAAGAGTCATAGGCCGATTTCCCACAAGCGCTGCTCCGCACTCACCTTCCCTTTTGCCCAGATGGTACATGCCAATTTCACACAAGCTGCTGCATGGCCGCATTTTGCCCCGCAGCTTCGTGTGATTTTCCCCACATCTACTCAATCCTCAAAAAACAGGATTGAGTAGACGCGGGGAAAATCATGTGAAATTGCAAGGCAAAATGTGGCCGTGCAGCAGCTTGTGTGAAATTGAAACGTACCATCGGGGCAAAAGGGAAGGGCGAGCAGCGCTTGTGGGAAATGGGCCATATAGTATGTTCCATATAAATATACATAAGTTTAATATAAATAAATGGCTGGTAATACAAATGATAATAGTGTTATGTCTGTATGTTTTATATGTTTTTACACTGAAATAATTTTTAAAAAAATATGTCGGCCTGCTCACAGTTTTAAAGCTAGCACCACTTTTGGCTCACAGGGTAAAATTTCTGCTCATGAGACTGCACACCTTAGAGGGAACATTGACGATAACTGCAAGTCTGAGGTATCTGAACCCACCATTCAGTATTGCGTTTTATCATCTCTGGAATTATCATGTCACTTCCAGGAGCTTTGCCGGTTTTCAACTGATTTATTAGTTTTTTTACTTCTTTGGTTGTTGCCAGAGGACATGCTGGGAAGTTTTGTAGGTGAAACTTTGGAGGAGTGTGTAGGTCTGATTCCACTGAACAGAGAGCATGGAAGTGAGAGTCCCAAAGCCAGGGAGAGATGATGCAAGTTATCCTTGGAGGCTCTATGTGGAGTTTGGCTTTGATTAAGATTGCAGGGTTGTTTGATTTGGAGACTTGGATCATCCCGGTCCAGGAATCTCTTTGTGCTTTTAAATTTTTTCCCCACTAGAAAGTTTTTATATTGCTGCTTTAGGGGTTTGAGCTCTAGGGGAATTCTGGATACATTTCTTTTACAAGCGTGGATATAAATCCAGCCTGTGGTTGATTCCACATTAGCTGCTATTACTTATTCGCTCATTCTGAACAGAGAATCCTGATGACGTTGCTAGCAATCCATTCTATCACATGGTTTTCTGTGTTCTTTTTCTTTTAAGAACTGACTCATGCTGAACTTTTTGGACATCTGTGTAAAGACATCTTGCCCAGAGGGATACCAAGCCATATTAAATATCATGCGGAGTTTACAACTGAATGCAGAACAGGGATCCTTCAGCAGCTGAAAAAAAGGTCCAAGCGTGGAAACCCACCTTACAGCTGGGGTCTTATTAAAGAAATGTTCTGCTGCTACAGGCCACAATCCTGTAAATAAAGCTGTAGTATGGTGAGTGACCATACTGAAAACGCTTTTTCTCAAGAATTCTTTTATGTATCTCTCTCAGCTATCCCAGTATAACATAACTTCATGCTAGAGTCCAGGACAAAGGTATAAATGCCATACACATGAATCTTAAAAATGAACGATATTTGCCATGGCTCCCATTGGGGATGTGAATGAGTGGGTAAAATTATATTCAATTTCAAAAATATTTTTGAGAATAATGCACTGTGCCTAGCTTGCTATTCAGGGGACTAGCAAATAATAGAACAATGAGAAAATGTACTGCTGTGAGTAGAAATGATGGATCACACGTGAATCCTGCTTTGACACAGGTCTTGCTCATTCATACAGTGTACTCAGAGCATGGATCATATATCTAAAGGGCAGAAGAACACTTAGTTTCTGAAAAGATGCTTATGCCTTTTTGTTCTTAGCAGAGCCTCGCTGATTGCTCCAAAATTTTGTAACACACCTATTTCTCGCTCCTATCCTTCTGTTTCCATTTCATATTTTTAACCAATCCCCCCCCCAGTATTCACCTTTATTTGCTATGTCTCCTGTAGTTTCTATCCTTCAAAGGAAAATTCAACTTGACCTTATTTTGTCCTCTGATTATTGTCCTACTTCTCTTTTACTTGGAAAATTCTTCATGTTCTGCGCACACTAGAAGATCTGTGGCAGAGAGCTACTTCATTGATTTCCAATAGGCCCTTATGCAGACAGAATTTTTTTGCAGAAAAGGAAGCACACTCCATGGCAGAGACTATCTGGCACACACAGAACTCATTCATAGGATCCAAGTCTTTGTTATTATTTAATATCTCATTTAATTTCTACTAATTCCTGTTCAGTCTTGTTCTTCTCACCCCACCAACAGCCAAAACAGATCGGGCGCTAAGAGTTCTCTGAATGAGCTCCCAGTCCTGACCTTTCCTTTTTAAGAAGGGAGGTGAAGACTACGTTCACACCTTTTCCCTACTTGAAATGACCTGCAGAGTTGCCCCATTCAGTTAACACAAGATTCTAAGACATCAGGTCTGTTATTAATCGCATTTCTAACAATCTCTTGCTCACTAAATTATGTGGCCATTTTTCTGGTGTTTTTTTAAACTTACTATCAGCTTTTAATATCACTGATCATTCTGTTATTCTTTCTGTTGTGTTCTTTGGTTTTTAGTGAACACATTCTATCTGTTTCATTCTTTCAGAGCACTCCTTTTTTGTCTATTAAACCTGGTTTCCTCTTTCAAGTGGAGTTCCTTTGGGATCTGTCTTGAATTCCCTCTTTATCTCCTTCTACTTACTGTTATTATTTACACTTATCACTTCTGTATAAATGATATTAATTTCTACTTTTATTTCTCTTTCTAATCTAAGCTTGTTTTGTTATTCTTTCTGACCAGATACTTTTTTCACTACCTCAAATGCTACCCTCCTGCTCTATCCCCCACCTTCTTTCTTTTCCTCACTCCAGGAGATGCTTCAGTATACAACCTTGGAATTCTCTTTAATGCCTCTCTTTTTCTCTTATTTTTAATGGAATTTTGGAATTTTAAGTACTGATCTTTTTTTCTCTCTCACACACAGTCATCAATTTATTCTCTTTCTGTCCCAGATGGACTCTTCCCTCTGGTTTGCAATTCTCTTTCCTCTGGTTTGCTTTCCTTTCAGCTTCATCAATTCTTAATTCTGCTCTCCATTAGGAGTTTCCCTCCCTATATCTTCTTTTTTTAAATGTTTCTCCTTTGTTTATCTCTTCATCAGCACTATTCCTTATTAAATCAAGGTTAAGTTAATGCTTTGTTTTCATGTATTTTATCACTTTGGCTTCCTTATTTCTTCATTTACTTTGTCATCATAGCTCTGCATACAGTCTCCTCTTGACAAAGCCTCAACTTTATTCCATATGTTTATTTCCTCTGTACTCTCTTCTCATTTTCTCCAGGACCCCCTGCTTCCTGTCATCTATACATCTCTCTCCTTGCAGGTATCTGAAAAAGTGTCTGAAAACATCTCTCTTTTTCCAAGCCTCTAACCTAATCTCTGCTATTTGTTCCCTCTTCCTTTTGTGCCTCTTTGCTTTTCCTGACGGTCCTGGACTGTAAGCCTGCAGACAAATTTTGTCTTTTATAACATAACAAGCAGGGGAGTTGTGAAGACTTGTGGGGGGGGGGTTCCCCATTTTCCCCTCTGCCACTATTTCCTCTTTCCCGTCCCTGAAAGCCCCCACAGCCTTTCCCCTTTATCTGCCTCCGTCTTTCTTTCCCACCCACCAGCCAACTTATCTTTATATTCACCCCATCTTCAATTTTCTCTCCTTCCTTCCCCTGGGAACCTCTCACTTGGAAGTATTTGGATGAGTTGTGCTGTGCTGGCCACTAGGCCAAGCCCAGTTGGGAACCTGCAAAGACTTATGAGGGGCATCTAAATTTTGCTGTATCCAAATTTTGCTGTATCCTTATCCCCACACTACTTCCTCTTTCCCTCCTTCTGGCAACCCCATATACTCACTTTTCCCTGCTTCCTTCTCTTCCCTGCTCCCTTCCGTCTCTTCCCTGCTTCCTTCCTTCCCACCTGCCCACCAAACTACAATTTACCTGCTCCCCATTCAGCTATTTTTTTATTAAATTTATACACTGCCTTTCTCTGTAATGTGGGCCCACAGCAGCTGACATAATTCTCTTCCATTTTATCATCACAACAATCCTGTGAGGTAGGTTAGGTTGAGTGTACATGACTGGCCCAAGATTCTACAACGGAGTGGGAATTTGAATCTAGGGCTCATAACCTGAAACAAGTCTGAAACTCTAACCACTACATGGCATTGGCTTTCCTGTGGAAGCCACTGTTCAACAGTAGTGAGCAGCCTGACCTGAGAAAGTCATGGAAGACCCAGTGATTGCTGCTGGCCCTGGCCAAAACAAGTCCTCCCTGACAGGCCACAACAACCCAGGAAAGAGGTCTGTCCCCTCCTCCTGCCTTTTACTGACAGAAGGCTTCCCTTGGCAATACTGTTGTGGTTGCCTAGCAATGGCCACAGAGGGCATTTGTTTCTTAAACAGTGTGACATGCTCCCCAAAGAATCAATTCATTAATCAAAAGATTTTACTTCTGATTATCACAATAATCTAATGCTGCACTTTCTGAAGTACAGTGCAGAATTCTGGAGTTCTGCTGACATAAAGAACAAAGGACGAGAAGAAGTATTATATTAAACATCTGTTTGTCAAAACAAACTACTTTCATCATATTGGGCTTCATTTTTACTTTTCTGGATGTAAATCTTTTCACATTAACCCTTCCTGACACCAATGTTATTTTTGATTTTAACAATTCCCCCACCAAAACAAAGACAGAAACTTTCAGTTTACTTCATTTGGCCACTGAAATTCAAACATTTGAAGTATTCATCAGATGGAATTATCAGAATGACCACAGTTTCCATAGCTCCGATATAAAGCACCAGCATCAATTTAGTTTGAAACCACTTTAGCCAAACAATAATTGAGTCATTAAGGAACAGATTTATAGCCATATAGCTCCAAGCTACCAATCCCGAACTGGTTGAACCAAAAATGACACCCCAAATAATATCCTATGGATTATTTCAGATGCTTTCACATTATAATCTCTGCTAACCTCCTACTAAAATGAAACATGGAATGAGAAATACTATGACTTCCATATACAAAATTCTGTGTCCCCCCACAAGAATTTGCCAATGATTTCAATAGAAATCAAAGCTGTAAGTTCAAGTATGGCATATAGCAGTTAACATACTTCTCCATATATAGTGCCTGGAATGTTGAATAAGCTTTAATCTACATCAATGGCAACTTCTGAGAACTCTTCTGGATCCCAGCTCTCTTGTGAAGTTCTACCACTGCTGGTCATAGCATGTTCAGTCAGCAGCAGATCCACTGAAATTGTGCTCAAAGCCATTGCCTAAAGGAAACTAAAGGGCTGATGCACAAAATTAATGGTGAGGGTCATACGGACTAAAAATGTAACAGCACTTAAGCTTCATATTATTTACCTGCGGAGAGCTGAGTGGGGAGGGGATTCATTTCTTTGTCGACCATTTTCTGGTATAGAGCTCTCAGACTGAATGGTTCCACAGTAAATGGCAGTGTTCCCGTCAGCATTGCATACATATTCACACCGCTGTAAAAGAGGAGCGGCGGGAAAACATTGGAACAAGCAGAGATATTCCATTAGAAGTTTACTGGTCGAGAACCACATAAGTGAGTCATTATGGTTATCAAAAATCAGTCACTAACTCAGTGCACATTCCCTTGACCACTCAAAGAAGTTATCCATCTCCTACTTAAAAAAATTATCCCTACAGAAATGGGATGTGACCAGTTATCACCCTGTCTCTAATATGTCCTTTCTGGAGAGGGGTCGTGGCTCAGTGGTAGTGCGTCTGCTTGGCATACAGAAGGTCCCAGATTCAATGTCCTATTAGAAGGATCAGGTAGTAGGTAATGTAAAAGACCTCTATCTACCTGAGACCCTGAAGAGCCATTGCCAGTGTTAGTAGACAATACTGACGTTGATGGACCAGTGGTCTGATTCAGTACAGGCAGCTTCATGTGTTTGAGAGAGCAGTGGTGGACCAGGCCTTCTTGTACTCATGCACTCTGGGCCCTTTTCAGTTTGGTTAGGCTATGTTTATTTATTTACTTGGTTAATTTATACTCCACCTTTCTTCCCAGTGGTGACACAAAGCGGCTTACGATGTTCTTCCAAGACAGGGAATGGAGATGGCACTGGTGGCTTTAATTAAGGATCTCCATCTGAATGCAAAGGCCATGCCTGTGTGTTGTTCCAACTGGATTTAGCTGCTGCCTTTGCTACAGCAGACCATGCTATCTTGTTAATTTGAACACTTTACTACTACTTTATCTCAACACATGGTGGGAAACTCATTCTGAAAACCAGATCCTGTTTGGCTGGCCAAACACAGTAAATTATAATGGAGGGCTGTGGATTAATAGGAGAGCACCCCTTTTGCATGCAGAATGTCCTAGGCCCTTTCCACACTCTCCTTTTAATCCATGTTCACCACAGTGTCCTCCAAGCAATTCTGCACTAAAATTGAATTCAACATTCTTTTTAATTCAGTCCCCCCCATTCTGCACTAAAACTGAGTTCAACCTTCTTTTTATTAAGGCTTTCCCCCCATTCTGCATTACATTCAGTGGTCAGCCTGGTTTTGGCCTGCTATTGCCTTGGGTTATTTGGATGCTGTTTTGCCGTGGACTTAAATTGCCTCAAATCGAACACTGAGAAAATCCAGAGTGGCAGGCAAATGCAGAAAGGACCCTAGGTTTAAACCCCAGCACCTCCAGTTAAAAGGATCTCAGGAAGCAAGTGCTGGGAGACATATCTCAGCCTGAAACTCTGGAAAACTGCTGTAAGTCAGAGCAGACAGTATTGGGCCTAGATGGATTGATGGTGCAGCTCAGTACAGGGCAGCTTTATATGAACACAACCTGGGAGCTAAAACTGGCTTCAGATGCTACATAACATGCAGGACTGAAAGAGACTTGTACTTTATCTTCGAGTTATCTAACATGGATGCCAATAAAAGACATAGTTCTCAATTTAAAAAGGTGTTGACATATCTTGGCTGCATTTATGTGTACAGAGGCTGCCTTCAGTACTGACTCTCACACTATACAGATTCCATGCATTCAACAGTGCAAAGCAGGAGGACCAAATCAGTACATTATAATATGTTGCTATAGCCTCTACTATACAGGAAAATGCCATAAATTAAACAGCATCTTTTCCTTAAGTGTATTGATGCAGGTTAAAGGACATACAGAAGTACAGTAGCATTCCCTTGATCTGAATTAATGTCGCAGTAAGAGCTCCTGTTTGCTGCAAATGGATGATCCTAGGTAGGAGAAATCAATTAAAGAGCTAAAGACAGTTTTGCTTTGGGTTTTCTCTCAGCCTGAATACTGTAAACTGGGATCCACCGATTTTTTTAAAAAAACACCCTCTCCAAAGTAGCTGCTTGAAAAAAAAAATACTAAAAGATAAAACTCATCGCTGCTTTATCCACACTGCGATCAATGGAATGAATTCAAATAGTACAGGGCAGCCTGAAAATTCTCTGAAACACATCCAACAATTCTATTTCATTATCCGGTGGCACATTAATTCTTATGACTCATACTGTACAGTCACTGAGAAACTCATGTCACTGCCTACAGAAGGAAATCATGTTCTAAGTTTCTTCAGCTATCATTTCTCTTGCTTTCACATCACAGTGCGCTGAATAAAGAGTAGACTTTTCTGTTGCTTCCACACTAGCCATTAACTCTGAAATTGCCATAGTTTGTTTACTCCGTTCTATAGGGAGTCCAGACAATAATTGTTGGCAACCTGATATATATCAGAATCTCTCCCCCCAGTCTTTTATTACATCTCATTTGTGGTCATTTAAAAAATGCAGCTGCAGCTTCAGGCAATCCAGTGTGAATACTCAAAGTGCTACTGAAGGCTTTTTAGGGTTATTGTTCATTTAACTTTTCCTCCTTTTCTTTCACTTCAAGCATAAATAATCACTTCCTGTTCTCTCCAGAGACCAGTCACAGTATCCATGAATGAATCAACTGTTAATTATCAGTGCTTCATGGAGGAGGGAACTAAATACTGCTTTTCACTTTATAACTTAAGCCACTCTCATTAATACATTGCATTTATTTTTCATGATTGCTATAGCACTACTACAAAACTGTAATAATTAAACATAAAAATAAATCAATTAAACTATAAAATGATAGGTTATACTTAACTTTGCTCCCCAGCAAACCTGCAGCCCAGGAAATAGGTGCAAATGGAGGAGGTGAAGGAGGAGGAGAGTTGGATTGATACCCTGGCCCTTCACTTGGAGCCTCAGAGAGGCTTACAATCACCTTTCCTTCCTCTCCCCACAACAGATACCCTGTGAGGTAGGTGGGGCTGAGAGAGCTCTGAGACAACTGCTCTTGAGAGAACAGCTCTGAGAGAGACGAGACTGACCCAAGGTCACCGAGATGGCTGCATGTGGAGGAGTGGTGAATCAAATCTGGTTCTGCAGATTAGAGTCCACGGCTCAACCACTACACCAAACTATACCAAAATTGCAGAGAGAAATTCAACCTTTTCTGAACAGGTATTTCTTCAGAAAGTATGTAGCACTGCCTTGCCTTCGGTGATGAGCACTACACAATTTTTACAGAGAATTCAGAGCTCTGTTAAGTGCTGACTGAGCAAGAGTAGAAGCCTGCCTAGGTAACTTTTACTCCCTTACTCAGAATCAGCCTGAGTCTGCAGTCTGAGAATTTCAGCAGTCAAATTAAACTGTATACAATAGATTGCAATCACTTTAAAGAACAGACTTCTCATCTATGCTTGAAAGGCTTTTAGCATGTTGCACTGCAATGACAACAATTACAATCACTAGCACTATCATCCATTTTCCAAAATGGGATGCTCTTCTTTAGCAGCAATTCCAATTAGAACTTCATGCTATTGCTAACATAAAGGTTAAAAGAGAGAGGAGAAAAATCCAAACAAATAGGTTTTTCAAAATCAGAAACTCACATGGACCAAACATCTATTTTGGGACCATATTTTTTCCTTGCAAGAAGCTCTGGTGCTGCGTAGGCTGGACTGCCACATTGTGTGCTGAAAGGATCAGAGTAACCCAAGATACTTGCACAGTTGCTCAAGCCAAAGTCTGTGGGGGGGGGGGGAGAAGAAGGAACATATCTTTAAACACTGCAATGGAACAACAGAACACTCAAAATATCTGTTTTTCTGCCATTTGACCTGGCCACTTAAAGGGTCCGCTTTCATTTAAGGTTGTTAGCTGATTCTTCCTTTTTAAAAAATGTATAATGATCTATATGGATCCAAGGAAAATTTAGTTTTCAATTAATTTAGACACGAAATTGGAGAAATGCCTAAAGACAAAGATTACTACATAAGCTCAAGTGTCTAAGTCAATGTATATTAAATAATCTTCTGCTTGGCTACTGAACTATTTAAGAGAAAACGGAGAACAGATGATACACATTCTAGATTTAATCCTGCTGACTTGGTACACATAGTATGAGGAGCTGCCCCAGAGAAGTTAATATATACTTCCCCTGTTATGCTGTACTGCCTCTTCATTAGGTCATTGTCATTCAGCCGGATGCACCCTCCCCTAGGAGTAGCTATCAGTGCATTCTCCCCCAAGAATCTGATATATATGAAATACCTAGACAAAGCTAGAACACAGCTACATAGAGCCCTGAGGAAGAATCAGTTGACAGATACTCCCAAGGGAGCACAGATCACCTTGCCTTGGTGTAAAGGCAGGCTGGATGCCCTTTGCCTGGTTGTGTGACAATAGCCTGCTGAGAAGGTGACCTGGTAGGACAAGGAAGGGCCATACTAGCCGTTATGAAAAGGCACTGGATACTATTCTATATAAATGAACCAGTAGGATGGCATTCACACACAGAGACATCCCATCCATCCATCCATTATCTAATAAGTAGTGGGTTCTCAGCAGTGTAACATTAAGGTAGCAGTTAACTTTAAAAGCTGTTAAAACTTTAAAAAATCAGTACAATTTACCAAGAGAAGTATATATGAAAAAACTCCCTTGATGCTAAAATAATGGTGTGAAACCAAGGACATATAGGATAAAACTCTTTTATTCTCCTAGACCTAGATAGCTATAACAATGGAATGATTACTTAGCACATTTCCATGCATTCCACTTGCAGTATATATCAACCATATTGCAGCTTGGCATCAAAGCACAGGTATAACTCTTAAACGTGCTCCTCTTTGAGTACACTACTCCACCCACTTCTGCAGATGGTGAAACCAGGAAGGATCCATCAGGAAGAAGTATGGGGTAGATATGTGCCCCCCATAATCCAGAATGCAATCATCCCATGAAATCAATGGTTTAGGTAGGACACCCACAGTGGAATCAGATGTGAACAGCTACCTCATGCAAGCCAAGTTCATGCCACATTCAAGGGAGCATGAAGGAGCACCCTAAGTCATATGACACCAACACTTAAGTGATGCTACATATCATGGCTGTTACAGTGGCACATACCACAAATAAAGATGGTCTGATGCTCAAAGTGGCACATTCCGCAAATAAGGATGATATGATGCAACCCTTCATGCAGACAGGAACTGTTACTGAGTTCAATGACATTGCATTTAAGTAATCCACACTTGACTGCTGAGAGTTTTGTAATGGTAATAGTTCTAAGGATTCTTAAATGCCTCAAGTTCATTTTCTTACATTAAAAAGTTAAAGCTATAGCCAAATGACTACATTTTTAAAAAAATGAAATGACCATCTCATTGCGGTTTGTTAGCCAAGGGTATTAAATAGCCCTGTTCAATTTGAGGCACAGAACTGAATACAATCCGCTGCATTTATAGCTATCACAGATGTGTGGATATGAGGGCAGATTGTTTTATTGCTACAAAAAAGCTGTAAACTTCTTTCCATACTGCATATTATAAAGTGACTTTCCTTATGTAAATTTAACATCTAGTTTTACTTGTGTATATGTTTCCTGCCATATCTCCATTTTGATGTTAGCTTTAAGTAGTGTTAGGTAATCAAACACCTAATAACAAGGAAATTACAGAAATTCTTTTAAACCCACCTGTGGTTGTCATCAGAACTTTACAAACCATCTGCTTCCACTTAGCCATTAAACTGAGCTAGCAAGTGATTGCTGATGAATGATCCATGATAATTCTTCAATATAATCTTGACCCCACCTTTTCTCTTATACACATTTCCCCAAGGTTACTTAATTGAATGAAAAGTAAACAATTAAAAGTCAAAGTAATTATTTTAAAGAATATATTAAATCCCTTAAATATTCTACACCCTTTTAACATCAGAAGAAGTCTCGTATATCGGCTTTGTGTAGTATGCCTCATTCACTGATTTGTTGGCCTAGTTTTAGGTAATAATTTTCACCACCTCTGAGGAAATGAAGCCTCTCTCTTGAAGTAACAGTCATCTGGCATCTACTCTGCATTCAGACTTGCTGCTGTAGAAAATGTGTAGGCACAAAATTAACTATAAGCAGATGTTCTCTTTTAAGAGAATATTTTCCTTGCAATGCCCACAACTAGCATTAATGTGAGTTATTAACAGATACTGAAAGGAGATGAGTAATCTACACTGTCTGCAGAATGTTGACAAATAATGCTCTGAATGTAGTGAATAGGCTGCTGTAAAATCAAGGGGCCATTGACAATTTTAATAAAAGGTTTCTCAATCAATCTTTCATTCTGATTTTGCAGCAGTGTAGCCTTATTGTACAGAGCAGTATTTTGCTTCCTGCTGCGTGATGTAAGAATCCCTGTTGGCAGCAGCAGAGGCAAAAGCCTCTGGGAATAGAAACCCTTAAACCTACAAGGGTTGTACAAGAAAAGGCAATAAGAATCAGAACTGTGGCTTAGTTTTTAGGAGATACTTTGGAACCTTGTGTTTTGCAATGGGGTCACATTGGCTTGGATCATGTATGTTAATATTTGAATAATACTGTGCTTCTGGAAGGAGCCCAAGTAATGTATTTGTCTATGGAAAAACTGGGGATTAGTGGTCGAGGGTACACATTTTTTACACTATCTATTCACAGGAACAGAAAAACATCTGCCATACGAGCTGAACTTTGTCTGCCATACAAGTGGAATTTTGTAGAGACTATACATTAAAAACTGCTATTTCCCCCATTATATGCTGCGTTATCCATACAATATAATTTTCAATACAATTAGACCAAATGGCCTTTGTTACTCCAATGATACAAGGCAGAAGGTTTTACAGATGTCAGCAGTCTTCTTTCCAAGTAGTACATTCGAATTTGCTATTTACTGAATCCTTTTCACCAAAAAAGAACATAAGGTCTTCACTTCTCTTGCTAAATTTTCTAAGACATATCACTACATTAACACATAGGAGTGTACTTGAATTTTTAATGATATCACAGAACCATCAATTATTGGAATGGTTATAAAAATGTCTTACCAATAAGCTTAATATTGTTGTCTTCATCTAGCAAGAGATTTTCTATCTTCAAGTCTCTAAAAACATTTTTTAAAACATAGTTAATAAGAATTGAAACAATGAATGTTTTGACATTTGGTTTATCTATTTACACTATTTATTTTTCACTTTTCTGGAGTTCAAAGCAGGGTGACAATGTTTAAATTTATTGTTTTATGGTAATTTAACTGTTGTACGCCACCTTGAGCCAGTTTTCTGGTTAGGCAGGATATAAACAGAAAATAATAAATAAATAAATAAAATACATGAAAGTACAAATAAATGACCATCATTAACAGTGTAACCCAGATCTTCCAAACTCCTCACACTGTTAACTCCCATTATTAGTTACATTTGAAGAAAAGGCCACTGCCACAGAAATGTGGAAGTCTCTTCTTTTAAAATTATTACCTACTTTTGTTAGTCCCAGTATCAAATGGACAATTTTTTTTGTTCTCTCCTCCCACAGGGATCCGTCAACTAGAACAATAGTAATCATTTAAATGTCAGCAGCCCACAAAGCATGTAGTGAATATTAGTGATTTATTTTGGGAGAAAAAGGAATAGCTGGTAATTTGAAGCATGAGGCAGGAATCTCTAGAAAGCCAGAGGTGCTGGCTTAAGATGGTATAAGTTCCCTCCTAGCCATTTTTAGCCAAGTGTGTGTTCTGGATTCTATCAGTCCAACAATTCAAGTCTATGAGGGCACAGATTTGGCGCTTTTCTACTGTCCGCCTCAAACTGTAGGACTTTCTCCCAGAAACTTTCTCCTTGAGCTTGACATAGCAGGTTAATAAAATCAAGCAAAACACATTTCAGTTCTGACAAGTCTTGGGGAAGTTTTTAGATGGTTTGCTCAACTTCATTTGCTGTGTCAGTATCATTCTAAACAGAGGTACACCTTTCAGTGGCATGTAACTTGCTTAGGATTGCACTGTATATTGTGCATAAAGAGGCAGCAATTAATAACTGTATTTAATAGTTTGTTTTTTTAATTTTTTTAGATATGTATGTGTATGGTTTGTACAGTAAATTACTCTGAGATCTAGTTTGGGAGTTGGTTGTGGAAGAGAAATGGCCTATAAGTCAGAAGCAGAGTTCTAATGTTCTTTCCCAATTCACACAAAACATGTGGTTGTGCTGTCCAACAGTTGGCACAAAGTTATCCTTGTAGCAAAAAATGCTTATGCCATACTGAAATCAACAGAGGCTATGCAAAACTACTGTGCTTGTACATTTCAGTGACTGTATCCTAATTCCTAGTGTTTAAGATGAAATGATAATTCAGTCCCCTTATAACATCCCAAGAGCCCTTTATTTTTAATGAAATCTTATGAAGAATTACTCCAGTCTAAATCAATTGTACTGCTAATCATCTCTGGACCATTTTTGTAAAGTCAAAACAGTTTTAATGTTTATGTGAATAAACACAAACACACATACAAAGATGACTCCACATAATGTTTATTGGATCCACTCCTCCACTTAGACAGAAATCAAGCATATTACTAAATCCTGTTATAACCATGTGTAAATGAAAAGGGGGATAACATAGCTCAACCACCTTTAAAGTAAAATTTAGGCTATTTGCAAACTTGTGCAGAGAAAGCAGATTCCTAAGTAATTTGTACAGAAGAAAAACTAGATGTGCATTTCAAAGGGAAGTAATATTCTCTGAACTTCGGACTTTGGACATGAATATTACACCAGCAGTCAGACTACTTGCATTTTAAACATGTAGAGTGAATAATAAGAGAGATCAATAAATAAATAATAATAAATAAATCAAGCAACGTATGCCAATAAATAAAATCTAATGTATAATCTATTATATCTCAAATAACTATTAAAGGATGCTATTAAAGGTTTCCCTTGCTCAAAAACTAGTCAAATCTGACTCTAGGGGGTGGTGCTCATCTCCATTTCCAAGCTGAAGAGCCAGCACTGTCCAAAGACTTCTCCATGGTCGAGAGCTTCAGTTTTTGGCAATTCCCGGCTCAGAAGCGTCTCTTCGTGCCCTGATGGAGATGCACCGAGACCCGGTGGACAGGAGGGGTTCTGGATGGGTCCAGACCCCCCCAAGAGTCCTTGTAGTGGACTGGTGGACTGGGATGCTGGAGAGAGCCTGGGATGCTGGAGAGGTGTTGGCCAAGGGATTGAGGCTCCCTTTTAAACTCAAGAGGTCCTGATGTTGAAGAGCTGATCTGGCCTTTATAATATGCTGCCGGATGAAGCAGGTAAGAGATTAAAGCGTGGAAACATTCCTGCATAAACTACAAAGTGATAAACAGTGAATTAATCGGTCCCCTGTTTAAGCGAAGAAGGGAGCGGTCTCAATTTATAAATAGAGCTGGGTTCGGGGGGAAGTTGGGGGAGCCCCCCCATTAAATAGCAAGCGGTCCATAGACTTTAAACTGAAAGGGAAAAAGCACAGCTAACCGTTAGAGCTGTTCCAGGATACTAAGGTAGAAAACAATCCTAATCGTGCCTCAAACCGAGAAAGTTCACTAACACCAAAAACTTTCTTCTTGTGTAAACAATGGCTGGGAGGGGAAGAAGAATGGCAGCTGAAAAGAAACCTCTGACAGGAAATACCCAGCCATCGACTCCAACTCCTTCACAGGCACAAAAAACAGCTGCAGACTTTCCTAATATGTTGGCAATGGCACTACGCCCCCTGCTGGAACAGATGTCTAATATCAACTCTAAACTGGATGGAGTCCAAAAACAACTAGCACGCATGGAGAAAAGGACAGATAATTCTGAAAAGGCTATTAAGAAAATGGCGATAGAATTAAAAGATACCCGACAAAAATTGGATGAAGTAGAAAAAGAGAGTACTCTAGACAAAGGCCAACTATTACAAGTTCAACTGGATAGATCAATGTACATGCCACGATTCCAAGGCATCCCTGAACAAAAAGGAGAAAATTTAAAACAATTCTTAAGTGAAACCTTGGTATCTATGACTGATCTCAGACAAGAAGAACTACAGAAAGACATGGACTTGATATACCGGAGCTAATCAGATTTTATCAAGAAGAATAATTTACCAGGTGAAATATTTGTCAAATTTTCTAAAAGAACTAGAGATAGTGTCTTAAAGGGGACTGCTGGGAAAACCTGGAAAATTAAAGAAGAAGAAGTAAAAGTCTTAAAGGATATTCCATTTGAGGTGAGAAAGCGAAGAAAGCAATATAGAGACTTAAGTTCTTTTCTCCAATCAAATTCAATAACTTACAGATGGTTATTCCCAGAAGGACTCATATTTAGGGATAAAGAAAAAAAATTAAAATTGACTCTGTCCAGAAGGCTAAAAGCTATCTGGAACAGCAACAAAAATCGAAAAAAGGGGGAAAGAAACAGAACACTCAAGAAGAAGAACAAAGCAATATGAATCACAAGATACTTTAAGCAGCTCGACCACGACTTCTGGGACTTTCGAATCAGAAAAAGGAACATCTGAGACTTCTGATTCAGAGAAAGGAGAAGCTGCCCCAAAGCATCCTAAAGTTAAACTGAAATACCAGAAGAAGAAGAAGAAACCTGATAAATGAACTGAACTATAATAAAATGTAGTCCACTGAAAAAATATTGCTAATAATAATAATAATAATAATAATAATAATAATAATAATAATAATAATAATAATCTAAGAATCTTTTAGAACTGAATGAACCTTTCTCCTCTATTGAACATAAGAACATAAGAGAAGCCAATGCTGAATCAGGCCAATGGCCCATCCAGTCCAACACTCTGTCACACAGTGGCCAAAATATACCAGGCGCCATCAGGAGGTCCAGCAGTGGGGCCAGGGCACCAGAAGCCCTCCCACTGCTGCCCCCTCCAGCACCAAGAATAGAGTGCATCACCTGCCCCAGACTGAGAATTCCCATCTATACCCTGTGGCTAATAGCCACTGGTGGACTTCTGCTCCATATGTTTATCTAATTCCCTCTTGAAACTCTCCATGCTTGCAGCTGCCACGACCTCCTATGGCAGTGAATTCCATATGTTAATCACTCTTTGGGTGAAGAAGTATTTCCTTTTATCTGTTCTAACCCGACTGCTCAGCAATTTCATAGAGTGCCCACGAGTTCTTGTATTGTGAGAAAGGGAGAAAAGTACTTCTTTCTCAACCTGCTCAATCCCATTCATAATCTTATAAACCTCGATCATGTCACCTCTCAGCCGTCGTTTCTCCAAGCTAAAGAGCCCCAAGCATTTTAACCTTTCTTCATAGGGAAGGTGTTCCAACCCTTTTATCATTCTAGTTGCCCTTCTCTGCACTTTTCCCAATGCTATAATATCCTTTTTGAGATGTGGTGACCAGAACTGTACACAGTATTCCAAATGAGGTAGCACCAATGATTTATACAGGGGCATGATGATACTGGCTGATTTGTTTTCAATTCCCTCCCTAATAATCCCCAGCATAGCGTTGGCCTTCTTTATTGCAGCTACACACTGTCTAGACATTTTCAGCGAGTTATCCACTATGACTCCAAGATCTCTCTCTTGGTCCGTCTCTGCCAGGAATGTAATTTTCAGAATGTAGCTTTTGACGAGTAATCAGTTCTTAATTAGCTTCTGTCTTAGTCTAGTGTTGTTCCCCTTCCCTTGTCCTATAGGATGTAGTGTGAAAATCAATAAAATCTTTATACAAAGACTTCTCCATGGTCATGAGGCCGGCATGACTAAACGCTGAGGTGCACGGAACGCTGTTACCTTCCCACAGAAGCAGTACCTATTTATCTACTTGCAATTTCTTGCTTTTGAATTGCTAGGCTGGCAGAAGCTGGGGCCAGAGACAGGAGCTCACTCTGTCATGCAGCACCAGGGTCTCAAACTGCCGAACTACAGACCTTCTGGTCTGCAGCTCAGCATCTTAACCTCTGAGCCACCGCGGCCTTTTAACCTTTTAAATGTTTTTGTTAGTGTTTTATTATAATTTCCACAATATCTGCAATGTACAACATAACTTTCCTATAATTATCTTGGACATCCTAACCAACTGAGGATGTGCTTGTACGTTACCTCAAGAAACACAGGACTCCCAGGAAAGCCTCCTCCTATGTAGGTGCAGCTCAAGCTATTTACAATGCAATCCCAAAGACTCTTTGCTGGGAGTAAGTCTCATTAAGTAGATCTGAGTAAGATTCTGCTTAGGATGGCACTGTTAAGCAACCCAAAGCAAAATTTACCCTGTTGTAGGACAGTTTGGATGGTCACTGCTAGATCCAGGGACTTTTCAGTGGCTGCTTCTATTTTATTAATCAACTTTCCTGATGATATTAGGAAGGCTTCCACTTTGCTGAGGTTCTGCAACTTTGCAAAGCATAATTATTTGGAAGGGCTTTTGACACTATATATTGCAAATGTATACATTTGTTAGTTTGTATAGATTTTAAATTGTATTTTTTAAAAAAATATATACCATTTCACCCAAATTAAGCCCTATTCCAGAGAAAGGCAGACTAAAAATGCTATAAATAAATAAGTAAACATGGTTGCCCTCCCTGAACTTTCTGCATGGTCCAACTGCAGCCATTTCATTTCTCTGTTCCATGCTGCAACCAGGAACATCAGGGAGGGGTCCCCAATGCCAGACCTTTGGAACAACATTTTGGGGCAGCAGGGAAATGCTATTGTGTTCATTTATTTATTTGATACACTTCTACTCCACATCTTCATTTATTTATTTATTTGACCTGTATACAAGGTAATTTCCAACAGTAATTTAAAAGACCGTGTACTTACAACAACACATTAAAAATAAATCAAATCAGATTCCTAAAACCATACAAGCAGCAATAAAAGTACTAAAAAGACCTAAAACCACAATAGCAGCAGAGGGAGAATACTAAACCCGGGGAAATGAAAGCTCATACAATATATAGAAAGCAGGGCAACAAAGGACTGGACAAATAAAGGTTTTTTAAAAGCCCGAACACAACACAACAATCAAACAAAGGCATGAGGAAAGGGAAACCTAATGGCAGCCTCTTTCCCCTGTTTCAAATAATCCTGGGGTGCATTCATACGGGCAGCTAATCCTGCCATTATGCCGGCTCAAATTTGATCCAGATCTTTTTAATCCATCCTTGCATGATCAGACATCCCCCGTGGGAATTGCCTTACCGCATGCTGCTTCCACTGTGGATTGTCTAGATGGCGTCCACTGAAAGAGGTTCGTGAGGTGGGTTTTTTTAAAAACACAACAGCAACACCATTTTGCGCATGTGTATAGGCGTGACTGCACGTCCTTGTAGATCCGTGGCACTTGCAGGGATGGACTAAAGGACTCCCAGCCATCCCCCTTGCCATTGAGATCATGCTCAATGGAGGGACTATTTTGTATGTTAGAAGATTCATCCTCCCTCCAGATCCCAGCCCATTAACCGATCGTCCTTAAAGTGACGGGTCATTCATAAACATTAAATCCTTCGTGGTGCTGAATTGGGGTTCCGCAGCCTCATTTTTAAATGTGTTTAAGCACATATTGGGTAGTGATTTTTAAAAAATTGCACCCGCTCGGGATGGTCTGACGTCAGACCACCCCAGCGGGGGGATTGTGTGCTGGTGGCATGATCAGACGAGTGAAAGTCCACTGTTGTCCCGTCGGGCCCGGAAAACTCCAGATTTAAACTGCTATCTTTTAAGTCCAGTTACGAGGTGCGGCAAAACAGGATGTCTACGGAACAGGGAAGTTTCCCAGATGTTTGTGTCTGGTTGTTCCGCTTAAATCCACCAGGAAATCGTGCATGTCACGGATCTAAAGAGCTGTCTGATCAGGACCCTGGACTCCCTGCAATACCATTTACCCTGTATTCTCTACTGGGTGGATCTGGCCCTGTTCCTGAGCATTCTAGATCTATACAGAAACATACACAGTATATTTTCCTGTCTCCTAAAACATTTCTAGGGCTCTTGAGAATGAAGTCCAAGTGTTGTTGTTGCTCAGTTGCACAGTTGAGTCCAACTCTTCATGACCCCATGGACCACATCATGCCAGACCCTCCTGTTTTCCCATCCTCTGGAGTTTGCTCAATTTCATGTTCGTTGCATTGATAACACTGTCTAACCATCTCATCCTTTGACGTCCCCTTCTTCTTTTGCCTTCAATCATTTCCAGCATGGTGATATACCTCTAATTCCACCATAAAACGGGGAGATAAACAGATATACATGGAGCTGTGTTTGCTACTGGCACGCTACTAAACTCCTTTCTTTGACATTCTGACAGTAATTGCACTGAATGAGATTGAATTTGGTTAAAATTACTTTAAAAGGGTTGTTCAGAATTTCCTGTGGGATGCTCCCGCTTGCTCCAATGAAAACTCTCATTGTCTTTGTTGTCCTTACTTCCTTTGGAGGCTTAATATTCATCCTGTTTTTGACAACATGAAAGTCTGTTTAAAACACCTTCTAAAAAAGCATTCGCTTTAGCAGATAGTGCCATTTACGACTGTTTTCTTCTCAGACGAAGAGGTAATCATTGCTATCAAATTCAGATTTGAGCTTGTTTCTTTTAGAGTTTTAAAAACCAATGAGCCACATTCCAAAGTTGACAGGCCTTCTCAGAATCATAACAATTCACCCCACAGAGGCATTGCTGGCATTAGAAAAGCTTAAAAGGGCATGGTTTTTTAGCAACAAAATTATGTGTTCTTAAAACAGGAATTCCCAGCATTTGTTGTTACAAACATCATCAAATTAAAGGGGAGGGGGGAGATTAAGATAAACTTCTCTTATTAGGTCAAAATTAATATAGACATTGGCAGCCTTCATTCCATAATCAACATGAGGACTCAAAGAATGTAGGAAATTCATTGACTCCACCGTTATCCTTCAAATAGCTGGTCCCACTCCATTGTAATCTTCACCTTGTGCCATGGCTGGGAAAGACTCTCCTTGTCACCAGTATGGCTCCAGATCTGGGAGGGCTCCTTCAGGATTGATGTAACAGCCCACCCTCCATCTCAGTACCTCCCAACCCAACTCCCAACCAGCGAATTCTCTATGGGGACTTACTTCAATATGACACAGAAACAGAACAAGTCAAGACATGTATGCTGAAATGGATGCAGAACTTTGATAAAGAGATTTCATTTCAACAATGGGAAAATCTGTGGATGAAGGATATAAAATTTACAGTAAGTCAGACACTTAGAGAAAACTGGTATAAGATTTTTTTTGCTGGTATATCACTCCAAAAGATATAGACAGAATAGACCAAAATTATTTTGGAAAATGTTGGAAGCATAGAGAGATTGATGGTATCTTTTATCATATGTGCTAGCCCTGTACAAAGATTAGTAAATACTGGAAAGAACTCTGTGCTGAAATTCAGCACAGCCAGAGAATATACTATTGGGAATTATACCCATGAATATTGAAAGAACAACACATGAACTATTTTGATATATGTTAACAGTGGCATGAGTAGTGTTTGCAACAAAATGGAAAATGGAGTTCTGCCCAAATCTTGAAGAATGGAAAGATAAGATGGAGGAATATGCTGTTATGGTGAAATTAACAAATAATATAAATAACAAACCAAGTAGTGAATTTGAGAATAAATGGAAAGCTTTTTATACCTATTACAGATAGAGCTGTAAGAACAATACAGTATTATGTTTCGAATACTTAGTTAATCAATGTTATCAATTCTTCATAGTCATATGTTTTTCAACAGTTATATGAAATTTTCTATATTTGTTATTTTGTTGTTATAAATAATTTTAAATGGTTTTCCAGTTATTTTAGATTCATATAAAATGTTGAGAAAATTTGTTTACACAATTTTCTTCATAATTCCTTTCAGACTAAGAATAGCGAATAATGTATTTTAGGAAAAGTGCTATTGGTAATGCTATAATGTTATAATGATTTACCAAGACTTATTAATTCATTCATGTTTATATTGTCTTTAATATTTGTTAAAAAGTGCCTTATGTTTACTTTTATTTCCCCATATACATTTTTTTAAAGAAAAAAATAGTAACTGATGGGTTTCCTACTATGAGCCAACCTTGCAGGGAGGTGTCCCTAGGTCAGGGCAGGGTGGCCAAACTGCGGCTCGAGAGCCGCATGCAGCTCTTTCATACATATTTTGTGGCTCCCAGCAGGGTTGTTGGGGAAGCTAAAAATTATTAGCAAACCAATATTATTGGACACATAAATATAATTATCAATATCTGCTTTTAACTCTTTTCAATTATTTTTGGCAGTCTCATTTAATAAAAAGCAAATTTGCATATTTTCCAGTAAAAACATGTAATATCTGTTCATGACTTGTGGCTCTCAAGCATTTGGTGTTTATTCTATGTGGTTCTTACATTAAGCAAGTTTGGCCACCCCTGCCCTAGGTAGTCTCGGGAAGGTCAGGAGTTTGTCCTTTGGCTCCTGACTGGAGGGACACAGAAGGACTGGTGGCAGACTACCTATGTTGAGGTGCACAGGTACTCCCAACACCTTTTGTAATTTGCAGCTAGCCAGCCTTTTGGCAAAAGGGTCTTTAGCCCAGGTTGGGCAGGGCAACCTTTTTGACAGCCCTGTGCTACTTGTTTTCTTCATAATTCCTTTCAGCTTTACTGAAACTAGGATCCTGCTAAGTAATTTTTTATCATTTAAGGTGTCATGTTAAGTTATGCTTTGCCTCAGTTCTGTTTTCAGATTTCTGATTGGTTCTACAACCCTGATCTTATTGTATTATTTACTGAATACTCCATTTTGTTGATTGTATTGACTGACTCAATGTAATCCACCTTGAGTCCAAGTGCGAAAAGTAGACTACAAATGACATTTTTAAAAATTGCATTGTCACAGCTGTTTGCTGCAAGTATCACCATTAGCTATTGAAGCTGAAATGCTCCAACAATATCTCTATTGCACTGAGCCTGTTCACCTTACCTCCCCCCACCAATTTTGATACTATTATGGTTTATGGTACAAGGTAGCTCACAAGTCAAGGGAAGTTGCATTATCAGGTCAGAATCTGAAACTGACAAGAAGTCAATTAACAATAAAAAATTATTTAGCAGAAGAATTGGAAAACAGTGACTTGTTGGATTCCTCATAGCTCAATCTTTTAACATTTTCATGACAGAGAAATATTTTCTCACCATACTGAATTTGGTACCATAAATCCTTAAATTTGTCCAATAACCAGAATTCATTACAATAGACAATTTTCTTTTGTATCATTCATGCTGATTACATGAAACAACTTCACATTGCCCGCAATAATTATTTATCTGCATTACAGCAAATGATTTGTGATTCTACATCTTTCTGAACAATATTGGTTGGTATTTTTTTTGTCAATAGGGGAAGGATATATTTTAACTAATAATCTGTATGTAGTGTGCACCCAGCTTTGTTAAAGAAGCTCTGTGATCAGAAGAACAGGCTGTGAAAGGTACAGTAACCAGAAATTCTAGCCCACATTAGACCTCTAATGATCATGCTTTGTTTATTATGAAAAGAATGTGAACACCTACAGATCACAGATGAGGAGTTAGTGTGGTTATTTTTAGAATGCATTTAAAAATAACTGTATTGCTATTGCACTTAAGGTAAGAATGAACTGTGTTTTTCTAACATTTAGACTTAGCAATTCTTTTTTTGGAAGCCATTATAATTTAAAAGGGTAACAAACAGTACGAATTAATGGGCATCATGTAGTAACTGCATACTATTATTGCCTATCCATTCTTGACTGGATAATGTGGCATGCAACCAAAACATAGGAAACAATTCTGTTAAAAAAGGTATCTTTTATTTATGTTTAGAGAACACATTTCTACCACAGAAGCCCTAAAAGTGGCCTATGGCCATTCATTCAAATACAGAAGTATCATAAAATATATAGAAACTAGGGAGCAAAGCCCATTGTGGTGGAAGACAACGGGCCCTAGAAAGGAAGGGAGGGAGGTGGAAGGAAGGAAGGAAGGAAGGAAGGAAGGAAGGAAGGAAGGAAGGAAGGAAGGAAGGAAGGAAGGAGGGGAAGAATGAAAGAAAGGAGAGAGGAAGAAAGGAAAGGGGGAAAGGAAGGGAAGAGGGGCAGAAAAGGGCTTCTTGGGCCCAGAGAGGCCTTTTCTGTCCCCCACACACCATCCCCTGGGCCTTCTATGGGGGCAGTAGGCAGTGTGTGGGGGAAAAGGGCTTCTCTGGGCCTACTGCCCCCATAGAAGGCCCAGGGGATGGCGTGTGGGGGGCGGAAAAGGCCTTCTCTGGGCCTAGTGCCCCATAGAAGGCCCAGGGGATGGCGTGTGGGGGCGGAAAAGGCCTTCTCTGGGCCTAGTGCCCCATAGAAGGCCCAGGGGATGGCCTGTGGGGGGCGGAAAAGGCCTTCCCTGGGCCTAGTGCCCAATAGAAGGCCCAGGGGATGGCCGTGTGGGGGGCAGAAAAGGCCTTCCCTGGGCCTAGTGCCCCATAGAAGGCCCAGGGGATGCCGTGTGGGGACAGAAAAGGCCTTCCCTGGGCCTAGTGCCCCCATAGAAGGCCCAGGGGATGGTGTGGGGGGCGGAAAAGGGCTTCTCTGGGCCTAGTGCCCCCATAGAAGGCCCAGGGGATGGCGTGGGGGGTGGAAAAGGGCTTCTCTGGGCCTAGTGCCCCATAGAAGGCCCAGGGGATGGCGTGTGGGGGCGGAAAAGGCCTTTTCTGGGCCTAGTGCCCCATAGAAGGCCCAGGGGATGGCGTGTGGGGGGCAGAAAAGGCCTTTTCTGGGCCTAGTGCCCCATAGAAGGCCCAGGGGATGGCGTGGGGGGGTGGAAAAGGGCTTCTCTGGGCCTAGTGCCCCATAGAAGGCCCAGGGGATGGCGTGTGGGGGCGGAAAAGGCCTTTTCTGGGCCTAGTGCCCCATAGAAGGCCCAGGGGATGGCGTGTGGGTGGCGGAAAGGGCCTTCTTTGGGCCTAGTGCCCCATAGAAGGCTCAGGGGATGGCGTGTGGGGGGCGGAAAAGGCCTTCTCTGGGCCATTATACTGATAAAAAATGCTCTGCGGAGGTGAGGTTATTTGCCCTGTAGGGAAGCTGCATGTGTAAGCATTCAGAGCTTGTGCTGCCTCCAGTGAGTCAAAGAACCCCCCCCCACACACACACACTGTTTGAGATAAGAAAAATGGCACAGAGGGAATGCTGGAGCCTCTATTCCCCATTCTGTGCTCTTGATCCAAAACAGGTCCCTGTGGTGCTTTAGAACTGAGTTCCCATGGGGAACTTACAGTTGACATATGGCTGCAAGTTCCAGTAATTATCACATGTTAAATGTAATGTGTAGTTGGGCCTCAGTGGCAACTTGCTACTGAAGCCAACCATTCCACTGTTTAATCATGGACTGGATGCTGCACAGATCTACTCAAAATTGAAATTAGGGGAGGGCTCAAAGCTCAGTGGTACAATACATGCCTAAGGTCCCAAGTTTAATTCCCAGCATTTTCATTTAAAAGACTGCAGGTAGTGGGTGCTGAGAAAGACCATTCTCTGTCTGAGATCCTGGAGCACGACTGCCAGTCAGAGCAGACAATACTGAATGTTAAGTATGAGACTTCAGGCAGCTCTTAAACAAGTGATTCAGCTTTATTTGAACATGACACAAACCAACAACCAACAGGAGAGCAACAGGCTCTATTTTAAACTTTCCGGGCACATATAACCATGCCCCCTAGTGAAATAGTAACCAATCACAATGCTTACATAAGGTCCAATGATTACAATTCCCTCCAGAACTTTTCTTACACTCTGATTGGTCTACTGCGTAGAGTAGCCAATCAGAACGTGCAATTTACGATACCAGCCTATATGGATGAAGCTCAGGCGCTGTATGTATACACAATACATAACAGTGAACTAGATAGCTCAATGGTCTGGTTCACTATAGGACAGTTTACTGTACAGGCTTAAATTTCCAGCATGCTAATTTAGTACCGGGAATTGGCTGGAACTGTCATACTCCCCTGACACATGAACACGCATCTCTTATTCATGCATTCCCGTATACAACCCTGTCTTCCCCACATGAACTACAGTGGGTGGACATCAAGGATGGTTACGTACATAAATAAATGCTTTAAAAATCATGTATGCATTTAAGTGACAATAAGAACATCTGCTTACTAGGTTCATAATTGATTCACACTTTTATGTAACAATTATATTTCCATGAGTATGTCATAAAAACATAAGAGGTGTGCTGCTGGATCAGACTAATGGTTCAACTAGTCCAGCATCCTTTTTCCCATGGTGGGCCACCAGTTGCCCTGGAAGGAGAATAAACAGGGCATAGAAATCAAGACCTCCCTCTTAGCACTGGGATTCAGAGGTTTACTATTTCTGGACATGTAAGCTCCCTTTAGTCATTATACTAATAGTCATTGATAGACCTATCCTACATCAGTCTGTCTAATTGCCTTAAAGTCATCTAAGCTAGTGGTCATCAGTGTATCTAGTGGCAACGAACTGCACCAGTTCAATTAGTCTTTGAGTGAAGAAGTTTTTAAATGCCTTGAATCTATTGCCCCTAAGTTTAGTATTATGAGAAAGGGCGAAAAAGTTTTCTTTTCCTACCCTTTGCATAATTTTCTAAACCTCTGTCATGGTTCTGCCTTAGTTGTCTTTTCTCAAAATTAAAAAATCCCAATCTACTTAGACACAGGAAAGGTGCTCTGACCCCTTAATCATCCTGGTTACTCTCCTTTGGAATTTTTTTAGTTCTGCAATAACCTTTTTGAGATACAGTGGCAAGAACTGTGTGCAGTATTCTCAGTGTGGCTGCTTCACAGCTCTACACAAGGGCATTAAAATACTGGCAATTTTATTTTCAGTGCCTTTCCTAATATTGCTACTGTGGAGATACACTGGGGGCACACTGGAAAGACATGACTGGTCATTCTTGTGCCACCTTTGGCACAGGGTTCTCAGCTCAGGGAGTCTCATAGCCTATCTGCCCTCAAGTCCCTCCTGCAGTGAATGTGCCACGGTGAAAACCACCCCAAGCCCCACAGGCATGCCCCTTTCCTGGAACATGGGAGTTGGTCTCCTACTGGGAAACTGTACTCAGAAGAGCCATAGGTGGCATGTCAAAGCGTCCCATATAGCTTCTGAGCCACTGAGTGAGTGTTACTGCATTAAGGAGTCACAGACCATTCCTCTCCAGCAGTCCTGCACCCTTCTCAGCCTCTGCATTCTCGTTACAGCACCTTAGTGTACTGTAACCCAGCTGAGGAGAAGAGAGAGCAAAACCACCAGCATCACTCATTGCGGCAGCTTCCCATGAAAAGAGCAAGCTGGCCACAGTGAGCTGGTGGTAGTTTTACTCCCCTTTTTGTTCCAGCCACAAATTTGCTGTGTCCAAGCTGAAGAGAGAACAAGAATGCTGACAGGGAAGCCCTTTCTTTCACTCCAGATACATGAGGACTGGGTAAGGTTCTTCAGTAGTGTGGAGAGGGTATCCTAGATGCCCAGATACAAGTGGTAGTTACCAGGGTTGGTTCAAGGTTCTGGGGCCCCCATAACCTGCATGCCTCCCAAGTGCCTGTGCATCCCGTTGCTTGCAAGCCCCTCATTACCCATAGTCAGTTGTCTGCACAACCTGAACACTTTTTCCAACACCACTGGCCTGTGAATGAAGCTGGGAGTGCTGCTGCCATGGCCACCAGGGGTGCTACCATTGTGTACCACCCACATGCCCTTCCCCAATAACACTGGGCAGCTGGGACCTTGGATGTTGGAGCACTTCAGACAAACAGATGGGGAAAAACACACACAGAGGAGTGTAAGGGGGGGGCAGTGGGCCTCACCAGAAGTCCTAAGCCCTGGCAACTACCCCACCTCAGAGTATGCTGATGCCAGCTCTATAAATATGCATTTAATATTAATAGTTACATCTTATACTATTGTGGGGGTACAGTAGTTATGTTGCTCTTTGGAAAACTACAAATGTGGTTCTCTGCAAGCCATGGAGTGAGTGCCACTGCTTTAATGCATGTAATGAAGGTTTGGTGACCCACATCTACCCTGGGTAGGTCTTTAATACACTTCCTTAAATTCTAGCCAGTAACAAAGAAATTTCTACATTCAGCTGAATTAGTTTTTTAACACATTATGAACCAGTGGAGAAAGTATAGGTTTTGTTACATTACCTGTGAACCACCCCAGCACGATGTAGATGTTCAACTGCTAGAATTAGCTGCCAAATATATTTGCGTGCTTCATGCTCTTCTAGTCTCTTTTTCTCATAAATCTTGTGCATTAAGTTGCCTCCAGTGCATAGCTCCATGACAAGGTAGTAACTGTTTTCAGTTTCCAAGATATCTAGTAGCTGAGCAATGTTAGGATGCCGGATCATTTGCTGGATCTGTCCCTCTCGCCTCAAATTCTTGGTGACATAAGTATCCTTTTTGGCTCTTTTCTTGTCAATGACTTTCACTGCCACCTAATGAGAAAGACATACGTCATAATATGAACCACACTGCAATTTAAGAATTATCTTAAAACAACTTCAGCCCAAAATTGGTCAAATAATCATTAAAGTAATTTAGCAGCATACATACAAATATTAGTTAAAACAAATTCAGTAACAGTTAATAAAGCTATTCAAATAACAACAAAGGTACAGAGCAAAAACATAAACACTGTAAAATCACTGCAAAATAAAAAGGTTTTAATCTGACACCAAAAACTTAAAAGGTGTACACGCCAGTCATAGCCAAGGTGCCAGTCTTGTCTACATTTATTAAGAAGGTTTTAACTGCAGCACCACCCTGTATTCAGTACAATTTAATACGTAAAACTGCTAAGATGACTACAAACATTAATTTTGACAAGTGGCCTTCGAAATCCACCTCCAGGTATAGGTGATAGAAAATAATGAAATAAATTGCTAATGTAAAAGACTTACAGTGCCATCCTAAACAAAGTTACTCCCATCTAAGAGCTATACTAAACATTACTGTTTTTGCAGCAAGCAGCAAAATCAGGAAAATAACTCCCCACCTTGCACAGTTTTCACACAGTGAAACAGCTTGGGGGGGGGAGGCAGGAGCCCTTCCTCCACCCTGCAGTGCCACTCCATCCCTGTTTGGGCTCACCTCTCTCTCTCTTTTTTTTTTAAGAAGCTGTTCCTCCCAGCTGTTGTTTGGCTGCAGGAAAAACAAGTTGGGTTTGGGGAACTCAGAACCAACTCCTTAAAAACAGTAGCATTTAGTTTGGCCCTAAACCTGTTGACTTCAAAGGACTCAGAATGATATAACCCCTCTTGGCATGATACTGACAGTGCCATCCAATGTAGAGTTGCTCCAGCCCTTACACAGGAATGTTACTGACAGCTCGTGTTCCTGGTCCCTCTGGTTTCTTATACCTGTGTCTGAGTGATTAACTTTTCTAGGCCCGGCATGAAACGATGCTCCTGAAAACACTTGCAAAATTGAAGCCTGGGCACTTCTTGTCAATTGATTTCTTTAAAAGAGCCACGGCAGCTATATGATCAGGGCCAGCCCAAGGATTTTTGTCTCCCTAGGCACCAGAGCCACTGCTTGCCCTCCTTGCCACCCTCCCCACAACTTGGGGAGGTGAGTCTACTGCCCACTTTCTTTGCCTCCCCTTGTACCTTGGGACAGCCAGATGTGTGAGGGAAGGTGGAAGGGGGCCCACTCCTGACCTTGCCATGGAGCAGGCTCCCAGCGGGCCATTCATGAGGTCTAGGGTTGCCTTCCAGGTAGCCCCATAGCCAGAAACATTTTGTGGGGGTGGGGGGCGTGCCCGATGTGGTGACATCACTTGTGACATTACTGGGAAGTGACTGACAGGCAGGCGGGCTCTCCTTTTCCCTCCCTCAGGAGCCTCCTGCATGCCAGGAATGGAGAAGGAAAGCCGAGGAGGCACGCAGGGTAGCAGGTGGCAAGCAGAAAGAGGTGTCATGACACTTCTTTCTGCTTGCTGCCCTGCCTGCCTCCTCGGCTCTCCCTAAGCAACAGCATGGTGGCTGGGGAGGCTGGCTGGTGCAGGCACAGTGAGGTGCCAGGGCGGGCCACTCTAATGGCCCACCCCAGCGCCTCATTGCACCTGCATCAGCCAGCCCAGCCACCATGCTGCTGCTGAGGGACAGCTGAAGAGGCAGGCAGGTGTGTATCTTTGCCAACAAGGCTCCTGGGAGTCGGGGGTAGGGAGAGAGTCTGGCATCTTCCCAGGGAGGGCTGGGGGTCATCCATGGGGGCACCACTCCTAAAAGCCTGCCATGGCTACATGCCTGCTCCCAGGTCTGCTGTTTGCTGTTGCAGACATGACACTGCATGCTGGCGAGTAGGGTAGTGTCAGGGGACGCTGGTACTCCTCCACAGCTACACCCTAGGCAATTGCCTAGGTGCACCTAGTGGATAAACCTGGCCCTGTGCTTGATGGAACTGTACAACATTTTAGTGCATTAACACCCTCATAAATGCCTATTTATGATGCATACATGCCTTATTTATACTATTGTGTGGAAGAAATTTGTAATTTTAAGAGAAGTTTCTCTTGCAGACCTCTTAAGCCTGAAGGGAGGATTCAGACAACCAGTAACTACTAAATATGTAGCAATTACTTAACGGATTAATGCTGGTTGATCTAACCACAGAGAGGGACTTTCAGGCAGCATCCACATAGGTTATATTCAACCAACAGTCTTGAATACGCACATCCCCTTCCCACATGATGTGAAGGTAGAACAGTAACACAGATGAACATAACCTGCTTAAACAAGCCACCCATAAGGATTTGTTTGATGAAGATAAATTAATTCATGTATATTGAAAGGCTGTTTCCAGTTGGCAGAATACTGACTGGGAAATATCACTTGCAAGAGGAAATAAGGAATTAATGTTGGTGTTTCCCATGATTGAAAGGCACAGAGTGGAACACAATTCTGTTGTTTAAGTGGTTTATGAATCACCTCTCCCCCATACCAAATAAGCCAGCCCCACTTCAGTGAACAAGAATGACTTACTGAATATCAAAAAGCAACCTACACACTACATGCAAATACACATGACATGATGGCTCTGGAAACAGCAATAGACAACATCAGCCTTGGAGCCCCCTAAAGCTGGTGGAAACCCAGATATGTTCCTCATAACAATAAAATCTGTGCACCCCAATCTTAAAATGTATATACTTCAGTGACAAATTAACTTATGTACACATGCAGGTAAGAAAGTCTTAATAAGGTTTCTTTCAAAGTCTTGAAGAGTGGCACGCATGTGGATACATTTAACTCTTTCTCATTTGGCTGCCTTTCTGTTCCTTCCGAATTGTCTTCTTCTTTAGCTGTTTTCCCTCAATTGAATTGAAACCAAGTATTATTACAAGTAAAACTCTATGGGAGCACAAAGGAGCATCTCTGTGGCTGTTTTTGAATGGTAAAATTGCGGGGCGCAGAGTTAAAAGACCTCCCAACGCTCCTCTGCCAATGACTGCAGTTCTTTAAAGCTACTTTCATTAAAAAAAGAAAATCAGTTGTGGGAACATTGGCCTGGTAGCCAATGCTGTAGTCTGGCAGCCCAACAAACTTTTAAGGTACATGGGAGTCATATAAAAGGGCTGCCACAGGACAGATAATTTGCATGTTCATGTATGACCTCCCACTCTGTAATAACGCTGACGGGAAAATAGCATTGCTTTCAAAGGGGGAAAAAATAAAACATAAGGAAAAAATTCACTAAGGCTGTATGTTTATTTAGTTTAGAATTTAGAACAGTAAGTTGGATTTATAACAATAAGTTTGTCTTTCATAGATATACATCCATCTTTTTTGCTTTCTGCATTTTTTTGCATTAGCTGTAGGTTATTCCTCCCTCCTTTTTGTACATCACTAAGGCTCAGACCATACAGCACTGATTCTCCATCAAGCTACTGCTGCTGTGCAGGGGCAGTTGCAGTGGCAACAGCGTCCACATAGCAATCTTTGGCACCTTCTCTTCTCAGACTCCTGTGATCAACATACCCCCTTCCCCACACCAAAGGAAGCCCTTTTCTTTTGGCTCTTAAAAAAATGGTAATTTCTATATCACTACCCCATCTCTAGATCTGGCCAAATTGGCTAATTACTGGCCAGTTTCTAATCTGCCCTATCTGGGCAAGCTAATTGAGAGGATGATGGCAACTCAGCTGCAGAGTTTTATGGATGACGCTTCCACATTAGATCCCTTCCAGTCCAGCTTTCACCCAAGCCATGGGAAAGAGACGGCACTGGTCACCCTCATGGACAACCTCCAGAGGCATCTGGATCAGGGTAGTTCAGCGGTGCTGTTGTTGTTAGACCTGTCGGCAGCGTTCAACACAGTTGACCATCATCTACTGATCCACTACCTTGCCAACACTTGGATTCAGGGGTCTGCCTTACAGTGGCTTTCCTCTTTCCTTCAGGGTCAGGGACAAAGGATGGCACTGAGGAAACAGCTGTCCTGAAGGCGCCCACTGGTTTGTGGATTGCCCCAAGGGGCGGTACTCTCCCCAGTGTTATTTAACATCTATATGCACCCCCTTGCCCAGATTGCCTGGAGGCATGGGCTGGGTTGTCACCAGTATGCAGATGACACCCAGCTCTATCTGTTGTTGAGTGGCTAGCCTGACTCCAGACAGGAAGATCTGGACCTGGCACTACAAGCCGTGGCTGGTTGGCTTAGACTGGGGTTTGTTAACACTTGCCTTTGAAACATGTGCGCTCCCTCAGAGGAATGATATGATGGGGAAGCGCCAATCCTTTAAAGCATTATAGTAAGTAAACAAAATGTCACAAAATGTTTTGGAAAAGGCACCCACAGATCCAAGTCATATGTAGTCAAAACAGATATGGATGTAACACTAGGAGCCATGCACCCCAATACAAAATATAACATATTCACTGCCAGTAAAACATGATGTTCTAGCAAAAGAACCACAAGCTCAAGGGAAAACATCTGAACTGTATGTACAAAAATTGGTAAACAAGTGTACATACAGATAACCTGGAAAGGCTCTCGGAGTCTAGCTTCAGTGCCTCTTGTCAAACTTTATCAACCTTTTCAATTTTGACTTATCTACTGAGCTACAGACTATGAGACTCTAGGAATGCCTGAATTATTTGCTATACAATCTTCAGAAACCTGGAAAACAAAACAAAACAAAACAAAAAAGAAATGCACTGAGAGAATAATGGATGCAAGCCTAATTGTCTCCATTGCTCCTTCCCTTTGCATCTGTCACTAACATACAAGTCAATGGTCTTTTCACTTTCTTTCATTCCTATAACCCTAAGTACAGAATGGATTTTTGCAAATGAAACAGCCCTACCCCACCTTCCTAAGTAGATATAAATTACCTATCTACCATTTTTCTTCTCACACTGACATAGAGAGTACTCCATCTTTCTGTGTTATACCTCTGAGGATGCCAGTCAGAGCTGCTGGCAAAACGTCAGATCCTACAATGCCAAGACCACAGCCATACAGCCTGGAAAATCTACAACAACTAAATTCATAAGTTTCTTGCTTATGCATGTTTTCCCTGACACTAAAAAGATTTCAGTTAATTGAATTAAAACTGACCTGAATGAAATTAACACTGAGTAATTACAATGAAAATTGAAGCAGATTTACATAGTTAACTATGTTAAAACTGACCGGAATGAAGTTAAAACTGAGTAATTACAATGAAAATTGAAGCAGATTTACATAGTTAACTATTCAGATTAACTTGAATGGGGGGGAGTCTGCTTAGCTTTTGCATGTGATTTTTCTACCCTTTCAAAGGGCAAGCATGCTGGATAGGCAATTTTTAAAATCCACTAAAATGTCTCTATTGCAATTGCATGGAATCCACCATCACATGAAAGGTCATACCCTGTTATCAGTGTTTGCCAATTACCACAGACAGCTCTTTATGCTCATTTACTTCTATCTTCTGTATATCACTGCTCTGATGGAGAAGGTAGACCCAGAAGTAGCATTCTTACAAATTAATTTGGCTTCACTATTCTACGGCAATAGTGAAGACAAGCCAGTAATGAGAGGCTGTCTTATTTACAGTTTTCTCTTTAATCCTGTTCTTTGTAAATACCCAATGATGATGGAAACCTCCTTGTATTCTTTATTCCTAACTCCCATTTTACTTTCAATAAATAATTCAAGGCATTTGTAAGATATCCTGCTGGTGGGAAACAAAACACTGGCTCCCTCAATTAACCTGAGAAAAAACTTTTAAAAAGAAAAGGCAAATTCAATCTAAAGCTGAATTTCAATAGCACATAAAATTACTGAAGGCAGCAGTTTTATAAAGAGCCAAAAGCTTTTTGTAAGACCTGGTTTTCTACAGTGTGCATGTCAATTCCTCTCTATAGCTTTTCCTGAAAAGTCTTTGATTCTTGCACTCATAAAGAATAAAACGTATAACTGGCAACTTCTTTTACAAATACCTTGGTAACATCTGCCAACAGCACATTATTTCCCCATGTAGGAAATGCAGATCTGAATATAATTACAGAATATTAGTTTCCCACTGCCAATGCTACATAGTTGGTACAATGTGCTCCACCCTGCTGTGCCACCGCATTGCTCCAGCACCGCTCTAGGCTGTGACAAATGCTGGAATGTAGCTGGATACAAGTGACTTCCAAGGCTCCCACCTAGAGGCTGCTGGGCTTCTCTGTCTACGTTGGGACTCCCACCAGTCCTGCAGCCCTCTTTTTAGTACTGATGGGAGTATCGATGTAGTTGAAACTTAGGTTAGAAAATAAGCCATAGGCAGGAAGTATCTGTGGGTACTCAGTCCCTTCCCACAGCCTTCTGATGGAAGACTTCTAATAGCACAAAGAACACAATACAAGATTTCCCCTCCCATCTAATCTCTGTAAGTACTTTCTCTTACTGAAACATGGAGGTGGTAATACTTCTCCCAAGGTCATAAGAACACAGGAACATAAGAGAAGCCAATGTTGAATCAGGCCAATGGCCCATCTAGTCCAACACTCTGTCACACAGCGGCCAAAATATACCAGGTGCCATCAGGAGGTCCAGCAGTGGGGCCAGGACACTAGAAGCCCTCCCACTGCTGCCCCCTCCAGCACCAAGAATAGAGTGCATCACCTGCCCCAGAATGAGAGTTCCCATCTATACCCTGTGGCTAATAGCCACTGATGGACTTCTGCTCCATATGTTTATCTAATTCCCTCTTGAAACTGTCCATGCTTGTAGCTGCCACCACCTCCTGTGGCAGTGAATTCCATGTGTTAATCACTCTTTGGGTGAAGAAATACTTCCTTTTATCTGTTCTAGCCCGCCTGCTCAGCAATTTCATGGAGTGCCCACGAGTTCTTATTGTGAGAAAGGGAGAAAAGTACTTCTTTCTCAACCTGCTCAGTTATTTTCACAAGCAGCCATGGCTCATGGACTGAAGCCAGCAGAAGCTTGTTGAGATGGAGCTGTAAACAGCTGCCACTGCTGAGCAGAGACCAAAAAGAGAGACTACATAGCCTTTCCAAGGAGGCTAGGTGATGGCAAGTGCACGGCTGCTGTGGACAGAAGGGTTCAGCACAGGCTACTGACACTCTCAGTAAAGACAGAAGATTGTGTGCTTGCCATTCAACTGAGTGATGGATCTAACAGTGCTCCAGGGAGCTGCAAATAAAGAGGATCTGCAATGCCAGTACCTAAGTCTAAGGTTATGAATCAGAAAGGTACCTGAATCAGTGGAGAGAGGAAAGGGGACTTTGCCCTTACAACAACTGTAAGGGATATTATACATTGCTTCTCCCGGTATGAGCCCCTAGTAAGAACCCACATATTCACCCAAGTCTGCCAAAGCATTATTTTCTGACCATGCCACAATTTTATGGAATGGCCTACCAAAGGCTGTACATCAAACCATTTTGATGGCTTTAGAAAACCATGTAAGACCATCTTGTGCCAGAAGCCTTTTGAGTATGCTGTATTATTGGCTAGTTATGTTTACTGATATTTTTGGCACACATTTTAGTCTGTCAAACTGTGTCATAATTTATGTTTAATTGCTGCTACTTTGTAAGCCATCATGAGCTTTTAGAAAAGTTTGATAAAATTTTGAAAATAAAATAAATAATATCAAGAATGTGTTTTGATGACGTGCACACCAGCATGTGTGTCATACTTCCTGATACATATTTTTGTGAAATGTGATACAATGGACAAGAATTAAAAGGAGCTAGCAGGTTATCAGGCTCAACAATTTATGCTGAGTGAATGAAATAAGCATACTGCATCATAATTCAAAGGAGTTTTTTCCCCCAGTATCTGACATCCTGTAGCATCTGCACATCTGACTTGATTCTACAAATAATCATATATTATAGCTTTTTCAGGCCTATCAGGATGCACATTCTCCTTTCAGAAAATGCCCTGTTTAAAGTCTGTCACATCCTAATGTTCATATTTTCTGTGGATAGATTATGTACTTTTCTTGATTTTTTTCTTAAAAATTGACAAGATATATTTCCAATGGCATGCCCAGTGCCCAATAAGTTTCCGTTTCTGATTGATTCCCCCCCCTTTCTGACAGGCTAAAAATAAAAAATATATTTCAGTTAAAAGATGCTTTTTAAAAAATGTGTAATGAATACTCAGTATAAGCAAAGTACACTCAGCTATGTAACAGCAAACCCCTGGAGGCTGGGTCAGAGGGCAAGAACCCAAATCTAAGGTCAGATTCCTTAGATGCTATCTTCACATGTATCTGATCCTACAACAGCTGACATATCCCTGCAACTCCACAGAAACTCTCAAGCATTTAAGATTAAGCCCTAGTACTTCCCATATCATTATGGAAAAACTCTTCCAATAGTTCATTGTGCACGATTCCAGATTTTCCATCAATACCATGGCGTGTCACCAATAAGGCTCTACCCGATGGCAGCCTGAAAGGCTGTATGTGGAGGGAGAGGCTACTTTGCAGGCTTGGAAGGAGGAAGACTGTTGGTGGAGTTTCCTGTCCATACGAGTATCTGGAGGGGAGGGGCTTTCTGAGTTTAATCTTTCTGCCACCTCCCATTGGAGCAGTTCTTTTGGAATCGGCCCACCCGCCGGCCCTTGACAATGTGGGCTTGATGCTGGTTGCCTTTGTGGGGCCAGGTAGGAATTATTTTGCCTTCCTTCCAATTGGCTGAGACAGGAGGGTGTTTTTCCACCTACCTCACACTGTCTTTGGTGTAAGAGATTAACGATCTTGGCACGCCAATCTTAATCTCTTTACATCTTACCTCTGTTGGTAATCAGGAACTTGGTACACTGATTCTGACCTTTGCTCATCTCAGGCAGGCATCTTTGAGGCCAGGAGCGGCACTATCACTGTTAATTATGTTGTGCAAACATTCCAGGCATTCTGTTTGAACATGTGGTCTCCCTTTGTGTGGTGCAAGGGGCAGCCCCCTCTGATGCTGAGAACTGAGTGTTTAAAATAAAGCTGTTGGCTGTCGTCAGGACAGAGCGGGCTTCCACCCTCAAAAAGACCCTGTCTCTTGTGATTCCTTCACTTTGGGTTGGGGAATTGGCCTCAGGCAGCATCATTAAGTAGGTTTGCAGAAATCTGGCCTGTTTTTGTTCTATGCAGGGGAGCACCATGTGACAGACCCCTCCCTTTGCAGGGGGGTTGGCACACCACTCACAAACCATGCCTTGGGATGGCCCTCAAATGGGGACTTTGGGTGGCCTGTCAGGCACTTTGACTTGGGCCTAGCTTTATGCTCTGCGGCTGAAGATGGGTTCAAGGTGGGGTGCTGACATGTTTGCTGCCAGCAAAGGCCGTATTATGGTTGGCCTGCGCCGGGGTTATGGTGATTCAGGCTTGTTGAGGCTGGAGAGGGATCAAGGGATCCTCTGCCAGTTTTGGTGGCCCTTGCCAGTTACAGTTATAATGTTATTAACTTTAAATAAAGCTGCCCTAGTTTAATCCATTTACCTGTGTCAGTCTCTTTCTTCCAACTAAGTCTGCAAATAACACAGTCTTTTCTGAATCAAAGCACCTACATGGCAGTTCTCTTAAATAAGACCTGAAGAATCAAGATAAACCATATCTAAACAACACATGTGAATTCATATTCTATAAAAAAAAATAATAGCAATAATGGTCAATCACATGAACATTCACTAATTTTGCCTTGCTAATCCTAAGAGCTAAAGTAGCCACTTTTGTAGTGATTGTACTGCTGTTATGATAATTGCTGATAACTTATGCTTCATTATGCATAGACAAATCAATATACAGTACAAATAGGGTTGCCAGCCCCCAGGTGGGGCCTGGAGATCTCCTGCTTTTACAACTGATCTCCAGCTGACAGAGATCAATTCCGCTGGAGAAAATGGCTGCTTTGAAGGATGGACTCTATGTCATTATACCCTGCTGAGGTCCCTCCTCTCCTCAAACCCTGCCCTCTCCTGGATTCATCCCCAAAGTCTCCAGGTATTTTCCAACCCAGAGCTGGCAACCCTAAGTACAAAATCAAAATAATGTCTTTCATTAGGGCACAGAAAGTTCTTACAGTTTCCATGACAGGCTAATGATATCAGCAATTGTAAGTGAAAGTTATTCATCTGAAGATACAAAGTCAATGTTTCTAATGTTTTTCTTGGATTCTGCATTAGCAGCAACAGGATTGGATGAACCCAGGGTGCCCATTTATTCAGTTGTGTAGGATACCTTTCAGCTTGTGCAGGCTGAGGATGTGTACAGAATTCTTAAAAGTTTGAGACCTACCACCTGTTTGTATGGCCCTTGCCCCCCCGACTGCTTAAATCTATAGGGGGAATGGCAGCCTGGATCCAGTAGACAGCAAATGCCTTCCTGAGAAATGGGAGGGTTGCTCCTGCCTTGAGGCAGGCAGTGGTGCATCCGCTCCTAAAGAAACCTACTCTAGACCCATTAGAGTTGACTAACTACCATCCAATCTCAGATGTACCATTCTTAAGTAAAGTGATTGAACAAGTGATGGCCAGGGCTGCCAAGAGCCACCATGGGCCAAAGATTCCAGTTGCCCGCCACCATATGACTCTGATCCAAATTAAATACTGTGACAAAACAAATCACTTAGCTGGCTGTTGCCATCCATGTATAAATAATAAAAGAATTAGCATAGCTATCTGTATGTCTGTTTGGGGCAGGCATAACTAATTAAAAAAAAAAACCTAGGAATTTCAAAATTGGCCACCAGCTTCTGGGTTCTAGAAATTCTGGAAAAATGAAAGGAATCGAAAATCCTGGCCCAGGATTATCTCCAGATACCACCTCCTCAGTTCTATTTGCAATGGAAGGTAAGCTAAATTCTAGTTTATGGTCCTCATTTATAATCACTGAAGCAGATTAATATTTTACTGTCACACATGTAAAGGGGGGGAAACACCTTTTGCTACTTTGATAGTTCATGGGGAAACATTAACTCCCCCCCTTCTGTTCATAATAAAGTTTGCTGCTATACTACTATTAAATATGGTCTACGTTGCCAACCAGAATGGATAAAAAGGAAATGAGACTATGACTGAAAAATAAGAGGGGAGGGGAAGAAAAATTAAAAGGGGAAGAGAGGAATGAAGGCAGATCATAAAAAAGAGAGCAAAGTAGAGAAAACTGTGGAAAAGGGTTAGCGAAATTAAGCAAAAGATGCTAGGTTTTGTGGGGGTGAGGTTGCTACAATACACTAACGGGGCTGCCCCTTTGCAAGATCTTTCATCCAAAATTATAGAGGCTGGGTGGAACTAAAGAAAGAGGGAAGTCATAGACTGCTGGAGATAATGACCTTATTAGGAGGCTGGATCCTCACAGTGGCTGTAGCCATGAACTGTGCAGGCTGGTCTTTCTTTGCTCCAATGCTGGCTTGGTTGATAGATTTTGTAGGATCTGATCAACAAGATCTTCCCTCAACCTCACTGCAAACTTTGCAGAAAGGCCAGACCAACAGAGTCAGAGCAACTCCTATCTACTGTGTCCAGCTTTCCCTGCACCCCTAGTGCAGAACAGCATTAAAAGTAAAAAAAAAAATGAAACTTATTCCACAAACACAGCAAGATGTTGGTTCTGGGGGCTATCCAGCTGACTTGGGCTCCAAGAACTTTGTCCCCCCAGTCCTCCCCTCTCAGCAGCCCTGGTGGCGGCCAGCCAACTTCAGAGATTTCTGAAAGGATTGTTTAGATCCATTCCAATCTGGTTTCAGGTCTGGTTATGAGATTGAAATGGCTTTGGATGCCCTGGTGCAGGGGTGCCAAACTCACCTCATTTAAGAGCCACATAGACTAAATGTCAGATGCTCGAGAGCCGCAGGGTGACTTCGGAGGAAGAGGCAGGTTTAGGGGAGTGGCTTGAAAGTGACATCACAGGAAGGAGTATAGCATGTGATATCATTGGAAGGGGGGGGAGCTTAGGAAATGATGTCACCTGATCTTTGACCTGGAAGTGACATCATAGGACATGATCCTGGCAAGGCACCACCTGGCAAGGCACATCCTGGCAAGGCACCACCCCCAAAGTCCACAGGGGGTAAAAACAGAAAAACAAAAGTGGTAAAAACAGATATTGCTGGGATATATTGCAATACTTTGTGAAATGGCAGAGGTACCTCAGCCAGTATGGACAAGCCATCTTCGATGGCACTCTGCCTGCTATTCCCGCAGCTCCCTTTTTGATACTGGTGGCAAGCGGCCCATGAAGAGCCTCTTGCTGTGCTCTGTTTAAAGGCCCCTGTCATAATCTGGGCTATGCAAGTAAAGGCCTAGCAGGCCCAGGGAGACTGAGTAGCAGTGGGAGGGGGGGGTCAGGCCTACGACTCCCAGAAGTCTCTGAGAGGTTTTGGCGCCAATTCTAGCCAATCACAGAGAAAGGGGACTTGGCTCTGGGAATCAGAGGCTTAGTGCCTCTGAATGTGGAGGTTCTCCACAGTCACCATGCCTAGTAGCCATTGACAGACTTATCCTCCATGAATCGAATTCCCCTTTAAAGCTGTTTATTCCTGTGGCTATCACTACATTCTTTGGCAGTGAATTCCACATTTTAGTCACTCTCTCTGTAAAGCAGTATTTCCTTTTGTCCATCCTGAACCGACTGCCCATCAGCTTCATTAGATGCCCTCAAGTTCTAGCATTAGTGGGAGAGGGAGAAACATTTCTCTTTGTCAACTCTCTCTACCTCATGCATAATCTTATAAACCTTTGTCTTGCCCCCCCTTAGTCATCTCTTTTCTAAACTGAAAAGTCCCAGACTCTTCAGAGTTTCCTCATAGACCAATTTCACACAAGAGCTGTGCTGCCGTCACACCTCCCTTTGCCCCATTTCTATTGGTCAATTTCCCCCTCAAAGCCGCACAGTCGCATTTTGACCCGCAGCTTCACCCAATTTCCCCCGCAGTTTCATGATCCTGTTTTTTGAGGATCACGAAACTCCGGGGAAAATCGAGCGAAGCTGTGGGTCAAAATGCAGCCATGTGGCTTTTTTTTTTGCAATAAAACTTTTATTAACAGGATATATTAACACGCTCCATATCTCAAAGTACTTTTGAATACATCCTTTTCATTTATCCCCTCCCCCCCCCCGGCTTCCAGCGATGCTCCGCCCCGCTTATTGTTTCATTCAATATTCAGCAACAATAAAAACATATTCAATTCTTGCTTTAAAACATATTGATACATATAGTCTAACCCTTAGGTAACACTTTAACTAATTGTCAATCATTACTTTCTTTTTTCTATTCTTAATAGTTATCAAAGCAGAGTAACTTATTTCTTACATCCCAGTTCGTTTCGAGATAGTCTTTAAACTCTTTCCATTCTATAAAAAAATTCTTCATCTTTTCTACTGTTAAGCTTCTTTGTCAGTTTGTCCATTTCTGCCATAAAAAGCATCTTCTTTATCCAATCCCATTTTTCTGGAATTTTTTCTTGCTTCCAAAATTGGGCAAAAGTCATTCTTGCTGTTGTAATCAGATACTACAACAATGTTCTTTTTTTGTGTTTATCTCTTTCATTTTCAAACCCAAAAGTAACATTTCAGGTTGTTTTTTCAAGGTACACTTCAGAATCTTCTGAATTTCATTATGAATCTCTGTCCAATAGGCTACCGCTTTATCACAAGTCCACCACATATGATAAAATGAGCCTTCCTTTTTCTTACACTTCCAACATTTGTTAGACATGTTCTCATTCATTTTAGCAAATTTTTTAGGTGTCATATACCACCTATACATCATTTTATAACAATTTTCTTGCACATTGACACATGTAGAAATTTTAATTGACTTTTTCCACAACCCCTCCCAAGCTGACATATCTATTTCTCTATTTACATTTATAGCCCATTTTACCATCTGTTCTTTTACAATCTCATCCTCAGTATACCATTTTAATAAAACTTTATAAATTTTTGAAATCATTTTTCCCCCCTCTTCCGCCCACACATTTTCAATTTCATTATTCTCCTTCCTGAAGCCATATCTCTTTTTGTCAGCCTTAAATAAATCATAAATCTGTCTGTAATTTAACCAATCATATTCAAATTTCAGTTCCTCTCTAGCTCTCAAAACTGTTCCCTTCTACCATCAAAATATCTCTATAAGGTATCCAATCTTCACCTTTATGTCTCGAAAGTGGTTTAATTACTTCAGCCGGTACTATCCATAGTGGTCTTGCATAAAAAAAAAAAAATCTTTTATATCTCATCCAGGTCATAAACAATGATCTTCTTATGAAGTGGTGTTTGAAAAAATTATCTATTTTGCATTTGTCATACCATAAATAAGCGTGTTAACCAAATTTATGGTCATGTCCTTCTAACGCCAACATTTTTCTATTGTCCAAATTAACCCATTGAGCCAACCAAGTCAAACACACCGCATCATGATACAGTCTAAAATTAGGAAGTTGGAATCCTCCTCTTTCCTTTGCATCACATAGAATCTTCATTTTAAGCCTCGGTTTTCTTCCAGCCCAGACAAATTTTGAAATTTCTTTCTGCCATGAGTTCAATACTTTACAGTCCTTCACTATCGGAATCGTCTAAAATAAAGCCATTAAACGCGGTAAAATATTCATCTTAACCACCGAAATTCTTCCCATTCATGACAGATGCAAAGTGTCCCATTTTTTTTATATCTTGTTGAATTTTACTCCAAATCTTTTCGTAGTTGTTCTTAAAAAGATCTATGTTCTTCATTGTCAACTCAATTCCTAAATATTTTGGGGGTTTTACCACTTCACATTGTATTGATTCTTGCAATTCCTGCTGTTTCTCTTTTGTCATATTTTTGCACAACACCTTTGTTTTGTTCTTATTAACGTAAAATCCCGCCAAATCTCCAAATTCCTTCATCTTTTCCATCAACAATGGTAAATTAATTACTGGATCTTCAATCAAAAACATTACATCGTCTGCAAATGCCCTATATTTATACGTAAAACCTCCAATTGTAAGTCCCCTTATATCCTTATCTTCTCTTATCTTTGCCAACAGTACCTCCAAAACCCAGATAAACAATAAAGGGGATAGCGGGCAACGAAATGCAGCCGTGTGGTTTTGACTGGGAAATTGACCAAAAGAAACAGGGCAAAGGGAGGTGTGACGGCAGTGCAGCTCTTTTGTGAAATCGGTCATAGGGATTAGGGAAGGTGCTCCAACCCCCTAATCATCTTGGTTGCCTTCCTCTATAAGCTTTCCAGCTCTTCAGTGACCTTTTAAAGATACAGTGACTAGAACTGTACACAGTATTCCAAATGAGGCTGCACTACAGATCTATACAGGGTTGTTACAATACTGGCCATTTTATTCTCAATTCCTTTCCTAACATTCTCTAACACAGAGTTTGCCTTTTTCACTGCTGCATTACACTGGGTTAATGCTTTCATTCAGCTATCCACTATGACCCCAAGATCTTTTCCCCTCTCAATCTCAGCAAGTTCAGACTCCACTGACCTGTATTTGAATTTGGGCTTTTTTGTCCCGATGTGCATCACTTACACTTAACAATATTGAACTTCATTTGCCACATTATCACCCACTCACCCAGTTTGTGGAGGTCCTCTTAGAGCTCGTCACAGTCAGCCTTGGTTTTCACCATCCTGAATCATTTTGTGTCATCTGCAACCTTGGGCACTACACTACTCACCCCTATTTCCAGATCACTGATGAATAAATTAAATAGTTCCAACCCCACTTCTGATCCTTATGGGTTTCCACTGCTTACTTCCCTCCATTGTGAGAACTGTCCATTGATTCCTGTCATTTAAACAGTTTTTAATGCATAAGAGAACCCATCCTCTTATCTCATGACTGCTAAGTTTACTCAGGTGTCCTTAGTGATCTTGTCAAAAGCCTTTTGAAAGTCCAAGTATATAATGTCTACCAGGTCACCGTTGTCTACATGCTTGTTCAGTTTCACAAAGAACTCCAAAAAGTTGATGAGGCAGGACTTCCCTTTGCAGAAACCATGCTGATTTTCCCTCAGCAGGCTTTGTCCCTCTATGTGCCTAACAATTCAATCTTTGATTACAGTTTCTCCAATGTCTGGGACAGATGTTAGGCTTACTAGCCTGTAATTTCCTGGTTCCCCTCTGGACCTCTTTTCAAAAACTGGTGGCTGAATGCAGGGATAGGTTACATATACTGGTTAGTAGATCAATGATCTCACATCTGAGTTCCTTAAGAACTCTCATGTGTATGTCATCAGGACTTGGAGACTTATCAGTTTCCCCAGTATGTCTAGAACTTCATCTCTGGTCACCTCAATATGGCTCAGTTTTTCAGACTCCCTTCCTGAAAACAGAGTTTGTGGCATGAGTACAAGCCCCACACTTTCCACAGTGAACACAGAAGCAAAAAAGTCACTGAGCTTCTCTGCCATCTTCCTTTAAGAATTCCTTTATTCCTTTGTCACCCAAAGGCCCCATGGCTTCTCAGACTGGTTTTTTGCTCTGAATATATATTTTTAAATGTTTATTGTTTGATGCTTTTAGCAACCTGCTCCTCAAAACCTTTTTGTATGCCTAATTATTCTTACATTTCTTTTACCAGTGCCTGTGGCTCCTCCTATTGAATTCATTAGGGCAGACTTTTCTCTTTTTAAAAGAAGCTTCTTTATTTTTTATAGCTTCCTTGATTTGTGTTGTTCTACTTTCCTCTCAATTTTGTGAAGTTCCCTCTTTTGAAATCAAATGTTACTGTTTTGATTTTAGGGTTAACTTTCCATTGACTTGAATGGTGAACTTAATAGCACTGTGGTCACTATTCCCAACTGGTGTAACAACCTCTATATCTCTCACCAGGTCATGAGATCCACTCAGAACGAAGTCCAAGATTACTACCCCTCTGGTTGGTTCTGTGACCAACTGTTCCAGTGCACAGTCATTTATGATGTCTGGGAATCTCATTTCTACAGTGTGACTCAAGCACATGTCTGCCCAATGTGAGGGTAACTGAAGTCTCCCAGTAGAATACTATTATCTGCTTTAGTCACTTCCCTTATTTCTTTCCCCATCTCAAGATCAACCTCAAGGTTTTGATCAGGTGGGCAATTGTACTGCCCCAGTTTTAAGTAACCCTTAGGGCCCAGTATCCATATCACTTCTGTTGGAGAGTTAATTCCCCTGGTGTTTTCTATCTAATTTGATTCTATGCCCTCTTTGATATACAATGCAATACCACCACCTACCCTTTCCTCCCTGTCCTGCCTATAGAGCTTATACCCAGGAATGACTATGTCCCATAGGTCTTCCCCATTCTACCATGTTTCTGAGATACCTACTATATCCAAACTGTTCTTGGAACACCAAGCTCCCCCATCTTGGCTTGGAGACTTCTAACATTGGCATACAGACACTTATGTGTTTCCCTCTCCAGTTACCCTCATGTCCCTCATTCCCTTTGACGCCACACATGGCCCTCAGTCACCATTGTGCTCTCACTCCCAAGTTCTATTACACTCCTATCAATATTACCCTGAATCAGGGGTCTTTTCGTAGAAAAACATCTGCAGGAGCTCATTAGCATATGGTATGCTAATGAGCTATTAGGCTATTACCATATGCCACGCCCCCTGACATCACCAGAAGTGATGTCAGAAGGGGAAGCGGGGGGGAGGCATCTTCAAAAGCCTCCTCTTCCCTTCCGCAGCTGGTCTGGGTGGGGGAGCTAAGAGAGAAGGGGTTTAAAGTTTAAACTCCTTCTCATGAGAGTTGGGCCACAGAAGGAGGAAAGAGGGAAGGAAAGAGAGGGAAGGAAAGAGAGAGAGTAGAGAGAAGGAAAGAGGGAAAGAAAGAGAAGGAAAGGGGAGGGAAAGAAAGAGAGGGAAGAAGGAGGGAAACAGGGAAAAGAGGAAAAAAGAGAAGAGAAGAGAAGAGAAGAGAAGAGAAGAGAAGAGAGAGAGAAGAGAAGAGAAGAGAAGAGAAGAGAAGAGAAGAGAGAGAGAAGAGAAGAGAAGAGAAGAGAGGAAGGAAGAAGATAAGGAAAGGAGGGAAAGAAAGAGAGAAGGAAAGGAGGGAAAGAGAGAGAGAGAGAGAGAGAGAAAGAAGGAAAGGAGGAAAGGAGGGAATGAAAGAAATTCGGCGGCAATTTGGCCCCATTATATCCTATGGGCCTTTGAAGTCAATGGTAAAAACATAGGGTATATTCTGGGGGCTGGAGGGGAGGGGGTTTGAGGGAGAGGCTTCAAACTCACAGGGTAGCTGATGGAGCCTCTTCCCAAGATACCCACCAAGTTTCAAGAACATTGGACCAGGGGGTCCAATTCTATGGGCCCCCAAACAGGTTGCCCCTATTCCCTCCATTGTTCTCTATGGTGGGAAAAAAAGTTAACCAGCAATTGACAACTTTAAACCAGAACTTTGCAGCACAGCAACTGCAACTTGAGGAAACTACAAAGAAAACAGAACAGGTGGCTGAGAAAGTGCTGGAACTTGATGCCAACTCAAAAAAAGCAAGAAAAAAGATGCAAATGCTAGAAAAGAAGCAAGTTTCAGAGGAAATTCAACTGCTACTGCTACAAATGGAGAGAGCAAATATGGTACTCCGGTTCCAAGGGGTGATTGAGACTCCCAATGAGAATCGCAACCAATTACTGAGCGATGCACTGGCCCCAATGACAAATCTAAAAGCAGAAGATATATTAAGTGAAATGGATGTGGCCTACAGAGCCTACTCTACGTACATCAAAAAGAATAATCTGCCAGGGGAAATTGTCGTGAGATTCTCAAAGAGACATTTAAGAGACTTAATCTTAGAAGTGACTACAAATACACCCCTGAAAATTGGAGGCAATAATATCAGGATATTAAAAGAAGTCCCATTTGAGATCATAAGAAAGAGACAGAAGTATAAGGGCCTAATCCTCTTCTTACAAACAAATAGCATTGCATACAGGTGGTTAATTCCCGAAGGCGTCACTTTCAAAATAAAGGAGAAAAGAGAAAAAATTGACTCTGTTTTCAAAGCACGGGAGTTCCTGAGGCTGCAACTGGGAGATCCAGAAGAGGAGACGAAAGAAGAAGAAGATAGCAAATCTACTGGCGAGTTGGACTGTGTCTTCCGACGAGAACTCTGATGCAGAAAAGGGGGTGGCTGCTCCCAAACAAAGCTATCAACTGAGAGAGCGCAAGGAGAAGCGAAATAAGAACTGAGACTTTGAAAGTTCATATAAAGCTTTTATTTTATGAGATGATCTGGGGAGGGTTCTTGAATCGGGAAAATAGTTAAGCTGAAGTAGAACTAGGATTATTAGATCATGCTCAATGTTTTTTAAGCTTTTTAATGACTAACACGGATATAAACATTATTGAAGATCTCCATCTCTTGGGGTTTTAGTTAGTTGTGGTTATCTTTTCTTTCTCCCTAATTGTAGATGTTTTCCCTCCCCTTTTCTGTTGTAGTTTGTAGTCTATAGAAAAATGCAAATAAAAAATCCCCTTCAGGGGGCCAAAAAAACCCAAAACCCAGCATAAGAGCTATCAGCACAGGAGTAGGACTGTTCTGGTAAACCCCTGAGGGTCTTTTCCTCTGTCTCTGCCTTAGCTTCTCCAGGCCAGCAAACCTAGCCTCAAAGCAACCTCAGTTAATGCTCCCCAATAATTAGCAGTTTAAAAAACCACTCACCTTCCCAGCAGCTGTCTCCTGGGTTCTGTCTCCTAGACCATCTGGCTCAGTTCCTTAGTTTATAAATAGCAAAGAAATGCCATAAATATGTTGATGAACAGCTCATTTATTCTGTTTCTGCTCTTTACATAAACGTACTCAGTTCTAGATGTTCTTAACCCAATATTTCTTCCCATTATTTTACTGTACAGCACCAACAGTTAAGGCCCTTTATAAAGAAACATAAATGATTTAAAAATCATTGCTTTACTACAGAATGTACAACTATATATCTTCCTTTTTTCCTTTGGATAATGCACAAGTCAAAAATAGTAGAGATCAGCTCTATCAGCTGTTAAGTCTAATACTGGTAAGTCACCAGTGGGCCGTTGTAAAGGGGATTGGGTAACCTTCCAAGTACCCTACCAACAACACTACTCCCTATTCCCTGTCACCTTCTGTATAACAGCTAGGGATTAAGATCACATGGAATACCTTCTTCATGAACCCCTCTGCCATCCCTCCTCCACTTTCACCTTTCCATGATGTATGTCATAAGGGCTCACAAGGAAGAGATCCAACCAGTATACAGCTGCCATCTGAGAAACATGCCCAAACCTCCTCTGGGCAGACAGAACTAGTTGTATGTTTTTTATGATCAAGGCCTCTTTCTTTCGCATATACATCTGTCTCTTCTAGAAGCCAGAATGGGTGGGAAGGAGGCTTGGCATCTGAGGGACAGTCTACTCTAAGGATTGCTTACAGATCTTCATATTCCTCTAGTCAAATGTGCTGGAGAAAAGAGGACAAAGGAAAACTCTTTACCTCTTCCATTTCTCCATGACATAATACAAACCATGCCTACTTCAATAAGAATATTTTATGAGGACTGAGAGCAACATTTCATGATTTGTAGTAAATATATCAAAGTTCTCCCTTTGATTTTAAAAGGGCTTCTACAAGGAATAAAACCAAGGGCAGGGCATATTTTAATTAACAAGATATTTATATACAAAGCATGTCTCTAGGACAGGGCCTTACACATAATACAAAATGTTAAAATTGCAAGGACATAAAGGAACTAGATGTGATTTTTTTTAACCAAGAACTATTGCCTGTTGTCAATTTAAGGTAAAGATTAGAACTTGTCCATCCTTTGCCATACACAGTTAAAGTGAGGAGGCAAGGCAGGAAGGCAAGGGATTCTTTGGTGACTGCTAGAGAGTGGTTTGGTTTAAGTTCTGTTTGAGGCTAATTGTGTGTGAGAGGCTGCTGGGGACTGAGGGAGTTACTGTTGAGTGCTGTTGATTGCAAGCCCCGCCCCCTACTGTGCTGAGCTCTGCTTTGCTTGGCAGGAAATGACCTTTTGAGACAAAGGGCTCCTCCTTGCTCTTGCCCTGTGGCTTTTAGCAGGTGGGTCTTGCTTGGAGGCCTTGTAAGAACCTAAGAGGGCTGCTGCTGAGTTCTGGAGAAAGAACTGCTAGCAAGGCAGCCGTTTGTTCAGTTGCAAAGTTTTCAGGGTACATCACAACAACAAGAGTTTACTTTGGACTTTGAGGGAAGTTTTTGGAGGCTGTAGAAGCCTGTAGAAGATAGCATTGCTCCTAGGAAGATGGATAATGAAGGATCTATTCCAGTGACCTGCCAGGCTTGTGCCATGATCATTTTTCTGCCTTGCCAAGAAATAAATTATACATGCTGCAAGTGCAAGCTTATAAGAATGCTTGAGGAGAAGGTGGGAGAACTTGAGGCACAAATCTGTACACCGAGGAACATCAGGGAGGAAGAAAGGTTTTTAGACATGAAGGAAAAGGGGATCCTGAGAGAACGGCAAGAGCTAGCAAATCCTAAGCAAGAGGAAAGAAGTAACAAGGAACAGGTGGGTGAGTGGAAGAATGTGACTTTAAGGAGTAAGATAATCAGGAAACACTCACAGCCAGTGGAACTGCAAAATTGCTACCAGTCGCTTCTTATGGTGGAAGATCAGAATAGCACACTCCAAGATCGAAAGGATGTAACTGACACACAAACACATAGGCAGAGAAGGAGCCAAACTATCCTGTGGAGGAAGAGACGAGTAGGTTGGTGTGTGCAGACCAGACAAGGAATCTTGAGAGGTTTGTTGTTTTCCTGGAGCATGTATCCAAGATGTGACTGAGAGAATTCCAAGACTGGTCAAAACCTCTGACCGCTACCTGCTCCTGCTGATCCATGTGGGAACGATATGGCCCAAAGAAACCTTGAATGGATCTCCAAAGACATGAGACTCTGGGCAAGAAAATGAAAGATCTGGGGGCACAGGTGGTATTCTACTCCATTTTACCTGTTGAGGGCCATAGAGCTGGAAGGGAGAACAGGATACTGGAGGTGAATGGCTGGTTATGTAGATGGCGCTGTCGAGAGGGATTTGGCTTCCTGGACCATGGTATGTACCTCTGACATAAGGGAGTGCACCTTACAAAAAATGGGAGGAATGTCTTTGCTGAAAGACTTGCAAACTTCATCAGGAGGGCTTTAAACTGAGGCCATTGGGGTGGGAAGAAAAAGCCTGATGTTGTGTGGCATCCCCAACACCAAGTTCAAGAAAGGGAGTGACCAGAGAATAAATGAACAGGAGAGAGGCGAGTTCAGTAATTTTCAGGTAAATTTGAAGGGACCTATGGTAGGAAAGGATGTCTGTAATCTGAGATGTCTTTATACTAATGCACAGAGTATGGAAAATAAAGATGAACTTCAAGTATTAGAAAATAAGTATGATCTGACAGGTATCACTGAGACTTGGTGGGATGAGTCTCATATATGGAGCACAGTGATTGAAGGATATACCTTGTTCAAACAGAACAGAATAAACAAAAAAGGAGGCGGGGTGGCACTATATGTCAAGAATGAATACACTTGCACTGAAATTCAGGATTTTGAGAGCTGCCCAGTTGAAAGTGTGTGGGTAAGGATAGAGCGAGGGGGAAAAGAAGGGGATATTGTTGTGGGGGTATACTACAGACCTCTGAACCAATCGGAGGAAATGGATGATGCAGTTGTACAACAGCTTGCTAAACTTTCAGAGACAGGATGTTGTGGTTATGGGAGATTTCAACTCTCCAGATATTTGCTGGAAATCTAACTCTGCTAGACATGTGGCATCCCACAGATTCTTGAATAGTCTTGTAGACAACGTCATCTCTCAGAAGGTGGAGGTGGGAACCAGAGGATCTGCTATCCTGGATTTAATCCTAACAGGGAAGAACTGGTTGATGAAGTGAACGTTGTGGGATCCCTGGGGAATAATGACCATGTCAGCTTGGAATTTGACACAGAGAAGGATGTGAAACTAGGACATAGTAGGACTCATATCCTGGACTTCAAGAAAGCTGATTTCAAAAAACTCAGAGAAATATTAGGTAGGATCCCATGACTGGAAATGCTGAGGGGGAAATCTGCACAGAAAGGATGGGAGATGCTGAAAAATGAAGTGCTTAAGGCACAATCGCAAACTGTCCCGGTAAGGAAGAAAGGTGGGAGACAAGTAATGAAGCCGAGATGGCTGAACAAGGAACTCTCTGAAGAGCTGAGGCTAAAAAGGGAAATGTACAGAAAATGAAAGGAGGGACAAATTACTGAGGGTGAGTACAAGAAGCAGGCTCGAATCTGTAGGGATGGTGTCAGAAAGGCTAAAGCGCAAATGGAGCTGAGGCTTGCTATGGATGCTAAAAATAACAAGAAAGGTTTCTATGCCTATGTTTGGAGCAAAAAGAAGAACAGGGATGGGGGAAGCTCATTGCTAGGGGAAGATGGTCAAGCCTTAACAAGGGATGAAGACAAAGCAGAATTACTTAACTCTCATTTTGCGTCGGTCTTTAACCATAAGGCAAGCTGTATACAAACTGAAGAATGCAGGACATATGAAGGAAGAAGGAACTGCCAGTCCAAAGTAAATAAGGAGATGGTTAGAGAGCATCTAGCTTCCTTAAATACTTTCAAATCTCCAGGGCCGGATGGCTTGCATCCCAGGGTGCTAAAAGAAATTGCAAATGTTATTTCAGAGCCTCTGGCTCTAATCTTTGAGATTTCCTGGAGTACTGGTGTTGTACCAGAAGACTGGAGAAGAGCGAATGTTGTCCTAATCTTCAAGAAGGGAAAAAAGACAGACCCAGGAAATTACAGGCCTGTCAGTTTGACATCAATACCTGGAAAAATTCTAGAGCAGATTATTAAATGTTCTGTCTGTGAACACCTTGAATGGAATGAGTTAATTGGTAGTAGCCAGCATGGGTTTATCAAGAATAAGTCATGCCAGACCAACCTTATCTCCTTTTTTGACAGAGTTATTAAAATGGTTGACTCTGGCAATGCTGTGGACATCTAGATTTGACAAAGTTTCTCATGATATCCTTGAAGATAAGCTGGTGGTGCAACCGTTGTATGAATTCGTGGTTGGTTGAAAAATCATACCCAGCGAGTGCTCATAAATGGCTTTGCATCTAAATGGAGGGAAGTCTTGAATGAAGTGCCGCAGGGCTCGGTCCTGGGCCCGGTATTATTCAATGTTTTTATAGATGACATGGAGGAAGACAAAGAGGAGATGCTTATCTGATTTGCTGATGACACGAAGCTGAGTGGGATTGCTAATTCTGAAGAAGACAGAGTCAGGATTCAAAATGATCTAGATAGGCTGGAACAGTGGAATGAGACAAATAAAATGAATTTCAATAGAGATAAGTGCAAAGTCCTACACTTAGGTACAAAAAATCAAAGGCACAGATATAGAATGGGAGGGACTTGGCTTGATAGCAGCACATGTGAAAGGGATCTAGGTGTTCTGGTTGATCACAAGCTAAATATAAGCCTGCAGTGCAATGTGACTGAGAAGAAAGCTAATGCAATCTTAGGATGCATTAACAGAAGCATTGTGTCCAGATCACAGGAGGTGGTAGTTCTGCTCTATTCTGCTATGGTCAGGCCTCACATGGGGTACTGTGTCCAGTTTTGGGCACCACATTTTAGGAAGGATGTTAACAAGCTCAAGCGTCTCCGGAAGAGAGCAACAGGATGGTGAGAGGGTTAGAATCCAAGTCTTATGAAGAAAGGCTGAAAGAGTTGGGTATGTTTAGCCTGGGAAAGAGAAGACTTAGAGAGGACATGATTGTAGTCTTCAAATATTTGAATGGCTGTCATGTAGAAGATGGAGCAGATCTATTCTCTCTTGTTCCAGATTGCAAGACTAGATCTAATGGGTGGAAATTACAAGGGAGTCAATACCAGTTAAATATCAGGAGGAACTTCCTAACTGTAAGAGTGGTTGAGCAGTGGAACAGACTGCCTCGGGAGGTGGTGGATGCTCCTTCGCTGGACATTTTCAAGTGGAGTCTGGAAGACCATCTTTCAAGTATGTTGTAGGGCTATCTTTCAGCTATGCTCCTGCAGAGTGCAGGGGGTTGGACTAGATGACCTGTAAGGTCCCTTCCAACTCTAATATTCTATGACTATATTAATAACATGCACTGCCTGGGACCCCTTTGTCTGAACATTTAAAAGGAAACTCTCTCAAGACAAGTAGCCATCACATTTGTATCATTTTGCCTTCTGAAAAACATTTGGAAATTTATAGTTTAAAAACATTAACATAAATTTGTTCAAATTCAGGCTGGAACTTACAGTCAATAGACTTTGAATGGTAAGTACTAGTTTGCTTACTCCATAAGGATGATACTGGTGGAACACCATAATTTAAAATAGGCTTCTACTTATAATTCTACAAAAGGACAAACTTGGAAACAACATATTGCATAACAAATACAGCACATCAGCAACATGGTGTTTATCCTGACTACTCAATCCTTTTAAAATTCCACAGCATGTGTTAGGTCATGCTATGTAAACAAAGTATTAAGTCTTCATATATTGCATACTTAGAAATGTATTTTGAAATAACCCTGCAAGAAACATAAAATGTAGCATTTTCACAGATGCAATATCAAAAAGCAATTTAAAAAGCTGTCTTTTGACTTGCTCTAAAACATTCTTGCATATATTTCTCATTCATTATTCTCCACCATAAGATTCTGGCTTTCAGACACTCTTCAGGATGCAATCACACAATTTATTAAAGGGTCCTTTCCAACTGATTAGCCTACTATACACATCACAGTAGCTAATAAAACTGAATGAATCAGTAGATCTCTACTGAAAGCAAAAGCAGAGGCACCAACTCCCACATTAGTCATGTTTTCAGCTCTCATGCCTGGCTGTTTCTAACCAGGGCTCATTTGTTGCAGGAGCACATAGGAGCAAAGCTCCAGCAGGAAGGAGCCCAGGGGGCAGGCACATGCAGCAAGCCCCGCCCCCTGCTCCCAGCAGCCCCCCTTGCCTTTCCCGGCCTGCTGGCTAACTCAGCGGAGCGCTGCTGTGAGCTGGCCCTTGAGCTGTTCTGCCACTGCCTGGGCCATGGCACCCAGCCCACCCAGGCTCTGCCTGTCCTCATGCCGGCCCTGGTGCAGCGCCTCTGCAAAGCAGGTCCTGGTGACTCCTGCGAGGAGTTCCACCCTGGCCTCCTGTGCCTTCTCCTGCACCTCTGCCCCGCCACCACCCTGGCCGCTACCTGCTTGAGGCCGTGCGCGTCCTCCACACCACCCTCCTCAACCCATGAACATCCACACACTTTCCTTCGCTTGCTGGCCATCCAAAAGAGTCCAGTGGCACCTTTAAGACCAAGGTTTATTCAGGTACAAGCTCTCCCTCCTCTGTGAGGGCAGATCTGCACGCTTCCTCCCCCCTATAGTTAGCAATCCAAAACAGTCCAATGGAGCCTGAGCGGTGGGTGTTGCCTTGTGACACACTTCTGGTGATGTCAGGGGGTGTGGCATATGCAAATATGTTATGCCAACGAGTTATGCTAATGAGCTCCTGCACCTCTTTTTCTACAAAATGACCCGTTTGGTGTAGTGGTTAAGTGCACGAACTCTAATCTGGGAGAACCAGGTTTGATTCACCACTCCTCCACTTGCACCTGACTGGATGACCTTGAGCAAGCCGTAGTTCTGATAAGAGCTGTTCTTGAAAAAGAGCAGTTTCTGTCAAGAGCTCTCTCAGCCCCACCTACCTCACAGAGTGTCTGTTGTGGGGAGGGGAAGGGAAGGAAAGGGAGTTTGTAAGCTGCTCTGAGACACCTTTGGGTAGTGAAGGGCAGGGTATAAATCCAATCTCTTCTTCTTCTTCTGTTTCTAACTATCTATGCAACATATCAGTTGAACTGTAGGCAGTCAGGTTAGTAAAAAGAGGTCTCACTTACAAGTTTGGATTAATAATCTTTGTGGATTTGTGGATTAAATCTATAGGAGCCAAGAAACTAAGCTGAGAACTTCTTTATGTACAGCAGGGTTTGTGGAGTTCTTCAGTCATGGTTCCAGTGTCACTGAACAAGCTGACCCAAAACTCACTAGAGGAACCTCAAATTCAGCTACAGGGGTCACTGTGGAAAAAAAAGGCTAGGATAGCCCCTAGTATAAGTGCAGCAATCTTTGTGCATGCAGGATGGAGCTCTTCAGATTTTAGCTACTATATCCAAACACTGAGGGGCATTTTCCCCCTAATCCACATAGTTGCAGCTTTTGATTTATTGGACTATCTCTTGTTCTTAGTGGCCCTCTGGAAGAAATAAAACATGTTGTTCCTTAATTAACTAACAAACCTGAAGCACTTTACATAGTATCCTTACAAACAGAGAACAACAAGATATGAGGTTTTTATTTTTTCAGTTAACTATGAAACTAAAGTGTTGTGTACTTGCGGGGATGGTCGGGCAGCCACGTGGCTGGACAGCTTAGCGAGCTTCACTTCCTAAAACAATAGAGCCCTAGGCTCCCCAAGCCCAGCCAACGGGCTAATAGGGATCCTAGAGTAAAGACCTATGAGATAGCAACTCTTGTATATAGCCTATCATGGGTGTGTTTGTAAAGGGACATATAAGCAGCCTGTGAGCTGACTAGTTTGTCATTGTTACTTGCTGAATCACTAAGTAAAGGTCTGAGGTGAAACCCACTTGTGTCAGTCTCAGTACTTTTCACTGGCAATGAAGGTGGGATCCTGTTGAGCACACCTGACACCAGCCGGCACCAAGCACCGATCACCACGTGGACACCACGCCCTGCACCACATTTTGCTCCATGGATCGTCGCTCACCACCACGTGTTCGAGTCATGGTTGCTGCTCTGGGACAGATCTCTACCTTTGACCCAGCCCACCCTGAGCTATGGGAATCCTGGGTCGAACAACTGACCCACTTCTTCAAAGTTCAGAAGACAACGAATGCAGATCTAAAGAAGTCCTGGCTCCTAAGCACATGCGGCGTTGCCACGATACGGCTAGCCCGGAGCCTCATTGTGCCTAAGAAAATGGAGGAGGCTACTTACGATGACCTGATCAAGGCCCTGAACGGGTATTACGCCCCAAAACCATCGGTTCATAGCCATGCGAATGGACTTCCTTGCCCGGGTCCGGAAACAGGGTGAGACCGCTCCTGACTTCCAGGCCGACATCCGATGGTTGGCCATAGATTGTGAATTCCCTGACATGGAGGACACACTGCTGACCCAGTTTGTGTGGGAAATCCGGGAGCTGAAGCTTCAGCACAAGTTGGTTGGCCCCAACGAGCGGAAATTAGAGAAGGCCCTCCAGATGGCAACGGCATTCAAGACGTCTCAAAAGGATCGACAGGCATCCACCACTGCACACAAGACCAACGCAATCACGGACTCTGGCAACGCTGACCCCGAGGAGGCCCACCAGCTGTGACGCCCTGGCCAGGCCAACTCTCCGGCCCACCGCTCGTCCGGGTCCATGCAGCGCCCCGCAAGCTCAACCGCCACCACCGCCTGTGCCAGCTATAGAGACAACCCAGAGAGGTGTTCATGCCAGTTCCGCGAAGTGATCTGCAGGACGTGTGGGAAGACCAGCCATATAGCACGGGTCTGCCACTCAAAAGGAACTCCACAGCACTGGAAGACAACCCACTCTGCATCATTGGACCTGAATTCCATAACCTGTGCCCATCACCAGGTACTGAATTTGCCCCCTGATGCCCCAGATAAAATGCACGTGACTGTTCAGATAGAGGGGTCCCCCTGCCGAATGGAGTTAGACATGGGGTTGTCTTTCTCCATCATCTTGGCGGACATGCTGCAGGCCCTGTACCTCAAGGGCCTCCCCCCTGAAGAAACCGCGGGGCTTATCACTCCGGGCCTTTCAAAAAACCCAGTCACCATTAAGGGTTGGGGCAAATTCAGGGTGAAGTACAAGGACTTTGATGGATGCTTAAACTTGTTGGTAGTGGAGGGAAAATTAACGAGTTTGTTGGGGCTTTCATGGTTTGGGCTGCTGGAATTTGGGGTAATCGGAGTGAACTCAGTGAGACAGGCTGATTTTAATAAGGTGTGTAACGAGTTTCCCAGAGTTTTCCAGAGTACGCTCGGCCACTCTATGGGCCCCTCGGTCTCCCTAGAACTAGACCCCAAGGTACGGCCAATAAGGCTGAAACACAGACAACCCCCATTGGCGCTGCGGCCTAAAACTGAGGCCGAGTTAGACCACCTGGTGGCCCAGGGGGTGCTGGAGCCCGTGCCACACACCAAATGGGAAACCCCGATAGTCACCCCGGTGAAGCAAAATGGGGATGTCCGCATCTGCGCGGACTATAAATGCACGATCAATAAGGCCCTACAGGATCATGCATACCCGGTACCAGTCATCAGTCATATGCTAGCTTCCCTCGCCGGTGCCAGGGCTTTTGGGAAACTCAAACTTGCTCAGGCATATCAACAGCTGCCCATTGATGACGCCACAGTGGAAGCCCAAACTATTGTAACCCACAAGGGGGCTTTCCAGGTGCGCAGGTTACAATTTGGGGTGAGCACTGCTCCGGGGATTTTCCAGAGTCTAATGGATTGTCTCCCCAAAGGGATCCCCGGAGTGCAACCCTTCTTTGACAATGTTTTAATCGCGGCTCTGGATGCAGGAACCTTCGCCAATCGCCTTCGAATGATCCTGCAGCATTTTGATGAAGCGGGGTTGAATGTAAAACGGGAGAAGTGTCTGTTGGGGGTTCTGCGGGTGGATTTCCTGGGTTTCACGGTGGATGCACAGGGCATACACCCCACAGCACATAAGGTCCGAGCCATAGTCGATGCCCCTTCCCCTTCCTCGAAACCCGAACTACAGGCCTCTTTATGTCCTTTAAATTTTTATCACTCTTTTCTGCCACACAAAGCCACAGTGGCAGAACCCCTGCACCGCTTACTGGACAAGGGAGTGCCGTGGTCTTGGGGCCCCAAGCACACCTCCGCTTTCCAGGCTGTTAAAGACCTGCTGTCCTCCAACGCCATCCTCGCGCATTTCAACGAGGACCTCCCTGTGATTTTGGCCTGCGATGGGGCCGTACTGGGACACTGGCTGGCCAACGGCTGGGAAGTACCAGTTGCTTATTATTCCCGCACCCTCATGGCAGCCGAGCGCAACTATGCACAAATAGACAAAAAGGCCTTGGTGATAGTGGCAGGGGTGAAGAAATTTCACCACTATCTGTACAGGCGGCCCTTTATGGTGGTCATAGACCACAAGCCCCTGTTGAGCCTCCTGGCTCCTGATCGCCAGACCCCGCACATGCTGTCCCCGAGGGTGCTCCGCTGGTCCATCTTTTTGGCGGGGTACCAGTTTGAGCTTGTGCACTGGCCCAGCAAGGCCATGGGCCACACAGACGCTCTGAGCCGCCTTCTGCTCCTGTCCCACAACCCAGACCCTGTGCCCGCACACCACATTGCCATCCTAGAAGACCTCCCACAGTCATGACATCACCATATCTACAAAATAAGTTGTCACTGAAATCCTACCAGACTTTATATTATAGTGAGGTCCTGTCCAGAACACTGAACAGGCATTACTAATTGAGTAGGAGCCAAATACCCTTGAAAACGGGACTGCCATATACAAGGCCTATTTAAAGGCACTGTATCTATTAACTGCCTTAGAAACAGAGCACAAGCAATAACCACAGTGGACAGGACTGTAAATACCTCAGAGATGTTAGGTACAGGAAAACATAGTGAGAGATTCAGTGAAGTTTACATCTTTGCCAACATTTTTACCATGATAACTTGAAGCAATCTTGCTGTGAATAAGGGAAAACACATCTTCATTCCTGCAAATGCACTCTTCCAATATCTCCTATTTAAAAGTAAATGGTCGTTGATCCATTTTTTCACTGCCTTGGATCAACTATTCAGCTTGTCCTGTGACTACTACTAGGGGTGAATCTTATTAAGGTTCTATGTAAGCCAAACACAGGGTCAGCTATGCTATACCTGTAGGAAAGATTTAGCTCCTTGTATGCATATTTCAGCAGTTCACAAAGGTAAGGCCAGGTATGATGCTCAACAGAAAACATGCCTGCCTACTGCAGTATGTAGTATTTTTTTAAACTAACGGATGACAGATCCAAGAGGACCTACTACACAGCTATTTTTAGAAAATTATTGCTTCATTCAACATGAACCTGTTGAATGCTAACAGGAATCTTCAGCTTTCTGTAGAGTGCTTGTTCTTCCCACTCAAGCCACCCCTGCATTTCCAAGGTTCTAAAATAGTGTAGCATCTGTTAGCACTAACACTAAATACTTTGCACTAACTACCAGGTACTATAATTCAAAACAGCTGATTTCATAAAGACAGCAAAGAACAAGAAGCTTTTTCAACTCTATGAAATGAATTCTGGATTTTTGAGTAGGCTGATATCAAGGCTTTCAGACTTTGTGATTACAAGACATCCTTAGAATAAAGAGAAATTATGTGATTTCAATATTTATCTATAGACTTCAGCAAAATCATTCTGTAGTCTTGGAAGCCAATGCTGCAACCTCAAAGTAGTTCTGCTAATCCTGTGTGCAGCACTGGGGTATTACTTCTGTCCATCAATGACATTTAACAGGCTTTCACATATTTAAAACTTGGGCTGTTTCCACACAGCAATTTCCCCCTGTGTGGAACACAGGAAGCCCCCAGTTTAAATGGGATTTTCTGTTGTGTCCTGGGATCAGAGGGCTGAGCTGGCGAAACACTGCCAAGCTTCGCTCTCTGAGAACAATAGGGACTAGGTTCCTGAGCTCGCCAGTAGTGAACCAATGGCAGCATTGGCGGGCGATTCAAACCCGCCAATAGGAATATAGGGCCGTCCCCCCTAACTGTATATAGTTGGCCTCCGGCCGTTACTGTGTGTTCTTTGTCTTATGTGAAGTACGAATAAACGCGTCTTCTCTTATGTCGTCGTCCGAGTCATGAGGCCTGAAACCCAGTACTTTACAGTGGCGACGAAGGTGGGATTCTGACGCCTTCTGTGACTCCATGAACGACGAAACGGACACCGCCGAGCAACGCATCGCTGACCCCGAGAGCAGCACCGCACCGCTCGCCGAGCATCGCATCGCTGACCCCGAGAGCAGCACCGCACCGCTCGCCCCGGCGCGCGCCGTTCCTGACAGAACCATGGCCGCTTCCCACGTAACACTGGAGCACTTCGACCAGTCGCAGCCAGAAACCTGGGACGCATGGGTCGACCAGCTCATCAGCTACTTGGAGCTCAACGAAATCCGCCACCCCGACCAGAAACGAGCGATCCTCCTGAACGCCTGCGGCACCCAAACCGTCCGCCTCGCCAAGAGCCTCTTGGTGCCCCGCACGGCCTTGGAGAGCTCGTTTGGGGAAATCCTGGACGTCCTAAATGGCTACTTCAGCCCCCGGCCGACCTTCCTGGCCAAGAGGATGGATTTCCAGAGGCGAGTCCAGACCCGAGGGGAATCCATTGCCAACTTCCTAGCCGCGCTAAGGGCGCTAGCCGTGGACTGCGGGTTTCCGAAGGTGGAGGACAACCTGCTGACACAGTTCGTGTGGGGCCTGGCGGACTCCAAGCTGCGGCGCAAGCTGGTGGGACACCGGAAGCTCACCTTGGACGAGGCCCTCGACGCCGCCACTGCCCACGAGGCCGCAGAAGGGGATCGGCCGGTCGCGGCCGCGCAGGTGGTTGGAAGGAGCCCAAGCCCCGGAAACGAAGAGACGGACGAGGTCTTCGCCCTCAAACCCCAACCACGCCGGCCGGCGCCGTTCCAGCAGGCCAACAGGGAGCAAGCCAAGTACTCCGGCAACCGAGCTGTCTGTGCCAGCTGCGGGGAGGGCCACGGACGGAAATCCTGCAGGTTCCGGGACGCTGTCTGTCACGGGTGCGGAAAGCAGGGACACCTCGCCCGGGTCTGCCGGTCCAAGGGCTCCCGGAATTCGAGATCGTCGGTCCCCCAGTACCGCGCATCGTCCACCGCACACGAGACAACGGAAGAGGTCGCCGAGTTGTACCACCTCACCGACCAACCACTACAGGTACTTCGCCTCCCCAACCCCAACCTTTCCTCTGCCCCGAAGATCCAAGTAACCGTGCGGATCGAGGGGTCCCCCTGTTGCATGGAAGTGGACTCGGGATCGGCGGCGTCCATCATTTCCCTGGACACTTTAAAAAGACTTTGCCCACTAGGGGGACCCCCTCTACGTCCATCGCCACTAAGCTTGGTGGACTTCCAAAAGAACCCTGTCCCCATCCGGGGAGTCGGCACTTTCCGAGTGCAGTACCGAGACTTTGAGGGGAAGTTGGACTTGGTGGTGGTAGAGGGAAATCTCGCGAGTCTCCTGGGGCGGGCGTGGTTCGAGGCCCTAGGCATATCGATTGGGGGAGTAAATAAATGTGGGGTGCGGGACTGGGGGGCGGTGTGCAAGGAATTCCCAGAGGTCTTTGACGGGAAACTGGGATGTTACAAAGGGCCCCCGGTGTCGCTCCACTTAGACCCCACCGTGACGCCCATCCGTCGGCGCTTCCGCACCGTGCCCCTGGCCCTCCGCCCTAAAATAGAGACCGAATTAGACCGGCTGGTGGCCCAGGGAGTCTTAGAGCCCGTCCCGAACGCTAGATGGGAGACACCGATAGTGACACCCGTCAAGCCAAACGGGGAGATCCGCATCTGCGCGGATTATAAGTGCACTATTAACCAGGCACTCCAGGCGCACGCATACCCCGTACCAGTGGTCAGCCATGTCCTAGCAACACTGGCAGGGGCGCGCATATTTGGAAAGCTGGATCTCGCACAGGCGTACCAGCAACTCCCGGTAGATGAGGCCACGGCCGAGGCACAGACCATAGTGACCCACCGGGGAGCTTTCCGGGTGAAGAGGCTGCAGTTCGGGGTCAGTGTGGCCCCAGGGATCTTCCAAAATCTAATGGACGATTTGTTAAAAGGGATCCCTGGAGTGACGCCGTTCTTCGACGACGTCCTCATCGCCGCGACCACCCCGGAAAGCTTCGCCGCCCGCCTCCGAACTGTATTGGAACGCTTCCAAGCCGCGGGGCTGAAAGTGAAGCGAGAAAAGTGCCTCCTCGGGGTGCCGGAAGTAGAGTTCTTGGGATACCGGGTAGACGCATCAGGCCTGCATCCGGCGAGGGACAAAGTGAAGGCCATCGTGGAGGCCCCCGCCCCGAAGTCCAAGGCCGAGCTCCAGGCGTTCTTAGGCCTCCTGAACTTTTACCATTCCTTTCTCCCACACAAAGCCGCCGTGGCCGAACCCCTACACAGGCTGCTGGATAAGGCGACACCTTGGGCATGGGGAGCGAGGGAGGAGGCGGCGTTTCGGGGGTGAAAGTCCTCTTGATTTCAAACGCAGTACTCGCGCACTTTGATGAAAAGCTCCCGGTCATCCTGGCGTGCGACGCATCACCGTATGGGGTCGGGGCAGTCTTGGCACACAAGCTACCGGATGGGAGGGAGGTCCCGGTGGCTTACTACTCCCGCACGCTGTCCCCCGCGGAGCGGAAACTACGCCCAAATCGACAGGGAGGGCTTGGCACTGGTGGCGGGGGTAAAAAAATCCCACAATTTTGTGTACGGGCGGCCCTTCACGCTCGTAACAGATCATAAGCCGCTCCTGGGACTGTTCGCGGCGGACAAACAAACGCCGCAAGTTTTGTCGCCCCGGGTGTTGCGCTGGTCCTTATTTTTAGCGGGTTACCAATACCGACTGGAGCATCGGCCGGGCAAGGCGCTGGGTCATGCCGACGCCTTGAGCCGCCTACCGCTGCCGCAGACAGGGGAAGATCCGGCCCCAGCCCCCGCTGTCTTGCTGATGGAGGAACTGCCAAACCCCCCTTCAGGCTGCAGATGTGGCCGCCCGCACGTCCCGAGATCCCATTCTCTCCCGGGTCCTAAACTGGGTGGTGAGGGGGTGGCCAGCGGAACAGACAGGGCCAGAGTTCACAGCGTACAAGGCCAGGCGGGAAGAGCTGTCCGCATTGAAAGGGTGTTTACTATGGGGAGACAGGGTGATCATTCCGGGGCCCATGAGACAAGGGGTGCTAGAAACGCTGCACGAGGCCCACCCGGGCATCGTACGAATGAAAGCTCTGGCAAGGAGCTACGTGTGGTGGCCCGGGGTGGACGCAGAAATTGAATCTTGGGTCAGAGGGTGCACACGATGTCAGGAGGTCCGCCCCAATCCACCGAGAGCGCCAACCCAAAGCTGGGAGTCTACCCACAAGCCGTGGTCACGCCTGCACATAGACTTTGCGGGGCCGTTCCAGGGGCTCCAGTTCATGGTAACGGTAGACTCTTATTCAAAATGGGTGGAAATAAGCCCAGTGTCTACCACCTCTACCAAGGCGGCAATAAGGGCCCTGCGGAAGATATTTGCAACGCACGGGTTACCCGACACAATCGTGTCGGACAACGGGGCAGCATTCACATCTGCGGAGTTTCAAGCGTTCCTCGAAAGGAACCTCATCAGGCACATACGATCCGCGCCTTTCCACCCGGCAACTAATGGACAGGCGGAGAGGACGGTACGCACCGCCAAAGAGGCCCTGAGCCGCATAACGGGGGGGACTGGGAGTTCCGGCTGGCCCGCTTCCTTCTCACATACCGCACCACCCCAAACCCCATCTCCGGACACTGCCCCGCAGAACTATTAATGGGCCGCCGCCCTACCACTTTATTAGACAGACTCCACCCGGACCGAGCCCCGAGAGAAAGCTGGTCGAGAACAGGGAGGCGCCCGGAGCTTCCTACCGGGAGACCCTGTCTACTTCCGGAACTACGGAGCGGGGCCGCAGTGGGTGGCAGGGCGCATCCTAAAACCCACCGGGCCAGTGTCATACGAGGTCCTAACCGATGGGGACCGGGTCCTTCGCAAACACATCGACCAGCTCCGGAGCGTCAAGACCCCGATAGAGAGATCGAGTTACCGGGAAATGCCGCCCCTGCCCCATCATCCGATCGACCGCAAGCACCGACAGCGGAGCCAGCGCCAGAGAGTCCACGGAATCCGGAGGGGCCCCGGTAGCAGCTGAGCCGCCGCCGCCGCTGCCGCCACCGTTGGCCCCGGTAGCAGCCGAGTCGCCGCCGCCGCCACCGTTACAGCCGCCACCGTCACCGCCTCGGCGACTTCCAGAGGCCCAAGCTCCGTGTGCGGGCGGAACAACCGATAGGGGCCCCGCCAGTCCGGTACCGGCCCCCGACGTTCGCTAAGAGAAAGGAGGCCACCAGCATACTTAAAAGACTACGTCACCTGATAGGGGACGAACCATGGGGGAGGGGTGTTGTGTCCTGGGATCAGAGGGCTGAGCTGGCGAAACACTGCCAAGCTTCGCTCTCTGAGAACAATAGGGACTAGGTTCCTGAGCTCGCCAGTAGTGAACCAATGGCAGCATTGGCGGGCGATTCAAACCCGCCAATAGGAATATAGGGCCGTCCCCCCCTAACTGTATATAGTTGGCCTCCGGCCGTTACTGTGTGTTCTTTGTCTTATGTGAAGTACGAATAAACGCGTCTTCTCTTATGTCGTCGTCCGAGTCATGAGGCCTGAAACCCAGTACTTTACATTTTCTATACCACATCTTGCTCATTCTGACTCATGGCTTATGGGCCTCCCAAGACTCCCCCCTTTACACTGGGTCAAAGGAAATACTCCTTTAATCCAATTCAAAGCAGGATCTGTGGGCAGACTGCAAGCAGCATGCCCATGTGGATTTCCCACCAGCAACCAATGGGGTGGGAGAAGAGACTATGGAGCTAAACTCTGCACTTTCCCCTTCCCCTCTGTGGTACTTTAAAGGACTTTTTTTGTTTGCCCAGCTGAGTGATGTGGTAGCTTTATAGCAGTGTGGTTCAGCTAAGGAAGGGAAGGAGAAAGGGGATGCTGCAGGGCTGGGGGGGGGGGTGCAGCATGATGTTGGTCAGGTCTGTGCTCACCTGTGCATACATGATGGGTGAAAAGGGAGAGGGGTGGGGACAGAAGTAGCAAGAAGTTCAGATACCTGTTAAATACTGAGTTCAAGACTCATTGCACTGAACAGCTCTACTTTATTTAGTGATTTCAGAAACAAGACTGAAGACTCCAGGGCAACTGCCCTGTTTAAGTAGCATGCAAAAACCACACTCAAACACCCCCCACACTCCTAATGATAGGCTATTTACATAACATTTTCTCCTCATTGGTTACCTTTATTTGCGTACCATTGCCTTCTCATTGGTTACCTCTAGAATCCTGGTGGTCTATTGTTCCAGAGCTCCAAGCTCAGCCTTTCTTTAGTGGACAGACCTAGGAGATTTCAGCCCAATGCATAACAATACCGGATGTGTGGGCACTGTTCTTGCCCTGCTTGTTCTGCCAGCCATCAAGGTGAGAGATTGTTTTTCCACACACACCCCATGTAGGCTTCTAATTCCACAGTATGCTTATGCTCATGAGCAAATATTCAGTTATAATCAAGAGAACTGAATCTGCATTTTAGGTACCGATGCCATAAAAAAACATTACTTATCGAGACACAATATGTTACTTTCCCCTGCTTCTGGATTATGCTAGCTGCTGTGCCTGTAAACTTCTTGTCAGGTACCAGAGAACAAGTATATACTTTACAGCAGGGCTCCCCAACCCTTTTGAGCCTTCAGACACTTTGCAATTCTGACAGAGGGTGGTGGGCCACATCCACACATGGCTAACACAGAAGGTTCAGCCATCCACAAAATGAGGTGCTGCATAACTCTAATAGTAAATGTTCAATGTTTCAGGCAAAAGCTCTTTCTAACAGGATGCCTTTTAAAATGAATCCAGCCTTGCATGCTTTCTAAAAATACTTGGCAGGCACCAGGAAAGGTGTTGGAAGGCACCATATTGCCCACGGATGCTACACTGGGGTTCCCTGTTTTATAGCATAGTAAAGAGCTTTACAACTGAGCAGGTTCAGGTTGGGTGCAGATTACAGGTATGATGAAGGCTAGTCCATGTTAGGCAAAGCAATTCATCACCCTGAGACGGCATCTTAGTTGCACCATGTGAAAACACCAATCCTATCTCTGCGTCAGCAGACCTTCAACACATCCCTGCTTCTACCCATAATTCACAGCCACAGGTGAGCAAAGTTTGAGTCCAGTGGCACCCACGGCCGGATCGCCCATTGGGCGAACTAGGCGCTTCAGATCCAGGTGCAGGACTCTTTTTGTAGCAGGAACTCCTTTGCATATTAGGCGACACCCCCCTAATGTAGCTAATCCTCCAAGAGCTTACAGTAGCCCCTGTAAGAAGAGCCCTGTAAGCTCTTGGAGGATTGGCTACATAAGGGGTGTGTGGCCTAATATGCAAAGGAGTTCCTACTACAAAAAGAGCCCTGTAGGTGAGAACAGTATCCGCGTAGTACACAATTTACTTCCCACTACAATGGCAACCACTGATATCCTCTACCAAAAGCCTGAGCCAAACTCAGGCTAAACCTGGAGCTTCACATGGGGGGTCTGTAGCATGGGCACCTCAAAATAGTGTGGGCCATTACATTCCAGCACGTTTGTCTATTAGCACAGAACAGCAGTAAAACTCCTCCATGACCTTTAGCACACAAGAAACAGAACTTGATCCTTTTCCTTTATTTGAAGGCTGGAAAGGCTGTGTTAACTCCAGCATCCTGCTGCACATCTCATTTCAACGGTATATTCATGTCTGAAACACAGATGGTACAGCTCTGGGAGAAAAGGAGAACACTGCTTTTTAAAATAAGTTCTGCATGTCTTTTAACCCAGCTCTTCTGCTAGTGCCATGGAAGCCTATGGAACTACTACTTGCCATCCCCGCTCATCAGGAAAGAAAAGGAAATATAACACTTAATCAAAAATTTATGATTTTAACTTTAACAGTTTACACTGTTTCACCATAATGATAACAATAATGTAAAAACTCATTTTATACTCTATTTTTGACTAACTGCCTCAAGCCTAACTACATTTCTTGACTATGGAAGTGACAGCAGAATGATGTCAAACACAAAATAAGACATGTGGACGGGAATGAAAAGCTAACCTAGATAATTACATAGTGCTTGTATTGTATACAAGATAAAAATCAAAATGTCTAAGTTATTTATTGAATCCCTATTCCATTGCCAACTCAGATTAGCCTGAAGATTTGTCTATATATTTTAGAACCCACATTAAATATAAAAATCATGTATGATGGTTGAAAGCAATTTTGTACTTTTTTCCTCCCCCTAGCAGGGCTTTTTTTTTCTTGGTCCTCTAACAGCTGCATGACAACTTCAATTTGACAGAATCAGCTTTCCCCTTCAGTTCTCCTCCATGCTTTAAGGAACAATTTCATCTGCTGTATGACATGCAAAAATTTAAGATTCAGGAGCTCTGTCAGAAAAAGATGGCAACTCTAGTTTCTCCTTGGACCACCAACTCTACTTGGTACCCTCAGAAGGACAGCGAAATAGCATATACCATACACCAGGGGTGACCAAACTGTGGCTCAGGAGCCACATGTGGCTCTTTCACACATATTATGTGGTTCCCGGCTGGGGAAGCAAAGGGGAGGCATGCCTCCCCGATTGGTCTTCCCTTCCCCAGCCAGTGTTTCCCTCCCTGGGTAGGCTCGAGGTGGGGGGAAGCAGAGAAAGAAAGCAACTTTAAATGCATTCTCAAAGCCCCCCCCCCGCCAGCCAGCTTGGAGTAGGTATTTGTCTCGTTAAATCCCTTCTCCAAGCCAGCCAGCATCGGGGGCTTGAAGGATGCATTTAAATTTAAAGTTGTTTTCTTTCTACCTCTCCCTCCCCCATCTATTTGCTTTCCACTTTCTTTCCACCTTTCTGTCTTTCTCCCCTCCCTCCCCATCTAAAGTTAAATGTGTTCTCCAAGCCCCACCACATCAGCAGACTGGCTTGGCTCGGAGAAGGCATTTGTCTCTTTAATTTAATATGCAAATGTGTATGTTTTTCAATAAAAATGTGTGTGTTCATGTTTTATGGCTCTCAAACATCTGGCTTTTTCCTACATGGCTCTTATGTTAAGCAAGCTTAGCCACCCCTGCCATATACAGTTAGGAATGTATGTGTATCTACTTTGAAAAAGAGCTACTGGATATTGTAAAATCAATGAATAATTTAAGGTAGATATCCCATGACCAGCTTTTTTGTTATATATGGAACCTGGGTTTTGTCTTTTATCTGTAAAATGCAGAAAGCAATTCTGTTCTCAAACTTACAGTGCAATCCTATGCAGAATTATTCCAATCTAAACCAAATAATTTCACTTAGGCTGAAATTTCACTTAGGATTTAGGTCAGAGTAATGCTGAACAGAATTTCACTGCAACAAAAAATTGCCTTCCAGTATGAACACTAGTATGGGGAAAGGAGATTTACATTAGGAAAAGGGGTTAATCCCCCCTAGTTCACTATCACATTTTTAAACTGAATCTCCCCCCCCCACTGCTATTTGCTGAATTTTAAGGGGATCTACAGTGCAATCTGGTGCAGAATTACACCAGTCTAAACCTATTCCAAATACTGGGCTCAGACTGAAGTAACTCTGCAAAGGATTGCAATGCTAATTACAGATCTCTAACATCTAATTTAGTTTGGCCCTAAAATAAACATGGCATTCAAGAAAAGGGCACACAGTACCCTCGTGTGTGCATGCGTTTTATGTCTTACTAGGAATAAGGCCCGTTGTGGAAATAAATACAACAGGCTCTAGAAAGAGGCTCTGGGAGAGTGCCCCGGCTTTGGGCACTCAGTAACAATTTGCTGTGGCAATCTCAGCAGGGTATAATGACAGAGTCCACCATTTTCTCTAGAGGAATTGATCTTTGCTACCTGAAGAGCAGTAGTAATTTTGAGTGATCTCCAGCCCACCCCCAAGATTGGTAACAGGAGGGAATGGCTGGTTTGGAGGGTGGAGTCTATAGCATTGTACCTGTTTGAGGTCCCACCCCTCCTCAACACTCACCCTCTCCAGATTCGACCCCTCAAATCTCCAGGAATTTCCCAACCTGGACTTGATAACCCTATTTCCCTCCCAGCCAACCATCAACCTACCTTTAGTTTTCCATCTCCTCCCCCCTCCCTCCTAGAGAGCAGTTGTAATTTTGAGTGATCCCCAGCCCCCACCTGGAGATTGGCAACAATGGTTCCCCATCAGGGAATGGCTGGATTGGAGGGTGGAGTCTATGGCACTGTACCTGTCTGAGGTGCCACCCCTCTTCAAACCTCACCCTCTCCAGGCTCCATCCCTCAATTCTCCAGGAATTGCCCACCTGGAGTTGGCAACCTGATCAGGACTGGGCCCAATGAGTTTTCTCCCAAAGGCCAACATAGGTGTGGAAAGGGCCTTTTACTGACAGAGGAGAAAGTACAGATGCCAACTCTGATTAGGGAAATACCTGGAGATTTGGGGGGGTGGATCCTGTGGAGGGCAGCATTTGGTGTGTGTGTGTAAGGACTCAGCAGGGTATAATGCCATAGAGTCTACCCTCCAAAGCAACCATTTTCTCCCGGGGAACTGATCTCTGTCATCTGGAGGTCAATTGTAACAGTGGGAGATCTCCAGGTCCCACCTGGAGATTGGCAACCCTAGGGGGAAGTCAGCCACACAGCGGGGAGTTGAAGAAAATGGTTTGATGGTCGCTGGCCCACCTCGTTAGCCAGCCAGCCATGCTGAAGCTAAGCAGGAGAAAGAGCCTTTTCCCATTTATTCTGACAGGAAAGTGGCCATTGGGGAGGGGGTTATGGGCGGGGGAGGGGGTTATGCTGAAAGTCCTTTGTTTTTTTACTCACAGAACCAAGTTTGGCTGCCTACCAACAGCCACTGAGGGGACAGTCCCTCACAGGAGTCAAGAGAACTGTCTTCTTCAGGAGAGAGAGCTGTCTGCCAGTAAATCTGACATGCAAATCTGTCTGAAGGGGGAGTGGGTGGGGAAGAGGAGCAGATGCAGCACCCGGCCAACGGCACGCGAGTACTCTTGAGTGGCAGCTGATGGGCCAATGGCTGAGGGAGGGCATTTTACAGCCAATGGGAGCGCATGGAATCTTACGAAACTAAAAGATAATTATTATAAGAAGAGACTAGGAGTAAGGCCCATTGTGGGAAGAAATACAACAAGCTCTAGAAAGAACTTCCAGGGGAGCGTCCCCGCCTATGGCTGGTGTGGCAGTGGAGAGAAAGGGAAAATGGATGGAGGGAAGGGGAAGCTACAGGGTGGCGAGCCATGTTTATTTCCTTCTGCTTAGCTATAAGGCAGGACTGCCTCAAGTCATTTTGCTGCCCCAAGTGGGTAGTATGGGAGGAGATCCACATGGTAACAAGTATGGTTCCCTCCACCCCTGATTTATGTTGATTTGTGGCTATGCGGTGGCACCTAAAGTAGAAAAGGACCTCCTCTTATGCCATGTTTTGTGAGTTTCAAGAGTCTGGAAAGCAGTTCAGTAGCCAGTTACAGCGCTGCCAACTCTGGGTTGGGAAACACCTATAGATTCGAGGGGTAGAGCCTGGAGAAGGCAGGACTTGGGGTTGGGAGGGACCCCAGCAGAGTATAATGCCATAGAGTCCACTACCCAAAGCAGCCATTTTCTCCAGAACTGATCCTGGAGATCTCCAGGTGCCACCTGGAGGTTGGCAATACTAAGGAGAGGGCCATGTTTACTGAAGAACTTCAATGAGGTATAATGCCATAGAGCTCACCCTCCAAAGCAACCATTTTCTGTATGGGGACTGATTTGTGTAGTCTGGAGATCAGTTGCAATTCAGAGACATGTCCTGGCCTTCCCTTTCCCTCAACCCTTTTCAGTTCCAAAGCTGCTTCCTGTTTAACACTTTAACAGATTAACAGTTTAAGTGAATCCCTGATAATGCCCCATGGATTCTTGGGACTGCCAACTTGGGAGTTGTAGTTCTAATTCCCTTTGCTATGATTGAAGTAAGGCCAGCTGACAACTACAACTCCCAAGGTACAACTTGTCAAAAGTGGGGGTATAAAAATGTAGGAGCCAGCAGGAAAGGCCAATAGGACACCAAGGCCACTTCCCCAGTGGCCAAGGGGAGACTAGGTGAGTCATTATAAGGCCAGTTTGCCTTTTAGATATACACAAGAAGCGGGGACCCGCGATACTTGTGTGGGGGGAGTGCCATGTGGAGGAGGAGGAGGAAGCAGCCACAGGTGAGCCTTCTCCTCCGCCCACCACACCGACGGTGAGGCCCGGGCCCGCCAATCCTTCTCCCTCCCCCAATCCCCGGCACCAATGGTGAGGCCCACACAGCTCCCAGTTGCCAGGCCCTCCAATCCTTCTCCTGACCCCCCGCACCAGCAGCGAGCTGCACAGGCCTGCCGAGCCTTCTCCCGCTCCCCCTGGGCACCGGCAGCAAGGCCTGAATGGCTCCCAGCCACCGGGCCCGCCAATCCTTCTCCCCCGCGTGGGCTTGCTGAGCCTTCTCCCACCCACCCCAGCACCGGCAGCGACACTCAAGCAGCTCCCAGCTGCTGAGCCTGCCGAGCCTCCCCCCACAGTGGCCAGAACATTCTCTGTGCATGCACAGGGAACACTTTAATTTTCGGGGGGATTTAAGTATCCCTCATATATTTTTTCAACTTTTTAGATTTTCCTGCACACTTGGGGCAGTCCTTCTCTCTGCTCCCCAAGTGCCTCCAATGTGCAGATTTAGATATCTGCACGGAGGGGGCAACTTGGCTATTAGATATATAGATATAGGATCAAACAAGAGGTGGTCTTCTGTTTATTGCTGGAGATGATGTCTTGTCTCAGTTGCATAGAAGTAAAAGTGCTGGTGTTTTTTTCTGTTTTAAAATTCCAGAACTTACTACTATTTATAGCATACCATATAGACCAAAAATTGCAGCCAGGTTCTATGTTACAGTTACTTCTAACTGTGGAAGAGGGGCAGCGTGGTGTAGTGATTAAGAGTGTCAGATTAGTATCTGAGAGACCCAGGTTCAAATCCCCACTTGGGCGATGGAAACTCGCTGAGTGACCTTGGACTAGTTACAGCCTCTCAGCCTAGCCTACTTCACAGGGTTATTGTGAGGATAAAATACAGGAGAGGAGAACAAGGTAAGCTGCTTTTGGGTCCCCATTGGGGAGAAAGGCGGTATACACATGAATTAAGTAAGTAAGAGTCATATGGAAACCAAAGGTATCTTTGACTGTTTCAAAGCAACAGATGAACCACTAAACCATGAGGCTGTGTGAAGAATGATAAGTCTCTTCAATTATCATTCTGTACAGGAACCAGTCTTTATTCCAGGTGTTATTGAAAACCTTGTATCCCAGCCAATGATCACTCAATGTTGTATTTTAAGAACTTTATTTAAAATCACTCTAGTTATCCTTGAATGGATTAAATAAACATGAATCACAATGATACAGAAAATGCTAGAATAGTCAAATTAAACTGTAAATAAAACAGCATACATGTCACCCCTCCCCCTACCTAGCCTACATTTAAAAATGAAATGCAGTTTCTAAAATTCTTACCAACCCTTTTCAGATAAGACAGCTTCACTGCAACCCAGATTTGAGAAATTCTGATGTCTTAGGGTATGACTATCTTATACAGACATGATTACATGATCCTCACATGACTTTATTAAACCGTCTAATTTGTTTTCTCAAAAGGAGTTACGTTAGACATCTCTGAGCATTCCAAAGATTAAGTGTTGCAAGCTCTGTTCCATTTGTTCTAGAATTTATTCTGGGCATAAAGCCATTGATTCATATGTTACTTTCCTCAAGGCTGAAACTGCAAGTTAGCTAAAAAAGTTAAAAAATGCATGCTTGCAGATTTACACAAAAACCTAAAAGCAAACTCTCAGGTCTACTGTGTCAAAATGTCCTTAACAGAGGCTAAACTCCTAGCACAGTCACTCAAGGTGCAATGGCCACAATTGAGACACCAGGGCTGAGAGCAATACTGCTAAGAGTTTAGCTTCTGTTAAGAGCCTAAACTCCTAGCACAGTCACTCAAGGTGCAATGGTCACAATTAAGACACCAAACTAAGATGCATCCACTCCCTTCAGCAATCAATGGACAAATCAACAGAAGAAAATAGACAGCTCCAATGATTATAGGAGTGGAGGAATCCTTGAAAGGGCAGCAGCAATAGTGGAAAGTTACACTGATGGAAGATCTATCATAGACAACGGCTGTGAAACTTCAGCTAACCCTGGTTAGTACTGTGTAGAAGGCAATGGTAAACCACTTCTGATTACCTCATACCTTGAAAGCACTAAGATAGTCCAAATTGAAAAATGATATAGTACTGAAAGACAGGACAGGTTGGATAGCACTCAGCTACCAGGGAGGAGCAGAGGACAACTATGAGTAGTGCTATTTTTAATCACCCAACTGGATTAAAATTGTTTATGTGAATGGATGCAAAAGAAAAGTCCAGAGCTGTTCTACACACATAATAGGAACATGGAATGTGAAAAGTATGAATCAAGGTAAACTCAAAATAGTAAAATGAAAAATTGAATGTTTAGGCACTGCAATCCTGGGAGTGAGTGCAATAAAGTGGACTGGATTAGGACATTTTCAGTAAAAAAATTACAAGGAAAATTACTAGGAAATGACAAACACAAAAGAAACAAAGTTGCACTAATAGCGAGGCAAGATGTAGCACAAGCAGTCAGGGGCTATAATGCAAAATCTGAACAAATAATATTAAACAGCCTATTAACATAACCATCACTCAAGTTTAAGCCCCAACTACAGATGCTGAAGAGGAAGACACTGAAAACTTTTATGGAAGTGTCCAGGAAGAAACTGATCATACATCTAAACAAGATGTATTGTTAATCATAGGCGACTGGAATGCAAAAGCAGAAAACAGAGTAGAATCAAGCATTGTTAGAAAAATTGGACTAGGAGCAAGAAATGAAGCAGGAGAGCAATTCATAGAATTTTGTGAAGACAACAGCTTGTTCATTGCAGACATGTTTCAGTCAACCAAACAGACAGCTGTATGCTTGGACATCACCAGGTTGCCAATACAGATATCAAATAGATTACATAATAAGAAGCAGAGGATGGAGAATCCCTATTCACTGCTAAAACAAGACCAGGAGCTGATTATGGCATAGTTACTATTGAATATTAGAATGAAGCTGAAGGGAAAAATAAATTCGTAGTGCGAAAATACAATCTGAACTATATTCCCGAAGAGTGTAAGAACAGCTCTGCACTACTAAGTACAAGTGAATGTGAACTGAAAGAATTATGAGTTGAAACCAGAGATATTATCAGGGATGAATGTGCAAATACTATTCCTGTAGCCAAAAAAATGAAAAGCATCACAGGATGATGGATGAAACTCTTAAAACTCTTAAAGATAGATGAGAAGCAAAAATAAAAGGTGACAAACATAGAATCAAAAGTCTAAATGCAGCATTCCAACAACTGGCACGTAGAGACAAAAAGAAATATTTTAATAATCAGTGCAAAAAAATAGAAGAAAACAACAAAAAAGGAAGAAGAGGTCTGTTCCACAGGACCCAAGAAATCAAAGAGAAATTTAAAGCACAGTCAGGGATACTGAAAGATCAACATGGAAATAATTTAACTGAACAGGACAAAATAAAGAAAAGATGGGAACAATACAGTAAAGAACTATACAGAAGAGATGAAAGGATGACAGATTCCTTCCAAGAATAATTTTTTGAAGAAGAACTTGCTATTTTAGAAAATGAAGTGCACTGAGAGTAATTGGAAGAAACAGATCACCAGGAGTAGACAGGGTATCAATAGAGCTACTTCAAGACACAGAAATGGAGTCCATCAAAATTTTAACAACAATATGCCAACAAATATGGAAAACAAAACAATGGCCCACAGACTGGAAATGTTCAATCTACATTCTGATCCTGAAAAAAGGAGGTGTCAAAGATTACAGCAACTATTGGGCCATTGCATTCATTTCTTACAAGTAAACTGATGCTCAAAGTCTTACAACAAAAGACTGTTACCCTATATGGAACAGGAAATGCGAAATGTTCAAGAGCAATTCAGAAAAGGAAGAGGCACTAGAGATCATACTGCGAATTTGCATTGGTTACGGGAGCATATGAGAAATTCAGAGGAAAATCAGTTTGTGTTTCAAAGATCACAGCAAAGCTTTTGACAGTATGGAGCATGAAAAACTATGGTTGGTTTTTTAAAAAACTGGAGGTGCCACAACATTGTTTTGATGCACTACTATACTCTGGAGAACAGGCTATTGTTCGGAATAGGAAAGATTATGGGTAAACAGAATGGTTCCCAAGTGGCAAAGGTGTCAGACAAGGATTATTTTATCTCCTCATCTCTTCAAACTATATGTAGAGTATATAATAAGAAAAGCTGGATTAGCTTTAGATGAAGGTGGAGTGAAAATTGATGAAAGGAACACTAACAATTTGAGATATGCAGATGATACCACATTACTGGCAGAAAACAGTGAACACCTAAAACAACAACTGATGAACGTTAAAGCAGAAAGTGCCAAAGCAGGATTACAACTGAACATCAAGGAGACAAAAGTGATGATTACTGAGGAATTACACAACTTTAAGGATGACAATTAAGAACTTTAAATTATTAAACGTTCTTTGTTCCTTCGCTCAATCATCATCCAAATAGAGAAACTGCAACCAAGAAATTAGAAAAGCAGCCATGAAGGCCCTAGAAAAGATCCTCAAGGATGTGCCCCTGGTGACGAAGATCAAGATAACTCATACCAAAATAATTACTATGGGTGTGAAAGTTGGATGATGAAGAAGGCAGACAGGAAGAAAGTTGATTCATTTGAAATGTGGTGCTTGAGTAGAGTTTTACAGATACTGTGGACTGCCAAAAAGACAAATTAGTGGGTTCTAGCTTAAATAAAATGTGAACTTTCCCTAGAAGCTAAAATATCCAAAATGATACTATAGTACTTTGGTCATATTAAAAGAAGACAAGAGTCACTGGAAAAGACAATAACGCTAGGAAAAGTTGACAGCAGCAAAACTGGATTGACTAAATCAAAGAAGCCACAGCCCTCAGTTTGCAAGACCTGAACAAGGCTGTTAATGATAGGACTGAAGGAGTATTGAAGGATGATAGGGAAATGGCTGAGAAGCTGAATGTATTTTTTGCCTTTGTCTTCACTGTGGAAGATGAGAAGTGCTTCCCACTCCAGAATCGCTGACTTTAGGAGGGATGTTGAAAGACTTGAGTCAGATTGAGGTGATGAGAGAGGAGATCCTACGACTGATAGACAACTTAAAAACTGATAAATCACCAGGCCTGGATGGCATACATCCGAGAGTTCTGAAAGAATTCAAATGTGAACTTGTGGATCTCCTCACAAAAATATGTAATCTTTCATTAAAATCTGCCTCCATTCCTGAGTGATGCACATTGGAGCCAAAAATCCTAGCCATACACGTTGATGGGGTCCAAACTGGCAGAGACTGACCAAGAGAGAGATCTTGGAGTTGTAGTAGGTAACTCACTGAAAATGTTGAGACAGAGTGCCACTGCAATAAAAAAGTTCAATGCTATGCTTGGGATTATTAGGAAGAGAACTGAAAACAAATCGGCCAGTATCATCACGCCCCTGTATAAATCAATGGTGCGATCTCATTTGGAGTACTGCATACAGTTCTGGTCACCACACCTCAAAAAGGACATTATAGCATTGGAAAAAGTGCAGAAAAGGGCAACTAGAATGCTAAAAGGTTTGGAACACTTTCCCTATGAAAAAAAGTTAAAGTGCCTGAGGCTCTTTCACTTGAAGAAACGATGGCTGAGGGGTGACATGATCAAGGTTTATAAGATTATGCATGGGATGGAGCAGGTAGAGAAAGAAGTACTTTTCTCCCTTTCTCATAATACAAGAACTCGTGGGCACTCCATGAAATTGCTGAGCAGTCGGATTAGAACAGATAAAAGGAAGTACTTTTTCACCCAAAGAATGATTAACACATGAATTCACTGCCACAGGAGGTGATGGCGGCTACAAGCATGGACAGCTTCAAGATAGAATTAGATAAAACTCATGGAGCAAAGGTCCATCAGTGGTTATTAGCCACAAGGTATAGATAGGAGCTCTCAGGCTGGGGCAAGTGATGCTCTGTATTTTTGGTGCTGGGGGGGGCAACAGTGGGAGGGCTTCTCCCCATTGCTGGACCTCCTGATGGCACCTGGTATTTTTGGCCACTGTGTGACTGAGTGTTGGACTGGATGGGCCATTGGCCTGATCCAACATTGGCTTCTCTTACGTTCTTATGACACTCTGGCGGTCATTAATTCATAGGCTCATGTAAGTTGTAAGCAAGTTGATGGCACTTCACACACACACACACACACTTTGAGAACTGGACTGACAATAAGGCAGGCTCACTTCTCCCAAGCACACAAAGAGCCTGCTCCAAGGCTGAAACTATTCACTTCTAATCCAGTATGGTAACCCAGTGTCAACTGTTATATACATATATAACTTTAGGCTTGATGTCCTTCATACAATATCACCTCTTTCTTTTTTTCCTCATTCCTAAGAAATGGGTTTAGTATGATTCTTCTTCATCTCCTCTTGCCATCTATTGGGATACTCTCCCTTTGGATTTCCTGCACTGAGCAGGAGGCTGGACAAGATGACCAATAAGACGCTTGAGCCTTCTAGTGACCAATAAAGACCTTTTAGAAACAGAATGTGCATATGCTTTTATGTGAGAGTAAGACTTCTGAGCAAACATGCACAAGCTACATGAATAATTTAAAAAAGCAATATGTCTTTTGCTTCTTAAACGATATTTATTTCTATTATGCTCTTACACAATACTCCCAATTATTGCCCATTCGAATTACTATTCTGATTTATAGCTGCAGCATCCAGTGATCCCAGGAGGCACTGAACCCAGATGATGTCTACTATTACTTCAAAGGAAAACACATGAACCTTCAAATGTCAAAGAATTTATGAGGCAGACTGAAAAGTAACCGTTTATTGACTAAATATAAACTGAAATTAGTTATAAATGCAAACTAACAGCCTGATTCTATGCATTTTATTCATTTTAATAGGGATTACTCTCAGTTAAAAACGCAAACAGGATTTTTACAAAGTCATTTTAGAAAGGTAGGGGATTAATTACAGAGTTAGCATTTTAAGCACTCATGGGCAATTGGAAGATTAGGTGGCACACCACTGTAATTACCCAAAAATCTAATATTCAAGTCTTAAACTACATACCTAACTGGCAAATGAGTTTGTAAATGTTTCAGGCAAGTCATTTTCAAATTACTTATTTCATTATTATCCCTAAAATGGCCTTATGTTATCTCAGAGTAAGTGGCATAAGTGCTATTTGTGAAATATTAAAGATTCCTTCACAAATATTCCTGAATGTTATACCTCAGTGTTCTGTGTCCAAGGTTAAACAGTGCCTTGTTTTAACAGCATCAAGAACAATGTTCCCTCTAAGCTGTGGAGCCTTGTGAGCAAAACTTCTATTTTGTGAGCTACTGGAGTTAAAGTTGTGAGTCAGCAATTTGGCTACTGCATAAATTAGTTTGCTCTGAAGCCATTGTCTCTGAGCAACGACAAAAATGTGTGAGTCAGAGGGTAAAAAACTGTGAGCTAGCTCACACTAACTCAGCTTAGAGGGAACACTGAATCAAGAGCCTCTAAACATAAAAGTCAGTTTTCAGCTGGCAAATGACAAACATTATTAAGTGTTACCTTATTTTGCTATTACATTTGGAAACCTAACAGCAAAAAGTACAGGAGAATAACAAAAATTAAGTCATCCTTACTGTATGCAGAGCATACTCAGTACAGTGCCAACATAATACAATGCCTTTCCAAACGATAAACGGTCAGGTTTCTAAAGTGCAACTGTTGCCCTCCTTTAACGAATAATCCGGTTGCTAATACATTGTGTTTCTATTCTATTGCATTTTCCCAGTGCTAAACGTGATACAGTTTGTAGCCTGGAACAATGCAGTTCTTTCCCAAGCTAACGGATCTCAAGGAGAACTAGTGTAGTTATTTGAATATGCCTTCCAGACTAGAGTTCAAATCCCCACTCAGCCATGTAAAGAAACCTCCAAGCCTTACTGAGTGATCTTGGTCCAGTCCCTCTCTCTTACGATATTCTGTCTCAGCCATTCATGAGCAGGTTGAAAAGGATAGAATAACAATGTATAGACTAGCCGGCGAATACGGTTGTGTAACTAGATATCGAACGTGCCAAGGCAACACACGGCTTCTTTTCTTGGAGTTCATTTTATTTATTTATTTTCCTTTGATGTCTGTATGATCCTGGTGTATTAGCTTTGCTTTTTAAAATTCAGATAAGAACAAGCCTTCCCCCTTTTCCAACCTGTGGAACAACCGGGGGTGGGGAGAGACGAGTTTGTTGGCAGCACGCTGCCCCAGCTACGAAAAGCCCGCGCTGCAACCCACATCCAGTACTGTTGCAACGGGTAAGAAAAGGGTTGGCGTCGTTGTGGAGCAAGTGGGAAATTAATAAACAGCGGCCCCTGTGGGCGAACTGCTAGCGGTATCTGGGAGGGGAAATGGGGAGAAGCAGCTGGCGGTACCGTAGAAGGCGAAGTGAGGAGCTGCAGCTGCTCGACTGCGTGCATAGAGCGAGGAGCGAAATTACTGGCGGGACAAAGGCGGCTCTCGGCAGCTGCAAACCAAGAAATTAAGCGGGACAGTCCACCTCTTTGGAAAGGCGGCGGCTGCCCTTGGGCCGGCAGCTCCAGATGGGGCCGCCGCAGGGAAGGAGACCCCGCTTTAGAGCGAAGGGAAGCTATTCCGAGGAGCGGGAAGGGGAGGGGGGGAAGATAAGTACCTTTTCTCCGGTCACTACATGCATCCCTTCCCGCACTTTGGCAAAGGAGCCCTCGCCCAACTTCCTGCCGATCAGATAGTTGCCGACGCGTTTGATGTGCTGAAATTCGCGAAGCCGCTCCCGGGACGCCGCCGCGTTGACCCAGGCCGCCAGGAAAGTTCCCTCCGGGCTAAGGGGAGGCGTTGTGGGCTCACCCCCGCTGTCGCCGAAGCTGGCCGCTGGGGGCTCGCTCAGGAGCCCGTCGCCAGCAGCTGCCGGCATCCTTCCGCCGCTGCAGCCGCGGAGCTTCGCTGCAAAGAGTGCCGCGGCTTCCTTTTTCTCGCCCCTGCTGCAACCGAGGGAGCCTCACGGCAGCGTGGAACTGCTTCGGCAAAGACGGTCTCGAGCTGCCGCCGCTCCCCACGCTTCAGTCTGCAGCACCCGCCTGCCAATGTGACCAGCACCCGCCAGTCCACGTGGGGACCTGACGGCGCCCGAATAACTGCAGAAGCAGCCTGCTTCTCAATGCAATAATGCCATGCAAATGGAGAGAAGCCTCCTCCTCGGAGGACTCTGGCTCGCTTGGTCGAAATCTAGCACGATCCCCGCGGCGAGAGCGAGACTCTACGGCCAGCGAAGGCGGGCGGCAATGCCACACTTTGGGGGCTGCACATCACGTTGAAGAAGGAGCCAGAGCCAGCTCCCGCAGATCAATTGTCTCCAGTCTCCCTGGAAGCCAGTTGGCTGCCTTCTCCTCATTGAATCTGTCGATCACTTTTCTCCTCCCTCTTGTACCGTGCCTTGCTGTCTCTCCTGGTGCTGTTGGCTGAGGCTCCCTTCCCCCCTATACTGCGGGGAGGGGTCAGGAAACGGGAGGGGGGGAGAGTCTTGTTCAGGCTGAATTTGCAGTAATTTAATCCAATCACCCTCTTGGGAAAAAGATATAGTGAAAACTCGGCCCCAGCCGTGATCCTTTGGAAACTGGGGTAGCTTTCCCTTTTCGCTCCCCACCCTTTTTAACTGCAAATACAGGTCTACCTATAAAACAAAATCTCATCAAGATTCTTTAGTTGGGGAGAGTCACACCTTAAATTAAGGAAGAAACTGCATTTCCCTTTCTCTCTATATAATTAGGGCATTCCTTTTCCCGGCAAAGCTTGATTTCTTTTTCTTATGATCTCTTTTATTCTTCCCCGATAATGTTTTTTTAATGCTGCTTTCCCCACCTTTCCTACTTGAAAGCACTTCAGTTTGCTTTCACTTGTCTGCTGATGAAATGTGCTCCAGAGCTCAGATCGTGACAGCCGTGCCAGTAAAGCATAAATACTCCCCCCACCCCTTTCTGATGTTAAGAAAGCCAGGCTGAAAATGCAATTATGGGGGTGAGACTCTACCCTTAACTGTACATTATTTTTTATTTACAGCTGGTAGCCTCCATTTTATGTCCTCATCAACATTATGTGTTTATCAGTTCCCCAAATGCATCTTTCCAGATCATTAATATTGCATCTTTCTATCTAACTGTACTTTAGAACCTTACACTATTCCTTGAAACAACTCCTGATGCAAATAAAACTACTGGCAAGATGAACAGATGGGAAATGGAGTCAGAATGATTCCACATTAGGCACACTCATGAAGAATATCAGTGGTCCGAGAAGAATCAATACACCCACTTATATGTACCTTAAGGCTGATTCAAACACTACAGGTGCTATGTGGAAGCTGGAAATACTTCCATTTGCAGTGGCCCCACAGAGATTACATAACATTTTCTCAGCATGAAGTGTACATAAACTGTTTGTATGAATGCTAGAAAAAAAACCAAAATCAACCTGACAGCATCAAAAACATTCCTGCAAATACAGCCTTTGATAAAGTAGTTAGTAGGTAGGGGCAATGAAATAAACCTTAGAGATCTTCAACAAAGCCCATTCTCCTGAGATGTCTTGACAAATGTAGCTAAGAAGGGACTCACACAAGAGCAATAATAAAGGCTGGTTTCTATATCTGAAGGAGATCAATTAACTTCTGAAAGAGATGCTTCTAAATAGGGTGCTATTCAACATCTCCAGTCATGACACCAAGGGTTTATCCCATGCCACTTCATTAATACCTGGAAACAGTAACTATGTGAGCAGTGCAAATCGTGTGGGTTCTTCTCACTTTTCTCACCTAGCCTGGAAATACATAGGAAAGATCCACGTTACTGGCCTCACCTAAGTGGCTGCTTGCTTCATTCATGCACACGTGGAGACCAACAGTGGTATCTATCTATCTATCTATCTATCTATCTATCTATCTATCTATCTATCTATCTATCTATCTATCTATCTATCTATCTATCTATCTATCTATCTATCTAACAAAATTTATATCCTGCCTTTCTGCCCTTACAAGGGCCATCAAGGTGGCAAATGATTTAAATAATACATTATAAAACCATTAAACACCCTCTCCTAAACATATCTCATTAAAACAATTTTTAGAAGAGTTTTTAAGAAGCTAAAATACATACAAAACACAAAGCATTGGTTAGGAAGGAGGGATCAGTTGAGGGAATGCCAAACAAAACAAAAAGGTTTTACCTGCTGACGGAAGACAGCAACCAAGGAGGACTGACTAATCTCACTGGGGAGAGAGTTCCAGAACTTTGGTGCTGTGACCAAGAAGGCCCTCTCCTCAGTTGGCACCCCCCTAATTCCAGAAGGTGGCAGTATTCAAAGTAGGATCTCTGAAGATGACTGTAATAGTTGGGCCAGTTCACAAGGTGATCCTTCAGGTATGTTGATCCTAAATCAGATAGGGCTTTGAAAGTCAAGACCAGCACATTGAATTGTGCCTGAAAACAAAATGGAAGCCAGTGAACAAGGGCCAAGAAAAGTGATACGGGGGTGGGGAGAGTCTCCTGTGTATGATACAATGTCCCACCGAGAGAATTTCCCCGCACGTGCTTAGCTAGAAGAAGCATCAGGGTATATTACTGAGTCCCTTGCAATAAGTACTATTCCTGACAATGTACCTGTACTACTTGGCAACAGAACAGTATTCCAATAAAGCATAACTTTCCTTGGAGAGTGTGTGTGGACCTGCTTGCTGTTGACCCTGACATATGGTCCCTATGACCTACTTCTACTCCGTATATGTACATATTTGAAGGGTCCAGGTAGATTATTGTTTTAGACAGTATGTGCTCTGCAGTGTACATATTCACTACATCCCATCAAAACATTCAAAAGAGGTATCAAGAAGTCCCCTCTTGGATGCACATCTTAACATCTGTATCAGCAAAGCTGAGAGCAATATCTTAAGTAGTTCAGTCCCTGTCAAGAGGCTAAACTCCCAACAGCCTCATCAACAGAAGAGAACATGTTACCACACCCCCACGAACACGTAGACATTACTTTCCAATTAACATGGGGAATTATCAGGTAGCCCTGTCATGGGGATGGAATGTAGAGGGAGTGCTCTCAGTCTACCAGCATCTGACCATTACTGTTTCTACTGTCTATATGTTATCATTTGTATGACCTTGTAGACACTCCAGCTGCAGAACTCCTAGGCTGGGAAATAACGGCTTTTAGATTGTTTGCTAGCTTCTCCCGCTTGCTTAGCCCGCACGCGCGAACTATATTCATTGGCTTCAGCTTATTCAGGGGTTGTTTGATTGTAGTATAATTTAGGTGGCCCTATTGTTCCTGGGCATTCCTGACACAAGCTGTACACATGTCTTTAGTTCTGATTCACCAATAAACAGTTTTCTTTCGAAGAAGCCCTGTGTTGTGTGGCCCAACTAAGGAGCCTGACAAAGTGTCAGAAATCTATCATTCCTCAACCTGCATCTTTCCATCCTGAGATGATCAACAATGAAGAAGAGATCATCACCCCAGCCACGACTGGGGAAACGGTCCCTACAACCACCGTGCTGACCACCCTGCCACTAGAAGAAGGACGCGAGCGCTCCTTTCCTGGAACCCTTTGGTGGGGTACGAACATGGGTGACTACAAGGCTGAAGGGACCACGTTGGGGAAAGTTTCACACGGATACCCATGAGACCTGGACACTCACCCCAGGACCGCGGCGGGAAAGCCAATATGACTGGCCTGTTCAAGGACTGAGTATTGAGCAGGAGGCTGGGAACATCCTTCGGAAGACCGGGGAGGCCAAGGGGTTCATGGACACCCATTTAGAGCTGCTCGAATGCAGCCAGGACCGACTATTCTGAATGGTCAAAGAATCATCTCAAAACCTATCAGGAATCTTAACAGATGTGATGCAGCACAAACTCCAGCTCCGACTGCCAGTGCAGCCAGCGCAGCCACCCCTGCAGCAGCAGGTGCCTGCGCCCCGCCAACAGCCACTCCGCCAGCAGCCTGCCATCCCACCCCTGCCAACTCCAGGAGACCAGGTCCTGGGGCAGCCGCAGTGGGAGGTGCACCAGCCAGCAGAACTGCTGGATGCAACGTTTGACTGGACACCTGAAAAACTGGCGTGTTTTTTTTTTTTTAATTATTTTATTTTTATTTTTCCAATATGATACAAAAACAAAGTACAATTTTCGTACTTTTCGTCTTAACAATCTTATACAATAAATGAGTCTATTCAAGTATCCATACCGGTAGCCATCTATCCATATGTGTCTTTGTATTACTGTTCTGGAGCCTTAGGCTCAGTTCGTCCATTTGAGAAAGATCTAATATTTTAAGAATCAATTCATCTTTTGAGGGTATTTTCTCTGTCTTCCAATTATAAGCCAAAAGTATATGTGCCGCTGTTAATATATATGCTAACAAATACTTTTCTTGCTTTTTGTAAATATCAGGTATCATATTCAATAAAAATATTTTCGGTTGTAATTCCACACTTTTCCCTAATATTTCTTGAAGAATACATTGGACCATTTTCCAGTAGTGCTGCAATTTCTGACATCTCCACCACATATGAATGAAAGATCCAGTATTATTTTTACATTTCCAGCATTGGTTGGAATAGTTCGTATAACATTTTGCTATTTTTTCTGGAGTCCAATGCCATCTATGGAACATCTTAATAACATTTTCTTTATATGCCACAGATCTCATACCTTTTACAGATTTCCATATTACATCCCATTTGTCAATATCTATACTTTCTTCTAGGTCCTTCATCCACAATACCATAACGTTTTTTACTACTTCATCCACTTCGTATTCATCCAATAACAATTTATATAATTTCTGAATTAATTTATCATTTGATGAAAGCCAAATTTTATCTAATTGGTTATTTCGCGATTCAAATCCCGTTAGTTTATCTATTTTAAATCTTTCTTTTAACATAATGTTTTCCCACCATGTCAAATCATATCGGAACCTTAATTTTTCTTCTGGCATTATATTGTTATCTTTATCTAATAAATTATTATAACTGTCTTTCTTCCGGGGTATTATAAGCTTTGGATTTATGAACGCCTCTAGGGGGGATACCCATCTCGGTATTTTGCTATAAAATCTTTCTTTTATTGTTATCCAGATTTTATTTAGGGCTGCTCTCAGCTTATGTTTTTTAAAGTTAGCGTACAATTTGTCTTTTTGGTACCAAATGTATGCATGCCACCCCATATGGAGGTCGTGACCTTCTATCGCAAGGATTCTCTCATTTTCTAAAGTCAGCCACTCTTTAATCCATGTTAAGGCGGCAGCTTGGTAATAGATGTACCAATTAGGTAAAGCTAATCCTCCTCTCTCTTTCCTATCCTGCAACACTTTAAGTTTAATTCTAGGTCTCTTATTTTGCCAAATGAAATACCTTGTGATTTTATCCAATTTATCAAAAAAATCTTTTTTGATCAATAGCGGGATAGTTTGGAATAGGAAAAGTATTCTTGGGAGTACATTCATTTTTAGTAAGGCGATTCTTCCCATAAATGACAACGGGATATTTTTCCATCTTTGCAAGTCTAGAGTAATATCATTGACTAATTTATCATAGTTGTCCTGTATAATTGTACTACATTTGTTCGTCAGATTTATTCCTAGGTATTTAACTCTTTTTACTGCTTCCATTTGGGTTAGCTCCTGAAGTATTTGTTTTTGTAGTGAACAGTTTTTTGTTATTAATTTTGATTTGTTGTAATTAATTTTAAAACCAGCAACTTGACCATATTGAGTTAATGTCTCCAACAGGTGTTTGGTCGATACTTCTGGATCTTCAACAATAAATACAAGATCATCAGCAAATGCTAATAATTTATAATGTTGGTTTCTAGTTTTTAGACCTTTTATATGCTTATTATCTCTAACTGCATCGTTTAAAGATTCCAAAGCAAATATAAACAACAAAGGTGACAAAGGACATCCTTGCCTTGACCCTTTTTGAATCTCTATATCGCTAGTCAGATCACCATTTATTATAATTTTTGCATATTGCTTTTTATATATTGTTTTAATCATATTGAAAAATAATTGACCACAATCAGCTTTATCTAATTTCTGCAACAAAAATTCCCAAGCTAGGTTATCAAAAGCTTTCTCCGCATCTAAAAACATTAACATCACTTCCTTATCTGGATGTTCTTCATAATACTCCAATACATTTAGTAGAATACGGGTATTATTTCTAATTTGTCTCCCCGGGAGAAAGCCCATTTGATCTTGGTGTATAGTTTGAGCTAGTACCGACCTTAATATATTAGCTAGAATAGCTGCGAAAATTTTATAATCCGAATTTAGCAAAGAGATAGGTCTATAATTTTTGACATCTGTTTTATCTGTTGCTGATTTGGGAATTAATGATATTAGCGCGTGATTCCAAGAACCTGGCATCTTTTCTACTTTACCCACCCTTTGAAAAATGTTTTTAAGTTCCTGAGAGACTTCTTCTTCAAATATCTGATAGAATTCAGCTGGGATTCCATCGGGACCTGGTGTTTTATTTTTCTTTTGTTTCTTAATTGCTTGGTCAATCTCAAACATGGATATTGGATTATTTAGTATTTCCTTATGTTCTTTTCTAAATACTCTACCTCCATTTTGTAGATATCTTAAAATTTGCTCTTGACTTAGAATTCCCTGTTGGTACAATTTTTGGTAAAAAGTTTCTACTATGTTTTTAATGTCCTGTGATTTAAATTTTTCCTGTCCCTCCTCATTTCGCAATGAGATAATTGTTTTTTTATCCCTCTCTTTTCTAATTTTGTAAGCCAGCCACCTGTTGGGTTTATTTACATTATCAAAATAGTATTGTTTTGTATATTCAAGCTGTGTTTCTATTTCATGATTCATCAATAAATTCATTTTATGCTGCAAAATTTTCAACCTCATCCTTACTGTGTCATTATTTGATACATCCTTCAAAAAGTTTCCTGCAGTTTTATCTGCTCTCTTAATTGTTCATATTTTTTATTTTTTTGTTTTCTTACCCAGGCACTTTGATTGATAAATCGGCCTCTGATGAATGCCTTAAATGTATCCCAAACTATTTCTGCTGATACTTCCCCATTGTTATTAATTTTGAAAAATTCCCTTATATCATTTTTACACTTTTGTACAAATGTTTTATCTCTTAACAATCTCAGATTCATCGACCACCTCTTTAGTTTTTTCCCTTCTTCTTTAAGTGTAAAGAGAATTGGATTGTGATCGGCAAATATGTTAGGCAATATTTCACAATCTTCAGTCTTCTTTATCATATTGGTCGAAATCCAACACATATCTATTCTGGACCATGATTTAAATCGACCAGAATAGTAGGTATAATTAAGTGTTTGTAAATTCTTCGTTCGCCAAATGTCAATTAAATTATACTCTTCCACAATTCGAAAAAATTCCTTTGGTAATATGTTTCCAGTTTTAATACCTTTACTCCCTTTTTTCCTGTCCATTTTAGAATCTAGTACCGCATTATAGTCACCTATAATACATACTTCATCTACCTTATTATCATTTAATACATCGTGTAGCTCTTTAAAAAAAGACTTCTGATTTTGGTTGGGGGCATATATATTTACTATGAGGGTTTTGGAACCACTTTGATAAATAGTTACGGCAACTATTCTTCCATCTTCAGACTTATAAACGAGTTCTGGCTGGAACCTGTCTTTAACATATGTTGCCACCCCTCTTTTCCTTCGTATATCAGATGCACAGAATAATAATCCTAATTTCTTGCATTCCAAATAATTAATATCCTTTTTCTTTATGTGTGTTTCCTGAACACAAATTATATCTGCCTTTGTTTTTTGAATTTTATGAAAGAAATTCCTTCTTTTTTGAGAACTATTTAATCCGTTAATATTAACTGAGATGATATTCACTCCTTTAGTCCCGACCATTTTGTTTCCTAATACTTTTTCCCTTTATTTCTGTATTTATATCTCGTAAGGTAGTGGTAAGCTACTTTGTTTGTTTTGCTTCTAGATTGTTTTCTTGGGGTAGTTCTTTTTTCCCTCTCCTGGGGATCTTCTGTTTTGTCTTCTTCCCCTCTCCCTACTCCTTCCTCCTGTTCTGGGTGTTCTCCAATTCCGTATCCTTTTCTTCTCCCTTCTTCATCTTCATCCTCCTCTCTCTCCGACTCTGTTTCTTCTCTTCTGTGACCTAACTCTTCCCCATATTGTTCTATAAAATGTTCAGCTTTGAAGGTTGAATCAATTCTGAATCTTCTTGTATTATAATTAAACAATACCCCTTCTGGTACTAACCATCTGAAAAGGATTGTATTTTTCTTCAACAAGTTAGTTAAGGTTTGATAGGGGCCTCTACGCTCCCTTACTCTCCATGGTATTTCTTTTTGGAACACAATCTCCTCTCCTTTAATTGTAACTTTGGTTTTACTAGATTCTCTCAGAATTTTCTCCTTCAACTCTTTTCTATAGAATTTAATATGGACTTCCCTGGGTTTTTTGTTTCTTCTAGCATACGCAGATTGTCGTCTGTAGAGTACATCTATTCCTTCCTCTATTTCTTCTTTAGTGGCTATCTTAAGTTGTTCTGCTATACTAGTTGCAATTTCTTCTTTGAGGTTCTTATCGATATCTTCAGGGATATTCTGACACCTTAGGATAAGAGCTGCCCTATCCATTTCAAGTCCAATTACCGTGTCTTCTAGCCGTTCGGTTTTACTCTTAATTTCCTGCACATCCAAATCTAGATCACGGACTCTATCCCTAATTTTACTTTGATTTACTACAATTTTTTTAATCTCCTGTTTATTGTCTGCAATCTGTTTTTTAATTTCTTCTGTTTCTTCTTTAATTTGTTGTTTTATGTTTTGTGTCATCTCATCCATTTTATTACTAATTGGCTCAAGCTCTCTTTGAATCAGGGCCGGGAGAGTATTTTCTATTGTGAATTTCATTGCCTGGGATATAGCCTTTGCAACATTGTCTTCTATCATTTTATTCACATCTTTCATCGAAAACTGTGGGACATTCATATTGGTTGTTTTAACTTGAGTTAGATTAAGAGATGACCCTGGAGATTGTATCGAACCTTTCCTACCAGGACCTCCACCCGATGCCATGTATTAAAGTACTTATCTGTACTTTTACTGGAGCTAAAATGGCTTTAAGGACTGTAATTTCAAATTACTACCAACAATTCAATCGCTACTTCTCTATAGAGCTACACTAGTTACCTATCTATCTATTTATCTATTAGCCACTGTATAGACTGCTAATAATGTATTTTAGTTTTACCAATAACGCGATTTAACTGTTAATTTCTTTTTGGACCATGCAATCCAATACAAGCCATACAATCCTATACTATGCAGTATAAATACTACAATTGCTCACTCCCCCCTCTTAATGTCACACTTCTTCGGTTTGTGGATATTCCTGTCTCCTGCTATTACTCTTCTCCTTGGCTTAACTTTGCTTAGCTGTTATCCTTTTCACTCTCACACAGCCACGCCGCTCCTCCAACTCTGCTGAATACGATTCTTTCCTTTCTGTCTCCTCGCCGCTCCTTTGTTTGGCTTCCGTCTGATTCCACTTCTCCGATTTGGGCCCCTCCTTTCTCCTGCCGTCGTGCTGCTTTGCTGCTTCACTGCTCCAGTTGGCCTCCTCCCCTCTTCATAAGTTGCACTCCTCCTCCGGCACCAGCCCCCTCCTTTCCTCTGCCGTTGTTCCGCACCACTTCTACCGCTGGTCTCCACCTTCTTCACCGTCACGTCTCCACAGCTTCCTTGTTACTTTAAAGGCAACACACCCTCTCTGCCGCTCCTTCTGTGCCCAAGAAAAAAAAAGAGAAAAGAACAGCAGAAACCACCCGCAAAAAAACAACAACAACAAAAAAAAAACACCCAGGTTTCTTGTATTTAAAAAAAAATAAAAAAAGAAAGAAAGAAAGAAAAAAAAACTGGCGTTTTTCATAGTGCGAACAGAGAAATTTGTCATGAATCGAGGCCACCTGTTCCCTGACGAGGAGCGCGTTGTAGACTACATTGCGTCCCAGTTGCAGGAGCGGGCTGCCAATCGGTACGTGAGTCTTCACAATGAAGACGGCCTGGAACTCTGGGTGGTGGACACTTTCATGTGGGCACTCAGAGCTCAATATGAAGACCCGAATGCCAGTGAATATGCCCGAGCTTTCCTGCGCACCTGAGTTCTGGTGGCAGGCAGCAAAGATCCACGGGTGGCCCGATTGGGTGCTAGTGGAGCAGTACCGACTCAGTCTACGCCCAGAAATCTGGAAGACGGTCCTAGCAGCGTACAACCCATTGCCGTGAATGCCTGGATGAGAGAGGCCGTTGATGCCGAGAGCCGGCTAAGAACCATCCGTATCAACAATGAGGCCACCATGGGTAAGAGTGTGCTGTCAGCGCCAAAACCCAAGATGCCACCAAAACAGAAGGAAAAGATGCGGGAGCTACAGATGAAACATGGGCTTTGCCTAAAATGTGGTTAAGCCGGTCATTTTGCAGCAGTGTGCCTGGAATCATGGCCATCAAGCACCCCACGGAAGGGCCCGGAGAAGAAGCGAGCTGACACCCCAGCGAAGAAGCTGACTGCCTGCCCCAAGACTCAGTGTGCTCTTCAAGCCAGCCTCCCCAAGGGGGAGATGGAGTCATCCAGCGAGGAGGAGACTCAGCCGGTGGGAAATGGGCAGGACCTGCTGTGAGTAGCGCTGAACAGCAGGTACCTATCCCAGAGGTGCAGAAATAGTGAGCAGCTCCCCCCCCTTTTCGTGACTGTAACTATCATGAATCCCGATTTAGGGACCCATGTGCATGTGCGGGTCTGATTGACTCAGGGTGCGGACGGGATCTGATCAATCCCTCACTTGTTACAGGACTTGGGGCCAAGGTTGTTAAACTCCCAGAACCCCTGGTGTTTACCCAGATGGATGGGTCTGCTATGAAAGACCCTTGCAAATACAAGACTGTTCCTTTACAAACGGGGGAAGGAAGGCACTGGGAGCACCAACCCTTCATCATCACTGCAGCAACTCAATTCCCATTGGTGCTGGGTAGCCTGTGGCTCCATGACCATGACGCCTATATTTTGTGGGATGAGGGTGTAGTCCGATTTATCTCACCCAGATGCCACATACATGAATAGGATGAGGCATGGGGAATTCCCCCTCCTGATGAACCAGTGCGGGCATGCCTCGCTACCGAAGAGATGGCTGCTATTCCCCCCAAGGAGTACTGAGACCTAGTACAGGTGTTTGAGGAAGAAGAGGCCGATGAGTTGCCCCCTCATAGACACTCAGACTGTGCCACTGAATTGTTGCCCGGACAGAAATTGCCCAAGGGAAAGCTATATGCCATGAGCCCAAGTGAAAAGGAGGAACTGCATAAGTTCATTGATAAAAACCTTGCCCAAGGTTTTATTCAGCCTGCTTCCTCCCCATTTGCTGCCTTTGTGTTCCGCAAAAAAGAAAGACGGGGGGTTGAGACTGTGCATGAACTATAGGGATTTGAATGCAGTGTCTACTACTAACGCCTCCCCCTTCCTCTGATAAAAGACCTCTTAGCCGAGGTTGCAAAGGGAAAAATCTATTCCAAGCTCGACCTCCGTGTTGCTTACTTCTGGATTAAGAAGGGGGATGAATACAAAATGGCGTTTAATACTCCATTAGGGCAGTTCAAATACAGAGTGATGCCCTTTGGGCTTCAGGGGGCTCCTGGGGTCTTCATGAAGCTGATAAATGAGGTACTGCACAAGCACCTGTTCAAGGGCATTCTTATTTATCTAGATGGTATCTTGCTTTATTCCTCCGATAAAGACTCCCATGTGACTTTGGTAAGGGAAGTCTTGAAAATGTTGCACAAGCACAAGCTCTTCACTAAGCTGTCGAAATGTGAATTCCACTGCACAGAAATTGACTTTTTGGGCTACCATATTTCCCCACAGGGCTTGGAGATGGACCTGGCTAAAGTCTGGGACATGGTGGGATGGGAACCCCCTTGAACCCAGAGGCAACTCCAGGTGTTCCTCAGTTTTGACAATTTCTACAGAGCATTTCTCGCTAACTTTGCCCAGGTGAGCCTACCGCTCACGGACCTCCTAAAGACTAAAGGGAAGGATCTTGAGAGTACATGGTCAGGTGCTAAACTAACATGGACAAATGAATGCCAGGAGGTGTTCGACTGCTTAAAAGCTCTGTTCACATCCAAATCTGTGCTTGCACACCCAAATGAACTAAAAAAATTTATCGTTCAAGTAGACGCATTAGATGTCGCTATGGGTTGCACCATCTTGTAGGAGGGGGTGGATGAGAAAATGCACCCTCTTGCATATGTTTCTCGGAAGTTCAATGATACTGAGAGTAATTGGTCAGTTTGGGACAAGGAGGCGAGAGCTATTAAATTAGCTCTCTCTACATGGCGGCACTGGCTGGAGGGGGCCAGGGGGCCGTTTGAAGTCTGGACTGACCATAAAAACCTTGAGGTACTCAGAATGCCCCGCAATCTCAATGCAAAACAGCTTAGATGGGCGGATTTCTTCTCTAAATTTAATTTCACACGCCACCATTTCCTGGGCAAACCTAATTCCCACAACATGACAGCCGCAGGGAGGAGGTTCTTAACTCGATGTTTACACCTTCCCAGTTGGCACCTTCCCAGTTGTTTACACAGCCCAGCCCCTGATGGATGCTGAATCCTGGGAACTGAAGTTCGCCTCTGCTCTCTCCGACAGTGATCGGCGGGAACTACAAAAGGAGGGGGAGGGGGAGGAGCGTGCGAACAGCTGTTGGTACCACGGCCATAAACTGTTTGTGCCTTCAGCATTGTGAGGTGAAATAATGTTAACAGTACACGGTGATAAACTGGCGGGGCACCTGGGGTTTGTGAAATCCCTGCATTTATTACTATTATTATACATTTATTATTATTATTAGTTCTGGTGGCTGGGGATGAGGAAGGACCTCTCCCTGTTTGTTGTGCCAGACATGCATCATGGGCAAGCCGAGACCCAGAAAACCCCCAGGACTCCTACAACCCCTGCTTATGCTCAGTAGACCGTGGGAAGTCATTTCCATGGATTTTATCACTGACTTACCTCCCAGTCAGGGAAAAACGGTTATCTGGGTCATAGTGGATCTGTTTTGAAAGCAGGCTCATTTTGTTCCATTTAAGTCTTTGCCAACTGCACATGTGCTAGCCAAGGTGTTTATTCAGCAGGTTTTTCAACTGCATACGCTACCACGGAAGATAATTTCCAACCGGGGCTCACAGTTCATTTCCAAGTTTTGGGATGAACTAATGCATCTCATGGGGGTGGAATAGGGTTTGAGCAGTGCTTATCACCCCAAGACTGATGGCCAGACGGAACAGATCAATCAAACCCTTGAGCAGTACCTCCGCTGTTTCACTGACTTTCAACAAGACAATTGGGAAGAACTCCTCCCCCTGGCAGAGTTCTGTTACAACGATGTGTGCCATACCTCCATGGGGGTCTCCCCATTTATGGCAGCTCATGGTTACAAGGCCCCACCTCTTCTGTTCCTGTCTGATGCAGCTCTGCTGGAAGGGGAGGTGGGGGACTGGTGTAAACAATTGCAGGCAGCCTGGCCACTTTTGTGCAAAACCTTGGACGTGGCTAAACAGGCTTACAAGCTTCAGGCTGACAAAAAACGCACTGTCGGCTGGGACATCCAGCCTGGTGACTCTGTTTATGTGTCTACCAAGAACATCAAGGGACTCCAGCCTAGCAGGAAGCTGGGCTGGAAATATGTGGGCCCATTCCCTGTGAAATGGAAAATAAATGAGGTGACTGTGGAACTTGACTTGCCAAAGACTTTGAAAAATTTGCACCCTGTTTTCCATTTCAGATTATTCTGCTGGGACCCTGCGCCTAATGCTTGGCAACCTCAGCATGCACAGCCACCCCCTCTGATGCTGCAAGGCAAACCGCACTACGAAGTTGCTGACATTTTAGACTCTACGCTTAAACGAAACAAGTTATTCTACTTGGTTGAATGGGTGGACTTTGGGCCTCAACACAGGGAGCGGGTGGAGGTAGATCACATCAGGGCCCCTCAACTTCTTCATCATTTCCATCGTCACTACCCTGACAAGCCCGGGGGAAGGCACTTGGTGGGGCAAGATGTCAGGTAGCCCTGTCATGGGGATAGAATGTGGAGGGAGTACTCTAGGTCTACTAGCATCTGACCATTACTGTTTCTACTGTCTATATGTTATCATTTGTATGACCTTGTAGACGCTCCAGCTGCAGAACTCCTAGGCTGGGAAATAACAGCTTTTAGATTGTTTGCTAGCTTCTTCTGCTTGCTTAGCCCGCGTGTGCAAACTACACTCATTGGCTTCAGCTTATTCAGGGAGTGTTTGATTGTAGTATAATTTAGGTGGCCCTTCCATTCCTGGGCATTCCTGACACAAGCTGTACACGTGTCTTTAGTTCTGGTTCACCAAGAAACAGTTTTCTTCTGAAAAAGCCCTGTGTTGTGTGACCTGACTAAGGAGCCTGACAGGAATTAGCTTGTGTGTTTGTATAGAAAACCAGGCTCTTCTACTGTAGCCCAGAGGCACTGCCTTACTCTAGGGTATCCCCACTTTCTAACCTGAACCAGAGACCCACAAACTCAGGCCAAGGAAGGCACTCCCAGAGGTGGAAACTAGTCAGAGGGTCAAAAATACTGATTTCACTGACCAAAATTCCAAAAAAACTGATCAAATACTGACAAAAACTGACAAATTACTGAAAATTTTAATGTCAGCCTACTTGATAAGCTAGCGTTTTAAATGTAAAACTAGAACTTCATTAAAAATTATTATTATCTGGCCTCCATTATCCCCATAGCCAGCCCTATAGTTAGATGTGACCCAGATAAAAGGATTGCACACGTTTTTATTGATTTTTTTATGAATAGAGGACAATGTTTTCATTATTGTACAAAATTTAAGGCAAAAAAAGATTTCCTTTTAAAGATAGTCACATACTGCAGATAATAAAACAGCAAAAACATATTAAAAACCAAACATAAAGTAATAATTATGACAACAAAACATAATTACTGTAAGGTAAGACTTGTCTTTGCTTTTACTTTAACTTTGGTTTTTGATGAAAAAAGAACCAGCCAGCAGCCTGCCATCCCTGGTAGAGGCCGTGTCGGGCTGGGCATTGGAACACCCTAGACTGCTTGTCCTGCGTGATTTCAATGTCCATGCAGACGATGTGGCCTCCACTCAGGCGATGAACCTAGTGTCATCCATGGTGGTGCTGGGACTTTCCCAATATGTAACGACTTCTACTCACTGGGCCAGACACACGCTCAATCTGATCTTTGCGGCAGGGGTCACAGTGGACCAGGTCACTGCCTCAGCAGTGCCATGGTCGGACCATAATTCCCTTCTGAATGTTTCACCCCGACCCTGTTCAGGCAGCGAGCAGATTTCAGCTCGTCCGTGGAGCCAAATGGACCCTACGTGGCTTCAAATGGCCCTGTGGGATTTGATGCCCCCTGGAGGCTTGTTAGATGAGCTTGTGGAGGATTGGCACAGCTGACTCTCACCAGCCATCGATGAGATCACTCCCTAACACCCTCTGCACCCTCACTCAGACTGGCTCCTTGGTTTACCCAGGAGTTGCAGCTGATGAAGCAAAGGCTAAGATGGCTAGAAAGACAGTAGCGGTGCACCTGCAACAAAGTCACAAGAACATCTTATAGGACATTTATGAAATCCTATGAGATGGCAGTCAAAGCCGCTGAGAGTATTATGCAGCCACAATTGTGTCTGCGAGCTCACACCCAGCCTAATTATTGAGAATAATTCAGTCTATGACTGTTCTGCCACAAGGGAGACCAAATGTTCGTGAATTGGACACTGGCTGTGAGGCCTTTGCCAGCTACTTTGCAGATAAAGTCCTGTCACTCTGCCATGACCTCCCCGGCACAGTTGACACATTAAGTGAACTCGGGGTTTCATGCACATCTAGTCAGGTTATGGATTATTTCAGTCCGTTCAGCCTGGAGGAAGTTGACAAACTGCTCTTAACTGTACGCCCTACCACATGCTGCCTTGACTCGTGCCCATCATGGCTAATTAAAGCTGGCCATGATGAGTTTTGAGATGCCCTAAAAGAGATTATCAACAAGTCCCTCTCAGAGTTCCTGGAAAAATGGCGGCGAGAGCTCAGAGGGGCTAGACATGTGGGAGTGAGCTCCGCGTCTTTACCTCTACAACTTTACTTTTCTTGGCAATGCTATGTGCCAGGGCACTTTCTTGTTTTTGTTTTTGAAGGTGCCTGCAAGAGGCTTCAATCCAACTCAGAAGAGTGGCGACTTTTCTGGGGGGACTTTTTGGTTGGTCTCTATGCGGGAGTAAAGAAGAAGGCAGCAAGAAATGTTTTTTTTTTCTCTCCTTCTTGCTGTGAATCCGAGCGTGGAAGGTCGAAGAGGGAGCAGAATTTACGACCGAGAGAAAGAGAAAGCTCATAAAACCGAAGCTAAGTGTTGTTTTATTTATCTTATGGGACGAGGGATAAGGAGGAGGACAGGACATAATTAACGTGAGGGAAAGAGACGGGGGAGAGAAACAGGGGAAATTAAAGCGAAGAAGGACAGGAGCAGCGGCTAGCTAACATATCGCAAAGTGAAGAAAGTAGTCAGAAAGAAAGGTTATAGGTTCCATGGTATTAAAAAAGCACACTAAACTACACAAATAATTCTTGCCTGTCTCTTTAAACAGCGGTGATTACCGGGTGGCCTGACGCAGCAAAAAAGGAGCTGGGAAGAACAAGCAGTGAGCAAACGACCGGGTGTGATGACGAGAGGTGGAAACGCGACGGAGGAACCCCTTTGAGAGGCGGGAGAGCGATGGAGGCGGCCAGAGAAGGGCGGAGCGAAGAGCAGAGTCGAGAGCTGAGTGGAGCGAGGCGGAGGAGAATAGAATGAACAGATGTGGCAAGAACTGATGCTGTGTAACGAAGGAGCTCTCCAGAGATATTGACAGAACTGACGAAGGCTGACGGAGAAGGACGCAAGAAAGGGCAAAGAAGGGAGAACGTGGAGTAGTTTGGAAATGAGATAGTAGTGAAGATAGGAAAAGAAAAATTGTGCAATTTAAAGGGAGAAATCCAGTAATATTCTTATGTTGATTAACATAAACAAAGGGTAAAGGAGACTAATGATATAGGGTTAGGGTTTGACATAGGTGTGTTTAAAGGTATATAAGAATAAATATATATACTTGAAATTAATAATGGCATCAGGGACAGGCAAAAAAACTCCAACAGCATCTCCTAGCCAAACAGGGGGCTCTCTCAATTAAAGCCCTACATATCAGCAACGGAGCTACAAAATATGATGAAGAACTTTTTGCAGATAGCGGCAGAACAAAATGCGGATATTATCAAAAAAGAATTGGAACCTATGCAAAATAAAATGGACCTGATAGCAAACCAATTAAAAAGTGATACAGAGGAAATTAAAACAGAAATTAAAAAACTGATAAAAACTACAAACCAACTAAAGGAAAGGGTGGAGGACATAGATCAAGAGGTAATGGATTTAAAGGTTAGGTCAGAGAAAATTGAGGAATCATTAATAACTCTAGAAATGGAAAAATCAGAAATGATTTTGAGATTTCAAAATGTGCCTGAGAAATTAGAAAAGAATTTGAAGGAAGAGCTTGCTAGAAATATTAGCGAACAGTTTAGCATCTTCAATGAAGCAGAAATAGCCTATAACATTGAGGTGGCTTACAGGAGAAATTCGGCATATGCCAGAAGAAATAGAGCCCCAAGGGAGGTCCATGCCAAATTTATACGGAAATCCGTGAGGGACCAGATATTACAAGAGGCAAATAAGAAAACATTAAAAATTGCAGGGGAGGAAATAAGGATCCTAAAAGATATCCCTTGGAGAGTGAGGGAAAAGCGGCAAAAATATAACTGTTTAGCAGAGTTACTCCGTAAGAGCCAAACCCAATACAGGTGGTTGATACCAGAAGGCTTGCTGTTTACATATAAAGCTCAAAGGTGGAGGATTGACTCCACATTTAAATTGGAGAACTTTTTAGAAAGGTATGGAGAAGAAATGGGGTGGCAAAAGCCATCAGATTATGAAGAAGATCTGGAAGATGAAGAAGTGGAAAGAGACCCAAGGACAAGTGAAGAAATGGAAGGAAAGACTAGGGGTCACATGGTAGCCCCAATAAGAGAACAAAAGAAAACAAGTTACAGGAAACAGCAAATAAAGGACAGAGCGGAATCTCAAATACAAACTAGGCAACAACTTAAGAAATTTAGCTATCTGGGAAAGAAATAATAAAAAGATGGTAAATAAAAATGTATCCTTAGTATCAATTAATGTTAATGGACTGAATAGTCCCCAAAAGAGAAGAATATTCCACCAGGCTTCTAAATTAAAAAGTGATATTACATGCCTACAAGAAACACACATTAAACAACAACAAGAAAAGTATTTGTTATGCAAAAAATTAGGGCTAGCATTTGTTGCCTCAGATGAAACAAAAAAGCGAGGGGTAGTTACCTATGTCAAGGAAAAACTGAATCCAATATTGAGGTTCAAGTCCCCTAATGGAAGGATTGTGGGGGTACAAGTTAAGATTAATGAGACAGATATACTAGTTGTAAACATATACGCACCGAATCAAAACCAAGATAGTTTTTTTTTAGAACTTACTAATCTTATCACTAAAGAAAACCCTGAGAACTTATGCATTGTTGGAGACTACAATGCAGTACTAGATGCTAAGGAAGATAGGAAAAAGGGAAAGAAAACTCATAAAGCGGGGCTAGTATTACCCCAAAAAATTTTGGATTTAGTAGAAGAGTTTAATCTTATAGATGTATGGAGAACCAGAAATCCCCAAAAAAGAGATTATACTTTCTTTTCAAACAGACACAAGTCTTGGTCGAGAATAGACATGATCTGGATGAATATTAACCTAATAAGGCATGTCACGGAAGTGGAGATTCTGGCAAATACCTATGCAGACCATAACCCAATGTGGCTTGCACTACAGGGATCACAGAAAATAAATAGAGGGAGGATAAATACAAATTTGGTTAAAGATAAGGAATTTGTCAAAAAACTTAAACAAGAGGTAAAGGAGTTTATACAAATAAATAAAAGAGAAGATACATCATTGTTTAATACGTGGGATACCTTAAAAGCGTTCATAAGAGGTATTTTTATAAGACAAGAAGCGGGAAGAAATAAGCAAAAAAGAGAAAAGTTTAAAAAGCTAACTTTGGAACTAAGGGAAATGGAAAAGTTGAGTCAGAAAGCAAAAGATGTAAGGGAACTTAGGATAAAAATAAAATTAGTACAACATCAAATAAATCTATGGTTAATGCAGGAAATAGCGAGAAAGATAGAATGTACTAAAGCATATTTTTTTGAAAATGCAAATAAAATCTCGCGATGGCTAGCATATAAACTTAAAAAGGAGAGGGACAAGAAAATAATTGTGGTGTTGAAAAACGAAAGACAAGAGGAAAATTTTAAAATACAGGAATTAAAAAATATAGTAGAACATTTCTATAGAAATTTATATAAACAAAGCCTACAAGATGAACAACAAATTGAAGATTTCTTACTGAAATATGAACCGGGCAAGTTCTCAGAGCAACAAAGAAAACAACTGAACGGGAAAATTACCATGTGTGAAGTAGTGGAGGCAATCAAAAATCAGAAACAAAAAAAATCTCCGGGACCAGATGCAATTGCAGCGGAAATCTATAAAACAATAGAGAATGAAATATCACCTCTATTAAAGGACCTAGTCAATGATGTTATGACCACCAGTAAAATTCCACAGACCTGGAAAGAAGCTTTAATTACCCTCATTCATAAACCAGAATCAGAAAGAAACGACATTAAAAACTATAGACCGATTTCATTATTAAATGTAGACTACAAAATCTTTGCAGCAATCTTAGCAAATAGATTTAAAAGGGTTATGGTAGAGATTATACACAAAGACCAATCAGGATTTCTACCTAAAAGACAAATTAAAAATAATATCCTAGAATACTATGATCAAAACCCTGGAAGACAATTGGCTTTGGTCTTCTTAGATGCGGAGAAAGCGTTTGATAATGTAAATTGGGAATTCATAAAACAGAAATTAAAGTTATGGAACTGCGGACAAGAATTTTTAAACGCAATTAAAGCCATTCATGAAGAACAATACGCAAAAGTTATTGTTAATGGAGAGCTGACTGGTAATATAGCTATCCAGAAAGGAACAAGGCAGGGCTGCCCGCTGTCACCATTACTATTTATCTTTGGATTAGAAACGCTAAATGAGATTGTAAGGAAAAATAAAGATATAACAGGTGCTAAAATCAAAAAAGAACAATATAAACTTCAGGCATTTGCGGATGACCTGGTCTTTATCCTAGAGGAACCTGAATCGTCGCTACCGTTCTTATTGCAGGATCTCCAGACATACGGGCAAGTGGCAGGCCTAAGAATTAACATGAGAAAAACTAAAATACTTGCCAAAAATTGTTCTGAAGATCAAAGAATGAAAATTCAAAATATCACAAATATGCAGGTAGTGGACAGGATTAAGTATCTGGGAATAATTCTGACAGATAATAATAAAAACTTATTTAAAAACAACTACACTAAATTACTAGAAGAGATAAGACTGGATCTTAGAAGATGGCACGATTTGCATATCTCATTTATGGGAAGAATTGAGACAATAAAAATGAATATTCTTCCGCGTTTCCTCTTTTTGGCTCAGTGCATCCCGATATTGAGGAACATGAAATGGCTCGAAAATTTAAACCGTATAGTCAGGAGATTTATTTGGCATGCCAAAAAACCAAGAATTAATAAAAAACTTCTTACAGATAAAAAAGAAAACGGTGGACTGGGCCTTCCAAACTGGAGGCTATATTACCAGGCAGCGGCTATGGGTTGGATAAGAGATTGGGTCCTCTTGGAAGATGAGAGACTTCTGCAATTGGAGGGACATGATCTGCAGATAGGCTGGCATGCCCACATCTGGTACAATTTGGATAAAAAACAAGTGACATTCCGAAACCATGTATTTAGAGGCCCACTAAGTAAAATATGGAAGGAAATTAAAATGAGGCATTACACTAAAATTCCAAAGTGGGTATCCCCTTTAGAGGCATTCATATTACCATCCTTATATGAAAAAAAGAAAGGACTAACGTATGAAACATTATTGACAAAAGAGAATGAATTAAAATCCCTAGAGAAGCAAGAAATCAAAACAGCAAGCCTAACTATTTGGGAAAAAAACCAATTAAAATCCAGATTTGCTAAAGACCAAAAAATAAATTTTATAAATGCACCCACACAATTGGACAAGATTTGGCTTTCATCAGCGGATAAGTTAATACAGAAGTTGTATAGATTTTTCCTAGGAGAAGATATGATGGACGAAACTATCAAACCAAATATGATTAAGTGGATGGAAGACATAGGGCACACGATTCCGACCGAACAGTGGTCCAGAGCTTGGAGATCTTTGAACCTGTTAAGAGCAACAAATTATAAAGAAAATATCTATAAAATGTTTTACAGATGGCACTGGACCCCAGATAAAGTAGCTAAGTGTTATAAAAAGGCATCTGATAAGTGTTGGAGATGTGGGGGAAAAGTAGGGACCTATATTCATATTTGGTGGGAATGTAGACAAATTAAAGAATTCTGGCGAATGATTAACAAAATTGTTAAGGAAATCACTAATGTAAACCTAGAATTTAAGCCCGAAATCTTTCTGCTCAATATGGTACCGGTAGGACTCAAGAAAGAGGATGTAAGATTGATATTGTATATAGTTACGATGGCAAGGATTGGGATAGCCAGACGTTGGAAGACAAATATTATCCCTAGTAAAGAAGAAATAATAGAGAAACTGATGGAAATAGCTGAGACAGATAAATTAAACGTGCTACTCTCAGGAAAGGATGAAACAATATGTCAAGATAGATGGGAAAAAGTATACAGATGGATGAGACAAAATTGTTAATATTCCTCTTCGACCTCAAAAACAATTTAAATAGATTAGTAAGAAGACTCGATGTACATTTTTGTTTTATATGTAATGGGATGATGGGATGACTGCTGTTGTTTAGTGTTTGTAGTGTTCATTGTCGTGATGTATTGTTATGGGTTACGTGTGACTGTTTGTTGTTGGTGGAATGAAAAACTAAATAAACAATAATAATAATAACAAGTCCCTCTCAGAGTTCCCTAGGGCACTCAAGGAAGCTGTGGTTCGTCCCCTCCTGAAAAAGCCATCTCTGGATCTGGCCAAATTGGCTAAGTACTGGCGGGTCTCCAATCTGCCCTATTTGGGCAAAATAATTGAGAGGGCCGTGGCAATTCAGCTACAGAGCTTTTTGGATGGCACTTCCATTCTAGATCCTTTCCAGTCTGGTTTTTGCCCAGGCTGGTCACCGGTACTGGTCGCCCTCACAGATGACCTCCAGAGGCATCTGGATCGGAGTGGATTGGCAGTGATGTTGCTGTTGGACCTGTCAGCAGCGTTTGACATGGTCGACCATCAGTTACTGATCTACCGCCTCGCCAACACTGGAGTCCAGGGGCCTGCCTTGCAATAGCTGGCTTCCTTCCTTCAGGGTCGGGGACAAAGGGTGGTGCTAGGTAAGCAGCTATCCCAAAGGCACCCAGTGATTTGTGCAGTGCCCCAAGGGGCGGTGCTGTCCCCAATGTTAGTTAACATATACATGTGCCCCCTTGCCCAAATTGCCCAGAGGCATGGGCTGGGATGTCACTAGTATGCAGATGACACCCACCTCTGTCATTGATGGCCAGTCTGACTCTACACTAGAAGGTCTGGGCTGGGCGTTGCAAGCTGTGGCTGGTTGGCTCAGATTAAGCCAACTGAAATTGAATCTGATGAAGACAGAGGTTCTGTGCCTGAGCCGGGGCAGCCCAAGGGTAGGGATCCTACTTCCAATCTTCGATGGGGTGCCATTGGTACCAGCGCCAGAGGTTAGATGCTTGGGAGTGCTCCTGGATGCCTCACTGACAATGGAGGCCCAGGTAGCAGCCACTGCCAAATCAGCCTTTTACCACCTCCGGCTGATTAGACAATTGGTTCCCTTCCTCGAATGCAATGACTTGGTGACAGTGATCCATGCAATGGTCACCTCGAGATTGGACTACTGTAATACTCTCTACATGGGGCTGCCCTTGATCCAGAACCAGAGACCCTCAGACTCAGGCCAAAGAAGGCATACCAAATTTGCTTCAAGGTGCTGGTACTTTCCTTTAAAGCCCTTTATGGTCAGGGGCCCATATACCTGAGGAACGCCTTTCCCCACACATTGCCTAGAGAGCACTGTGCTCAGGGTCACAAAATCAGTTGGCCTCCCAGGTCCTAAAGATGCCAGGCTGGCCACAACCAGGGCCAGGGCCTTCAGTGGTGGCTCTGTACTGGTTCAATGAGCTCCCAGAAGAGATCAGGGCCCTCGGGACCTTTTACAGTTTTGCAGGGCCTGCAAGATGAAGCTCTTCCACCAGGCCTTCGACTAAGGAGCCATATCAAATAACTGAGAAGTGACAGTGCCCTGGTCCTTGGCTTATCATCAACAGCCTGTGCTGTTGCCTAAATATACAGGCCAAGACGAGCCAACCACCAATATAGATCATCTGATTACAACACTAGTATTGGTTCTGCCTTCTGTAAGCATTGTTATAAGTACCTGATCACTTACTAGCACTTTATGATAATGTAGAGTTTTATTATTTGTTTTAAGATTGTATAAAATTTGTTACCTATATGTTTAATCTCTTTGTAAACCACCCTGAGCCCGCTCCGGCGGGGAGGGTGGGGTATAAATTGAATAAATAAATAAAGTTATTCATGAACTCTTTCATTTCTCAACAGTTTTCTGCACTGCATCCACAAGCATTTTTCCCCCTTGTCTTCTTCCATTGCTTTCTCAACTCCTTCTAGCATGAGCTGTGCCATGTTGAATCCCACAATATCCATCACCTCTACTTTCATTGTCTCATGTTTTAAGAGGTTAATGATGTTTCTATACTTTGTGGAAGATTTCACCAAACCACTTTTACTCTTAGGAACAAAGTCCTTAAAGTACTTCATAACTAAACTGAAAACAATCTGTCTTCTCACTGGAAAGCCATCATGTTTCCCCAAAAATGCAGTAATGAAAATGGAAAAACACAAACTGCATTCACAAAAATCAAGGAAATACTGACTTTACTGGCCAATTTTTTTTTAAAAAAACTGACCAATTGTTGACCAAGATTAAAAAACTGACTTTTACTGATTTTGCTGACCATTTTCCACCCCTGGGCACTCCTGGTTCTGAAACACAGAGCAATCCAGAGCTCTGGAAAAAGGCTCTCCATTCTCAAGTGGCATAAGGCAACCCTCAAAACAAATCTCCAGTCTTCTCTGCCCCCACCACCCAGCAAAGTTCCACAAGGTATCTTCATTTCTAAAGCTATTCAGTTGCCACCTGGTACATAGCCCTTCTGTCTCCAGCTCTGCACATAGTCCTTTTTGTGATTCCCACACCTATGTGAAGAATCCTTTGTTTTTCCTGCTCCTTCGTTCCCTTAGGACAGTGTTTTTCAACCACTGTGCTGTGGCACACTAGTGTGCCGTGAGATATTGTCTGGTGTGCCGTGGGAAAAATTCCAATTTCATCCGTAACATATGAACAATTATAAAATAAAGTATTATTATTTCATAATAAAGTAATTATAAAATAATTTCTTTGTGTTTATTTGATTCCTATTCAAGAGAATTACTTTATATATAGTCAATATAGGCACAGAGTTAAATTTTTTTAACATTTTCTAATGGTGGTGTGCCTCGTGATTTTTTTCATGAAAAAAGTGTGCCTTTGCACAAAAAGGTTGAAAAACACTGCCTTAGGATACCGAGATAAACCAATCATACATGCAAATGTTTAGCGATCCTTCCTGCCACTATTCAGGGACGCATCTCCCACCTTTTGTGTAAACCTGGAAACCTTTGCAAACTGCCTTGACTGGATTATTAGTGGTCAGAAAACCCATTCAGCTAGCCACCTAACACCTGGCTAATCCCATCCAAAGTCTATATCCATCAAGGCACATGGCCTCAGAGTGTGTGTGCCTCTGCCCTGATACCAACTGGCAGTCTACCCCCATACTTTTATTTGGGTCACAATCCTGTCTCCATGAACTTCTGCACATCTAAACAGGTCATATCACCCTGTAACTGACCTCTCTATTCACTATCAATCATCTCTGCTTTCTTAGTTCTGTATTGCTTGCTCTTTTTGAATGCTTAGTGTGCTTGTAATTAGGGAAACTCTTTAATAAAATCTATTTAATTTACTCATCAAATCTGGAGTCTTCCTACTATGCTGGACCTTGGGATACAATTGGTGTGCAATTCCTGTACCCCTCTGGTCTTCCCTGCCGCATAGCTAATTTCATCAAACAAGGCAGGCCATTGGTAGTAACACTACCTAAAGAGATGGCTGTGAGTAGTGAATTTTCAGAAAGAAAAAGATGGCAGAGACTAGATTTAAAAGGAATACAGAGTTTACTCAGGGAGTTTGTACAATAGTGTGTGGTGAGAGCAGTAACCCTAAGCAAATACTAGCAGTACTGAATCAAAACACAGACACATTCCTTATCCTAATTAATATAGCAACAACAACCAAACATTCAGCAGAGCTACTCCAAATTGAAGCAGGAGCTACTAATTGAGCTAAAGGTGTACATGTGGTTTGGGAAATGGGGAGGGGGTAGATTATAGGGAGAGCAAATATTACTTGTCCTCAACCCTAGAGCTAGGGAGTTTTCGGAGGGGGGGTAAAGACAGGTTGGGGGCACTGCTGCTCCTTTTCTTCCCTTGGACAACTGATCAGGAGGACAACTACAGAACTGACTAAATGGCACCAAGGAAGGGCAACAAGAAGGAAAGTTCTTGATTGAATTACAAGTCAGGATTTACAAAACTGGAGACATGAAGCTGAGTCATATATTTGGTGGGATCTTTGAGAAAAATGGGAAGATTTGAATGTGAGGTTTCAAACTGTCACAGGGCAAACTGTTCAAATTATGTTAATAGTCACTGATTGCATATCATATAAAAGAACATACAGGAGGAGGCATCTTTTGTCTTCTAGCCAGGCATGTTTTAATTGTTGTCCTCCTGTTGGCATTCTGATTTTTCCCAGAAAGGTTTCCTTGGAGGCATTTGCTCAATCAGCTACTGGGGAAGAGCAACTATAAATAGTGCTATTCTTTTATGAAAGTGTCTCCAAAGAAACTGATCACACACATAAATAAGATGGACTGATAATCATAGATGACAAGGTGGGAAACAAAGTAGAATCAAACACTGAAAAAATTGGGCTAGGAGCACAAAATGAAACAGGAGAGCAACTCATAATTCAGTAAAGACAACAACTTGTTCATTGCAAACACATGTTTCAGACAACATGGACAGATTCAGGTGGGGTAGCCATGTTGTTCTGAAGCAGCAGAACAAAGTTTGAATCCAGTGGCACCTTTAAGACCACCAAAGTTTTATTCAAGCTTATACCCTGATCTTTGTTGATCTTAAAGGTGTCACTGGACTCAAACTTTTTTCTCTATACATAGACATAACAAGACGGCCAATACAGAAATCAAATAGATTACATAATCAGAAGCAGACTAGGAGCTAAATCAAGACTAGGAGTTGATTATGGTACAGATCATTTTATTGAAAATAAAATGAAGCTGAAGAAAAACAAAACATTCAAGATAAATAACATTCCTGAAGAGTTAAAAGACCAAGTAAAGATCAGATTTGCATTGCTAGCTCAAGTGAATGGTAAACAGAAGACCTATGGGTTGAAACCAGAGATACTATCAAGGAAGAATGAGCAAAGACTTCCTGTAACCAAAAGAAATGAAAAGTCTTGGTGGATGGCAGATAAACGTCTTAAAATTGCTAAAGATAGACAAGAAGCAAAAGTAAAAGATGACAGACATATAATCAGAAGTCTAAATGCAGACTGACATGTAGAAACAAAGAGACCTATTCTAATAACCAGTGCAAAGAAACAGAAGAAAACAACAAAAAAGGAACAGTAGTCTGTTCCACAAGATCCAAGAAATCAAAGAGAAATTTAAAGCACAGTCAGGGATACTGCAAGATCAACATGGAAATAATTTAACTGAACAGGACAAAATAAAGAAAAGATGGGAACAATACACTAAAGAACTATACAGAAGAGATGAAAGGATGACAGATTCCTTCCAAGAATAATCTTTTGAAGAAGAACCTGCAATTTTAGAAAGTGAAGATGCACTGAGAGCAATTGGAAGAACCAAATCACCAGGAGTAGATGGGGTATCAATACAGCTATTTCAAGCCACAGAAATGGAGTCCATCAAAATCTCAACATGAATATGCCAACAAATATGGAAAACAAATCAATAGCCCATGGACTGGAAATGCTCAATCTACATTCTGATCCTGAAAAAAGGAGATGTCAAAGATTACAGCAACTACTAGACCATTGCATTAATTTCTCACACAAGTACAGTGGTGCTCAAAATCTTATAACAAAAGACTGTTACCATATATGGAATGAGAAATGTCAAATATTCAAATGTGATTCAGAAAAGGAAGTGCCGCTAGAGATCATACTGCAAATTTACATTGGTTACTGGAACATTGAGAGAATTTCAGAGGAAAATCAATTTGTGTTTCAAAGATTACAGCAACTTTTTTGGCAGGGGATCATAAAAAGCTATGGTTGTTTTTTTCTTTTAAAAAAATGAGTGTGCCAGATTATTTTGATGTGCAACCTGTACAAGAGGCTACTCTTAGGACAGAATATGGGGAAATGGTTTCCAATTAGCAAAAGTGTCAGATAAGGATGTATTTTATCTCCCTATTTATCAAATTTATACCCTGCCCTCCCCCCCAGAGCAGGCTCAGGGTGGCTTACATAAAAGATTAAAACACATGAATAACAATTATAAACAGTCATAAAACCTTCTAAAACACTCCAATATCATAAAGTGCTAGTAAACATTAGTTCTGATAGTAATAATGTTGTTTAACAATGGCAGCAACAATTCAATGGTCTATCTTGATGATGAGCTCTTTGATTTTTTCTATATGCGGCAGGCACAGGCTGTTGAATGGTAGCTCCAGGGGACAGGGCTCTCCACCTTTCAATTATTGGGGGTGGCTCCTTAGTTGAACACCTGGTGGAAGAGTCTTGTAGGCCCTGTGGAGCTGCATGAGGTCCCACAGGACCCTGATCTCTTCTGGGAGCTCGTTCCACCAGTACGGAGCTGCCACTGAAAACGCCCTGGCCCTGGTTATGGCTAGCCTGGCGTCTTTAAGACCTGGGAGGGCCAGTTGGTTTTGGGACCCTGACCACAGTGCTTTCTGGGAAACATGTGGGAAAAGCAGTCCCTCAGGTATGTAGGCCCCTGACCATAAAGGGCTTTAAAAGTAAGAACCAGTACTTTGAAGGGAATTTGGTATGCTATCAGTAGCTAGTGCAGTGCTTTCAGCACAGGCTAAATGTGCTCCTGCATAGCATTGGGGAAATCACCGCCCCTTTGGGCACTCCACAATCCAGTGGGTGCCTTTGGGATACCTGTTCCCCTAGTACCATCCTTTGTCCCCAACCTTGAAGAAAGGAGGCAAGCCATTGCAAGTGTCAGCGAGGTGGTGAATCAGTAGCTGATGGTCAACCATGTCGAACACTGCCGACAGGCCCAACAACAGCACTGCTGATCCACCCCAATCCAGATACCTCCGGAGGTCATCTGTGAGGGTGTCCAGTGCTGTCTCCATCTGGTGGCCTAGGCAAAAACCAGACTGGCAGGGGCTTAAAATGGAAGCATCATCCAAAGAAGGGCACAGGTCAAGGCAACATGTGGTAGGGTGTACAGTTAGGACTCTGTGTCTAATCTAAATCAAGTTGGCTCGGTTTTCCATATTCTTCTATACTGTCCCCAATATGATGATATACGTTTTACTCTTTTAGACCCAATTTTATCTAACATGATAGGCTGCCCAGATGCTCTGAAGATGCTCCATCTCCTGAATGATTTGTCACCTGAAATGACTGAAAAGGTAGCCTTATTTCTAAGTTTGGTAATTAAGGACCGATTGCGCAATGCATAGATGTATATGATTGATTCATTTCTCCTTGTTACCTCTTTATCTATTTATGTTTCCTCCTCTAACCTGACATATGCCAATAAAGGTCTGTGTATGTATGTAATTTGTCAACTTCCTCTAGGCTGAGCGGACTGAAATAATCCATAACCTGACTAGAAGACGTGCATGGAGCCTTGAGTTCACTCATTCTCAACTGTGGCGGGGAGGTTGTGGAGCAGCAACAAGACTTTATCTGCGAAATAGCTCACAAATGTCTCACAGCCAATGACCAATTCCTTAGCATTTGGTCTGCCTTGTGGCAGAGCAGTAATAGACTGAATCATTCTAAACAATTGGGCTGGGTGTGAGGTCTCAGACGCAATCATAGCTACATAGTACTCCCTCTTAGCAGCTTTGACTGCCATCTCATAGGATCTCATGAACTTCCTATAAGATGTTCTTGTAGCTTCATCACGGGCGCACCACCACTGTCTCTCTAGCCATCTTAGCCTTCATGTCATTAGCTGCAGCTCCTGGGTAAACCAAGGAACGAGCCTGGAGTGAGGGCGCAGGGGGCGTCGGGGGGGGCGATCTTGTCAATGGCTGCCGAGAGTTGGCTATGCCAGTCCTCTACAAGCTCATCTAATGATTTGCAGAACATATCATAAGGGAAAATGGATGAGATTTAGATGAAAGTAGAATGAAAATTGTTGAAAGGAACATCAAAAAGACACAAGTAATGACTACTAAAGAATTATACAGCTTTAATATCAACAATGAAGAAATTCAGAATTGTTAAACATTCTACTGTTCCTTGACGGAATGAATCATGAACCAAAAGGGAGACTGTAACCAAAAAATCTGAAGGAGATGAGACAGGAAAGGGTACCCATGAAGGAGCTAGAAAAGATCCTTAGGTGTTAGGATGTGTTACTGGCTGACGGGAAGAAAGCTGATTCATTTCAAATGTGGTGCTGACGGAGAGTATTATGGATACCATGAACCGCCAAAAAGGCAAGTAAGTAGGTTCTAGATTAAATCAAGCCTGAAATCTCCCTAGAAGCTAAAATGTCCAAACTGAGGCTGTGAGGTACCCCACTGGCTGCCTTGTCTGTCTTTCCTCTTCCCTGGCCTCAGATATGGACATGAAGGAGCTTAAGTCAACTGCTCCCTCCTGTGTCCTGGCCTACTGGTTCCCCAGCCCGGACTCTGCATATCTGTATCCTCCCCAGCCTTGGGGAGATCTCTTTTTATATCCTGCCTGTCCCTTCTCCCGCCGCTGCTTCTCCCAGCTTCTACTCGAGAAGGGCAAGGCCACCCATTAGTCTCCTCTCCCTCCCATAACTCTTGCCACATACTGAGCCTTGTCCAACCATCTGCTCGCTCTCAAGGCCATACCTACCCTGGCAAATTGGGTGTTGACCTCAGTGGTAGCCTGTTCCTGTTGGACATTCTGTTGGGCATCTGAGGCTTGGCTCTGGTGCTGCACATGCTGCTGTGCTCTCCCCTTCATGGTTAACCCTATGCGTTGCCTCCTTGTGTGCCACTCTCTCGCCAGCTCTGTGCGGCTCTTTGTGCAAAAATAACACTAAACGCATATAAAATTGCTGAAACTTGTTCTTTTATGTTGGAACAAAAAATGCTTTATCTCCATTTTCCCCAATGAACTGTATACTTTTTAAACCAGTCCTGGAGTTCTGCTGAGCTCAAAGACAGCAAGAGCTTGGCGTTAGAAGGGTTTGCCTCTTGCATGTAATCTCTGTGTAGTGATAGTTTCCAATTTAAGGAGCAACAAATAGAATTGGATCATAGTCAGACTGTGATTGCCAAATATCGCCTGCAATTCAATTCTTTTTCTGAAGTTTGTTGGTAATTTGCCTAAATCATCCAGACTGCTCTTTCTCACCTCCTCACTTCCTAGCAACTCCCCCAAAAGCTGATACTGGAAGTCATGCAATCCATGGGGCCATAAAGTCATGCAACCAGGTGGGACTGCAATGAGGAGGGGGAGCTAGGTAAAATGCCACACCGTGATTTTCTATCACTGGTAAAATAAACACTTTACTTGCTATTGGCTCCAAATAGCATGAGAATATACTTTCCTTGGAGCAAGAGAGAAAGACATAATTCAAGACACAAGTATAAGACCAAGGCAGAAGGTATTTGAAAATGAGGCCTCTGAATTTTATCCCTGCTTTAAGTCACTGAGATTTCTTATAAAACCATATTTAATTGGTCCTATTTTCAGTATTCATTGTATTATTTGGAGCTAATGTGCAATATATGTTTGACCACCGAGGAAGGCCGAATTGACCAAAGCACTTATGGTCTTGGTCACATATATTTTCTGTTTAATTCTTATGTATGATTTTGTCCAGTTTTGAGGCTACTATTCAGCCTATATCTGTTTTTATCTAATTTGTAATACATACATGTATTTTGGTATATCTGATAATATTTATATGCTTTTAATTTATATTATTTGGCCTTTATATTTGTGGTAATTAACCTTTTGGTTTCTTAATTCAACTTGTCTAAGTTAAGTTTTCTTCCCTTCCTTTTGTTCCTGGTTGTGCTACATTAGACACAACTGCCCCCCCCATTTTATATTAATTATATCTCTTATGTCTTAGTTATATATTACTTATGTAACATTTTCTGTGTTAAGAGCCTTCCCTGTTATCTATTTTATTACTACTCAGTAGCAGCACCAGTTGCTATCTCACATGTTGATAGACTCATCTTCTTGATTCACATTTGGGTCTACAGACGTAACTTGCCGCAAAGATCTATTTTAGTCACAGCCTCAAATTACCTTTAATTTTTCTGACACTGGTTATCAAGACTGCCACACTGTGGTCAATGTAGCAACAAGGCTGCAAATGCACGTAAAACAAACCATTGATATGAGATGGTGGCTGGTGCTCATTCAACAAAGGGTTTCTTCCTTTGGTCATTTCTGACTTTTTTAGATATTTAGAAAGATAGAGGCAATTTGTTGAAATGGAAACAATTCTCTTTATTACTAGCTTTTTAAAATATGTCAGTGAAATCATTTGGGTTATTTTAAAATATGAAATTGTACAGTATCACTGACAATTCTGTTTCTTTTTCTCTTGTTGCTCCTTCTTATCTTATAATGCCTTTTAATTGTAGATGTGGTTAAGGTTTATCCAGACCTAATGTAACTACTTAATGGTTCTCACACAAGTTATTGTTTTAAACTAACATATACCATTACATGCACTTTACAATGTACAGCCTGATTGTAAGCAGACGGGGGGGGGGACACACAGACTGAGAGGCTGACATGCAGGAGGGACTTGTTTGTCACTGGTTATGTAGCCAACATAAAACAGCTCTAATGCTTGCATGCTAATCCAAACAAAGAGCTATGCAAATTGCTACCATTGGTTGGTTGCTTAGCAACCATACAGCAAGTACTAAAAACAAAATACTGTCATACTATACTACAATATTGAACTGGTGGGGAGGAGAGCCTACAATAAGATTTGTGAAAATCACTAAATCTGAAATATTAAAAAGTTTTGGCTAGAAACAAAATGGTATTGTTTGTGAGCCATTTTTCTTGGTGCTAATTTTCCATGTGGGAATGCACTCACATGTCATGCTATGATTACACACACATACACACAACAATTAGACTTATTCCTTTTTTTGGTATTTTTTTTTTTTTGTGTGCATGCCCCTGCGTCTTGGCCCTGGTATTCCTTGGAGGTCTCGCATCCAAGTATTTGTCAGGGTCAGCCATGCTTAGCTTCCAAGATCTGATGAAATCGGACTTGCCTGGGCTATCCAGGTCAGGGCTAGAGAGACTTATTGCTGTGGCTTCTGCACATCATGTCTTAGTCTCCAGGCTCAATGAATGAGTGCTGCAGTTTTGCTCCAAGGCATGGACCTTTATGCATGTGAGAAAATGGAGTTCTGTGTATGCATGTCGATTCATAGTTCTTGATACTTTGGATTTTTAAAGGTCTTCTATTTGTGCTTTGGCATGGGTATATTAAACAAGCAGATTGGAAGTATTCATAGTACCTGGAAAAACTTAAGGCTTTGGAATGCAGTGACTACAAGGAACACAATGGCCACAAATAGGAACAGAGCATACCCCATCTTTTTCCAGTTATTAGCCACTGTTGCATCCCTTTAATTTATTTGTTCACACCTCAACCTGTTCTCTTCTTCCAATGATCTCTATGGACATTTTACCCACAAAGAAGGTCTCTGAATCACCTCATATAGAAAGCTGTTCCAACATGAGGGGGGCCACAGCTGAAAAGGTCTGCACTGAGGCTGAAAAAGTTACCATCTTGTGGTGAAATGGTAAGGAAAAAATGCTGGGAGGAGAGAGCCAGCACATGGGTACATAGTAGCAGCAGTCTACATGTAGCTCTCTAGTGACAAAAAAGAGGTAATGCCTGCAGAACTGGGATACAAGATCACTGCACTGACACATTGGATCATGGGCTTAATTACATGTTCAGCTACACAAATTCAAAAAATGAAGGCACAGTCAGAATTATATTTGTAACTCTTATAACTGTGCTCCAGCTATCAGAAAAAGAGGGAATATAATGTGCTACTGCCATTCGTTATCACCTGAATGCTGCTATAACTATGGGGATGAGAAGTACTCAAGTATATTTAAGAAAATGGAAATTTCTGTACATTTCCAGAGCCATTATCTAGCTCATATGTGAAGTGAGGTGTTAGCGGCTTGTACTGGCCTTTTGCCATTTTTGGCCATTTCCTTGATATTCCTTTGGTTATTGCCTGTTGAGCCATAAGCATCACTCTGGCTTTAACCATTTCCCACATTACCTTGCTGAGACAGCTATCTGGATATATGCTTTTGAGACCTGGACCTTCACTGGGAACATATTTATCCATGCTAAACAAACTGTTTCCTCCAGGAAAATCAATCTGATGTTGCTGTAAAGCAGGGCAGCCGCACCTTCAAAAACTATAAACAGAGGCCAAAAGCCAAAGGAAAACAGGGCTGCACTTACCTGTAACTGCTGTTTGTCGAGTTGTCTTCTGTGCAGGCACACATTGGGGATGGCACATATGCAGGCCTGTTGACAGAGAGAAATTTCTAGCTGCTAGAGTAGAGAGGGTGCCCCTCCCCCGGTACATGCTCAGAGTGTTCCCGCCAAACGTGTGCCAACGACGAGGGGTGCCATTTTCCCTCAGTCTTTCCACATCTCTGAGCCCCCTTGCAGTGCAGCCAAGTCACAGCAAGTGCTCCCAGAGGGGTAGGAGGCTGGGAATGTGCACCTGCACAGAAGACAACTTGATGAACAGCAATCACAGGCAATGTTCTCTCTAAGCCAGAGATGTCGAACTCATTTGTTATGAGGGCCATATCTGACAAATATCACTTTGTTAGGCCGGGCCATGTGTGCCATAAAAAGTAACACAAGGTACCAGAGATATAAACTTTATAAAGATGATTTCAGATGCCCAATGGCAATAGCAGGCGTGATTGGATTAGGTGTGATATGCAGAGGCATGGAGATATCAGCATTGGTAATGAGACAGGAAACCTAGATCTCAATTTGATACAGTCATTAAGGTGCTGTTGTACTCTTGCTCCCTTTCACTAATAAGGAATGCCAGCTGTGCTGTTAGGTTTCTCCCCTGCCCCAGTCTGTTAGAAATGGAAAGGGGGATCTCTTCAAGTGCCATGGGATGGACTCTCTCTCTCTCTCTTATACCCAGAATAAAATATTTTTTGGTCTTAAACACAGGACTCTTCCCCCCCAATACCTGGAATAAAACTTTTTTTTTTGTCTGAAACACAGGACTCCTTCCATACCTGGAATAAAACATTTTTTGGTCTTAAACACAGGACTCTCCCCCCATTCCTGGAATAAAACGTTTTCTTGGTCTGAAACATAGGACTCCCCTCCAAAAAAAACCTGGAATAAAACATCTTTTGGTCTAAACACAGGACTCCCCCCCATAACTGGAATAAACTGTTTTTTGGTCTAAACACAGCTCTCGCTCTCTTTCTGGCATGCTCCCTCTGGCTGACTGGCTCCCTCCCTCTCTCTGTGAAGAAAAAGTGTGCTTATACCTGGAATAAAACATTGCTGGTCTTATGAAAAGTCACACAAGATGCCATTCCTGCCCACTCTGTGTAACTCTTCCTCCTCCTCCCTTCCCAGAGGAGGAGGGGAGGGAACTAGGAGACAGTGGCCAGAAGGAGCTGTGATGTTGGAAATGGAAGCAGGAAGCAGCACAGAGTCAGCTACTCTTAAACTGGATTGCAGCCCTACGTGGGCCAGATCTGGCTCGTGGGCTGGATCTTTGACACCTCTGCTCTAAGCTCCACAATGTGTTAAGCAAAAATTCTACCTTATGAGTGAAAAAAGCTAGTAGCATTAAAGTTGTGAGTCTACATTTGACTATTGCATAAATTAGTTTTTTAGATTACTTCCAGGACCTTGTAAAAATCTCAGAATAAATTCTTTTTATATTTAAATTATATTTTAATCATAACTTAAACATTTTAAAGGGAAAACAGAATCAAGTCACCCCTTTCCACCCACCCCTTCCCACACTATATTGGTAGACATGGCCTCTGAAGAACAGGTCTATCCAACCTTTTTCACTACATTGGTAGACCTGGCTTCTGGAGGTCTCCCAACCCCACTATATTGGTAGACCTGGCCTCGGACCATTGCCCTTTTCTGAGCCTTAGAAAACATACCAGCTCCCCTCCCTGTTCTCCTCCCACTGAGCCAGGCCCCCTCGGTCCATCTGAGGCCACAGGTTGAGACAGAAGATCCCAGGGAGTCCAATTCCTTCTAAGCCAGAAGTTGTTAGGTATCTGACCTAAGGAGGTAAGCAGAGATGACCGCTACTTGTTAATATACTTGGCAACTGCTGCCAGGATTTTGTAGGCAAGATACTGGAGAACCACCCAAATACCAGTGAGACAAGAATTTATTGTGAAGGTATTCGAGGCGGCGGAGATGGACAGGCTGTCTCTGAGTACGAAAGGGCATTCAGATTCCACTTTCCAGAACACTTGGAAACGTTTCTATGACTGGTCCAAACTAAATGGAGGAGAGGGTAAAGAACTGATTAAAGAAAAGATAAAAACAGAGATGAAACAGATGGATTGATATGAGAGATACTCAGGTAAAGGGTAACATTATGTTGAATGATAAAGTGCTTTAAATGTGATATATAGATGGAACTAAATAACTCCCTTTTGTGTTTTATGTGTGTGGATTAGTTTTGTGTGTTATGTTTTTAGTGTTGTTGTTATATTGTACTGTACTGTGTTGTGTTGTATTGTATTACTCTGTTTAGTTGTAGTTAGTTATAAAAATAAATAAAAGTCTGCTCCAAAGGGTGGAATCGAAGGCATCTTTATTTGCGGCTGGCTCCCCTCCCATTATTATTTTCTTTTGATTAAGTGCAAGCTTTCGCCTTGCAATTGCATGGAAAGTGGAATGAGTGCCTGAGCAGAGCGAGGAGAGCTGAACGCTGCTGCAGTTTGCTAAAGCGCTTAAAAACTCCCAAGATAGATGCTGTTGTTGGCTGCTGGAGGCTTGCAGGGTTGGCGGAGGAGGCGTGGCCGTAGGGAAGGACTCAGTCCAATCAGAACTACAGGAGGGGGAGGGAGGAAGAGTCACCAAGAGAAATAATAACAAAACCAGGGAGTGTTAACATTTCCCAAAGTTTGCTCTGCTCTTTCTGAAAGCAGTTGTCATTTCTAAAGAGCAACATGGTTTTCAGGAAATTAACTTGGCCTTTCCATTTGAAAGGGCTGCCCAGAAGATTCTTAGTTGCCACCAAGAAATTCGTGAATGTTCAATTTAATTCAGAATGTACGTGTAGCAAGATGTGAGCATAATATATATCGTAAACCTCAGTTTTAACTTGATTTTATAGAAGTGAAAAAAGTTTATAAAATAAAGTGCTGGGCAAACTGTGGCTCCAGGACATTTCCAACTACTGCTGCCAGTTTTCAAATTAACAAGTCATCACCCCACATTGCAGAATAAAGATTTGCTTAGTGTCTGCTTTCTGCAGTCCTTGTGTGTGAACAGGCAGCTCGCTTCCCATGGAAAGCTGTTTCCCAAACTGTAAGAACAGAAAGAACCGACAGAAACTCATTACCTAGAAGCGTGCATGTCCACTGGCAGAGACTGAAGTTGATTACTTTAGCTATAAATACTTTCTAAGTGATTTGCAGGATAAATACATTAAACTATAGTGTTGTGAGTGCTACAGTTTTACAGAGCTCTTGGCAAGAACTGAAGAGCATAAGACAGGATGCAATCTGCAAGTGTTCCTTGCAGTTCGGAGGTAGTCTATTTACATCAACAGCGTAGGAATTTGTCCACCACACTATGCTCTATCATTTCTGAAATTCAGAGACACACCTCCTCATGCAGCTGCTGGTATGACCTTGGGTCAGTCACAAGTTCTCTCGGAGCTGTTCTCCCAGGAGCACTTCTCGAAAGAGCTCTCTCAGCCCCACCTACCTTTTCTCAGCTCAGAGTTTAAAATGCAGTGCTTTAGGGCTTTGTGAGTTTATTGAAATCATGCTTTCCTTACTACCTTTCCTCATGTCATATTTCTAGCTGTTGAAATCGAGTGGGATATCTACAATCATATAGCCTGTGTGCTAGATTAGGTCTGTGGAGATGTGGGCGAAAATTCCTGATTACTGATCACTTGGGTTCTTTGGGCCAGTTACTCTCTAAGCCTAACCGACCTTTCAGAGATTGTGTTACTTGTTCTCACAATTAAAAAAAATAGCAATTTCAATTTTTGTGATTTTCATTCTTCTTTAAATGCATATATGTTTGCAAACTGGTGGGCGCACGGGGGGGGGTGCCAGAAGGTAGCCTCGCCTAGTCTGCAAAAAAAACCTGGGACTGGCCCTGCTTCCAAAGTCTATGCCGCCACAAAGAGTACTTCTCGTCATACTTCAGCAAAATCTCCAGGATAGTGTGCCTAATGTTTCTGTTGCTCTAAGGATCCTCCTCACACTTCCAGTGTCAGTGGCAAGTGGTGAGTGCAGTTTCTCAAAACTCAAACTTCTAAAAACACACATACATAAGAACATAAGAACATAAGAACATAAGAGAAGCCAATGTTGAATCAGGCCAATGGCCCATCTAGTCCAACACTCTGTCACACAGCGGCCAAAATATACCAGGTGCCATCCGGAGGTCCAGCAGTGGGGCCAGGGCACCAGAAGCCCTCCCACTGCTGCCCCCTCCAGCACCAAGAATAGAGTGCATCACCTGCCCCAGACTGAGAGTTCCCATCCATACCCTGTGGCTAATAGCCACTGGTGGACTTCTGCTCCATATGTTTATCTAATTTCCTCTTGAAACTGTCCATACTTGCAGCTGCCACAACCTCCTGTGGCAGTGAATTCCATATGTTAATCACTCTTTGGGTGAAGAAGTATTTCCTTTTATCTGTTTTAACCCGACTGCTCAGCAATTTCATAGAGTGCCCACGAGTTCTTGTATTGTGAGAAAGGGAGAAAAGTACTTCTTTCTCAACCTGCTCAATCCCATTCATAATCTTATAAACCTCGATCATGTCACCCCTCAGCCGTCGTTTCTCCAAGCTAAAGAGCCCCAAGCATTTTAACCTTTCTTCATAGGGAAGGTGTTCCAACCCTTTTATCATTCTAGTTGCCCTTCTCTGCACTTTTTCCAATGCTATAATATCCTTTTTGAGATGTGGTGACCAGAACTGTACACAGTATTCCAAATGAGGTCGCACCAATGATTTATACAGGGGCATGATGATACTGGCTGATTTGTTATCAATTCCCTTCCTAATAATCCCCAGCATAGCGTTGGCCTTCTTTATTGCAGCTACACATTGTGTAGACATTTTCAGCGAGTTATCCACTACGACTCCAAGATCTCTCTCTTGGTCAGTCTCTGCCAGATCAGACCCCATCAATGTGTATTTATATTTAGGATTTTTGGCTCCAATGTGCATCACTTTGCACTTGGCCACATTGAACCCCATTTGCCACGTTGACGCCAACTCACCCATCCTCAACAGATCCCTTTGGAGTGCCTCACAATCCTCCCTGGTTTTCACCACCCTGAACAACTTCGTGTCATCTGCAAATTTAGCCACATCACTGCTTACTCCCAATTCCAAATCGTTAATAAACAAGTTAAAAAGCATCGGACCGAGTACCGATCCCTGTGGTACCCCACTGCTTACCACCCTCCACTGAGAAAGTTTCCCATTTATACTCACTCTCTGTTTCCTATTTATAAGCCAGTTTTTGATCCACAAGAGGACTTGTCCTTTTATCCCATGACTATTGAGCTTACTTAGGAGCCTTTGATGAGGAACTGTATCAAAAGCTTTCCGGAAGTCAAGGTAAATAATATCTATTGGGTCCCCCTTGTCCACATGTTTGTTCACTCCCTCAAAAAACACTAACAGGTTAGTGAGACAAGATCTTCCTTTACAGAACCCATGCTGAGTCTGCCTCAATAGTTTTTGTTCATCAATGTGCCTACTAATTCTTTCCTTAATAACAGTTTCCACCAATTTACCCGGTATCGATGTCAGACTGACTGGCCTGTAATTTCCTGGATCTCCCCTGGAGCCCTTTTTAAAGATTGGAGTGACATTAGCTACCTTCCAGTCCTCAGGAATGGAGGCAGATTTTAAAGAAAGATTACATATTTTTGTCAGGAGATCCACAAGTTCACATTTGAGTTCTTTCAGAACTCTCGGATGAATGCCATCCGGGCCTGGTGATTTATTAGTTTTTAAATTGTCCATCAGTCGGAGGACTTCCTCTCTTGTCACCGCAATCTGATTCAGGTCTTTCAAACCCCCTCCCGAAATCGGTGCTTCTGGAGTGGGCAAACACTTCTCCTCTTCCACAGTGAAGACAGAGGCAAAAAATGCATTCAGCTTCTCAGCCATTTCCCTATCATCCTTCACTACTCCTTTTACCCCTTGGTCATCCAAGGGCCCCACTGCCTCCCTGGCTGGCTTCCTACTTCTAATGTATTTGAAGAAAGTTTTATTGTTGGTCTTTATGTTTTTTGCGATATGCTCCTCATATTCCCTTTTTGCTTGCCTGATCACAGACTTGCATTTTATTTGCCATAGTCTGTGTTCCCTTTTATCAACCTCACTAAGACTAGCTTTCCACCGCTTAAAGGAATCCTTCTTACCTTTTACAGCTTCCATTACTTTATTTGTTAACCATGCAGGCTTTTTTCTATACCTATTTGTACCTTTCCTAACCTGCGGTATATATTTTTTCTGAGCTTCTAGGATTGTCTTTTTAAATAGTCTCCAAGCTTCCCCAATGGTTTTGACCTTCTCCACTCTTCCTTTCAATTTCTTCCTCACATGTCCCCTCATACCAGAGAAGTTACCCCTTTTAAAGTTAAAAGTGGTTGCGTCAGTCTTTTTGGGCAACTCCCTATCTGTACAAATGTTAAACTCAATGACATTATGGTCACTGTTCCCAAGTGGTGCAATCACTTTTACATCTCTCACCAGGTCTTGGGTGTTACTTAGGACCAAATCCAGGATCGCCTCTCCCCTGGTAGGATCTGTGACCATCTGTTCCACAGCACAGTCATTGAGAGTGTCTAAGAACGCAATCTCTTTTTCCCGACTAGAACTCATATTGACCCAATCAATGTGTGGGTAGTTAAAGTCGCCTATTACAACACAGTTATTTCATCTAGCCGCTATCTTTAATTCATTCATTATTTTATAATCCTCCTCTATCTTTTGATCTGGTGGGCGATAACAAACTCCCACTGTTAAGCCTCCTTTTGGACCCACTATTTCAACCCATAGCATTTCCAGAAGCGAATCCAATTCTCTTACCCTCTCAATCTTACTGGATGGTACACCCTCTCTGACATACAGAGCCACCCCACCTCCAACCCTTTCCCCCTATCCCTCCGATATAATTTATAACCAGGAATCACCGTATCCCACTGATTTTCCTCATCCCACCAAGTTTCTGAAATACCCACAATGTCTATTTCCCCCCAACACCAAGCATTCCAACTCCCCGATTTTACCTCGGAGACTTCTAGCATTTGTGTATAAACACTTATAGTTTCCCATGTTTGTTAAGCCCACAGCCTTCCTCTTGCTGCCTCGAGACCTTGCCAGGCAGTTCCTATCATTAGCCACAGTCTCAGTGGACAATTGTAATCCATTTCCTTGTACAAAAGTAATAGCTACCCCTTCATCTCTTTGAGATGAGCCATCCCGAACCAGAGACTTTTCATCTCCTGTCGGCTTTCCCCCATTATTCAGTTTAAAAACTGCTCTGCCACCTTTTTGATTTTGAGTGCCAGCAGCCTGGTTCCTTCTCGGGACAAGTGGAGACCGTCCCTTTTGTACAGCTCCCTCTTGTCCCAAAAAGCATCCCAGTGCCTAACAAACTTGAACCCTTCCCCCCTACACCACCGTCTCATCCACGCATTGAGACTCCTGATCTGTGCCTGTCTCTCCGGCCCTGCGCGTGGAACAGGTAGCACTTCCGAGAAGGCTACCTTGGAGGTCCTGGCCTTGAGTTTCCTGCCCAGCAGCCTAAATTTCTCCTCCAGGACCTCACGACTGCATTTACCCACATCGTTGGTGCCGACGTGCACCACGACCACCGGCTCCTCCCCAGCACTATCTACCAGCCTATCTAAAACACGCGTAATGTCCGCTACCTTCGCACCAGGCAGGCAAGTCACCATACGGTCAGTACGCGGGTTCGCCACCCAGCTGTCTACCTGCCTAAGGATCGAATCACCAACTACCAAGAGCCCCCTCCCACCCTTCCCAGGGACGGTTCCTTGGTACGAAAGGATACCCGTTCACCAGCTGAAGAAGAGGTCCCTTCTGAGGGCACATTCCCCTTATCCTCAGCATGGTGCCCCTTTTCCCCTTGACCCTCATGCTCCCTGGCAGCAGCCGGGCTGCCAGATCCAGAGTGGGACATATCTAACAAGTCCCCGAGAGTCTTCCCCGTGCACCTAACTGACTGTCCCTGCTTCTCCAGGTCAGCCACCTTGGCCTCAAGGGAGCAAACTCGCTCCCTGAGAACCAGGAGCTCCTTGCACCGAGCACACACCCAAGACTTCTGACCAGTGGGCAGATAGTCATACATGTGACACTCCATGCAAAACACTGGATAGCCCCCAACCCCCTGCTGGCATTCTGGCTTCATAATTGTTTTTAAACAAATACTTTTCTATAACCCCCTTTTAAAACACTTTGTATTTATATGGCTCCTGTTGTAGGAGTCTACTTACCTTACCTTACCAAGGAGCCAAGGTCCTGGCTTTCTGGCTCTTCCTGGGCTTCTTACAGAGCCCCTAGGCTCAGAGCCACAGGCAAAGAGCCTCGCCCTTTTGCTCGTGCCAGAGGCTCGTGCCTCTTGCAAACTTCCTGCCTTAAATGGAATTGTCTCCCAGGAGAGGGCGTGGCCAGCAGCTACTCAAAATCACCCAAGGCACTTAATGACGGTCAAACAAAGCCCCTTTCACACCCCAACTCCAGCAGCCAGGAGTCTGCTATTCAATTTCACCCAAGCACTTAATTACAGGCAACAATGACCCTTTCACACCCTAACTCCAGCAATCAGGAGTCTGTTACAACTCACCCACACACTCCCAAATACAGTCACTGGCACAGTACCTTCTCAGCTAAAGCACCTCAGCTGAAAGTAAATAAATAAAAATACCACTCACCCCTCTGGCAGCTCAAACACCTAGCTCCTTCTCAGAGCTCAGCTGGGTCACTCGGCAATGCTGCAAAAGAGACGACTTGGTCTGGCAACTATCTCAATTGAACATGCTGAAGCATCAGCGCTTGACCTGAAGGAATTGGGGACAAAATTTGCCAAAGAAAAGGCACGCAAAATCAGAATATGATGTGCCTGAAATAGAAACACTAAAGAGACTTTAAATTTCAACACCACAGTTAACAGGAGTTTTCAAAATGCTTTGTTATTTGTGTTTTTCTGTCTTTTTCTCACAATTAAAAAAAAAGAAATTAGCAATTTCAAAATGTGTGTTTTTCATTCTTCCTAAAATGCATTTATTTTTTAATATTGGGGGTGCGGGGGGGGGCAGAAGGGATCCTCGCCTAGGGTGCAAAATAAGCTGGGGCCGGCCCTGCCTGTGTATACAAGAATCCAATTTTATTCAGATCCCTAGAAATAGACCAGGAGACTAGATCTTATATATGATTTCTTTTACTAGATGATTCACACACACATACAATTAAAATAAAGCAATCACACACTCAAGCAATACAGAACTAGGAAATTAGATAGAACAAGAGGCGGGACCTGCGATACTCACAGGGGGAAGTATTCCCCACAGCTCCAAGCCTGCGAAAGCTGGAGACGCAGCAGCAGGAAAGCCCAGCCTTCTCCCCCCCCCAGTGGCGGCAATGAGGTTGGCTCACCAAAGTTTCTCCTTCCCCCCAGCAGCGGTGAGGCCAGCCCGTCAAGCTTTCTCCCTCCACCCTCCATCCCCAGCGGTGGTGGCAAGGCTGACCCACCAAGCTTCTCTTCCCATCAGCGGCAGCAGTGAGGCTGGCCCACCAAGCCTTCTTCTGCCCCCCCCATCCCATGATGGCGGCAAAGCCTTCTCAGAGCATTCCCTGAGCATGCACAGGGAACGCTCTTTTACTTTTGGGGGGATTTAAGTATACCCCTATAGTTTTTTACAGTTTTTAGATTTTTCTGCACATCTGGGGACTGCCCCAAGTGTGCAGGAAAATCTGTGCCCCCCAGATGCCCCCGATGTGCAGATTTAGATAAGATAATACAGCAATAGTTGCATGAGCAGGAAGTATCGTTGGTGGGGTGATACTCTACCTGTCTGATGTGACGAGGTGATCCTGCAGCAAAAAATGGGGGAAATACTAGGGAAGGGATCATGCGATGGCCAGCAGCACATGGTAGACTTCAGACAGCACTACGAATGGAGTCAGAGAGATAGGGTGGGGTTATGTAAGAGTGAGGAAGAGAGAACAATGGGCAGTTACTCTTTTTATATACCCTAAGAGGGGCTTGGGGCATGAGCCGCCAAGGCATGTAGTCCCCAGGAAAATACTAAGTGTTGGGCAATTGACATAATGTTTGCTAATAGTGACACCTCTTAGAGTGGACAAAGGAAAAGGCAGTCATTCCAGGTGCTTGGTTAGCCAACGATCCAGCAATCTGCATCATTGTTATCTTGATGGGTGATGGGTATGCTTGGCTGCTCAGGTAATCTCATCATGGCCAAGTTTTATTGTTTAATTTGAGGATGAGTACATGCAGTAATGCTAGGAGAAGGTGGGGGCAGGGAAGGCTGCCAGTGTGCTGGAGAAGTCCTTCAGTGGAGACCTTTGCAGGAACACAGGCTTCTAGTGTAAAGCATGGCTTCTGCTTCCTGGCTGCTGCTTATTCCTGGCTGCTGCTTATTCCTGGCATCAGGGAGGTTGATTAGTCTCCTGCAGGAATGCAGGTGTGAGGAGCACCGTCGGTCCACATCTGGTTACCACACTGCTTCTGGGCAAGGCTTCCCTCAGCAGGCACATGTCTACAGTCCGGGAAGTTGGCACCATTATCAGGCTACTGTACAGTTCAGTCCCTGGCATATTATACAGTTCAGCTCACAGCCATAGTCCATAGCTTTATAAATGTTATGCAAGGCGCTTGCAGGGCAACAAGTCTGTCCCAAAAACACAACTCAGAGGAAGCTGCACTGCCATCTAGTCAGAACAGTGCCTTCTGCCCTGTTCCTTGGGCGAATGTGGCTGGAAGGGCTTCAGCCTGGGTCTGGAGGAACAAGGTTTGCCCTGCAACTGAGCTGAGAAATAACAAATCCCACTATACACATACACACTGTACCAAATATTATTCAGGAAGAATACTTGGCATGTAATAGACAACAAAGCAATTAAAAATAAAAAGGTTAAACAAGCAACTGAAATGGATTGTAACAACTCTGATCAACCCAACAGAATATGTATTCTTGATTACTTATTTTAAAAGTATGTGTGTGAAGCAGTCAATGTTTCAAAATAGTTTTAAACAGATATTTTAAAAAACTGGTTATTTGTTACTGAGTTTCCTCCTTCAATGCTACAAAAATGCATGCCACTTGCTTGTATTTTCTATTTCTCTTCCCCTCATTCACTTTCCATCCACTTCCTGCAACCCCAAGACATTAGACAGGAATGTGTCTGTGCTATTACTGCCTCGTTGCATCCATGCAGTCATTCAAGCCAAGATATGAAGTCATGCCACACTGTTGGTGACCTTAGAATGTATTTGCACCCCATATGTAACCCTTTTCCAAATACTCTCATGTAGTTGTATTATCTACTTTTGCTAATAAAGTTGAGAAAACTCACTTATGGATTTTCTTTCCCCCCTGAAGTTATATGCTGAGCTACTTCCAACATAATGTAGCTCCTCAGCTATTAGTCTATAACTGAAGGAATACACATAAAACAGTTATTGAATGGAGTATTGACAAGACAGGACAAGGAGAGTGACACAAATTAGGGATTTTTGCTTAATTCTAATTTGAATGTATATTTTTCTTGTTGTGGTCTCACAAGATCACTGTGTTTCACTGTATCTGAAGAAGTGTGCTTGCACATGAAAGCTTATATTTTGAATAAAACCTTGTTGATCTTAAAGGTGCCACTGGACTCAAACTTTGTTCTGCTGCTTCAGACCAACACAACTACCCACCTGAATTTTTCTTCACTCAATTGAAGATCCTCTGCTTTGCATGCATAAGGTCTCAGGTTCAATCCTCAGCATCTTTGGGTTTTTTTTTTTAAAAAAGGACCAAACAGTACATATATGCAGAAGTGCTGTAAAGTCACAACCAACTAATGGCAACCCCAGCCAGGAGCTTTCAAGGCAAGTAAGTGTCAGGTTCCTGGTTAAATCAGTTCTCAACGCCAGCCTGTTTGAAGAAAGCTAACTTTATTGAGACAGTTGATAGATACCATCCTGGACACATCTGTTGTTAGGACTGAAGATAAACACGCGAAGATCGTAGATATAGTGGATTCAAGTAAAGGGACTAAAGAACAGGACCCAATCACCCCACGGTATTTGCCCACCAGAACTGTCAGCTCCCCCACCTCCCCCATAGGCACGTAGTCTTTGCATAGTAAGGACAACAGGATCATAGATATTTGAGAAGCCAGGACATTTGGCATCACTAAGGTGACAAGCCCTGGGCACATCAAAGAGGGGGGGGGGGACTTCCTCTCCCCATAACAGGCGAGCTGTAAAATGCAAAACGCACAGTGAACCTGACAGTAAGAAGCAGAAGTGATTTACTATTGCTTTCCTCTATCGAGTCTTCTTGTGTGGTCTCCCAACCAAGTACCACCTCTGCTTAGCTTCCAAAATCTGACAAGATTGGGATATACCGTACAATTCTATGTCTCTGATCAGGCAGTAGGTGGTGTGAAAGATTTCCACCTGAGCTCCTGAAGAGCTGCCACCAGTCTGAGTAGACAATGCTGACATTGATGAACCAGTAGTCTGATTCAATTCAAAGCAGCTTCATGTGTGTTCATGTGTGATCCTCATAGAACCCAGTCCTGTTGAAGCTGTAGGAACTCTCTTTTGTATTGGTTTTAAGGGTACTTGGGATGCAACTGTAAACCTACTGTTTCTAAGGAAACACGCTGTAGTTAGTTAACTGTAGATGGACTGGGGCCACAACTTGAAAGAAAGCTGCTGGTTTCAATGAAATTCACTCACAACACTATATAGTTGTAAAATTGTTTCCTTCTGAAGAAGCAGGAAAAGAGAGGGGCACTGGCAATACTCTAGACTGAACGGTGAGGGGGAGATTACCATTACACAATAAAAAGGTACGAGCATTTTTTTCATTTATGGTTGAAAATACTATTCTGTTGTATTCTTAAAATCTAAGAGCATGATCTGAAATCACAAGAAGTGTATGATTTAAGAGGAGGAGAGGAAGAATAAAGAAGTCTTTTCTCTTAACACAGTACAACCTAAAAAAGGAGAATTAGGAAACTCATAGTGCCATCTAAAACAATTACATCCTATATTCACTGAGGTAAAATGGCTTAGAAGGGTACTACAAGGGCACAAACCTAAAGCCATTCTAGAAACTGCTTGGGATGGTAGCCAAACACTGGGAGATAGGCTGGCAATCTGGAGACACATTGGTGTAAATCCAAATCCTCTTCCCGCACATGAACCTACTGTTTGTTGCCTCAACAATCCTTTCTCTGTCAAAAATTACCAACAGTGCCTGTCACACAGAGGGTACAAGACAGCTATGCTCAGGAGAGAAAGTCCTCCCCCTGATACATACTGGCAGCACACTGCCAGTAAAGGTGTGTCATGCTAGTATAACCCCATATGTAAGTGGAACCCCATATGCAAGGGAACACAACCACATTTCTGGTGACTGCCACTGATGGCCAACCAACCATGGCCCCCTTTACCTTGCAGAATCCAACCCAAACAGAAACTGCAGGCAGAGTTACAATGCAGCTTTCTACAAAGAATTGGTATTTTTCCCAGTTAGGGCACTGTATTCTAAAACCCACAAATCCTAACATGCAAGAACCCCCAAAAGTAAGATGGAAGGTATTGATACTGTCATGGAAGGGCTTCACTGACCCATGTGTTAGCCAAATTGCCTTGATTTATTAATAACAGTGGGGAATAAGAATATTAAATGGCAACAGGTTTAATTATGGGACCGATAACGTATGTATACGAGAGTCCAACTTATCCAGATCCCAGAAACAGACCCAGAGGCTAGATCTTATAAAGCAGTGATTTCTTTTACAGAAGGACTTTCACACACACAAATATAAAATCAAGCACTCTGCCATATTTCTCTCCTGTCTGGATTCAGACAGTGTCTTTATTGTTTGTTTTAATTAGCTGGCACGCCTGTGCATAGTCTGCTTCGCTGGAACTTGTGGGAGAACTCTCTGCTGCCGCCTGCTATCTTAGTGTCTTTGAACAAGAGAGACACAGGCTTGACTTCCCCCACCGGTGGAAAATTCCTCGCCTTGGATAGTGGGAGGAGAGGGGGCCTTCTCCCGTTCATTATGTATCCTCCCGCTGGGAGAATTCCCGCACGCGCGCTCAGCTTTCATTTGCTAGTAGGGCTTATGCATCATACTATATCTGTAGGCCATTATGCCTGGTGGGGTATTCCTGACAATAAATCTGCTAACAAGGGCAACTTACTTGTATTCCAATAAAGCATATCTTTTTATGAAGAGTGCCTGGACTTACTTGCAGTTGAACCTGACACACTCACACACACAAGCAATACAGAACTAGGAATTTAGATAGAAAAATACAGAGATAGTTGCATTAGCAGGAAATATCATTGGTGGGCGATACTTTACTTGTCTGACGCGGCGAGATGATCCTGCAGCAAAAAGGGGTAACACTAAGGGAAGGGATTGTGTGTTGACCAGCAATGCACATGGAAGGTTCCAAACAGCACTAGAATGCCACCAGTAAGGTAGGGTGGGGTTACGAGGATGAGAAGCGAGAGAGTGATCAATGGGGTGATACTCTCTTTTTATACCCTAAAGTGACTGGAAGTTGAGGCTTCACTAGTCACCTAGTCCCAGGAAGTACTAGAAAAATCCAGTTACTAATGGCCAAGAGAATGGGATTAATCATTGGGCAATGAAAGTAAAATTCGACGAATGGTGACACCTCTTAGAGAGATAAAGGAAAGAAAAAAATAGTAATGCCTCAACTACATTGACAGCAGTTGGTCCCAATGACTTGATGATCAACAGCTGCGTTATCAGGATGGGCAGCTGGAGGATGTGACTGCTGACTAATCCTATTACGGAGTCAGTTCTTTTATTTAGGTTGAAGCTAAGTACGTGTACACCTGGAGATGTCAATATGCAGAGGTAAGGGGGGAAGGTGCCTGGGTGATGGAGAAGAGAGCTTTCCATGGTGTCTTTGAAGGAATGTCCTGGTTCCCTTTACAGAGCAAAGTTTCTCTTCAGTGATCTGCTGCTGGCTCTGTGTGTTTGCAGGGTCAAGGAGGCTACCTTGCCTTCTGGCATAAGGCTGAAAAGGTGCAGGAGTGAGAGGCATCGGGTCCTCCATGGCTCCACATCTGGTTAGACACGATGCTTCAGGTCAAGGTTTTCCTTGTCTGTGCACATGCCAGCATTCCAGTAGGGTGGCACAGTCTCATGGCTACTGTCCAGTCCATTGCCCTGGCACACTACTTACACAGTCCAGCTTTACAGTCATAGTCCATAACCTTTATAGTTGCTGTATAAGGTAACAACATGACAACACATGAGCCCTGTTCCATTTCAGCCCTCCAAGGTATCTAGGCATTCAAGAAGTTGTCCTGAGTCTCCACCTGGTAACATACTGCTCTTCTAACTCTACCAAACTCTCAACGTGGTTTTCTTGTACTTCTCCTTCGGTACACTGTCACCAGCTGGTCACTTTCATAAATTCCCTGAGGACCAGTACTCCTAGCTTTCCTTCCACACTGCCATTTAAAGCTCCACCTAGTAGCGACATCTCCCACTACCCAACAACTAGATACCATGAAGACACTTTACTGCAGTTGCACATTCTCAGGGAAATAGCAAACTAGGCTCCAATACATCCCTTTCCCTGGATGATGTCCAATTTAGACAGTGTGTTAAAATGATGGAAGTCTATGTGGGACAGAGAACAACTACCAGCTTTTAAAATAGAAAAGGGTTTACCAAAAAAGAAAAGTTCATGCACGTACTCTGTACAGTAACGGATTAAGTAGAAATACAAAGAAAAGGTGCAAACATAAGTTCTCTGTCCCTCAGCCCTGCACATGCCCTAGCTGGTATTCTCTGAGGCAATCTTTTTAAACTTAAAAAGTTACAGCATTCTAAAACATTCCTATTACCTTGAAGTCTTTGTCCAGGCTGCTGGCCCTTTGTCTCCTTCACATGGCAGTAGCAGCCATTAAAAGAGAGCCCAAGTGTAACCACTCCTTCATCCAGCTGGTATTGGCCCAAATGGACTTTGTTTCCCTCATGGCCAGGTAATTTATTAACTCTTTCTTCCCACTTCCCCTGTGGGTCAGGTCCTTCTCTTCCTGTCCAAGAAATGATACCCTCTACCATTTGGCATTCCAAGTCTGTCACCTTCTAGATATCACATTCCTTCCAGGTAGCAATATTTTTCTCTGCAAGCAAGAAATATTTGCATAACCAAGCCTTAAGTACTTGTGAGAGCCATCAAGAAGATGGTGTTCCTGGAGAACAATTAACCACTCCTCATTTCCTGTCCTTGTACTGTCAGAGAAACTACTTCAAATGAACATGGAGACTTTGTAGGCACAAAATTCTCAATAATGTGATGCAAACAAAATGGAGAGCATTTCTCCCAAACTGGAAGAGCACATAGGTGGCACCACTCTTAAATCTGTAGCTTCCACTATATGCACAGTGTTTGTACCCACTTGCTGATGCTGAACATTACTCATTTAGTTTATGTTGAAAGCATATATGGGAGCTACAGTTTGATTTTGAAATAATCTCAAAATGATTTTTTTCTTTTTAAAAAAGGAAGGAATACAAAAAAATTTGTTTAAGGCCATGACCTTGAGCCCACTGATGCCTATTTTAAAAAGTACAGGACAGAGTTAGTATGAAGCATCCTTGGCGTTGCAAGAAGGCTGCAACAATGACAAATTTCTTTGTAAATATAAGAGTCAGTGATTAATCTACTGTGTCTCTAACATCAAAGAAAACAATTGGATAACTTAAAAGAGCTGAGAACAGAGAGAGAAAAAATAAAGGAGTCCTACATCAACACTCTTGGAGATGAAGCTAATGGATTAGGTGTACAGCCAATGGAAGCAGAACTGGGTAACATTACCTGGGCAGCAGCCTTCCCCCACATCATTCTTCAGTAAAAGAATCCTTTTTAGTAGCTACATTCAGGCATTTTCAAAGGAAAAAAAACTCAAAGAAGCTTTGATGTTCCAAACAACCTCCCCGGAACAAAATTGTATATCTTTTACAAAGACCTGCTAAAAAGTATTACACAAAACACTGTGCAAACTTTCTAGTTCTCTATAACCTAAAAAATGTTTTGTCTCGTTTTAGCAATTAATACATTTTATCTTGGATTCTTTTCAGTGTTAATTTGAAAGCGATGTGCCCTCTGAAACCGGGAGAACGGCGGCTCGAGACTGCAGGTTGAGAGACCTGCTTTTGGTGCAACCTGTTATATTCTACGTAAGAAGGACGAAACGAAAGTCAGCACCTCGAAGTCCTTCTGGAAACACGAATCAAGAAACCTGAGGCGAGGAAGGAGGCGGAGGACGGAGAAACAAGCCCTATCACGTTGTACTTCCGCCGCGCTCTCTTCCTCTTCTCCCCCTTGCTCCTATGGGTGGCGCGAAGCTGGGAGGACTACAGTATCCCAGGGTGCTGTTCGCGGCGTGGGCTCCGCCGTCCCGCTGCGGGAGACGGTCTTTCCGGCGACTCTGCAAACGAGGCGCTGCGGGCCGCCGCCAAACGGACATGTTAGCGCCGAGGCCCTGAAGGCGGGACCCAGCTGAAAGCGACGTCCTGCGACCCTTTTCCGGCTCCCTTACGCGCGCTGCCGCAGGCCGCAAAGCAACAACATGGAGGCCGTGAACGCCTTCAACCAGGAGGTGGGAAGGGAGCCCGGGGAAGGAGCGCGGGGCGGGCAAGCCGGGGCAGACTAGGCCCATTTGGCGGCGGCTGAGGGGCGGGGGCCCTCCCTCTCGTGGGTCTGGAGCAGAGAGGGGCAGAACAGGGATCGGCTGAGGCAGAGCCCAAGACGAGAGACCCCCCCCCCACACACACACTCTGGTCTCTCCGTGCGCCGCGGCCTCTCCGCTGGCCCCGGTGTGTAGGTGGCGGTGGTGCTGCCTCTTGGGTCGACCTCAGGCTCTGTTTCCCTCACGGCAGAATACCTCGGCAGCTTTCCAGCCTGAGCGGCCTAAGAACTGTACGGCCAAGCTAGGTTATTCCTTACTCCACTCGTTGGGGAGACCTGAGCCGGCCGCTTCAGATCAGCTTTCAAGCGCAGGGAAAAGGGGAAGGGGATAAAAGTGTGTGTGTGTGTATTGATGCGTGCCAGCTAGCGGAACGGGCCTGTACATTGTGTGTGTGTATATGAGCGAGCGCGCGGTCTTCGGTGGGAAGGGCCTGGACCGCGAGGGAGGGAGGGAGGAGGAAGTAGTTGCTTTTTCTTGCAGAGTTTTGAGGAAGGCACATGAAGATAGGACATCTTGATGGTATTTTATTTCCAGCCCCAATAGCCGTGTGCACACACACACACAGAGTTTTTTGCTGTCTACCTGCTTTGCATTGTAGAAACTGGACGAGAGTAAAGTAACACTCGATAGAAACTCTCAGAGAGATCAGGGGAGGCATTACAGGAATCTTGAAAGACTCTTGGGTGGGAAGGGGAGGTGTTTGATCTTTTAAGACTTACCAAGATTTGGCTTTCAACCACTGTCACTATAGCAGCTTGTTATATGGAAAATAACTTGGGCTGTAGTCTTGACTGATTGCTGGAAGAAGTTCAAGCTGAAGTATAGAATGATTCCTTTTGAAACTTAACATGACTATTATGTTTTTGTTTGGTGTAATTTACAGTAGGAATGTATAAAATGCTCTCAAAAGCTGTGCAATGAGCTGCATAAGAGTCTCTGTTTAATATGTGTTATATATCAAAGCTCCCTAGAAAAATCTTACTTTGCAAACATGTTTTTTTCCTTGCACATGACATATGATTGGAATACAGTGCTTGTGCACTGGAATAGTGGATCACAGTATTCGCTAGTTAAACATCAGTTCTCTTGTTTTAAATTTTACTTAGGGTAATTTGCTCTTTTTGAGTTAGACAAACTTTGAGGATGGCATTTGGGGTAATCTTTAGTGTTGAAATACTGAACAGCCTTTGCTTTTCAGTTGAGGACTTCTCATATATTAGCATATATGGATAGTGTCCTAGGACTAGGGTGTATTTTGCGGCTGTTGCAGTTTTTGTAAGCATCATTTATTAATCTATGTTAAGATAAATAAACATGTTTACATTAAAACAGCCAGATTTGCCTATGGTGATAAAAATTAGCATTGAACAATGAAACCTGCCACTTACACACTGCTGTTATGTGGGACCATATGGCTTCCATAGTCCAGCATTAATTAATTAAGTTTACTCATATACCACCTTTCTTACGTAGATGATAGTTCACACCATTAAAACAATGAAATAAAAACAATATGCAGGAAAAAGTGAATTGCAAAATTAGAGCATACACTAAAAAACTATAATATATACGACAGAGTAGAATAACAGATACAGAAAATAATGCAAACAGTATGATGAAGACTGCCCACTTCTCTTTAGAAAAATGTTCTGTTGAACAACTCTGTTTTACACATTTTACAGAATGATAGATGTGTGGGAACTGTCAGGAAGGTCATACCAGCAGGTAGGAGCCACAACAGAATGCACAGATACAAGCAGCTGTTGATCTTACCCTTCAGAAGGCTTTGCTCACATAAACGAATCTGCCACAGTCCTTCAGATGTGCATGTCCTACACCATGAAAAGCTTTGTAACCAGTACCCTGAGTACAGTACTGTGATGGCATCTGTATCTTGCCTAGCTTTGTAGTACTAAAAAAGGATTTGGAGAGAAAGAAACAGATTTTGGTCAAGTAAAGAGCACTGTTTGGAAGGTTGATCTGTGTTGTGCTGTCTTGTGGCACTAAAAGGTTTAATGGTAGCCTTGTAAATCAGCAGTTGATTTTCTGCCTATAGCAAATAGCAGTTGATTTGAAGTAGTCCATTATGAGGTGCAAATGGTGTTCAGCTAAATTTCAGAATAGCTGCTACTTCTGTGTATGCATTGTCTTCTGGTAGAAAGTCTGATGAGATTGTGCTGTCCTCATCCTGAGCTGGGGAATAGAACTTAGCACTGTGGCCACTCCCTGTTGTGTTCTCCTATCTGTGATCTTCAGTTTTTCTTTGGCTGAGGGGAAGTTACCGGTACACCATGACTGCCAATGGCTGCACAATTTCAGTGGAAGCGGCCTTGCATGTACTAGTGAGACAGTGACATGAGTGGAGCAGAATGAAGAACCACTTCTGCAATATTGTGGAGACTGTGCATGCAGTCTGCATTACTCAGTGCTGTACTCCATGTTGCAGACAAATGCACATATGTTGCAGATAAATGTTCTTCGTTTAGAGGTAAGAGACAATAAGATGCGTATAGTACCAATAGGGAACAGAAAATGGATAAACAAGTAGAGCTGGGTGTTGGCAATTTGCCCCTGTGATAATTATGCCTAGTTAAAAATTATAGTTTAGCTTGTTATGTATAATCATGGATGCAAGGTAGATTTTTCGACCTAAGAAATTCTATATTACGGTTTTCTTCTATGTACAGATTAAATGATGGCACCTAAAAGCATGTTCTCAATTCTCAGCCCTACTGCTTTGAATGAAATCTAAATCCATATACTGTAATAATGGCAATTTCCTAGTTCATAGAAATGATAAAGTATACATCAAATGAGTGCTTTTTGTGATTGGGTTAGTGAATCAGCTTCAGTCTTCTAGATAAGAATGAGGGTTGTTGATGCTGTGCTCAGCTTCTGCAGGTTTTCTGGAATTATATTGGTGACCACTGTTGAAATCAGAGTTGGCTTAAGTAAGGATAGCCTGGCTCAGTCAGACCAGGACTTACGCTGGTGTTCCTGTATAGGTCTGGATGGATTTTGTTTCCTTTGCACAATATATTTTCACCTTTATTCTTGCTCCTCAGGGACTTCTGTGGCCTGGGACAGGGTGTGGTTGAGCGCTTCCCAGCTCTGATTTAGGCTTATTCTTTAAAGGCAGGGACAGGATCATTCACTACCTGAATTAAAGCATTACTACCTGTCAGACACATCTCTGAGACTGTTAACTGAAAGTTATAAAGATGAGAGATCACAGGGCTGAGCTAGCAAATGAAGGGAGCTTCTGGCTTCCCAGTGGATGCCATACCCATAGTTTATAGATAACCCCTCCCTGCTCTGATTGCATCTCCTAGCCCTCACTGCAAGAGGACTGTCTCTGCATTTGGGAACTAGTGGGGTATGCATTTGACATAAACCAAGCCAAAAAAATAGCTGAAAAATACCTTACCGGTATTTTGCAGGCATTATTTAAGCTAAATAGAGATCAGAGAATCTGATCTGATACTGGTATAGCTGAACCCGAATAAAACTAATTTTGGGGGGGGGCTTTTATTTGGGTATATTCAGCTATACTGAATTGGTGGTGGGAACTGAGATTTGTGTGCCACCTCGGATGGGGCTGGCTCCTCTTGCAGCTCGGTTTAAACCAAACTGCAAGAGGAGCAAGCTCCCGCCAAGCTTCCCTCTAAGCTGAGTTAGTGTGAGTTAGCTCACAGTTTTTTAGCCTCCTGCTCACAGATTTTTGTTAGCTGAGGAAAGATGGCTCCAGAACAAACTAATGTATGCAACAGCCAAATCGCTCACTCACAACTTTAATACCAGTAGCTCATAAAGAAGAATTTTTGCTCAAAGCTCTCTACAACTTAGAGGGAGCATTGTCTGCCCCCCCTCTGATCCTCTCTTGCAGCGAGAAGATCAGCTGGGGATGCAGGAGCTGAGAGCTCCATACCGCCTCAGCTGGGGCTGGCTCCTCTTGTGGCTCAGTTTAAAGTGAGCTGCAAGAGGAGCCAGCCAAGGATTGGCTGGGGCAGCTGGAGCTGAGAGCTCTGCACTGCCTCAGCTGCGGCTGGCTTCTCTTGCAGTTTGATTTAAAGTTAGCTTCAAGAGGAGCCAGCCCGGGATCTGCCAGGGTGACAGGAACTGAGAGCTCCCTGCCTCACACAGATCCTGGGGCCATCTTCTCTTGCAGTGTGATTTAAACCATGCTGCAGGAGAAGCAAAGCTAGTCCAGGGTCAGGCTGGGTTCTTTTAAAAAAAATTGGTATTTTTCTTTTCGGGTCCAATAGACTTGGACTGAAAAATACGGATTTATTTTTTTTTGCGCACCCTTTTGGGAAACTAGCAAGACCCCAGACACTTAAAACAGGCTGTGCATGTTCCATTGCATCTTCTTACATCAAAATATAACAATAGCCCCTGGTGCTGATTCTTGCCTTCTGTAGTCTACCAATGCATTTCATTTTAATTTGTGGTATGGCTACTGACCATGGTGGTGAAGGGAGCCCCATCTACAGTGGTGGCAAAACTCTGGATGCCAGTGCTGGGATGCAGCAGCAGGATCTGTATGCCCTGTTTTATCCTTCAGGGAAACTGGTTGGCTGCTTTGTGAAATAGTATGCTGGGCTAGATGGACCACTGGTTTGAGCAAGCAGGTTGATCTTATGGGAAATGGGAAAGAAAGAGTTCTTCCCATGCCATTTCCCACCCATCTAAAGACAGCAAGAGAAACAGTCCACCTTTGTAGTCCTAGCCTTATGAGAAATTTGAATTTGGTTGTAATATTGGGTTAGATCCTGCAGATGTGCTCCACTAACACTGGCAGTTTTGTCTGGTACAAGGAGCCTTTCTCAAATCCAAGTGGTTCTCCTGCTGGGGAACTTCTCAAAGGAAGGCTTCCAGTGCTGAGGAAAGATGCCACTGATGGAGAAATGGATTCTTGGGATCCTGCTTATCATAAATAGCAAATGGTAGTGTGTATTCTCCCCCCTTCCATTCCCTTTCCCCTCCTCAAGACTGCAGTTTCCAACCTTTGTTGTTCAGTCGCACAGTCGAGTCCGACTCTTTGCGACCCCATGGACCAGATCACGCCAGGCCCTCCTGTCTTCCGCTGTCCGCTGAAGTTTGCTCAATTTCATGTTCGTTGCATCGATGACACTGTCTAACCATCTCATCCTTTGCCGTCCCCTTCTTCTTTGACCTTCAATCTTTCCCAGCATCAGGGTCTTCTCCAGTGAATGCTCCCTTCTCATTTGGTGGCCAAAGTATTTGAGCTTCAGCTTCAGGATCTGGCCTTCCAGGGAACAGTCAGGGTTGATTTCTTTTAGGATTGACTGATTTGATCTCCTTGCAGTCCAAGGGACTCTCAAGAGTCTTCTCCAGCACCATAGTTCAAAAGAATCTATTCTTCGGCGCTCGGCCTTCCTTATAGTCCAACTCTCGCAGCCATACATTACTACGGGGAATACCATTGCTTTGACCATGCGGACTTTTGTTGGCAGGGTGATGTCTCTGCTTTTTATCATGCTGTTTAGGTTTGCCATCGCTTTCCTCCCAAGGAGCAGGCGTCTTTTAATTTCATGGCTGCAGTCACCATCTGCAGTGATCTGGGATCCTAGGAACGTGAAGTCTGTCACTCCTTCTACGACTTCCCCTTCTATTTGCCAAGGAGTGATGGGGCCAGATGCCATGATCTTAGTTTTTTTGATGTTGAGCTTCAAGCCCACTTTTGCGCTCTCCTCTTTCACCCTGAGCAAGAGGCTCTTTAGGTCCTCTTCACTTTCTGCCATCAGAGTGGTATCGTCTGCATATCTGAGGTTTCCAACCTATGATGACTAAATAACTGACAAAGAAATCTGTGATTTAGGGGACAGGAATTGTTCTAATTGGCTATTCGTTCAATAATTGCCAATACAGTATTGCAGATTATACCAACTAGTGATCCTGCTTCCACTCACAAAAGATTGTGTTATCCATGTTAAAGTAGATACCCTGTAGTACTGTTTGGTATTATACTGAACGTGTTCAGTACGTTCCTGATATAGAAATAATCAAAAGTCAGGATTTTAATGCCTGCTGACCTAGTTGCTTGTGTAGTAATTGACTGTGTAAGAAAGTTGTTTTTCTCTCTTTGTTCCCCTTTAAAGCTACAAATAATGGCTATGTGGGGTCATATGACCCTCTTAAAGACAGCCTAGTCTTTTGTGTAGTTATTTGTAAAGCTGAAATAAAAACTTGTCCAATCCCTTCTTCTGTTACTTTTGATTTGTGGTGGACAATGGCTGATTTCTACAAGCCTAATCCTATTATATTGCTTACTGGATGTCCCATAAGAACATAAAGAGAAGCCAGTGTTGGATCAGGCCAATGGCCCATCCATTCCAGCACTCTGTCACACAGTGGCCAAAAATACCATGTGCCATCAGGAGGTCCAGCAGTGGGGCCAGGACACTAGAAGCCCTCCCACTGCTGCCCCCCCCAAGCACCAAGAATAAAGAGCATCACTTGCCCCAGAGTTCCTATCTATACCTTGTGGCTAATAGCCACTGATGGACTTCTGCTCCATGTTTATCTAATTTCCTCTTGAAGCCACCCATGCTTGTAGCCGCCACCACCTCCTGTAGCAGTGAATTCCATGTGTTAATCACTCTTTGGGTGAAGAAGTACTTCCTTTATCTGTTCTAACCCGACTGCTCAGCAATTTCATAGAGTGCCTTAGGAGTTCGTGTATTGTGAGAAAGGGAGAAAAGAACTTCTCTCTCTGCCTGCTCTATCACTTTTTCCAATGCTATACTATCCTTTTTGAGGTGTGGTGACCAGAACTGTACACAGTACTCCAAATGAGGTCACACCATCGATTTATACAGGGGCATGATGATACTGGCTGATTTGTTTTCAATTCCCTTCCTAATAATCCCGAGCATAGCGTTGGCCTTTTTTTATTGCAGTGGCACTCTGTCTCAACATTTTCAGTGAGCTATGTACTACAACTGCAAGATTCCTCTCTTGGTCAGTCTCTGTTCAAGTTCCATCAACATGTATTTATAGTTAGGATTTTTGGCTACAGTGTGCATCACTTTGCACTTGGCCACATTGAACCCCATATGCCATGTTGATGCCCACTCGCCCATCCTCAACAGATCCCTTTGGAGCGCCTCACAATCCTCCCTGGTTCTCACCACCCTGAACAACTTCATGTCATCTGCAAATTTAGCCACTTCACTGCTTACTCCCAACTCCAAATCATTAATGAACAAGTTAAAAAGCACCGGACCCAGTACTGATCCCTGCGGTACCCCACTGCTTACCACCCTCCACTGAGAAAATTGCCCATTTATGCTCACTCCCTGTTTCCTATTAATTAGCCAGTTTTTGACCAACAAAAAGACCTGTCCTTTTATTCCATGACTGTTGAGCTTACTTAGGAGCCTTTGCTGAGGAACTTTATCAAAAGCTTTCTGGAAGTCAAGGTAAACAACATCTATTGGGTCCTCCTTGTCCACATGTTTGTTCACTCCCTCAAAAAACACGAACAGGGTAGTGAGACAAGACCTTCCCTTACAGAACCCATGCTGAGTCCACCTCAATAGTTTTTGTTCATCAATGTGCCTACTAATTCTTTCCTGAATAACAGTTTCCACCAACTTAAGTTGGCCTGTAATTTCCCAGATCTCCTCTGGAACCCTTTTGAATGATGGGACTGACATTAACTACTTTCCAGTCCTCAGGAATGGAAGCAGATTTTAATTAAAGATTACATATTTTTGTCAGGAGATCACAAGTTCGCATTTGAGTTCTTTCAGAACTCTCGGATGTATGCCATCTGGGCCTGGTGATTTTTTAGTTTTTAAGTTGTCTGTCAGTCATAGGAGCTCCTCTCTCATCACCTCAATCTTACTCGGGTCTTTCAACACCCTTCCCTAAATCAGTGGTTCTGAAGTGAGCAAGCACTTCTCATCTTTCACAGTGAAGACAGAGGAAAAAAATGCATTCAGCTTCTCAGCCATTTCCCTATCATCCTTCACTCCTTTTATGCCTTGGTCATTCAAGGGCCCCACTGCCTCCCTGGGTGCCTCTATGCTGTTGATTGTATTCTATTGACTTACTTTGTGTAATCCGTTGCAGTGAGAGTTTTCACGACAGTAAGTGTCCTTAAATAAAATGAGATTTACTTCCAAGTAAGCCCTCCTTTAGATTGCTCCCAGTGTTTCTAAACTATATAAATTAATAATTTCTCGATGGGTAGCCATGTTTGTCTGTCTGTAGTAGTTATCAGATGAATTGAGCAGTGACTCATGAAAACTCATACCCTACCACAAATTTTGTTAGTCTTCAAAGTGCTACTGGACTCTTATTCTTTTCCTCTAGTAATTTCTACATAGTGATCTGGGAGATTAGGGAGTTTCAGATGGCAGCCTTGTTGGTCTGCAGAAGAAGGGCTAGATTTGAGTCCAGTAGCACATTAGAGACCAGCAACATTTTCAGTTTTCAGGAGTCAAAGCTTCCTTCGTTGGAGTGATCACAAGGCTGCTAATGGTAGTTGTTGAGATGTATGACATTTATGTGAAATGTAAGTTTTGGGAAAAAGTGCTCCCGGGGGGGGAACAAATTGGTAGTAGAGTTGGCTAATTTGAACAGTCAATAACTCTTTGGTCAAGTATTTAGAGGTTTCTTTCCTGAAAGGATTAGCAGCATGTATAGACTTGCAAATTCACATATTTCGAAAATTGAGATTTGTGGTAAAAACCTTTTAAGAGGGTTCTAATAGCAAATTCAGTACATCACAGGAAAGGTCAGAAGAACTTTAAACATGCAAGTTAAGATATTTGGAGGACAAGGTAGCGGAGAAAATACCATTGTGGCAGCTGGTCATAGAAGGTCAGAACAAACCAAAAGAAATGCTGTATCTGTTGCTGTTACAGTTATTTACTAGTACTAAAGCCCGTTGTAAAATCAATACAACGAACTCTAAAAAGATCTTGGCCTCGCCCTCCTCCTTTGCCACCTTTTCCCCCATGGCACCAGCCCCCGTCCGCTGGCAGGGAAGTGTCCCCTCAAAACAGACTCATATATAGGAGAGATGTGCCCTGTATACTCCAAAGAACTTAATGAAAGGTGTTATCAATCAAAATGTAATTATTCTCTCCCACAACCAGACACTGAATGAGTGTATCCAGTTAGCTTCAGTGCAGACCTTGGAGTTGAAGCCATGTGTCTGCTCTAGAGTTGCCAGCAATTCCCCCCCCACCCTGCCCTACGTGTGTGCTGTCTGCGACCTCCCTGCCAAACTGCAGTCCTTCTCTGGCCGCCTCGAACTCACCCGGCTCACGGGGGCACAGCGATAGGTGAAGATGGGTCTGACTGAGGGAGTGGCTGTGGCATCGGCGCGTCTTCGCTGGGGGAAGGGTCAGCAGGCGGGGACAGCAGGTAGCAGCAAGGCATGGGTAGGCAGTGGCGGCACGGCAGGTGCTTCAGCTGGCAGCTCTGCAGCTGCTGCCCGCACACCCCGCAGCTGTCTAACAGGTCGAATGGTGGCTCCACACCACTCCCCTCCAGTGGGGCGGGCCAGCACTCGGGCTTGTTTCCCCGGCTCCGAGTGGTGAGGAAGGGCCCTGCCTTGGCCAGGGGCTCATCCATTGTGGTGGAGGGAAGACCTGAGGTGGTGACAGCCACTCCGTTGGGCCTTGCGCACGTGTGCTGGTGCCCCACTCCCCTCACTGGCCACTCGCGGTAACTGCCGCTTGCTCCGCAAGAACAGCCATTGGGACCAATAGCCACCCAAGCCTCAGCCTTCTCAGCCTCTGCCCACTGGAGCGTCCGTCCCGTCCGTCGGCTCGCACCACACTGAGACCGAGACCCTGACTGCTTCTGTGGGCGGGACTCTGGCAATGCAGACATCAGGTCACCCTGTCATGGAGCTGGAATGCGAGGGGAGTACTCTCAATCTACCAGCCCCTGACCATTACTGTTCTACTGTCTGTATGTTATCATCTTCCTGACCTTGTAGTGTCTCCAGCTGCAGAACTCCTTTGCTAGGAATCAGTGGCTTTTAAATTGTTTTGATCGCTTTGCCCGCTTGCTTTGCCCACATGCGTGAACTATATTCATTGGCTTCAGCTCATTTGGGGGGTGTTTGAATCCGCTACAATTCAGGGAGCCCTGCTGTACCCAGGTGTTCCTGACACAAGCTGTACACGTGTCTTTAGTTCACAGCCCTGCATTGTGTGACCTGACTAAGGAGCCTGACAGCAGGCAAGGGATTGGCACACCTTCTGATTGGCAGGTCAGGCAGCCAACTGATTTGGGAGCGCATGGAATATTGCCACTTGAAAACAGAATTATATATAAGGAGCAATGCTTTTGTCAGCACAAGCAGTGTGACTGTACAGCAAATGCAAGATTTCTCCAGGCATTATTGTGGTTTATGCTGTTCATGGCAGTTTTCCTTTGGTCTGTTCCCACCTGCTTTTTAGCTTCAAGGGTATTACATTATCCTGGGGAAAAGATATTTGAGAACAGGGAGGCCTTAGCTGTGTTCACCATATGCAATTCATAGGCATTAGGGCCTCTGTACATGTTACAAAGTCCTTGTGTTTGTTGGTGATGGCATGAGGCCATTAAAATGGAAGTCACATTGCTTGTGTAGTTGGATATAAATTTCACAGCCGAGCCAAAAGCAGTGTCCTGTAGCAGCCTAATGTGAAGCTCTGAAAATGAGAAAACGCTCAGGGGCAAGGCGCTTCTGCCCATTTCTGCCCACTTGTCCCAGTCACAAGGAGAAAATGGCTTGAGTGAGTCTCTGAGGTACAAAACTCTAAGTAGAGGTGTCAAACATACGGCCTTTAGGTTGGAACCAGCCCGTCCAGGGTTCTTATCTGGCCTGGGAGCAACTAGGGTGAGGGAGGGAAGGCAGGAGGTTGCTGGAGGGTGTGAGTGGGTGCACATGGTGAGGTGTCTGTGTGCTGAAGCTGTCAAGAAATAGAAAGGAAATGGCTAGGGGTGGGTCTAAGAGGCTGATTTAAAATACCATGTGGGGAATGGCACTGAAGCAGAGAAGGAGGAGGCATGGTGTTTTTTCCCTTTTGCCTCCTCAGACCACAGTTCAGTGAGGATTGGCAAAGTCATTACATGGGAGGCTGGAGCCAAGTGTCTGATGATGCCACCACCACACCAGCCAACTTTGTGTTTTTTTAAATGGTGACTGTGAGGGGGGGTTGGTGAGAGAAGGCGCACAAAGCACCAGTTTACCAATGAAGGGATGGTCTAGTGAGGGGACAGATGAGGAGGAGGGCCGGCACATGGAATAGGAGGCAACTGGGCTGTCTTATGCATGCTGCTCTGAGGGGAAAGACGCCCAGGCCTCGGAAGCGAGTGGAGAAGCAAAGGAAAAAGAGGACTGGAAGGTAGCTAATATCACTCCCATCTTTAAAAAGGGCTCCAGGGGAGATCCAGGAAATTACAGGCCAGTCAGTCTGACATCAATACTGGGTAAGTTGGTGGAAACTGTTATTAAGGAAAGAATTAGTAGGCACATTGATGAACAAAAACTATTGAGGCAGACTCAGCATGGCTTCTGTAAGGGAAGATCTTGTCTCACTAACCTGTTAGTGTTTTTTGAGGCAGTGAACAAACATGTGGAGAAGGGGAACCCAATAGATATTATTTACCTTGACTTCCAGAAAGCTTTTGATACAGTTCCTCATCAAAGGCTCCTAAGTAAGCTCAATAGTCATGAGATAAAAGGACAAGTCCTCTTGTGGATCAAAAACTGGCTTATAAATAGGAAACAGAGAGTGAGTATAAATGGGAAACTTTCTCAGTGGAGGGTGGTAAGCAGTGGGGTACCACAGGGATCGGTACTTGGTCCAATGCTTTTTAACTTGTTTATTAATGATTTGGAATTGGGAGTAAGCAGTGAAGTGGCTAAATTTGCAGATGACATGAAGTTATTCAGGGTGGTGAAAACCAGGGAGGATTGTGAGGCACTACAAAGGGATCTGTTGAGGATGGGTGAGTGGGCGTCAACGTGGCAAATGGGGTTCAGTGTGGCCAAGTGCAAAGTGATGCACATTGGAGCCAAAAATCCTAACTATAAATACACGTTGATGGGGTCTGAACTGGCAGAGACTGACCAAGAGAGAGATCTTGGAGTCGTAGTAGATAACTCAATGAAAATGTCTGCAATAGTAGATAGTAGATAACTCAATGAAAACTGCAATAAAGAAGGTCAACATAAGAGAAGCCAATGTTGAATCAGGCCAATGGCCCATCTAGTCCAACACTCTGTCACACAGCGGCCAGAAATACCAGGTGCCATCAAGAGGTCCAGCAGGTCAAGCCCTTCCACTGCTGCCCCTCCAGCACCAAGAATAGAGTGCATCACCTGCCCCAGACTGAGAATTCCCATCTATACCCTGTGGCTAATTTCATGGAGTGCCCACAAGTTCTTGTATTGTGAGAACACTATGCTGGGGATTATTAGGAAGGGAATTGAAAACAAATCAGCCAGTATCATAATGCCCCTGTATAAATCATTGGTGTGACCTCATTTGGAATACTGTGTACAATTCTGGTCATCACATCTCAAGAAGGATATTATAGCATTGGAAAAAGTGCAGAAAAGGGCAACTAGAATGATAAAAGGGTTGGAACACCTTCCCTATGAAGAAAGGTTAAAACGCTTGGGGCTCTTTAGCTTGGAGAAATGATGGCTGAGAGGTAACATGATCAAGGTTTATAAGATTATGAATGGGATTGAGCAGGTTGAGAAAGAAGTACTTTTCTCCCTTTCTCACAATACAAGAACTCGTGGGCACTCCATGAAATTGCTGAGCAGTCAGGTTAGAACAGATAAAAGGAAGTACTTCTTCACCCAAAGAGTGATTAACATATGGAATTCACTGCCACAGGAGGTGGTGGCAGCTACAAGCATGGACAGTTTCAAGAGGGAATTAGATAAACATATGGAGCAGAAGTCCATCAGTGGCTATTAGCCACAGGGTATAGATGGGAACTCTCAGTCTGGGGCAGGTGATGCACTCTATTCTTGGTGCTGGAGGGGGCAGCAGTGGGAGGACTTCTAGTGTCCTGGCCCCACTGCTGGACCTCCTGATGGCACCTGGTATATTTTGGCCGCTGTGTGACAGAGTGTTGGAATAGATGGGCCATTGGCCTGATTCAATATTGGCTTCTCTTATGTTCTTATGTTCATGTCTGAGCAGTCATGGAGCTGGGTGGTGGAGTGTCGAGGTGGGTGGGGGATGGCAACCTCCCTTCTCCCCCCACTTATTCTCAGCCCATGAGGGGAAAGGGGTCATGGGAGGACAAAAAGCGTCTCCTGGAGGTTTCAGAAACAGGTCTTCCCCTCCGGTCACTTCTGTGGGAAACACAGGAGGACTGGGAATGGGGGATCTGGGAGTCAGTCATTTGGGTCATTCAGGGCTGGTTGTTCAATCTGGACCATGTCACAGGGTTGTTGTTGGTGGGATGGTATGATGGAGGGTGGAGTCTGGTGTGCCTCCTCGAGATCCTTAGAAATAGGATGGGAGAAGAGAGAAACTAAGACCGAGAGATGGATTGTAGCCATGCTAAGCTCCTGGGGCTGGGTGTCCGGGGGGGGGGGGCCCTGCTGAAAAACTGCTTATTTACTTGCAAGGAAGATGACTCATCTCCTTAAAGTGCCACACACACACACACACACACACACTAACTAGTTTGTATGGAAATGTAATATATCGCCTCCCCCATTTATAGTATCCTTGGAAAAAACCTAGTCTAGCATATGATTAAATACATTTATTGGGGCTTTTGTGAATTCCCCAGTAAATCGATTGTTTTCATTACTAGGTATCAATATTGTTAATTGGGTTTCCCTGTATCCTTTATAAACTTTATATTTCTGGTACCTGGCATTACATTTTATGGCACATGTGGCCTGGTCTGACAAAGTGACATTTATGTCAGATCTGGCTGGCATAACAAGTGAGTTCGACATTTCTGCTCTAAGCAATGCATGTAAAGTGATGAATGAGGCACAAAATCAGTTGAAGCCAGATTGGGTAGTTTTACCATATGTTGTTTTCGAAATTACAGTGATTATCAAGTAGCTACAAGAGATCTGTGAATCTTGCTGAGTGTCAGAGAGATACAAGAAAAATCACTGGCTTTTGTAATTTCAGTGGAAAGACACTGACCCTTTTCACATTACTGTTCCAAACTGGATGTTGTTCATTGTTGGCCTGATTTCGAGTAAAGCAATATAGGGATGGGATTTTCATATGACAAATTGCCTTCTGTTAATGAGCCATCTTTGAAGCTCCATGGTAGTTTCAAACAGTGCTGCTTTTCCCCGTGACCGTTTTTGCTGAGTGATGTTAGAATAATAGAATCACGGAAGGGGCTGTACAGGCCATCTAGTCCACCTCCCTGTGCAGTGCAGGATCAGCCTAGAACATCTCTGACAAGTGTTTGTCCCACTGCTGCTTAAAGACTGCCAGTGAGGAGGAGCTCAGGACCTCCCTGGCCAGCTGATTCCACTGTTGCACAACTCTTGCTGTAAAAAAGTTTTTCTTACTACCCAGCTGGTACCTTGCCACCCTTAATTTAAACCCATTATTGCAAGTCCTATCCTCTGCTGCCAACAAGAACAGCTCCCTGCCCTCCTCTAAGTGACAGCCCTTTATATACTTAAAGAGAGCAGTCATGTCCCCTCTCAGCCTCCTCTTCTGCAGACTGAACATTCCCAAGTCCCTCAGCCTTTTCTTGTAGGATTTGGTCTCCAAAATCCGATCATCTTTGTCGCTCTACTTTGTACCCGCTCCATTCTGTCCACATCCTTTTTGAAGTGAGGCCTCCAGAACTGCACACAGTACTCCAGGTGCAGCCTGACCAATGCAGTGTACTATCACACCTTGTGATTTGGATGTTATGTCTCTGTTGATATACCCCAAAATTCCAGTAGCCTTTTTCGTTGCTCTATCACACTGGCTGCCCATATTTAACTTTTGGTCCACCAGTATCCTAAGGTCTTGTTCACACACACTGCTACTCAGAAGTGTATCCCCCATCCAGTATGCATGTTTCACATTTGCCTACTTTTCCAGTGTGTTCAGATCTCGTTAAATTCTTTTATCTTTAATGAGTAGCCCCTCCACAGTCTCATCCAAATAATTTATAAAAATATTGAAAATTTCCAGGCCTTGTGGCACCCCACTGGATACCTCCCTCCATTCAGATGAAATGCCATTGACAACTGATCTCTGAGTGTGGTTCTCCAACAAGTTCCTTATCCATCTAACTATCCTAGAGTCCAGTCCACAGTCCTTTAGTTTACCCATCAGAACATCATGGGGAACCCTGTCAAAAGCTTTACTGAAATCCTTTACTGAAAAGCTTTATATCAACATCATTCCCTCGATCCAGTAAGCTTATCACTTGATCAAAGATGGAAATGAGGTTGGTCTGGCAGGACCTATTGGGGACAAATCCTTGCTGACTTCCCTGAATCACCAAGTTGTCCTTTAGATGCTCACAGACTGATCCCTTTAAAATTTGCTCTGGTATCTTCCCTGGGACAGAGATCAGACTGACTGGCCATTACTTTCCTGGGTTATCCTTCCTCCCTTTTTTGAAAATTGGGATAACATCTGCCCTCCTTCAGTCTTGTGGCACATCTCCCGTCCTCCGAAAGGTCTGGAAGTTGATGGACAAAGCCTCTTCAAGCTCTCCTCTGATTTAAAACAGATGTTCTAAGGTGACCGCTACAGTGCCAAACCACTATAGCACTGAAGTGTTATAGTGGTTTAGTGCTATACTGCTCACCTTTAAAAAGTTTGAGGAAGATTGCTTGGTGAAATAGGTCAGGAAAAACAGCGGCATTGTAGGAAGCGCTATGGACATTTTAAACAGGCCACCACAGGGATTCAGAAGCACAATGAAGGGACTGAAAACGAAAAAAGCAGTTCAACCACACTTTGCTAACCTGACACAAGCAAGTTTGTATGAACAGGTAAATAAATTCTGCTAGCAGCCGGTTACTAAAACGGGTTTGTCTGAAATGACAGAAAAATCCATTAGCAACCGGTTACTAAAATGAAATACAAAGGCAGTTTGAAAAGGGTCTATTTGTCTTGTTCACAGAAACCCTGAAACATCCTTTTCCCCCTTCTCCCACCTCTTTTTAAAACTGTAATGTCCAACCTGATGGTCAACTTTTTTGTGTCATTTTGGTTTGTCCTAGTATAGATGGTATTGCATTGATTATGCTTTGTTTTTTGGATTTTGATGGAGGGGAAAAGTGGCTGAGAGCAGGATAGAAATGGAAGCTTCCCTTAATGTAGTTGTAATCTCTATTTTGCCTAGAGCCTTCTGGGGAAGACAGGTTATATGGTGGCCCTCTTTGCTCTAGTCAAGATCTGTCATGATCCAGGCCTTGACAAATGTTCTTTGGCTCTAGGTGTCAGATGATTCTTTTGGCCTCCAGATTTTTGGATTTTAATGACCAGTTTTTTAAAATGATTGCTACCACAAAACTGAATCCTTCCTGACTCCTTCACAATTGTAATTTTTTAAAGCTGTGGCAAAAGTGATGTAGTATATAAATAAATGTAAGGGTAACCTTGGTTACCTGTCATGACAACAGTGTTAACTTCTAACCCTTGCTTAGCTTCTTTAAAAGCTCCATTTAATTGAATATTTGAGTCAGTATAGAAAGTAACTCGTTAAGGAATGAATTCATCCACTGCAATTGAATGGTGTAAATTAAGTTTATATACAAGAAATAACAAGATTTTAATGTATTTTTAATGTCATACAACAAATATACAACAAAAGCTTTGTGTTGGATCTTCCCAGCTGTTTTGCTTGGCCTCTGCCAATTCCCTTCCTTATTACAGCCCCTTTTCCACAAGGCTTTTGCCCATGCAGGTCCTGTGATGCTAAACACAGGCTTTTTGATGATCAAGGGGGACAGCTTCTTCCCTTTTTGCTAGTGGACAAACTGCTTGGACCCAAACCTCTGCATTTCCTTTGAGAATTACTAGCATGCTACAATGAAATCATTGCTAAAATATTAGACTCCACAATTAAATTTTTAGATGCCATGGTGACTTGGTGCCTGATATCCCTTAAGCCCTAATTTAATGTGTGAGCTGTGTACTCCTGTCCTGCAGGACAGGTGAAAATAATAGAACTGCTAGCCGCTTGTATCAGTCAAGAATATATGCTGACCTCAGATTTACTGGGAAAGCTTTTGAGGTGTAAATTAGTACTCACCTGCACAATATTTTCCATGTAAATTGCATCAAAGTATAGCTTTCTTGCATCAATTCCGTTGCTTTCTTTTAAAAAAATTAAATCTCAAATTTATTCCTCCCATTGCTTCTGAAAATGTAAGCATTGTTTCTGAATTGGTCTTGAAGCTTGATGAGCTTTAAGCTTGAGTTGTTGAATAAATATAGTAAGGAGGAAGGCAATAGGAAATCAGCTTTCTGGTCTTTTGAAAGCTGACTTGTTACTGTTGGTAATCTCTTTTTTTAATGTTTGATTTTAAACACATAGCTATACCATATTACTATTTTTTTGGTATCATTGCTTCAGATTATCCCTAGTGTATTTATTGCTGAGATCAATAGTTGAAAGTTGAATGATTTATTTACTTCTTTATATTAGGCCTGTGTTAATGTGAAAACTTTATATAGTTTTCCTTTTTTTAGCCTCCTTCAATATGAGGACAAGATGGGATTTAAATATGTTAAATAGTATGTGTTTGTGGTATTTGAATTGTTCAGTTCTACATTTATGAAGCGGTGCTATCCTTAAGGGAAAAGTGAACATAAAAACCTTGTAAACACATACATTTGAAGTATTCCTTTACTACTGCTGTAAAATTGCTAGCAGTGATTGATTCTGTGACATTGCAAGGTAAGTTCATAGTCCCTTGCATCCTTGTAATTGTAATATTTGGGGTTTTCAGTCACTAAGCTTAATGTTTAGAGCTCTACAATTTCAAACACAAAAATGAGAAGGAGCAGATTTATTTACTGACATGGTGGTCCTTTGCACTGAGAGACTTTTAGGCCCCTCAAACACACAGACCAGCCACTGGAAGCTCTCTTTACAGCAATTCTTCTACATTCTAAAACTCAGAGGGGAGCCCCTCCTGCACAGAGCTTCCTGGAGGCTGTTTTTCCACCTAATGGTCACGTGCTCCGCAGGGAGGATCTCCCCCTTCCCTCAGTCCTTTCTTCACCGCCACGTTATGAGGACATTTCTCTCCAGCTGTAAAGTTCATGAGTCCTTATCAAAAAGAATGTTCTTCTGAGTGATTCCTTTAATCAGTCATGTCACAGAAGGCTTTATTTAAGAACTGTGAGCACCACAGAGAATAATTAAAAGATAAAAAGCAGGCAGTAAATACCACTAGCCAGTACATAAGTAGAACAATAAGTGGTAGCAGTCAAACTAATTGCCAAGTACCTCCAAAATAATGTTAAACGTGGCATGAGAAAGTGAAAAATGAAGGAAAGCCTTCTGGGATAGTACAAGATATCTAGGTCCTTGTCTCCGGGTTGATGAAGAGACCCTTCTAGGGGCCAAGAAAATGTGCCATATTGACCATAAAGAAGCAGTCCTAGCTATATTGAGTTGAATCTATCTCTCCACTCAGATAAAGATGGTGCATTCCACTGGTGTAAGGCACATCTTGTTGATGCAAAAGGCTCTTCTGCAGGCTGAAGTTACCTGCTGCCAGTGAGTTATGCCTCCTTTACAGAGATGGAAACTTTCTGGAAATTTTGAAGCTGGAGAAGGAAACTTTTTGGTAGGGGAGAAAAAAACTCTCTATGCAATATTTTTCTTTCAAACCAAAACTTATTTTACTGCTTTAACATAAATGCATTATTTTTAGCTTAGCATAAAAATATATTAGTTGGCATATTTATGGAGTTTTGAAGGGTAAATGCCTTAGTTCTTTACAAGCAAACATAAAAATATATCCAGTACCTGAAAGAGAAGTGCAAACTTCTGTAACCTTGCCTTAGTTTTTGTCATTTGTTAAAGGGGGAAATTAAAATTAGAAAACAAATTTTGTAGTAAACAAAGCATATGTGGACAGGTTATGAGAATAGTAACCATAGGACTACCACCATATTTGGTTACCAGGTTAAATTTTATAACATTGAAACTAAACTCTTTGATGCTAAATTATCAAACTCATTAAAACATTAATTGTTACAATTTTCTTGCATGTAAAAATATCTAGAAAATACATTGTGTATCAGTACAGTATGTATTGGAATTATTATCTGATACATAATTTTTATGATGCTCGTTTGAATAACACATGAAGCTGCTTTATACTGAATCAGACCCTTGGTCCATTAAGGTAAGTACTGTCAGTCTGGCAGCAGCTCCAGAATTTCAGGTAGGGGTCTTTCACATCACCTACCACCTAATCCCTTTAACAGGAGATACTAGGAATTGAATCTGGGCTCTTCTGCATACCAGACCATTGCCCATTCCCTATTGTTTTAAAAAGCATTTTGCTCATTCAAAAAGAAAGTTTAATAGGAGTTCTTTTTAGTACTCCCCAAATTTCTTGGTTTTTCCACTGGAAGCCGGGGGGAGGGGGTTTCCCCTCACTAAGACTTCTCACCTGTATTCCCCTAACTGAATGGTATGATACAGTCTCCCTATCCACAGATTGACCTTAAAGAAACTTATTTAGTTTAATTTGGTAGATTATTTGTGGACAGCTGTATTTTCTCATGCCTGAAATTTCAGGTACTGATTTAAAATTTAAGGAAAGTAAACAAACAATTTGACTGTTTAGTTGAATTGGAGTAAGTTCACTGAGTTCAGTAGTATATTTGAACTGTCTTTGTACCCATTCCTTCAGAAAGGTGTTTTTTTGTTGATGCTTCCATATGTACTTACTTTTCTTACAATCCACCCAATTTGATAAATATTGCAGTATCTGTATCTTAGTTCATTTTTCACAATGTATGTCTAATTTTCATAAAATTTTAGATGAATAATTTCAATATTTTAGAATTTCCTTAGTTCTGTCTACATTGTATAATTTTAATTGTCCTTAAAATTACTAGCTGTAATTTACATGCAGTGTAATTGCCGTCTTTTCACTCTTTCATGTGTTTTACATCCTGTCTAGTTACTTACCCAGCCATCATAGAATAGCATAGATCAGGGGTGTCAAACTCATTTGTTACAAGGGCTGGATCTGACATAAATGGGACTTTGTGGGACCAGGCCATGCGTATCATAAAATATAATGCCAGGTAGCAGAAATATAAACTTTATAAAAGATACAAACACAACTAAAGATATTATTTTTTACTTAAAATATAAATACGCTTAAAACTCTTGCAATATTTTGTTTATTTAACAGTCTTTGATAACTGACACCCCCCAAATCTCCCCCCCCCTTCAAAGATACCTGCCTAAAATGGAAAGGCTGGGGAATAGTGGAGTTTGGCAATGCAATTTTTAAAATAAAACATCAAGAAAAACCACAAAGACCACAGCAGAAACTAAAATATAAACTAAAGATATAAAATGCTCTGAGCCTAAGAACATAAAATGGCTGGGCATTGCAAACTTCTTCCCTCCCCCGCAGGTCTACTCAGAGTGGCAGTGGCTCTCCAGTGTAATGTCAGTGGGTTCCCAGGTTAGAGTACTCACTCAGGCATCCATTCTCAGGTCCATTCATCAGAGACAAGCTGGCTCAAAACATCAACCCTGTATTTGCAAGGAGACAACTCCAGCAAGCAGCTTCAGCTATACAAACACTGGAAAGTGAAACTGCTTGAGCGCCACTCCATTGAAATACATGGCAGCACAGCACAAAGTTACAAAGAAAATGTGGAATGGGTCCAGACAGACTACTTTGGGACTGGAATGACAGCCACCAGAGTGAAATGACAGTCCCTGGGGGCAATGCTCCCTCTAAGCTGTGGAGTCTTGTGAGCAAAAATTCTACTTTGTGAGCTAGTGGCATTAAAGTTGTGAGCGAGCGATTTGGCTAGTGCATACATTAGTTTGCTCTGGAGCCATCCTTCCTGAGCTAAGACAAAAATGTGTGAGCCGGAGGCTAAAAAACTGTGAGCTAGCTCACACTAACTCACCTTAGAGGGAACACTGCCTTGGAATGAAGGCCTCCCAGAGTGGAATTCCATTCCCAGAATGCTGCTACTACTCCCAGGGACTGTCATTTCACTCTGCACTCCCAGGGACTGTCATTCCGGTCCCAGAAAACAGACTCTATTGCTAGGAGCCGTTATTCTACTCTGGGGGCTATCATTCTAGTCTGCTTCTGGCCCGCGGACCTTAAGTTTGACTCATCTGACATAGATGATCTATCTCAATTTCAGCTAGCTACTTTTGTGCTTGCCAGTCTGTCAGTGTCTTCATCCAGAACTTTTTGGTAATGTGGCATTGTCTGTTCTGAGGGACCGAAAGATAAATATTCTTCCTTAATCTTTCCATCTTGTTGGTTTCTTTCATAAACAGCAAAATCCTCTAAAGTTACCTTTATAAGAAATCATCTATGAACAGCTAATTTCTTACATTTATAACTATACATTTACTGCATCTCATCATTTATATACTCATCATTTATTCCTATATTAAATTTGTTGTGCAGTACATCTGGTTCCTAGAGGTCTGTAAATGGGTGAACTGAAAGAGTATCCAGGTGATATTTTTACATCTCTTTTCCTCGTTCATCTCCTCAGTAAATGCAGGGCTGGCAGGTTTTGATCACATTCTAATAGCGTCACTGAATTCTGCAGCTAATTGAGCCTGGATCCTGTGAGTTTGACTAGTGAAACACTTCTTATATCAGGTGAAGGCAGTTTGCACAAGAGATAGTACTGTTAGTGGGACAAATCCACAGGATCCAACCCTAACAGTGCAACTGAAAGAACACTTTCCTACTCAGTAAACTTGCTTTAAGAATGCAGTGTTAGTGTTATATTTGAAAGCTTCTCTCTTGAATGATTCCACACAACCCTGAACAGTCTTTGTTTTTGAAAGACATAAAACTCAAATTTTGCATTTTGTGACTTGGTTACATGAAACAGAAATTCAGGTAACTGTGAGTTCTGAAACTCTTTGGCTAATGCTAGGCTTACTTGAGATGGGACTGTTTTAGACCACTAAAAGTATGGCTTCCAAAAGGATTGCAGCATATATTCTCTGGAATTGTATGTATCTTCAGTTCTATTTAAAAGGAAACGTGGAGTTATTTTTACTTTTCAGTTGCTGTTCTGACCTTTCATTTTTTTTACCGTATACTCACATATATGATCTTACTGATCCCATTAAAGCCTTCTGAGGTGTCAGGCAAGGATGTCTACTAGCTCCAGCCTTGTTTATTTTTTATATAAATAATATAGTTAGTTGTTTTAACACATTTGATCTTCATCCCCCTAAACTTGCCAACCGGCATATATCTGTTCTACTCTATGCTGATGATGCCGTGATATTATCTTGAACCCCAGTTGGTCTTAGGCAAGCCCTAAAGAAGCTCAGCATGTTTTGTGAAGAGGAGCTTCTCGCAATTAACTATCAAAAACCAAAATTGTAGCCTTTGGGAGTAGGCCAAAACCCAGGAACTGGGCAATAAATGGCCATCAGATAGAACAAGTTGATAGTTTTAAATACTTGGGCGTAGTTTTACAGGCTTCCAGTTCTAGGGTTAAGCACGGCAAATATGCTGCCGACCTAGGGGAAAGATCCGCAAATGCGATACTGAAATTTTTTCTTACTCATGGTGGACATTTTGTTCCTGCCGCCTTGAAGTTATTTAAGGCCAAAATATTGGCACTACTGCTCTATGGAACATTCCTAGGACTGCCTTCTTCATGCTTTGCATCGCAAGAGAGAGTCCAATCCAAATTTTTTAGAGCTGTTCTGCAAGTTCCTGTGTATCCAATGCCTGGATATGACTGGAGTCTGGTAATCTTAGATTTGAAGCCAGGCTTTGTATTCTATCTATCTATATGTGGCTGAAAGGTCATTTCAACCCACAAGGTTTGCTTCCCCTGATATTCCAGGATGATTTCAAATCCAGTTGGATTAAGGCAGTTTACTTTCATATTCATAGAATTGGTTTCTCACCTCAGCTACTTTTATCCTGTGGATTTGAACAAGCCAAAGAGCTAATTAAACAAAGAGCTGAGGATATCGAACGACAATCTGGTATCACTAAGGCTTCAAAACTCGGGGTATTGCTAAATATCAAAAGCACCATTGAGCCGGCTACATATCTGACTTCCGTGGAGGGAAAGAACTCTAGAAGGGCATTTGCCTTAGCCTTTCAAGGTCGGGGTTTTTATTGTACCTGCCTTGAATAACTGCAGATGGAAGGGCAGAACATCTGGCTATGTTCATGCACTTCATGCGAGGTCGAATCAGTAGAGCATATGTTTTTCAGTTGCCCATTCTACAGAGAGGCTCATCTTAAAATCATTACCCCATTAGTTGATAGGATACCTGGTCACATTAATACGAACAAAGCAAGACTTCACTGGCTTCTATCAGATAAGAATGCAGAGATTACACACTCAGTTGCTGAGTTCTGTGCATTGATTCTTAGATTGTGGGAGTCGCATTTTAAAAGTTTTTAAATTTAGATTTTATTCTGTATTATCTCTGTTTTTTCCTTCTTTTTCATACAATGTTTGTATTGTATGCTGGTCTTAAGACCGTAATAATAAAACTAAATGCAACACACATATATGATATTAATTTAGATACTTATGGGACCTAAAGCATCTTGCATTAGTTATCTTTTATTCTGTTTAATCCTCACAGCAATACTATGAGTAGGGTAAACTGAGACAGTGTGACTGGGCCAGGGTCACTCAATTCAATTCCAAGGCAGAGTAAGAATTTGAACTTGCATCTCCTAGGTGTGCTAACCACTACATCATACTGAGATTGGTACAAATAAAATTCCCAAATGAGGAAATTTTTCAACATTTATATGCTGATATTTTTACAAGGGCCAGTACAATGCCTGGTTTAAATTCCATAAAAATAATTTATTACAAAATGGAGGGGGACTGATATGTTTTTTGAACAAGGGCTATCACATTTTGTCGGTCTGTAGTTTTCATAGGCTGTAGTCTATTGTGCCAGGTATAACTTTTCATAGTAATGGGAAGGAGTCGTAATTGAGAGTAAATTAGGTAGCTTTCACATGGTCCCAAATTCTGTCCCAGGCACACCTAACTGTATAGTACGTTTGTTTCCTGGTATTTTCTTCAGGGAAACATACAGTCAAATGCATCTCATGAATGTAAGAAAGGCCCTGCTGGATTAGACTAAAGGTTCTGCATCTTATTAGTGGCAGCTGAAAAACCCATGAGGTAGAAGAATTTATTTATTTAGATTTATATCCCGCCTTGCCTGCACAGGCAGGCTCAAGGCGGCGTACAACAAAGAAGAAGAAGAGGAGATTGGATTTATACCCCACCCTTCACTTGGAGTCTCAGAGTGGCTTACAAACTCCTTTCCCTTCCCCACCCCACAACAGGCACCCTTGTGAGGTAGGTGGGGCTGAGAGAGCTCTGAACGAAACTGCTTTTTTCAGGAACATCTCTGACGGAACTATGCCTTACCCAAGGTTATCAAGCAGCTGCAAGTGGAGGAGTGATGTGAGCTGCTTTGGGAGATAGTTGTCTGAAAGGTGGCATGTAAATGATAATAAAAGTAAATGGTGTTAGCCAGAATTAAACCATGATTATGTATCCTGATTGTTGGGGGTTTGATTCTGACTAACACCATTTACTTTTATTATCATTTATATGCCACCTTTCAGACAACTATCTCCCAAGTAAGGATTTTGTGTCTTCATGTATTGTATGTAGGTTATGTGTAAAAATATTTTTTCTTTTACCAGTAAGTTATGTATAACAACATGCATACCACTCCACTGTCCCAATGTTTGAAGCCTTCCTCCAGTTTGAGGAGTCTTTCTCCCACAGAAGAGCCACTTAGGCTGGAAGAATGCTACTAAGGTAGATCACATGTCACATGCGAGTACATCAAGACATAAATTGCTTATTTGTGTTTTCTGAAATAAAGTATGTTTTAATTTCAAGAAGTTAATCTTTTCTCTCAACTGTTAAAGACAGAATATCAAAACCTTTTTTCATTTTTGTGTAAACTATAATTTAATGCCTTAAAATATACACAGATTCTTCAAGCAATAATTATTTCCTCTTAAATATGGTCTGACTTCATATTGTGAAGGATGTATGGTTGTCATGACAGCAGCATCCTTGTCTCTTCCCAGTAGCTTCAGGTAAAAGAGAAGACATTGGTGCTGTGTTTCTTTATGCTTTGTCTGTCAAAATACTGTGGCCTCCATGAATGTGCTGTAGGGTAGACTGAACAAGTGGTAACTGTGATAGTACATTCTTTCATGAAATGGCTGATATTAAAGCTGAGAGCAACCATGAGTGATGTAAACCTGGAATTAGAGATGAGCTGCACCTAGAGTTCCCACAGTCCTAGAGAACTTCAGTCCAGTCCAGGATACCAGTATTCTCATTGACTTGATAAAAATTGAACAGTGACTGTCACTAGGCATGTAACTGTCCTTTTGTATGAATAAAGTTCATTTAACTGGTTTTAGATGGCTTCTGTATTATTACTACAAATCTATATTTTTTGAATAGCTAGCAGGCTATGCGTTTGCATTACTATAAAAAATTCATGTCATCAACATATGGCTTTCTGATCTTGGACAGCCCTGCGCATAATGGATTGAATTGAAAGTTGATTTCCTGCCATTGGAAGGGCATTGATTATTATCGATGGTCTGTCCCACTACAGACTCCTGTTTTATCTCCACATACTGTTCCTGACCAGCTGATCTCCCAGGTTATCATGATAGGGGCAATCAGTGGGCTGAAGTGGGGGGACATAGGAACGTTCTGTTCTGCTTGCAGAAGTGCCTTCTGTTGACAGGAAACAACTTTTGGATCCAACTCATTTGCTCACTTATTTTGGGAAAGCTTTGCACTCTTGGTCTGCAAGTAGTGGTCTGGCTCAGTGTACTTGCTTATCTAGAGACAGAAATCCATGATTTGAAATAATCTGTTAATTCAGATTGACATAAAGTGATTTAGGCTGGTTGTTAATATGTCATACCATTTTTCTAACATACTAAAAAGATTTAGGAAACAGTACCTTGTTAAAGTAGTATCATAAGTCTGTAAAACAACATTTTGATGATGGTATCAAGTAATTAAATCAGGAGCTATCAATTGTTCTTAAGTTTCCTGTACTTTTCCATTTAAGTTTACGGTATGGAATATTCCCAATTCATAATAACATGGAAGAACCAAAATAGCTTCTTATTATGGAAAACACAACTCACTATATCGATATATATCATGGGCAGTTCTCCCTCTGAGGTGGAGGACATCTCCAATGGGTTATTCCCACCGTGCCTTTAGGGAGGCAGGAAATAGTTTTTTCCCCTTCCTGTTGGCACCTTCGGAATAGCCCATCTCCAGTTCTATTCCTGCCTCAGTAGGGAGAAGCAGCAATCTTTAATAGCTTAGCTGTTACTCTTAATTAATTATTTCTAAATTCCTTCTATCAGCCTGTTGTCTTGCCCTTCTTATTTCTCTCTTTACCTCTCTTCTCTTCTACTCTGCTCCTTTCTTGGAGTGAAATCCACGGGGTCTCAAGACCCGAAGAAGAGCTTCCACTTCTGCCGCTATGGCAGCAACGGAGCTTCCTGAAGTGTTTTCTTCAGGCGACGTGTGCGCCGCGGCTGCGGCAGCGTGTGAAGATTCCGGGGCCGATCTGCCTTTGCGGCATGATCGCGCTTACCTGATGCTCTCTGCAGACTTGGCGGCAGCGCCTTGCACTTCGAAGCGCCGCCGGCTGCATGAAGAAGACCCCGCCATTTCTCCCGCGCGCCTACATGCGGGTGGTGGCAGCGGCGGCCATCTTGAGGGTCCAGCCTCGGGCTTTGGAACTTCTCTGCCGGCCATTTCGGGAGCCCAGGGAGCAGAGGGAGAACTACTACTCATTCCCCCTGGATCTTCAGAGGAGGAGGAAGTTCCTGGAGCCGGATCCAGCCGGGGTAAGCTCCCTGAGCAGGGAGTTCTGTTGCATTCCTCTGATATTATGGCCATTATTAGGAAGACCATCCAGCAGGAGATGGCTCAGCTCCATTCCAGACCCGAGGTTCCAGTGTTGCATGGGAATGCTTTTCAGGGTCCCTTAATTCCCTCTCCCTTAGGGTGGCCAACTAAGGCAGCTAAAAAAGCCCCCCCCCCACCTCCTGGGAGAACCAGCGATGAACGCTGGAGAGAGGATGTGGAATCTAATACTTCTTCCATTGAAGAAAGGGAGGAGGGAGAATTTTTATCAGAGGAGGAAGAGGAGGAATTGAAGCTTCCGGAACAGTCCAGCCGGTTCTTCAAACCTGAGGACTATCAATTTCTCCTATCTAAAGCTCTCAAGGCCCTAGAGTTGCATGACTTACCACCTTCTGAGTATCAGAACGCGGCCAAAGCTAAATTCAAGTCCAAATCAGGGGGTAATCGTGAATTCTTTCCCCCTGAGGAACACTCTGAGAAGGTGTTCCCCTTTCCTGAGTATTTTGAGCGTCAGCTCGGCTGAGTGGGACAAGCCCATGGTGAATAAACAGTTTCCTGCTTTTGCCAAAAAGTTATATGCTATGCCTAACTATGCCAATGAGTTGTTGCAGGTGTCTCTGGTGGACGGTCCTGTGGCAGCACTCCAGTCACCGGGCCTGGTTTCTGAGGATGGTTCAGGCACCCTCAAGGATCAGACCGATAAAAAGGTGGAGGCAACACTCAGAAGAATTCATGAGGCTATTACAATGATGGTAAGAGCTGCGTCCACTACTTCCATTGCCGCTAGAGCAGCCATCGTGTGGTTGCGCAAATTAATACAAATGGTTCCAGAGAATAACCGGGCCATGTTGGAAGGTATTTCTCGTGTCCTTAAGGCTAGTTCCTTTTCGGCTGATGCCACTTTGGACATTATTTCTTTCGCTTCTAGAGCCATGGCATCCACAGCAGTGGCTAGAAGATTACTTTGGCTACGCGCTTGGCAGGCAGATGCTATGTCCAAATCTATAGTCACTGCTTATCCGTTCCAAGGGGACCGTCTCTTTAGAGAAGCCCTAGATAACATCCTGGTGGAAACCAGGGATAAGAAAAAAGCCATGCCCAGATCTCTCCGACGGACTGATAGGTGAAACCCTCAGTCCTTTCGTACACAGCACTCTCTCCCCAGATATCGCCATGACACGAAGAAGACATCTTGGGAGTCATCTAAACAGGCCGGTAAACGTGGTCCTTTCAATCCCAGATTCAACAAACCGTTTAACAGGAACGACCGAGGGGACAGAGAGGCCAAACCTAAGCAGGCGTGACTGTCTTTCTATACTGGTGGGGGCCCGCCTCCTACACTTTTCAAAAACCTGGATCGACGCACAGACAGACGCCTGGGCTGTGGAGGTGGTCTCTCAGCGATATTCGATAGAATTTCTGCGCCAGCCTCCAGAACGATTCCTACAGTCACCAGCAAGCAAGTCAGAGAGCAAGAGATCCATAATCTGCAAGGCGATACAACATCTGTTGGAAATCCAAGCCATCGAACCAGTTCCAGTCAACGAGAGGAACCGGGGTGTTTATTCCATATTGTTCATGGTCCCCAAGAAGAATGGAGACTGGAGGGCAATTCTGGATCTCAAGTTCCTGAACAAATTCATAAAAGTACATCATTTTCGAATGGAAACTCTGAAGGCTGTGGCGGACTTTCTATCTCCCAACGAGTTCCTCACATCCATAGATTTGACAGAGGCGTATCTCCATGTACCCATTCATCCGGCACACAAATGATTCCTTCGGTTCTGCATCTACAACCAACATTTTCAATACAGGGCGCTTCCCTTTGGCCTATCCACAGCACCTCGACTCTTCTCCAAGTTGATCATCAATCCGGTAGTACATCTCAGATCTCAAGGGATTCATGTCCATCCCTATCTCGACGACCTCTTGATCAGAGCTGGCACACAGACAGACTCCATCAAGAACACAGAAAGGACACTCCAGTGTCTACAGGAACATGGGTTCCTGGTCAACTTCGAAAAGAGTTCGCTTACACCGTCTCAACGCATCGAACATCTGGGAGCAGTGATCGACAGCACTCACAACGCACTGTTCGTTCCGATAACCAAAGCCCAGAAGATCAAGGAATCTGCCATGCGAATCTACAACAGCAGGTCTACTCCCCTTATGGAACTAGCCAGTCTGCTGGGTTTGATGATCGCCAGCATCGACATGATCCAATGGGCTCGTCTTCACGCCAGACCATTACAAGTCTTCCTACGTCCGTACCAACTCTCCATCATGGAAAAGAAGGTTTTCAACCTTCAGGTACCCCTGGGAGTCAAGAAGAGCCTACAGTGGTGGACCGATTTGAACAACCTCTTGTCGGGCAAGAATTATTATGTCCGCCACACCAGGGAGCCATTCACCGACGCCAGCTTGCTGGGATGGGGGGCGATGCTGAACGGTGCCCCAGTCCAGGGAATATGGCGGAACACCGAGAAGAAACTGCCCATCAATCTCCTGGAACTCAGAGTGATCTGATTGTCCCTACTTCACTTTGCTCCTCAGCTACGCAACCATCAGGTGCTCATAAGGATGGACAGCATATCTGCCAAAGCACATATCAACAAGCAGGGCAGATCCCGATCATCGCAGCTTCACAGAGAGGCGCTGAAGATTCTCTCTTGGGCAGAACATCATGTAGTTTCCCTGACAGCGGAACACATAAAAGGGACAGAAAACGTGCAGGCAGATTGGCTCAGCAGAGTCACAATACAGGAGGGGGAATGGACCCTCCATCCACGCCTATTCGACCTGATAACGGCACGCTTCGGACGTCCCAAGGTGGACCTGTTTGCCTCCCCGATGAACCACGTCCTGCCGAGGTTCTACACCAGGTTCTTCCATCCGGAAGCGGAGGCGACAGACGCGCTCACGACTCCTTGGCCCCAGGGCCTATCATACGCCTTCCCACCATTTGTCCTAGTCTCCAGGACAATCCGCAAAGTCAGGGACCTCAAGGCGGAGGTCATTCTGGTGGCTCCGAGATGGGCACGCCGCCCTTGGTTCTCGGCATTACAGGAGTTGTCGATCCTTCCACCTCTAACACTTCCAGTGTCTCCCGACATGTTATCACAGGGCCCAGTATGGCACCCGGATCCAGCGTGGCTGTGTCTGACCGCCTGGCGATTGAGCGGCACAAGCTGTCAGAGTTAGGCTATTCTTCCCAGGTCCTAGACACTATTCTGGCATCCAGACGACAGTCTACAGTACGCATTTACAACACCACCTGGAAGGCTTTCGTCCGCTGGTGTAGACGGAAGAAGGTCGATCCCTTATCACCTTCCGTGGCTTCAATTTTGGCTTTTCTACAAGACGGTCTGAGCACAGGTTTGAAATCTGCTACTCTTTGTAGACAATTGGCTGCCTTATCCACTGTTCTTCCCTTTCTCGAGGGATACAAGCTCACCAAACATCCTCATATCCAACTTTTCTTGCAGGGAGCCATGGCTAAATCTCTGCCCCAGATTCACCGCTTCCCGACCCGGTGGTTGAATGTAGTACTTAATGCTCTCACTAAGTCACCCTTCGAACCTCTCCGGGAAGTGGGACTAAAATGGTAGAGGATGAAGACCTTGTTCCTGGTGGCCATCACATCGGCCAGAAGAGTGTCGGAACTCGGAGCATTATCTGTGAAATCTTCCCTCTGCGTGTTTCACAAGGACAAGGTTGTGCTTCGTACTGACCCTACATTTCAACCGAAGGTAGGCTCCAAGTTCCACTGCTCTCAGGAGATCTGTTTGCCCACATTTTGCCCGCATCCTAAGCACCCCAAGGAGCAGTTATGGCACACCCTAGATGTCAAACGAGCCCTCAGTATATACATTGCAAGGACAGAGGCCTGCAGGAGAACTGAGTCCTTATTTGTTGGCATCTCTCCACCAAGGAAGGGAGAGAAGATGTCTAAGTCTGCAATCAGTTCAGTTCTAAAGGCATGCATCACTGAAGCTTACCGAGCCTCTGGTCAGGAGGTACCCAGTGGCATCACGGCTCACTCCCTGAGAAGCGCAGCAACCAATGCAGCATTCGCCAACAGAGCTTCGGTGGAGGAAGTGTGTAAGGCGGTGACTTGGTCATCCATCTCCACCTTTGTGAGACATTATCAGATCAACACCCTAGCATCAGCTGATGCGGCGTTCGGGAGAAGAATTCTTCAGCACGTCCTTAACCTGGAGGAAGATGGCAACCCACCCAATTGAGGGACACTGCTCGGGAAGGTCCCATTGGAGATGTTCTCCACCTCAGAGGGAGAACGACCATTGGACTTACCGTGAGGGGTCCTTCTCCTCTGAGGTCAGGAGGACATCTCGGCCCTCCCACTTTTATCTTCCTCTTTTCTTTATTCTGTGCTGACTCTTCTCTCATTTCCTCGTTATACTCTGCCCTTTTCTAGGTCTGCAGGGTCTCTTGTATTGAAACGTTAAGGTTACTGTTTACAGTTATGTTTTCTCTAGGGTAAGACCAGTTATTTAGGCTGCAAGCACTGCTTTCGGAGTCCCAGAACTGGAGATGGGCTATTCTGAAGGCGCCAACAGGAAGGGGAAAAAACTATTTCCTGCCTCCCTAAAGGCACGGTGGGAATAACCCATTGGAGATCTCCTCCTGACCTCAGAGGAGAAGGACCCCTCACGTTAAGTCCAATGGTCGTTCTTCTAATAAAAAAGAAACAGTAGAGGTCACTGCTCACCCCACTGCAGCTGCAAATCTTGCCCTCTTTTCTGCTTGCCCTCTGCTCTTCACAAATAAAAATTTTCAGGCAGTTGCCCCTGACCTATAGTGAATGGAGAGAGTGGGGTTTTCCCCCTCTCATTCTTTTACTGCTACCCCCAAATGAGATAAAGATTGATGTGTTTTATGTTTTCTACTGATACTGACTCTTGCCTATTTGGGTTTGGAGATAAGAAAACAAAGCATAGTTTGTGAACGGAATGAAACAGCTGGTTATGGTTTACAGATCTGTGTTTAATTAACTTGCTGTGTATAACATAGAGGTTGGGAGGAGATTCCTAAGGCTCATTTACAGGACAGCAACCCATGATTTGTGTTTGTCTAAACTATGGCAGTATTACAGATAGAGCTGTAAAATACCGTAGCCATCAAGTTTTAGTTTCATGGGAGCATACACAATTCAGTAGCCAGTTCTCCCTCTGAGGCGGAGGACATCTTTGGGTGCTTTCCACCGTCCAATCAGGGAGGCAGGAACTAAATTTCTTCCTCTTCCTGTCTGGCGTGTGGAGCACCACCCATCTCCAGTTCTGTTCCTGCCTCTAGAGGGAGAGCAGTTCTTAGCAGGCTCTGCCTACTAACTCTTGGAAAAAGCTCTAAATCCAACTTTCCCTTTCTCTTATTCCTTTCTTTTACTTTACCTCTTGGAGACTTCTTAAGGGAACTCCCTTGCCTTGGAGACTTCCCTTCCTTGCTTCAACCAGCAAACACGGGAACGGAGAGACCTCCCCGCACTATGAACCACCAGCTCCCATGATGAGCTCCTCGATGCAGAGGATCTGCAGGCAGCAGCCACACTGCTGCGATTGTCGGGGGACCCATCCAGCGCCGACATGCCTTCTCGGCTTGTGCGAGCTGCTGGCGACGTGACAGCCAATTTAGTGCCGTAGAAGAAATCTCGCATACAGGAGACCCAGTTGCAGGACGACACTGCCATCTACAGGGTGTGTGTGAGTACTACACCCCAAGAGCCAGTTATTTTGGCGGGAAATCAGGCCGGGAGTCTATTCAGCTCTGGAACGAGCCTTGATCGGGGCCATGCCAACCTCCAGGCGGGAGGTCCAGGAACGGGTTTTTTAACACAGAACCCAGCACTCCCATCCCTAGCCAATGCTATAGTGCTTAGTAATGTGCAGGGAACCCCTGGAATACCCCTTGATTTAGTCTCCTTGATGAAGCAGGCCATGAGAGAGGAGATGATTAATTTAGCCCGCTCCTCAGTGACCAATGATAATAGATCCGAATTGGAGTCTTCCTCTCCTCCTCACTCTCCAAAAAGAATGCCTAGTTCCTTTTCACAAGGAAAAAAGTGACCAACTAAGGCTGCACAAAAAAGACCATTAGAGGGAGGTGGTTACAGAGATCCACAATGGGAGGATGAACTTGCCCCTGACCCTGATATTGAGCACAAGGAGGAGAGGGAGTTTTTATCAGATGAGGAGGAGGTGTTTGTGCCTGAGCCATCCACCTGCCTCTTCAAACCTGAAGACTACCAGTATCTCTTATCCAAGACTGTGGCTGCACTCCAGCTTCATGATACCTCTGCTGGGGAGGAAGAACCTAAGCCAAGGACTTATAGGTCCAAAACACAGGGCATGCAAGAATTTTTCCCAAAGCATGCCTCTTCTCAAAAAGTTTACCCACTCCCAGAGTATTTTGAGCGGCAGATGAGGGCTGAATGGTCTAAGCCAACAGCCAATAGACAGTCCCCCCAACTGGTTAAAAGACTATATACCATGCCCTCATTTGTACATGAGATGTTACAGGTTCCGGCAGTGGATGCTCCAGTAGCAGCTCTTCAATCATCTGGACTTCTGTCAGAATATGGTTCAAGACAATTTTGACAAGAAAGGCGAGGCAGCACTGCGGAAGGTTCTTGAGGCCTTAGCACTAGCCATGAGAACAGCGGCTATTTCTTCTACCATATCCAGAGCTTCAATAGTTTGGATAAGAAAGATGATTCAATTTATTCCAGAACACAACAAACGCCTACTAGAAGGAGCTAACAGAGTACTGCAAGCCAGCACCTTCACAGCTGACTCTTCATTGGACATTCTTACATTCACTTCCAGAGCGATGGCCTCGGCAGCGGTTGTTAGACGTCTCCTGTGGCTTAGAGCTTGGCCAGCGGACCTCCATTCCAAAAACATTGTTCTGGCCTACCCTTTCCAAGGCAAAAAGCTGTTCGGAGATGCCTTGGAAAAGATTCTGATCGAAACCAGAGATAAAAAGAAGGCGATGCCCAAGACCCTACATCGATCTGACAGACGTTACATCAGCTCACAGCCCTTTCGTACACAACATACCCTGCCCAGGCCTAGACAGGATACAAAGAGACCATCATGGGGACAAGCAAGACAATCCTTCAAGAAGGGTCTACCCCAGGAACAACAGAGCATTGTCATTTCATGCAGACAGGTCCGAAGGTGATAACGTTCTGGTGGGAGGACGCCTACTCCATTTTCTCGATGCATGGACGGCCGCCCATGCAGACACCTGGTCCTTAGACATTATTTCTCAAGGATACTCAATAGAATTCAAGAGTTGCCCACTGGAACGCTTCATAATCTCCCCTTGCCGCAAGAACCCACAAAGGAGAATGATAACCCTGAGAGCAATCCAACATCTCCTAGATATCAATGCCGTGGAACCAGTCCCCACCCATCTCCAAGGCCGAGGAGTCTATTCCATCTTCTTCACAGTACCCAAAAAGAATGGGGACTGGAGGTCCATATTGGACCTCAAATACATCAACAAATTCATCAAACTGAGGCATTTCAGGATGGAGACCCTTCGGTCTATCTTGGAAGCCATTCAACCCAACGAGTTCCTGACATCCATAGACTTAACAGAGGCTTACCTGCACGTACCCATCCTTCCTGCACACCGTCAGTACCTTCGGTTTTACGCAGAACATCACCTGCAATTTCAGGCCCTCCCCTTTGGCCTTTCAACGGCTTCGAGGGTATTCACCAAGCTATTAGTAAACCTGGTCGTGAACCTATGAAAACGGGGAGTGCACATTCACCCGTACTTAGACGACCTCTTGATAAGATCCAGCTCTCAGGAGAGGTCGTTACAGGACACCCAGACTACTATTCAGTATCTGCACTCTCACGGATTTATGATAAACATGGACAAGTGTTCCATACAACCTTCTCAAAGCCTAGAACACCTAGGCATGATAATAGACACCAGACAATGTTCGATTTTCCTCACCAGAGAAAAGATGGAGAAGTTAGCAAAAGCTACAAGGTCTATTAGTGGCTAACACAGAAGCTCTTTGCTGGGGACGTCTTCATCTCAGACCCCTACAGGCCTTCCTCAAACCGTACCAGCTCCAGATTATGGAAAAGGCGAATCCCAACCTCAGAGTACCTCTACAAGTCAAGAACAGCCTATTGTGGTGGACACAATTCGACAACTTACGCCAGGGCAAAAAGTTTCTAATTCCTCGACAAATTCAGATGTTCTCAGATGCCAGTCTCAAAGGCTGGGGGGCAACGTTGGAAAATCACCTGATCCAGGGACTCTGGTCGGCTTGAGACTCGAGGTTACCCATCAACGTCCTGGAGCTGAAGGCCATACGACTGGCTCTGTTGAGGTTCAAAGACCAAATACAGCATCGCCATCTGTTAGTCAGGACAGACAACGTATCTGCAAAGACATATATCAACAAGCAAGGGGGATCCAAGTCATCCAGGCTACACATGGAAGCGGTTGTTCTCCTATCCTGGGCAGAGAAGCATCTAGCATCAATACGGGCAGAACACATCAAGGGCACGGCCAACATACAAGCGGACTGGTTGAGCAGGGAAACCATTCAACCAGGGGAGTGGTCCCTGAACAAGGAAGTCTTCGAGTCAATAACGATGAAATTAGGCACTCCCATCCTGGATCTCTTTGCCATTCCTCACAATCATCAACTACCGAGGTTTATTACCAGATTCTTCCACCACAGAGCAGAGGGAACAGACGCCCTAACCTTCAAATGGCCGCAGGGCCTTCTTTACGCATTCCCTCCTATTCCCATCATTCCCTAGCTTCTGAGGAAGATCAAGGAACAACAAGCAGAAGTGTTAGTGGTGGCTCCTCACTGGCCCGGACGCCCATGGTTTTCAACCCTATTGCAGATGATGGTCTCACATCCATTGCCTCTACCACAGTCTCCGGACATACTTCGCCAGGGACCTGTGTGGCACCCGCATCCAGAGTGGCTTTGCTTAACCGTCTGGAAATTGAGCAGAACAACTTCTTAAATAGAGGTTATTCACGAGAAGTCGTAGATACTATCCTGGCCTCAAGAAAACCTTTGACTACTAGAATTTATAACGCAGTCTGGAAGGCATTTGTGCGGTGGGGCCGGAGAAAAAAGGCGAACGTTCTACACCCTTCGATGGATGTCATACTGGGATTTCTACAAGACGGCCTAGGGACGGATCTCAAACCCGCTACTCTCAGGAAGCAGGTCTCGGCACTGGCTAAGGTCCTTCCGATGATGAACGGTTTCCAGTTGACTGAGCACCCCGACATTCACCGTTTCCTTAAGGGGGCGACTCAGAAGAGCCCTCCCACCATTCACCATTTTCCCACTTGGAGACTTCACACTGTTCTGTCAGCGTTAACCAATTCTCCCTTTGAACCAATAAGTGAAATATCACTACACTGGCTATGCCTTAAAACCATTTTCCTCATGGCCGTTACATCCGCCGGGAGGATTTCTGAATTAGGGGCATTATCAATTAAATCGGATCGCTGCATTTTCCATAAAGATAAGGCACAGACCCAACCTTTCTTCCAAAAATAAACTCTTAAGTTTCATCGTTCACAAGAAATTTGTTTGCTATCCTTCTGTCCATCTCCGAGTCATCCCAGAGAGAAATCCTGGCACAAACTTGACATGCGTAGATCACTCAAGTCATATCTCATTCGCACAGAACACTTGAGATGCTCAGACTCCTTGTTCATTAACGTGTCAAATCCCAGACTAGGACAGAAGATGTCTACAGCAATGATCAGCAGGAGCATCAAGACCTGCATTAGAGAGGCCTACAAGGCCCAGGGGCTAGAAGCGCCTCCAGGCATCACGGCCCACTCTGTTAGGAGCACGGCAACTAATGCAGCATTTCTGAAGAATGCCTCCGTAGAAGAGGTTTGCAAGGCAGCAACATGGTCTTCAATTTTGACCTTCGTTAAGCACTACAGATTGAACCTCTATGCGTCAGCTGATGCTGCCTTCGGTAGGAGAGTACTGCAGCATGTGATGCAAGACGAAGACGACAACCCACCCAGTCTGTGAGCACTGCTATGGGAGTGCCCAAAGATGTCCTCTGCCTCAGAGGGAGAACGACCCTTGGACACTTACCGTGAGGGGTCCTTCTCCTCTGAGGAAAGGAGGACATCTTGCCCTCCCTACGTCTTCGTTCTTCCTCCTTTATTTTCTACATAGATTGCTGCAGCTACACTCTTCTCTCAGGATCTGTCCTTGTTTATGCCACTTGGCAACTGTTCTTGTTCTCATTTCTGAGTTCTTTGTTACAGTTAGGAAGGTTTTTTATTGCACTACTATTGGGAGTCACCCAAACTGGAGATGGGTGGTGCTCCACACGCCAGACAGGAAGAGGAAGAAATTTAGTTCCTGCCTCCCTGATTGGACGGTGGAAAGCGCCCAAAGATGTCCTCCTTTCCTCAGAGGAGAAGGACCCCTCACGGTAAGTGTCCAAGGGTTGTTCCATGATATTTGTAAGGGCAGTTTACCAAATATAAAACATAAAACAATTATAACATGGATAAAACCAGATAAAACCATACACACAATCTGATGTCATAAAGTGCTAGCTAGTTAGTTGTAATTAGTACTCAGAGATGGCGGCAACGATATATTAGTGTGGTCTCTGGTCTGCCTTGCTCATCAGTTTCCTGTTTTTATTCTATATATACGGCAGGTATAGGCTGTAACGATGGAATCAGGGCATGGGCTCTATCTTTCTCAAGTATCATAATGATCCTTGTTAAAATGGTGGTGGTGTTATTAATGGTGGCAGCTCCTTAACCGAAGGCCTCGTGGAAGAGTTCCATCTTGCAGGCCCTGCAGAACTGTAGAAGGTCCCGCAGGGCCCTGATCTCTTATGGGAGCTCATTCCACCAGTGCAAGCTGTAAGAAACCCATTTTAAAAGTGTACTATAACTTCAGTAATAGTTGTTATGCATTATGTAATTTGTTTTGAGCAGCTTTATTATCTGAATATTCATCAAGACTAGGGTGGGTGAAGTGTTCTGACTCTACCATTTTGCTTTGATTTTCTTGTCACAGCTCTTCTCATTGATGGAGATGAAACCTCCTATTTCTCGTGCGAAGATGATTCTCATTACTAAAGCTGCCATTAAAGCTATTAAGGTGAGAAAAAAGATCACAGATGTTGATATGCTTCTGCTGTGTTGTATAAGCATTCCACAGCATTCTGAATACTTAAAGCTTGTTATAGCAATTGTCACAACATTGGGGTGTGCCCCTAATGGTTATTTGGTCAGGTGGGCTTGGGGTATGAGGAAATTTGGGTAGTATTTCAATTTAAAAAATCAATCCCTTTTGGTAGCGTAATTCTAGGCACTGGTTTTAACCAAAAACCTGGGTTCTGGGCCAGTAACTCACTCCAGTTACTTAAAAAACAGAACCAGAAATTTATTTACAAAAGAATAATATGTATAAAAACATACAAGTAAGAGAAAGGGTGTATACACTGAAACAAAGACAAACATAAAAAATCTGACTCTCTAGCCACTGATACTGACCATGCACAGCAGTCTTCCCAGCAGCACTGACACAGAAGCAGAAGTACTGAAGAGAGTGACAACCTCTTCCTCCAGGTTCACAAGCTCTTCATCCAAGGTTCTTCTTGTCATTCTCTAATGTCTTCTGTGTGAATATTTATTTATTTGTTATATTTATAACCCGCCCTCCCCGCAAGCGGGCTCAGTATCCTTGCATTCTTTGGTAGTTCCTGACTCTTGGCTTTATCCTAGCTCAGCTGTCAGTTCTTGATTGACTGACCAATCACAGAGATCAGTCAATTGATCTAACTGATCTAGATCTTGAACTGTCAAAATGGTGAAGTCACAGCTGGCCACTATCAAGCTAACTGGTAACTAACTGCAGGTGCTCATTAGTATGGTACATTGTAGCTTGGAGACAATCCAGACAATATTTAGGAATTAACAATTCTATAGAAATGCAAATACTTAGATCCTGAGGACCCACTTTCGTGACAACATTGTCTTGCAAAGAAAGCAAAAATGGTCTCATTTACTATAGATTAGTAAATTCTAAATTTGGCAAAACTGTTTTTCAGAATTTATACTTCCACTGATTTTAGATGTCCTTCTGATTAGGGGTGTGTACCCCAAAAAATTGGTATCTTTTGGGTTTGGGTATATTGAACCCTAAAAAAATCAATATTTCCTGATATTCTCAAGTCCCAATATTGGTATGGTACTGGGATTCAGGAAATTCTCGGGCTTGCCGAATTTTTCTGTCTCCATTATACCCTATGGAGACTATTATAGTCAATTGTCCCCATAGGCTATAATGGAGAATTGATCTGGGGTATCTAGGGCTCGGGGGGGCTGTTTTTTGAGGTAGCGGCACCAGATTTGCAACATAGCTGCTGGTGCCTCTCCTCAGGAACCGCCTCCCCCAAGTTTCAAAAAGATTGGACCAGGGGCTCCAATTCTGTGGGCCCCAGAAGAAGGTGCCCCCATCCTCCATTGTTTCCAGTGGAGGGGAAAAGCTTCTTCAAGCTGCAGTGCGAGTTGCACCATGCTGAGTGAACTCTGAAGTTTAAATGCCTTGCTGAGAGTTTACTCTAAAGGCATTTGAAGGGACTGAGCCCTTTAAATGCCCTGTAACTACAGCTATCTGGTGACCGTGAAAAATTCTAAATAGTCAAATCACTAGCCCCTTTGGTGATAGGCTGAGAAAATACCCGATGAATACCAATAAAATACTAAAACCAAAATAACCAATAAATACCAGTAAGGTATTTATCAAGCATTTTTTCAGATTGGTTTATACCGAGCGCTTGCTCCTACTTATGATAAAGCTTTGGCTTTATCAGATTCAAAGTATTACAACATGAGTAATGTATCCTTTTAAAAAATATATTTATTTCTGGGGCCTACAGTAGCTGAGCTGATTTAGAGATGGTTGTATCTTCGTACTGGTTTACTTAAATGAATGTCCTATTTCTCTCTTTTACAGTATCTGATATAGTTTTATGTATTTCTTAAATTCACAATAATATATTATTCTAAACAATTTATAGTGTCAAACACCTTTAAGTGATTATAACATGCTATTGAATTGTCTCTTTCAGCTTTACAAACATGTAGTCCAGATTGTAGAGAAGTTTATAAAAAAGGTAAATTAATATAACTGATACTTAAGAAATGACTTGTAGTCTCAATATTAACCACTTCCACTTTCCATAGGAGAATGTTTCCCTGAGGACAACAGAAAATGTGATTATAGTAGTTGATCAAGTGGTGGTTTTAGGTTTCTTGGATGTCATTAATTTTGGAGAGAGACTGAATCAGAGTTACATGTGAGTGAGTTTAGATGCCCCCCCAAAATTCTGAATATAAGAGTAAGACCTGGAGAAACTAAGGATGCCCAGATTATGGTGCTGTCACCTAGATTTTTTGTTTCCTGATCACTTGTAAAGAATAAGACTTAAAGATACAGAAAATGGCAGCTTACCCACATCAACAATTTAATTTATTCAAAGGAACATATGCAAGCCACCACATTTTTGTACTCTTTTTCCAGACAGCAGTAGCTTTTCTAGGCTCCTTTGTAAACTTAGAAGAGTTAACGAGGCTACGTGTGATGTAGCATAGATGGGACAGCTGCTTTGATGGATAAATAAAAGGCCCACAATGTCTGTGAATCTCATCCCATTTTGAAGTCTCTAGATTGCAAGCAATTACCTAATTGTTACTAAGTTAGTGAGACTTAGGGTCTGTAATCTTGTTCTGTGTTACAGTTTAAAAATTCTAGTTGAAATTGTGCCCTAAAATCATGTACTGGATTGTTAATTGTGGAGCTGAATAAAAATCTGTGACTTGTAGTCTGACTAGTTCCCCATTTTGATGTGTTGCAGTGTATAAAATTGTGTATGTGTGTATTAAGTTTTGTTTTGGACACTGATAATCAAATTATAGACCAAGAAAAAAATTACTATCAAAAGGTCTGCTCCCACATTAGGCATAGTAACTTTAATAAATACCTGCTCTATCTCTCTTAACTGCACAGTTGCCACAATGTACAGCTGATACATACATGCATAGAATGTATTTTCTGATGTTTATCACTAGTTTTGGTGGGCATGGATCACATGTTATCAGGTGTGTATATGGCATGTTCCACTGAATATAGGTTCATCCCCTGTGCCTCAATGCATGTTGATTATATCCACTTTGCTTGATGTGCACCTAGGCTCCTGTGGTCTGTGCTTAAAAGGAGATTACCGCTGGTGTTCCAATTCCAGCAAAGGAACTGTCTTTTATGTTACACAGCTGTTTTTACTTCTCTTCCCTAGACATGTACTTTTTTAATATCAATTTGATAGAACTGCTTTATGATATCATAGAATTTATCTTGGTATGCCAAATATGAATTTGAGTAACTAGAAACTGTGGTATGTTCTCTCTTCAGTGTAAACCAGAATATAAAGTTCCTGGATTGTATGTTATTGACTCTATTGTTCGTCAGTCTCGTCATCAATTTGGAACAGATAAGGATGTTTTCGGGCCAAGATTCTGTAAAAATATAACTGCTACATTCCAGTATTTATATCTCTGTCCATCAGAAGACAAGGTATAGCACAAAGATGTGGGGAGGTGATGTTAATGGAATATTGATTTTACTTTGCTGAAAGTGATTTGGAAGTTCGCTGCCCTGGTTCTAGCATAAATTAGTTTGTCTCATGCACACACACGTTATAGTTGATGTGTTTGATATGATGCTCTTGAATTAGTCCCTGATGTTGAGTGTTTCTTTTGTAGTGGGATTTTATACTTTTTGAGCTCCATCTTTCTGACCACTTCAAGCCCTCATGGAAGATCTTTTCATTATTCTGTGAGGTATTTTTATTTGACATCTGGGGTGCAAGTATATTAAGCAATACATAATGTTTGTTTAATATCAAAGCTAGCACAAATAAAATTTGATGTGAATGGCAACCATAGAGAGTCTGCTATTTGTTGACAAGAACAAAAAAAGATCAAGCCGCATCCAAGTTTTGTGATCCATAAATTCTCTCTGGAAAAAAGATTGGGTTACATATGGTCTCACTTCTGGTTTTCTGTTGCTCATATGGTTGCTGGGCATTTGCTGAAGAGGTACACAAGCAGGTCTTTTTCTTTGTTCTTAAAGCATTGTGGAAATAATTTCTCAGTACTTTGTTTTCTATGGGCTGAATGCAATGAACTGTGAATGGGATGAGTTCACAGCATAGTTCTTCTCCCTGCAGCGTCCCTATGGCTCTCCAAAAGCTGCTTGTGAGGGGTCAGTAAACCCTTGGGAGTGGAATGCAGTACAAGGGGCTGCAGCCCAAAGGTCAGTTGGCATAAATAATCTCCCTCTCCTCTTGCCCAGGCTTCTGTGAACTGAGCAAGAGCTCATGCGTAAGTACAGAGGGATTTCCACTGCCTACTTGCCACAGTTCCCTTCACTTCATCTTAGTTTGTTCTGGAGGGTCTCCTGATCCTATGGAGTATCTTCTCAGTGGGCACAGGAAAGAGAGAGGGATTGGAAGAGCTCTGCCTGCCTGTTCCACTCACAGTTCATTGGATAGAATGCCATGCCATTGAGTGGATATGGATGATATACACCACTCGTATGTTAATCCATGTTTTCCCATGTAGCTTTATAACCTGTGTGAGTTTAATTGCTTATTAGAAAACTGCAAGTTTATTAAAAGATGGCAACATTGTTCCTAAAGGAAGTAATTCTTTTGACCATGCTCAAAGAAGACATCGGTTTTATTATTTCGTTAAAGGGAATAGTTTTTATTTTACCTTGAGAAACTTTTCTTAAATAATTTTAATAAGATATTACCCATAAGCTGTCTTTCAAAATTTATGTACTACCTGTTAAAAATAATTATAAGTTCCCATTACTTTTAATTAAGATTTGGAATGTTTTTGATCCTTATTGCAACACAAATAATTGTTTTGTGAATTAATTAGGATTTTGTGGTTGGAGTTCAGGTCAGGAAGCCTTGCATTTTGGTAATGATTTCTTGTGTGTTGCAGCCCCTTCCTTCTAAATACAGAACTTCACATCTAATCTATATGTACCTAAATGGATCTTTATGTTTAGGGAGGCAGATATGATTTAATGTGATCACTGATTTAGTTTTCATATGTTCATAAGTTTTCTATTTATTAGTGTTTATGCTTAATCTTTAATATATGTACTTTTTACGTGCTTAATAAAATGAATTGAGTCTTATTTTAATTAAAGACATTTAACTCAAGAAGTATGTTTTGCTGAGAGCTGAAGTACCAGGTCGCCTAATAGAATCATAGAATCAGAGTTGGAAGGTACCTCCAAGGTCATCTAGTCCAACCCCCTGCACAATGCAGGAAATTCACAAATACCTTCCCCTCCACGCCCATAGTGACTGCTGTTCAACGCCCAGAAGATGACAAAAAACCTCCAGGATTCCTGGTTATACTGGCTTGGAGAAAAATTGCTTCCTGACCCAAAGTAGCAGAAGAAACAAAAACAAAAAAAGGAGGGGAACCAACATACAAGGAATGGTGCAAAACACAAGAGGCAGCTGGCTGAAATCACTTAAAGTGAACTATATATATATGTGCGTGTGTGTATAAAAATAATGTTTATATATACGCAGGGGTCTTTTCGTAGAAAAAGAGCTGCAGGAGCTCATTAGCATATGGTATGCTAATGAGCTATTAGGCTATTAGCATATGCCACGCCCCCTGACATCACCGGACGTGATGTCATAAGGGGAAGCAAAAGGGGGAGGCATCTTCAAAAGCCTCCCCTTCCCTTCCCCAGCTGGCCTGGGTGGGGGAGCTAAGAGAGAAGGCGTTTAAAGTTTAAACTCCTTCTCATGAGAGTTGGGCCACAGAAGGAGGAAAGAGAGTAGAGAGAAGGAAAGAAGGAAGGAAAGAAAGAGAAGGAAAGGGGAGGGAAAGAAAGAGAGGGAAGAAGGAGAGAAACAGGGAAAGAAGGAAAAAGAGAAGAGAAGAAGGTGGGAAAGAAAGAAAGAGAGAAGAGAAGAAGGAGGGAAAGAGGAAAAAGAGAAGGAAAGGACGGCAATTCGGCCCCATTATATCCTATGGGCCATTGAAGTCAATGGTGAAAACATAGGGTATATTCTGGGGGCTGGAGGGGAGGGGTTTGAGGGAGGGGCTCCAAACTCACAGGGTAGCTGATGGAGCCTCTCCCAAGATACCCACCAAGTTTCAAGAATATTGGATCAGGGGTCCAATTCTATGGGCTCCCAAACAGGTTGCCCCTATTCCCTCCATTGTTCTCTATGGTGGGAAAACAAGTTATTTTTTTCCCCACCATAGAGAACAATGGAGGGAATAGGGGCAACCTGTTTAGGGGCCCATAGAATTGGACCCCTGATCCAATGTTCTTGAAACTTGGTGGGTATCTTGGGGAGAGGCTCCATCAGCCACCCTGAGTTTGGAGCCCTCCCTCAAACCCTCCCTCCAGCCCCCAGAATATACCCTATGTTTTCACCATTGACTTCAATGGCCCATAGGATATAATGGAGCTGAAATTGACATGCGGCTGCCTGAAAGATTCCCCGGGACGGCGGTTGGGGGCGGGGCTTGGCTCCTGAGCTCCCGGAGCTGTGCTCCGGTGCGCTCCCCCCCAAAAGACCCCTGTATATACGTAAAAACAAACAACAAAAAACAACGGAGGGGAACCAGTGTATACATTAAATATTATTATATAATAATATATCTCTTGTGTTTTGCACCATTTCCTGACCCAAAGTGGCAATCAGCATTTCCCAGGCATGTAAGAAAGGGCCACAATAACTAAGCACTGAGGCAACCCTTCCTGCCCTCCCTCTCATGATCTGCCTAAGTTCACACAATCAGCATTGCTGTCAGATGGCCATCTAGCCTCTGTTTGAAAACCTCCACAGAAGAAGAGCCCACCACCTCCCAAGGAAGCCTGTTCCACTGAGGAACTGCTATGTCAGGAAGATCTTCCTAATGTTTAGCCGAAAACTCTTCTGATTTAATTTCAACCCATTGGTTCTGGTCCGACCTTCGGTGGCAACAGAAAAAAACTCCACACCATCCTCTAGATGACAGCCCTTCAAGTACTTGAAGATGGTTATCATATCACCTCTCAGTCCTCTCCTCTCCAGACTAAACATACCCAGCTCTTTCAACCTTTCCCCTTAAGACTTGGTCTCCAGACCCTCAGCATTTTCGTTGCCATCCTCTGGATACGTTCCAGCTTGTCTATATCTATCTTAAATTGTGGTGCCTGAAGCTGAACACAATATTCTAGGTGAGGTCTAACCAGAGCAGAGTAAAGTGGTACCATCACTTCACGTGATCTGGACACTATACTTCTGTTAATACAGCTCAAAATCTCATTTGCCTTTTTAGCAACTGCATCACATTGCTGACTCACGTTCAGTGTATGGTCTACTAAGACCCGTAGCTCCTGTTCATACATACTACTGCCAAGAGAAGTCTCCCTCAACCTATAATTATGCATTTGATTTTTCCTACCTAAATGCAGAACTTTACATTTATCTCCATTGAAATTCATTAAATTTCTTTTAGCCCAGTTTTGCAGTCAGTCGAGATTATCCTGCACCCTGACTCTGTCTTTGCTACCCCTCCCAATTTAGTCTAAATACCCCTCCCAGTATAGTATAAATAAAGTATACTGTGGTGTTGTCTCTCAAAGACAGTTCAACTTAAAACAATACTAATCAGAGTTTTATTGCTCTATGTCCAGTTAGACATTCAGATTTGCACAGGATAATTCCTTGGGTATGGATAAAAATCTGTTACAATATTATGTAGCATTCAGTGCCATAAACTAACTGCCAAGTAGAACAAATTATATTAGAACCAGGGCAGAGAACATCCAAATAGAATCCTGGTTTTGTCTATAGCTTGCTGTCTTGTGTTATTCACATGTTCTTTTTTCATGCGACTGTTAGGGCCTTGTTAAAATGATTCTTCTGCCCTCTTGTTTGTTCAGATCTTGGGTTCATGTACTCTTTCATGATTTTGCTTCTCCTACTGTGCATAGAAGGTAGTGTCTAAACTGTAAGGTTCCACATGTTTATTTTTTGGGGGAATGTTGGGAAAGGAAGTGCA